>OX465297.1:158342811-159744512 GCA_949987735.1 Leucophora obtusa | reverse complement strand
TCTAGGATTTTGGACAGGAACGTGGTAAAAATGGTGGTTCAAAAGGGGAAAATTGCCCCCCCCCCTTAACGTCTGCGTCTTTAGCTAGAAACCTAAAACTTAAAGAACAAGTGTATATGAAACACTAATATTAAGAAACTAAATAGGAAACGAGTGGAATTGAAACACTACACAAGTGGAATGAAATGGATATAAACGTTGAACGAGTGGAATTGAAATTATAGACAATGCAAATGGATTGGAAGAGGGAATTACCTGTTCAAACACTATCCACGGAATATGAAACTTATGTAGCATTGAAACATACTCTCCAAAAAGTTAAACAAATTTTCTAAAAGAGAAAAAACCTTAGAAAAGGAATGGAATATATATATTCCGATATTTAAACTTCATGTAACGAAGCACCGGTGGAAGAAACCGACGCAGTAAATTTTCCAACTGAATTTGTGAATTTACTTGAATTGCCAGGTCTACCTTTACATAAACTGGAATTAAAAAAAAAAATTTAAGGCACGCTAACAACCCTGCTTTACGTTATTTATTTTCATTCAAAACACAAATGAACAAAACTACTTACGGGTCTATCTACCTAAGTTCGCACTTTACCAAATTATCTTAACATACACACGTATATTGCAATTTATTATGGATTCATTACTTACAATCCACTTTCATGAGAAAAAGTGATCAAATATTTATTTTAAACCCATTGTTGTGCAGAATTATTTATTTGTGGTGGCTGGGTTAAGGCTTTAAATAAAAAAACGAATTTAATAAAAATTGTGGGGGCGCAGCCCCCCCCCTTAACCTTTAAGGCACGCTAACAACGTAGCGGGCTGCGCCCGCTAGTTTAATATAATTGGAGATATGCTATGATCCGAAAAATGGTGGATAAAATTATATCGGATAAGATCTAAATATATTGAATCATATGCAATCTTATCCGGATTTTGACCCGATATAATTATATCTAATTTGATGTAGAAAGACATAATTATATAAAGCTTCATACTTCAAGATCAAAACAAAAACTATTAAAAAGTACTGAAAAATAACACCCTTAAATTAAGAATTAAAATTTTAAATAAAAATTTAAAAGAAGTTGTACATAATTCTAACCAAGCATTTTAAGCCTTCTCATATAAACTTGTATTCTACCCGTAAACTGTGTAAACCTGGTATGTTTATGAGTTTAATGTCAAATTCCATACATAAAAATATGGCATGTGTTTATACAAGGTTTACAAGGAATTTAGGAGTTATAATGAGTACGCCTTTTATATTTTGAAATCATACATAAATATATCTCAAAAAAACATAGATTTTTTTACATTGGGCTATACTTAAACATATCTAAAACAACTTAGAAAAAAATTTAACATTGAGCTATATAAAACTTTATATATTTTCCGATAAAGCCATTTTTAATTATACATGACGATGTATTAAAATTGTCATAGCATCCCGGTGAAAAATGTCCATATATGAACATTTATGGTTCAACCATATATGAATGGATCCGAAAAATGAGGTAACACCTAAGTATATGTTCATATATGGACATATTTGAACATATACATTTATTAAATATATGCGAATACATGCGAACGTTGCTGTCCTTTATTATAAGGTTGTACGATAGATATAAATTTATGTATGACATTCAAATTAGGCGCTACATATGTTCCTTTTTTTATTCATGGCATTAAATATAATTCCATATTTATCCAAATATGAGTTCCTTTTACATGTATGGCAAAATGTATTCTTCGAAATATGTTCATATACAAGTCCCTTTTGCATAAATTGAATAACATATACTTTCATATTTGTCCATATATGAGTGCCATTTCCATATATGAAATAACAGATGCTTCCATATATGTCTGTATATGAAATTTTTTCCATATATGGAATCACATATACTTTCATATATGTTCATATAAAATCCATATATGTTCATAAAAAATCCATATTTGTTCATATGTGTCCATACATAAACCATATATGAACATGTTTGAGCGTATATGAACAATTTTCACCGGGATATGTAAATATTTATGGTACATACAAATATATATGGGGACATGTATATTTATACTGATCTATATATGACATCATATAAGAAATTTTTGAAAAACTCAAAGCTATACATAATTATATCCGCAAAGATATAGTGTTACACTTGACTATATATAAACATATTAGTCCATATTAAATCATATAATTTCCTATATAACTATTTTTACTCGGGCAGTTAAATTTTATACATTTTCATTTTTTATATGTAAATATGTTTTATTTTTAAATTTTTATGACGAGTCCTAAAATTACATACTAGAGAAAACTTGAATTTTTCTGAATGTATTTCCTTATGCTAATAGTATTAACCCCTTATTTTTAAGAATCAAGTAAGCAATCGGATAACCACTTATAATTCAACTTTTTGTAAGCATGTGTGTAACCACTTATTATTCAGAATCTCATAACTACTTATTTCTCATTTTTTCGTAAGCGAGCGGGTAAGCGTGACTACTTATAAAAACGACCACGCCAAACAAAAATAATGAGTTTAGACGCCAAAAAATAAGTTGTGCGGAGCTATGAATTTCTATTATATAACCACTTATTTGGTAATGAAAGATTTTGCTGGGTTTGTACCACATAATAGTTGATATTAAAGAAAAAAATAAATGAATTGGAAAAATAATAATTCGAGTTTGTGTTTGGAGCGATTGCTTTCCAGGACATCCCAGCAAAATCTCATTACTAATATAAAAATAATAAGCAGTAAAATTAGGGTCTACTGCTTATAATTAGGTATCAAAACTCATTATTTTTGTTTGACAAGGTCGTTTTTGTAAGTAGTTGTCAATATTCGCTACATGAAAAAACGCACAAAATTTGTGCACCCGCTTACCCGCTGCATTACAAAAGTATATAAAATAAATAGTTACCAAAATAAGTAGTTATTCGTGTGCTTATACGCAGTTAAAAAATAAGTGGTTACAAGTTGTTAAATAATACGACTTATTTATATACTTACTAGTGGTTAAAAAATAAGTAGTTACCAAATTCACATTATCTTTATAAATAAATAAATAAGTATTCGCGCGTAAGCTAGACTGCTTATAAAAACGGCTTCACCTAACAAAAATAATTAGTACTGACGACGAACTATAAGTAGTAAAAATTTTAATTTCATTATACAACCACTTATTTGGTAATCAAAGATTTTGCTGGGATATTACAAAAATTGCTTATTTTGTCAAAAATTTAACAAAATTTAAATGTTTTCATCAAATTTTATATAGTTTTCGGACAAGTATTACTTAAATTTGGTGAAACTATAATTATCTTTACACTTGTTTAAAAAATCTTTAACCCTTAGTGGCCTGGGTTCAGAAAAGACCCATGAAACTTAATATTAATTATGACTACGAGATTGTAAAGCCATTAAATTCATAAAAAAAATCTCAACTGGATAAAAATAATTATTTTATGTAACATGTTCGGAATGGGGTTAACTTTTATACTTCTGGCCAATAACGACCCACTAGGAAATTTACGGAATAACACCATTCATAATTTTCGGAAAAATATCACTTTATATGAATAAAAAAAAATGCCCACTTGATAAAAATTATTATTTTGAGTAACTTGATCCTGTTCTTACTTTTCACAAAAAAAACCCACTAGGAAATTTAAAAAATAACATTTTTTAGATTTTTATTAAATTGGGACATGCGATAGAACTAGGGTTCCCGCCCTTTTTTCAATCCCGGGAACTAAATAAATTTAAATTTAAAGCATTGATTTTAAATAAATTTAAATAAGAGATATTTGATATTAAATGCGATTAAAATGCGATTTAAAATTTAAGTAAATGAATTAGTATAAAAAAACATATTATTGAGGCCATATCGTTTTTGGATATAAGTTAAATTTGGTTAAGTTAAACCTAAATCAAATACTCGAACTTCAGAAAAAAAAATTTTTTAAAATGGTGATCTTTTTTCAAATAAAGCAATATATACAACACTTCAACATCCGTATCAGTATGTAATATTTTCGTATTTTCAATTGAGTATTTTGAGGTTTTTTCACTTCAAATAAGTTTATTTAAATTTTAACTGTTATTCCTTTATTTCAATTTATTTTTTAAATACTATGCAGATGCTTTTTCAAATTATTTTAGATTTCTTTATATGTTAATTTAAAATACAACTATCCAAATTAAATAATTTCTTTTTAAAAAGTTGCGGCATAAAAAATTTTTATTTAAAAGATACCAATTACAGTTAAGAAACTATTTAATAAATGTTTTTCGTTCAATTTGAGATCAAATATTATCACATTTTCCTTTAAATTATTTTCAAATTAAAATAGAGATGATAATATTTTTACAAATAAATTTTACACATAGAATAAAAATGTTGGTTTTTAATTTTTATTCAAAAAATAAAAATTGTTTTTTCGACCTTTTTATTGATTAAATAGAAATTTATTAATTCAGTTCGAGGCCAATTTCCTTATTATGGATTAATATAATAAGTATCTTTTTCAAAAACTGCTATTTTTCTTCATCAGGATATTCTCCTAACAAATACTTCACAGAGTTTTTGCTTTCAAAAACCTCTACACTTTCAGGAATGAAAAGACGATCGTTTCGGGGATTTTCCACGTCCCCTTCTTCAGTTTTCTTTAGAAAGTGGTGGCAATAGTGCAATGCAAACTGTGAAGTATTTGTTAGGAGAATATCCTGATGAAGAAAAATAGCAGTTTTTGAAAAAAGTACTTATTATGTTAATTCACAATAAGGAAATTGGCCTCGAACTGAATTAATAAATTTCTAATTAATTCATAGAATAAAAATTTAAAAAATTCGATAAGACCAGCAGATAGATTACATATTTTCGGATCCTGACACAAACCCATCCGTCTATGCCTATGTTGTGCCTTTATGGGTTAATAATTGATGATGAACTATTTATTGAATTGAAACAAATAAGCAAATTGAAACAACTTAATTAGAATAACATCAACGAAATTCTTACAATGTTATTTTTATCCAGCTGCTTCCTATGGAATTCAACTCTGATCGACAACTTATGAAGCACAAATTTATGAACGACAACGAACGGTTAATTTTAAATGCATATTCTAATTATTTTTTAACTAATCCATGTTGTTAGTAAACAATTAGGCATACGTATTAGATTATATTTTCCACTATATCTAGTGTGTTAAGATGAATAAAATATTATTTAATAATATTCTATGTAGTGCCGATTTTTATAAAAATCTTTAAGAGAATTTGCGTAATAATTTGTGTGAAGAATAGTCACTTTTAAACTTTTTTATAAAATAATTCTATTCGAATACTTCTGAAAATCTGCACAGAAACAAAATCTTTAGAAATACAAATTTTTGGATTCCATATTTAAGAAATACTTAAGCAAAAAATCTAGCTTAGTTCTGACTTTAAAGCTGATCCGACACAAGTTTGCGCCCATTAACAATTCCAATATATCCTGAAAGAAGGGAAGAAATTAAAATACCCATGTCTTTCACTTCTTCTATATCAATTTGTTTAATCGTTCCAACTGCGAATTAATATTTTGTTAATATATTTCATTTTAAAATTAAGACCGCCTTCCATATATATATATTACCTAAATAGTAATTCGCAATTTAAACTATTAAACGAATTGTCTAGAAAAGTGGAAGTCATGCATATTTTATATTTAGCCCTCCTTTAGAATATATTAAGTAAGTAGATTTTATCATGGGTACAACCAAAAGATGAACTTTGTCGGACGGTGTTTTAATAGAAATCGAGTTTTTCAAGTACAACATACAGTGGTGGAAAATTCAATAGGAACGATTCAAGTTTTTTCTAATTTTTTTTTTCGTTGTCTTTATTTTTAAAAATCAAAATAGTGGCTAAATTCGCCCGGGGAGGCAAATATGTGGTTTAGAATATTGTGCAGAATTTTAACATAATGTCTGTTTTTTTATTTTGTCACTTGTTTTAAGTGGGCGTGTCTTTCAATGAAAAAATAGCGATATCGACCTGTTTTCAAATTACAGAATAAAATTTAGCGAGTACTCATCGGATATTTTTGGAAATTCTACAAAATTTACTTAAGTCTTGCATTATTTTTATCCAGAAATGCTCGCCAGACTTAAAATGACAGTATCTTAAACATGAAAAAAAATTTATTTGTTTTTAACAATTTCCAATAAAACTGGGGGTGTAATGAACGAAAATCGAAAAATCGTTATTTTAAGGGACATCCTAATGCTCATGGGTGTTCATGTACATTAGACCTCAAAAAAAAAAGTTCGCCATACACCCTTCAATATGAACTATTTTTCCAAGGCAATTTAAAAAAAAAATTTTTTTTCTTTTGCCGAACGTAGGGGTCGCTTTTTTAATTTTTCGTTACAGCTTCGGCATTTAAAATTGCAATTTAAAGTGTGATATATTGATTTTTTTGCCTCGAGGAGACCAGTGTTTCGCTATGAAAGAAAAATCCAATGAAAAAAAATTTAAAAAGGCGACCACTACGTTCGGCAACCAATATATAAAAAAAATTTCTACTGGGTTTATCGATAAACTTCCTTAGCAAAAGTTTAATGATTTTTTGCGAGCTTTAATTTTCTGACATTATTGACGTACATTAGGGTAGCAGCAACTGATATCTGGTGGGTAACTACTAGAACGGGATACTTTATGGCCCTTAGAGCAGAACACTGGTCTCCTCGAGAGAAAAACACCGATGTATCATACTTTAAGATTCGACTGCAAATGCCAAAGATATAACGAAAAATGTAAAATTTGTTTTTGAAATATGTCGAGAGCCTAAAATTAAACATAGAGTTTCTTACGTGCTATTTTCTGAATGAAAAAAAAACTAAAATTTTCAGAACAAGTTCTGAATTTGGATTTTTTGTGTTTTTATGTAAAACTCAATTTATTTATTTTCTATAATGTGAGTCAGCGCACCAAATTTCATTAAAATATCTTAATATTTGCGATCTGCAGTTTGTAACCAAGCCAATTTTGGGGGGACCCTTATATGGGCACTAGGTCTAAACATGGACCGATGTTCAACAAAACCAATAGGCTTCGTCCTTGGGCCAAAATAGGTCTGTGTACCAAATAAAGCGTATAAACAATATAATTTTGGGGGGACGCTTATATGGGCATTAGGTCTAAACATACACCGATGTTCACCAAAATCAATAGGCTTCGTCCTTGGGCCAACATAGGTCTGTGTACCAAATTTCATCAAAATATCTTAATATTTGCGACCTGCAAGCGTATAAACAATATAATTTTGGGGGGACCCTTATATGGGCACTAGGTCTAAACATGGACCGATGTTCACCAAAATTAATAGGCTTCGTCCTTGGGCCAACATAGGCCTGCGTACCAAATTTCATCGAAGTATCTTAATATTTGGGGTCTGCAGCGTATAAACAATATAATTTTGGGCACTAGGTCTAAACATGGACCGATTTGTGTACCGAGTCGGTGTACCAAGTTTCATCAAAATATCTTAATATTTGCGATCTGTAGAGTGCGCACAAGGATGCATGGACAGACAGACGGACGGGCGGACGGACGGACATCGTTAAATGGAAATAAAATTCTGAGCCGATCGGTATACTATAAGGTGGGTCTAGGACCAATATTTTTTGGTGTTACGAACATCAGCACAAACTTATAATACCCTGACCACATAGTGGTGTAGGGTATAAAAAGGTTTATTGAACCTGAAAAAGTTTGTAATATTAAACAAGAGTTGTACCAAATTTTAGTAACTATTACAAATGTTTTCTTCTATTTTCACTTTACTTATAATTATGAAAACATTTTGCTATAATTAGCTAAAACGTTTGCTGGCCTAATGTTAGTTAAATTTCTGTAAAATTAAGATTTTTTCTGTAACTTTTACAGACTTTTTTATTTGAGTGTATTAATCATATTAAATGATATACTAAAATATGAAAATTCAAAGTATCAAAGTACACGACATTCCCTTATCATTGATTTGTGCACATACTTATCTACATGTATTTATGAAATTTTGTTATTATTTCCTTCTTTAGGAATTCAACACCTTTTCTGTAGCAAACTAAATGAGAATGTGTAAGTGCAAGCTGTATGAAATGTGCAACATAACTAAAACTTTCATTCATAATAACCAAATTGTAAAATGCAACTGTCAATAAATATTATCAAGAGTATCGTTAACTACAACTACAATCTTTTACAATCTAGTTTTATATTTACATATATCAATACAATCATTACCATACACACACACACATGCAAAACCTAGTAATACGTTAGGGTGGTATTTAGTTGTAAGTTAATGAGCTGGTGTTTTGAATGCAAGATTTTATTGTAAACACATTTAGAAAAAAATGTCTTTATAAATAAATGTAACACTTTTATGTACACCCAGAAAACAGATTCGATGCTGACAACCCCATTTGTTGCCAATCGAATGGTTCAGTTGCATCAAATTAATTTTTTGGTTGCGGCTACCGAATTATTCTTTATACAACTGAAATTCCGTTGCCACAGTCAAGTTAGTCCTGCCTCAATTGGTTTTCCGTTGCCACAACTGAAAAATTCCGCTACCACAACTGAACCATGCGATTGGCTACAAATAAGGTTATCAGAACTGAAACTGTTTTCTGGGTGATTGGCCACAAATGCGGTTATCAGAACTGAATCTGTTTTCTGGGTGTAAACATGATTACACTGTCCGAGTATTATTGATGATGTTGTTAGGAGAAGTCCATTCTATGTTTACTTTGGAATATGCAGTCATCATCGATACCCAGAAAACAGAAGAGATTTTAGTTGTAACTACCGAATAACTGTTTATATAATCAAAATTATGTTGTCATAGTTAAATTACAATTGTGTCTACTGAATTTTAGTTTACATAATAATCGATTACCACAATCGAACTATTCGGTTGTCACAACTAATCTGTGTATACATAGTATGCCCAGACACAGCAAACACTCTCACATACGAGTACATACACTTACAAAAAGCAAGTTATTTCAACATATTGTCCATTTTAAATTTTGACACTTAATCGATTCATAATTGAGAATGAATATGTGTATGTGATTATGATTTAAATAGACTTGTGAACATTTACACTTCGATTCACATACACACCTACAACTATACACCCACATTTATAGATTAAGACTCATTTGAATGTATAAGTGTTACTTGAAAAGCCAATTGCCATCGTTGTAATTTTTGTTTTACACATGAAGCACATAACATATTTTCATTTCATATTATCACCGTCATCATCATTATGATTGTTCAGTCTGATTGTAAGTTATTTCAGTAAATGAGTTATGAATAATGAAAGAGAGAAATGTTTTAAAAGGTTTTCTTGAGAACTCACTAAAGAATGTACAAGTATAATTTTGATATGAAAAAGTGCATTCATTATAATTATTTCACAAATTATTGCTTTACTTATACACACAAAGAAATAAATCTACTTCCAAGTGTGTTTTTAATTGTTTTTTATTTTTATTTAAACTAAACACGAATAGTAATCCATGTTATAATTGTAATTCAATAATATAAAATTCTCTATTTTAATGAAAACTAAAACTATATTTCAATTCTAATTCAAAAAGTTAAATCAAATTTGAGAAGAAAATAAATATACTTCCAAAATCTTTAAACAAATATTTTTTAAATCATATTTTTTTTAACTAAGAAACAATTATATCAACATGGTTAAGATCCGGACTGAGGGATAAGGAAACTACTCAGAAACAACACGAACTCTATGGATTGGTGCATTACCCTTTGAAAAATGGAATGCGACAATAATATATTAGCAAAATATTCTCTAGAAGATCAATGTAATTTCGGCATTCATTTTGCTAGATACAAAACAAATGTGACTACCCAGCAAAAACAGACATTACCGAGTAATTAAGCGAGTAAATAGCACACAAAGGGTTGCACTACTTACCAGGCTATTTACTCGCAACATTACTTTTGTTCGGGATGTCCAAAAATTCATGGGTGATCATTACCCTTTAGCTTACAAAAAAACTGCGAATAACGAGTTACCCATAGTGAAAGAATAAGTAGTTACTCACAAAGATAGAATTAGTGGTTACTCAGAAGTTAGGAAATAAGTGGTTACCCTACATTGTAAAATAGTTGGTCAAATTGGCAAAATAAAACTTTTTACCTTGGAAAATTTCCTATTTAGTTCAAAAATTGTGGGCGCTGTGGTGTAATGGTTAGTGCGTTGGACTGTTACACGTGAGGTTTCGGGTTCGAGCCCCAACCAAGGCAACATCAATTTATGAAAAATAGTAATATGTATGAGTTTTTTCTATCCCTCATACATATCGTAGCGTCCTCCTTCGGTGTTCCCATAGCACTTAACCCCACCGAAGTTAAATTATATAACAGGGCTATGAACTACAAAGCTTCAACAAAGTTCGCCAACTCACCATCCGATGGCGCGCAACAACTGTTCTAAAATTCAACATCTCGCGCAATTACAGTGTTGCCATATTTGCAAACACTTCATATTTCACCACCTTTCACTTCTTCTCTATCACCTTTCCAAAGGCAGCAACACGTTAATTAATAGGAAGAATTTCCTGAGTGTTGCTTCACTTTATTAAAAAAAAAAAAAAAAAACAAATTTATAAATAATATATTAATATAAAAAAAGACTTAATCAGTACCTATTTAGTCAATTACCAGTAAGTGATTACTTTGCACGAATATATAAGTACTTCTATAACTTATTATCGGTAATTCATTATTTTGTATTTTAAAGTAATGCAAAAGGTAATGACCTATCATTACTTGGTAATCCGTATGGTAATGACCTGTCACTACCATGTTTTTGCTGGGTATATATTTTTATTGCACAAACCAGCACAAAGCATAAGGGTTCCATCGCCAAAATTTCGATGCAGGTTAATTGGTTTTGAATTCAGCGTATCATCCAAAATAAAATGATGTAATTATTTGGACTTTTATATTTAAATAATTTCAGTTTGCAACCCTAGCGTTCATTACTGGAACATATATCTATTTTAGTAATTAGCAAATTCAAAACCCTTATAAAAGTTATAGCATGTCTTACGGTTTAGTTGAAAATACATAATGAAAAAATTCATGTAATTAATGAATTTTACATTAATTCAATGAAAATTTTTCATTAACTCAATGAATTCAGATTAATGAAATCGATTCATTAATAGTATGAACGAAATTTCTATCAGTGCACTACCAAACAAAAGAGATTTTAGACAACTTCATGCATGGAACCTGAATAATTTTATTGCTGAATTAGGCAGTGCTTTTTATAGGCAAAGATATCTGCATCCAACTTTGTCTCAATTATAGATGGTAATTTTTTTTACAGGGTGTTGAAAGCCAAAAGGTGAAAAAAATAACAAAATTATATTTCTCTTCTCTGATTTTGTATTCTTCGGTATAAGATTGTTAAAAAACCACTTACAATAATTTAAAACACAATTAAAAACAGGAACACTAATTTTTCATTATATTCAAACCATTTTGCTATTTATTTTCAAACTTTTTCATAAATATATAAAAAAATAAAAACAATAGAAAGGTCTATTAAAAAAATTTTCAATATTTAACTGACAAACCGTTAGAAAAGAAACGGATTTTGTGGTTTGTTCATTCATATTTGAAATTTTTATTTTTTTTTTAATTTCCAAAACATTACACACTAAAAGCCTTTAAAACAGGCTGTAAAACATTCACTACAATCTTTGCAATTCAGAAATTACCAATTGATATCAGAAAATATCAACTAAAATTCAGAAAACATAATATCTATCTTAATTTATGATTTCTATATTTCAATTGATATTCTCTGAATTTCAATTAAAGATTTCTCAATTGTAAAAAATACCAAAATCGAAATTGTTTGACTTTTTTTTAAAAAAGAAAACAGGAAAATTACTTCAATTTTTTTTCCAAAAAGAGAAAAAAAAATTAAATCTTTAACTAAAGATATCAACTCTACAGAAAATATTTTTTTTATAGTTTGTTTATTATTGACTGATACAAGAAGTTAACAATTCCTATGAAAAGTCTGTGACTCTTTTTTAAAATTTTTAGTTAAAAACTTAAAAAAAAAAATTAAAAACTGGTATCGACACAATCATAACATTGACAAATAAAACTTGAACTTTTTGAATTTTATTGTTGTTTAGTAGGGAAAGTTGTGACCTTTAGTCTTAAAAATAGTCTTGTGATGTTCACAACGAGTCAGAAGTAGGAATAGTCGCCAATATGTTCCCATATATTTTAATTGATTCTATAATTGAAAACAAAGCTCCAAGTATTACTTTTTAATAAACTTCAATGATTATGGATAATATATTCTGAGTATACTGTATATAATTATTATGAATAAACCCGTGTAAAAAAGATCAGATCTGGCCAGATCTCAGCACATCTTACCAGATCTAATTAGATCTAAAAATTGGGGACAAATTTGAGATCTAATTAGATCTGATCAGATCTAGGCATACCTGTCCAGATCACTTTAGATTTGAACAAATTTGGCACTAGATCTTATCAGATCTTGCCATAAGGTATTATCACATATGCCATATCTGATCATATTTGATGTGATCTGGTACAGGATCTAATTAGATTGAATCATATCTATTGAGAACCACAAAGATCTGGTCAGATCTAAACTTTTTTACACGGGAAGGCAAAAATAATAAAAAAATATCGGTCGCACCAATTCGAAAAGTTGAACTCGAGGTCCAACTGATGAATTTAAATAAGGAAAACAGAAAAAAGAGGAAAAAACCCAAAAATGTGTGCTTGCAATTTGGATTTATCTCAGAAACAAAGTATAAAGAGTGCGCCACTAAAAAATATAACACAGAGAAGTTTTGCTCTAAAGGTTTTAAGCTTAACGTTGGCTTTAAGTATGCGAATAAACACTTTCAACATTGCACGCGCCTTGCTATTTCGCAGCCAGAAATTTTTGGAATCGCCCTCCACCTTTTTGGGTTTGGTTTCTTTCAATTACTAGGTATGTATTTAAGTTTTTGACCACTCTGGTCACAATTTATTTTTATAAGTCCACGATGGATAATTTTGAATAGTTTCAATATTTTCCACTTTAAACTAATAAACCACTTGAATTTGACAAACGGAAGCATTTTAAAATCTGACATATTTGTCAAAAATATTTTGGTCAAGAAAAATCCTTTTAATTAAAGGTGGACAAAGTTATTAAGAAAACTGTGTGTTAGAATTTTTAATGGCGCATTTTTTATCTAAACTAACAGAAAGCCTATATCCAGGAAGCTGGATCTATTTTAGTATTGGAAGAAGTGTCCTCAGTTTTCTTTCATCCAAAATGTGTTTTTATGCAAAAAAAAATATTATTATTATTTTAATTTCTGCATTAATACAAAAAATGCTTTTTCGGTTTTTCTATATTTTCATATGTTTAGTTAGAATATTGTTCTACCTCAAAAAGTGTTGATTTATGACTGGATTTTACCAAATCAGACAGTTCATATACAAAAGTACAAAATTTTCACCCCTTGAATTGAAGATGAGGGGGTGATGCCCTGTGCTTTGTCCCATAGACAAAAATCAAAAAAAAAAAAATTTGTATCTCCGATTTAGGCGAAAATATCTTTTTTTCTATATATACTAAAATTAATTAATATTGTAAATATTATCCTTTTTAGTATAACTCATTCTGTCTACACTAGATGTTGCTAAAGTCGCTAAATTTTTAATATAGGATGTAATGAAAAAAGATGACTTTTTTGGATCTTAAAAAAAAATTGGTAAAAATTAATTTTTAGAGGTATCTTTAAAAATTTTTTTTTTAAATATTTGAATATATTCGAATGAATAAAAAATAATAAAATTATAAAAAATTCTACAATTAAAATATCAAAATTAATCTTTGAATTTTTACAATATTTTTGCTGGGAGCTTAAAAATATCAAAAGTTAAATGGAACTTTAAAAAAACTTATGTTAATTGATTTTAAAATTTTTAATTTTTTTATTGTGGTCTTATAATTTTATATAAGAAAAAAATAAAGAAAAGAACCAATGTCTTAATTTAACTATATAAAAAAAATTTTTTCCCAAGTGTCAAAAAATGTATTTTTGTAATTTCATCTTTTATGGGTTACGAAAAACTTTCCAACTTTCTTAGATTTTAATAAAATGTTATAATTTTTTTTTCCAAAAATTGAGGTAATATTATTTTTTTTAAAAGAAGTATAAAATTTGGCAAAAGCACATTATCTATTTCATTAATAAATCCTTAAATATACCTAATTTTTGATTAAAATCCTAAAAATTAACAAAGTTTGATAATATACTAAAAAAAATATGTTAATTGATTTTTATATTATTATTTTTATGTTAGGAATATACCTTCTTCTTCTTCTTCCTATAAATCAACTCTAGAAAAAAAATGTTTTTTTTTAAAGACTCTTTTTTATATCTCATTAACGTAATAAAAGCTTCATATATTTAATTTTTTAATTAAATTACCAGCTGATAAAAAAAATCTATTTTTGAACTTTGGGAGCAAATTCACTAAAGTCTTACCGAGAAAAACACTACCAGGAACATTTTTGTGGAACATTCTAACCCTCTAACTCTTCAATGAAAAGGAATTTGTTGGCCACTTTTTAAAAAGGGACAAAAACGACCTGTAAGTTGAAGAGTCAGAGGGTTAAAGTGTTCCACAAAAATATTCCCCGTAGTATTTTACATAAGCTCACTGAACACATACTATACCTAAAATGGAAGATTTCCGCAGTTTCTCCCTAAAATCTAGGTTTGTGGAACATTTGAGCGCCAATTCTGAATAAGTACGAAATTAACCCTTAAACACATTTTAGGTTTTTACTTATTACTGGCACTGAAGTTAAATTTTCAATACTGAAGTCTTAAAAGACTTATAGTTGAATTTCATGACAAATATTTCTGCGGAATATTTTAACCCTCTAACTCATCAACTTACGGGTCGTTTTTGTCCGTTTTTAAAAGGGGGCCAAAAAATCCCTTTAATTAAAGAGCTAGAAGATTCAAATGTTCCACAAAAATATTCCTGGTTGTGTTTTACATAAGTTCGCTGAACATATCCTATACCTAAAATGGAAGATTCACATGGTAATCCTATTTAATTTTTTTTGTTTTTAGAAAAATCATTTTAAGCGTTTAAAAATGCATTTTTTTATAAGAGGCATTTTTTATGAATAGATTTTACCCAAATTTGGCACAAGTATGGCTTGGCCTTATATCAATTCACGTGCTGAATTTCATGGCAATCGGATTTTTGCAGGTTTTATAAAGATTTTAACATAAATGATATATGGCAGGACTAAGAGTCCTTGCTTCGATTTTGATAAAAATTGACACAAACGTTTTCAGTTTTATGTGTATCTCAATGGATACTTTTTGTAATTTTACGTCCCTATATGTAGCTAATATAATATTTTTAAATTTCAGGACATATGGGAGGTGGGCATGTCTTTGTCCCGATATTTCCAAAAATTAAAATTTGTCTTAAATAGGGGGTTCTATGTCAGTGTACCAAATTTCAAAACTCTGTCTCCACTCGTTCTATTTTTGTACAATCGAAACAATAGTATTGCCTATCAGGAAAATTGTCAGCCTTTTTGAAACAAAAACTAAAATCTAATAGGAAAATGTCATATTAGAATTTGGACTTGAGATAAATATTCAAAAAAAAATATTTTTAAACAAGATTGGCAAACGTTTTTTAATATAAGCAATAATTGATAGAGTTATTTAGTATTTCTTTAGGGTACTTTAAGGTTATCGGTATTTTAAATTATTTGGTTAAGTTATTTTAGGGTTAGCCATAGTTTAAGTAACTTCGTATGGTTTTTTTAATGTAATAGTTGGAGTATTTCTATGTTAGCAAAGTATATTTTAAGTATTAGGGTATTTTAATGTTAAAGTTATTTTGGTTTATTGCGATCTTAAATCGTTGTTGGTATTTTATGGTTAGTGTTTGCTAAGTGTTAAAAAAAAATTAATTGAAAAAAATAATTTTTAGCAGTTTTTTTCTACGTGGAAATTTTGAATTTGAACCGAATTTTTCCTTTTAGGCCGTTATATAGTGTTATTGGGTATTTTTCTACCCATCCGACAGAAATGGGTTAAATGAAAAATTTGTGGTCTGATCTTTAAGTGGTCTTGAAATATTTTTATAAAAATATTTGTTTGTTAACAAAAAAAAATTATATATTTTTAGCGCAGTTATGGTGACGTATGATTATTATTTAATAGAAGTGTAACACACCGATACGTATGAAAAATATTGTAATAATTAATATAATATTAAGTATACGTTCAGTGAAATATGTACTAGTATTAGGAGCTCACCAAAAACACTTATTTTTATTTTCGCAACTCTTAACACAGAATTTTAATTCTTATTTACAAAAAGATTTTTAAGATTTTTTCAGATTTTTTTAAATCGGTTTTATCTAAAAAATCAGATTATGAAACATAACATTTTTGTATTTTTTTCTTTGGTGTTTTACTCAAAAAACGGGTACTTTGCTAAACTTAAAAGAAAAATTCAGTATTTCTTAAGTTCAAATTTCAATAATTAAAAATTGGCAATGTAGGGTTACAAACGAATCTTCGAAACAGAAAAAATTTCTGGATAATATCTAACAATATAGCCTCCTTACGACAACGAAAACTGATATAAACAAAAGTAAAGATAGGTATCCCGAAGACCTATCTAACGGATTTAATTTTTAGCCCATACATTTCCTATGCCTTAACATAGAGATTATTTTCCCCGACGAGTTTTTATGCAATTTATTGAAGTTTTCTTCGAAAACTAAATGAAAAACTTTTTAAATTTGATGAAAAAGTTTCATATATTTTGTGAATTCAGTTTTAATGAAGCTTTTTCATTGAGTGAATGAAACCGTTTATTAAAGGTTTATTAAATGAAGTTTTTTACAACTTTTTGTAAAAACTTCCATTAATTAAATAAAAAGTTTCGATGGTTTTATGAAAAAATTCATTAATATCATGCAGATAATTATCTCATTGTTCGAATTTGGGTAATACTAAATTTTTATATTTAAGGTCATCCAAGTGCCCGTAAAACTAATAATTTTTACGATATTGCGGTTAATTTTTTATAATTAACTGGTACTTTTCAGAAGTGATTTATCTAGTTTTCGTAATTAAAGTACCAGAAAAAAAATAAAAAAATTTAATATTTTCAAATCACATTTTATACCTAAAATTAATTTGCGCAACCCCATCGAAAATCGAAAAAATTCTCAAAAATCGTTTGGGCAACAACAATTCATATGCCACTTTTAGGGTTTTTAAAATCTCAAAAAGCTTTTTTGAAGAGCCCTAATGTGTGTTAAAGAATTGTGGCATTGGTTTTTCTTCATATAAAAAGGCCAACAATGCTTTGGCATTAATGTTTATATGAAAAAATCAATGCTTTTTCTCCAAGTTCGATTCCAAGTATTTTACTATATCACCGCATTAATTATTATAATAAATTATATTTTATTGGTCATCTGTCCAAAGTGATTTAATTAACAATTCATAATATCAAGAGAAAAAGACAAAATTGGATTTCTGTTACCAGTATGAAATGTCTAATAAAATCTATTTTATTACTTGGTTGACTGCTTCACTAAATTAATCGGTGTTCATATAAATATATATAGTTCGACTCACATACTTATCGTATATAGTACATAAAACTCAAAGATTATCTGATAAATGATTAAGCTAAAATAACAATACCAATAAAGAAATACCCCAAAGAAGACAAAAAGGCAATCAACTAACTAACTTAACTGAAAAGGCCAAAAGCATTGTTAAGGCTCCACAAAAAAGGGCAGTAAATTAAAAATGTCTTATGGTAATATATCTCTCAATGACAAAATGATCAATGTCCTTTGTCATATCAATGTTGTGTAGTTAGTTAATACCACAATCTTGTACACTACACTCAAAATTATATGTCTGTTGGCTAAAGAGAAAAATTCCTGTTTTTTGGCTCAAAATAAAATTTGTTGATTTTAGCAGATTTTTTGTTAAATTTAACAAACCTAAATTTATATAAAAAAATTAGTTAAACTACAATTTTATTTGTCATAGTACTGATGTCCATTTTGCTCTCTTTCGCTTAGTTTTCGGGATATGGGCCATTTTAAGAATTCGAAATTCCGAGGGTCCAATTTCAAAGGGTTCAAGGCCCCACCAAGGTCCCTTTTTGGATAGAGATAACCCTTTCACGGAGGTATTAAATACCCTACGGGGAATGAGGGGTCAATTGCCCTCCAGGGACCTATCCCGTGACCGGTCAACCGAAGGCATATTACTAAAGTAGTACAAATAAAAGAGAATGAATTAATTTTCTAAGTACTTTCCGATCCGTTACATTTACTGTTGCTTTTAAAAAACTTGACCGATATTGAAATATAAAAAAAAATCGAGGCATATTTTTAAAAATATTTTTTTATTTATTTTACTCTTTTATTTATTTTTAGCTTTATTTTTTTACGATTTGTTTAGATCTTATTTTAAATTTCTATAATTTTTTGCTAAGAAAATTTAAGTTTTGTATTTTCAACGTTTTTTTTAATGTTAAAGCTGTTTTAGATTTAACAATTTTTTATTTTATTTAACTTTTCTTTTTAACTTAAGGGGAATTTTTTCGATTTTTATATATGTTATCAGTGTTTTTGAGGTAATTTTCTAATTTTTAATTGATTTTTTAATTTAATTATGGCCAACGCAAAAAAGGACCTATCCCATTACCGGTCAATCGGGTGCATATTCAAGGCACTTCCACTATATTTGTGTGTGTGTGTTAAGATTGTTTTCTTCTCTATTTTTTCTTTTCCATTTTTTTATTTCTTATAGTGTTTGTTTTTTCTTTTTTATTTGAACAGAAACGAAAAATATATAACTTTACCATCAGCCAGCCATCATGCACAAGCAACAGTAGCTCAGACGATAGAGCGTTTGCCTTCCCAGCAGAAGGTTGTGTTATCGAGCACTACTTGACGCCAAGTAGATATTTTTAATTATTAATTTTTTACTAGTTTTTTTGAAAATATATTTTGAGATACACCACCTTACGTGTCACAAGTTGTCTAAACTGTGGCAATTGGTCATTTTCAATGACAACGTCATGTTAAAGTGACGTATCTCTTTCAAACAAAATGACCGATCAAGGACGGTCTCTGCCTCCTTGGAACCTATCCTGCGTGTCACTTTGGATCGGTCCTTTTCCCCGTAGAAACGGTAATGACATATCATTATTTTTTGGAGTACCAGTAATGACACCCACTTACCTTCTGCATTTTTTTAAAACATATAATAATGAGTTACTGATAATGACTTATTTTTATCATTATTTCAAATAGAAAATAATTGTTCAAATTTTTTGAAAATTTTTTTAAATCTATTTTTAGACTCAATATTTTTTAAACACTGGTAAGGATATATGTAACCACATATTTTTTGATTTTTTGTATGTTGGCGAGTAAGCTTACTTGTGTGCAGTAGGTCAATTATGTTTTAAATAAAAAATATTTTTTTCTTCATACATTTATTTTTACCGGCAAAACTGTTGAGTATATAGAAAAACGTTATATGAACAGATTAAAGGAATTGTAATTTTTAATTTTCTTAAAATTGTTTGAGCAAAATCGGACTAGTGGTTCTCGAGTTATGTCAAAAAAAAGACCACCAAAGGTCAAATCGATATATCTCGATTCCTAGGGTTGACCCAGCGAAACGCCGGGACACGTATAACTTATTTTTTACCGATATAACTTTCCCCGGTAGTTTTAACCCTTCCCGATCACTGACCCCTACCATTTGTCTCACAGTGTTATTTAAAGTACTGAGGAGTTTTAGTACAGTGTTAAATGAATATAACTAAAATCTTTGTTTAAATCAGTGCTTTAACCTAAAGTTTGTTAAAAATTAGCCAAACCGATTTGAAGCCCGTTTGATAGATTTTTTTTACCGACGTATTATTTTAGGTGTACTAACTATATATACTAAGCACTTCTAACAAAAATTATGCTTGAGGGAGGCATATCAATCACAGCTTCTAAAGAATTCAATCATTCATATGCATAGAATAAAATATCACCAAAATTTAGGTGACAAAAATAATTGTTAAAATTCAATTTCCATTTTTATCAACATTTATAATTGAATCAATTAAATATTTTGTTGGTACGACAAATTTACCAGTTTTTTTTTAAATTTGTTTGTTGAAAATCAACCAATATGTTTGTTGAACTCGCTTGACAGCTTCTTTACATACTAAAGGGTTCTGCAATAAGAGCGCTACAAAAGTTTTTTTAAATAAAACAAAAACGGTTTTGGATATCAATGAAATTCTTTATTCCTGTGAAAGTACGTTCGATGCCATTATGTATGGAAATCGATCTCTTTTGCATGGCCACCACGGGCACGCTTGCAGAAGTGCAGACGCTGAACCCAATTTTCGACGGTTTTCAAGCATAAATCGGCCGATATTCGTCCGAAGTTCATCAATCGTCGCTGGCTTGTTGGCATAGACCATAGATTTGACGTAGCCCCACAGGAAATAGTCCAACGGCGTCAAATCGCATGACCGAGACGGCCAATCGACTGGACCATTTCGTGAGATAACACGTTCTACAAACTTGGTTTGCAATAAATTGATTGTGACATTCGCTGTGTGGCTTGTGGCGCCGTCCTGTTGGAACCACATGTCCTCCAAGTCCATATCATCCAATTGGGGCCAAAAATATTCGGTTATCATTGAACGGTAGCGATTCCCATTCACAGTAACATGCCGGTCTTGATCATCACGGAAGAAGTACGGCCCAATGACGCCGCCGGCCCATAAACCGCACCAAACCGTAATTTTTTCGAGATGCAATGATGACTCATGGAGTACGTGTGGATTGCTGTCTGACCAATAACGCATATTTTGTTTATTGACGAAGCCATTCATTATGGCGACCATAAATTGGACGTAGCGCTCTTAACGTTGAGGCCACTGACTCCGAATTTCGGTAGCAAATTTTAATAATTTCGACTCGTTGTTGGCTCGTACCTGGCTCGTTGTTGCCAAGCCTTACTGAAGAGAAATGTCAAAAGAGCGGCAAGAAATATGGCGTCGTTTGCTGTCCCTGTCTTTCTACTTTTGTAGCGTACCTGTTGAAGAACCCTTTATTACCGTCTTTACCTTTTTTAAGTGTAGTTGTCTCCAAGCTAAAGGCATCACAAAATCTGCAGCTTTATTAAAAATAAAAGAGTTTTGCTTCGGCGAAAAAATAAATTCTTTTATGAAGTTTGACTGTTTTTTTTCTTAATTTCGAACAAAAATATTTTTTATATGAAAAAAGCAATTTCAATTTAAAACAATTTAACAAAAAAGAGATACAAACAATTGGCCCATGAATAAAAGATCGAATTGAACTTTTGGACCAAGAGACCGAATAATGCTGAACGAATTCATAACGTTCAAAAGACTAAATCGTTCAACTAGTTCATTCATGAAGGACACAACTTTGTTAAATGCTTAGAAAAAAATATAAAAGTGCTAAAATTATATAGAAATATAACAAAATATTTAAATGTTTTGTGTGTTTAGATTTGAGTATAACTGATCCAGTAAAAATTTAAAATCCAAAGAACTGGTTGCAGAACAAATTATAAATTGGTTGCAGAACAAATCTAAATTATGTTTTACAACTGCTTCTTTTTATATGGAGTTTGAACTAGAAGCAATATGTTCTTTTCCTCCAAAATAGAACCAGTTACAGAACCGGTTCTGGGAAGAGACCCCTTACATGTTGATTTTTGGGAATCAGTTCTAGAATTGGTTCCATAAAACAAGTAGTAAAAGCACCTGATCTGGAATAGATTTTGAGGTAACCAGTACTAAAAAATTTTGCTAGGCTAAATTTATTGGAAAAAAGTAATTTTAAAAAATTTTAAAAATATGTATTTTTTATTTAAGTGGTGTTTTTAATTAAAAAATAAAAATTCGCTTTTTAAATTTTGCTTTTAATTTCAAAAAACTTGTTGATATGACACACTACTATATTGAAAAAAATTAACAATCAAGTCCACAATATGCTGTGTTAAAATTCGCTTTGAATTCAATTAAATGTGGCTATTTAATTAAAATAAATGCAGCAATCAAGTAACAGACATGTTGTTTGTATTTACGAACTCATTGTAGGCTCAATTTCCATATAAAGTTTAATTGTATTTACAAGGTTTGATTATATTTACAAACTATTTTTATCTGTGTGGGATGATTGAATTATCAAACCACAATTTTATCAATCGAGGGAATTCTTTATTGATCTTATTCGATTTATTTCCAATTGAAGGCAAACATTTTTTAGCCTTTATTATTGCCTATACTTTTGATTTCTTATTTATTTGATTTACAAATTTGGAAACTAAAATGGTTTTTTCTTTATTAAATTTTATTTTATGTGATTGTGAAATTTAGAAATGACATTTGATTTTCTTTATTCGATTTTAAAGTTTGGAAAATCAACAAGTTTTTCTTTTGTTTGAAGAAATTTTATAATTTCTTACAAATACAAGAGAGAAAGTAATAAGAAAAACTGACAAAATTCTCAGTTAAATTATAAATTATTAGCATTATTATCGACATCATTCGAGTTATCGGTTGCAGCAACCGAATTCCGTTCGACAACAAAATTTTTTCCTAGGTGTAGTAATGAGCACCAATTACTGAGGTTTTGCTGGGTAAAACCTATAAAATTTTTGCAAAAGCCAAAATCATAATAGCTTTAAAAAAAACAAAACTACATGTTAAAAATATATATATTTTTTTGTTAATATTTTTTATTTTCAAACATTAACAAAAGAAGATTAAAACATAACTTCCTTTCTGACACGACTACTATGCATATATATAAAAGCTCTCACACATGTAATCACCGCACACATACAAACTTTTACATACTTATAGACATTATTTTTATCCTATATCACTTTGTGGAACAGGGTATATAGATTTCGTGCTGATGTTTGTAACTACCAAAAATAATGGGCTTAGTAGAGTGAACTTATAGTATAACAGAAACAAACTCTCGATACAGAAACAAACTCTCAGTCGACTTACTTATCCATCTCCGATCTCTCAAACTACAGGTTTAAATTTTAAAGATAATTGAACGAAGTACGAAATAGTGAAAATAGTTTAAAGCGGTCCATGTTTTAAGCAAATTTCCCTAGAATGGTCCAGGCTAAATGGTACACTTTAAAAATAAAGTGTAAAGCTTCAGGACCTCAAAAGTACCGAAACAATCGAAGTTTGCCATTCTGGATTCGAAAACTACACACACAGAACAGATTCGTTGTGACAACCGAATTTGTTGCCAACCGAATTTTGGTAGTCACATGTACTATCACATTATTCGGTGGTAGCTATCGACATTTACAATTGTACCTACTACACCAGTAAAATGTAAATAGTAGACCCAACCGAATGACTTTGGTACCCCCCGATCGAATTTAACATTTAGTAGATCCGACCGAATTTTGTTAGAAATTCCTACCGAATTAAATAAAACACTGTTTCTATTTGATTTTGTTTTATTAACTAATTATTGGAATATAAAGAGCATATATCAATGTTACAAAAGTAAAAAAATATATTATTTTCAAAATATAAACAAAAATTGATTAATGAAAAGATTCTGAGAACTGCTTCCAACAGAAAAATCCTCAGGTTCTCAAAACGTAGCCCTGAGTTTCGAAAGTCTTTTCCTATATAGAAAGATTTTCCTAAAAAGAAAACCTTCTGAGGACTATTCTTAATTTTAACCACTTTTTCCAAATTTTAACGACTTTTTCCATCGAAAAAAGCTCACATTCCACATACTTTTTTATATACAGAAACTCTTACCTGCTGAGGGCATAATCAAATAAAAAAGTTCTCCGAATCTGGGAATTTTTCTACAAGAAAAAGTCCTCAAAATCTAAAGGGGTTTCCACAAAAATGTCCTTAGAACCCAAGAGTTTTTCTATAGAAAAAAGTACTCAGAATTCAAGGACTTTTTTACGAGAGTTTTTCTACAGGAAAGTTCAGAAACATGAGTCTTTTTCTATAAGATTAGGTCCTCAGAATCTACAGATTCCTCAATAGGTAAAAATCCACAGAATATGAAAATTTTTATACAGGAAAAAGTCCTCAGAATCTTAAGGGTAAAAGTCTTCAGAGTCTGAGATTTTTTTCTATAGGAAATGGTGGTCAAATCTGAGGTTTCTTTATTAGGAAAAACTGTCGTCTTATAAATTTTAATTACGAGAGACTTACTATAAAATCCTTGTTTTGGGGACTTTCTCTTTCTAGTTTCTAGGAATTCTTCTTTCCATGAAAAATGAGCATCTTACTTTAATCGAAACTGGGTAGTAATTTCATGCATTTGTTTTAGTTTTCCACCTATTAGGATTTCATCCAATGAAGCCCTGTTCTATAATCCTCTAATTGCAGTTGTTGCCTTCGTAAAAATTGAAACAGGCGAAAAGCCCAATAAATAAAATTGGTGAACAATTACCTAATTACTATTAACTCGCATAATGTACAAGACTTTTTATTGAAAAAAGTCTGATTATTTTATATGTACGTATTTATAATTGCAAAAACTTTTAGGTATTTTTATGAAATCTAAGTTTTTTTTATTTGTTATTTTTTATATTTATATTTTTGACAATTCAGATAAATACAACAAAAGTTTTTCGGCCATGGCGACCAAAATTGTTTGAACAAATTTAAGTATTTTACACATTTGTTGTAGCAACCGAAAATCTATCAGATTTAATTTTTTAATTCGGTATTGGTAACCATCTTTTGGTAGAAAATATTAAGTATGATATTAATAAACATTAGTTTATAAAATCTGATTGTTACAACTTTCATTTAAATGGCATAGCAAATTTAAAAGAGAAATTGCAATATTTTTGATTTTTAAAATAGTTCCTACCGCCGAATTATTTAAATATATTTCATATTTGCTTAATTTGATTGGGAAGCCCGAATTCTATCGAAAAAACATTTATATTTTGTTACCGTGACAAACTTTTAGACACTACGTTAACTATTAGTTAATATAATTGAAATTTTATAATTTTAACTAAAATTATGCTGTAGTACAAAACTTATTGCAATTGCAACAATTTTCCAACCAATTTTTTCCCTGTGTGTATGAAGTTGATATTTACTCCTACGCAAAGTACTATTTCGGAAACATTTATAATAGGTAGGGTATAGGCTTGAACGGCGATCCGCTCCAGTAAAGAAGAAACTAAAATTTCATATTCTTAAAGGCGTTTTTATAAATTATACCCTACACTATGTGGTGTAAGGTAAAATTGCTTTGTGCTGATGCTTGTTACTAGGAAAGAATTGACTTAGACCCTCTTTTTATTACAACTATTATTACCTATTTCACAATATCGATTGCACCGTTAAATGAAATTCCCAGAATATAATTCGCTTCCGAAATATAAACCAAATTGTGCTGTGGTGTAGGGTAACATATAGTCGGCATAGCCGATTTTAATTTTTTTATTTGCTTAATACTTTTATATAGAAAAACTTTATTATTAAGTAATAAATTTATACGGCATGTATGTACGCTTGTATTATATTATAATTGTGAATGCATGAGACTGTGTACTAGTTTGTGTGAGTATGTTTGTTAATATATGTATTTGACGTGAACATGTATTTAGTTCAACATAATTAATAACTTACCAACATGTTTATAACTCATATATACAAAAAAAATTAACATTTATATATGTTGCTTTCCACGCCAACTTCCCAGCTTCAGAAAACAGTGTATCCTATCCAGACCTAGGGGAATTTCAATTACAATTACTTGTGATTTGTAATTGAAAATATAGACAAAGTGAGGTATCTATTTTTAATCTTGTCATAAGCTTTACAAAGCTTCAAATTTGTAGCTAAAGAAAATTTTTTGCTTCGTATTTTAATAAATTAACCATAAATAAAACAAAATAAGTCAGCATCTTGTTCACATTACCTTGCAGCCATTTTCTAAATCTGTAATCCAGGAGAATGTTTGTTACAGCTGTGATAGATTAGTAAGACTTGCTACTGTTCTTCACGTGATAAATATGCACTTTCATATATTTTTGATCTAAGTACTATGAAACTGCTGATCGTAAAATCGATTAAAATCTTTAAAAATTTCTTATCGATGTAAAACAGAGAAAAGCAAACTTCGAAAGCCAAGGCTCTAATGCATAAACTTTTCTTAATTTTACGTTAAGGAATACAATTGCTAGAGTATTCATTTTCCTTATTAAACGTTAATTAAAAAAATATCATGCATAATCGTTAAATAACAGTTTGCTAATTTCTTGTTTTATTCTGGCAACACCCTTATTTAATGTGTCTCAACTATCAAATAAATTGTTAGTGATTCATAAAGTTAAACGATTGACTCGTTAATCATAGGTGAATAATGTTGTTTTGAAAATTTTATCAATAAAAATAATTTATGATAAATCAAAACATGACAGAAACAATTCCTACAATTATCTTGGCTATGCAATAATGTAAAATAATATTTTAAAGACAGTTTAATATTACTAATACTAATTCGAAGGACAATAATATTTTGCTTAAATCAACATCACTATTTTATTTAGTTTATTTTGTATTTTATTTGTATACCAATTTGTGAAAATTTAATGAAAAAACCGCTTAAATGGTGCAATTGTTCCAGGTTTTACATATTCTTGGGTGGATGACCCTGCAAAAGGTCTTTAAATAGATATAAACTCAATACTTATGGTTTCAACTGACACTTTTACTTTCCAAATTTTATGAAATGCTTACTTCATTTAACAGGTTGTTAAATTTGTAGTTACTAAAGGGATTATGCATACACTGAGAGAATTATCCTTCATGATATTAATGATATAATTTCATAGAATTTTTTCGTAGAACCAATAAATAATCTCATTATGTATATAATATTTAATTAATATTATAAAATTTTTCATAACTTTTCTTTCATAAAATTTCATAATTTCATTAAAAAAATTCATTGAATTTCATAAATTAGATATCCATAAATTTAATGAAAAATGTTATTTATACATAAATGTGATAAAAACCGTGTAACAACCGAATTTCTAATGCATGGATTACATTTGAGTTACATATTTCGATATATGTCAGCGTATTGTCACCTGTTTTACAAAATTTATAACAATCTGACCAATTTTTGTTTAATACATAAAATTTGTGACCAGTTTTATAGGCCAAATATAAACTCCGTAACAAGTAACTCATAAGGTTTTTTAACTTTAATAGCTTATAATTTAATAACCAATAAAGCTAAACACTAACTGTAACAATTTTTATGAAGAGAAAAAGTGCCGTTTTTAATAAAAATGAATACATTTTACAAACTTTTTCGTATATCTTAGCTATCACGACTTCAACTCTGTAACGATTTTTCGTCATAATTTTTGATAAAAATGCATATACCAGAATTTTGGTGTTATCTATTATATACAGTGTTGTGCAAAACAGAAGCAACAAAACCCCTATTAAACTTTAAAATGAAATATTTCATACATTTTTTTATTTTAAGAAACACTTTTTATATACGTTTGTTAGCGATTATGGTAAAAAACAAATGTGCATTTTTATTTTCCAACATTGGCATCACTCTAAATAAAAAACAAACAAAAATACCCAAACTCCCAAAAAGAGAATGTGCAAAACAAAAGCAACAAATTTAAAAATGATGCAATTAACATAAATTCTTTAAAATAACGGCACATTTCCAAGATTTAACCAGTTTAATAGGGTTTTGGTATTCTTTACATGAGTTTTAAAAATTAGTTTCTAAATGTTGTTGGTACTTGTTGATCTAATTAGTATGGCTAGGGATAAATATTGCCAAAGTTTTAAATCTCAAATAATTGAGGACTTAAAAAATGGAGAGGGGCAAGCATCCGTTGCTAGAAAATACAATATAAACAGATCCATAGTTTGCAGATTGCTAAAAAAATATAAGTCGATAAAAGAAGTTTCTGTAAAGCATTTAGGAGGACGTCCACGAAAAACTTCCGCGCGTGATGATAGAAAAATATGTGGCATTTTCAAAAAAAATCCATTTGCTACTTCTAGTGAGGTTTTAAAAACTCTAAATTTAAATGTGCACGATAGTACAATTCGAAGACGTGCAATAGAAAATAATTTAAAAAGTTACAGACCAGCAAAAAAACCATTGTTGACTAAGAAACACATTCAAAAAAGGTGAGTTACTATAAACTTGACATTTTTTTAAATTTATCGAAAGATTTTGTCTTTTTTATTGTTTAAGACTAAATTTTGCAAAATCACACCTGAATTGGACCATACAGAAATGGAAAACCGTTCTATTTAGTGACGAATCAAAATTCAATTTAATAAATTCCGATGGTATGTCTACAGTTCGCCGTTTGCCTGGCAAAAGGCTTGATCCACGCAATTGCAAAAAGAGTTTTAAGCATGGGGGAGGCAACGTGATGGTGTGGACTTGCTTTTCTGCAAATGGAGTTGGCCCATTCCACAAAATTGATGGAATAATGGACCGTTTCATGTACAAAAGCATTCTTGAAACGAAAATGATTCCACATGCTGAGTGGAATATGCCCCTTCGATGGGTGTTTCAACACGATAATGACCCGAAACACACATCGAAGGTAGTCAAAGAGTTCATAGAAGAGAATGGAATTCAAGTCCTTGATTGGCCGGCACAATCACCCGACTTGAATCCCATTGAAAATCTCTTTGGAATACTGAAGAGGAGTATTTCCGGGAAACGATTCCAAAATCGGAACGAACTCTTTGAAAACCTAGAAGCCGAGTGGAAATGTATTCCTGAATCCACTATAAATAACCTTATTGAATCCATGCCGCGCAGGTGTGCCGAAGTTATAAAAAATAAAGGCTCATATACGAAATACTAAATTGTTGCTTTTGTTTTGCACACCTTTATATGGAGACCTGAATTGTTTTAATTTATTTTTGAAGAAACAGTTAGTTTAAGTTGTTTTTTATTTAATGTGTAACTTAGCGTATATAAATGTTAATAAATTATGGAAATAGTTTTTTTTTTAAAAGAAATATATTTCTAAATAAATTGCTTTACTTATTTTTACATAGTTTGTTGCTTTTGTTTTGCACAACACTGTATATATTGCGAAAAGTATAATGTTTGTTATTTATACTCAAATGATAGTTGGACTGTAAGTAATCATCCTGCATAACAGATGATGTCTGCAGCATGTAACATTCTCGAGATGAAAAATATATCTTTAATAAGATTTGAAAAAATGTTGTAAACTCCGTTCCTAATTTTTACACCAAACTATTTAACGAGTAAGAAAAACAATGTCATATTTGGATTCACCTTGTAGGCATCATGCGATTTTGTTTCGGAGAGAAAATTCTGACAAAGCGTTTCTGAAAGAAAACGAAAAAAGTAACTAAATGTAAACTCCGTAACTGTAAACTCCGTAACCACAATTGTTTGCATGAGGTTTCATTCAAATAAATGTAGATAAATGTTTAAAATATTTTAAAATAACCATAAACAGAGGTGATTCAACGAATATTTATGCGTCAAAAGACGATTCAACTAATAATTTTGCGTCAAATCAAAAAAATTTATCAATTTTTTACCCTAAACTGCTGGAGCGAAAAACGATTGATTTTGCATTTCGTTGGTTTTGAATCGATATTTCGAGTCATTACTGACATTAGTTTGACAAATTAAATTTGTTTCACACAATTTAAGAATTTTTTGATCGCGAAATGTTATGTTTTTAATATATTATTTTGTAACTGCGCAACCGCTGTTGGGATTTAAAAAAATTTTATATTTTTGAAAAGCATTTAAAAGGAGCAAAAATACAAAATTAAAAAAAAATAAAAAATTTTTTCGCGGAATGAATTGTATTTTTATTTGCGAAACCGCCAATTTGTTAAACACAAATTATATATCATTGGAAAGCAAGTTGAAAACCCAAATACGAAAAACTAATAAATTGAAGAAAATTCGTACGCAATTTTTTTTGTTATATCTTTTGCTTGCAGAAATGTAAACTCCGTTACAACAAAAAAAAATTAAAATTGTGCAAAAAAAGTTATTGCGACAACTTGTAGAAGAGATTTTTTTGCAATTAGGTTTATAATGACTAAACTTACTGATTCCATTTAGAAAAAACCGAAATATTAACACTTTTTGCTTCTCACAAATTTGGCCCAAAAATTTATCACATTTTTTGATTTCATCCATATGAAATTGTTCAATAGTATTTACATGTTTTAATTTTTTTATAAAATATCGTCATTTCCTGAGAGAATAATATTTTATAATTTTTATTTTTTTTAAATTAATTTTTTATTATTAATTTTGGACTATGAAATTTTTTTATAAATCATATTAATTTTTCGAAATTTTTTTTATGACCCTTTTTTATTTAATGAATTCTTTTTTAGATATATTTTGTACATCCGTAAAATATGCTACGGTTTTATTACGCCTTTTGCATTTGCTAAGTACTTCTTATTTATCCACTCCAACTTACCAACGACAACCAACTATAATAAATAATAGTAAATGAAATTGCTTCATAGATTTTATAAAGCTCTTCATTGGCTGAATGATTTATTCATTGGACGAGCGGCCTATTAATTTTATCAAGAGTTTCATTAATTTTATGAAGTTTTCATAAACATTGACTTTAATGAAACATGTTTCATAGATTCTATGAAAAGTTTCAATGGACGAGTTCCAGTGACAATTTTCATTGAAACTATGAAGAAATTTATTACTGAAGTGATGATAATTCTCTTAGAGTACTGTTTTTGCCAAATTAGCTTAAAAACGTTTAATTAAACTGTTTAGAAACATTATACATAACACCGTAAGAATTTATATTTTTGGTTTTTCGATGTCTACCATCAGAATTAAAACAGAAACCCAAGAAAAAAAATTTTTTGTAGACCGGTGTAATAATTTTAAAAATTTATAACTGACTTATAAAAACAATTTTTCATACAAAATAAATTTTATAAAAGTGTTATAAGGTTTTTAAATTATTATGCATACGAACTTTATTGAATATCTGTAGTAGACAGTACTGAACGAAATTTCCAGAATCTATAGAAAAAATATTTATAAAAATAAATTTTTAATTTTTTTCTGCTTTTCTAATAAAATTGAGAAATTTATTTCTCTAAAAATTGAGAACTAGTGCTGAAAACACAATTTTGTCCAATCCCTAGTAAAAATGATTTTTATATATTCATATATGATTTTTATTCAATCATTTATGATTTTATACAATTATAACTTGTTGAGTATTGTGAAACATATATTTTTATATGATTATATCAAAAGATATTTAATTATATAAAATTATATTAACCAGATCCACCATTTTTCGGATCAAATAATATATTTTTTATATAATTATATTAACCCATACATGATTTGATCCGTAAAATGGTGGATCTGGTTAACATAATTTGATATAATTAAATATCTTTTGATATAATCATATAAAAATATATGTTTCACAATACTCGACAAGTTATAATTGTATAAAATCATAAATGATTGTATAAAAATCATATCTGATTATATAAAAATCATTTTTACTAGGGATGGCAGAAAAAAATTCTATTAATATATTAAAATTTCTAGCATTACCCGATCAAAAAAATTTATATTTAGTCGTATATAGTAATATCTTGTTTTATCTTATAATATGTGAGTATATATGTTGTCATGAATAGCCATATATAATTATATGTTTCTTATGTGGTACCTTATATAACCATATATTTTTATATATTGTCTTTTATAAAATTAGATATCAACCATATATGCTATACATAATGAAATATGACATTGACATGATATGATCTGTTGTCATATATAATTATAAATGATCATATATAACATAATATATGATCACATATGGTGGCATATAAGCCATATATTTTGAGATATAGTAATATGTGCCCTGTTATAAAAATTTTTTGGTTGTATGATGTAAGATATTTTTATATATGATTAGTATATATTACATTAAATGGTATAAGATATGATTATATATGATTCCATATATGGTGCAAGATTAACAATATAATTTTAGATATGGTTATATATGGTCGCACGTCAGTAATATTTTCTATGTGATTAATATATAATTATATATAGTCACATATTACCTGAGAGACCCTACTATCGAATCCCAGGTCGGGAACAAAAAATTTTTATTTTTTATTTTTTAACTCAATTTAATTTACTTGTAAATATTCTTTTAACAGATCTTAAAAAAATTAACCCATTTACTGCCAACAGCACCTGAAAGTTATGTTTACTGCAACGTGGAATTAATAATATTTTAATATGTTATTATATATTGTCATATATAACCCCACACATAATTATATATGTGACTGAGGTACTATTATCGAATCCCAGCTCGGGCACAAAAAAAAATTTTTTTTTTTTACTTTTTTCAACTCAACTTAATTTACTTATAAATATTTTTTTTTACAGATCTTAAAAAGGTTAAACCATTTTGTGTCAACAGCATCTGCAAATTATGTTTTCAATTAATAGTATTTTAAATATATAATTAGATATCGTAATATATAATAATTTCGTTAAAGCTCTGAATTTGAGTTCTTCCAGAGCGAAATCATATTTTGATTTTTGTACTCCTACTTTTAATACAAACAAAACAATTTGTGATTTTGTGTTGGATAAGAGTATTTTTTCCAAAGGATTGCTAAGCTTATATATGTCATACCTTATTTAAAATACATTTATATTACCCAAGGTTGGTTACCGTTATCGTTATAATACCGTTATCGCTAAAATACCGTTTCAAACTGAATACCGTTACCGTTATCGATACCTCTAAAAAAATTTCCAAATACCGTTATCGTTACCGATACCGTTATTTTTATGGGTAGTTACCGGTATTTGTTATTTCATATAAAAATTAAAATTTTTTTTATTTTATAATCTTGAGTGTTTTTTTACAAAAAAATTTATAGATAACAATTTTACTTATTAAAACTACCAGCATTGAATTTATGGCTTAAAATCTGAATTTCCAGTGCTTAAAATTGAAAATATGCCATGTTTTTACTTGTTTTTATATGTTTCTAACATAATTTTTAATACCGGTATGTACAGGTATTGCTGTTTCGATAACGGTATACCGTTACCAAAACTGTCTTAAATACTGTTACCTTTACCGTTACCTAAACAAACGAAATCCGATACCGTTACCCTTACCGTTATTCGTTTCGGTAACCAACCTTGATATTACCTTTTAAATAATATGTATATTGCTCTTATCCCATTATTAATTTCGCAAATACAGACTGTTGATATTTAGATTTTTGAGCCATATAAATCGGTGCCTTGACCCTTCAACAAACATTTTTTTTATCTTATTCACCAAAAAATTTCCGTCAGTGGAAAACATTTAAGATTTTTAATTTTTGTTTTTTTGAAAGAATGTTATTAATTTATTTTTTCTAAGTCATCTATATATATAAATTTATATAATTATATGTAACTCAGTAACACGAACAATGTTGTCTCATATAGTCAGTCATGTTGTATAGCAGTGTTTGGCTGAGTGAGTTAAGTGGCCGACTACAAAGCCAGCAACCTGGGTTCAAATCCTGCCGACGGCATTTTTTTTTTTGGTTTTTTTTAATGAAATAAATATTTTTTAAATAATAAATGTTTTTTTTAATTTTTTGTGTTATTTTTTAAATTTTTTTAAAATTTAAATAATTCCAAATATATCATAGGATAAATTTTGATCTCAAATTATCCAATTCGATCTGCCAAAATTAGCTTATCCGTTTGCATCTAATTGGATGTAAATTAATCCCATGGGATATTTTGGGATCTTAATTTGATATCATTGGATATTATTGGATCTCCCAATTTTGAGATCTATTTGGATCTTATTTAATCTTGTAATATATTTGATCTATTGGATATTACTGGATACCCCAATTTTGAGATGAACTTGGATAAGATGATATGTCGATCTATATCAAATGAGATATAACTACATATGCTAGATATAATGTTTTTTTGATCGAGTATCCAAATTCCATTATATTAGTGTAAATAATTTATTAAAAGTGGGTGCTAAATTAGTAAATTTTAACAACCTACTTCGCGCACTTTTGTGGAGGAGAGGTTGATTAAAATTTTATTCGTATTATATTCTAAAATAAATACCTACTACAAGTATGACACTGATGCGATAAATTTTTTTAGTTGCATAGTTGATATGGAAAGTCTCATATTACAATTTCTTATAACCCATATTATGGAAGTTATTGATGGTAAAAGCCGGATCAAAAATAAGCTGCATTTTTATCTTTTTATAAACATAGTTACGTATGATACATTTCTTAGGATTCAGCTCAACAAAGTTTAGGGTTAGATAGCCAATTATCTAATTTTTTGACACATTAGATGCATTGCTAAAAAAATCATCAAGGCTAAATAATTTTAAATGTCCAATCTCCAGTTCAAAAAAAATATATTGAATAACTTGTATCTTTATGTGAAACTATATAATCTGCTGCATAAATGATCCAATGTAGCTCCATCTTATGAAAGTATGTACAAAAAATTGTGGACAAACGTACGAAAATTTTCGATTATTTTATGAAAAAAAAAAAAAACTCGAACATAATATACAAGCATGTAACACAAACACCACACGTACAACGTTTATTTTTATTCTTTATCATTATTATAATCACCACCACAGGGAATCAAACGAGTGAAATACAAAAATTCCACATAAACAACACAAAATATTTTATTGTTTTATTGGCCAGAATTATTGAAAAATTCAATTAATTTTATGGCATTTTGTTTAATAACACTAATTACTGTTGATTCAATAATTATGTTTTTCCATAAATTATGCACTGCCTATAAACGTTTATATTTTGTGGTTGCTTTAATTTTAAATACACGAAAATGTTAGTTAAGTTATGTGTGTATTTAAAAGTGCATAACGACTAATATAAATATAAATATGTATATTTTTTTCATATATTGGTTGCCGAACGTAGGGGTCGCCTTTTTCAATTTTTTGTTATAGCTTTGGCATTTAAAATCGGATTGTTTTGCGATATATAGTAAAAATCCAATTAAGAAAAATTTAAAAAGGCGACCCCTACGTTCGGCAACCAATATATGAAAAAAATTTCTACTTGGTTTAGCGAAAAACTTCCTTAGCAAAAGTTTAATGATTTTTTGCAAGCTTTAATTTTCTGATATTAGGGTGGTATATTAGGGTGGTAGCAACTGAGATCTGGTGGGTAACTACTAGAACGGGATACTTGAGCTCAAAATGCCGTTAGAGCAAAACACTGGTCTCCTCGAGAGAAAAACGTCGATGTATCATACTTTAAGATCCGACTGTAAATGCCAAAGATATAGCGAAAAATGTAACGTTCGGCAAAAAAAAAAAAAAAATTTTTTTTGAAACCTCCTTGCAAAAATACTTCATATTGGAGGGTGTACGGCGCACTTTTTTTTTGCCTGTAACGTGGTACGCTCTAATGTATATGCTATCCATGCTATAAAGTTACTGTTAAAATCTAAATATTTTATAGTGGCCTTTTTATAAATTTTTATTTTAGACATTTTTGTGAAAATTAGTTTAGATTTTTCTTAACCCTCTAAAGATCCTTCTTTCGATTGTGATGATTTAATACTGAAATATTTGGTAATGAAAACTTACTATGGCACAAATATTAAAATTTGATTTATCTCTTTATTTAGGCGATATTGTACCATGAAGGTTCAATAAATCCCAAAATCATATTATTTAGTTGTTGCTATAAATGACACTATCAGTAAAGCCCCTTTTACATTAGCACACAAGTGCTTATACTTTTCTTCACACAAGTATGACAAAAAGTATGCTGAAATTGTCTGGTTGTCAAAAAAGTATAAAAGAAAATCTTTTCAGTATTCAGACTGTTATCGACACACACAACAAATAAATTAAAACAGTTAGTTTTTCTTCTATTATTACTTTTTTTCACCACTAGTTGTTTTTAATCTTTGTTTAACATTTATTTGTAAATAACACAACACTTGTGTTGAGACAAGTGGTAACTTTATGAAATATTTCAAAAAATAAATCTTGTCAAAAAAGTGTGACCATATTTTAAAATGTGTGCACCCATTTTGACATGTGTGTAACGAACAGTGTTCACACTATTATACATTTTCGTTATACAACACATTTCTGACATGTATAACACACTTGTGTGATAATCTAAACGGGGCTTAAGTAATTAAAATTTATTTACAGAAAATTCTTGACTTAGTGTTGTTGTTTTAGCAGTTGTGGAAATTTTCGCTTTCTAGAAATTGCGAAATTGCCTCTAAACATGAAAAATAAGCAAATAAATTTTGACAAAATTACATGGGGTTTCTAGAAGACGTTCGTTTTCACACGAATGAGTGACTACATGTATTTTGTTTTTGTATTACATGTATTTTGTTATTGTATTTTCGTTCGTGTGGAGAAAAACGTCATCCAGAAACTCCACCTTAGTTCAGCTTTCTACTAGCTTTGAGTATATCAGCTGTCACCAATAATAACTTTTTTTTATCATTAATTAAAACAAAAAATAATTTTCTTAATTAATTTTTGAAATTCATTTTTACACTCAATATTTTTTTCAGCACTGGTAAGGATATATGTAACCACAAAAGAAAATACTTTTTTACATGTTGTGCTCAGCGAATCAATTATGTTTTCATCTATCAAATGTAACATGTGGAGACATCTCAGATGTTAGAGCTATCGACAGGCAGTCCCAGGTTTGATTTCCGATATGACCAAAATTTATTAAAAAAAGTTTCTAATAAAAAATATTTTTTTTATAAAATTTATTTTTTGGAAAATCTGTGTGTATGCATAACTCATTACTTTGCGGGACAACGCCATACAAAAGTAATATAAAATGTATTGTAGTAAGAAAAGTAACTAGTTAAAATTTTTCACTAAATATTAGTAGACTGAAAAAAAACTCAAAGAAACTGTTAAAATAAAAAAAGTATAACATTAATTTATTTGCTGAAAATTTAAAAGCCTGTTTACCTACTACGAAAATAATCTAAACAAAAGAAATTGATTGAAACAAAAACAAATTTTCGTTACTTTACTTTCATTTAGAGCATTTTTCTTACACATAAACCAGTAGTGGGGTTCTCTAACTTTTTAACGACAAAATTCGGTTGTTGTCAGTTTACTATGAAAACTTGTCAACTTAACTACCGAATTTTGTCGTTAAAAAGTTACAGAATTGCCCCTCAGAGCTAAATCTAAGGAATAAATATGAAATAAACCGAAAAACGAAAATTTGGGTTATTTTTGCCCTACTATTTAACTCCAAAAACTTCGCTGCTGACCATTAAAAAAATATGGCAACTTAAAATTTTTATACTCGATCACATATCCGAGTTTCATACAAGTCTGCGTTTACCACTTGGGGTTCTTTCCTTGTAAGTAAGAATAAATGACATATGATTAGCCTCCAAAATGCCATATAAGTTACTAAAGATACAAACCATGTATAAAAGATATACCATCTGTTGTGAATTCCGCATTTTTTAATTATATATTTAAGATATATTTTTCATATAATTTTATATAATAACATCTTCGCTTATATGTTTCAATATATAATTACACACAATTTAATACTATAATATAAGAAAACTTTTTTACTTGGGAAATAAGAGATCTTATTTTTATCGGATACTATTAAGTCGATAATTGGATATACCCAGTCATAAATCACCAGTATTACAAAAAACCAAGCACTGGCATACCATTTGTAACCACGGTGTTAAAAATAAATGACTGGTAGAACACTAATTTGGGACGCTTTGCCAGCGTTTGCAAAAAGCTTTTCGACAGTATTTCTTTTACAAAAATTTCGGTGGTTTATAAAAAAACCACTGGCAAAGATGGGATTCGAATGATATGCCAAGGTTTGCAACCAGTGGTTTTTCAGTGCTACCTAGTCAAAAATTTCCGGCGTTACAAAAATCAATTCACTGGGAGAGCAACGATTTCACAAAAATGCTGACGCTTCATGAAAAAAGGTTTGTAGTCAGAACGTTTCGAATTCAAATCCGGTTGCAAGAAAAAAATTTTTTTTTTGATTTTTTTTAATTTAAAAATTTTTTTGTTTTATAAAATAAATTTTTTTGTTTGTGGGAAAGCTCCTTTAGACCAACTTTTTTTTGCTCTCCCAACGCTGACGTATTAGTTCCAAAAAAAACTGTTTGCCAGTACTAGGATTTTAGCACAGCCAGTAGTTGTCCAGCTGTTATCACAAGTATTATATGTCTCGTTAGCTCAGTGAGTAGAGCTGTAGTCTACCAATTTGATGGCCTGGGTTCAAATCACGGCAGGACCAAAAAAATACATATGAACATTTTTTTTAATTTTATTTAGGAAAATATATTTTCAAGCCACCTATTTATTGGTTTTGCCAACGTTTTACCAACATTGAAAAATTTTGTTCTTCCAGTACTTACGTCCTTTCGAATTTTTGGGAATAGGAAAGCACTTTTTGCCAGTACGTGTACCACCTTTATATTCAAACCATTTTGCTATCTATTTTCAAACATTGTTTAAACATTCCATAAAAACAAATAAAAACGAGTAAAAAGGTTAAAGTCGGGCATGCCAACTATACAATACCCTACACCAGTCTGGTGTATTGTTTGGATCCGAAATTCGAATGGGTTAAAATGGGGCTTGTGTCAAAATTTGCTATAATGTGAGTCAGCGCACCAAATTTCATTAAAATATCTTAATATTTGCGACCTGCAGTTTGTAACCAAGCCAATTTTGGGGGGACCCTTATATGGGCACTAGTTCTAAACATGGACCGATGTTCACCAAAATCAATAGGCTTCGTCCTTGCGCCAACATAGGTCTATGTACCAAATTTCATCAAAATATCTTAATATTTGCGACCTGCAGCGTATAAACAGTATAATTTTGGTAGGACCCTTATATGGGCACTAGGTCTAACCATGGGCCGATGTTCACCAAAATCAATAGCCTGCGTTATTGGGCTAACATAGGTCTGTGTACCAAATTTCGTCAAAATATCTTAATATTTACGACCTGCAGCGTATAAACAATATAATTTTGGTGGGACTCTTATATGGGCACTAGGTCTAAACATGGACCGATGTTCACTAAAATCAAACTTGTTCGTCCTTGGGCCAACATAGGTCTGTGTACCAAATTTCATCAAAATATCTTAATATTTGCGACCTGTTGAGTGCGCACAAGATTGCATGGACAGACAGACGGACGGACGGACGGACAGACAGACGGACATCGTTAAATCGAAATAAAAAAAAAAATTCTGAACCGATCGGTATACTATAAGGTGGGTCTACGACCAATATTTTTTGGTGTTACAAACATCAGCACAAACTTATAATACCCTGACCACATAGTGGTGTAGGGTATAATAATTGAAAAGTCTATTAAAACAATCTTCAATTTTTAACTGACAAAAAGTTAGAAAAAAACGATTTTGTGGTTTGTTTTTTCATATTTGAAATTATTTTTTGTTTGAATTTTAAAAACTCTGCACACACAACACACACGCTCATATTTTTGTTGGCTATATTTGTGTGTATAAGTAAAGAATTTCTTGTAGGTTGAATTGAAATAATTTTGTATATAAACAAACTATTTTAACAAAAAAGAAAACCGAAAATGTTTTAATTTTTTATTTTAAAACAGAAAACAACAAAATTATTTAAATTATTTTTTCTAAAAATAGAAAACTAAAAATAGAAAATTTGACAGAAGAAATCAACATCTACAGACGGTACGTATTTTTTTGTAGTTTGTTTTTTATTGACTTATAAAAAAAGTTAAACAATATGTTCTTCAATTGAAAACAAACTTTTCCTATTAGTTTTCGAATAAACCTCAATCGGTTATGGAAAATATATTGTGAGTGCATCAACTTAGTTATAAACTAATAATTTTTTGGATAAAATTTTATCTAAACTGATGCATTTAGATTAAAATAGAGATAATAAAATAATAAAAATAAAATAAAAATAAAATAAAAAATAAAATTGTATACGAATTATATATGATTATATAAAATTGTATACGAATTAAATATGATTATAAACAAATTTATTTTAAATGCGTTTGAAAGTATTGAAATGAGTATTGTGGTTGCTTAAATTTATTTTCTTTGTGTTGTCAATGCAATACCTAAATCACAATTTATTATAAGCTGAATATGTAATACATTAAACCATAAACATTATCATTACTTCACGAGAAAATAAAAAAGAGGAAAACTAATTTTTTTTAACAACTTAAAGATACAGAACATGTCAAAAGCAGAATACAAAAAAAATATAAAGACACCCCAATAATGTTTGTTTTTCACTAAACTTAACATTTCTGAGACACAAAAAAGGACATTCTTAAGGTACAAGAGGAATCATTGTTTTGGGTAAAAATAAAAAGCATAGAAGGATCAAACAAAAAAAATAAATATGTAACAACATAAAAGCAGTAAAAACTATACAATATGGCTGAATTTTAGAACGCAACATTAACTTCAGTAAACATGAATGTTATTGATGTGCGGCGAGGTTTTTTGTTTATGTGTCTACTTAACTGGTGTGGGGTTTCGAGTCCTCGAAAAAGTATAAAATCGACTACAAGACTGAAACTGACTACACAATAAAAACAACCATGGATATCATTTTTTAACATCTTTTTTTCTCCAAACATTATTATAATGTCGAATATGAAATGAAAATATAAAAATGTACGTAAAACCGACCACCAACTAACAACAACATTTTTTTATATCAACCATAACAGTCTATCGATTGTTAAACCAATAGACAGTTTTGTTTTTTTTTTCTAAAGAAACTTCACTCCCTCCTTAAATTACGTCTTATTATTTCCTGCTGTTCAATATTATACAATAATTTTTTTTGTTGCTTTCGTCACAATATACATATGTACATTTGTTGTTTTTCTTATATACGATGAAACTGAAGGGTCCAAACAAGAGTCCCTTTTTATGTCTTACACATAGTACACATAAAATACAGTTATTTTTACGACTTATACACACACATCCGCATACATTATTATGAGATAATCATTCGTTAGAGTTTCCTGTTTCCAATATTATTCCTTCAACCCATTCATATGTGTTGTGCCCCCCCCCCCCCCTACCTCACCACTCATAATAATGATAACATACAAGTGGGTGACCCATCATCATCAAAAACCATAATTTTTGTATTTATGTTCGAATATACTCTTATGTATGTGGTGATGTATAAAATATTGTAAAAATATTTATGTCGTTATTTGTTGTCGTTTCGTATTTAGTGCAAATATTATTTGCAATTTAAATTTATTCTTTTTACACGCAACCAAAAAATTTATATTTTCTCATAATTTCCGTTTGATTTAATTTTATATTTAACTAAATAGTTTCATATTTATTGCTAATTTTTTTAAATAATTTTAAACCGAGAATTGGTTAAAAATATTGGTTCAAGGGTTAAAAATGAGCAAAATCGGTCCTAAGTAATGAGTGACAGTATGAAGGCGCCTCTAGATTTTCCATACCAAATGATGAATTCTAATATTTTCCAGTACAGTGTTATTTTAATGTTACATAGAGAAAATATATTCATTGTGACAACCTATTTTCTTGCCAGCCGAATTGTTTGTTTAGCAGCGAATAACTTATTTGTTTGTAGAAACCTAACATATTCCTGGGTCAATTGAAAAATAATATACCAACTGGAAGTCTGTCGCCACAAAGCAAAAAGACAACTTAATTATCGCAGTGAATCTGTTTTCTCTATGCCTTGTAATTTATAATTGAAAATTTTCAATTACAATCACAAATACAAATAAATGCAACTGTAGTTAAAAAAAAAAACTCAGTGACATTTACATGTAATTTATAATAGGGCAGAGAGATGATACTTCGCCAGTGGGGTACATACACCAATCTCATTTGTAGTCGATGTTAAGGGAAATAAAAAATTGTAAAAATATATTCTGTGCATTTTTCAATTATATTTCTTCGGTATCAACTTTGAGGAATTTGTTTCCACGTTGTCGCAGACAGAAGTGTTTTTGTGTTTTTTGGGGTGTGAAAAAATAATAGGGAGTAAATATATTTTGCAATAACCTCCTCAAATCGTGTGATAAAAACATAATTTTTCATTATGTTACTTAGAACCTAAGCTTTCGAAAAATAATAATTTGATTTGAATAAATGCTCTAAAAGTGTGAATAAATAGTAATTCTATGTTGGTGGTTGGCTTTGGCGCACAACCCCCAGATGGTTGGTGGATCACTGTCTAAGTCTCTATAAGGCTTTTCTATGAATATACATCAAGGTTGGCAACCGATACCTTTATAATACCATTATCCGTTTCAAGACCCTTACAAATTGATAACCCATACCGATACCAATACCGAAACTCTTAATTTTAAAAAATACCGGTATCAAAAACCTTTTCCCTTAATACCTGTGTCGTACCGGTATTGAAACGGTTTCTAATAAAATAAATCTTTTTTACGTTTTTCAAAAAAAAAATTTGTTTTATACAAAATATGCAAAATTTAAAATTAATTGAATAAAAAATGAAGAGCTTCAATAAAAAAGCAACAACTATAATATAGAGAAAAATAATAACTTTGTTAAAAAACATGTGGTTTTCGTTAGTTATAATATGAATAGAACAGGCGCGGATACAAGGGGGGCTATGGGGGCTGAAAATTTTTTTTTTTCAAATAATGCTATAATGGAAACATGAATAATTTAGTAAATATACATTTTAGAGTAACGTGTTGTTTTTTCAAACGCGTCATATAGACCAAATGCAATCAATATTGTAATTAATATGCATTTTTATTAACTATAATTAAGTAGGTTTGAGGTTAAGAAGAAGAATAAACATTTTTTCAAAGTTATAGACACATTATTAATCTGCAAATGAGACTAGATCTAGTTTCTGCCTTTTTTATGGACAGGCTTCATCAGTGATATTCCATTAAATTGTATTATTGTTCATATTTTATTGTCAGATTGTCTCTATGTGATAATTTACTCTCTACTTTAGATTTTTTGTTTATCTTCTTCTCTCCTCTTTGTCACCTTTTTCACAAATGAATTTGACATTAAACAAACATTTTGAATTTTGTGTAGATTCTTGAATTCAAGAATTTGTTTTTGCAGGAAACCTGAGAGATTCTACATTTCTTCAAGAGATAATTTTTAAAATTTTTATGTAATGAGCTTTTTTTACATAATTAATATGAAATTATTAATTATTTTTTGCAATTAAACAAGTATTTTGAGGCATTTCACCGAAAAATTAGTATTTAGGGCCAGTTTTATTGTCAGAGCAAGGATAGATTTCAAACGAAATTACTTAAGATATATTTAAGATAAGAATCGCGCTTAGTTCTGACTATAAAATTTACCTTTTATTTTAAAGTGAATACTACAATTTTCTTCTTTTTTTAAACTTAAGTGCGCTACTTTTAAAACCCCTTAACAGACCTTTTTAAATATTTTTTCAAATTTAATGGTCTTGGGATCCGTAAGTAATTCTCAAGTTATCATTTTCTTATTGCGGACAACTGAAGAGAAACGAAATAATTGTATCGTCTATCATGAAAATGATCAAGCTTTTTGAAATAACAAATAAAACCTAACATGACGATATCATGTTAGAATTTGGACTTGATGTAGAACAATATTCTAACTAAATATATGGAAATTTCCTTTTATTTATTAAAAGCATCATACACTCAATGAAAAAGTTTCATAAGGTATATGAAGCTTTTTCATCAATTTTTTTTTTATTTATTTTGTTAAGAAAATTTCATCATTTTAATGGATAGGTCCCTGAATTTTGTTTTTTATGAGAGTTCAGTATCACAAGGGGTCAATTTCCCTCTCCTAGGACAACGCCATGTAAAAGTGACCAGTCTATTTCATATAAAGGGGCCAGTTCGGTGACAGTTTGTTAAAATTTCCCGTAGGGTACTAATTTACCTCTTGAGTAATTTATACCAAAAAAGGCATTGACTTTAATTAAATTATTTACTAACCTACGCGCTATAACTTAATATATTATTATACCCTATACCACTATGTGGTCAGGGTATTATAAGTTTGTGCTGATGTTTGTAACACCAAAAAATATTGGTCGTAGACCCACCTTATAGTATACCGATCGGCTCAGAATTTTTTTTTATTTCGATTTAACGATGTCCGTCTGTCCGTCCGTCCGTCTGTCTGTCTGTCCATGCAATCTTGTGCGCACTCTACAGGTCGCACCTATTAAGATATTTTGATGAAATTTGGTACGCAGACCTATGTTGGCCCAAGGACGAACAAGTTTGATTTTTTTGAACATCGGTCCATGTTTAGACCTAGTGCCCATATAAGGGTCCTACCAAAATTATACTGTTTATATGCTGCAGGTCGTAAATATTAAGATATTTTGATGAAATTTGGTACACAGACCTATATTGGCCCAATAATGCAGCCTATTGATTTTGGTGAACATCGGTCCATGTTTAGACCTAGTGCCCATATAAGGGTCCTACCAAAATTATACTGTTTATATGCTGCAGGTCGTAAATATTAAGATATTTTGATGAAATTTGGTACACAGACCTATATTGGCCCAATAACGCAGCCCATTGATTTTGGTGAACATCGGTCTATGTTTAGACCTAGTGCCCATATAAGGGTCCTACCAAAATTATACTGTTTATATGCTGCAGGTCGTAAATATTAAGATATTTTGATGAAATATGGTACACAGACCTATATTGGCCCAATAATGCAGCCTATTGATTTTGGTAAACATCGGTCCATGTTTAGACCTAGTGCCCATATAAGGGTCCTATCAAAATTATACTGTTTATACGCTGCAGGTCGTAAATATTAAGATATTTTGATGAAATTTGGTACACAGACCTACATTGGGCCAATAACGCAGCCTATTGATTTTGGTAAACATCGGTCGATGTTTAGACCTAGTGCCCATATAAGGGTCCTACCAAAATTATAATGTTTATACGCTGCAGGTCGCAAATATTAAGATATTTTGATGAAATTTGATACACAGACCTATATTGGCCCAATAACGTAGCCTATTGATTTTGGTGAACATCGGTCCATGTTTAGAACTAGTGCCCATATAAGGGTCCCCCCAAAATTATATTGTTTATACGCTGCAGGTCGCAAATATTAAGCTATTTTGATGAAATTTGGTACATAGACCTATGTTGGTCCAAGGACGAAGCCTATTGATTTTGGTGAACATCGGTCCATGTTTAGAACTAGTGCCCATATAAGGGTCCCCCCAAAATTGGCTTGGTTACAAACTGCAAGTCGCAAATATTAAGATATTTTAATGAAATTTGGTGCGCTGACTCACATTATAGAAAATTTTGACATAAGCCCCATTTTAACCCATTCGAATTTCGGATCCAAACAATACACCAAACTGGTGTAGGGTATTGTATAGTCGGCATGCCCGACTTTAACCTTTTTACTCGTTTTTTTTTTAATCTTGTCTTTATTAGTGTGCAGATAAGGAATACGAAATCAAAACTTTAAAAAATTAAGTAACTTTTAAGTAGTTCGTGGTTTTTTGAAAATTATACAAAAAAAATACATATTTCTGGGCCGAAAATGATTATATATAGTCATATATTTATGTATGATCATATATAAATCATAATATTAACATATCTGACATATATGGGAACATATATGTGTAAATGAATACCCATCGGGATAGCTGGTAAGTCGAGCCATTTCTTCTTCGAAATAGGTGTACGACGTGGATCAACAGCACACTTGTACAAGAGATTGACTGGCAAGGAACCTACAAAGTGGTGTAACTGGAAGACTTAATGAAACGTAGATATTAGGGTATCCATTCGGTTAACCGTTACTCGATAAATCGTACAACTTGTATTAAATAATTGTTCGAGTAATTTAAAATTGCCAATGTCGAATAACGAATAACTCGAGCAATTTTGGTCTATTAATCGAGTAACTCGAGAAAATCGGAAAAAGGTTTAAACATATTTTTTTAATTTCTTTACTATTTTTATAGAACTCAGCCAGCAAACGCCCCAAACAATTTTTCAAAAAGAGCTCAAAATAAAATATGTTATTAAAATTTCAAATAATTATACTCGTACAGTGAAAGAAGTATTCTTCATGATATTAATAATACAATTTTATAGAATTTTTTTCGTAGATTCAGTAAAGAATTTCATTATATGTATAATATTTAATTAATATTATGGAATTTTTCATAACTTTCTTTTAAAAAAATTTCATAATTTCATGAAACAAATTCATTGAGTTTAAATGAAAATCTTCTTTATATATGCGAAATTGTTCAATAGTATTTGATTTTCTTATTTATTCATAAAATCTCATCATTTCAGTATTTTTCATATATTTTCATACATGTAGAGAGATGGCATTATATTAAAAATATGTAATTGCGGTAAAGAAAGGAACAAAATCCACTCTGCAGAATGGAAGACATTGTGAGTCCGGCTGAGTTCTTAAAATTCCTATAATTTATTTGTAAATTTTATCATCTTTTCTTCCTTTGTAAATAATTTAAAACAAAAGTTGATAATTTGTGATCGTAAAGGTCAGCTATACATAAATCAGTAGGTTTGAGGTTAAGACGAAGAATAAACCTTTTTTCTAAAAGTTATAAACACATTAATTTGCAAATCAGACTAGATCTAGTTTCTGCCTTTCTCTATGGACAGGCTTCATCAGTGATTTTCCATGAAATTGTATTATTGCAGGGTTGGTAGGCAATACCGCTAAAATACCGTTATCGATTCAAAACCATTTCAACTGAATACCGTTACCCCTAAAATACCGTTATCCTTAAAATACCATTACCGAAATAACTGAAATACCCTTAACCGTAAAGTACCGTTACCGAAATAATAAAAAAAACGTTATCCTTTAATGCCGTTACCGAAATAAATAAAAAACCGTTATCCTTAAAATACCTGTACCGAAGTAAATGAAATAGCGTTACCCTTAAAATACCGGTGCCAAAATAATCTAAAATAGCGTTACCCTTACCGATAACCGCATCGTTTCGGTTACCATCCATGTATTATTGTTTATATTTTATTGTCAGATTATAAAAATGCCCTGTTGGCAGTCCGTCTCCAATATACACAAATTGTCTGCTCTTGAATGTAAAAACCATACGTCAATGTGGCAACATTTGCGAAAAAGGACACCCGGAGGAGATTAGAAGATAAACAAAAAATCTAAAGTAGAATGTTTGTATGTGTCTATTTGATCAGCTCTGAAAGTAAAAAACGATAAGAGAAAGATGAATAGGAAAGAAAACTATGAATTAACTACACTAAATTCAAGGCCTTACTTGGTTTAGATGGCTAAGTTGTCGAACTTTAGTATAGTTACGTTTGTAATGAAGGAATGCAAGACTTCGATTCCTACAGCCGACGGGTTTTTGAAAAATTATCATGTAGAGACAATCTGAAAATAAAATATAAACAATAATACAATTTAGTGGAAAATCACTGATGAAGCCTGTCCATAGAAAAAGGCAGAAACTAGATCTAGTCTGATTGGCAAATTAATGTGTTTATAACTTTTAGAAAAAAGTTTTATTCTTCTTCTTAACCTCAAACCTACTAAATTAAAATTAATAAAAATGCATAAAAATTACAACATTAATTGCAGCTGGTCTAAATGACGAGTTTGAAAAACAACACTGTATTAATATACATAAACTTTATTCAAAAAGAAAACCCTTAGAAAAAATAACTAAATTGGCTTTCTGACTTTACAACTTCAGAGCAATTAAAAACTGCCGAACTCCTTATATGATTTCTTTGTCACATCAAGTACCTAACTTTCGTCTCTATAAAGTTAAAAAAAAATGCAAATATTTCTACTAGAACTAAAAATATTTTCAAAATAACTTAAAAATATCTTTAAAATTTTAATTGTGGCAAATAATTACTTTTAGTTTGAAAGGATTGTGTCTTTATTTTTATTTTTTTTTTGTTGATGTGCCTTTTAAAAATGAATGACTTTAAAAACATAATTAACTGGAACGGAAATAATTTTTTAACTTCCGTCATTTACTTGCTAGCAACTACCATTAACAAAGTTTCTACAGTTACTTATTTCAGTGCCATTAGAGTAGAAAAATAAGACAAAATGATAAGTTTATCTGCTCATTCACCTACTGACATTTAACATGACAATCAACGTCATGAAATGTAAGTGAGACATAGCTTTAGATTCAGTATTTTTTTTCATCATTCTTTCCGCCTCCATTTAAAGAGCTAGTAGGAGGGTGAAATACATATTCTTTCTGTTTTTAAGGTTTAAAGATTTTTGTTTTACTTACAACACACAATTAAATTCTGGCCCCCACCAATACCACCACATGTACAATTAAATTCTTTCCTGGATTATTATTTAATTAAAGTAATGAACGTCAGTTAAAACTGTACACAACTCGTGGTAGTAACAAATATTGGGCATTAGCATTTCAGGCAACAAAGGCGTTCTATCATTATATTAAAAATCTTTAAAAGACAATGGGGAAAAAGTAAGGAAAATTATTTTACTGTTGTTTTCCTCACTTTTTGCTTTCAGATATGATGAGGACGACGATGACGATGACGACGTTATAAATATAGATGATGATGATGACGATGATAATGTTGGTGATGGCATGACTTTTAACAATCTCATTCTTTTTACTAATGATTCTCTTGATTGTTTGTGTCATTTTCTTTGCCATCGTTGAGTTTTGTCTGACTTTGAAATTCATACCGGAGATTTCAAACAATTCGAATGAATTGTAAATTGTAGTACATACTGTGATTTATTATGACAATTTGTTTAATGACAGGCATACATTTTAGACATCAGCAATGTTTTAAATACATTCGACAATTTTAAGACTAAAATTGTTCAGTTAGAAAGGCTTTAATTTTTTGAAGGTGAAATAAATTGTGAAAGACATTTAAATTATTAGTTTTTTATAATTTTTTTTTAAAGAGCAATCAAAAAAGTGTGATGTAGGTTAAGCTGTTATAAAATGTAGTAAATATTAATATAATGATTTCTTTGCTGGTGGTCAAAATTTTTGGCCAAATTTGGCACTTCTACATATAACCTGACCTAAATAACATGTCTCAAATAAATGTCTAAATTAAATAAACATTTCAGTGACTTGTCCTAGAAACTTTCAACTGTAACTGTAGATAATGTTTGAGTTACTGATGAACAGAAGAAGGTAGGTACTAAAGGGCTGAACGATTCATCTTAACTGAGATTTCAAGACACTGATAGCCTACAAGCCATAACGAGTTGTGTGGTTTTACTTTTTATAACGGTTGAATCAGTACAAACAAAAAAAAAAAAAATATGTCAAAAAAGCATATGGATAGTGAGACGAATCACATCATGAATCGTTTATCACGGATGACAACAGTACATTACCACATCATATTATTGTGAACTTAAGCAACCAAAACAATATCAACACCATCGTTTTAGTGTTAACGAAAACTTATGTATAACAGTGTTGCCAGTTTGGGGGATTTATCCCCAAATTGGGAATTGTATCATCAATGGGGATAAAAACTTCGGTTTGTAGAACTGGGGATTTATTGGCGATGATACGAAATTTTATGGGATCATTTGGGGATAAAATATATTATTGCTTTTTCATATTTTTTTATGAATTTAAGAATTTAATCCTGATAATTTTTTTAAAGTTATTTAAATTTAATAAGAGTTATAAGAAGCTCTTCTTAAATTAAATATATACTTTACAAGTTACTCAATTGTCAAAAGTTTAATCCATCTGCTGAAATGCTAAAACTTTTTAATGCAGTACCATGCACAACAAAATGTCTGAAGCTGATGAATCAGACAATTTTTATTCTTAAATATTTAAAATGAAAAATTTTGGTTCAAATTTTCTTTGCTGTTATTTAAATTTATTTGTTCTTTTTTATAATTTGTTGCAAGCACAAATTTATTGAGTCTGAGTGTACAACTTACCGCAAAAAATAAACGAATATGATATTTTCCACAAATTTTTCGAAAAAATAAACGAATTTTTCCAGAAAATAAAAGTTGGGGATTTTTTGGGATGGCAAATTGAAAATTGGGGATAAGGTATGAAAAAACTGGCAACACTAATGTATGTACCCGAAATACGTACCTACTTTGTTGAAAGCTATCATGCTAATGACGGAATATTTTTATTTGTTATTCTCTTAGTTGAGTTTTGTTGTCATTCGTGTTATCTACGTATGAAAAGCCGATTATGATCGGCCACTAGTGGCTATGGGTGACGACCACTGATATATATATATATAATGAAAAAACTAAAATAGACAAATGTCTAGCCCCAAAAAATTCTTTAGTTGATCGTAATGAATATTTCAACTATTTAATATGTGAAATACTCTAATGATACCAAAAAAAAGCTCTAAAGCGGCGAATACATTAAGGAACATTGAGTAGGGTCTACTACGTATTGGTTTTATTATATTATTTATTTTTAATTTTATTTTTCAATATTGTTTAATTTAATTTTTTTTTAATGTTTTTTTTTGGAATGAATTTGGTAAATTTTATTTTATAGAATTTCGTTAGGTTATTTTAAGGTTATCGGTATTTTAAGTTATATCGTTAAGTTATTTTAGGGTTAACGGTATTTTAATTTATTTCGTTAGGATATTTTAAGGTTAACGGTATTTTAAGTTATTTCGTTAGTGGTATTTTATGGTTAAAAATAGTTCGTTGAAAGGGTTTTGAATCGTTAACGGTATTTTACGGTTAGTGTTTGCCAACCAAGTTAGAAATTTTAAAAATTGCCAAAATTAAAAAAATCGTTTAAATTTAAAAATTCCCAGCTAAAAATCGACATATATGGATCCATACAGGTTGAATGTATGTACGTGCATGCTCATAAATATGCATTCATGACCATACATGGATACATAAATCTCCATACATGTTTCATATATGATCATGCGTGTGCATTAACGAAATTTGAGGTAATATGTACATGTATGATGCATGTACATATGTACATGCATAAACATACATTTAACCTGCATGGATGCATATATGTATGTCAATTTTTAGCTGGGTTGTCAAAATTTGAAAAAATTATAAAAAACCGCCAAAATTTTGAAAATAGCAAAATTTAGAAAGAAAAAACAAAAATCGGCAAAATTAAAGAAGTCGTCGAAAATTAGAAAAAAATCATCAAAATTAAAAAAATCATCGACATTAAAAAAATCGCCAAAAAGCTTTATGAAGAACAATTCGAAAGTCGAACAAAAAAATCCTGTCAACAGAGTAGGTCTATGTCGCTTTGTTTGACAAAATAAGTACACATATAATATTTTGCAACAACCAATGAAATTAAAATATATGTATGTATAAAACTTAAAAATCTCTGCATTATAATTGTTTATATTAAAAACAATTACAACGCAGAGATTTTTAACTTTCTTGTATTTAATAAGAATTAATATAAATTATTTTTTTTTGTTTTTATAATTTATTATGCATTAACATTATTAATTTATTTTTTTACTAACTTTTTTATATAATAATATAAAAATTGTAAAACAAACATTGAATTGAAAATAAAGAACAACTAACTACTAACTTTTTTAATTGAGTGTACATTTATACTTTTTCGTTTTATAAAACCTACATATTATAACACAACACACCATCGCACCATAGCATTCATTGTGATACTTAAACACTAGTTCAAAGTACTAATTGCTATGTTATGGTAGCGAACTATCGTGTGTCACAACAATCACTTATTGTTTATTTTGTTGCCATGTCTAATGCTTAAGCTCGCTTACGTTTTGATTTGTTGTCTAGTCGTAACAGGGTGGTTTAAATCGTAATGCACACACACTAGCACCATGTGATTTATTGACTACAACAAACCGATTGCACTCATGCAGCCCTTTAGTAGGTACATATATTTCTGACCTTGCAAATTCTTATTTAAATGACCCCTTTCTGGCAGATACCACTATGCAGGGATACCTGTAACAAATAAATTTATTGGTTTAGAATAGTAAAACGCCTCAAAAAGTATGGTGCTGTGCGGGTACAGTTAAGTTGTACTATATACGTTTACAATTTAAATTTTTTTTGCCAACACTGTATGAAAAAGACAGTATAAAATTTTTTATAAGCTCAAATCTATATTTGCCTTTTTAATATCACCTGATATTTTCTAAACTACAATTGATTCGAAATTCCGAATATCAATTTTTGTTTCTTTATTTCAATTGGGAATTCTGAATTTCAATCGCTTTTTCTGAATTCCAACTGAAATCTTCTGATTGCAAGAAGTGTAGTGTCTGACCGAAAAATTCGGCCATAGGCAATACGAAAAAGTTGAGATATTGGAAAAATATTAAATTTATGGAAATTGCCAAGTTTAAAGTTATTTATAAGGTTAACTAATTACTCTGATATCTTTTTCCCCTTGGCCGAATATTAAATTTGTTAATTATCTTCTTTCTTTTCCTTTAAATTAATAATGAAATTCGCATTCGATCTCCCCAACAAACACTTTTCTTTTAGCAAACCCTCTACAGCGATTATAAACCAAAAACATTTTCTGTTAGAACTGTGAGATCCGACACTAATAATGTATCATATGTTTTTACGCCTTCCCCGCTCAATAAATCCACAACTAATTTTGCTTATTATTTAGAAATAATAAGTGTAGAAGCGAATATTTCTGTAAGCCAATGTACAGCAAAAAAATATGCTTAAAAAAATTGTTCAACATTTTAAATTTGCTTATGAATTTCAGTACTTTTTACTTTAATATTATCTAGAAATTGTCTTGGAAAACAAAATCATGACTTTGAATTTATTTACTGTAATATACATAAGTAAATCTTAATTGTTTCATTTTGGAAAACACCAAAAATTTCTATTTGAAATCTCCCATAAAATTTATAAACATGACATGTTCTTGCCATGCCCGTAAGGCTTAACTTTCTATATATATTTTTTTTTTTTGGAAAAAAAATACAGTATATTTATGCGTCTAGCCACATAAAAATTACAAATAACACTTGTCATGTCACTCTTTCTACACACAAACACACACACGCTGTTGACTATATGATTGGAATATTATCATTTTGTAACAAAAATTTTGAAACCAAGTATTTTGCAACTACTATGTAATTGTACTTATGAAGGGAAACCTAAATAAGGGGAAGATATGATAAAAAATTATTATTGCTAAGGCACGTTGTGTTGGCGTTGCTGAAATTTAACCATTTAATGGGTAAAATATTTTAGATGATTCAAATAACTTCGTATGACGAAAAACCAACAGACATAAATACTCAAATAAAAAATCCTGTGAAACTTAGAAAAAACTAATAACAACAAAAATTAACAACCCAAGCAGAAAGGTTATGATATAGTCATATATTACACAGCTCTACAAAATATGACAATATATATAAGTTGCACAAATTTGCAGTGGTTTTGAGATGACTAGGGGGTGCTGATTTCGCATCTGCAACCAGTTTGTTCAAATTGGCGCTAGGTTTTGCACAATTCGCGATTTAAATTTTTAAAATTTTTCAACCGATTATTTCAATAAAAAAATTTTAATTTAGTAACTATAGCTCCAAAAAGAAAAACTTTTACCCATTCTAAGCCTGATTCCATGCCCTCTTTTTTAAACTTAAGTGAGTATCCATATCTCAATTAATTTTGTAAATGTGTACAGTCGCTCAAAATCTAAATTTCAAAATTTTTTTTTAGAGTTTATTAAAAAAAATTTGAAATGTAAGACGAGGTCCAATTTCAAACATCAAAGCCAATTTGGAAAACAAAAAGTCCAAGATTTGTATATGTCATATTGCATAAACAAATTGTATGTACTTTTAGAGCCTTTTGTAATTAAATTTAGATTTAAAATACAAAAAAAATATTTTACTGTACTATTACTGAATTATTTTTTTTCTAAAAATAATAGATTTCATTCATTATTGATATTGTTGGGAAATTATTGCAAGAAATATTTTAAGAAATTTTAGAAATTTACTTGAGAATTTTTCGTTGCCATTGAAATTTAATTGACATTACCTGATGCCAATGCCAAAAATTTCCATTACATATCAATGCCAATAACATTTTTTTTTTCAGTTGGCAATGATTAAACCAATCGTACTGAAATGTACGCTAATGCATCAAGCAACCAATTAAAATTGAAGAAAAAACATTGTGTAGAAAAAAAATGTAGTACGGGATGGTAAAAAGGAATATATTGATAAATTAGCCACACCAGCTAAAACTTCTGCAAGCACTGCCAACCTAAAAGATAGTAGCTGAATTTTTTAATCACTTGGATTTAATAAATCTAAAAATTAGCTCTCAAAGCGCACAATAGGTGGAGTTAGTTTACACCTATTTTAACAGAATTTTTCTATCCAACCTTCGTTTACCCTAATTTTAAATAAAAAACACAATGCTGCAGGGTTTTATTGTTACTTTAAATACGGTATTATATTTTATATAAAACAAAAAAAATCTGTCTTTAAGTTTTATCACTTTAATTTACATTTCTATCTAATTAAGATAATTCACCACAATATTTAATATTCACTAATTGGATTTAATTAAATTACTTACCGTAGAGTGAAAAATTGCAATTAATATTTCAGCTATTTCTCCATGTCCAAGATGGAAAATAAGTATTTAAAGAAGTGTGTTTGTTTTTCTAAACATATTTAATACAAAAAATTTAAAGAAAATGCTTTTGTTTTCTTGTTTTACAGTTTTCTGTTTCACTTTTAACTTTAATTCTGACATTAAATTAACAGAATGTTTCATATATTTGTGTTTTTATTATATGTAAATCCACATAAATAAATCCAACATTTTTTGGATTTAATAAATAAATAACCAAATAGCTAACAGGAAGGATATCTACACTACTTAAGGATAAAACGTTGTTGAACATTTCACAAGATATTAAAACCATTTCAAAAATATTTTAAATATGCAGCCTAATGATGTTAGTCCCAATCGCAAGAACAACATCGCTACACTTATAAAAAAAAGTAGTACAAAAGTCTATTAAACGCATTCTGGCTCAACTGAACTGATTTTTCTGTTATTTTGTCCTAAAATTCAGGATTGAACTAATAATTTGTAAATCCCATTTAGCATAACAATTACTTTCATCCGTATTTGAACTAACTTTACATTCTAATTTTTATTAATTTTTCAGGTAATTTAAACCCCAATTATTTCCCAAAGTTTATATTTTTGTGTCTCTGCTATCAATATCAGATAGAGATGACGCTATATTTTCATAATTTTTTATTGTATAATCACAAAATGGCTTATATCTCGAAAACTAAGCGAGATAGAGCAAAATGAACAAAAATTCGATATCCTGAACTTACCAATCTTTATATGCAACCTACACTCCCAAAAATAAATATGGGCCTGTCTCGGGACAGATCCGTAGAGCCCCAAAACCAAGACTGTAAGCGACATTTTAGCAGAAATTTTCAGTTAAATCAGGTAATGTTTCTGTTGAATTTAGCTCAAATTTCTTAGCTAAGTTAACTAAAATTGTTGTGTATGTTATTTAGTAGTGTGTAAAATTTAGCTTACCTAAATTTAGCAGACCATAATTCTCAACTTGATTGGAAATTCTGCTGGCGCAAATACAGGTATTATTTCCTGTTATTTTAGCAGAATTTTTAACTATTTGTACGGGCTTTTTTTATGAGTGTACACTTTCTATCCGAATTGAGCATTATTTAAAATATTCTGTTAAGAACCTGAGTTATAAAATTTTTAATTTCCATTTGGTAGTTTCAATTGTGACTAAATTTGGATGTGTGACAAAAAAAATTAAACTAACGTACCTTATTTTCTAAAATCAGTCTCACCTCACATTTGGTGTGTTAACCCTTTGACGACCACAGCTTGCCAAAGAGTTTTTCGCACTTATAAATGCCCAGACAAAAGTTATAATAAATATGTCCAAATGTGATTTATATAGGAGGTTGGAGCATCAAAAGTGTAGTAGGCGGTAAATCCCTAAATGAACCCGCTTTCCCATTGCGAGCCCCCAAAGCTGGTTAATTAGAATTATTCATTTGAGGGGTGAAAAGCACAAATTTTGACAAGCGAAATGAAGGGCAAGTAAATGGTCTATGAGGCCATTTTTTTGGGAAATATCTATAATTCGTGATCTGCAAGAAAATGAAATAATAATAAAAATCGCTTCGTCAGGAATGGCAGGATCGTCAAATGGCAAATATTTTTGACAAGCGAAATGAGGGGTAAGGAGGCGTTCAACGGAGCCAATTTTTCTTGGCATAACTATTATTAGGTCAGAGATCATGAAAATCGCAAAAATTCAAAATCGCTTCGGCGAAAAATGTATGGTCCTCAATGGGTTAAAGGGCAGGCAAGAAAGGTGAAAAATATAAATAAGCTATTTTAAGGTTTAATAATAGCTATGTTTTGGATTCAACTACATCCGTTAACTCAGAAAAAACTCTCGCGTTTGAGACGAAAATTAACACATTACTTTTCGTATGCACGTTAAACTCAACGTTTATACATTTTCATATCCAATGTAATCTTTTCCTGTTCCTTCCTAAAAAGTTTTGCCAGCGTACGTTTGATTATACCGCAAAATATCAGCTGTTTATAATTTTTTTATAAGTAGATTTACCTTAGGTACTTAACGTTGATAGGTATGAGTAAAAATACACCTAATATTCCTACACTGAGAGAATTATCTGCATGATATTAATGAATATTTGCATAAAAATAACGAAGTTGCACTGGAACTCGTCCATTGAAACTTTTCATTTAATTAATGGAATGTTTCATAAAATGTTTGAAAAAATTTCATTTAATTAATTACAACTTTCATACACTAAATGAAAAAGTTTCATTAAAAGTAGATTCATAAAATATATGAAGCTTTTTCATCATATTTAGAAAATTTTTCATTTACTTTGTGAAGAAAACTTCATTAGTTTACTGAAAAATTTCATTAAAATTCGTCCAGCAAAATTCTCTCTGTGTATGAAACAATTATAGATAAAATGGATATCAAGTTAAATGGTTTATAAATGCCTGTATTCTCGTTAAATTAAATAGGGTGAATCCAACTAGGACTTTGATCTTCTCTAGGCAAAACTTGGCGGCCTTCTTGTGAGAGTAAATTGTGGCACGCCAAATAAAGGCATCGTTTAAAAGGCATTTTTTTAAGCTTACTAAATCCATGGCAAGAAAATTACATTCTATTTTTTTGAGATATTAATTTTTGACAAAACGGCCAAGCTTTAAAAATAAAGTGTGGTCTTTCCAAAAAATTTTAATTAATCGAAAAGCCTACCTAACCTAGCTTTGAAAATATTACATAAATTAAAAAAAAAATCCATTAAAAATGGTTTAAATTAAATTGCGAGCTGGTTTTTGTATACTAAACATAAGTTTCTCTCCAGAGTTAGCCCTTAAACCACCCCTACGACAAATCTGGGATGAGTTCGTAAAATTTTCCTGTAATGTTATTAAACCAATTAAATTTTAGAAAGATAATTGCCTTTGTCCTTTTTTGACAATGATAACAATTATAGGGTTAAATATTGTAGACTATTGTGCACAAGAGTGCAAAAACAAGTCAAGTGATTTTAATTTTATTGTTCTCGTATTGTATTCGTATGTGAGAAAGTAACCAAGTACATTTTTTTATTCATTGTGGTTAATATACATTGTGTGTATTATATTGAGCGACAATTTTTGTGGTTTTAACTTACAAATAAAAATCTGGAATAGTATTTATATACCATGTGTGAAATAAGGTGGCCAGATCTTGAAAATATATATAATTTTTTGCAATGTCGTCACACAAGGTAAAGTTTCTCTGTATGTTAAAAAATACAGGGCCATAACTAGAAATCATGATGGAATTTTTCTATCTCAGACTTGGGTTTGTGAGGCAATAGATACTCATTGGTTTTTGTTCGTACACTCACAATATTATTTCGTTTAATACAATCTAAAATACATAATTAATTAATTGAAAACGTAATTAAAAACGGTACCGTGAAATAACTTCCAAATGAAATGAGTCCCAATGAAATAACTCCCAATGAAATAAGCCCCAACAAAAATGAAATAATTCCCAATTGCAAAATATGAAATAATTCCCAAAGAGGAAAATGAAATAAGTCCCAATATTTGGGAGTTATTTTCTAAAGTACTAATAAGTCCCAAAAAAATTAAATAACTCCCAATGCAATAAGTCCCAACAGAAAGGAAATAATTCCCAATTCAAAAATATCGAATACTATTTATTTAATAAATACACTTTAAAAATGTTTGTAAATTCGCTGCTATAAAGTCAGTAAAATTTTATGTAAGGTTACGCAAAATGCTTAAATTTAGACATCGAATTTCTAAAAATCTTGTGTACACATTTTTACCCAAAAAATACGCATTTATTGTAAAATTTAGAATTACACATATTTTGTGTGCGATTATAATTTAGTGCTTAAACAGAAATATTTTTACTACAAAATTTTCGAAATGGAGTTAATTTTTAAAATTTATAAAGTAGTTGAAAAAAGCGAAAATTCATATAAAAAGGCAGAAACTAGATCTAGTCTGATTTGCAAATTTAATGTGTTTATAACTTTTGAGGAAGGTTTATTCTTCTTCTTAACCTCAAACCTACTAAATTAGAATTAATAAAAAATACATATTAATGACAATATTAATTGTATTTGGTCTATACGACGCGTTTGAAAAAACAACACTTTACTATAAGAAAATTTTGTAGTAAAAAATTTAAACTGACTGTATTTTTAGAAATTTATAACTCAGTGATTTTAGAAACGTTAAAAAGTAGTTGCAAAAAGTGGCACAGCGAAAATTTGGGTTGGTTTAAAAATCGCACGCCCAAACCAAATTATCGCCAGTGGTGTTTTCTTCAACCAGATTATACATTTAAAAAATTAATACAATTGTTTAAAAATATAATTGATTTTCAAGAGATATTCCCTTTAATCTTCATACTGATGAATAAATACAGGGTCCGCCAAAAAACTTTTTTTTTTGAAAATGCTATAAAAAAAAAACTACTGAATATTTTCTCAAATTTCTTTTTTTATTTGAAAGCACAATCCTTCCGGTTAATAATGGAAAATAATTTCATTCATACGGCTGCCTCGGCTGGCCATGCAGTAGCCTACATGATCGGCCCAATTTTTAAGCACATTATCGATTGTGTGCAGCTGTATTTCACCAATGGCTTCACGAATATTGTCCTTTAAAGCGTCAATTGTCTCTGGCTTGTCGGCGTAACACTTATCTTTGACGGCACCCCACAAATAATAGTCCAACGGTTTCAAATCGCAGCTCCGAGGTGGCCAAACGACATCAGCTCTGCGGCTGATAATGTGATCTTCAAAAACAGGGCGCAAAACATCGAGTGTAGCTTCGGCTGTGTGACACGTAGCGCCGTCCTGTTGAAACCAAATGTTGCAAATATCCTCCTCTTCAATTTTGGTGAACAAAAGCTCGTTCAACATGGCCCGATAACGATCGCCATTGACTGTAACGGCCACTCCTTGCTCATTTTCGAAGAAAAATGGCCCAATTATGCCTCTGGACCAACCACACACAACCATATTCGTTCAGCGGAAGGATAAAACTAATTATCTGTCAAATCAGACATGAGCTAAGTGTTACCATTCACGAAATAAGCACTAGTTGAAAAAAAAAAACGTTAGATGGCGGACCCTGTATAATGGATTTGAAATAAACCCTAAAAAAATTAAATAAATCCCAACTGTAGAAAAGAAATGAAATAACTTCCAACAAAATTTAGTTAGAAGTTATTTCATTCGGAAGTTTTTTCATAATGCTATAACTCCCAACACAAAATTATGAAATAAGTCCCAATGGATTGGGAGTTTTTCATAATGAAATAAGTCCCAAATTGTATGGAAAATTTTTGGGAGTTATTTAATTTTTGTTTTGGGACTTATTTCATTTGGGAGTTATTTCATGGTACCATTAAAAACAGCAATGCTGATTTTGCATTATATTTAACCAATTTTGCCATTTATTTTCAAACATTGTTTAAATAATTTTATGGTTTGTTATTAAAATTATTTATTTTTGTTTGAATTTGCAAAAAAAATCATAAAATACATGGGCTGGCATTTTAATTTTCTATGTTTGTATGTATTTGTCAACAATTTCTTTTAATTTGAATTAAATAATTTTGTCTTTACACAAACTATTCTTTGCAAAAATAAAATGAGGGCATTAAATTTTTTTGTTTTTAAGCTTTTTAAATAAACTTCAATCGGCAATGGAAAATATATTACGGGTGTAAATACGGTAGGTAACTAAGCGCTGAAATTACATGTACAAAACTTGTGTTGTAAACTCGCCTGGCCACTCTTTAAAAATTAGTCTAAAATAATGTTGAGGTTATATTTAATATTTAAAATAAACACATACTTATGTATACACTCAAAATAATAAGTCTGTTGGCTGAACGGAAAAATTTCTAACTTTAACAAAATGTATTCCTGTTTTTTGGCTTAACCCTTAAATGCATGATCTCTTCGATTTGAACCATTTTTTGATATAAAGAAAAATACCAAAAAAAAATTATTTTTAATAAAAGGTGATTTTTATTGAAAAATATGGTTTTTTGCCAAATAGCTAAATTGTGATTATTTTAACGTGTATAAAAAAAAAAAAAATCTATAAACTATAATTTATACATTTATTGTCGCCAAAATCAATTTTATTGCGAGAATATCACTTTAAATATTTAAACAAATATTTTTGAATATTACACTTTTTGTAAAAAAAACGAGTGTTTTAGATTTTTCAGAAATATACAGAGCAAAACCAAGATTTTTACTCTAACTGCGCTAAACTATAGTAACACTATGTACAGTAGAGCACCCATATGTGCAAAAGTGTAATTTTTCCAGCTCCCCGCTCATTTTCGGATAGGTTGAGAGTAAAAATTAAGATATGTGCAAAAATTGGGTTTCTGCGATGTAAACCGGCCAGGCCTTTTACATTTATGTCCTCAAAATTACCCCAAAAAAGGTTCATGAATTTATCCATCTATAACTCTTAAACTAGAAGCTTCTGGTGATTAAGTTACATAGCTGTTGTTTACACAATGAAAAGGCAAACATTTTCTTTTTACAAACTTTTAACCCTTTCATGACCGTTAGTGGTGTTGTAAGTGGTAAACTTCAAAATTTGTGTCCAAACTAAATTTTTAATGTCTCTCATTTAATTTTGGAGATCTGTAAATACGTATACTCTTCATAATATAATAGGAAATTAAGCGTAGATTAAAAGCGAAGCAAGTTTTTTTAATACTTCATCCATTCCATGACAGAAGGCGCAAAAACTGATTCTGAGTTATAGATTTTTTACATATGTGCACTAGGAAACCATGTGAATCTTCCATTTTATGTATAGGCTGTGTTCAGCGAACTTAGGTAAAACAGTACAATGTACATTTTTGTGGAACTATTTAACCCTCTAACTCTTCAATTAAAGGGACTTTTTGGCCACGTTTTTAAAAGGGAGAAAAAGACTCATAAACTGAAGAGTTAGAGGGTTAAAATGTTCCACAGAAATGATCCCGTGGTGTTTTACATGAAATGAAAGATTCGCATGGTTTCCTCCTCAAATTCAGGTTTGTGGGCATTTGAGCGCTAATTCTGTATAAGTACGAAATTAACCCTTAAACACATTTTAAGTTTTGACTTATTTCTGGCATTGAACTTAAATTTTCAACTTTGATGTCTTCAGAGACTTATAGTAGAATTTCATGACAAATATTTTTGTGGAACATTTTAACGCTCTAACTCCTCAATTAAAGGAACTTTTTGCCCCTTTTAAAAACGGCCACGAACGACCCGTAAGTTGAAGAGTTAGAGGGTTAAAATGTTCCGCAAAAATATTTACCATAAAATTCTACTATAAGTCTCTGAAGACATCAAAGTTTAAAATTGAGGTTCAATGCCAGAAATAAGTCAGAACTTAAAATATGTTTAAGAGTTAATTTCGTGTTTATTCAGATTGGCTTATAAAAAAACTACTTCCAAAAATCACACAAAATGAAAAAGTTATTTGGCTATGTCCCAAATAATTGTTAAAAAACAAATAGCTATTATCTTAAGAGCACCGACGAAATATAAAATTATAAATGGTCTAAAGATACACAAACTTTAAATTCTTAGTTATAAACTTTTGTGAAGTTTTTTTTACAGACTCTTTACATATAGGTAAATGACTAGAAAGCAAACGTTTTATTATCACTTTTATTGTTGCTACGATATGTTTTGATTTATTTTTAAATATAATTGGAATGTCATTATATCTATAAATGTTTTAATAATAACAAGATTCCCTATTTTGTAGACTGCAATACTCGTATTACCATCCTTATATAGAAATTACAGGGTGTTCACAAAATTAAAAGCCAATTCTCAGCGATCTTGTTATGTCAGCAAATGATATATTAAAGAATTTTTAAACTATTTAACTATTTCAGATTTAATTTATTGTGATTTTAAAAGATGAAAAATATTCGTGAATACCCCTTCCTGTAACTTTACATATAAACTGGTTTATAATGTGTGAAACGTGTCACAAATAAGTAGGTGTCTTGTATTGGTACACACATACTAATACGAGTTTATATATAGAGAACTGTTCTCCTTTTTTATTAAGTTATTGTTGTTGCAAACGAACAAAGAGTTAAGATAAGATTTCATAAAAATTTAAGTCACGTTTCTATCATGACACGTAAGTTAAGTATAAAATCATACATCTGAACAAGAAGATGAAAAGGGAAAACAATAGTAGGGGCCAAAATAAACATACAACAACATCATTATTATTTTGATATCATTGCATGTATATTCCATACACCACACAACTACAATACTAAATATAAAGGAATACTATTATATAAATAAGTAGCAGATAACGAGAACAGAAAACTGTTGAAATTACTTTAAATGACATTAAATTTATATAAAAAATTATCTTTATTTGTACCGATTACGAGGATTTTTATAAGAGGTCATCAAAAAAGATATATAATAAGGTTGTTCATAAGGTATGTTGTATCGTTGTATCGTCATAACAAAAAACAGAGTTGTTAAAATTTTTATTTGTGTTTAACAACGATTTTCTATTCAGTTTTCTATCTGTTAGCACACTCAAACATAGGACACTAAACATATGTAAAAATGTTGTATCGTGCTATTCTCATGTTGTATTTTTTCAATTTAATTTTTAACAACTCTGTTTTTTGTTAGGACGATACAACGATACAACAAATAGCACACCCCTTGTGAAAACCCTTAATTATTTGTGAATATAAACATTTTTTTCTTCAAGTGTTTTGCTGGTAAAATTTTTTTAATCAGTAAGGGTTTTCTGGGTAGCCAGCCTTCGGGTGGACTTAAGAGTTTTCTACACTGCGGTATACATATTTAAAGCCGGCTTCGCAGAGCAAAGAATCTCTGTGGTTGGTTAAAAATTATACCGCTTTTTATTAAAACATAACTAGAATTTTACTTTATTTACCTATTGCCAATGTCCTTGGCCTAGCTCTGCTACTTGTTTAAAATATTTAAAATACAGGTAAAAAAATGTTTCGGGAAAATTCATCTGAAACCCGAACGACTACGAATATCGGAAAAACCAGAAACTCCATCCATTAAATAAAAATTATTATATGTTAGTTTGAACTCAGACCACTAACTGAATAAAATAAGCTGCGTGTGAGATATCAACGAATTTTTTGTTTTATTTGAAATGACTGTGTGGACTGGTATCGATTCGTTTAGTAGTTAATAAAATTCATCATCATTGCTTTAATTGTTTTTAAATGACTATTACAACCGAGATTAGATTAGATAAGACAGACCCTGTTAGTGAAGAGATCCAGTGTTCTTAGGTTACCCCTGTCGAGTGACAATAGTCACCCCGATATTCCACCCGACAATGAAGTAAATCACTTGGCCTGTCTTTGGCCAGTAGAAGTTTCCCAATATCAAAAAACTATGTCTCTCTCCACAACCTGAGTTCCTCCATAACGTACCCCGCGGGTATTCCACAGAATGATTCCGGGCGATAAAGGGTCGACGGGCTCGTGCACCTCATGTCAAGGAATCCACCGTGTAAGGGAGTTGCTCCTATCAAGTTCATTGAGAATCCCTATGCTCTCCAGCCCAGACGATACCCCTCAGGAGCCTTTAGCGCAACCTGGCTGTCAGAAAGGATGTAGATGCGGGATCTAGCCGTGTCCCTCCGAAGGCACTCCCTTTCACATGCAAAAAAGGCGAAAATATTCGCCTGAAGGATGGCAGAGCAGTTTGGAACCCGGGCACAAAGACACCTGCCCCCGTGTCCCCATTCACCTGTTTTGAGCCAACAGTGAACCATATCTGAGCCCCCTCCTCAGGCTCCCAGGATCGGCGGGTCCACATGCAATTGTCAAATAACATAATGCTTGACGAAAATCTGCTCCGGTTTCACCACCAACAACAGGCCCGGACAGGTTAACAATTCTCCTGCTCGTGAACAGTATCAGGATCGTCTTCGTCTGGTTGATAGTCAACCCTTTTTCCCGACATCGTGAGTGAGAAAAGGTCAGAGCCTGCTGCATACGATCAGAGATGGTCCTGTCATCCCAGCCGACAACGGAGATGACTAGATTATCGGCGTAGCGATAGGTCCTGAAGCCCAATTCGTTCAGACCCTCGAGCAACTCATCAATGACCAGTGTTAAGAAGCATATACATATAACTAGGAGATACAATTGCTATCGGATCGCACATCGGACACCGGACAAAAAATTATGACCTTGTCAGACAACGTAATAATGTTCTCTGACAACTCTGGCAACGCGATAATTTGTTGTCCGATGTTCGATGTCCGGTCCGATGTGCGATCCGATAGCATTCACGGTCTTGCAGGTAGTCCTTATGCCGATATGTGATTTCTCTAGAGTCGAGCATCTCCAAGATCCCATTGATGATCATTGGAGAGATGCCCTTTCTTACCATGGATAACCTAATCGCATCTTAGGACGTGTTGTCAAAAGCACCCTGTATATCAGTAAAAGCACAAAGCGCAATATTCTTTGCCTCCAGTGCCAGTATCATCGTAACAACCTGATGGACAGCAACCTCGGTAGACTTACCCCATTGATATGCAAACTGAAGCTCGTGTACTGGTTTACGCCTGAGGAAAGTGACCCTTATATAGTAGTCCGCCATTTTCTCTATTGTCTTAAGGATAAACAAACTGAGGGTAATTGGTTTTTTACGATTTAGGCAGCTGTTCGGATTTTCCACTGACTTTGTAATAGAGACCATTTTAACCCCTCTGCAAGGTATCAGTACATGACCAGCCTGAAGTAAAATAGTACGCCAGATATTTCTGTTCTTTGCACGCTGTGAGCTAGTTAGGTATCCATCATCAACGCGTATGGACCGTGAATCTTAGGGAGACTCTTTCTCTCGAACGCTGCCAGCAAGGACTCATCAGATATTTCCATCGTCTATGTTTTAGCACAATACAGTAGCACGGATAAGATATAGTGGGACCGGATCGTTGGCGAGAGAGCTTTATCTCGCAATTGTCTACTAAGCCCAAAGTTACATCGACTGGCAAGAGTTATTCTCTGATTAATTTATCTTTCATTTTGGCAAAGATTTTAATACATAAAACAGCAATTTTAATTTTAAAAAATTTAGTAGATTCCCTGTATTTTTCTGTGGTGGATGAACCTTGGGAAGGCCGACCAAAATCTTCAACAGATAATGCAAAATTGCCCCATGAAATGATGAACTTGCCTTGCAGAATCGAAAGTATTAAATAGTTATCTTGGATACACGAATACTCAGCTTAATGCAATCTGCTAATTTTAAATTAAGCTCAAAAGGAAGCACGTGTACATTTTGCTAATATTTTTTTTAACAAATTCAGAAACTCAGAGCCTAGTATATTCAATAAATTTCTAACAGGGTAAAAAGCTTGGTTTTACAAGTCTTATCCGAAAACCAAACAACAGTCCATTGCATGGAGCCCAGAAGTTGCAAATGTTTCTGTTGAAGCAAGGCAACGAAAAAAGAAGATACCAATGTACTTAACCCGAGTAAAAGTGGTAGCTACTATTTCTCTTTAAACTGGTTGGACAGTAACAGCTAAATGGTTTATTGGGAGCTGCTTATAAATATTTTGGGAAAATTTGTTGAGAAATCAGAATAAAGGAACTTGCGTGGTTCCCGCTTAATTACTTTTGTTCGCAATTTCCCAAAAGTAATGGGTAGTCTCACCTCACTTACAAAAAAAGCTTAAAATAATGGCTACCCATTACTTTTGTGACATTGCAAATAAAAGTAATGAAGTGAGTAAATAGGCTGGTAAGTTTTTATGGCCATGTTAGTGCTCCAGTTCACACTGCAGAAACAACTAAAAATTATATTTTCCTGTCTAGCCTTGAATAAATATATGCTGAACCGTATTCCTTAGATCTAGAGACGTGCAGTCTCTAGTTGTATCCAAAAAAAAAAAAAAATTGAGAGGAAAAATGCATATATTGAGAGAAAAAGGTACCGAGATTGAAAAACTGCAGAAACACGATTTTGGCAACTGTTTTAGAAAGGTGATTTAGCGATTAAAAAAATGTATTTAAATAGACAGAAATTATTTTGAGAAAATAAAAAATGGTGGTCAAAGAGCTCATAAAATTTAATTTTTATATATTTACTTTTTGCCAGACCAATAAGTAAACTTTTGTTTATCCTTCGTATATGCTTTTGCAGATTTATTAGTTTGTGTGTAGGAATAAGAACACAAATTTGTTTAAAAAATTTGGATAAAATACAAATAACAAACATTAAAATAACATAAAGTTGAGATTATATTTCTTAATTTGCATGGGATTTAATACAAAAAAGGTGCCAAGTCTTTGTCTTACTAAAACTTGTTGGCTATAAAATGTTCTACTGATTGTTATCAGCATATTTTTACTACTTTAAACTATAAATTATTTATGGTTACTTTATAGTCTTAATAACAGTTCCTTTTTATTTACAAAAATAAAAAAAATACAATTAAACTACAATATTAGGCTTGTTCGTTTACTTACTATAAGTTACTACATTTATTAGAGCTGGAAAAATTCAATACAAAGAGAAAATAAAACTTTTTAATTGTAGTAAAATTAGTAAAAAAAATTCGATTTAACAAATACACTTTGTTCGTTCGTTTACTCGAAATTCTTACTACTTTTACTACAATTGGAAAGTTTTGTAGTAAAAGTAGTAACTTGTAGTAAGTAAACGAACACGACTACTGAAAGTAAGCAAAACTTTCCAATTGTAGTAAAAATAGTAAGAATATTGAATAAACGAACACACCGATTGTATCATTAATAAGATATAACTGTATATAAATGTGTAATGATACATATATATGTGTTGGCCCTTAACATTCATTGGCAATAACTGTGACAAATTATCTTGTTGATAAACACTTAAAACGGAAGTCACGCTGTTCTTCGAAAAAGAAAAAAAGAAAAAAAAAACAAAACAGACACACACAGATGTAAAAGATTTCATTTATATGTATACAGCGATGGCAAAACACCAAATGAATAGAAAAAGCTACCAAGATGAAAAAAATACTATAGATATTTCGTTTTTTAACCCATTTCAAACCCAAATAAACAACACACTGCAGCAATAAAACAGCTAACAAATTGGCAAAAAGAATTAAGATCAAAGTGATAAACAAACACCAACAAAATAAACACTAACACACACACAACAAATAAAATACAATTTTCAAATGAATTTATTAGTGTTCAGGGAAAAAAGTAAAGGGAAAATAAATTAAAAAACAACAACAGAAAAAAACCGTAATAAAATCGTTATAAAAAAAGATTAAAATTTAAATGTATTTTATTTTTTTTTAATCCAAAGGTTGATACAAAAACTGGAGGACACTACGCTGTAGACTAGCTTCAAGAAGAAGAGACCCTAGTAAAAATGATTTCTATACAATCATTTATAATTTTTTATAATTATGTCTCATGGAGTACTGTAAAATATATATTTTGATATGATTATATCAAAAGATATTTAATTATTTAAAATAATTTAATTATCTAATTATCCGAGTAGAAAAGTTTATATAATATTATATATGAATGGATATATATGTAACCCAACAAAAAAATGTGTAAGACATTTAAAAACTCAAATTTTAAATTGGTTACAATGGAGCAATATTTTGCTGTTTCGAAAGTATATGCTTTAAAACAATTTTCAAAAATGTATATAACCCCGATCAAAAAAATGTATATATTGTCATATATAGTAATATGTAGTTTTATCTTATAATATGTGAGTATGAGATGAATAGCCATATATAATTATATATTTCTTATGTGGTACCTTATATAACCATATATTTTTATATATTGTCTTTTATAAGATGAGATATCAATCATATATACTATACGTAATGAGATACGACAGATCTGTTGTCATACACAATTATAAATGATCATATATAACATAATATATGATCACATATGGTGGCATATAAGCCATATATTTTGAAATATAATGTATGCCCTCTTATAAATATTTGGTGGTTGTATGTTGTAAGGTATTTTTATATACACTCACAATATTTTATCGTTAAAAACAACCTAAAATACATATTAAATTAATTGAAAATACAATTAAAAAAAGGACTACTGATTTTTCATTATATTCAAACCACTTTGCTATTTATTTTCAAACATTGTTTAAACAATCCATAAAAGAAATAAAAATAATTGAAAAGTCTGTTAAAACAATCATCAATTTTTAACTGACAAAACGTAAAAAAAACGATTTGTTTGTTTTTTCATATTCGAAAGTTTTTTTGTTTCAATTTTCAAAACACTACACACTTAACACACACGTTCTTTGTTTATTTCATTTCTCTTTAATTTAATTTTCTTTCGTTTTAAATTCAAAGCAATTTTGTTTTGTTCCAACACCAGACACGATTCGAACCAACGACCTTTGGTTTAGAAGTTCATCGCCTTACCCCTTGAGCCAAACTATATTGATACATATAGTTTCATAAACATTTTTTTATAATTCAAATAGTTTTTATTTTATTTGAATCTATCTTTTTAAATTTCAAATTACCCATCAAACATGAATATAATAGTTAAAATAAATGCCCTAAATGTAACAGCGAACATGCTGCTCTTTTCAAATTTTTGGTAAATAAATTTAATGCTTAATACAGAAAGGCCCTAACTCGAATTAATATTCCATTAGAGGAAATGGAAATCTGAAAAACTTAGATTATACTTTTTATTTTATTGTTTTTGTATTAATATAAAATTTCATTCCGAGAAACAATATATCCAAAGTTTTTATATTTTGATTGCCTTCCCCTCTATAGAAATTAAGAAAAAAGTTACACTGAGAGAATTATCTGCATGATATTAATGAATTTTTGCATAAAATCGATAAAGTTTCATAGGAACTCGTGCATTGAAACTTTTCATTGAATTAATGGAATTTTTCATAAAATATTATCAAAAATTTCATTTTATTTACTAAAAATTTCATACGCTCCAAGAAAAAGTTTTACTAAAACTAGATTCATAAAGGTTCGTATCTTTTTCATCGAATTTAACAAATTTTTCATTTATGTTGTGAAGAAAACTTCAGCAGTTTACCGAAAAATTTCACTAAAACTCGTCCAGAAAAATTCTCTCTGTGTAGCGTCTTTCTTCATTAAGCCATCGATATTAAACTTTGGAGCAAAATTGCACAAAAATATGTCAGTCAGAAATACCAATTTACATAAATCAAAGTCGCTAGGATTTAGTGTTTAACTGCAGTTATAAAATTCAATTTTAGTTAAGAAGAACTTGCGTTATATTTACTTTTTTTGATTTTTTAAGTTAAATTTTCATTTGAATAAAATTTATAACTCTGTAATTTTTTATTTTCTGACATGCATAAAACTTTTTGAAAAAAAAAAAATCATAAAATATAAAATCTTTCGTTTTTACTTCCACACAAAATTAAAAATAAAAACTCTGTAAAAAAATTCCCCTCAAAGCTTGTTATTAAATTTTATTTTTGTATTTTATATTTTTAGTTTTTATAGCGATTTGTATGGTGAACATTGAAAACGATTTGTATGGTAAATATTTTAGTCGTATATGCCGACTCTATCGCTAGCAGCTGACATCGAGATTTCTTCACATTTTATAACCCGGCAACCCCGTGATTATGAAATCAATTTAAAAATTTTTACTGACAATTCAAATAAATTTGGCAACTAATTTTGATAATTTCGTTATCGTAAACTCTGATTGAGTTCATATCATTTAATATTCAACTATTTTAAGTTAAAACAAATAAAAGCATTTAGATATAAAACGAAGTTAACAGTTGTCCAGTTTTTCTAGTCGTGCGATAGATTAAAATTATTTTTATAAATTCAAATTGTGTGCTGGGTACATTTGTTTGTTTAAATTTCTTTTTGTTGTATAAATAAATATTTCAAAATATTTTAAATTCAAATTTAATTCATACAATTTTCAATTCGGTTGTGGTGTAGATGTATGGGTGGTGGTTCAAATCTCATCGCAAAAATTTATTTTTTTATTTTTTATGTATGTACCTATGTTTACGCCCACAATATTTTATCGTTAGAAACAACCTAAAGTACATATTAAATTAATTGAAAACACAATTAAAAAGGGAAAGGATAATCGAAAAGTCTGTTAAAACAATCGTCAACTTTTACTTTTACTTTTCAAATAAACCTCAATCGGTTATGGAAAATATATTGTGAGTGTATGATTATTAGGGCGGGGCGATTTGTAGGGAGGCAAAAAAAATCGCTCACCTGACAAGGAAAACCGTATTCTAGGGATCAAAATAAGAAACTTTGCCGAGGAACCATACCTCTAAAACGAATTCTGATGTCTCAACTTTTGACCCGTAAGGTTAAATCTTAAAAAATCCCACTTTGACCCATTTAGAGTGCCCCAATCGAGTCCAAATGTATAACCGACCCCCACTAACTTTGGAGGGCCGACCCACCCATGCCAGTGGCACACCCCGTGGAACCCCTCTGGGGGGTTCCCCATACAAACATTTCAAAAAAATCACTATTTTGGGCCCTTACAAATTGGTGCCCAAATGTCCCACAAATCTGGATTTTAGGGAGAAAACATGGGAATCTTCCATTTTAGGTATAGGATGTGGTCAGCAAACTTATGTAAAACACTACGCGGAATATTTTTGTGGAACATTTTAACCCTCAAACTCTTCAATGAAAGGGAATTTTTTGGCCCCTGAATTTGAGTTCTTTCAGAGCGAAAATGATTTTTTTTGTAATATTTCTACATACAATTTTGGCAATATTCTTATTTTTTTACTCCTACTTTTTTTTATACCAACAAAACAACTTGTAAAAAGTGTTAGATACGAGTATTTTTTCCAAAGGATTGCTAAGCTTATACATGTCATACTTTATTTAAAAGACATTTACATTACCTTTTCAACAACATGTATATATGGATATCGTTCTTGTGAATTTCGCAAATACAGACAGTTGATATTAAACTTTTGAGCCATATAAATCGGTGCCTAGACCCTACAACAAACATTTTTTTTTTATCTTCTTCACCACAAAAAATTCCGTGTGTGGAAAAAATTAAAGATTTTTAATTTTTAATTTTTTTGCAAGAATGTTATTAATTTATTTTCATTTATTTTAAGTCATCTATATTTATAAATTTATATAATTATATATAACTCAGTAACACGAACAATGTTGTCTCATATAGAAGTCAGTCATTTTGTATATCAGAGTGTGGCTGAGTGAGTTAAGTGATCGACTACAATGCCCAATCTGAATTCAAATCCTGCCGACAGCGTTTTTTTTTAATGAAATATATATATTTTAAATAATAAATATTTTTATATAATTTTTTGTATTATTTTTTAAATTTTATTAAAATTTAAATAATTTCAAATATATCATAGGATAAATTTTAATCTCAAATTATCCAATTTGATCTGTCAAAATTAGCTTATCTTATTGGATCCATAGGATATTTTGGGATCTATCAGGATCTCAATTTTATATTATTGGATATTATTGGATCTGCAATTTTGAGATCTATTTGGATCTAATTTAATCCTGTAATATATTTGAGGGATCTGATTGGATATTACTGGATACCCCAATTTTGAGCTGAACTTGGATAAGATTAAATGTCGATCTATATCAAATGAGATATGACTACATATGCTAGATATAATATTTTTTTGATCGGGTTATTCGAACAAGGTATTCAATTATTTTTAGTAAAATGTACATAGTCCTTTTGATGACAGATTTTCAACAGCTTGTATGAGCAAATTCGGTAGATTTTAAGGAAAATATTATTTTAAGTTTATGTATGAGTAGTTGTATATTGCATGCAATTATCAATATATATTGTCAATATATTTAATAAAGAAAAAATAGCAAAAACACATAAAATCAAATCAAATAATCTGACTATTTATAGTCATTTTATGTCTGCGACAAAGAAAAAAAAAACAAGAATCAAGACATTATATTAAATAAAATAAAATGAAAAAAATTGAAAATCTAATAAAAATAGATTGCATACGATAACAGTTAATAAAGTTTGAATGGTATATAGATAGATAGACAGACATATACACACACAAACACACAAAAAAAAAGAAGCAGGAAAGTTCAATAGTCGTAATATCAAGAACAAATAGTGCATATGGCGGTGATGGTGTGGTAACATGCACTTATGAGCCAGACAGTTTTTACGATGCATAATTCAATATGTACTTGTCATGTTATCGAGAAAATATACTTGAAAAAAAAAACAACAAAAAAATTGAGCGCATGAATGCTCTACTATCCGAAAAAAGTAGTAAATTGTTAAGAAAGATTTAGCTTCATAATTTTTCTTTGACACTCAAATCATAAAAAATAAAAATAAAATTTACTAACAAAAAGGTAATTTTTAAGCGGACCAAATAAATTTACACTCAAATAAAAAAGTCTGAAAAAGTTACAGAATAAACTGTAATTTTATAGAAAAACAACTAATATTAGGCCAGCAGACCGGTTAGCTAATTTAAACAAAACGTGTCTGTAAATATTAATAAAGTGAAAGTAGAGAAAAGATTTGTAAAAGTGACTAAAATTTAGTAAAACTTAGTATGAATTGTGGCTCTCCATCTTGCAAAGAAATCCATTAAGAGAATGCTCCAAAAATGATTGATAAAAAGAGCTTTGCAACACTATGTCAAAATGTTCATTTAATTTTAATTGCCGCTCGTAATTTTTATCATCGGTAGCTTTGATGTCACCCAATATCGTAAGATAGCTACGAAATGTAAATACGAATGGTTTCAATTAAATAACTGAAAACTTCCATTATGTGCCATTTTTATACGTTTTTAACAAACATCTGTTGAAATTTTCCAAGTAAAAAGTTTTAATTTAATAGAGATACAACCTTGAGGCTGCGGCTGCGGATTTCGCTGCGGCGAGAGAAACAATTTAAATGACTGCGGCTGCGGTGGCGATTGTTTTTATACATACGCTCTAATTAAATTCTGTACTCCTACCATAAATTGGGTAAATTTACTCTATGCGTGTAATTGGAAAAAGAAATACGCACATTAGGTTTAAAATTTTAAAATTAGTGTGTTAATTTACTAAATTTGTGGGTAGAAAAGCACAGTTTACGTGTAAATGTACGCACTAAATGCTTAAAAATCCACAAAAATGCGTAAAAATCCCCAAAAATGCGTATATTTTCCACAGCTGCGTTTAAAGTTAAACCACATAAAAACAATTTTTTTTTAATAAAACAATAAATTCATTTTTAATAAGTATTTTATTAATCATGAGTTATTTACAACAATAAATAAATTAAATCAAAATAATTTTAGATAACAACAACGTCTTAGCTTTTTTTATTATTTAAAATTTTTTCCAATTTAAAATGACAGGGTATTTATTATTATTATAAGTTAATATATTTACCAACTTCGTGCGAAAATTTTTATTTAATAATGTGTAATTTTAGGCATAATGTGTTTATTTGTAAACACATAATAACTAAAAATACTTTGTGTGTGTATTATTGTGTATAGAAGTGTGTACATAAAAAGTTTACGCATTTGTTGTTTATATTTACCGAATTTTCGTAAAATTAACCAATTTACCCATTTTACAGTAGTAAATTTAAAAATATTTTTTAGAGTATAAATTCACATTTTCTTTACATGTATGTAAAAAAGGCGTAGGGGTCGAAATTGCCTTGCAAAAATACTTTATATACGAAGGTGTACCGCGCACTTTTGTTTTTACCTATAAGCTGGTACTGTCTAGTGTACATGTAGTGTGTGTATGTGGAGAACACCACGGATAGGAAATGAAGTTTTTGTTTCGGTATAAAACAATTTTTATTTTTTTTTTAATTTTTTTTTCATTTTAACTTCGGATGAGATCATTAAATTAAAATGATAGGCTTATTAGTAGAGTTTGCTAAAAACCGAAAAATTTGGAAACCGCGGTTTCGGTTTTTCAAAATTATAAAAACCGCGGTTTCGGTTATTTTTCGGTTTTCTTGTGATATTAATAGAATTGTTTTAAAGTAATTAAATATAACAATATTCTAACTAAATATGTGATAATTAAATATGCATATAAATTAAATAGTTTAATACGTCCAAGATATCTTTTCAAATTCGATTGAATTTTTCACTCGAATATTTAAAGCCAATAATGCCATTTCGAAATCTTTCCGGGAGGAGAAATAAACTCGGAAACCCCTTATAAATTAAAGTTTTTTCTTTTTTTTTGGCAACTAAAGTTGTATTTTAAAGAGTTTAAATATAAAAATTAGCAATTTGTTTAAAACAATATAAAGTTAAAATTTTATAAATTTCGCGGAATACGAAATAAGGCATTTTGAAAAATACGCGGTGAAAATCTGAACTGAATATGTGAAACTCAATATTTCTTAAACCACTTGACTTTTTGATGTAATTTTTTTCTAAAATTATAAGCCTCAGTTTATGTTATCCGTAATAACAAAAACAAAAAATTCTTTAAAGCAATTTTTAATGGAGAAAATGTTCATTACAATTAAATACAAAATTTTGTAAAAAAGGAGCTGAGATTTTCGAAATTTAAAATTTAATAATATACAATTTAATTAATTATTTTAATTAGTTAAAGTATTTGTTAAAAACCGACTTATTTTTGTCGGTTTTCGGTTTCGGTTTTATGGCTTGGAAAACCGCGGTTTCGGTTTCGATTAAAACCGAACAGCAAACTCTACTTATTAGAGTTAGAAGTTAATAATAAATATGAAAAACAAGGATTTTTCTAAATAAAAGTGCAATCGTTTAAACCTTTCCATATCCGAACATCACCAAATAAGGGGATTATTTTTTGAAAATATAGCAACATTGAAAAGAGAGTGAGCATGAAAATATGCGAGTATGAAAAAAAACACAGTGAAATTAAATTAAGTTTTAATTTAGAAAGTAGCCGCAGTGCGTTTTTAAGTGTCAAATATTAAAAGCGGATATTTCTGGCAGTGCTTTTCTTGCTTTTTGTACAGTTTATATTTTTGGTATGTTTTTTTTTTTTAATTTTTCTTGAATTTTCTGGCAAAGTTGAAAAAATAATACAAACTATCAAAAAATACAAATTTTCAAAAATTAATATCGTGCTTTTTACCCCATTTTTGGTAAATTTTTACCTTTTTTCCCCTTTTCAGAATGCTCGCGGTGCTTTCCTGCCTTCGAGAGTTGAGAACACTGCATTTCACATACATACATGACACAGAGTGCCAGGCCGACCTTAAATATTCTACGGCAGAGGCATGACAAATTGCGGTGCAGTAGCTGCAGAATTTTCGGCTTGTTTTTTTTTTATGAATTTGTAGTTTTTATTAAGTTTCTCCCTCTGGATCAGTGGTGCGCTTTTCAAAGCACAATTGTGAATTTACTTATTCACACATATTCTTATGCTCTTTAATTTAGTCGTCAATGAGACAGCGACGAGTGCACATTGTTAGCGGGTGTTTTGATATTTTTTTCAACTGCACTGAAAACAAATGTTTATGACATTCAGAAAATATATAATGAAAAATGTTTTTGATATCATGCAATGCCTTTTACGATATAAAACATTTAAGGAATCTGGGGAATATGTTATTAAAAGATAATGTGATTATTTTCATAGTAAAGATTCGCGATCGCTAAAAAATGATTGTGTCTTTTTGCATACTACGCGAGGTGATATAATTAAATTTATAGACTTACCATAAATTAAAAGTGGAATTATTTGAACTATTAATAAGTATTTCGTGCTTATAGAGGCAACCGCGGAAAGATTCGCGTATAAAATTACAAAAAAAGAGTGGAAATTTTATAGATAGATAGATTATTAAATTAAGGCAATTTATGCGATCAGCACATCAAAGTGAGTAGAAAAATAATCGCTGTGCATGATTTTGTATCTTTTTGTAATTGCGAGGCAAAACTGTGGGTTGTCCAGCGGATCCTCACATACTTTTAAAATATTTAACATGATTGTTCACATTTAGTTAATTCGAGAGTGATTTCTATGCGCTTTTTTATATTTAAGAATAAAATTCAGTAGTCTTGTACTTCACGTGTACCAAAATTCTGCAAATCCTTGATATCACACCTCAACAAACTTTCAGAGGTTTGAGGTTTGATACGTGATTAATTTTGAATTTGATACGCTGATTCCAAATCCTTATATCCAAGTTACCCAAAATTGATGGAATAATTGTTTTTCTGAGAGTGGTTTTCAAAAGAATTTTTTCTATAATGGTACACAAATTAAAAAAATGTTGTCCTATGAATTTTAGAGAACAAAGTTCATTATTTACTATTTACCATCGTAACAAAAAGTCTTAAGCTATTAAAATGCGTTTTGTATAGTATTTTAAAATACGCTATTTTTCGCGTTTCTAATCACGATTTTCTTAAAATTGAGAGGTGTTAGAGAATTCGGAATAGAGATTTGGAATCAGCAAGTAAAATACTAAAAGTATGTATCAAGCTTCTACCAACAGCGACTTTTCATTTTGTAGAGGTGTATAATTCGTGTCAAATTGATCTAATATTGGTCTCCATTTTTGGTTTTAATTACCCAAGACAGAGTTTGGCTCCTTGAACCCATAAAAAAAAATGTTTCCAATTTCCTTATATGAGGCCAATTTCTGTAAGCTATCGCAGAAACCTAAATCCTAAATAGCAAAAATTTGTGCACGATTTTAAGTACTGATGCAATTTTTGTAAGTTTTGGTAAAGTGGGGAAATGCACATTACAAGTATAATTTATTAAAATATCTTATGTAGGGTGAATTGTTTTAAAATAGCCTTGGTTAAGTTTCTTAACCACAGAAATTTCTAAGGTTAAATTTTAGCATTGGTTAGAAGAAATGCTTGGTTAAAATTTAGATAAGTTATTCAAAAAATATGTTTACCAGTGGTTAAGTCTAGTATAGGTCTTAACCAGGGCATAAATTAAGATAAGTTAACGGGCCATAGTAGATATTTAATAGAAATAAAAATAAAAATAAAAACAAAATATAAAAAAATTGCCATAAAAGTATTAATATAGAACATTTTGTTTAAAATCTATAAAAATATGTTGCAGAAAATTTCATTAAGATTGTATAAAACCTATGGAGATTAATAAATATGTAAAAAGACATATTTTTTAATTCGCTCAATTTTTTCCCAGTGCAGTTCTCTATCTTGCTCACTAATCCAATTGCAAATCAATTTTGCGCAATCACTGCTCTGGATTCTATATTTGTAGTTTCCTTATTTGTAGTTTCTCTCTTGGTAGTTTCTCTTCATAGTTTCTCTCTTTGTGGTTCCTCTTTATAGTTTCTTTGTGGTTTCTCTCTCTGTGAGTTCTATCCCTGTAGTGTTCGCTCCTTGTGTAGTGATGGATGAAAATCCGTCCCAAGTGTGATGGATGAAAATCCGCACCAAGTGTGATAGATGGAAATCCGCCCCCCCCCCCAAATAATCCATTTGACTTTAAACTTAATTATGTTATCTTACTCATTTGTGGGCATAAGTTTTCACCCAAAGCTTTAGGTCCTCACAGTTTGAAAATATTAAAGTTAAAAAGTTGCTTTGAATAAAATTCGTCTTTCTGACAATCATAAATAAAATTTCCACTTCGATAAAAAAACAAACAATTTTCAGCTTTAAAAATAAAAAAGATTAGTATTCTTTCTCTTTTTTTTGCTAATTTTAGCTGATTGGGTTTCAAAATTTAGTAAAATTAAATTTGTAGTATTATCAACCGAAATAAGTAAAAAATTTTGTAATTTGTAAAATGAGAATACCAAATTATTTTACTAAAAAATAACTTTATACTAAAAATTAGCATAATATTAATATAATAACATTGGAAACCGTTTTACTAATTATTATACTAAATTTTTGTTTAGTGTAATTATAATTGATAAATTTTTGGCAAGTATCTTTGAAAGCACTATTGTTGCTTAAAATTATGATCGCTTACCACTGTACCAAATTATATTGCATACTTATAATCTAATACCCGTAGATTGACAGCAATGTGTTGCTATGAAAATACAAATTTATAAATTTTAATAAATTCAGAAAATACAAACATTTAAATCTCCTTCTTATTTAATCATTAAAATAATAATTCCAGAAAAAAATGCTTTCATTACCGTTTGTTATTTTATAATATTTTATTTTTTACTCTTATCTCAAACATAAATACTAACTGCTATAAAATGTTTTATTTAATATCCCGAGTTTTCTTCTATTTGGCTTCTTTTCTCGAGAATTCAATTCAAAGATTTTTTTTATTATTATTTTTGGTTCTGTCGTCATATGTTAAGTTATAAATCTAAACTCCATCTTATGACTTTTATTACATATTCACATTTAATATTTAACTTACCTCTTTGCATGAGGAAATTGCTTTCCTGTTAAGTTTTTTTACTCGATTTTTTTTTAGATTTTTCTACATCCGTTTCTGTTGTTGTTGGAGAATGTATGCATACACAAACATACAGGCAAATAGTTGTTAGGTACTATTCTGTACAAGTATCTCTACTAGGAACAAACTAACTACTAAGACTTCATAAATTTAATTCACATAATAAAAATTGCACTGATTGTAATTTAAAAAGGTTTCTTAGTTTAGTGTAGTTTAGATTATTCCTCATGTATACGAAGCTTTCCATACGAACTGCACCGCTATAAAAATATGTATTGATTCAATGCCAAACTTACAGTTTTTATTGCCTCCCGAATAAAAGATTTATATAGAAACTTAACATGGACTAACATGATTATATATAACAAGCAAAGTGTGACACTATATCTTTGTGGATATAATTATATATAGCTTTTGGTTTTTAAAATTTTTATATATGATGTCATATATAATAGATCAGTATGAAACTACCCTACTAAAAAAAATTACAATATATGACTTTTGATATTATATATAATTATATGTAAGCACAGCGCATGCTACGGGTACAGTTTTTTGATCAAGTGTTTAGTATGGAGACATTTGGTTAGTTTGGGGACGGTCCTCAAACTCTTCCTAGGTCTAGCGCATAGTATCAAGACATTTGTGACTCATATACAGCACAGTTTGGGCACATTTTTGGCCATGTCTCCGAACTATGCGCACCACATACATATATAAAATTGGATATTGTAATATTGTTTAGGGCTTTGCCTAATAAAAAGAACACGGTTCGTTTTGTTTTAGTTTTATATTAATTTTAAGTTTTATTTAGGTTTTCTAGTTTTTTGATTTTTAATTGTTACTTGTAATTTGTATTGTATTTGTTAATTGTAATTTTGTTACTAATTGCACTGTTCACTGTTTACTTGTTTATTTTTTAGTTGTTTTTTGTTTAATAGTTTACGTTAGAGTGTTTTGTCTTTAAATTTAATGTAAAACAAAAAGCCTAGCTTAAGCTAATAACAACAATAAAAAATGCAAGTGGCACACTAATGTGCATTAGTTTAGGGGCATCTCTAAACAAATATGTTGCACTATATATTGTGCAATATATAACAATATATAGTTATATACTTAGAATATTTTTTCGTAAAATTTTATATAATTGTATCTTGGTATATATGTTCCAATATATAATTATACAAAATTTTATATGATAATATATGACTATATCAAAACTTTTTTACTTGGGAAAATAATAGGTTACCATATCTAGTTACATATGATATTACAATTTTAATACAGCGTCATATATAACTAGAAATGGCACAGTGCTAAATATTTTTATAAGTTGTTTTAAAGATATTTAAGTATAGCTCAATGTAAAAAAAATCTAATTTTTTTTGAGATATATTATATCAGCCGAATGCATAAAGTTCCTCAACAGTATAATAAAACGTTTTTAAGCCAATATGGTAAAAACAGTATGCATAATTCCTTTAATAACGAACAATTTAACAATATGTTAAAGTAGGGACATGCCTAAAATATGCGTAAATTTTTGTTGGGACCAAAAATATTCAGTTTTCGTTTATTTAAAGGCTCTTTTAAGGGTCAAAAAATTAAAAAAACCTGGAACAGTTGCTACATTTCATTAATATTTCTCAAATTAGTGTACAAATTAAATAAATAATAAATTAAAGAAAATACTGATGTTGATGTAATGAAAACATATTCGTCATTCGAATACTTTCAGTATTCGTTGTATTAAACGTTCTTTAGAATATTATTTTGCACTATAACAATGGCCTTGCAACTATCGCAATATTTTTTATTTGAAAAAATATTAGGCGGCTTGGAACAGGAACGAACTCCGACTGGTTAATCAGGGATGGAAAAGGCTCACTTAATCGGGCTCTTATACCAAAAACTGTTAGATCGCTCTTACACATTTAAAAATGTAAGTAACTAAAAAATAGCTTCCTCTTTGGCTCGTTAAAAAACATAAAAATTAAATATTTAGATAATAGCAAATATTAGCACAAATGGCAAAAAAAACATTTGCAAAAAGCGAAATTTTTGCAACAATATATTCGCTTGCAGAATGTCGATCGCTGATTACCTCTTTTAATTCATTTTCTGTACCATATAGCCTTTTTCGAATTCCACCGTTATTTTGCAATTTTTAAGTGCGGTTTTTTTAAATATATAACCTAGGGATTAAATTTTTGTACCATAAAGTCTTTTTTCAAATTTCGCTATTATTTTGCAATTCTTTACGTGCGTTTTTTTTTTAATTTATAATCTAGGGGCTATAATACACATTTCAGACAACAAAGTTTGGTGGCTAGTTGCAAAAAAAATCGCGAAAAAAGGAAAATTTTTGCATCAATATATTTGTTTGCAGAATCTAAATCGCTGATTACGTTTCCTAATTAATTTTTTGTACCACAAAGTCTTTTTTCGCGTTCCGCTTTTATTTTGCAATTTTTTAAGTACGTTTCTTTTTAATTTATAATCTAGGGACTATAATACACATTTCATACAACAAAGTTTGGTGGCTAGTTGAAAAAAAAAAATCGCGAAAAATAAAATTTGCAAAAAATATACATTTTTTAACCAATATATTCATTTGCAGAATGTAAATCGCTGATTAAGTTTTTTAATTAATGTTTTGTACCATAAAGCCTTTTTTCGCTTTCCGCGATTATTTTTAAATTTTTTAAGTGTGGTTTTTTTAAATTTATAATCTATGGTCTATAGTATCAATTTTATACACAAAAATTTGGTGCTTAGTTTGCAAAAAATAAATAAATCGCGAAAAAAATATTTGCAAAAAGGAAAATTTTTGAGTCATTGTATTCATTTGCAGATTGTTAATCGCTGATTGAGTTTTTTAATTATTTTTTTATACCACAAAGTCTTTTTTCGCGTTCCTCTATTATTTTGCAATTTTTTAAGTGCGGTTTTTTAAATTTATAATCTACGGAGTATAATGCCCATTTCATAAAACAAAGTTTGGTGGTTAGTTGCAAAAAAAGAAAATGTGGCCATCGTTTGCAGAATGTAAATCTTTTAATTAATTTTCTGAACCCCAAAACCTTTTTTCGCATTCCGATATTATTTTGTAATTTTTTACGCATGGTGTTTTAAAATTCATAATCTAGGGCTATAATACTGTTGGAATAGTATAATTCCATAGTATAGTTCCATTCTTGATTTTTATAACTAAATTATTATTTTCCATCCCTGGTTACAATCGATGTTTTGAGTCATACAAAAAGCGCACATAATGACCCTGCAAACATATAAAAGAACCTTCCAAGAAGATATTAAAGCGATATCTTCTATCAGATATTGTTTTTGAGGCTTAAATTTAATAATGAAAGAATTAAATCGTTTTTTTATTGTACCGGGAGTTTATTTAGCGATATCCCTTTTATCTTCCATATGAGTTATTACTTTCATATTGCCTCGAAGTATTGTTTTAGTGTAGCAGTTGTTTCCGACGGTGGAAATACGAAATTGATATTGCCGGCAATAAATGTTTTCTTCCTGGCGATATGTTTGGAGAATCTTCTTCGTATTGCCAATTTTGCTGGGTGATATTGGTTTGAGTATGTTCCTGTTCCAAGGTTCATAATAAAACAAATGCTTTCTCAGTCATAGAGAGTCCCCCAATCTCGTTATTATGTATACTCTTTGACTATAAGCAAAATACAATATGTATATTAATTGGTTTTTAGAAAATGTATTCCTTAACGCAAAATTAAAAAAAGTTTAAAGGGTTAATGATATCCGATGAAGTCAAAATTCCATGTCTGAATCATTTTGACTATATTAAATGAACAAATGGAATAAAAAGTATAAGTTTGTATAAGTCCCCAGGTGACTGGGGACTTATGCAAACCAAAGATTAAATTCGGCTGTGCCGAGTCTTTAGATACCCTCCATCCTGGTGTTTTTATTCGGGGATTCTTTAAGTACAAACAAGTATGAATTATTACCCATTTTTTATTCGGTCAATCCACTGTGCAACAAATGTGTATGATTTTTTCCACCACTAGAAGTAAATAGTTCAGTTTAATCTTGTTTAATCTCAGTGCTGCCAAAAGCAAGATTCAAAATTCCCAAAACTGTAGACAAAATTACCCAAAAAATATGAAATTATAAACGACTTCAATTAACATATTATTATTATTATTATTATTGTCACCAGTAAACTTAAAAAAAAGTGATTTGGCCATTTCAATTGTTCCATCGTTCTGGGCGTTATATTATTACAAAGAAAAGTTCCTTAAATATGCAGCGTTTATGATGAACTTTTGAATCTCATATTAATCTTCATAAAATTTAGAGAAAAAATTAACTTTAGAACAAAACACTTGTAAATACGAGTCAGCTTGTAAATAAGAGTCAGTTATGATCACATGTGAACGATTTAAAATTAATCTTATTTTAGAGTCTTTCAAAAATCAAGTTTTATTTGCGCTTTTTAAATACACAGAAAAAATCTTTGGCAAGCAATTGGGAGCACTTCAACTAAAATAATGTTTTTTTGGCATATACAGTATAATAAATTATTCGATAAAACTTTAATATTTGAAATTTTCTTAATTAGTTGGTAACGATTTTTTTGTGTACGTTAATAGCTTATTTGTATAACGAAGGAATTTCAAAGCATGTATAGATTAATACACTTTCCTGATGTATCGGTTTAATTCCTGGATGATCAGTCGCTGTGAATCTCGTATGAATAAAAAGTAGATATTGGAATTTTTATGCAAACTTCACAATTAGATGTTAAGTCATTCATAAGCCAAAAGTAATTACATACATTGAGGCAGGGTTGGTAGGCTCTATCGCTAAAATAGATTCAAATATCGATACATTTAAAATACCAGTACCCAAATTAATGAAATACCATTATACCATTATCCTTACAACACCATTATTTTTTAGTCTAAACTTTTTGTAATTCCACGTCGTAATTGTGAATTTTACATACACTTAGGTAATAAATTTATTTTACTTGTTTTTTTGTAAAAAAAAAATTCGCCAAATCCACCGAAATAAATGAACACCGGTTATCTTAAATTACCATTATCGAAATAATTTCAATACAGTTAACCTTAAAATACCGTTATCGAAATACCTTAAAATACTGTAACCGAAATAATCTACAATAGCGTTACTTACCCTCACCGATAATCGCACCGTTTCTGCTACCAACAATGCTTTGAAGTAATTGCTAAGTTGTATTCATAGACCCACTATCTATTGGCTAGTTTATGAATTAATTTTTTTTTTTTTTTTGTATAATATATTTTTTTATTTACAAATTTGATAACTTTCTCAATTCATTCATTTGAATTGAAGTATAAATGAAAAACTAAACAATTTAATAATTGCTATCATCCATGCCCTACCCATAAAGTGGCAACACTGCTTATGTTATTCATATAGATGTGTGTAGACCTTTAAAAATATAATTACTTAATTCGTATTTTAAATCTCAATTTTGCAATAAGTTGATCTCAGTGAAATTTTTTTTTACCCCGATGTACACACAGAGAAAACAATTTCCAACTGAATTTCTAAGCTTATTTTGGTTGCTACAACCAATAAATTCGGTTGGTGAAACCATATTGGAATGCGATTCCTAAATATTTTGGGTATTGCAACTAAAATTCAGTTGTATAAACCGAATTTTGTTGTAATAACCAATATTCAGTTGTACCAACCTCTTTTAGTACATGTAACCGAATTTCAGTTGGAAAATGGCAAATTTTTTCTCTGTGTGTAGTACTTTTCAAGCTGATTTGAAAAAAAAATCCGCGGAAAGACCTCTGAAGGGAGTTTATTTCTGTTCAAAGTTTGGAAATGGACTTAGCTATATCTAAGTCATTTATAGTCGAACTATAATAAATAAATTAAAACTCCTACGCCGAATCATAATGGGTCAACAAAAAAATGCTATCCTAAAGATATTTTTATTACCTTTCCAATGGTGTACATATTGTTCCAACCCTATCATAAATGAAGAAAATGTAGTTAAGTTCATTTTTAAACTTTAAACCGAAGTAACTCCCCATACAGGCTTTTCGGTAAAAAAAAATTTATTCAGGCCCCCAAAAGAGAGCTATATCAGTAGTAAAAATTTAGAATCAATCGGTGAGGTGCCTCTAAAGCCAACATACGTTCAACTTATTCAATCGAATCAAAATTGAATCAACACAAATAGGAACAAATCTTATCTCAATTTATTCAATGTCCAATCATTGATTTAAAGGCATTATGAGTTATTCAGTAACTTATAAAATGAATCCAATTTTATGCATATAAATTCAAAAAAGAATTATCTCTTTGAAGGTCTGGGTGTGTTTGTATGTATATTTTCTTATTCAGTAACAACAACAACATACAGTTAATATATTTTTTCATGTTAATATGGAAAATTCCAGAGTTGCTTTTACATTTTCATTTATAACTTTTAAACGTCAAGACCAAATATGCCCATTTCCAATACCAAACTGCTTAAGAAATTGGACAAAAATTTTGACTAAAAATTAACATCCTAGCACAACTATTCTGAGCGTGATCGTGATTTCAACAGACAGACATACAGACAGACGGACACGGCTATATCGGTTTCGCTATTGATAACGATCAAGAATATATATTTTTTTTATATCCCAGATTTTTTTTTTTTTTGATGAGTTACAAACGGAATGACAAAATGATATATGCCCTCCTGCACAGTGGGATGGAGGGTATAATAATTTTTTTTTTGAAATTTCGAATTTTGGGAATTTTTAATAGTAATACACTTTTTTCCAAAATGGACCATTTTCGTTCAACTTTCGGCACAGGTTAACGTTTTCAAAAAAAAATCGATTTCTTCCATTTGGCACCATTTCCAATAAAACTGGGTGGTGTAATGACAAATCAATTTTCAAGGGACACTCTAATGTATATTTGTTATAAAAATGGCTTTTATTATACAAACAACTATTATTGGACAAACGAACTGTGTAGTGTAAGTAATTGTTAATATGTATTAGTTGCCTGCATTGTTTTGAAGTTAATTTCGCTTAGAATAACCGCTTACAAGAAAGGTTTGTATATGAGGTTTACACAGATTTTGATGAAATTTATACACGTAATAGAAAAGGCAGAAAAAATAAATAAGCGGTCCAATCCAATATTTGATAGATAAAAAGTCGGGCGAAAAAGAACCCGGTTTTTTGTTAAAATTTTTCGGGATCAAGTGTGTCGCACTGCCTCTACCTTAAATCATTTGTATTTTAATCCCCTATCGATTCCGTTAACAGTTTTTTGTTTCTTATGCCAAACAACACTCCAAAATTATTTTTAACGGTAGAAAAATACCGGAACACTTTTCTCAAAAGAAAAGTTGGCGACGTTAAAATAAATTGATTTCTTCGTAAATAAAAAATCCGAAATTCAGACAGTTAAAATTTTTTTTCTTTCAGAAAATAGCCCATGAAATTCTCTACAAAATGTGTTGAACCTTATGTCCTTGGCGTATTCCAAAAATATAAAGAAATTGTTCGGTCAGAAACGTTCAGTAGAATATAAATTTTTATTAACTTTCTGTATTGGATTTAATTTTACTTAATTTATTATCATTAAAGAATTCATTCTTTCATTTGCTTTAATTTGAACATTTCATTACTTCATAACCGAATTGCAAACACTAATAGCTTTTTCTTTTCTTTGTTGAATTTATAACGGTTAACATGTATTTCTGTTAATACTAGCTTTAGCTGTATTAAATAAAACTTAGAGGCATTCGTTACCTCGTAAACAATTAAACAAAAAAGAACAAACCGCTTGTCTCATTTTTCTTCGAAAACAGACATATTTACAAAAAGCACACTAAAATGTTGTCAACATTTGACCAGGCCTACTTTCTAAAATAGTAAAAGAAAATAAACCAATACGGACTCTTTTTTGTGTTATATAGGGCTATACTTACCGAAAGTTTGATATTGATACGGTAATTAGATATACTTTTTACAGTAGTGGGTCAGTTGAAGTGAAAAACCACATATGTATATTTGACGATTGCATGTAAAATACATAAGTAAGTGTATGCACGTAAGTAGTTGAAAGGCATTTTTATTAAAATGGAAAAATAAGATGAATATTTAAATGCTAAAATGTAAAATAATAATAATACATACTATTTCTGCTATATGCCATTAGTATTTACATGTAAGATCAGTAGTACAAGTGACGTATGATTATTATTATTGTATAAAATAAATCATACGCACTGATGTACTTATTTGCGAGTATGTATTTTCCCTACGGGAAATGGATCAGTCACAGAGCTGGTCACGTGACTGGAACTTTGTGGGAGTTACCGGTCCTCGATTCGGTTTTTTTATATGAAAGTAACCGGCAACTTTAACATGGGCTTGTCATAGGAGGTGGCAATTTCCACTTTTTGGGCTACTTGTGACTTGCCGCAAAGCTTGTCGATTATAACATATCACACTACTGGTTTAAGAGAGTATACAATATAACAAGTTAAAATTATCTAATACGGAAGTAGTCACATGTTATACATTATGTGATATGTACCGAAACTAGTGCCAAATAAAATATCACGTGACTGGTTTAAGTGCACATATCACAAAACTAATGAAAAATATTTGTTAAAAAACTAGTCACATATTAGTCAATATGTGTTTTATTGCTGAACTAGTACAAAAAAATATTTTCGTGACAAATCACTATACTGCTCTAAGTTAACAAGTCACAGGACTAACTGAAAGTAATTGACATTTAACATGTCACTTATTATTCACCATGTGTCATAAAAAGTACGGGTGCTGGAAGAACCTAGAAGGATCCAGTCACGGAACTTACGTAAAATCACAAGTCACCGAATCTGTTTTTAAATCGTCACAAAAAATTATTTAAAATAATAGTTTATTTTTTTCAAATAAATACCAAAAACATAAATATTAGGGGTTTTGATATAAACTCGTAAATTCCATGTAAACCTTGTATAAACATAAACATATTTTTCATATATGGATTTTGATATTAAACTCATAAACATACCAAGTTTACACAGTTTAGTAGAATACGCGTTTTTTTTTTTTTTGAAGAGAAGAAACACTCAGGAAATTCTTCCTATTAATTAACGTGTTGCTTCTTTTGGAAAGGGGATAGAGAAGAAGTGAAAGGTGGTGAAAGATGAAGGGCTTTAAATATGGCAACACTGTAATTGCGCGAGATGTTGAATTTTAGAACAGTTGTTGCGCGCCATCTGACGGTGAGTTGGCGAACTTTGTTGAAGCTTTTTAGTTCATAGCCCTGTTATATTATTTTACTTCGGTGGGGTTAAGTGCTATGGGAATACCGAAGGAGGACGCTGTGATATGTATGAGGGATAGAAAAACTCATACATATTACTATTTTTGATAAATTGATGTTGCCTTGGTTGGGGCTCGAACCCGCAACCTCACGTATAACAGTCCAACGCGCTAACCATTACACCACAGCGCCCACAAAAAAACTGTTCCATTAATATATTTAAAAAAAAACATAAATTTAAGCTTCTCTTGAATTAATTTTTGCAAATACAGATGTGATGTACCTATTTTAGTCGAATGGGTCAGTGATTTAAGCTTCTCTAGTGATTTTTTTAGAATACTCTCTATTTTATACTGGTAATATCGGTATTATAAAACATTTCTTTTGATTTATTCTGTTAACACTTTTAGGAATATTTAAATAAAATTTCACCAACGATTAGAGAAAAGAACCGGCAATCAAAATATCCAATAAAAAATTACTTTTTACATATTTTATTTATTTTGTATTTTCTCTAAAAATATTCATTACATTTTCAATTTTTTCCCCTAAACAACTTGCAAAGCCATGAAGGCTTGTCTGCAGGTATAACATCCCCGAAGTGTTTGTAAATAAATCCAAAAGGGTTGTACAGCTTTTCAGTCAGTCACTGAACAGTTTGTTTTGCTTGTCATTGACACTCTATTATGCATACTTGTATCCGAACAATATTTTTGAACTACTCGTAGTTTAGTATTATGTCATCATTTCTGTGGCCAAAAAGTTAAGTATTATGTGAACTTTGTAACAGTCACGGGATAGAGTTTTACGGTACCGATTGTCATTTTTTCATACACATCTTATACTATATTGCACCTGTTCTGTGTTATATCACTACTTCAGCTTTAACGGTACTAGTAACTTTTGTCAATTTGAGGTTATGATACTTTTTCTACAGTTATATGATATATCTAAAATGAACCAGTTAATGTTTGGTATCCATTTCAATAGTCACGTGGTTGAATATTTTGCTGCAATTACCACTTTTTGATGCACCGAAATTTTGGTTTACATCAGTTTTGTAACATGTCCCCTATTCACCTGTCACAGATTTGTCACTTTGGATCAATCGACCCCTCATTTCCCGCAGGGTTTGTATGGAAATTAAGCATACGTATGAGTAATCTCTATTACCATCCCAGTGTAGAAACGGTAATGACATATCATTATATTTTGGACTACCAGTAATGACACCCATTTACCTTCTGCATTATTTTAAAACATATAATAATGAGTTACTGATAATGACTTATTTTTATCATTATTTCAAATAGAAAATAATTTTCTAGATTTTTTGAAAATTTTTTGAAATGTATTTTTAGACTCAATATTTTTTAAACACTGGTAAGGATATATGTAACCACATATTTTTTGATTTTTTGTATGTTGGCGAGTAAGCTTACTTGTGTGCAGCAGGTCAATTATGTTTTTATCTATTAAATATAACATGTCGATATAGCTCAGATGGTAGAGCTATTGACTGGCAATCTATAGACCCAAAAAATTTAGCAAAATTGTTGTAAACTGCAATTCAAAATCGATTTGCTAAAATCAGTTAAAAAACCTACTAAATATCAATAAATTTAGTACGATGAAATTAGTATAAATAACTACCCTACGGGAAATTTTAACAAACTGTCACCGAACTGGCCCCTTTATATGAAATAGACTGGTCACTTTTACATGGCGTTGTCATAGGAGGTGGAAATTGACCCCTTGTGACATATCACAAGACAAATCCCAGGACAGGTCCCTGAATTTGAGAGTTCAGTGACGTGTCCTAGGATTTGTCTTGTGACATGTCACAAGGGGTCAATTTCCACCTCCTATGACAACGCCATGTAAAAGTGACCAGTCTATTTCATATAAAGGGGCCAGTTCGGTGACAGTTTGTTAAAATTTCCCGTAGGGTAGTTGCAGCTACTAAATTTCAGTAAATTTTTGTAGACTGTAATTTAAAATCAATCTGCTGAAATTAGCAAAAAAGTGTACTAAAAATTAAACAAACTGTAAAATATGAAAAAAAAAAATTTAATAAAAAAACTTTTTTTCTTTCGATTGTAACAAGCGTATAATTACTTCATCGTACTTGAAATTTGGAGTCAAAATTGTAAACGGTTCTCCAGTTATTAGCTTTCTATGCATCGGAGATTCCATCAAATTTTCTGAGTGTTATTTCCAAACTAACAATATATCAATAGTAACAAATATAAACTAAACAAGAATTGTAAAAAATCAACGAATTCTTCTAAATAAAATTTTTTAAATAAATATATTTTCTGCTAAATTTAGAACTCGGTTTTGAAAAATTAGTAAAATGTTTTGCTGAAATCAGCAGCGAGTATTAGTAAAAAAATCAGTAATTTGTAATAAGAGAAGAGCAGAAGTGATTACTAAAAAAAGAAATTTCACTAAAAATCAGAGTGTACGAATTAATTCAATTGTTATAGTTCTTTTTATTAAATCAAATGAATTAATTCACTGATGAATGCCATCAATTTTATAAATCGAACGGATAAAAAGTGAATTAATTCCTTACTGAATCAATGCACTACGGAATTAATTCAGTTTCATTTTCTTTCAGTGAGTTAAAAAAACAAAAAATGAAGTTCACTGAGTTCAAAAGTTTTTTTCTGCCGTTCAGTATACAGTTTAGAGTTTTTAAAATATTTTGACTATAATTCAGAAATTTCTTATTGGTTATATTATATTAAATTATAAATTATAAATTATAAATTATAAATTATAAATTATAAATTATAAATTATAAATTATAAATTATAAATTATAAATTATAAATTATAAATTATAAATTATAAATTATAAATTATAAATTATAAATTATAAATTATAAATTATAAATTATAAATTATAAATTATAAATTATAAATTATAAATTATAAATTATAAATTATAAATTATAAATTATAAATTATAAATTATAAATTATAAATTATAAATTATAAATTATAAATTATAAATTATAAATTATAAATTATAAATTATAAATTATAAATTATAAATTATAAATTATAAATTATAAATTATAAATTATAAATTATAAATTAATTATTATTATATTAAAACATAAAAAATTTGAGAGAATATGAAAAAAATCCCAAAATGCTATGAAAATTTTCCAAAAAATGGGATTTTTACTCTTCTTGCTGTCTTGTCCACATTTAAAGCGGTGTTAAAAATTCGCACGCCTTTAGTTTTTAAAATTCTGATAGGGGACTCAGAAAAAAATTTATTTATTTTGAAAATTGGATAAAAACAAAATGGCGGAATTGACAAGTGGGGAATATTTTTCCATTAGGCCCATCTGAAAGAAGTATGCTTTCAGAAAAATATAAATGTTTTTAAAGAATGTTTTAATAGGGGACCTTACATTCGCGACAGAGAAAACAGACCTTTTTTAAAAATTCATAACTCAGTCAAAAACAAACATTTTTCCAAAAAACGGGGCCTCGTGGTTGCAGCGCTGGGAGTAGCAAAATTTGTCCGATCTGGAAAAAAATGACTTTTTTAAATCTTAACAAAATTGGTTATCGTATGCCACGAGCTTTTTTTAAAATTTTTTTTTCAATTTTTGGTGATGTTCCAAATTTGAAAGTGTGTTTTTTCGAAAAAAATATTGACTTTAAAAATTCATAAAAAATCAAAAAAAAAAAATTAAAAAAAGCTCGTGTCTTACGATAGCGAATCAAGTTTAAAAAAATACAAAAAAAAAAATATTTCGTAAAAAAAAAATCGTCAACCTGCAAAAAATGCCAAATAACTGAGCATATAAAATAAAAATTCCACTATATGAGGTATAAAGATGCCTTTTTTTCAAGAAATTCAAAAATACAAAAAAAAACTCACCCTTCAAGGTGGTACGAAATAACAACCACCAAAAGTCAGATAGCAAGTAACACAAGTATATACCAGCTGCCGTACGTAGGTAGCGCGAATATTAAAAATGCGCTCTCACTAATCCGGCTGTAACTTTTGAACCCGTTGGAATTTTTCTATGAAATTTTTTTTCTTATAATCTTAAGAATATTTCAAAAAACGGCCAATGTCATGTCCCCCTTTAATCTGGGGGCCGAAGAGCCTTTGTACCTTTAGATTAAAAAATTACTTAAGATTTTTTATTTCAACCCTCGTCTTATTTATTGGAATTTAAGAGTCAGTTTTATAGTAAAAAAATCCTTTAGAAATATTTAAGAATCAAATAAATCTAAATTCTGATTGTAAAACTGGTCTTAAGAGTTTTTCTTTAAGAAAAATTATTAGAATCACAGAATTACTCAATAAGGATCTAAAGGAATTTTATACGATTATACCAGTGTATAATTGGAGTTCGAAAAGACTCATAAAAGAGCCCTTAGACTTTCTGAGATATATGAGGATGTTTTTTCTTCACCGATTAAGCTTTTTTTCTGAGCGCACTTTTATGACTCATAAAAGACTCCGAATTAGATAATTCAAAATTTTCCACTACTAATTTTGAATTTTCTGAGCCATTTATGAGTCATTTATTATTATTTTTTGAGTCATTCCTGAATATTGAAAAAATTAAAAAAAAATTTTAAAATTTTTTTCTGACTAAATTTGAGCACTTTTACATTCTCGTATTTTAGAGTTGCTCGTGAGTCACAATTTCTGAGCGCTTAGAAAAATGATGGCTGGGTAGTCAATATCTAACAAGGAAGTTACTTTATGAAATTTCGATATATAGCGGAAACAAAAATTCTTAGGTGAACATATCAATGTTTTGACAACTTCGGTTATTTAAGTGGTCAAAATATGGGATCGGAATGAGATAGGTCGATTTTAAATTCATTTTCTCTATCAAATGTCCAATTTCTTGTAGTACATTCGTTTATAAGGTTTTTCTTCGATAAAACTAGATGCACTTTTCAGAGTTTTTTTTATAAAACTATTGAGATTTTGATAGGATAAGCTAGCAGGATTATTGAATTTTGAAAACCATGAAAATTTTATCAAAAGGAAGGAAGTCATTTTTATAAGTTTGTTTTGTACGAAAAAATTTAAAGTATTATGTTGAGAGTGTTTTTTAATATTAAGAGTCTGAGAATAGGCAAATAAACAGCCGAATATAAATGAGTTCCTTACACACCCCAGAAAAATGGTCTAGGTGCGTCTCTTCCCATGAAGCTTCGTTAATTTCTCCAGGTCTCTAAAATTTTTAAATTGCGCGAAACATGTGTGCCACCTGCTAAAAATTAATTATACCCTTCACCACTATGTGGTCATTATACCCTACACCACCATGTGGTCAGGGTATTATAAGTTTGTGCTGATGTTTGTAACATCAAAAAATATTGGTCGTAGACCCACCTTATAGTATACCGATCGGCTCAGAATTTTTTTTTCTTTCGATTTAACGATGTCCGTCTGTCCGTCCGTCCGTCCGTCTGTCTGTCTGTCCATGCAATCTTGTGCGCACTCTACAGGTCGCAAATATTAAGATATTTTGATGAAATTTGGTACACAGACCTATATTGGCCCAAGGACGAAGCCTGTTGATCTTGGTGAACATCGGTCCATGTTTAGACCTAGTGCCCATATAAGGGTCCCACCAAAATTATATTGTTTATACGCTGCAGGTCGCAAATATTAAGATATTTTGATGAAATTTAGTACATAGACCTATGTTGGCCCAAGGACGAAGCCTATTGATTTTGGTGAACATCGGTCCAACAAGGGTCCCCCCAAAATTGGCTTGGTTACAAACTGCAGGTCGCAAATATTAAGTTATTTTAATGAAATTTGGTGCGCTGACTCACATTATAGAAAATTCTGACACAAGCCCCATTTTAACCCATTCGAATTTCGGATCCAAACAATACACCAAACTGGTGTAGGGTATTGTATAGTCGGCATGCCCGACTTTAACCTTTTTACTCGTATTTTATGTAACTTGATTCACATACGTCAACATGTATAGTTGGAATTGTTTCACATATTACTTTTGTCTAAGTAAATCTGTACTGATATGAATGTGGTGTTTATATAGCATAACATAATTAGAACGACAAAAAAAATAGCCACATTAATCACACTGTAATTAGATTAACTTTCAGAAAAAAAATCTAGTTTATTTACTGATTAGAAATTGTATTAATAGCCATTTTTATTACCAGAGAAGACAAAATTGCTGTTTTTGCTTTTTATGCTTTTTATTGCTTTTTTGTTTGCTTTTTTTGGATTTTTAATTGCCTTTTTTTAAGACTTTTTGCACAAAAATACTTTTTTTGCTCACAAAAAATATTTTTTCTCTTAACTTAGAATTAAAAAATAAAAAAAAACTGTTGTTTTTCCAAGTTTTTTTACTTTTGCTTTTTTCTTGCTTTTTTACAATATTTTTTTGCTTTAAACACATCGGATTTTGCTTTTTTCTGTCTTCTCTGGTTATTACACCTAAATGTGATTTCAAATTTTGCATACTTTTCTACTGAATTTTAAATATCTTTTGATTAGAACACTTTTACAGTGTCAGAATGGAGCTTGCCATTATTTTTGTTTTTTATGGGACTATTAATAAACCTGTATTTCACTCTATAAATGAAATGAAAACCATACGAAATCCAATCAGAAATTCATTATGACAAACTTTGTATATATGTCTGCTGATAAAGTATGCATACCTACTCGTTTAACAAATCTATCTATACAGTGTAGGAAACAATATTAAGGAAGCTAAAATTTTTGAGAATTTTCAAAAGCAGTCCAGCAGGTGAAAACACTTTAGTCTTCTGAGCACCATCGATTCGTTTTCCAGTGTTCTTCAGAGAATAGTATTGAAGTATAATATAAGGCGATTTCTAGGTTTTATGCTGGAATTTCTGATAACTTCCTTTACGGTTTAAAAGTGTAGATCACGATAAATGAAAAGAAAACTTTGTTTTTCTTATTTTTTGTTGAATACTAAATAACTTTTAAATTTTCCATATTTAACTTCAAATCGATTACCATCTAATTTGATTCCTAGTAGCCAGCACAAATACCTGGTAATCAGAAAGTATTAACGCATGTTCCTCTGTTTCTGATTTTCAAAAAAAAAAAAAAAAAATTAAAAACTTTTCGTAAGTAGTTTTCAGTATAGCACTTAGCTGCTTCTCGCTGACCAATTTCGCTCGGGTGAAGGAATTTGACATCATCACTTTTGTTGCCTTTCTATCATAGGAGGATTTGCTTCTTCTGGACTCCATACCCTGCACTTCACTGGAATATTTCACAAAATTATTGGAAATAATTCGGTCGTTTCTTACTTAGTGATCCGATCACAATAAAATTTAGAACAGACATGGCTGCGGTAATATGGAACTTAAGTTTAGACGTTGGACCTCACAGACCGTCCGGAATGGCAATATGACCCCCCAAAATTGGGTACCTTTCCATAAAAAATTTTGAGCGCTCGCCATTTTTTTGTTTCTTACCAGATTATCATAAAACTAACATATTTGTAATCTGCTAGTACCGGCCTATAAAAAACCTCTTCTGTGGGTTATGTTTTACAGTTTCCGAGATATTCCCATTTGAAAATGGAAATCTCAAAATTTTAAATTTCAAATCAAGGCCAAATTTTTCTTTTTAAATATTTTTATTTCACCAAATAATTTATCAAATAAATTAGAGAAAACTAATGCAATATTTAATAAATAAATTCATTTAATAAAAAATTTAAGAAAATGAAAAATTTGGCGATTTTTTCCCCAGAAAGCACCAACACGCTTTTACTTCCAGATAAATATTTTATTTGCAAACATATAAAGTGGGCATACTATTCTAAAAGGTTTTTCATAAAGAAGATACATATCTGCGTTAAAAAAAAATATTTGATCTGTATATTATTTCCCACCAGCCGCTTCTAAATTTAGAACATTATTAAAGCAAATATTAATTTTAGCCCACTGTTCCAAAATTTGCATAACACCAATTAGATAGCGGAAGCGGTTGTATATACTCAAATATACACAATATTAATGTGTTTATAATTTAATTGCAAATCAGACTAGAACTAGTTTCTGCCTTTTTCTATGGGCAGGCTTAATTTTTTTTTCTTTTTTTAAATAAAATTATTAAAAATATATAATTTTTTTTAGGACAGTGTTTATTTTCAAACGCGACACATATAGACCAGCTGCAATTAATATTGTAGTTATAGTAATATGAATTTTTATTAATTTAAATTTAATATGTTTGAGGTTAAGAAGAAGAATAAACCTTTTTTCTAAAAGTTATAAATACATTAATTTGCAAATCAGACTAGATCTAGTTTCTGCATTTTTTAATGGACAGGCTTCATCAGTGATTTTTCATTAAATTGTATTATTGTTTATATTTTATTTTCAGATTGTCTCTATATGGTAATTTTTCAATAACCCGTCGGATGTAGGAATCGAACCCGTGTATTCCTAGATTACAAACGTAACTATACTAGAGTTCGACAGCTTATCTATTTAACCCACGTAAGGCCTTTAATGTAGTGTAACTAATTCATGGTTTTCTTTCCTATTCAGCTTTCTGTTATTGTTTTTTACTTTCAGAAGTGATCAACCAGACACATACAAATATTCTACTTTAGATTTATTGTTTATCTTCTAATCTCCTCCGTGTCCCCTTTTTTCACAAATGTTGCCAAACTGATGTATGATTTTTACGTTCAAGACCAAACAATTTGTATATATTGGAGACGGACTGTCAACAGGGCATTTTTCAAAATGTTTTTAGTACCCGACTAAAAAAGATGTTATATAATCATATATCACCATATATAAACCCATATATATGTTCATATCTAACTTGATCCGAATATTGGAATATATAATTATATCAAGCGAGATAAGTATGTTATCTAACCTGATACAATTTGATCCGAAAAATGGGTCTATCTAATTGCATCAAATTATATATAAAAACATATAATTTTATGAAAATTTTCAAATAAAATTTTAGTAAATATTGTTGAGATCACTTATTTTCATTCATATTAAATACTAATGGCCGACATAACAGTTTGGCTAAAAAATGGGTATTGGACGATCTTTCGTATGTTGACGCAATACAGAAAAATTTTATTGATGGAAAGATGTATTAAATGAGGATTGAATGCGATTTAGGCCGTTTTTAGGACGCTTGTAACAGAAATCCTTCTTTTAAAATGTGGTTAATTTTATTTATAGACCAAAATTCAAAACGAAAAAAAGTTGTTTAGACAAATTTTTTCGTAATAAACTTGGAAATAGCTGACAAAATAAATTTTCAGATTAACTCCACATTACAAAAATTTAGTATCTCTTATAAAATGTGAGTCTTTCTTATAAAATATAAAAATTAACTTTCACAATTATTTTTTTTGAACTTAAACCAACGACTATATAATTAAAAGACTACCCAACTCTCCCTACCTCTGTTAAATCACTCTCTTCTTAATTTCTATCGAAAAATTCAGCCATAAGAATTACACACGGCTGCAAAGGCTAACATTTTTCGATACAAAATGTTAATGTTCGAAAAAGGCGATGAAAACCGCCTGCTTAAACCGCATTTAGTTCAACATAAGTTTGTCCAATTTTTCTTTTTAAATTTAAAAATAAAAATAGTTCTTTCGATCTTTAATTCCACAACGAAAAAAAATTTTTTTTCCTTATTTCTTTAAAATAATTTTTTAAAAAATAGTATTTTGTCAAATATTTGAAAAATAGATGTTAATTTCAATTATGTATACGTCAAAGTGCAAAATTCAAAACCAGATCCACAATTTCTAAGTTTTTTTATTAATTTTTATAGTGTAATTAAACTTTGTATAATTAGATATCATTTCATATATAATTATATATAAAATTAATACAATTTTCTATTTACTTTGTTATATATTTTCATACAAGGTTGTTTATAGAACCTTATACGCCATTATATATAATTATATATAAACTATATCGCAGATCTCTTAATATATGGCTGGAGACCAAATCCCATATGTTTATATATAACGTCATATCAAACATATTTATAAAACCAAAGTGCTAATATAAATGTATATGGTTATATAAAGCCACGCATATAAACATTTATAATTATATCAAGTCATATAAGATTATATGAAACAATTTTTAGTCGGGTACAGTGTTGTTGTCTTTTTTTTCATTATATCAATCAATTTTTAAATTTTATTCAATTAATCAGTAAAGAAAATATTTACGAGTAATAGTTTGCACGATTAATCGATTAAAACAAAAAGTCGAATAATTGAATACATTAACTATAATTTGATAATATTTGTATAATTTTGGAATCAAAATGTGATAATTTGATGATCATATTATAAACGAGTAAAAAGGTTAAAGTCGGGCATGCCGACTATACAATACCCTACACCAGTCTGGTTAAAAGCCAACTAATGTTTGGATCCGAAATTCGAATGGGTTAAAATGGCGAACCAGATTTCATTAAAATATCCTAATATTTGCGACCTGCAGTTTGTAACCAAACCAATTTTGGGGGGACCTTATATGGGCACTAGGTCTAAACATGGACCGGTGTTAACCAAAATCAATAGGATTCGTCCTTAGGCTGACATAGGTCGGTGTACCAAATTTCATCAAAATATCTTAATATTTGCGACCTGCAGTGTATAAACAATATAATTTTGGTAGGACCCTGATATGGGCACTAGGTCTAAACATGGACCGATGTTCACCAAAATCAACAGGCTTCATCGTTGGGCCGACATAAGTCGGTATACCAAGTTTCATCAAAATATCTTAATATTTGCGACCTGTAGAGTGCGACCAAGAATGCATGGACAGACAGACGGACGGACGGACAGACGGACATCGTTAAATCGAAATAAAAAAAAATTCTGAGCCGATCGGTATACTATAAGGTGGGTCTAGGACCAATATTTTTTGGTGTTACAAACATCAGCACAAACTTCTAATACCCTGACCACATAGTGGTGTAGGGTATAAAAAGCGGTAAAAGGTCATAATCACAAAACCAAAATTGTATTTGAAGTGCATCAAATATGGTCACTTCAATTTGTTTCTTCCCATGATTCTGCTGTCGTTTTTACCTGGGATATATGATGGTGAAATGAAAAACTTTGATTCTTCTTGTGGATTATTTTTATTTGGTCTTTTAATTTTTTTTACATCAAGTCGAGTATATGATGTCATTTAAATGGCCGCCGCCACAGTTGATTGTCATTTGAGCCCATTTTAGCATTCATCACCAATCATGAGGGATGAGGCCCATTTGCATCTTAGCGGGTACGTAAATAAGCAAAATTTACGGTTCTGGGGCACTGAAAATTCGTGTGTAACCCACAAAGAGCCATTACACCCGCTCAAAGTCACTGTATAGTGTGCTGTTTTCGCTGGAGGAGTCATCGGACCTTTTTTCTTCGGAAATGCCATAAAAAGGGCTCAAATGACAATCAACTGTGGCGGCGGCCATTTACATGACATCATATTCTCGACTTGATGTAAAAAAATTAAAAGACCAAATAAAAATAATCCTCAAGAAGAATCAAAGTTTTTCATTTTTTTTTTTAATTACAGCCAAAAAACATCGGAAGGTTATTTTTGCGCCACCCTGTACCTACAATTATTTTTAGCTATTTGGCAATTCCATTTAATTCAGCAAAGTAAATCGTGCAAAAATGTTTGTATTATAAAACTTGACTTAATTACCGATAACCTAAAGGTTTTTGGAGAAAAAACTGTATTTTAAGACAAAGCTCGTATTAAAAAAGTGTATTTTAAATTTAAAGTCGCGACTTTATTTTTAAACATACGGTTTTATTCATCCCACAAAAATATTTATATTTTTAAACATTTCGATTGGTTGAAAATAAATGAAGCAATCAGAATTCTTTAAAAATAAATCAAGTCAAAGTATACTACAGACGGAAATATTACCTAAATTCGATGTTAACAAAAATGAACATTTGTAGAATTTAGTGAGTAAGGCTGGAAAAATCTATCATATTTATAATTCAAATGCATTGCTCCTCTAATTTTATCCAATACTGTATATTTGTAGGAGTCTGTATATCAATTATTTGTTTCATAAAATTGGTAGTAGTAGTTGTAAATAAATTTCATGTTGATTTTTTAAACAAAAATCAATATGGTTGTGTTTATTAGCAACAAGTTACTTTTGTACATTAAATAAAACTTAAAACAGGAAGTAACTTGAGCACACATACGTACTTTATAACACAATCACAAAAAAACAAAAAATAGTATGTAAACTTGTTACTTTATTTGTGTGTATTTTGGCAATACACATGTATTAATGTGTGTATGATATTGGTGTTGAACCGGAAGCCATACAGGATGTAGTGTGTTTTACTATATAATCGAATTTACCAATTAATAGTTGCCACTTTTATACACTTCCTTATACTGCTAGTTAAATACAAGGGTATATACATAGGTACCATACATGGAACTACTTAATCGAGGGAACTAATTAATTGATTTCAATTATAACGAATATATTTACGTTTTTTTAATTAAGCATACGGATTTTAATTTCAAATTTTATCGAGCAATGACAATGAAATAAAATTTCGCTATCATTAATAATTTGTCAATTACAAAAATTCATTACAACTGACAGTACACTCTGAAAACAATTGCTGAATTAGAGCAAGATCTTTTAGATCTGGAAAAAAATATGCTAAATATCATAAATATATGTTAAATACTATCCATTTAGTTTCATTTCGCGTTTTTAGTGTTCTAATTCCAGTAGATGAACATTGTATTCCCTTTCGTGCAGCTTGTATATTACTCCATTCCATTCGTTCCCCTTTTGATTACTTTCTATTCCAATTACCTAGTATTCGAATTCCAATCGATTGCCATTTCATTAAATATCTTTCGAGCATTGTGAAACTGGGTAAAAATGGGGTAAAAAAGCACGATATTCATTTTTTGAAAAATTTAAGTCCAGAATTTAAAAACACATTTTAGTTTTGTAAAATCGTGTAAAAAAGGTTCAAAAATAACTAAAACAAAGAGTAAAAAGCACCAAACTAATATTTCAAAATTTTGAAGATTAAATATAACGAAGTTGCTATTTAAAATTGTACTACAAACATTATAAAAAATGTACTTTTTGTATGGTTCGTATTATTTTTTCAACTTTGACAGAAAATTCAAGAAAACTTAAAAAAAAACGAGAACAAATACTAAAAATATAAACTGTACTAAAGCACTAAAGGCACTGCCAAAAATATGAAAAAGCACTGTAAATACCCGCTTTTTTTAAAAGGATATTTGTAAAAAATCACCGGGTACGGGAAAGCACCAAAAAATACCCGAAAAGCACTGAAATAGCAACACTGCAACATTATTTATTACAACATTTTTTTTTTTTTTTTCATGGCCAAAATAATTGTTCGTTTCTTTTATCAAGAGTATTTTGTAAACAAATGTCTTTTAAGGGCGGTAAATACTGTAACAACAGCATTTTAAAGGGCATATTTGAACGGTTGTCAAAAATTCAATTAACAATATTTTTAATATTTTATTTTTTGCTTTAAAAATCATATTATTGTAGTATTTTCGCAAAATATCAGTTTTATATTTCCCCGGGCTAAATCGCCGGAGTTGCCACTTCATTACTGGCCTTTTTTAAAAAAGGCCAAATCGGCTGCCACTGTGCAGCCTTCATTAATTATCAGAAAATTAAAATGTAAAGTGATTCTTAATCCCAGATAAATTCTCTAGTCCCTACCGTGGCCCGATTTTTATTTAAAAATTTTCTTTTTAACAAAGTTGCCACACAAACTTAAAATTTCCAAAAAGGCAAGAAAAAACACATTTGCCCGGGGATATAAAGATTATTTGACCCAAATTCAAAAAAGGGGTTACAATAAGGACTAGAGTTTTTTGTTGCCCACAAAATAAAAAAAAACCCGGATCGAAATCTGTTAACCCGCCTTGGCTGTACAATCGCAGCCGATTTTGAACTCCGGGTTGTGGAAAAACGCGTTTAAAGTTTAAAATTAATTTTACGCAAAGAAAACAACAAAATTTCAGAAAACCGTATATGAACAAAATTTATATTTTGCCGTTTTCTACACGTGCACCAAATTTGGGAAGAATCGAATAAAGAGTATTTAATATATTAACCCAAATATTCTTAAAAACGATGGTAGAGAACTTATGAGACATTTCATTTCGGTCAAAATCTTTTATTTCATACATTTTTATACCCTACACCACTATTTATACCCTACACCACTATGTGGTCAGGGTATTATAAGTTTGTGCTGATGTTTGTAACACCAAAAAATATTGGTCCTTAACCCACCTTATAGTATACCGATCGGCTCAGAATTTTTTTTATTTCGAATTAACGATGTCCGTCTGTCCGTCTGTCTGTCTGTCCGTCCGTCCGTCCGTCCGTCTGTCTATCTGTCTGTCCATGCATTCTTGTGCGCACTCTACAGATCGCAAATATTAAGATATTTTGATAAATCTTGGTACACCGACTTATCGGCCCAAGGACGACGCCTATTGATTTTGGTTCAAATCGGTCCATGTTTAGACCTAGTGCCCATATAATGGTCCCCCCAAAATTATATTGTTTATACGCTGCAGGTCGCAAATATTTAGATATTTTGATGAAATTTGGTACACAGACCTCTGTTAGCCCAATAACGCAGCCTATTGATTTTGGTGAACATCGGTCCATGTTTAGACCTAGTGCCCATATAAGGGTCCCCCCAAAATTATATTGTTTATACGCTGCAGGTCGCAAATATTTAGATATTTTGATGAAATTCGGTACACAGACCTATGTTGGCCCAAGGACTAAGCCTATTGATTATGGTGAACATCGGTCCATGTTTAGACCTAGTGCCCATATAAGGGTCCCCCCAAAATTGGCTTGGTTACAAACTGCAGGTCGCAAATATTAAGATATTTTAATGAAATTTGGTGCGCTGACTCACATTATAGAAAATTTTGACACAAGCCCCATTTTAACCTATTCCAATTTCGGATCCAAATATTAGTTGGCTTTTAACCAGACTGGTGTAGGGTATTGTATAGTCGGCATGCCCGACTTTAACCTTTTTACTCGTTTTAATATACAAATATTTGTAGATGTTTCATTGATTTTTTAAAATTTTTTTCCTTTATAATTATATTTGTATATGTATATTATTCTTTAAAAAAATATACAAAAAAATAAATAAGAACTGATGTATCATTAACTGCTCACAAGTAGCGTAAAATGTTTACGCTTCCAAAAGAAGGTAGCGCTACCACAAAAAATTTTGTGTGATAATTTAATGCATAGAATATTACTTTGTGAATAAAATATATTTTACAAAAAAACATGTGGAAGTTTTAGTTATTCGAATTTTGTATTGATATTTTCTGAGCGTATACTGAAGAGTATGCTCTATCCAAATAAAATACAAAAAAAATTCGAAAACAAAATGTTTCCTCGATACCCCCCTTTTTATAGATTATGGTTAGTGTTTTATTTTTTATTACGATTTAATTACCATCAGGAGTGTTTTTCTAATACAAAATATTTCATTACCATTAAATTTTAATTGAACTTTTTCCATTTTCCTAAATTCCGATTTTTAATAGTTACATTCGTTTGTAATGAAAAATTTCCAAGTATGATAAATAATATATATTTGTGTGCGTATGTGTTTGTATGCCTGCATACATATGTCTATACTTTCTTGTGTTGAAAGTACCTGGGTATTATATTCATTAACACTGTTCTTCTTTAACTTTTTGAGCAAACGACTTTAGCAAATTAACTTTCAATGAATAAGAATTACTTTGGTATTGAAGAAAATGATGATTGCGAAAAAAAAATAAATCAAGTTGTATATAAAAGTAACCCTTTCAAAAATGATGCAACAAATGTTAATGTCTCAGTCAATACAATAAAAACAATCATTGAAATACAAAAGTAAAAGGAACGACACAAGGAAACCACACAACACTAATTACTAGGCCATTTGTAAGAGTATCAACCGAATCAATATATTCCTTGTGAATTTTTGTTCAAAAAATCCAAAACTAACTTTAGTTTAACAATTATTTCTCCAATAGGTGTCGCAATAAAGCACCAAAGACAACATATAAGAGGTATATTCCCCGCGGTTAAAGCGGGTACCCAAGGGAACAACATTAAATTAATTAAAAACAGCTTTGAAGTCAAACTAACAGTGTATGCGTTTACTCTAATTTCTTACCAATTTTACTACAATTGGAAAGGTTTGTTTTGCTTTTTGTATTGAATTTTTCCAGCTGTAGTAAAATTAGTAACTTGTAGCAGGTAAGCGAAGAAGCTTTAAGTTTGATTCCTATTTAATTGAGATTATAGAAAACATATGATTTTCTATTGTTGGTTATACAATTGTTGGTTCACTACATTGCTAGATCTGTCAAAACATTAGAGTAGTATTTTGAAAGATGACAAAGCAAATTGTGTAAAAAAATTTGATACTGATCAAATGCATATTATAAAATCTACTGGCGTTAAACAACACTCTACTTAAATACATTATGAAATTTGCCCTGTCGTCGCCATAACATAGTATATGCAAGCTGCCTACTCTTGAAAGCAAAAACCTTACTTAAATTTTTCAACATTTGCTAAAACGAGACACGGAGGTGATTGGAAAATAAATAAAAAATTAAAAAGCAGAATGCTTGTATATAGCTGTGCATATCAGTTCAAACAATAACAGAAAGCCGCACTCACAATATAATTTCCATAACCGATTGAGGTTTTTTTGAAAAGTAATAGATAAAGTTAGTTTTCAATTGAAGAATCAATGAAAATACATGGAAACATATTGTTTAACTTTTTTTACAAGTCAATAAAAAACAAACTACAACAAAATACGTATCTTCTGTAGGAGTTGATATTTTCAGTCAAATGTTCTATTTTTTTTTAGTTTTCTATTTTTGGAAAAAATCATTTAAATAATTTCGTTATTTTCTGTTTTGAAATAAAAAATTCAAATATTTTCAGTTTTCTTTTTTGTTAAAATGGTTTGTTTATATACAAAATTATTTCAATTCAAATTACAAGAAATTCTTTGCTCATACACACAAACATAGCCAATACAAATATGAACATGTGTGTTGTGTGTGTAGTGTTTTGAAAATTCAAACAAAAAAACTTTCAAATATGAAAAACAAACCACAAAATCATTCTTTTCTAACTTTTTGTCAGTTAAAAATTGAAGATTGTTTTAACATTGACTTGACAATTGTTTTTATTTCTTTTATGGAGTGTTTAAACAATGTTTGATAAGAAAGAAAACAACGAATTAGTTACATTGCATTCAAGGACTTACTTGGGTGAGATAGTTAGAAATTTATCATATAGAGACAAGCTGACTATTACTTATAAAAAACTAATAAAGTTTAATAGAAAAGCACCTATGAAGACTGCCCATTGAAAAAATCAGAAACCAGATCTTGTCTGATTTGAATAGAATTTTAGTGAAAATGGTTATTCTTCTTCTTAACCTTAACCTTAATAAAATTAAATTTTTTGTTGTTGTTTTTATTTTTCCTTTAATATTTTAAATGTTTAATTACGCTCCCAAACGAGAACAAGAGATTATCATTGAATTTTTTTAGTAGGTTTGATGTAGAAAGAAGAATACAACTTTTTCTCTTTAAATTATAAACACATTAACTTTCAAATCAGTTTTAATTTAATTTGTTTTTAATTTTTATTAAATCACTTCAGGCCGAACCAACCTAAAAGAAATATTTTTTTTTTTGTTATTTTGAAAAATAAAGTTTTTTAAATATCTTGTTGACCTATGAAAAAGCTTTTAATTCTGTATATATATTTTTGCACAATAACTAACTTAAATAATTTTTATGGTTTAAATTGCATTATTTAAAAAAAAAAATATTGATTTTTATGTTTGTAATACACATTTGTCTTTTTAGTCTCATTTAGTAGGCGCATATTTAAAATTTTTAAGTACATGAAATTCCTTGCCCTAGTAATTATATATTTCATATGTATAAATACAATTTTTTCAGTTGATTATCATAGAAATTTAAAATAAATAAAATAAAGTATCCCAAACTGTATACTAGGGTGTCGCGAAATTTAAAAATCTTACATAATAAATAGCACTCGAACTATGCGTATTAACGAGCTGATTATGAAAAAAAATACCAAATCAACCTTCAAGGGTACTTATAGTTCGCTATCCGCGTTTAAAGTTGACTTTCGAAGTGTTTTTTTTTAATTTTTTCTCGAATTTTTAGACAAAATAGATCACAAACATTTGATAGTGTTGAGAAAACAATTGGAAAAATATTTAAAAATATTACATAGAGTAATTTTTTTCCGCCACAGCATTACTTAATTAGAAACAAGTATTTTTTTTTGGTTTTGGTTTAGATATATGGTAAAATCTTATATAATAGCCACTTCATTTAATGAAAAAACGCAAGTTTAAAACACATTTCAAAAACAAAAAAATAAAAATAACTTATTTCAAACTAACATATATTATGCTATCGTGGACCAAGATTACTCTAAGGCATTTTCTAAAATATTTTTTCCATAACATGCTCAGCACTACCAAACGTTTGGAACCTATTTTGTCTAAAAATTCAAGAAAAATTAAGAAAAAAAAAAATAAAAAAAATTATACTACTAAAGCAAATTTCAAGCTCGGTTGGCGAAGTGTTAGTACATTTGAAAATTTTTTTGGTATTTTTTCTATAGTCAGCTCAGTAATACCCATTATTTGATTGCTATTACGTGACGAAATTAGAAAATTTTCGAAATTTTGGACATCCTACTCTACAATATATTTTTATACATTTAAATCCCAATATTGAAACTGATAAAAATTATACATACCAATGAAAATGGTATACAATCAGTTATAGCTATAAATAATAATTGCTCCTAGAAACTTTGTTTTTGTATACAATAACAACAACAACAACAGTAAGAACAAAAAATACCCATGTTTACATAACAAGTTAAAAATGATATCAAATAGTTTTGAACTCGCATTTAAATATTTGTAGATATGAAGCAAAAGTCATAAACAAACAAATACAAATACTCATGTTATACAACATATTTTTAGAACATGAGATATTCCATAGCAAATAATTGTCAATATTAACGATTTAACTTATAGCTATGTAATAAATTCAAGGGAAGGCTATTTAAAATTGTAATAAATTCATAGGGCATATTATAAACAAGAAAATACGACAAATTTTCATCTTGCTGTAAGGAATCTATATGATCACGGCTATAAAAATATATACCCTTCTGCCAGAGTTGGTCGTAGCAATGAAAAAATTTACGGATTTTGAACGAAATCATATAATAAATATAATATTTTCCCAATGATAACAACATGATTAAAAATAATCCAAAAAATTGTCAATAAGAAAATATTGTGAATGATTCTAATGAAACATTCCAAAAAATCGGGAGTGGAGGAAATAGCGCCATCTTTAAAACTTCGGATATACTGCCATCTCCCGGTTAATATCAAAAACGTGAAAATACGAGTATAATATCTTAACAATAAATTGTGTAAAACTTAACAAATGTGTTCTTAAAAATTATCCCTTCAGAAATTGCCAGTGGTACAAAAAATCAAGCACCGGCATACCGCTGAGTAACCACGGTGTTAAAAATAAATGACTGGGAGAACACTCATTTGGGATGCTTTGCCAGAGTTTGCAATAAGCGTTTTCCAGTATTTGTTTTACAAAATTTTCTGCGGTTTATAAAAAAACCACTGGCGAAAAATGGGCTTCGAGTTATATGCCAAATTTTGCAGTCAGTGCTTCTAAGTCAGATATTTCCAGCGGTACAAAAATCAAGTCACTGGTAAAGCAATGATTTTATAAAAATGCTGACGCTTCGTTGGAAAAAAAGGTTTAGAGTCAGAAGATTCCAAGTTCAAATCCGTTTGCAAGGAAATAATTTTTTTGGTTTATTTTTAATTTAAAAGTTTTTTTGTTTTATAAAATCAATTTTCTTGATTGTGGAAAAGCTCCTTTAAGACTAAATTTTTTTTTGCTCCCCAACGCTGGCATATTAGTTTCTAAAAACTGTTTGCCAGTGCTAGCATTTTACCACAGCCAGTAGTTGTCTAGCTGTTATCCCTCCTTTATGGGTTAGCCACCAAGTATTACTTGTCCCGTTAGATCAGTGAGTAGAGCTATAGTCTACCAATCTAAAGGCCTGGGTTCAAATCACAACAGGACAAAAAAAAACTACATATGAACTTTTAGTATAGAAATATATTTTGGAAAATATATTTCCAGAGCACCTATTTATTACTTATACCAGCATTTCGCCAACTTTGAAAATTTCATTTCCCCAGTGCTTTTCGGCGCTTTTTGAACATCCCGTCCTTTTATCTAATGATGTTATCATTTTGAGAATGGGAAAACACTTTTTTGCCATTACTTGTTCCACATGTAAAAGTGTCTAGGCATCGCTTTCTCGTTTATATTTTTCTGACTGGATTGGTGGCTAAAAACATAAATGAATGATAATAGCTTAACAAATACAAGTTGCGCTAAATTGCCAGCATGAGCAAAAAGTTATTTGATATTCCAGTGTTGAGATAACAACAAAAAACGCTAGACGCTTTACAAACCACCGAAATTTTTGTAAAACAAATACTGTCAAAGCGCTTTTTGCAAAAGCTGGCAAAGCGTCATTTATTATAAACACCGCGATTACCCAGTGGTTGATTTTTTGTACAACTGGCATTTTCTGTCTGAGACATCCCGAGTAAAAATAGTTATATAGGAAATTATATAACTTCAAATGGATTAATATGTTTATATATAGTCCAGTGTGACACTATATCTTTGCGGATATAATTATGTATAGCTCTGAGTTTTTCAAAAATTTTTAATATGATGTCATATATAGATCAGTATAAATATATATGTCCCCATATATATTAATATTTACCACATCTATTTACATATTCTATGGCAATTTTAATACAGCGTCATATATAATTAAAAATGGTTTTATCGGAAAACATATAAAGTTTTATATAGCTCAGTGTTAAATTTTTTTCTAAGTTGTTTTATATATGTTTAAGTATAGCGCAATGTAAAAAAAATCTTATGTTTTTTTTACATATATTCATGTATGATTTCAAAATATAAAAGGCGTACTCATTATAACTCCTAAATTCCTTGTAAACCCGAGTAAAAAAAATTGATCTCGCGCAATATCTAATTATATCCAATTTGATATTGTTTAAGATCTGCTGTAATATCTAGCTGGTCCAATTAGATCTCAAAATTGGGTGTATCCAATTATATCGTATTAGATCCCATTGTATATATGGGGATAAACTAAGATCAAGTTATATCTCAAAATTGGGAGGTCCAGTGATATCTTTGGGGATAAACCTATATCTATTTTGATCCGAAAAATGGCGGATCCAGCTATATATTTGCGGATATTTTTAGATCTAATTTGATCCGAAAAATGGCGGATCCAATTAGATTCAGCTATATATTTGGGGATAACCTTAGATCTAATTTGATCTCAATTTTGGCAGATCAAATTAGATCCGGCAATATATTTGTGGATAAACGTATATCTAATTTGATCCGAAAAAGTGGCAGATCGAATTAGATCTAGCTATATATTTGGGGATAAACTTAGATCTAATTTGATCCGAAAAATGGCACATCGAATTAGATCCAGCAATATATTTGTGGATAAACTTAGATATAAATTGATCTGAAAAATGGCAGATCAAATTAGATCCAGCAATATATTTGTGGATTAACTTAGATCTAATTTGATCCGAAAAATGGCACATCGAATTAGATTCAGCAATATATTTGTGGATAAACTTGGATATAAATTGAATAGAAAATTGGCAGATCAAATTAGATCCAGCAATATATTTTGGGATTTAGTAAGACCTAATTTGATCCGAAAAATGGCAGATCGAATTAGATCCAGCTATATATTTGTGGATAAACTTAGATCTAATTTGATCCGAAAAAGTGGCAGATCGAATTAGATCCAGCAATATATTTAAGGATAAACTTGGATGTAAATTTATCCGAAAAATGCCAGATCGAATTAGATCCAGCAATTTATTTCGGTATTAAAATAGCAGATCGAATAAGAAACAGCAATATATTTGGGAATTGACATCTCAGAGTATCCATAAAAATGACAGATGCCGCATTATATTTGGGTACTACGTAAGATCTCCATTTATTTGGGATTAAATAAGATCCCAGACATATATTGCCAACTGTTCAAAAAATAATAGACTGGCAGAGCACTGATTGTATAAAAATTACAATATTTTGTTAAAATAAGGTTTAAACTCAGAAGGTAACGAGTTCAATATGCATTTCTTTTACAAAATTAATTCCTTTTTATAAAATTAAAAATTTTTTTCTATAAATTTTTTTTTATAAAAATAAAAATATAATAATAAAATTATATATATATTTTTTTATTAAATTGAAATCTTTGAATAAAATAATTTTATTCACATCTTTTTGACGCTCTACACCATTTCCAATTGTATTAATTGTTTTGAGATTTATCAATTGTATTTCAGAAATAATCAATTGAGTTTCAGTTTTATCAATTGTGTTTCAGAACTCATCAATTATTTTTCACATTTATGAATTGTATTTCAGAACTAGTCAATTGAAGTTCAGTTTTATCAATTGTGTTTCAGAAATTATTAATTGTATTTCCGAAATTCACAACTGTATTTCAGAAATTATCAAACTGTATTTCAGAAATTATCAATCGTATTTCCGAAATTATGAAATGTATTTGAGAAATTTTTCTCTATTACACACAGAAAACAGATTTGTAGCTACAACCGAATTTTTTGCCAACCGAATTTTGGTAGTTCCACGTACTACCAAAATAATGTTAGGGCAATTCGTTCAGTTCTATCGAATTTTAATTGTAACACTTGATTACTATAATATTTTCGGTACTCACAACTGAATGTATCAGGAAAAGGTACGCGGAAAGCCAAATGATTGGTAGTCCTAAACGTTAGAATGGTATTTACAACTAATATTTCGGTTGTTGTCGTAATTTATTATTTATTTTTATTCAGTTAATTCGATAATCCCAAACAACTTTTATTTGTTGTAATCCTTTGTTAGTCATATATATTGATTGTTTTCAATAGTCCCAACCTTCAAAATAATTACAGATTGAGTTGTTTTTTTTAAATTATTTTTATTTAAAAGTAATGGAATAATGAGCGACATAAGAAAAATTAATAATAAAATTAAATTTAATTAATAATAAAAAGTCAAAAGTAGATAAAGATTAAGGGACAGTTTTATAGTCTGTACTAAATACGGCTTTTTGTATCAAATATTACTTAAATACAATTTTGTAAAAAATCGTATTTAGTTTTGCCTATGGCTTTTACTGTAAGACTAAACTCTTTCAAAAGTACATACAAAATTATGTGTATTGTAACAAAACTAATTAAAAACATTTTTGATTTATCAGTAAATATATAATTTAACATATATACATATTTTGGTATATGTTTTTAAATAATAAATTAAAGAATGTGTTAAATATTCAATTTAAATAAAACATAAAAAATGGAATTGAGAGAAAATTAAAATTGCTTTTAAAATTATATTTACGTTGCATTTTATGCATTGAAAAGATATTATCTAATAAAAGGTTATGCACAAACTAATCTCTGTTTTGGTAATTCTTAAAAACTCGTTTTCCTATTCAAAATTGTATTTTTAAAAAGAAAAATTTCATTATGTGCACCGTAGTCAATAATCCCATAAAACCATTTCTTCGCCATTAGGAGATATTGAGATATTCGATACAAATTTAATATTTAAATTCTTCAATTTTAAAATTTTAAAAATATTTTGTTTGGAGCTAACCCTGTAGGAAAAATAATGATTATCGAAATGCCACGTTTGTAGAACTTTAACACATAAAGAAAACTCATCACTGTCGACTATTACATGTTCAATTATGCCAAAAACAGGTTCGGAATTTTGGCAAATACCAACACAAACGACTATATTCCTTTTTAAGTGCAAATTTTCAAATGTAACCTATGTTATCTCCTTAGCTGTAGGACTGATGTCATAATTTTTTATATTGGAACTTTTTATAACTGTGCCAAAAGAAGTTTGAATGGAAAAATCATTGTTCAGAAGTAACATTGCAGTCTTTAGCTGATTTTTTATGTTTAAGGATTTTAATATATTTATTCTGTTATTGGAGTTATGTGCTGTTTTTTTAAAAACCTGGTGTTTAGACTCAAATCTAATAGAATTAGTTTGTACAAGTGGCCCTATTCTACACATTAAATTACTATAATGTGTCATGAAATGAAATTTTGGTTTTAACGATTCACATGAAATTTTAATATATAGTTGATTATGGTGTGTAATCAAGATACGTACATAGTTAGCGATATTAAACGAAATATTTTTTCTAAATAAAATACTTATGATTTCCCTAAGTGACAAAATTAAATTCCATTCATCGCAATCGGAGACCAAGTCTCCTATTAAAAGTGGTAAAAATATAAAAAACGTATAAGTTTCCGACGCTGTTAACTTCAATTTATTTTTAGTTAGGCAATCTTGGTCAAAAAGAGGGGGCTTTACGTAATGAGGGCCAAAATTAAATGTTTCTATTCGTTGGTTTAAGGTTTGTATACTAAATTTTTTTTCATCTACAAATTTTTTAAATACAATGAGAATGTCATAGTGACATACACCTTCTAATATATCGTGCATTAAATCTACACAATAGTTTTCAACAACATGAAAATTACATAATTTATTAAAAACTGAATCTTCTTTAATACCTGTGAAATTTGGGGTAGAATTTAAATCCCGATTGTAATTATTTTGATTCCTAATGTAATTTGAATTTTCGCTACATAAAACTTTGGCTTCATTTAAGCTACATTTGCAAAACCTGCAGAAATACGTCGAATTAAAAGATTCTACGAATCCGAGAATTGAGTTTATTCCTAAATTATCCCCTCCAATAACACAAGTAATTAATTTTATATTTATTCCGTTAACAAAAATGCCACGATTTTGCAGAGTATTTAAATTTTCTACCAATTTTGTAAAAATCACTTCGTTACCAAATTTTTTTCTATCTTCTGTAAAAAATAACATAGCTAAAAGTATAGATGTTAACTTTGAATTTAGATGGTCTGGAAGGGCTAAAATTTTAATATATACTCCCCCAATTTTTAATTGTCCACTATGGGAACCTAATGGATTCAAAATTTCGAAATCATCGAAATACACCATTATTGGGATTAGAACTTGACAGCTATCATTCTCAGAATCGAACATGTTTATTTTTTCTTTCCAAAAAGGGCTTTGTATTATATTGCTAAATAAAGAAGAAGCATTTGCGCTCTTCATATAGTTAATGATTTCGCTAAGTAAATTCGTTCTCGAAAAAAGTAGAAGAAAAAGTTGTTCTATATCAACCATGATGTAAAAAAAATCAAATTTTTGTTTTATAATTTGATTACCGTTTTTGTAACAAAAAATATATTCACTTCCAATATCAACTGTTTCATAGTTTACTAAAATATTTAAATCTTTTAAATATTTTAATAATAAATATTCAGTTTTTACTTCCGATGGACACAACATTGATTTAAGGAGACACGTAAGTTCATTATTATGAATGCGATTTATTTGTAGAAAATTTAAAATATTATTGATATGAATATCATAAAAATCAAACAGATCTTCTAATGATTTAAATGCACTTTTGCGAGGCATTCTGTCGTCACAAATTATTTTTAAAATAATTTTTAATAACTGCTTTGGATTATTTTCATGGCGATTATTTGAAACAATTGAGAGAGTATTGATAGAATTATCGTATTGAGAATGGTTGCTTTCAAAATTTTCTAATTCATTTGTGTTGCTAATAGAATTGAGTTCTTCATGGTCATGGTCACTATTGTAAGAAAAACGTTCCTCTCGAATGTGTTGGTTTACTACAGTATTTTGAAAATGATGAATTTTAATGTGTTTTAGGTGTGCATAAATGTTTGAAAAAATTCGATTGCAACTACTATTACATTTAAACCTTGCGGAATTCCGATGCATACTTCTCAAATGAGTAGAATATGAGCCATATGATTCGAAATATCCGATGCAAAAAATGCAATTCATTTTGAAAAAAAGTTAAGGCCTAGTTTTCTGGATGTCAATAAAACTTAGTTTAGTAGACTATTTAGTTAATCCCAAAATAAAGATAAACCGAGTTTAACTGAGCACGATGTGTTTCAGTGCCAGTTTAAAAAATGTCAAATTACTTGATATTGTAGTTTTGTATCAAAATAACTTATATACAATTGGAATTGTCATAAAATGGCGGTAGTATTTATTTTTCATTATATTGCAATGTGGTGCCGCTGAACAAATTAATGTCGAACAGCTCTTTTGTGTGCACAAATGTGTACTTTAGTTTAACTGGCCAATGCTGCTGGGTTATGCCTCAATTAAAAGACATCTGAAAAACAACATAACAAGTTTAAATAATATTAAACTAATAAACAAAGTTGAACTACATCCAAAAATCTCGGCCTAAATGAAATAGTAAAGTCCTCAAAAGATGTCTAATTACTTAATTTATAAAATACAGCCTTAATGCTTGAATTATTTGAGTCATTTTGTGTGTTTACTTTAAAAATGTACTTCTGTACAAAATTCCATATCATTCTGGTCTCTGGCGGATACCGAATGTTTAGAGCCATATATATGACGAAACAATTTGCTACAGCATTCAAAGGGTTATCAAACAAGTACTTCTTATCACAAAGTGTCACGTACGCTCTTAATTTTTGTAACTCTCCGACAAACACAATTTTTGGTTGAAGTCCGTATTCACCTTCAATGCATTGATTTTCGAACGTTTCTGATTGTTGCAGTGTCTATATTTTAATACAAAATAATTCAAATTAAAAACTTATTAAAATTTAGAAACAAATATGATTTAAATGATGTATATTAGGACGTCCCTTAATATGCCATTTGTCGATTTTCATTCATTAAAAAATTCGGTTTATATTTCACGAAATAGAATTCGATTTATTTGTGGAAAACGTTAACCGTAGCCGAATCGAAAATGTGATAGGAAATACCCAGGAACATTTTCTGTTCCAAAGAATCGGTTGTACAATACAACTGTTAGTACTTGAACCTAACAAATTTTTAACTAATTTTTAGTTAAAATTTAATTTTTAGTTAATTTGTTTGCTACCTCCACATTACGAACTTACAAATTTTTTTGCTATTTTTTTTTTTTGCTGAATTTAGTTACTAATTTTTAACAGAAGATTTGCTAATTTTAAAAATTTTTTGTAAACTAAACCACCAATTTTGGAGCGCTTATAAACAGAATGTTAAATGACTCATAAAAATTACTGCACATTTTTAACTCGCCAAAAATAATGCAAAAAGTTTTTAAATAAAGCTAAATTGAAATGGCTGAAAATTTGTCCTACTCATAAAATATCTAAATTATTAAAATTTATGAGAAAAGTTTCTATTTATCGTAATACATTAATTTTCAAAGATCAAGGTTTATTTTGGACCATACATGGGAATTTTTCATTACCATTGAATTTTCATTATCTCAATGTCAATGCCAACAAATTTCATCGCCATTCAATGCCAATGAAATTTTTTTCAATTTGCATTGATGAAAACAATGGTAATGAAATGTACACATAATTGAAGAAAAAGCATTGTAATATAAAAATAATTTTTATTAAACTACTATTCAGCAATTTTTTTTGCTAATTTTAGCAGGTTAAATTGTTATTTGCAATTAACAACAATTTAGCTCAAATATTACTAAAATTCTGTAAACTTAACAGTTTTTTTTTGCTGTTTTCATTTTATTAATATTTAGCAAACTGATTCTGCTAATATTAGCAGTTTTTTCTGCAGCATCATTTTTAACTAATTTTTAGTAACTTTATCTGCTATTTTTACGGACTTATTTGTATGAGTGTACGTCACCCACACCTTCCAAATAGGATCCCAGGAACTGGTTCCGGAACGAGTTCCATGGAATTGGTTGCAGTGGAACCAGTTGTAGAATGGGTGTGGTTGGCTACCGATTGTAAAAAATTTTCCTGGGTATTATCAAAAACAAGAAATTTAAAAAAAATATTTCAATATTTAGCACAGTTTATATAAGCTATATTTTCGACTTAACTATATCCGTTGACTCAGAAAAAAACTCAAAGTACACGAAAACGTGTGCACGTTAATTTGCAACGTGGATAATTATCAACATTGAAAACTCAACGTTTATATGTAACATAACTTTTTCGAGGTTCTTCTTAAAAAGTTTTGATGACATTACGTTAAATTATACCGCAACTATTATAAACATTAACTGTTTTTTACGAAACCGAGGGGGGCATAAAAGTCGACAAAATATACTTACATAAAAATGGGAAATAAACTTCTCTTGCATTTCTATTTTTGTCGCCTTTGTTTGTTTTTTCTTTGTGCTTCTTATTACAGTTGAAGGGAACAAATATGGCAATAGTAAAAATGCGACAGCTTTTTTTGAATCTAAATTTAAAATAAAAAAAATCGGCATTCAAAACAAAAACACATAGTGAAATTAGTTGAGTTTTTTAATCACTGAATTTATTCAGATTTCGTTAAAAAAATCTATTTGCTCTTTTTAATTTTAAATCTGCTTTCTGTCACCTTATATAGCGTAAATAAAACTGAAAATTTAAACGCATTTATAAATTAAACTAAATCCCAAATGTATTTAATAAATCCTAGGATTTTGATTACATTTATTTGCGACTTTGATTTTTCACGTTATATTAGCTAAACAATTTTAGATTCAAGAAAGTTTTTTTTGACAAAAATAAATCCGGTGATTGAAATATATCAATATTTATGCACCTTGGCTTAGATTTACAGATTCTTTCAGAATTTTTTGGGCAGTGCAATCCCTCACGTGATTAAGGGATATGAATACTTGTTGATATAATTCATCCCACAAACTTATATTATTATAGCTCGGGTAAAGCGCTTTAACATCAGATTCAAGAAGTTTAAAAATTGCATTGTCATTAGATGTAAAAATGTTGAAGTTTTTCAAAAAATCCGATGTTGAAAGTTCTGGTGTTTGTAATAATTGTTGTCGTTCAGTTATGCATCTATTCCATCGGACGACAAATTCTTCACTTATTTGAGAATTAATTTTGACGTATAGAAAATCTTGGGATTCATCTTGAGAGACAACAGCACCAACATTTTTACAGACATATTGTCGGCGATTTAGAAATCCAGATTGCGATAATCTTTTTCTTAAGTTATTATACGCATCATATAATTTTCCTGATGCTTTCTGACCATATTTCGCCGGGGAGTAATATATATCCTTTGGTTCTTGTGGAAAAATCTGAGTTATTAAATCCACCAAAAACAAATAATCTTGACGATTAAGTCTAAAAAAAATTGGTTAAAGTTTTATTATAGAAAACGTTTAGAAAATAAAACCTTCATGAAATTTTAGGTAGATTTCCAGTCATAAATATATACAGGCCCAATTTTTAAATCACTTTATTTGTTTCGCTTGATTTGTTGTATCACGTGTTTTAAGAGACTTTAAAACGGCGATATTTTAAATTTTTTACAATATATTAAATTTTCTATTTCAAAAAATAACTTTAAGAAACATTGCTCAAGGCCATAAGATGTTTTTTTTAACTGGCGTGTTTCGCTGGCATAGCGTCGATTTACATACAAAAAATGATTTAATTATATAAAACCATTTAACAAATTCTTATTCGGCCAATAGACTACGCAAGTAACACAAAAATTAGTTTGTACAAATCAATTTAAGCGCCACACACTATTCAAGTAAACTGACCAAAATACCTGCAATTTTTGGTGATGTTGATATGTTTATATTAACATTTTACCTTACATTTATTAATATTTTTATCCCTGTTTATGATGTTTACTCTACAAAAATTACTACTAAACTGTGGTAATTTCACCATACACTGCGCAACCAGCTTGCACAAGTGCTAAAATATTGCGTAAAAATTAAAATTGTTTTGATTTTTATTCAAGTTTTAAAAATGACTTGTGCAGTTACGCAAATCAAGCTATACACTGAAAAACTGACCTGCACAAATTCGTTATTGTGCAAGTGACTTGAGTAGTCTATATGCCGCATTAAGCAAAGTCACTAATCTGACTAACGCCCAGTTTATTGGGATATATGTATATAAACATATTTTATTAGTTAAACCTAGAATTAGTATTTTAAGGTATGGATGATTTTATTTGCTTTAAGTTTACCTAAACTGGGTCGGCCAATATTTGGTCAATTATTATACTAATTTTTGTAGTTTTTATTGTTACTTACTCAATGTTAACATCCTTTTGTAAAATTATTCTTATTAATATTTTTGCAAGCTTTGTACGTTCGCCGTTTTCTAAACAACTAACGCTGTGGTCTCTCAAAATTATTTTATATTCCAAATCTTCTAAACCTTTCAATACCTGAAAATTCAACAAGTGTCAATTTGTTTTATATTTATAAGGAGCCGTTTACATTATAGGATTGAGTCATATAATTTTAATTAAAAGCAGGCACTATCCATGGCTTTTGCTGTCGTCAGTGTAAAATAACAAAAAACATGAAAAATGTGATGTTTTTAGTTAATTATTTTTATTGTTTTTAAGCAATTTTGGTTAAATTGTAAAGTGCACTTGTATTGTTTGATATGTTCTCTGCATTAGTTTTGTATAATTAGCATCAAATTTTGTTTATTAATATTAAAAAATACGCGTTTGCAGTTTGCATATAAAATTAAAGAGACTTTTTAACAGCAGTTGAGGCGGGTGGTTTGTCTCTAGTCTATATGCTCTTTGGTAAAAGAAATTATAACACCAGAAATATAATCCAAATTAAAATCTTAAAGACTTTAAATGTGAGAGCTAACTTAACAGAGATGACTTTGTGTGTGCAAATCTTATGAGATAATGATTGCTTGAAAAAAGTCTAAAAATGAGAAATTCGATAAAAAATCTTATGACTGCCAAAATAATCGCATGACTGCCAAAAAAATCTTAAGCACATGGTTTTTTTGACAGATCTTAGCATTCAATCCTATAATGTAAACTACTCTTAAGAAGTATATTTTTACATTAAAATTCATAATAGTTGAAACTTTTGCTGTATCACACGTTTCGATAAAATCTAAAGTTTGATGTAGTTCTAAACTATTTTCTTGGGGATTATAAGAATCTAGATCGCTTGCTTGGATATAATTTGAATCTGGATTAGTTGCTTGAGTATTATTACTATCAATGTGCATGGATTCCCCTGTTACTTCGATTTCATTGTCATTCAATAATATTCCAAGCTGCATTTCTAAATTTTGATTTTCTAATATCGGAACTATAAATAATGAAAAAATTTTAAAACGAATAAATTTTTTTAATTATTAATCAGAACCTGTCTCAAGTTCTACAGCCTCAAGACCCCAACCAGGCACACATCGATATTGATCTACATAGTCGGCTAATATTTCTTCAGATATTGTTAATGAATTGATAATATCCTTGAATTGTATATATCCGTCAATTTTAAAATGATTTGATACTAAAACATATATAAAAGAATATCTATTACAAATACAGGGAAATCAACAAATTAAAAAAGGAGTTTACCAAAAGATTAATAACATTGGCTCTTCCCAAATTTTACAAATAAATTTTGTAAAAACAATTTGTAGCTACAGAGTTCGGGTGGAGCATATTTATTAAATTTTTCGGCAAACTTTTGTTTGTTTTATTGAGTGAGAATATTGATAGTAAATGTGTGTTATACCCTTTAAAGGAACAAGTTGACTTTAAGGGCACCGATTTTGATTTGCCAATATCTTCGTTAATACATTAATATTTAATGAATATGCATAGCAATGGAAAGAAATATAAAAACTTTTCAGTTGATATATAAATTGTCTTGTATAAAATTTATTCATTTTGAATTATAGAGGCATATGCAAAAATGTGTATGTACATATCGTCACCTATAATGCAAAAGGGCGTAACAAGAAAAAAATTTAAGCCGATTTTCTGATTGATTATGATGCACTACACTAAATTACATTTCCCTACAAAATTTTAAACTTATATGTAGAAATAAGTCTATAGTCGTGTTTTAAACAAGAGAAGAAAATATGGAATATCTTTAATTCTACAACGTTTTTTTTTGGTTTTCGTGTAAAAAAATAAAAAGTGTTGTTACGCCCTTTTGCATTTTAGGTGACGATATACACTTAAAATAATACGTCAGTAGAAAAATCTGTCAAACCGGTTTCAAATCGATTTGAATAATTTTAAAAAAATTTTTAGTTAAAACACTGATTTAAGCGAAAATTTTGGTTATCTTCATTTAACACAATACTAAAAATCCTCAATACTTTAACTAATTTTGAGTGTTAATTTTCAAAATTATTTAAAACTAATTTTTAAGAACCCATTCCAAAATTTATTGTAAAAATATACTTTCATGTTACTGTTATTAGCCGGTAGATGGCGCCACCAATGTATCCGAAGTTTTAAAGACGGCGCTATTTCTTTCCCTCCCGATTTTTTAAAATAGCCCATATCACGAAAACTAAAAGATAGAGCGAAATTGATGAAAATTTCGACTACCCCTAACCGTACAAAACTGTAGTTTTAAAAATTTTTTACTTAAATTTAGATTTGTTAAATTTAACAAAAGAATTTGTTAAAATCAACAAATTTTATTTTAAGCCAAAAAACAGGAATAAATTTTGTTAAAGTAACAAATTTTTCTGTCAAGCCAACAGACGTATTATTTTTAGTGTATATATATTTGAAATCATATCGACTTCACTCCACTTTAGACCCCTTATGTTCCATATTTCCAAATATTACATACAAACCTACCGTCTTTGATAATTGCACCAGAAGTCAGTTTAGCATTTTCACAATTTATCTTCACAATATCATTCAGATTTTTATACATTACATTAATAAAAACCGGCATGTTGTCTTCTGGAAGCAAAAAGTCCAATATTTTTATAATTTCTATATTTAAAATTTGCTTTAAAGAACAATATAAGTGGATATATCTCAGTTATTTCATATTTCATATAGTGAGCAAAAGTGAGAGGTTAATCACAACTGGGTCGATTGTCGACCGACGACATCAAAAGTCGTCACGATTAATTTAAATTCAGCGACAATCGACCGTCGACATTTGTTGGCGTTTAGAAAAAAAGGAAAGCAAAACAAGGATATGGTTGTATTTGTTTCACCACAATTCTTCACCAATTCAATTGGTCTTTCACTAATTCTTGTTGTTTTATATTTTATTGTATTTAATTTTGCTTTTTTGCGGTAAATTATGTATTTAAAATTTCAATATATTTCTTCTGTCAAAAATATAAATTTTTTGTAAAGAAAGTACGAATTTTTGCAGCTCTAATATGAATTTTTAACAACTCTGTTCTAATGGCAATCTTTAATTAGTTAAAAATATGGCAACAATTTGACAAATATTTTAAGGGTTTTTTAGTGTGTCGTCACGAAAATAGAATAAATTCCATTCCGACGACAAAACGCCGGACGACATGGCGACATTTTGCTTCCCATACAAAATATATGAAAAAGCAACTCTCGTTGTCGTTGTCGACCCAGTTCTGATTAATCACTGAATGCAATGTAAGCGATTATGCAAAAACCACAAATACATATATCAAAAAGCTTTAACCTATGAAATATACTGCCAACAGAGCTTCGAAGAATGAATTCCATTTTGAATGAATGCCCTTCGATTACTTTTAAATCGAATGATTTCATATTTAAACAATGGAAGGGTATTCATTGCTTGGAATTTATTCGATCGAATTCAAATATAAGGAATTCAATCAATCTATCTCATTCGATTTTATCAATCATTTGAAATTCATTCGATTTCTTACTAACTGAGGTAGGTTTTTGTAATTAAAATTAATTTTATACGAAAAATATCATTTACTGGGTGATTTTATAAAAAGAATCAAACGAATTCGTTAACAAATTTGTGTGAAAAACACTAATTTAAAAACGTTTTTCCTTCAAAATTTTTGCACAAATTTGTTAGGACTTCTATGTAGAACAAATGAGGCTGAAAAATTTTTAAGATAAATCTCTTAAAGTTTGTGTTTTTCACACAAACGTTTTAACGAATTTCTCTGATTCTTTTTATAAAAACAAGCAATCGGCTAACATTTTTTAGCAAAATTTAGTCGTATATATCGGCGGCGGCTCAAGCACTTAAAAAAGGGTCGGCGGCAGCTACAAGCCAATCAGCTTCATTCTCTGCCAGTATTCGAACATTTTAAATGCCGTTTTTTAACACTGGTCATGCACTTTATATATTTCTCTTTTTAATTCATTGAATTAAATGACCAAATACTTGGATTCAACTATTTTGTACACAAAAGTTGTATCTAGGTATCTCTTTTGTGCTTAAACTGATTTTTTACTTACTTTCTCTGCATTAGATTAGGCTTATTATCTTTAATGAACTTTATTTTTTTCACAACATTGCACACTACCGAATAAAAACTAAATTTTTAAACACGAGCCTTTTCCATTATTGTCAAGTTGGTGCTTTTTCTTCCCTACTAGCGCTTTTCTCCCGCCTACTTGCCTCGGTATCTCCATCAGACATTAAAGGCTGAGTTACCCAACCGTAAACGTAACTGTAACGAATCATCTACTTCGAAACCACAAGAAGAAGTTTATACGAATGGTTACTAAAGGCTCATTTAGCCATACGTAACGTAACGTGACGAATCGGCTGATTCAATCTAAAATAATGTGTAAAAAAGAAATAGACTGTCAGCTATGCTCTTTTAACTCATTAGATTTTCCATAAGGAGACTCGTCACGTTACGTCCGCGTATAGCTAATTCTACCTTAACACGTAAATGTAAACGTACTTGCCGGATCATTTTGTTGAAATCAGAATTTTCTATCCGTCATCGAAACAGCTGAATGATTTTAGTCGGAAAAAATATAAAATAAATAATGAAAATTGATTCAAACAACAAATAAGGAATAAAACTTAACAAATAAAAGGAAAAATTTAGAATTGCATAATAAAAAAAAAACACGAAATACAGCGCGACGTATCTCCGTTCGCTTTGAAATCTTGCCAACTAATAATCCTGATTTGTGTTTGCCGAACTCTACAACACCTCGTCCTTCGTTTTTCTTCCAACTATTTGCGGGAATCGTTTCCAACTTTTCCTATTTTTTTCCTGAAATTTTCCCGCCAAGCCTCCATCTTTTTCCTTCTAACAATTTTATACACATTTTTAGAAATTAGTTTCTTAGCGCTAGTTCTCCATCTTTATTCTTGCCTGAGTACCGATTCTGCTTTTTTTTTATTCATTGTTTTTAAATGCGTGAAAAATATTTTTTACCGCTTCACAGCTTCACAAATCATTCGGAATCGGTACTCAGTATTTAAAAACAATATGAAATCCTTTTGAACTTCGGTTTTTCCTCCATCAATGTATTCCTATATTTATTTACCCAAAAATCATCAAACTTAATTTTATTTTAATAAAAATACATCTTGTTGGACTTTTTCCTCCATTTTGTCCTTTAACCATACTCCCCTGCCCTCTTCTATCGACCCTATCCTTCAAATTGCCTTTTCTAAACTTTTGATCTACCAGGCGAAGAGGAAAAATAATAATGTTATTTTTTCAATCATAATTTCAAAATTTAAAATATTTTTTAATACACTTTTGCCAGTTTGTATTCTTGAATGGAAAATGCAACCGTGTGCCTTTTACAAATATTTTTTACCATGTTGCCTTCTACTCATAGTAATAGTACTGTACAGATGTAAATAAAAAACAGCTGATTACTAGAGGTCCAATTTTTGTGACTCGACCGATTCCGGCTCTGAGCCGCTTCTACTTTAATTTACGAGTTCGTGCAGCCGTTGATGGGAGTGGCTGATTTGGAGTACTATTTTACTAAACAAAGACAGTAATTCGGGTTTTCGGTCTATTCTTTAAAAAAACTAAGTTCAAACTTATGTAATGACTGATTATTCAGCGAAACAAAAAAACTGGCCTTAGTCGATTACTAACCGTCGTCGGTAATTTTTGCTTAGTAACCGCCGTCAAAACTAAACACCGAATCGGATCTCTGCTGGTTACAGCAAAGGAAAAAAACAAAACAATGTGAATCAAGAGGGGTAAGTATATTATTTAATTTCATTTAGAATTTAATTTTATTGACATTTTTCCTATTTTTCCAGGAATTTTCATCATTTGGACGAAGGAGGGAGACACCGGATTTGGATTATATGAACCGTCCTACACGGTTCATGGTTTGTATTGAGTTATATTTTCCTAACAAATTTCAACATTTCCGGTTTCTTTTTTCTCTTTTCTTTTCAGACAATCAACACAAAAAGCAGTCGGGGTAAACTGTGGTGTGACGCGCCACATACCCAAAAAAGTTTACCCCAAAAGAATGAAATTGACCGGGAACCGAGGCTGGAGTTTGGTCAGCTCCGAGAAGATAGCCTCCTCCCCAAAAATTTTAAATATACGCCACAACCGGGACTCGGGTAGGAGGTGGTTCCTCCAGTGGCCGCATACCCCTCCCCAATGGCTTCAAAAATAAAAAAAACGGGACTCGGTGGGTTAGGCCACCCTCCTAAGATTCTTTTTCTAAGTATCCGCCACGCAAAATTTTTTTGCGAGCGGGACTTGGAAAAATTGCAATGAAAAAGCGTGGTATGTAAACCTCCCGCAAAAAATTTGATAACACGAATTTCATTCAACACGATACATTGATAAACATGAAGGAATATTCGTCAGAAAATTGGCATGTTCTGATTAATATCAATAGAATCATTGAAAACAAAGGACCATATGCTAAGAATCTTTTATAAGGATCTTATGTGAAAAAAAAAATGCAACTTACCTTTTAATTATACAGAATTAAATTTTTTTTCCAACGATTGTTATTTTTCACTATATTTTCTGATGCACTATATATTATTTATGATTTTTGTTATTGTTTTTTTGTAGCAGATTATTGTCTAAATGCTTCTTTGTTGGTGGACTGTGGCTTCTTTCGATCTGTAATTTTTCGGTTTCAATAAACGAATAAAATTTTCATTGCTTGACAGAAAAATCAATATATTACTTTGATTGTTTTTTTATGATAAGTACAAATATTCGGTTAAAGCAATTATTTTTTGGTAGTGTTTTCCAAATCAGCAAAACATTACTTTTAAATCAAGCTCTAATAAAAAAATGGTTATGACTATAAACTATTTTGTGGTTGGAGCCGCCATTATTGTATAAAAGTAACTAATATACATTTGTTTGTTAAGCCTCTATTGTTAGAAATAAATTTTTTGTTTCAATGACAAATTGTTTGGGTTGTGTAGTAATTTGCAAAACTTTAAATGGTTGCAACGGCTACCGATTCAAAACAAAAATTAAATTGCCTGTGATCGGTTGTAATAGATAATGTGGTTGTTGTGTAGACTGCTATTTAATAGAAACTTTGTTCATATGAAAAATCTAATCATATATCAATTGTTGTATTCAAAATGTGGTAGTTATAACAAAAAATTTACTTTTTATATGGAATTTTTATGGTGATACCCGAATTCCAACCGATCTTTTCCCTGTGTGTAGCTATGAAATTCTGAAATAGATTTCATTATTTCTGGACACAACTAAATAAATAAATAATTAAATTTGCGTAATATTGTAGTTTCTGAAGTGCAAATAATATTTTGTGATATACAATTAAAATTTTCTAAAATACATTTAATAATTTCTGGAATACGTTTTTTCGATGCTTATAAGTTAGCTCGAAATGCTTTTATAATTCATTTAATTTGTAGCTATCACACATTTACAACAAGTCTCGTTAGATTAGAGTGTAGAGGTCTTGGCTGAAAATCTGGTGGACTGGGTTAAATTTCATGTTTTTAAAAGCAAATATTAAAAAAAGTTTTCTCAATTTTTTCAAAAATGCCAACGCATAACCGACCATCGCCAACGGTTTGCCAGCATTGTGCCGAATTATATTTTTCTGTCTGGGATGTTAAACTTAAACCTATTGTATATTAACATTAATTAACACTATATTTTTATTTTTAGGAAATACATTTTTATTTTATTATAAGTTAACATTAAACTAAATTTTAGATAATGGCACCAATTTGTAGTTGTAATTATTATATATTAAATCGTATATTCATAAACATTCTATACAGTTAGACGAGGTTTATGGAACTATTTAACTTTATAGTGTTTATAAATTATAACTTAAATGTACATATATATATGTTAAATGTACGTGAACAAATTGTTGATATGGACCCACAAATTGTATCTCAACTGATATTGGAATTATTGTACCATTACCATACATCAATATATATTAAATGATATACATATATTACAATATATGACACTGTATTATAAATATTGTTAATAAAGTAACATATCTGATAATATTTTTTATAGCGCCATACATAGTTTTACATTATTCAAATTAAACCATATATGGAATTGTATTCAAAATGTTGATGTGGTACCAAATTTGACCATATATTGTTTAAATTGTGCCATATATGACAATATATTGTTTAAATGATACCATATATGTCTATATATTAATATTGTTTAAATGACACCATATATCAATATATATGGGACTATATATGGTAGCATATATTATCATATCTGCATCTGTATTAAAAATGTCGTTCATCAGGTACCATATATGAGCATATATTGTTGAAAAGGCACCATATATGACAATATATGGTTTAAATGGCACCATATATGGTAATATATTGCTTAAATAACACCATATATAAATATATATGGCATTATATATGGTAGCATATATTATCATATGTGAAACTGTATTAAAAATATTGTTCATGAGGTACCATATATGGGCATATATTGTTGAAATTGCACCATATATGATAATATATGGTTTAAATGGTACCATATATGATAATATATGGTTTGAATGGCACCATATATGATAATATATGGTTTGAATGGCACCATATATGATAATATATAGCTTAAATAACACCATATATAAATATATATCGCACTATATATAGTACCATATATTATCATATCTGAAACTGAATTAAAGATTTGGTTTATGTCAAACAAGTTTTACTCTGGAGTGGAATAACAAGAGAGAGCACAATACAAAAATGTGTTAGTATGAAAGAGAAAAAAACAAAATTTGCTACAGATTGGAGTACTCCGTCATTGTAAACGCACCTTTAGACTCAACATTTTTTTCAACACTGATAAAGATATACAGCTGCGGTCAAAAAACTAGCACAAAGCCAAGCACAAATATTCTTCATTATATATTTTTGAATTGGTTTAACTGATTTCATTGAAAGTGTGTCATAAAAAGCATAAAAACTACCCAGCAAAACCTTGGTAATGGGTTAGACTCTTTCACGTATTTCCTGGCAATGGTTACCCCTTTTCAATTTGTTTTACGTTGAAACCTAAAGTAATACTTTACTAATAATGTACATCAGTATTTATGTGGGAGGTATGAAATAATGGCTTACCGATAAAGAGATATATCGCGATTTATTTGGAGGCTTTAAAATAATGCATTACTGATATTGTGTTATATTGTTTATAAATTTAAAATCATGTAATCCATGAATTAGAGTAAGAGAGTTAAAATGATCCGCAAAAATATTTATCATGAAATTCTGCTATAATCCTCTGAAGACATCAAAGTTGAAAATTTAGCTTCAACGCCAGAAATAAGTCAAAACTTAAAATGTGTTTAATGGTGTCTACACATGAACAAGGAACATTCGTAACAGAACATGTGTTTAATTTTTTTTTTACATTTTTTAATACAGACGATGCCACATACAAACAAAACCTCAAACGAAACATCAGTTCTGTTTGTTTGTCGAACTGATCACATCAAATATGCGCGGAAGGAAATCAAATTAATTAATTTGTTAATTATTAATTTTTCATACACTCCTGTTGTTTTAGTTTTATTTTTTTAGCTATCACATTTTATGTCCCATAAATCTTAAAGCTTAATTTAAAATTATTTAGTGATAAAATTCTTCAAGTATTTTTTTGAAAAAAATACTTCATAACTTTTAAATAAAATTTTTTATGATATTTTTTTAAATTCAGTAAAGAGTTTTAAAGGAAAAATTCTCTATTGAATAGTATTTTGAATTTTATGGAGTTTTATTTTCCTATAAAAAAATATACATAAATGTATTTGAAATTGGTAAAAATTTAAATTTGTGGTAAAGATTAGCATGTAGTTAACAAAATTTTATATTAAGAGTAGTTCTGAACATTTTGTTCACTTCATACAATAATATCACGACATGCTTTTTCGCATTTAGCCATTATTTTTGAATTTTTTAAGTGAGGTTATTAAAAATTTATAATCAAGAGACCATAATACCTTATAACAAAGTTTGGTAATTAGTTTGCAAAAAAATTCGCGAAAAAAATATTGAAAAAAGAAAAATGTTTGCATCAATACATTCGTTTGCAGAATGTAAATCTTTTTTCGCGTTCCGCTACAATTTTTCAATTTTTTAAGTGCTGTTTTTTAATTTATAATCTAGGGACGAAAATACCAATTGCTTATACCAAAGTTTGGAAGTTCGTTTACAATAAAAAAATTCGCGAAAAATATTTCGCAAAAAGGAAAATGTTTGCATCAATATATTCGTTTGCAGAATGTAAGCTGACTAAGCTTGTTAATGAATATTTTGTACCATTAAGGCTTTTTTCGCGTTCCACTATTATTTTGCAATTTTTTAAGTGCGGTTATTTTAAATTCATAATATAGGAACTATAATAATAATATTTTAATAAATATTTTGCACCATAAAACTATTTTCGCGTTCCGCCAATACTTTGCAATTTCTTGAGTGTGCTTTTTTTTAAATTCATATTCTAGGAACTATAAGATCCATTTCTTATAAAAAAATGTTTGGTGATTAGTTTGCAAAAAAATTCACAAAAAAATTTTGCAAAAAGGAAAATGTTTGTATCAATATATTCGTTTGCAGAGTGTAAATCGCTGAATATGCCTTTTAGCAAATATTTTGTACCATAAAGACTTTTTTCGCATTCCGCTATTATTTTGCAATTTTTTAAGTGCGGTTATTTTAAATTCATAATCTAGGCGCCCTATGCTCCAGTGGGAGTTAGAGGAATCTAGGATCAATAATACCCATATGCAAAAATAATTCGCAAAAAAAATATTTTGCAAAAAGGAAATTTTTTGCATCAATATATTCGTTAGGGGAATATAAATCGTTGATTAAATTTTTTAATTAATTTTTTGTAGCATATACAATTTTCCACAATTGCGCGTTTTGAATATAAGATATTAATTTATCGATCAAATCTGCGAACAACATAAAAACTAAAGTACTCGAAATAGCGGATTTAGTTATATAGTTTGTATATTTAGTTTTTTATTGTACTTTATTTCTTATTCAGTTTATCCACCAAACGATTATTTAAAGAGCTATTTTGCGAAATTTGCATATAAGACGCCATATAAAAATATTAATTTATTGATAAAATGTGCAAACACCGAAAAAATTAGAAAAAAATGCGAAATTGCTGGTTTGATTTCAAGTTTTGTGTATTTAATATTTTTTGTTGTAGGTTTTTGGGTTTTTATTTTTTCATTTGGAATTTTTCAAATAACTATTTTCTATTATTCAAACATTTGTTAAAAATAAAATTCTCCAAATTTTGAGATTTTTATTTTCCAAATTTAAAATTCATACATTTTTGAGAATTTTATTTTAAACAAAAATAAAATTTCAAATATTTATGGATTTTTAAATAAAATTCAGAATTTTTCCTTGTCTGCATAATTGTCGAAAATGTTTATATTCATTTATAAAATTAATCCAGTTTTCATTATTTGTAATTGCCGCCATTTTCGTCTGTTTTATTTTCTTTAATGTGCAATTACAATTAATTACAAAAGCACGACTCTTCTCAATGAACTAACACAGCAAAAACAGTAAACGTCGATACACACGATGGAACATTGAGTTTGGAAACACAAAATGTCAAAAAATTTTTATAACACGAATTTCAGCACGATACATTGATACACACGAAGGAACATTCGTCAGAAAATGGACAGCTTAAGGGTTAATTTCGTACTTAATCAGAATTAGCGCTCAAATATCCAACAAACCTGGATTTTATTGGGAAACCATGTGAATCTTCCATTTTAGGTATAGGATATGGTTTGTGAACTTATGTAAAAAACAATGGGGAACATTTTTATGGAAGATTTTAACCCTCTAACTGTTCAACTTACGGGTATTTTATGCCCCTTTTCAAAATAGAGCCAAAAAGTCCCTTTCCTTGAAGAGTTAGAGGGTTAAAATATTGCACAAACATGTTCTTCGTAGTGTTGTATATAAGTCCGCTAAACACATCCTATATCTAGAATATAAACATTAGAAAAAGGGGGAGGGTGGAAATTTTAACACCCCTAATAGAAGATTTACATGGTTTCCTATGCCAATTCACAAAAAACTTTTGGAAAAGGGGGAGGGGGGAAATTTTAATCGAAATCGAAAAAATTCGATCTGGTCTTTCAAAACGCCGATATACGTTATTTTTACCCTCAACCAGAATCCATTGTCAGAACGCCGTAATTTTTTTTTGTATTGTACTGTGTTATCAAATCAATATCTAATTTTTTCAAAAATTTCTACCCATTGGTGCTATTTATTGACTGTGCTGATGCAGTTTTTTTTTTTCTTCAGAGATCGACCATAAGTAAAGAACCGTTAACACTTTCTTTTGGAAAAAATCACTCTCAGAAAGAATACATTTAGTCTAACGATTTTTTTTTTTTCGAATGAAATACAATTTTGTCATTGGTGCTTTTTTCCACCTGCACTGTATGTAACCACATATTTCTGAGAGCTCCGATGTTAGAGCTAGCGAAATCTCAGGTTCGATTCCCGCTACAAGCAAATTTTATAAAAAAGTAATTTGCAATAAAAAAAAATCTTTTTTATAAAACTTATTTCTTTCGAAATATATTTCTAGACTCAATTTTAGGGATGTGCGATTAATCGATTAATTAAACTTCCTGATTAATCAAAATTCTGATTAATCAATTAGTCGATTATTCAACAATTTGATTAATCAAAAAACATGATCAATTGATTAATCAGTTAATTCGATTATTCAAAATAATGATTAATTGATTAATCATGATTTCGATTAATCAAATTTAAGAATAATTGAATAATATCTTGTTTTTCTCCGTTGAAGACGCCTTTTATTACCACCCAGCAAAACCTTGGTAATGGGTTTGACTTTTTTCACGCATTGCCTGGCAATGAGTACCCCTTTACCCTTGGTTTTACTTAGAAACTTAAAGTAATAAGTTACTAATATTGTGATATATCAATACGTATGTGGGAGGTATGAAATAATGAGTTACCGATATGGAGATATATCACTACTTATTTGGAGGCTTTAATATAATATATTACCGATATTGTGTTTTATAATAACTTATTAATAAGGGTAAAACTAATAAGTTATTGGTATTGCATAATATAACTACTTATTATGCGAAAGTACGATTTAATAAAAATTTATAATCTAATTACATTGCTCGGATCGGTGCACTTTTAAACAAATTCATTACTGGTAATGTCTTATTTTATTCCCTATATGTAACCAATGAAATATGCACTAATGTGTAATGACTTACTTCACTCTATAAAAGTATGTACTTATTTTAGCTAACTAGTGAATTTAATATTACAAGTAACAACTTATTTCAGTACTTCCTTCGTAATCACTTATTTTATCCTATACCGGTACGACTTAGGCAACCATTTACCCCCAATGACACCCCCATGTTAAAATAATGTGTTATGCGACCAAAGTGTAAGTACCCGAGTAAAAAAAATTATATATAATCATATATGGCATATATTACAATATATAATTATACATGTCGTTATGTATATCCATATATAATTATATATGACGTTTTTTCACAAAATTTTGCCTTATATTATGCCATATATAATTTCATCTAATTAGATATCGGCCTTCATAATATTAGATATGGCATATATAATTATGTATTACATGACATGGTTGATCTTATTGCATATATAGTTATATATAGAACTATATCTTAATATATATGGTGGCATTTTAGCAATATATAATTATACATGGTATCATTTAAAAAATATATACTTATATATGGTGACAGTTAAACTAGATATTATCATATATGGTGCCATTTAAACAATATATGCTCATATATGGGACCTCTTGAACAATATTTTTAATACAGTTTCAGATATAATAATATATGCTACTATATATAGTGTGATATATATTTATATGTGGTGCTATTTAAGCAATATATTATCATATATGGTGACATTCAAAACATATATTATCATATATGGTGCCATTCAAACCATATAATATCATATATGGTACCATTTAAACCATATATTATTATATATGGTGCCATTTAAACAATATATGGCCATATATGGTAACTCATGATCAAAATTTTTAATACAGTTCCAGATATGATAATATATGATACTATATATAGTGCAATATATATTTATACATGGTGTTATTTAAGTAATATATTACTATATATGGTGCCATTTAAACCATATATTATCATATATGGTGCCATTTCAACAATATATGCTCATATATGGGACCTCATAAACAACATTTTTAATACAGTTTCAGATATAATAATATATGCTACTATATATGGTGCAATATATATTGATATATGGTATCATTTAAACAATATATTACCATATGTGGTGACATTTAAACCATACATTATGATATATGGTGCCATTTCAACAACATTTTTAATACAGTTCCAGATATGATAATATATGCTACCATATATAGTACCATATACTTTGATATATCGTATCATTTAAACAACCCGAATAAAAATAGTTACATATAGTCATATATGTGATTAAGTTATATCTGTATAAATATACAGTTTCATCCGAAGAATGGCCCGATATATTTTTATCGACTGTTTATAAATTTTTATCTAATTGTATCAGTTTAGATCAGACCTGATTAAATTATGTGTTAATCAGATGAAATTGTATCCGATTTTTGACTTGATGCAATTTTATCGGTTTATATGTAATGGTGTCAGGTTTGATCGTAATTGGTTCAATTTTATATAAATAAAATATAATTGTATCCGACATTTACCTTATACAATTGTATTAAAGTTTTAAACTGATATCAGGTCAAAATTGGGATATAACTATATAATTTTGTATACAAATATATCTATTTGGATCTAAACTGATACCATGTGATATAAACCAATAAAATTGTATCAGGTCAAAAATCAGATACAATTTCAACTGATTAACACATAATTTAATCAGGTCAGATCTAAACTGATACAATAAGTTAAAAACTGATAAACAACTGATACAATTTTATCGGGCCATTTTTCGGATCAATTGGTACGTGGATGACTCTAAGTTATATATTACCATATAAAGCTCCATATTATTTTTTTTAATAGGGAACATACCATATATGGTGCCATTTAAACAGTATATTGTCATATAATGTGCCATTTAAGCAATATATGGTCATAAATGGTAACTCAACTACAATATTAACTGTATTTCAGAAGCTATTAATTGCATTTCACAAATTTTAAATGTATTTCAGAAATTATGGAATGTATTTCAGAAATTATTAATTGTATTTCAGAAATAATCAAATATATTTCAAAACTTGTTGATTGTTTATCATAGTTAATAGAGAAAAATTTCTAAATTACATTTCATAATTTCTGAAATACAATTGATAATTTCTGAAATACAGTTTGATAATTTCGGAAATAAAATTAATAATTTCTGAAACAGAATTGATAAAACTGAACTTCAATTGACTAGTTCAGAAATACAATTCATAAATCTGAAAAATAATTGATAAGTTCTGAAATACAATTGATAAAACTGAAATTCAATTGATTATTTCTGAAATACAATTAATAAATTTTAAAAACAATTAATACAATTGGAAATGGTGTAGAGCGTTAAAAAGATGTAAATAAAATTATTTTATTGAAAGATTTCAATTTAATAAAAAAATAAATATATAATTTTATAAAAAAATTTATAGAAAAAAAAATTTTAATTTTATAAAAAGAAATTCATTTTGTAAAAAAAATGCATATCGAACTCGAGACCTTCTGAGTTTAAACCTTATTTTAACAAAATATTGTAATTTTAATAAAATCAGTGCTCTGCCAGTGTATTATTTTTTGAACAGTTGGCAATATATGTCTGGGATCTGATTTAATCCCAAATAAATGGAGATCTTACGTAGTACCAAATATAATGCGGCATCTAATTTTATCTGTCATTTTTATGGATAGTTTTAGATGTCAATCCCCAAATATATTGCTGTTTCTAATCCTATCTGCCATTTTAATACCTAAATAAATTGCTGGATCTAATTCGATCTGCAATTTATGGGAAAATTTAAGATTTTACCAAATCACTAAATATATCACTGAATTCAATTCGATCTGCAACTTATTGAAAAAGTTAAGATCTTACGCAATCCCGAAATATATTACTGGATCTAATTTCATCTGTTATTTTTTTCATAAATTTAGATCTTACGTAATCCCCAAATATAATCCTCGATCTTATTCGATCTGCCGTTTTCCAGATAAAGTTAGATACAACTTAATCCTGAAATATATATGTGACCTTCTCCGTGAAAAGGGACCTAGTGTGTGAAAATTAAGTTTTGAGAAGAACGCATTTAAAGTTTCATAACGCATTATCACTTTAAACACACCTTCAGTTGGGAGATGCGATTTGGTATGGTTAGGTGCCTCAACTCATTTCATCTTATTCTACACCCTTTTAGGTACCAGAATCCACTCTTAAGTCCAAACCCGTTTTTTGACATACTAGGTCCCTTTTCTCGGAGAAGGTCACATATACCTAGATCTACTTTTTCGCATAAATTTAGATCCAAGTTTATCCCCATATATATTGCTGGATCTAATTCGATCTGCCATTTTTCTGATAAATTCAGATCCAAGTTTATCCCCAAATATATTGCTGGATCTAATTCGATCTGCCATTTTTCGGTTAAATTTAGATCCAAGTTTATGCCCATATATATTGCTGGATTTAATTCGATCTGCCATTTTTCTGATAAATTTAGATCCAAGTTTATCCCCAAATATATTGCTGGATCTAATTCGATCTGCCATTTTTCGGTTAAATTTAGATCCAAGTTTATGCCCATATATATTGCTGGATCTAATTCGATCAGGCATTTTTCTGATAAAGTTAGATCCAAGTTTATCCCTAAATATATTACTGGATCTAATTCGATCTGTCATTTTTCGTATCAAATTAGATCTAAGTTCATCCACAAATATATAGCTGGATCTAATTCGATCTGCCATTTTTCGGATCAAATTAGGTCTTACTAAATCCCAAAATATATTGCTGGATCTAATTTGATCTGCCAATTTTCTATTCAATTTATATCCAGGTTTATCCAGAAATATATTGCTCGATCTAATTGGATCTGCCATTTTTCGGATAAATTTAGATCTAAGTTAATCCACAAATATATTGCTGGATCTAATTTGATCTGCCATTTTTCAGATCAATTTATATCTAAGTTTATCCACAAATATATTGCTGGATCTAATTCGATGTGCCATTTTTCGGATCAAATTAGATCTAAGTTTATCCCCAAATATATTGCTAGATCTAATTCGATCTGCCACTTTTTCGGATCAAATTAGATCTAAGTTTAGCCACAAATATATTGCTGGATCTAATTCGATCTGCCAAAATTGAGATCAAATTAGATATAAGTTTATCCACAAATATATAGCTGGATCTAATTGGATCCGCCATTTTTCGGATCAAATTAGATCTAAAAACATCCCCAAATATATAGCTGGATCCGCCAATTTTCGGATCAAAATAGATCTAGGTTTATCCCCAAAGATATCACTGGACCTCCCAATTTTGAGATATAACTTGATCTTAGTTTATCCCCATATATACAATGGGATCTAATACGATATGATTGGATACACCCAATTTTGAGATCTAATTGGATCAGCTAGATATTACAGCAGATCTTAAACAATATCAAATTGGATATAATTAGATATTGCGCGAGATCAATTTTTTTTACTCGGGTAGTTACAATTTTTGGTTTCTTATTACATTTTCCTTTACCTGGTAATAGAAGGTTTTGCTGGGCAGCTCAATATTGTATAAAAACATGAAACTTAATAATGGGCATTGGTCAAGTTTAACCAGTGAGCAAGTAATCTGTCTGATTTTCTTGATTTGGGGCTATATAAGGCATCGCTACAAAACCAAGATAAAATTAACGTAATTTCTTTTTTTATTTTTGTATATTTTTTTCAGTATTAAATAAAATTATTCAAGTTTTGATTAATCAAAATTCAAATTAATGGATTAATCATAATTCTGATTAATCAAATTTTTAATTAATCAATTGACTGATTAATCAAAGTTCTGATTAATCATACTGAGTGATTAATCGATTAATCGCATATCCCTACTCAATATACAATATATAATACAATATACACTATATAATATTTTAAATTAAGAAAACTAATACTAATAATAGGGGTTTTCATACAAACTCGTATTCTACTCGCAAACTGTGTAAACCTGGTATATTTATGAGTTTAACGTCAAACTCCATTCATAAAAAATATGGTTTGTATTTATACAAGGTTTACAAGGAATTTACGAGTTTAGATGAAAACCCCTAATATATTGAATTTCAGTGCTGTTAACTTTATTAAAAATCGCTAAAAACAAAGAAAAATTTGGTCCCGTTTAAAGTACTGCACTTTTAAGTCTGGCGACTATTTGTATACCCGAGTAAAAAAGTTTTGATATAACCATATCTTATTTTATGTAATTGCATATAGTAACTTATAGTTCCATATGGCCACATATGCTTTTAAATTCAAGCAGATATACTTTTATATAGTCATATGTTATATATTTTTTCCTCAAAGGTTTTAATATGGAGACATATGTGATTTTATATTTTTACATACTGGCCTACATATAATTGCATGTGCTATATATAAGTACATAAAGTAACATATTACAGATATAATTACATATACGTTTATATATAATTTAGTATGACACTATACATAATAATATAAAACTATATGTGGAGCCATATAAGAAATATTTCATAATTTGTGTTAGATATGATTTATATATTGACGAATAAGAACCCACATATAACTTAATATGGTTCCATATCTACAATATTTCATGATTTCTTTAATATATAACAATATAACGTTCTTTCTAAAATCATCTATAATTATATGTAATTGTAATTAAAAAAAAAAACAATTACAAGTAATTTGTAATTGAAAATTTTCAATTATACATTACATATAATTGTAATTGAAAAAATGTCAATTACAATTACATTTTTTTGGAAAATAAATAATGACAAAAAGAACAAGTGAGAGGTCAGCCCAACATGACGTATTCGTTGTATACTTATCCACGCCTATCCAACCTATCCCAGTCAGTTTTTTCTACAAAATTTTAACAAAAAACACTTTAATTCTAAATGTAATTGAAATCACTTGTAATTGAAAATTTTCAATTACAGTTACATGAAATGTAATTGAGTTTTTTTAATTTCAATTATATTTATTTGCAATTGTAATTGAAATCCCCCAGGTCTGATCTCCAGATATTGCATATCTTTTTTATTTAAAAAAATAATTTTTGTATATTGTTAGATGTGTTCATATATAATATGATCTAAAGTATAAGCTCAATTTTTAGATATAATTGTATCAAACTATGTGCACTTTTATAACATTTTATATAATTTTATACAAAAAGATATAATTTGATGTAATTGGATGAGGACAAAATTCGGATACAATTGTATCGAATTGCATAAAATTGTATCAAATTGTACCAAATTGTATACAATTGTATACAATTCGATACAATAAGATACAATAAGATGTTCTCATTTTTCGGATATAATTATATCTAATTACATAAAAGATTATATATAATTAAATATAATTTCATATGTCTCCATATCATTTTTTTTACTTGGGTATTAAAATAATGCAAGACTTAGGGAAATTTTATAGAATTTCCAAAAATATACAGTTTGTATGGAAACGATCAGTACATACTGCCTAAATTTTACTATGTAATTTAATAAGAGGTTTATATCGCTAATTTTGAATGTGACAAAATGAAAAACCAAACATTACGTTAAAATTCTGTACAATTTTCTGAATCATCTCCTTGCCTTTCGTGGCGAATTTAGCCACTATTTTGATCTTTAAAAATAAATGCAACAACAATAAAATTATAAAAAAAAACTTGAATTGACTTACTACCTAATTTCGTAAAACACTTGGGTGAAGTGAAGGGAGCTTTCAATGTAAATTGTTTTTGTAACAAAAACAATTTCTATAGAAATAACGCAACACTTCACCGAAGTGTTTTAGAAAATTACCCCCTTAAATGCTTGGCCACAACTGTATATCGGTTGAGAAGTTTACATATTTACTTTTTAAGGAATGTCCCATATAAAGGGACAAGTTTATAGCAAAAACTAAGTCCCTGTAGAAACAGATATAGTTTTATAAAAACTACATACATACATGACCTCGTATTTATTTACAAATATATAGGATTCAGCTGAGAGTATAAATGTATTTGTATATTGTGGGATTTTTTCAGTTCAAAATATTGCTGTTGTTGTTGTTGTTGTTGCTGCAGTATGAGTGTGTGTGTATGTAAATAAAGTTCTAAAATACGATTATCTTGATGAATTGGAATTTGAGTTTTGCTGCTTTGCTCGCTGTTATTACAAGCCATTGACCATGCCAGTGGGATACTATGGCAAAAATGGATGGGTATTTAAATACACACAAACACAAGCAAACACAAATACATGCACATGTGAGTAATATCCAAAATGAGTTAAAGTCAACAAAACGAGAATGAGTCAACAAACTAACAGCAGAAACAGCAGTAAAAACAGTTAAAATCATAATAAAAAGTCCCAAAGCATCTAAACATGTTTTTTTTTTGTCTGTTAATGTTGTTGTTGCTGATATTATATAAATTTATACTGGTGTTTGCCTCATTTTATTTGTATTGGTATGATTATGTGTGTGTGTGTGTATATTTACCGCAGTTATAGTACAAATGATATGTATCTCTATATTCAAAATGTGTACACTTGTAGGATGTTGTATATTTATAGGTACATGTATACTAGACCGTACCTCAAAAAAAAGTTCGCCATACACCCTCCAATATGATGTATTTTTGGAAGGCGATTTCAAAAAAAAATTTTTTTTTGCCGATCGTAGGGATGGCCTTTTTCAATTTTTCGTTATAGCTTCGGCATTTAAAATCGGATTTTAAAGTGTGATATATCGATTTTTTTGCTATAAAGGAAAAATTCAATTTAAAAAAATTTAAAAAGCCGACCCCTACGTTCGGCAACCAATATATAAAAAAAATTTCTACTGGGTTTAGCGAAAAACTTCTTAGAAAAAGTTTAATGATTTTTTGCGAGCTTTAATTTTCTGACATTAGGGTGGTACATTAGGGTGGTAGTAACTGAGATCTGGTGGGTAACTACTACAACGGGATACTTGAGGTCAAAATGTCCTTAGAGCAAAACACTGGTCTCCTCGAGAGAAAAACATCGATGTATCATACTTTAAGATCCGACTGTAAATACCAAAGATATAACGATAAATGTAAAATGGCGACCCCTACGTTCGGCAAAAAAAATTTTTTTTGAAACCTCCTTGCAAAAATACTTTATATTGGAGGATGTACGGCGCACTTTTTTTTTTTTTTTGCCTGTAAGGTGGTACGCTCTAATGTATACATAGATAACGTTATTACGTAGATGTTTATTTCATGTATTTGTAAGTGAGTATTTCTAGATTTGTATGTATTTCACATTTATCGTTATTTGTGTTAGTGTTGTGAAAATGTCCTTTGGCAGACATTACTAAACGATCCCAGGATATTTAGTGTGTTGGTACATACCCAGTCAGAAAAATACAAACGGGAAAGCGGTGGCAAAGCACTTTAACAGGTGGTACAAGTACTGGCAAAAAGTGCTTTTCCATTCCCAAATGATAACATCATTAGACAAAAGGACCGGCTGTTCAAAAAGCGCCGGAAAAGCAGTGGAGGAACAAAATTTTTAAACGTTGGCAAAACGCTGGCAAAACCAATAAATAGGTGGTCTGGAAATATATTTTCCAAAATAAAATTTAAGAAAAGTTCATATGTATTTTTTTGGTCCTGCCGTGATTTGAACCCAGGCCGTCAGATTGGCAGACTATTGCTCTACCCACTGAGCTAACGAGACATATAATATTTGATAGCTAAACACATAAATAAGTGATAATAGCTGGACAACTACTGGCTGTGCCAAAATGCTAGTACTGGCAAACAATTTTTTGTAACTAGTATGCCAGTGTTGGGAGGGCAAAAAAAAGTTGGCCTTGAAGGAGCTTTCCCACAAACAAAAAAATTGATTTTATAAAACAAAAAAAATTTTAAATTAAAAAAAATGCAAAAAAAAATTTTTGCTTGCAACCGGATTTGAACTCAGAACCTTCCGACTACAAACATTTTTTAACGAAGCGTCAACATTTTTATAAAATCATTGGTTTTCCAGTGAATTGATTTTTGTACGCCTGGTAGCATTGGCTAGGTAGCACTGGATAACCACTGGTTGCAAACCTTGGCATATCACTCTAAGCCAATTCTTTGCCAGTGGTTTTTTTTATAAACCATCGAAATTTTTGTAAAACAAATACTGGTAAAACGCTTTTCGCAAACGCTGGCAAAGCGTCCCAAATGAGTGTTCTGCCAGTCATTTATTTTTAATACCGTGGTTACCCAGTGGTATGCCAATGCTTGATTTTTTGTACCACTGGCGATTTCTGACTGGGTATGTTCGTTTGCTTATTTTGTTAATTTCCAATTTGGTCATTAAATTTTGTTGATGTTCTATCAAAATTTTAGAAATTATTATTGTTAAATAGTCCATATGTGTTATTTGAAGTTAAATGATAAAATGAGATTTCCAATAAAATAATAATAGTATTATATAAAATTTAATTTCCATTAAAACTTTACATTGAATACAATAAAATCAAGTTGTATAGATCAATTAAAAGGAACAACAATGTAATAACACTTAGGGTAAAAAAAAAAATTTAATGGTTACACATTAAAGTTGAAAAAACGGCTTCATTAATATTCCTTTATAGTAAATATCATTTAATACCAATCATCTTATCACCTTCCCAACCCAAGTCAAATGTCCATTGGGTAGTAGTAGTTAAGTGTAAAAGCAACATTAGTAACACATCATGAAACATTCTAGCTAAAAATGCGTAACATAATTATCGTTAAAAGAAAACTAACAACAAAAAAAAAAACAATTTTGTTGGAAACTTTTTTAGCATTTGAAATATTTGCAATGGCATTTATGTAGGTACAATCAATTGACAACTTTTTAGATTATGGAAGTCAGAGTTGTTAGTTACCCAAAAAGGGTCTTACCGTCAACCTTTCCTTAAAATGAACACGTAATGGTCTGTTGATTTTGATTTCCAATAGAAATACCAAAAATAAACTACCTGTAATTAGTTTTTGCATCAATAATTTTACAGAATTTAATTAAATTAATACACAGACAAAGCAGTAGGCACCAACAAAGGGAATTTGTAAAATCAATCACATTTTCTTTTAAATTGAAATTTTATTCCCAACAATTTTTTTGTTTGAAATATTTGTAACTCGTTTGTAAATTGTTATCTTTTATATAAAAATTGTTTAAAAACAAAACTTCAAAGTTACAGAAAAAGAATTTTTTTTTTTTGGATTTACAAATTTCTTTGTTGGTGCCTTTTTAAAAAGTTTTTTTTTTTTTGTATTTACAAATTTGGTATGAGAAAGGTGTTTAAAAATTTAATTAGAATTTTGTAAATCTGTGTAGTTTTTGTTTTTTTGTATCGCTTTGTTTTGTTTTGGTTATTGATTTAATTTAGCCGAAAAAAAACGCATTGTTGTCTACATAGTTGGAAAAATGCTTTTGATTAAAGAAGCCGAACTATAATATAAAATTTTACTTTACATTCAGTCAAAAACAGAATGGGGGTATCTTTTCCTACAATTTTTTCAAGGATGTATAAAAGACATTACACAGAGTTTGAAAGTCATATTCTGAAAGGAGCACATTATTAACGATGTACATATACCATCCGCGGCTCCAGCAATTAACAAAGGGGAAAAATCATACGCCACAGTGCCCAAAACAATGTGTTTGTCTACGATGGCGTATGGAGCCGTGCATGGCATATACGAATATCCCAGCAAAACCTTGGCAATGGGTACCCCTCTACCCTTGGTTTAATTTTGAAACCTAAAGCAATATGTTACTTATATTGTGATACATCAATACTTATATGGGAGGTATGAAATAATGAGTTACCGATATAGGGGTATATGTATTTCTTATTTGAAGGCCTTAAATTAATATATTACTGATATTGTGTTTTATAATAATTTATTAATAAGTGCAAAAATAATAAGTTATTGGTATTGCATTATATAACTATTTATCGTACGCAGAAGTACGATCTAATTAAACTCTATTGTATAATCTAATTACATTGCTGGGATCACTGTACATCTAAACATAACCTAGTGTCCTGACATGAAATAAAACGATATCAAGCAATAATCAAAATTTTTTCATTTTTCAGTACTTTCTTTGTAATCACTTATTTGATCCTACACGGGTAAGATTTAGACAACCATTTACCTCCAATGACAGCCCCGCACACAGAAAAATCGTTTCCAAGTAATTAGGAGCATTTCACTATAACCGAGTGTAGAAAATCATTACCAGATATGTGGTTATGTAACTACATACTTGGTAATGGTAACTAGTTACTTTTGTTATTATATTTCTTATTACCTTTATATGGCGATGCACTGTGAGCCAGGATCGCCGTTTTTTGGCCAAAAGTACAATTCAGGTAAAGGGAAAATATGTTTATATATTCAAAATCTAGGATTGTTGAATATTTTGTGAGTGAAATATTGTATGATTGTGGTTACTCGTTGTTAGTTGGCGAGAGTTCAAAGTCAAAGTTTTTTTAATTTTGTGACATTTTTTACTTTATAATGATACAATAAAAAAATCACAAATAAACAATAATTTGTTCCAAAAACAATCTCAAATTATAAAACTGAAACTAGTTCTCCAAAAAAATAGAAGCCTGTTAAGTGTTTACGAAAAAAGTTACAAAATTATTATTTTACCTCAAAAATGTGGGTTTTTTTTGAAAATCCTAAATTTTCAAAAAAAAGCTCCAAAATGTTCCAAGAAATATTTGAAAAACTTGAATGCCAATGTGTTCCATAAGATGTGTTCTACCTAGGTTTTTGCGACCGTTTGCGACCGTTCATAAACTTTCGAGATTTTGCCCTATAACTGAAAAAGTACCTCCAGATCTCGTTGATTTCCAGCATTCCAGAGTTTTAGTAAAACCTAAAAAATTGCACTCAAAATTACCTTAAATGAAGGTTCTGGTTTTCTCAAACAGGCTAGCCCCCTAAAGTACAGATTTTTGGGACATTTGAGTGCCAATTCTGAATAAGTATAAAATTAACCCTTAAACACATTTTAAGTTTTGACTTATTTCTGGCATAAAGTTAAATTTTCCACTTTGATGTCTTCAGAGACTTATAGTAGAATTTCATGATAAATATTTTTGCAGAATATTTTAACCCTCTAACTCTTCAACTTGTGGGTCTTTTTTGACACTTTTTAAAAAGGGGCCAAAAGAGACCCTTTAATTGCAGAGTTAGAGGGTTAAAATGTTCCACAAAAATATCCCTTGTCGTGTTTTACATAAGTTCACTGAACATATCCTATACCTTAAATGGAAGATTCACATAGTTTCCTATGCCAATTCACAATAAACACTTTCAAAAGAGGGGAAATTTTAACCCCCCAAAAACATAGGGCCAGACCAAAACTTTTAAAACACCGATATACTTATATTTTTCTTTGGTCCCTCTGCCAGAATTAGCTGTCATCAGAACCCTATTTTTTCTACAGCGTAATTTATTTTTCAACACATAACTATTTTAAATTTATGGCCGCCATATTGGATCCGCCATGTTGAATTTTTAAAATTTGATTTCAGATTCGTAATCTGCTACCCAAAAACTTCCCCTAGTGGACATAAGAAATTTAGTGAAAAAAGAGTTTGTCGCCATATTGGGTCCGCCATTTTGAATTTCAAAATTTTAATTTTAGATTTTTAATCAGCGGATCCTAGATCTATATAATTGATTATTTTAAGTCCAATGTAATAAAAGCTAAAAATTAATGGCCGCCATCTTGGATCCGCCATTTTGAATTTTATATTTTTTATTTCAGATTCGTGATCAGCAACAACCAAACGCCCCTTTGTGACATCTTTTAGTCTCATATACTCAATATTCTAGTTTTGGCCAAAATTCGATGATGCTGGCCCACAGTGCAGCATACGAAAAATCAAAAAATATATCGTTAGCTATGTGCTTACCAGTACTGACAAAAACAATGAGTCTAAAAATAGATTTTCAAAAAAATAAATTATATAAAAAAAAATATTTTTATTGTATTCTTTTTTTTAATTAAATTTGTTGGTGCGGAAATCGAACCTGGGTCTACAGATTACCAGTCAATAGCTCTACCAGCTGAGCTATATCGACATGTAATATTTAATAGATAAAAACATAATTGACCTGCTGCACACAAGTAAGCTTACTCGCCAACATACAAAAAATCAAAAAATATGTGGTAAAATACTGGTAAGGATACCAGTGTTTAGAAAATATTGAGTCTAAAAATAGATTTAAAAAAATTTTCAAAAAAATTTAGAAAATTATTTTCTATTAGAAATAATGATAAAAATAAGTCATTATCAGTAACTCATTATTATATATTTTAAAATAATGCAGAAGGTAAGTGGGTGTCACTACTGGTAATCCAAAAAATAATGATATGTCATTACCGTTTCTATACTTGGAAGGTCAATAAGGTATTTTTGCATGCATTATGCGAAAACTATAAACACTTTTCCAAATTTATAGTTGTTTCAACCATACTTGGGATTTTTTCATTGGCATTGAAATTTCATTATCATTAGTTGACTAATGCTAATGCCAAAAAAATTTCAATACAATTTAATGCTACTGAAATTATCTGGCATTAGAATTTGTAATACTAATGCTATTGAAATCGAACTAATGTCTTAAAAACTAATTACAATTGAGCAAAAAAAAATCATTTATTTATAAATACGGAATCAATTGTATTATAAATATAGAATCAATTGGGATCTCTCTTTGAAAAAATGAATTAAAAAACTTAATCAGCGATTTTCATTCTGCGAACAAATATACTGATGTAAGAATTTTCCTTTTTGTAAATTTTTTTTCCGCGACTTTTTTTCTAGGGACTATATTATCCAATTCATAGAAAAAAGTTCGGTGATTAATTGAAAAAAAAATCGCGAAATAAGTCGCGGAAAAATAATTTCCAAAAAGGAAAATTCTTACATCGTTCATTTCGTTCTTTTTTTAGTCATAGAAAATTTGTATCTCTTTCTTATTAATTTTTTTAAATTAAAAGTTTTTCTTGATAATTAAAAATTTTTATTAAAATTGTAATTTTCTAATACTATTAGTCTATGCACAATCAAATTAATGTAAACTTGTAACATGTAGTGCGCCAATAAATTGTCAAACGAACGAAACAGTTTACGAATCACTGTTCAGACACAGCTCATGACAAAAAAGAACGATAACAAAAAAGTACAATTGAACGATTTGAAAGAACTAGTTCAATGAATTGTATTGAACGATATGACCGAGTCAACAAAAAGAACTACTAAGCCCAACTCTAGTGTCCATATATACTTTTGTGCACGCTACAAGTCGTAAGTAGTAAAGTATTTTAATTAAATTGGGACATAATAGTACTTATGTCGGCCCCAGGACGTGGCCTATTACCTTTGGTTAAGATTGGTTTATGTTTAGACCTAGCGGGCATATAAATGCTTCCAAAAATTGCCTCTTCACCAAAGGTGCTTAATATGATATTTTTGGTTCAGTTTTGTAGTCGGAACTATTTAATAAATTTTTTTTCTTAAATAGTTCCTTTAAGAATATTTCAAAATTTCTCCATTTTTTTCTAAATATATCTCGATTAAGAAATTTTGAAAAATTCATGCTTAATAAAAATTTAAGAAAAAACAACGGTGCTAGTTCTGACTATAAAACTGGCTCTCCATTTCAATTTCAGTTAGTTAAATATTAAATTGAATTTACAATTTCGAAGTCTACAAAAATTAACCTTTCACCCTTCTTTTAAGTGCTGTACATCTAACTGTTGATAAATATGTTAAATTAACCGATAATAAAAAATTTACGCTGTTTTACTTTTGCATGTTATCTACAAACTATTACGCTTGAAATTAAAAATATTTTTTACACGTCGTTTGATAATGTCCATAATGAATTTAAAAAGTTATTGCTATTACTTGCTTTACTTGAACTGAAAAAAATACTAAATAATAAGCATTAAATATAATAGTTTTTAACCTTTAAACGGATAGCAAGTTCTGATAAATGATATTAACATTAAACTACAAATACTTATCATTTAAACAAAATTTCTTATATGAGTATTCGTGTTTGAATATCCTTTAGGAATTTCACAAATGTTCAGCAAATTTAGACGTTGTTCCAATTGAAAACGTTTCTTTTATTTCAATTTGCAAGAAATAGAAAAAAAACATCAAGGCGTGTCCTAAAAACATTTAAATGTTTCAAGGTGACACTTTTAGATTTTGAAAATTTATTTTAGTAAAAATTTTCAATGTTTTGTTTTTTTCTTATTTAAAACACGTTTTAGGGTTAACAAAGGAAATATTTTTCCATTATTGGTTGAAACAATTTATATGCAAATCAGTTTCATAGAATGTGTTTTTAGCATGACGTTAAGGGGATATTACCATTCATGCCAAGTACGGAATACGAAATACTACGTACACTTTTTAGTTATAAAATAGAAGGTGTAATAAAATGCACTGGAAAATGTGTTGCCAACTCACAAAAATAAGGAAAAAACATAAATAAAAATTAATTATAACAATACTAATGCAACGTAAGTGGCAACGTTACGATACTTCAATAGTCATAAGTTGTCGCCTCGTAGTTGGAAATTAGCAATAAATGTATCTCAAACCAAATAATGTATGGAGTAAAATTGTTTGTATCACATTAGGCCATTAAGTACAGAGGCAAATACTGTATAGAAAATTTTAAAAATTGTGAAAATTTTGGAAAACAAATATTAAAAAAAAAACAGAAAAACATTGTATGACATTAATAGTGTTTTGTGTCTGTTTAGAACGATGTTTAAGCACTCTAAAGGGTGAGTTACCCAACCGTAAACGTAACTGTAACGAATCAGCTGTTTCACATTTACAAGCGGTTGCTAACGCGTTAATGTAAACTTACTTGCCGGATCATTGTGTTGAAATCAGAATTTTCTATCCGTCATCGAAACAGCTGCATGATTTTAGTCGGAAAAAGTATAAAATGAATAAAAAAATAGATTCAAACAACAAATAAGAAATAAAAATTAACAAATAAATGTAAAAATTTAGAATAAATTATAAAACCACATGAAATAGATGCTAAATAGTAATGTCGTTTACGGTATTCTATAAGTGGGTGAAATCAAAAAATGTGATAAATTTTTGGGCCAAATTTGTGAGAAGCAAAAAGTGTTAATATTTCGGTTTTTTCTTAATGGAATCAGTACGTTTAGTCATTATAAACCTAATTGCAAAAAATCTCTTCTACAAGTTGTCGCAATAACTTTTTTTGCACAATTTTAATATTTTTTGTTGTAACGGAGTTTACATTTCTGTAAGCAAAAGATATAACAAAAGAAATTGCGTACGAATTTTCTTCAATTTGTTAGTTTTTCGTATTTGGGTTTTCAACTTGCTTTTCAATGATATATAATTTGTGTTTATCAAATTGGCGGTTTCGCGAATAAAAATACAATTCATTCCGCGAAAAAAAAATTTTTTTTTTTAAGTTTGTATTTTTGGTCCTTTTAAATGCTTTTCAAAAATATAAAATTTTTTAAAATCCAAACAGCGGTTGCGCAGTTACAAAATAATATATTAAAAACATAACATTTCGCGATCAAAAAATTCTTAAATTGTGTGAAACAAATTTAATTTGTCAAACTAATGTCAGTAATGACTCGAAATATCGATTCAAAACCAATGAAATGCAAAATAAATCATTTTTCGCTCCAGCAGCTCAGGGTAAAAAACTGATAACTTTTTTGATTTGACGCAAAATTATTAGTTGAATCGTCTTTTGATGCATAATTATTAGTTGAGTCACCTCTGTTTATGGTTATTTTAAAATATTTTAAACATTTATCTACATTTATCTACATTTATTGGAATGAAATCTGATGCAAACAATTGTGGTTACGGAGTTTACATTTGGTTACTTTTTTCGTTTTCTTTCAGAAACGATTTGTGAGAATTTTTTTCCGAAACGAAATCGCATGATGTCTACAAGGTGAATCCAAATATGACATCGTTTTTCTTACTCGTTAAATAGTTTGGTGTAAAAATTAGGAACGGAGTTTACAACATTTTTTCAAATCTTATTAAAGACATCCTTTTTCATTTCGAGAATGTTACATGCTGCAGAAAAGCTTCAAGTCTGTTATACTGGATGACTACTTACAGTCCAACGATCATTTGAGTATAAATAACATTATACTTTTCGCAATATAAATAATAGATAACTCCAAAATTCTGGTTTATGCATTTTTATTAAAAATTATGACGAAAAATCGTTACAGAGTTGAAGTCGTGATAGCTAAGATATACGAAAAAGTTTGTAAAATGTATTAATTTTTATTAAAAACGGCACTTTTCCTCTTCATAAAAATTCTTACCGTTAGTGTTTAGCTTTATTGGTTATTAAAATATAAGCTATTAAAATTAAAAAATCTTATGAGTTACTTGTTACGGAGTTTACATTTGGCCTATAAAATTGGTCACAAATTTTATGTATTAACCAAAAATTGGTCAGATTGTTATAAATTTTGTAAAACACGTGACACTGCGCTGATATATATCGAAATATGTAACTCAAATGTAATCCATGCATTAGAAATTAGGTAGTTACACGGTTTTTATCACATTTTTTGATATCACCCAAGTGTACTTTTTAGTTACATCACATTTACGTTTACGGTTCCATAATCCGCCCTTAAATCTTAAATTATGGCGATTTTAAGATAAAAATTTGAAATTATTTTAAAATTACTGATTTTGCTTACTTTTGATGAAAGTTACATTAATACATTGATCTCATAATAAGCATGATATATAAATATGTATATTGATTACACCTCTAAAAAAAATTAAAATGTACTGAAAAATATATTGACAGATAATTGGACTTAAAAAAACCCGCGGGTTTTTTTAATATACGCAATTCTTCGACGATTTAAGTGTATATTTTTCAGTTAGGGGTTATTTATGTACAGGAAACCGATACCAATACTTGCAAATTCGAAAAATTAAATATTTATTAGGTTAGGAAATTTTTTTTCGCTGCAAATATCTTTTAATGCTTGAAATTTTTTAATGCATTTTTTACTTTAATATGCAGCTAATTGAAGGCTTTAATTTAATTTAATTTAGATAGGGATCATTTTGTGAAATGGAAAATATTTATTAAAAGTTCCCAAAAGTCCAATGCCCTACCAAGGTCCATTTTTGGATAGAGATAACCTTTTCACGGGGGTGTTGCGTTGTTGGAGTAGTCGAAATTTTAAAAATTTTGCTCTATCTCTCTTAGTTTTTGAGATATGGGATATTTTAAAAATCGGGAGAGTAAGAAATAGCACCATCTATAAAACTTCGGGTACATTGATAGCTACATCTACCTGGTAATAGCGGACATATGAAAATATATTCTAGCAATTAATTAAATAACATTTAATAAATTGGTTCTTGAAAATTAGTTATAAATAATTTTGAAAATTAACACACAAAATTAGTTAAAGCACTGAGGATTTTTAGTACTGTATTAAATGAATATAACTAAAATCTTTGTTTAAATCAGCTAAAAATTCAATTAAAAATTAATCAATTTAAGTTGAAGCCCCTTTGACAGATTTTTTACTAACGTATTATTTTAAGTGTACGACTTTGTCCTATGTCATTCTTATCTCAAGGTATTTTTAAATTGTGTTCTTACATATGTACGACTTATCAACTTATGGCCATTGACTTGTTAGTTTTAAATTTTTGTTGTTTACTTCCCAGTTCATCGACAATGACTAAAAACAAAAGGACTTTAAATAACTGATGGTTGGTTGTTAGTTCGGTAGTCTAGTTGTGACTAAATAATATAATAGAAGTCTATTATTTTGTAGGTAGAGTTGAGGAGTTTACACCTACAAAATTTGACCTCCTGGCACCCCTTTTCTTTGGTAACAAGCAAGCTAAATGAATAAGTCACAATTCGTTGGTCCTCTTATGTATTTGTTTATTTCCGTTGTGGTAATTTTTTTAGTTTATTTTGCGTGCCTTACTTTAGCCACCTTCTATAGCTCCTGATATTTATCATAAGTAAGCACGATGAGAAGTAGTTTGAATATGGCTGTATACTTGAGGGGCCCAAAAAAATTAAAGTGAATCTTAAAGGCCCAACTATATTTAGTGAAGTTGATTTAAGGGTATCAACGATATAAAACAAATATATTAAAGCACACATATTTGGCTTAAGTCAATTTTCGTAAAGTTCTATCTCCATTAATTTTGTTAATTCAAAATCGAAACTCATCGAAACAACAACAAAATTTGACAAAACAAAGAAAACACAAAAAGAAAACAAATTTTAGATTATTTGAAAATATTTAGGCAAAAAATAATTTAGGAAATAAAAAAGTATAGCGTGAAATTTCAATTTTTTAAATTTCCTTTAGGTACATTTGCCCTAAAGAATCTTAGTCAATTGCGATTATAGCTTAAGAGTGCCGATAGGAATTTTCCGTTTGCATAAAGAAATTACTTTTTTTTGTAATTTTCCCAATTTTTGAGTATATTTGCTACCCCAAATGTTTTCACAATCGTAGTATAAAATTATATTTCTCAAAAAATATAAGAATTAAAAATCGGTGGAAAATGTTCAAATTATTGCAATTTCCCCAGGCCATTAAAGCGCCAAAGACCACTTAACTATGAAGTGCAAAAAAAATTGTTTTGTGAAGTTTGCTACTGGTCTAGTAGTTTTTTCTCCCGACTGAAAAATAATCAGTTATGAAATTCTATCTATCTTTTACCAAGGTTTTGTTAGGAACTTACAAATTTTCCAACCGATTTTTAATTACAAGATAATTAGGTATACACTGCCATTCTACAATCATTTGAGGGAAAATATAATCTCAATAACAAAATATTTAGAAAAAACTAAAAAATCAATTTTTCGCCTCGTAGGCACTAATCAGATTTACAAACGATTTCCACGCCGACTTTTCCATAGCCCCCAAATTTTGTGTCAGTAGTTTTGCCACATTTTTGAATACCGCTACTATATACAGTATTTAAAATTTAACCCATTGCCATTCTTAACTTGTTGCCAATATCATTTTTCAGTATAGTGTCCAACACTTTCAGATACATACACACACACACAAGTTCACACAAACACATACAGTTTGCTGGTTACTTCTACACTATGGAGCAAACCGCAGAAATTCTTGCATGAAAAAACGGACAGGAAAATAAAAAATTTCGAATATGATTAGGTCATAATGGAAACAAATTTGATATTATATCTTATTATATAAATGGTTATATAGCATGTTCAATAGTGTTCTTAAAATTACAAGACGTTCGAATTTTCCAGCTCCTCAAGTCCCCATTAATGTTACTACCTTTTAGAAATTTATGCAATGACAAAAGGTAAGAAGTTTTCATCTAAATGGCGTTAAAGTTACGACTATAGGTGAACAAAAATGTAAAATTTCCAAACATAAAAAAATCAAGTTTAATACCATATTAAATATCCCGGCTATAATTACGAATATGAAGTCCAAATTTTAAATAGAAGAACGGTTTTTGGAATATCGCTGATTAAAAATTTTCCAATGGAAATATGTTTTCCAGTTTAGCTTCCAGTATAATGGAACTATTTCACTGGATAATTTTTACTCTCCTGAAAAGCGTTATCTGTGTGAAGTCAAGTTTTTAATAAAATTAAAAAAATTATACCAATATCTGAAATGTTATTAAAAAAAATGCAAACCAAATCATAATTTGCGAAAAATTGCCAGGATAACGTTATCCTTCCTGAAATGATGTTCTAATTAATTTTTAGTTATAGCTTTAAGAAAGACAATTAAATTTATATATTAAAATATTTCTTTTCATACAGACTGGCACAAAAAAATTAAAAATTATAATATTATTATTTTCTCTCGAAATCATTAAAATACGAGTACATCGAAAACAGTTAAGAATTTAATAGATTTTATTTCATATTGCTAAAGTATATAAAATTGTGATGCAAAATTTATAGAGAAATCTTGAAGAACATATTCTTAATTGATAACAAAACTGATTTAAAGGTTTTTCGTTTTTTAATTTGTATGTAAATCTCCATACTAAAGTTTAAAAAAAACTGCAATTTCTAGAGATGTCTAAATGAAATATGTATTAAATTTTGAAAATTCTAACTTTTAAAGGGTTGAGGTAGATCAAATATTTTTGCATCATTTTCGTCAGCTGAAAATACCTTTCCAATATGTGCGTTAAAAAATCATTTATTATATATTTTGTTTTTATTAAGTTTGTATTTTGCTTGCTCTTGTGGATCTTTAAAACTTTCTGGAAGCGCTCATGGAATTAGTTTTGCAATATATTAAACTGTTTTCGTTCTGTATAAAACAAAAGCTAAGATCTGCGTTTTTAGCCGACTTAAAGGAGTTGAGAATTTCGCAATTATGTACAGGGAATTATGTAGGTAAAATCTACTGCAAATGACAGTTAAAACAACTGCATTTGCAGTTAAAAAGGTTACACTACATTTGCATTTAAATCGGCTGCAACATGAAGTTATTTTTTTTTAACTATTACAATTCAACTGACAAATATAGTACTGCACAAACAACTACAAATGCAGTTAGAAAAAAAAAACACATAAAACTTAATGTAAGTCTATAAAATTTAATGTTTTTATTAGTTAAACTTGGTCCTAAACTTACTAACACGAACTATTAATTTAATAAAACAAATAAATACTCTTCCTTTAATTTTATTTCTAAATAAATTACACAATTAAGAATAATTTATTTTTTGCATTTTTCACTTTAATTACACACTTTCAATACATTATCCAGAAAGATACAGAAAGAATTGGGATACAAATATTAAAGAACTGAAAGAAAATAATTACAATATTTTATGATATTTATATAAATGAATATTATTTTCTATTACATAATAACCCAGTGTAGAAACGGTAATGACATATCATTATTTTTTGGACTACCAGTAATGACACCCACTTACCTTCTGCATTATTTTAAAACATATAATAATGAGTTACTGATAATGACTTATTTTTATCATTATTTCAAATAGAAAATCATTTTCTAGATTTTTTTTTAATTTTTTGAAATCTATTTTAAGACTCAATATTTTTTAAACACTGGTAAGGATATATGTAACCACATATTTTTTGATTTTTTGTATGTTGGCGAGTAAGCTTACTTGTGTGCAGCAGGTCAATTATATTTTTATCTATTAAATATTACATGTCGATATAGCTCAGATGGTAGAGCTATTGACTGGCAATCTGTAGACCCAAGTTCGATTCCCGCAGCAGGAAATTTTATTAAAAAAAAAAATACAATAAAAAATATTTTTTTTTATAATTTATTTTTTTCAAAATCTATTTTTAGACTCATTATTTCTGTCAGTACTGGTAAGCACATAGGTAGCGATATATTTTTTGATTTTTCGTATGCTGGTGTGTAACCATAACTCATTATTTTTCGCGACATCGCCATATAAAGGTAATAAGAAATGTAATAACAAAAGTAACTAGTTACCATTACTAAGTATGTAGTTACATAACCACATATCTGGTAATGATTTTCTACACGGGGAACTATTAACATATTTTACTGCGAAATTTTCAACCTGTTTTCTTCAGCGTCCTTTTTTCGACTAAAGACACAAGATAAAAATTACTATTTTCAGATTCCTTCACTACGAATCTCTTTTCTTTTGTGTGTGCGCCACATATTTTGTATGTGTGGAATATTTGAATGAAAGGCAAACTCGAACAAACTTAAAAATAATCCGAACCAACTGCATAAAGCAACTGTAAAGAAAATGAAATAGTGTTTGTGGTTTGTTTAAAAACTAACCGTCAAAAACACTGAAAATTTCTTCCCCAACAATTGCAATTAAGAGAACAACAACCGCATTACTACCCAAATAACTGTCATGTACACTCATAGAAATAAATCTGTAAAAATAGCAGAAAAAGCAACTAAAATTTGTTAAAAATCATGCTACAGAAAAACTGTTAAATTAGCAGAATTTTTTGCTAAATACTAGTAAAATAAGAACAGCAGAAATAAAACTGTTAAATTTACAGAATTTAAGTTATACTTAAGTTAATTTTTCCTTAATTAAAAATGACAAGTTGTACTCTAAAACTGTTATATCCACAAAATTGTTGTTATTTTTAAGCTAGATTTAGTTGAATGCAAATAGCAGCCTATCTTGTTCAATTAACAGACACATCTGTTAAAAAAATTGTAAACTGCTGTTTTCGAAAGTTTAAATTTTTATATGCATTAAAAAAAAATCGAAAGAAACACTTCGAAATTTTTAATTTTTGAGAACTTTTAGACCACTAATTATTTAGCAAAAATTTTTTTCTGTTTTAACAGGTTAATTTGTTAGTTTCTATTAACAAAAATTTAACTCAAATATAATTTAAATTCAGTATATTTAACAGTTTAATTTTTGCTGTTCCTATATTACTAATAAATCTGCTAATTTAGCAGTTTTATTTTCTGAAGAATCATTTTTAACTAATTTTTAGTAGCTCAGCAAAAATATGTGTAAGTCATTCAAAACAAACAACTTTTAAATTGGATACCATGGAGCGATAAGTGCTCTTTTTCTGCTTCGAATGTATGTGCTTTAAAACAACTTTCAAAAATGTATATATAATGTTGTTTTTTTCTTTGTAAATGAATTTGTTTGTAAATTACGAATTTGTTAGAGATTCCATTTTTTATCTCTAAAAAACAAAACAGTTAATTTTATTAACGTACTTTATTATTTTGCGATTATTTACATATTTTTTAATTATTCGTACATATTTTAAAAAATACTTCAATTACAGTTCCCATTGAAAAAGGGAAGGAAATAAAGAATTGGATCCCATTGAACCTCCTGGACTATGACCCAAATATGAATTTTTCTTTTCACTAAATGCAAATATATAAAAGTTAACAATTAAAATGTATTGTTAAGGCTCTATGAAGTCGCTCGCGTGCTTTTGCATCGTGCACCAAAGAAATATGTTAATAAAATTTGTCGCAATGTTAACATATTTTATCGTTTAAAAATACCAATCAAAAGGTTCGTTAACAGAGGTTGGTCCCTTACCTTTGCTTATACATTAAAAGTTCTATAAATGTCACCTGCTTTAAATGTCGATATGCTTTAATTGCTATTACACCTTAAAAGTCGTAAAATCAAGCTAAATAAATAATTCTATAGTGACAAAAAATATATTATTTATTCAACTTAAAAATAGATTTAAAAAAATAACTGCCGTCAACTTTAAAATGTACATTAAAGTTCCAAATTTTAATTAAAGTTAAAATTTTGCTAAATGAAATTCTTCAACATAAGAATTTAACTAATCACGATTGCAAATTATAGCGTTGGAACTTAATGCATCGTTTAAAGGAAAAGTTGATTTTAAGCTAACGATGGTTGACTTGCAAAATTCAAATGACATGGTATTCGCCTTCGAAATATGTCAGGGGAAAAACTGTCCTCCAACTGTTCTCCGATTCTTTAATGAATTTAAAGCTAAAATTTCAATTATAGATCTGCGGATTCAGCAAATTTATAATGATGGCCTTATTACTGTAGAGTAGTAAAAGCTAAAAATAGTTTCCTAGTACGCTTTAATACTCTGAAAATTCCTTGAGTAATGTTTTTAAAAAAAAATAATCAATCATAGGGTTACATATAACTTTTAGGCCCAGCTTTTAGGATGTAGATTATCTTTAAACTTAGTTTAACGCAGTTTATAACTGGAATACTGCTTCTAAAATCTATTTTATTTTTCGTTTTCGGTTTAACTAAACCAAGTTTAACTGACATCCCAAAAATTCGGTCTTAATTTATTAATATTATTTAATTCAATATCGTAGCTTTTTCGAATTTAACGACTGAAGTAAACATGTTACAAACTTATTTAAAAAAAAACTGTTGAATAAAAATTAAAAAAAAATTGGTTTTGTCTGATTTTAACTTAATCGAATTGATTCAGATGCAAAGGAAGTGTTTCCTTAATATTGCCCTAAAAATAATAATAAATTGAAGCTTATGTTACACAATAGGTTCATAAATGGGCTCTGTAAAGGCTAAACATTAAAATTGTCTCTAAAATATGCTATTTCAGACATTATAGAAAGCATATTTAAATCACTTTGAAAAATGTACTATATTATATATTATAAAGAGTACTTCTAAATCACTCTAAAAATGCAAACAAATTGTACTCGAATTGATGTGATGAAAATGTGTATCTAAAAACGATACTTTTATTAACATCATGTAATCACTTTTAAATTACTAACAAAATGCTTAAATTGAACTACTGACAACATGGGACATCAAGTGTAAAATAAATCAGTGTTAAAGCTAAATTGTAACTACTTCACAATCAGTTGATGCTATTCGGAGTGCTTTTAAAATAACTTTTTTGTAATGGATTTTTTTGCTGGGAGCTTTAACTAATTTTTTACAGAATATAAAAAAAATATTAGTGTAGTAATTGCAGAATTTTTCTGAGTGTATTTGTTTTTATCGAAAAAGATTCCAAAGGACGATGATATCAAAAAACCCAACGTAAAAGGTAAACTTTTTTATGAATGAGTTATGAATTAAGATTTATTTAGATTAAAATAAAAATATGTCCTGACCACTAGTGCCATATTTTGTTAGTTTTTAGTTCTCTCCTTTTAGTATATTTATGTATACATACAATATTTTTCATTGGTTTTGTTGTTTTTGTTGTTATTATTATTTGCTGGTATGGCCACTGGTAGAGGTTAAGTCAGTAACCACAGGCAAGAATTGAAATTTGCAATGGCATCATTATATTGTTTGCCACCGGAGAAGTGCATTTGTCGCATTGCATCATAGTAGTTGGTTATGTACCCAGCCAGTGAGCCAGCCAGCCAGCCAACCAACCAACCATCCAGGCATTCAAGCTGACAGCCAAACCTAACTAACTATTGGGGACTTAAAGCACCTGGCAGCGTGAAAACCATTTATCATTTCCTTAGAGTTGTTTGGTTTATTTTTGTTTTCAGCATTTCTTCTCTTACATTTTTTCATTACATTCTTCCTTTTTTTTGTCCTAACAGGTGGACATGATAAGAGGATTTTCTACGCTCAACTTGAATTTTTAAAAAATGTTCTACCATTGAAATGAGGGAAAATGGATGAAGAAAAAAACAACTTGTGGGTTTTCTAATTGACAACTTGAAAGTTCTTTTTATGGTTTTTGAGGTCAAAAATTAAGGAGTTAAATTTAATAAAATGTCCGTTTAGTAGATTATAAAGAATGATGAACATTTACTAAAGGCAAAACTATTTTAAATTTAAAGATATAGTAAAATTGTGTATAAAAGTGGGTGCAATTTATTAATTTTTAAGAACTATGTATATGAGCAATTCCTAGAAACTTTTAACATCGCTGGTATTTTTTTAATTTATAGATTTTTTCTTATGTATATACGGATTGTAAATAGTAAATGTTAACTAACAGCAATTTCTAACACTAGTTGCTGTGTCAGCAAATTTTTAGTCAGGAGCGTGCTTGCAAAAAAGTTGGTAATTTCAGCTAAAGGTTTACTGAAAATCAGCGAACTAAATTTCACCAAAAAATAAAAATCTTCAGCAAAAGTTTTACTAACACTTAGTAAATTGCAAATGAAAAAAATCCTTGCTAAAATCACTAAACTTTTTGCTGAATATTAGTAGACTGAAAAAAAACTCGAAAAACTTTTAGCGAAATTTTACTTTAGTTAATTTATTTGCTGAAAATTTAAATATAGGAATTGTGTAGAATTGTTTTTCTTTTTTATCATTTCCGTTGTCTGTACTACATCCAGACAAGCTGCGACATCTACATTTGTCTATATGGTTGTCATCCGCGCTATATATGCGGTTATCAACACAATTTTTGTAGCAAAATAAATTAGTAAAACATTAGTTCAAAATTAGTTTAGTGCTAAAAAAATATAACTGAAACTTTTGCTGAAAACGGAATTTCAGAAAAAAAAAATGCTGGAAACTAGTACACTTGATATACAAGATGTTTTACTAATTTTTCTACTAAATTGTTTTTTTGAGTGTAGTTGAAAAATCTAAAAAAATGGCTTTCCCTATTTTAGGACGGTTTTGTTCATGAGAGAATTCCGTTCACGGCTTTGTATGTAAGTAAAAATGATGTAAGTATGTCAAAATTACTCACAACACTTGAACACCCATAGAAATAAATCTGTAAAAATAGCAGAAAAAGCAACTAAAAATTAGCTAAAAATTATGTTCCAGAAAAAACTGTTAAATTAGCAGATTTTTGTTTTGCTAAATACTTGTAAAATAATAATAGCAAAATTAAAACTGTTAAATTTATAGAATTTTAGTTATATTTAAGTTAACTTTTAGTTAATTAAAAATGACAAATTGTACTATAAATTCTAAAGAACATTTTGCTAAATATTAATAGACTAAAAACAGCAAAAGCAAACTATTATATCTACAAAATTTTTGTTATTTTTAAACTAAATTTAGTTGAATGTAAATGTTCAATTTAACAGAAGTATTTGCTAAAAGAAAATTGTAAAGTGCTGTTTTCAAAAGGCTCGATTTAAAAAAAAAAAATCTAAAAACGAACTTCGAAATTTTTAAAATGATTTTTTAGGCTACTAATTATTTAGCAAAATTTTTTGTTAATTTTGCCAGGTTAATTTGTAATTTTTTTTTAACAAAAATTTAACTCAATATAACTAAAATTGTATATATTCAACAGTTTTATTTTTGCTGTTCCTATCTTACTAATATATAGCAAAAATTATCTGCAAATTTAGCAGTTTTTTCTGCCGCATCATTTTTAACTCATCATTTTAGTGGTTTTAACTAATTTTTTTACAGACTTTTTTTAATTTTTAATTTTAAAGTTTATACATAAGAATATTTATTAATTGAGATTTAATATCAACAATTATGTTTGTTTTATATCTCTATATAATTTTTGTATCCCTTAAAATTTCCACTAAAAGCTTTATCGAACCCCATTTTATGCAATATAAAAAATGCATAAATTTAATAATTAAATACACTCCAAGTGGTATTGTTGACAAACAAGCTTAAACTGTTTATCAAATTTCAACATACAGTAGCACATATATAAGTACATTAGAATAGCTTTTGTTTTAATACAGTACTTATTTCGTTATACGAACTTAGCATCGATATTACTAGAAAATTAGCAGAGTTAACGACAGAAGCGGTACGGTTGTCGGTGACAATATTTTAAGAGAAATGGTATAGCTGTTAAAAGGTGAAATCACCAAAATTGCGACACTTAGAAACTAATACCAGAAAAAAACTAGATGGATTTGAAATAAATTTTTTTTATATGAATACTTTGAAGTTTAGAGGTAATAAAAATATTAAAATATTAGTTATTATTTGCTCTATATGCAACTGCTCGGACTTTTCGTCGCACACGCGCCATCATCTTTTGCACGAGTGGATCATCAACTTTTCGCGACGCCGCCAACCACTTGGTTTTGAATTCTGCAACATGTTTTACTAGTTGACCTGTCTTCTACAATATTCCCTTCACTATTGACCAATATTCCTCAATAAGGCATAGCTCTCGGCTATTGGGTGGATTGCAATCACGAGGTACAAAATCGATTTTATTTGCATTGTGCCACTGCAATGTGGCCTTGGCATAGTGGCAGCTTGCCAGGTCCGTCCAGAACAGTGGTTTGGTGACGTGACTCTTAATAAATGGCAAAAGACACTTTTTGAGGCAATCAATTTGAGCGTTCATTGTTCCAGATGTGATGAAAGGGCTGCTTTTACGTCCACAGCACTTTGGGCCAGGATCGCCGTTTTTTGGCCAAAAGTACAATTTGGGAAAGTATGTTTATATATTCAAAATCTAGGATTGTTGAATATTTTGTGAGTAAAATATTGTATCATTGTGGTTACTCGTTGTTACTCGGCGAGAGTTCAAAGTCAAAGTTTTTTAATATTATCGCATTTTTTATTTTATAATGATACAATAAAAAAATCATAAATAAACAAAAAACAATCCCAAACTATAAAACTGAAACTAGTTCTCAAAAAAAATAGAAACCTCTTAAGCTTAGGTAAAATTAATAAATTTGTTACTTTTTTCGTAAATGCTTAAGAGGTTTCTATTTTTTTTGAGAACTAGTTTCAGTTTTATAATTTGGGATTGTTTTTTGTTTACCCAGGTGAAAATGTTCATATATGGTCATATATGGCAACATATATGGATTCATATATGGGTTCGGATCCGAAATTTGAGGGTATATGGCCATATATGGAGATATATGAATGTTCATATACATTTTTTTTTTATTTTTTAATAAAAATATTACTTTTTTTATTTAAATTAAATGTAAATATTACAATTCTTACTGATGAATTTGTACATTTGAATGAAATTGAGAAATTATGAAATTTTTAATGGACATAAACATTTTACTTCAAGATAAGAAATTATTTTATGACTGTTTTTTGATTATTTAATGATTGTTTATACACTAATAGAAAAAAGTATGTAAAAATTTTAGTTAAACCTACTAAAAATTAGTTCAAAATGAAAAACTGCTGATTAGCAGAGTAGTTTTGCTAAATATAAATAAGATAGGTACAGAAAAAATAAAACTGTTTAATATATTTAAAAATTTTGAGTTATAATTGAGCTAAATTTCAGTGATTAGGAAATAAAATTAAATTGTAGTATTAGACAAAAAACATCACATAAAATTTAAAATTTTCAAAGTTCCTTTTTCGTTTTTTGTTTTTAATAAATAAATTTAGCAGTTTTATTTTTGCTGTTTTTATCTTACTGCAACATTTTCAATTGTATTTCAAAATTAATCATTTTATTTCAGAAGTTATCAATTGTTCTTCAGATTTATCAATTGTATTTCAGAAATAATCAATTGAATTTCAGTTTCATCAATTGTATTGTAGAAGTCATGAATTGTTTCTCAGATTTGCCAATTATATTTCAGAAATAATCAATTTATTTCCAGTTTTAATTGCTTTTCAGAAATTATCAATTGATTTTAATATTTATCAATTGTATATCAGAAACTACCAATTGTATTTCAAAAATTATGAATTGTATTTCGGAAACTGAAAATTGTATTTCAGAAACTGAAAATTGTATTTCAGAAATTTATTAATTGTATTTCAGAAATTCGCAATTGCATTTCAGAAATTATCAAATGTATTTTACAAATAATCAATTGTATTTCAGAAACTGCCAATTGTATTTAAGAAATTATCAAATGTATTGTATTTCAATATTTTTTGAATCCGCTCACGTAATTACCCCCATGACAAAAAAAAAACTTAAAAAATTACCCATATATGGAATAATATATGAGTTCATATATGAAGATATATGGAATATATGAACCAATATATGGACCAATAAATGCAGAATATTATCATATATGGATTCATACATTTGAATGTATTTACCCATATATGCTTCCATACATAACATATATGTTCATATATGATTAAACATTAAACCATATATGATCATACATGAAACCATATATGACAATATATGAACATATATGAACATTTTCACCTGGGTATTTATGATTTTTTATTGTATCAAATTTAGGATTTTCAAAAAAACCCACATTTTTGAGGTAAAATTAATAAATTTGTTACCTCCAAAATGTTCCAAGAGATATTTGAATAACTGAATGCCAATGTGTTCCATAAGATGTCTAGGTTTTTGCGACCGTTTGTGATCGTTCATAAACTTTCGAGATTTTGCGCTTTAACTGAAAAAGTACCTTCAGATCTCGCCGATTTCCAGTATTCCAGAGTTTTAGTAAAAACTACAAAATAGCATTAAAAATTACCTTAAATGAAGGTTCTGGTTTTCTTACACAGACTAGCCCCCTAAAGTCCAGGTTTGTTGGACATTTGAGTGCCAATTCTGAATAAGTACGAAATTAACCCTTAAACACATTTTAAGTTTTGACTTATTTCTGGCATTGAAGTTACATTTTCAACTTTGATGTTTTCAGAGACTTATAGTAGAATTTTATGACAAATATTTTTTCGGAACATTTTAACCCTCTAACTGTTCAACTTATGGGCCTTTTTTGACACTTTTTCAAAAGGGCTAAAAGAGACCCTTTAATTGCAGAGTTAGAGGGGTAAAATGTTCCACAAAAATGTTCCTCGTAGTGTTTTACATAAGTTCGCTAAACATTTCCTATACCTAAAATGTAAGATTCATATGGTTTTCTATGCCGTTTTTCAAAAGAGGGGAAATTTTAAGCCCCCAATGACGAAAACTTTTAAAACGCCTATACACTTATGTATATGTGTCTGTGGTCCCTCTGCCGGAATTAGTTGTCATCAGAACCTTTTTTTCTTTGTATAGTGCAATTTATTTTCCAACACATAACAACTTTAAATTTATGGCCGCCATATTGGATCGGCAAACTTGAATTCTTAAAATTTGATTTGAAATTCCTAATCTGCTACCCAAAAACTTCCCCTGGTGGAAATTTGAAGTAAATCAGGCGACATAAGAAATTAAATGAAAAAATTGTTTGTCGCCATATTGGATCCGCCATTTTGAATTTTATATTTTTTATTGCAGATACGTGATCAGCAATAGCCAAACCCCCCTTTGTGATATCTTTTAGTCTCATATACTCAATATTCTAGTTTTAGCCAAAATTCGGTGATGCTGGCCCACAGTGCACAGGAGCAAATGGTTTGCCAAAACCATGTCTTTTTTTGGAAACTTGAACTTCATTTTCAATTTACAGCTGTCAGCAGCATCTTTAGGACTTGCAGCAGTACAAAAATCTTGGCCAGAAATATATATGAAATTTTGAAAGCAGTAGGTTTCATCGTCATTAGAATCCATTTATATTTCATGATTTGGGATTCGTACAACTTGCGGCTCGTCTCGATCTGGTGCTGTTTCAGCTTTAAAACTTCTCAGTGAAGCTTGCCCCTTTATCTTTTGTACGAAAGACTGCGATTTATGCACAGATTTTGCAACAGAAGATGACGAAATCTTCGGCTTTTGCGAAAATGCCCCGAGGGCCTTCCGAGCACTTTGGTCATGCTCACCTCCACTACCAGGCTTTCTAGCAATTATCAGACATTCTCTGTAGCGATGTTAAAACCCTGAAAACTGTCGAGTGGTAAAATTTAACATTTTTCGCAATTTTACGCGCACTGAGATACGGATTATTTATATATTCGTGCAAAATAATTTGCCTAATTTCTAACTCGGTGGTAATTTTTGGCGAAACTAGAAGTCAAATTCAAATGAAGTTTCTCATGCATGAAATTTAGGTCATGGCCTACTCAGGGTATTTGAACTTCAAAATATATAAATTTGTTTGAGTAAGTTATAGGTTTTTCAAATGTCGCAATTTTGGTGTGTTCACCCTTTATTTCAGTAACGGTAATTTGCCGACTAACCCCGCAAATTATTTAAAATGAACCTTTATTATAATTTGTCTTAAAATGTTGTAGTCGTTATAGATATATGAAAAACTAATGGAACTACACTCAAAGAAGTTTGTGGGTAGAATCTATTGAAAATATCAATTAAAATAAAGGTGTATTAAAGTAAATAGTGCACAGAGGTACATATATACCTTTGAAATAACTAAAAATGTAGTTCTACTTAAAAAAATGCATTTAAAAAACTAACAATATCGTTAAAATACAAAAATAATACAAAAAAATTTTTTTAATAAAATATTTCCGATAATTTTAAATCTAAAGAAAAATTATACTTTAAAATATAGTTGGGAAATATTCAGTGTCTCAGTATTAGTAAAATACAAGTAATTAGTACTTGTACATAAAAAAATATTTACAAGCACTTTGCATGTACTTCATATATAATTACAATTAATTGGCACAATTCTTTGGTATTTGCTAAGCACCAATGTACCTAACAAATAATGTGGAACTTGCTAAGTACTATTGGTACTCGTGAAGTACTATAGGTACTTACTAAGAACAATGGTACTTGCTAAGTAATTTTCGGATTTGCTAAGTACTATGGTACAATTTAAGAAATATAGGTACTTAGAAATAACCATGGAACTAAGCAAGAACCACAGAACTAAGCAAGTACCATAGAACGGAGCAAGTACCATAGAACTAAGCAAGTACCATAATTATTTAGCAAGTTCGATAGAATTTAGCAAGTATCATAGGTACGTAGGAACTACCATAGAACTTTGCAAGTACCAATAGTACTTAGCAAAAAAAGTACCTACCGTACTTAGCAAGTACCTAGTACACAGGAAAAATTATTAACCTCAAATATATAATTAAATGTATGTTAAAAATAAAAATTGTTGCTAAGCAAATATTTAATTGAATCAATTAATATTTTAATTGACTTCGAAATATTTCTGCAAATATATGTAACATAATTATGTGTTATATAATTCCCATAATTTTTTTTCTTAAACTGAATGCATATATAGAAAATTTTTAATATAACAACCAAAAGCTTTACAGTTCACAAACAAAACAAACACATACACTGAAAATATTATTACAGTAACTGACTGTAGTTTATTTAAAAAGTTATCCGTATATTAATTTTTAAATGATTATACAGTAAAGCACAAAGAGATATATTTTTTAATTGTTTTTGTCGTTTATTTAAAAAATAAATTACATATAAATACGGATTTTCTGTTACAGTTAATATTTTCATTTAAAATGTTTTGTTAAAAAATAATTCGTTTTTGATTTCTAGGTCAGTTAAAAAAACTGAAAGAAGTAAACTAAATATCATTTATTCTTACTGATTTTGTAGTTAATTTTTTGAAATTTAAAAAATGGAAATAAATGAAAAATCATTACTTTTCAAGGATTTTGTAGTTTATTTATTAACATTTAAAAATAAATAAAAAGTTCTTTTGATTTAAATGAATAGTCAGTAGACCGGTTATCTAGTGATTTTTTATTTATTTTAAATTATATTTTCAGTTAATTTAAACTACAAACTATTTTGAGTGTACGTATGCAGTACTCCAAATATATAAACATGACATACACACACTTTTTTTAAATTTCACATTTTTTTTTTTTCATTTTCAATTAATGTTTTAATTGATATTATCACTACTTTAATCAAATTTTGTTTCAATTAATCGTATACAATTTTTATTAATTAATAGTATCATTTGCATAATAGGTGCAAAATCAATTAAAATTTTAATTAATATAATCTATTTCGTTGTTAAAATTCGTTTTTAGTTTTTTCTGGGTACATTTTAAGGAATTGGTACTTAAATATAAATTACTTCCCTAGCAATTGGTACTGAAAAAAAAATAGCATTCGACAAAAAATAAAATTCTGTTTAAACCCAGCAAGCATGGCAATACGAAGAAGATTCCCCGTTCATATTGCCAGGAAGAAAACATTTATTGCCGGCAATATCAATTTCGTATTGCGGAAATTTCCTCCGTCGGGAACAACTGTTACCCGAAGGCAATACTTCCAGGCAATACAAAAACAATACCCCTGGAAGATAAATCGACGATATCGCTAATTTATCACCTGGAAGATTAATAGGTAATATCGCAAAATAAACTCCCGGGCACAACATAACGATTTATTTTTTTCATTATGAAATTTAAGCCTGAAAAAGAATATCTGTATACTTAATCTATTGACAAACACATTAATTCTCTTGATTTCATCGTATCGTACAAATTATGTTTTAATTTTTTCCAAAATGACAAAAAAAAATTTAAAACGAATTTTATTTATATGCCGGATGATAAAAAGGTAAAATATTGCCGCAATATTATCATAAAAAATTATGACAAAAAATTAAATTTTTGAAATTTTTTTCCAAATATCACCGAGTTATCTTCCAAATGATAAAAGTAAGATAATTTCAAAATACTACTTGATTATTTTCATTCAAATGAAAATTCGAAGATATCACTTTAATAACTTCTTGGAAGATATCTTCCAAATGTTTTCTAATGTCAGTATTTTGAAGTAAAAAAAACTTAAAATTCACATTTTTATACAGAGAGCCACAATCATAACAAAACCAAATGTAATTTTTTCTTTACATTTTCAAATAGTCTTGTCTACTATTACGATGGCGTGAAAAAATATCAGCAATTTCGCAACAATTCCAAGTGAGTGAAAAATCACATTTTTTTTTATTTTTTAGTAGGTTTGAGGTTAAGAAGAAGAATAAACCTTCCTCAAAAGTTATAAACACATTAAATTTGCAAATCAGACTAGATCTAGTTTCTGCCTTTTTATGGACAGGCTTCATCAGTGATCTTCCATTAAATTGTATTATTGTTTATATTTTTATTGTCAGATTGTCTCTATATGAATAATTTCAGAAGTGATCAAACAGACATATACAAACATTCTACTTCAGATTTTCTCTGTTTATCTTCTTATTTCCTCCGTGTCACCTTTTCACAAATATTGCCACATTGACGTATGGTTTGTACGTACAAGTGCAGGCAATTTGTGTATATTGGAGACGGACAGCCAACAGGGCATTGTTTATTTTTTATAGTAAAGTGTTGTTTTTTCAAACGCGTCTTATAGACCAAATACAATTAATATTGTCATTAATATGTATTTTTATTAATTCTAATTTAGTAGGTTTGAGGTTAAGAAGAAGAATAAACCTTCCTCAAAAGTTATAAACACATTAAATTTGCAAATCAGACTAGATCTAGTTTCTGCCTTTTTATGGACAGGCTTCATCAGTGATCTTCCATTAAATTTTTTTTATTTGGAGTTCGGCAAAAGTACAAAGTATTGGGCTTTAATATGTAATTATTTACGGTACCATCGATTTGATTAAATCATGGGTTTTTAAAATGGCACATGTCAGATTTTTTCCGATTTTGAGTTTTTTGCATATTTTGCTTGTAATCGCTGTGACCGATAGTGTTTGAGCATTACGGGATCCTATGCTGCTTCTCATATATTTAATTTTTTTCAGATATGCAAACACTTTTCTTCAGGACACAGTGAAAACTTAAAATTTTAAAAATTGCTTTAAGTCATTATAAAGTCAATACTTTGCAAATAAAATGTGATTTTTTCAGACTTATTATTATTATTTTTTTTATAATTGTGAGGGTGTTTGCAGCAAAAAAAATGTAAATTTTTCCAAACCTTCTTTTGGGTTTAATGGAATTTTCAATTCCTTTCTATTAACTTTCAACTGCAAAAAAAATGTGTATTCCTAACCAAATTTGGGTCCAACAGAATCGTTAGATTGCTGCAACTGAAAATTCTTGATACAGCCCTATTTCGGTTGTCACAACCCTATTTCAGTTGGAAAAGCAGAAACAGGGTTGTCACAACCGAATTAGCGGTTGCAGAAACCGAATGTTTCGGTTGGAACCAAATGCCGTTGGGACAACATTTTTTTTTTTATACGCATTTTCTCTTTATTGCCAATAACATAGACTATAGATTCCAGTAGACAAAGGACATGAAAATATATTAATAACCCAGCAAAAAAAGAAATGCCGAAGCAGTAGAAAAACACTACAATTGGTGACCTCGATGTACTTCTTTTTTAACATAAACCGTAATGATTTTAACATTGAGTTGTCACAGGAGAGGAGTACTCCCACTTCAACATTTTTTCAGTACTTTTTGAACGAATGCAAAGGAAGCTCTTTTTCATTAAAAGTTAAAAAAAAATTCTACACAAAAAAAATTATATTTTTTTTTTATTTTACAAAAGTTTTTTTCTGAAATTTTCAACACGTTCATTTCGAAACAAAAGCAAACTTTTGATCCAGATACCATTCTGAAATAACAAAGAAGAAAAAAAACGACCAACCTTACTTTATAAAAATTATTAAAAATTTTGAAAATTTGTAGAGGTTATAGTTTTCCAAAAAGAAAAAAAATATTTTTTTTATTCGTACACCTGATATCAAATAGAATAATTCTAAGTGGTGTTAATATTGAAAATTGGCTATTCCTAAGTAAATGAACACCTTAGTATGTGTGTGGGTGCACTTTAGAGCTTTTCACCAAAACCATGTTTTTGGAACTCTTAAGGTGGAATATCGAGGCTTAAGAACCAAAAGGTTTTTGAGATTTTAGAAGGCTGTCGCAAATCCACTTTGCCTAAAAATAATGTTATGAAACCTAAATTTTAATTTCACAAAATACTTTAATTTCACAAAATTGTATTAATCAGATTTGAAGAATGCCAGCCCACTCCAAAAAATATCCTCGGAAAAAATTATTAGTTAATGACCTTAGTCTAAAAGATTCAGTATCTCCCAAGTTCAAACCTCAATAACCCAAGAAATGGCAATTTACGGTGTAACACCCTAATGCACATGGCACAATATGTATGCACACAGACTGTATAAATTAATGTGTTTATTATAAATGTATATTTAGTACAGGACCCATGTGTACATACGATATTTACATATGTTGTTGTATGAAACGCCTATCTATAACAAATGATAGAACATAATATTTATAGTGTGTGTAATCTAAAATGTATTTTGTCTGCATTTACTTTACCAATATGTGATGGTAAGTATGTAAATGAATTTAGACTAATTAATATAAATCATGATATTTGATAATAAAACAGATTAAAGTATTAAAAATTTTAATTATTGTATTATATTTTGTTTTGTTTATAAACTTACAGAAAACACATTAAACCCAATAAGGAATACATTAGTTGAAATATAAAATATTCAAACATTCAACGTCGTCACTGTACCCATATTTATTCCTTTCACATAGAAAACTAGTTTGTTGTCCAAGCCGTATTCGCTCCAAACCGAATCGTTGGGTTTCGGCAAGCGAAAAATCAGTTCCTACAACCCTAATTCGGTCGTCAAGACCCCACTTTTTGCAAGTTTTTATGCTCCGATATTGATTATGTTACTAACATAACGATGCTCGAAATTTCTTTAGTTATTATACCAGGTATTAAATTTTACATTTATAATTGAATACTCCGCCAGAAAATGGTATAGATTGTCAGTTTTTCTTCCGGAAAATTTGATATTAATTTTTGCCACTAACTGCGATATATACCTAAATTGCGTATATATTATGTTAACCCTAATTAAGGAAATAAATGACTAAACTGACTGATGAATTTGTTGACATAGCTCCAGTTTCATATAACATAGTGACATGAATATAACCAGAACTATTAAAGAATTCAATATTCAAGAATTAAATTTTCAAACAAAAATTCTAACTTAAGTAGTATTTAAAACAAAAATCGCTCTTAGTTCTGACTACGATACTGATATTTTAAATCAATTTATAATATCAGTAGGTATACATATATTTTAGAAGTTTATGTAATCAAAAAAAGTTAAAAAGTTTTCTTATTAAGATCCCTAAATGGCGACAAAGTTACGGCTATAAGTAAACAGAAATGTAAAATTTTAAAATACAAAAAAAAATAAATTTAATACCATAGAACGCGATTCATCAAACCTATTAAATATTTTGCAATAATTGCGAATACAAAGTCTAAATTTCAAATGCAGGAATGGTTTTCGCGATATCGCTGATTAAAATTTTCCCAATGAAAATATTTTATTTTCCAAAGATAATACCCTAGACCAGTCTGGTTAAAAGCCAACTAATGTTTGGACCCGAAATTCAAATGGGTTAAAGTGTCAAAATTTTCTATAAAATCCCAGCAAAAATAGTTCTGCCAAAGAAGCAATAAAAGCATCACTACTATGGCAAAGGCATCACTTCTTTTCTAATGGTTTCATCGATGAATTTAACGTTGGCGTGTCATAGGACGGAAGCATTCAAATATAGCTACTTACCATTACTCATGCTCTTTATTCTAAAGAAGCAATCCAGATGCTATGTTTAGATATTCTCTAGTATGCGTGAAAAATATGCATAAATTTTGTAGTATTTAAGCTGTTATGAAAATTTAATTCATAAGAATGCATTAAAATAATTTTTTAAAAAGCGAATTTTATGCAATGATGTATAAGTACTTCTTTATTAGTACAAATAAATGCTTCTACATTAGTGTAAAGAAACACTTTCACATTGATCATAAAAAACGTTACTCCATTGTAATAAGATACCGATTTTTGCCCCCTCACAGATTTAATAAAAAATTATTTTCGTTATTTTTAGTTTTTTATATAAAAAATTAAATAGTTAAAAAAGATATTACACTTCAAAAGATAATAAAATAAATTATAAGGTTTTCAAGAAGTAAATTGTTAAATTATAAACAAACAAATGTACTTCAATACATAAGCTCGGTTAATGAATTTCACACTTACATTGCTTTTACGAATATGAAATGAAGATAAACTTAAAAAATATTCATTTTGAGATTTATTAATAAGAAGAAAAATGTTTTCGTTTTGAATTTTAAAAAAGTAAAAAAAATGATCATTTCAAATTCAGAAATTATGAATTGTAGTAGATTTTATATTTTTTGAATTTAATTTTTTATATTCTCTGAATTTTAACTGATGATTTCTGAATTACAATTGATGTATTCTGAAAATCAATTGATATTTCCCGAATTACAAGTGCTGTTTTTCTGAACTTCAAATGACGTTTTCGAAATTTCTAATGCAAATTCTGAATATCATTATAATTTTTTTAATTAAAAAAAAAATTAATTTCAATTGATATTTTCTGAATTACAGTTGCAAAAGATATGTAAACTAAATATAAATTGTCAATTATTTGAAATAAAATGAAATTTCAAAGAAACTTGTCAAACTGAAAAAATTGTAAAATTGTATAAGTGGATCTCGCATAAAAGTTTTCACAAAAGTATTAAAAAAAGATTTTATAAAAAATAAAAGTTCATTAAAACAGTTTTCTATAAAACTTTTTGATTTGAATGATTAGAAAATATTTTGTACTATGGTTTGAAAAACTATAGAAATATAAAAACTTATGCTTCAGAAGCAATTAAAAGGGTGATTTTTTAAGATTATCATAGGTTTATATCCAAATCACTACATTTGGAACATGAACGCATGAATACTTTCGGAAGTTCATTTGAATAACTTCCAAAAAGCACTTAAAGCATACTAACTGAAACTAAGGAAGCAATGAAAGCAGTTATAACCAAAGAATGAATACCACATTTTTTTGCTGGGATCATAAAAGAAAAGAAAATCGTAAATACAGCCCATGTGGGCGGTAGGTCCAAATATGGACCGATCCTATTTAGAATTTACAGGCTTAGTCCTTGGGACCATGTGAGTCAGCGAACCAAATTCTTAAAATCAGCTCGCTGATTTTCAGCAAATACCTTTTGCTGAAATTACCAACTTTTTTGCAAGCACGGTCCTGACTAAAAATTTGCTGACACAGCAACATTTTTTGTTGACTTTAATGACTTTTATTTTTTTTTTTTATTTTTTGGTGTAGATAAATGGCAATTAGTGAAATGCGATGGTGTGGTAGTGGCGAATTAAAAGGAAAAGGAAAATAAAGCGGTGTAAGCTTTATAGTTTCAGAGATCCTAAGAAATGCCTTAAACTTGAGGAAACCCATTTCCGAACTCAAATTTTTAGACTACCCAGCAAAAAAAATTACCAGTACTTCTTTCAATGCTTCACAAGTATCCGTTAGTATATTTTTACAGCTTTTTTAGAATTACTTCTGAACAACATCGAAAAAATCACTTAAGTATTGCTTCTAAAGAGTAACTGCTCCAAAAGTGATCGTAAAAAGTGATTTCGGTACCATTTGGCATTTTCAAACAGAGGGTCCCGGTTCGATTCCCGGCGGGACCAATATTTTTTTTAAATTTTTTTTATTCTATTAATTTTTTTTTAATATTTATAATTGCCCAAGTAAAAAAGTTTTGATATAGTCTTATATTATAATATAAAATGTTGTTAATTATATTGGAACATATATACCAAGATATAATTATATAAAATTTTACGAAATTATATCCTTAATATATAACTATATCTTGTTATATATTGCAAAATATATAGTGCAACATATTACAATATCCAATTATATATAGGCCTATATATATAATTGTATCGAATTATATACCATTATAACCAGTTGGATATGATTATATTATATTTGATACATTTGGATGAGGACAAAATCCGGATAAAATTGTATCAAACCATATCTTATTCAATCAATTTAGATCTAATTGTGTCAACTTAGATATAATACGATCATAATGCGATCTAATTTGATACAATTAGATGTTCTCATTTTTCGGATATTATTATATATAATATCAAAAGTCATATAAATTTTTTTAGTAGGGTAATTTGTTTAAATTCAACATTTTTTTTAATTTTAACATTTTTATACCCTACACCACTATGTGGTCAGGGTTTTATAAGTTTGTGCTGATGTTTGTAACACCAAAAAATATTGGTCCTAGACCCACCTTATAGTATACCGATCGGCTCAGAATTTTTTTTATTTCGATTTAACGATGTCCGTCTGTCCGTCCGTCTGTCTGTCTGTCCATGCATTCTTGTGCGCACTCTACAGGTCGCAAATATTAAGATATTTTGATGAAACTCGGTACACAGACTTATGTCGGCCCAAGGACGACGCCTATTTTGGTTAAAATCCGTCCATGTTTAGACCTAGTGCCCATTTAAGGGTCCTACCAAAATTATATTGTTTATACGCTGCAGGTCGTAAATATTAAGATATTTTGATGAAATTTGGTACACAGACCTATGTTAGCCCAATAACGCAGCCTATTGATTTTGGTGAACATCGGTCTATGTTTAGACCTAGTGCCCATATAAGGGTCCTACCAAAATTATACTGTTTATACGCTGCAGGTCGCAAATATTAAGATATTTTGATGAAACTTTGTACACCGACTTATGTCGGCCCAAGGACGCAGCCTATAGATTTTGGTGAACATCGGTCCATGTTTAGACCTAGTGCCCATATAAGGGTCCTACCAAAATTATACTGTTTATACGCTGCAGGTCGCCAATATTAAGATATTTTGATGAAATTTGGTACACCGATCTATGTCAGCCCAAGGATGAAGCCTATTGATTTTGCTTAACACCGGTCCATGTTTAGACCTAGTACCCATATAAGGGTCCCTCCAAAATTGGCTTGGTTACAAACTGCAGGTCGCAAATATTAAGATATTTTAATGAAATTTGGTGCGCTGACTCACATTATAGAAAATTTTAACACAAGCCCCATTTTAACCCATTCGAATTTCGGATCCAAACATTAGTTGGCTTTTAACCAGACGGGTGTAGGGTATTGTATAGTCGGCATGTCCGACTTTAACCTTTTTACTCGTTAAAAATATGTATGTATAAAGAAATGGTGAGAAATTGATTTTTATGCACCTGTAAAAATAGTACTGAAAACAATATTGAATTGGGGTGCACCTTTTACATTTGTTTAATAAGTACTTTTATGGAAGGGAATAAGTAACAATATCTCGCTGTAACAAAGTGGTGTTTTTATGCCAGTCAACTTTTATATCAAAGAATGGCTCAGCGGTAGAGCGCTAGACTAGCAATCGTGAGGTCGCAAGGCGGCAATAAAAAACTTTTGTAAAATAAAAAAAATATATATATTTTTTTTTTTGTAAAGAATTTTTTTTAATTTTTAGTTGGTGAAAAAAAACTTCCTTTGCACTTGTTCAAAATGTACTAAAAAAATGTTGAAGTGGGAGTACTCCTCTCCTATGACAACTCAATGTTAAAATAATTAGTGTTTATTTTTTAAAAAAAAGGACATCTAGATCATCAATTGTAGTGCTTTTTCTACTCCTTCGGCATCTCTTTTTTTGCTGGGTTAAATCAAAGAATGATGCAGTTGGTGAATTATTCAGAAAATGCTTACCTACAAGCAAAACTACATGGGAGCAGACATATAACTCATTAAAAAATATTGCAAAAGATCAAATTGGATACAAGAAAAAAGAAGATAGAAAAATTTTGATATCAGACAACAATTTAAAACTAATTCAGAAAAGAAACAAGCTAAAACAACAAAAGCTAGAAAATTCAAATCTGAAAATTCGGTACGATATTGCGGTGAAAACTGTAAAAAAATAAGCCCGAAATTATAAAAGAAAGTACTTTGAAAATTTAGCTTGCGAAGCCGTAGTAGCGGCAGGATCGAATAATATGCTAGAGCTAAATTAATATATCGTATTTAAAATCAAAATATGAACCGCAAAAGTATCACAAAGGACAAAAGTGGTCAGTTGCTTACAAATGTGGATGAACAGACTTCTAGGTGGAGCGAACAGTTTGAGTCGATAAGCAACTTTGATGAGGAAAACAGCATCGCAAGACACACTACTCTCTCCGAAACCACGATATCGGATAACCGACCAGATATTGTAGGGATTATCACCGCTATCTCAAACCTAAAACCGAACAAGGCACCTGGAAAGGATGGCTTCATCCCAAAACATCTCCAGACAAACCACGCTATATTAGCTGATATATGTATTACATTTACAATGCTTGGATAAACGAAGAACTTCCAAACGCATAGACGAAAGGCGCCATTATAAAACTTCTTAAGAAAAATGACTTGACTGTAAGTGATAACTGAAGTGGTATCATACTCCTCAACACAATAAACAAAATAACTGCAATAATAAATACCAGGCTTGAAGTAGTTAGGCAAACATTACGGGATGAGCAGGCACAACTTCACAACTTCCGCCTACATCACAACTGCGTGGACCAGACAAATACCCTACACATCATAATGGAACAGTATGTCGAGTGCCTGTACAAATAATAAATACTGTTACATTTTTACTTTTAAAAACGTTGCTTTATTTCCCTTAAATAAACCGGGTTATTTTCTACTACAATCAAAATAACCAATCCCAATGCCGACACCAATTGTTACATTTTACTTTATAAAAACGTTCGTTTACCTCCTTTAGATAAACCGGGCTGGTGCTCTTAGTAAATAAAATAACTCTTACACTCTGCTTAATTGAGCATATATTCTTATTTATTTACACTCTCTTTACTTTATGCACAAATCCGTATAACACACGTACAAACTCTAATGATTAACTGACTACTCAATGCTAATGCGGAATTAACAATCTCTAGTACGCAACCTAACAGCATAAATGTTAAAGTACAACTTTATGAATGAAAACCTCTCGTTTACTAAGAAAAATTTATAAATTGTGGCTGCAAATAGGAAATCTAAATTTTTTCCCACAATTTAACTGATAAATTGATATTTTTATTATTGCTACTGATAACACTGTGAGACAAATGGTAGGGGTCAGTGATCGGGAAGAGTTCAAACTACCGGGGAAAGTTATATCGTTAAAAAAGAAGTTATACGTGTCCCGGCGTTTCGCTGGGTCACCCCCTAGGAATCGAGATATATCGATTTGACCTTTGGTGGTCTTTTTTTACACATAACTCGAGAACCACTAGTCCGATTTTGCTCAAACAATTTTAAAAAAATTAAAAATTACAATTCCTTTAATGTGTTCATATAACGTTTTTCTATATACTCAACAGTTTTGCCGGTAAAAATAAATGTATGAAGAAAAAAATATTTTTTACCTAAAATATTAAAAAAAAGTAATAAACAAAAGGTTATTGATTTTTATGGTAGCGGTAACAAACATTTATTTTTACCGGCAAAACTGTTGAGTATATAGAAAAACGTTATATAAACAGATTAAAGGAATTGTAATTTTTAATTTTTTTAAAATTGTTTGAGCATGATATATCTCGATTCCTAGAGCTGACCCAGCGAAACGCCGGGACACATATAACTTGTTTTTACCGATATAACATTTCCCGTTGGTTTCATCCTATCCCGATTTTGACTGTCGCATAGTGTAATTTTCGTTATATTTAAAGAAGAAGAATATGATTATCATAACTAGTTAATAATATGATTATTTATCAATCATAAACTATACTCAAAATTATATGATACTCTTCGAATATAGTCATGCCAACTATATTTATTCTTTGTATTTTTATATGGATACTAAGTTCAAACATGCACCGATTTTAATCTTTTTTAGACCGATATAAGTCAGTGTTCTAAATTTGACCAAAACAGCTTCATATATACGAACTTTAGAGTGCGCACAAAAATACATGGACAGAAGGACTAAGAGACACAGCATAGACGTCGCTGAATTGACTCAAAAACTTTTCTATGTGGATCCGTATACTAACAGATGGGTCTATATTCAATATTTTTTAGTATTTCAAACATCAGCACGGACATTAAAAGAGACATTTTAATATGACTTTCAATGGAACAAAATAAGTTAACTTAAATAAAAATCTGAAAATTAAAAAGTTCTAGAATTTTATAAGCCCTTTTCCGAAAATTCATAATTCAAATTTTGTTTAATCAGTAGTCACAAGTTTTAGAAAAACAAATTAAAATATAAATTGCATAATGTATGCATTCTTCAATATAAAAGTCGAGATATATACCATTCCAATGCAATTAACTTTATAACCCATGAGTGTTTCAAGTTTCGAGAAAAGAAAATTGTGACGTTTAAGACGATTTCAACATCTGTGACGCGCAAAATAGAAAGGGACCTAAGGATAGAAAGGGACCTAAGGTCAGGAGAGCATGGGATCGGTCTCATTCGATGCTCAGATGTTGTCCACAAAAAAAAATTTATTTTTTTACCCTTAGGTCCCTTTCTCTATGCGCTGTCACATATAGAATATAACAAAATCGAAAGACACAAATTCAGATATATGCGACCTATAGTTGAATGTCTGATATATTTATGATATGTAATAACAATTAGTTTGCAATGTGAGTGGTGAATGAATGATTTATCATAAAATTATTCCCTTTTGTTTTTAGTTATTGAATGAATTCAAGATAAATTTAATTACATAAATGAAAAACAAAATGCATGCATCAACACGCATCATGATGCTGTTGTTATGTAAATTTTCAATAACAAAATAATTGAATACTTAATGCAAATTTGCGGTTTAAACACATTTATTGATTATTTTAATTGAAATATAGTTAGTAAAAATACTGTTTTTGGCAATAGGCTTTTTGCAATTATATTATTGATCAAAGTCAATAAAATTACTCTCATAGCTTTTTATATCAGGAAGTCCATTCCCTACGGGGAATGAGGAGTCAATTGCCTTCCAAGGACCTATCCCGTGACCGGTCAACCGAAGGCATATTACTAAATTAGTACAAATATAAACCAAAGAGAATGAATTAATTTTCTAAGTATTTTCTGATTCGTTACTTTCACTATTGCTTTTAAAAAACTTGACCAATACCGAAATAAAAAATAAAATTCGCGGCATATTTTTTATTTATTTTACTCTTTTATTTATTTTGAACTTTATTTTTTTAAGATTTGCTTATTTTAGCTCTTATTTTAAATTTTTATAATTTTTTGTTAAAAAATTTCAAGTTTTGTATTTTTAACGTTTTTATACCCTACACCACTATGTGGTCAGGGTATTATAAGTTTGTGCTGATGCTTGTAACACCAAAAAATATTGGTCCTAGACCCACCTTATACTATACCGATCGGCTCAGAATTTTTATTTCGATTTAACGATGTCCTTCTGTCCACCCGTCCGTCTGTCTGTCCATGCATTCTTGTGCGCACTCTACAGGCCGCAAATATTAAGATATTTTTATGAAATTTGGTATACCGACCTATATCAGCCTAAGGACGAAGCCTATTGATTTTAGTTGACAGCGGTCCATGTTTAGACCTAGTGCCCATGTAAGGGTCCCCCCAAAATTGGCGTGGTTACAAACTGCAGGTCGCAAATATTAAGATATTTTAATGAAATTTGTTTCGCTGACTCACATTATAGAAAATTTTGACACAAGTCCCATTTTAACCCATTCAAATTTCGGATCCAAACATTAGTTGGCTTTTAACCAGATTGGTGTAGGGTATTGTATAGTCGGCATGCCCGACTTTAACATTTTTACTCGTTTAATGTTAAAGCTGTTTTAGTTTTAACAATTGGTATTTCATTTAATTTTCTTTTTAACTTAAGGGCAATTTTTAAAATTTTTATTTATATTATCAGAGCAATTTTCTAATTTTTAATTGATTTTTTAATTTAATTATGGCCAGAGAAAAAAACGAGTCAACTGCCATTAAAGGACCTATCCCGTGACCGGTCAATCGGGGTATTAATGAATTTGTTCATTAATCCAATGATTTTTTTCATTGAAAAGTCCCCAAAGAACGCGTTCATTAAATCAATGAAACGTATTCATTAAATGAAAACTAATTGAAAAAAATATATTTTTTTGTGGTACTTTTTTTATTTATTTTTATTTTATTAATTTTTATTTGTACATATATTTCTTTTTCGTTTTTATAACGTTTTTGACATCTCCCTGAAGTCGACATGAACCCGCAATCACCAGAATGTAAACATTATCGCGTTACCGATTGATCTAAATAGACAAAACAAAATGATGTCATTATTTGGACTTTTATATTTAAATAATTTCAGTTTGCAACCCTAGCGTTCATTAGTGGAACATATATCTATTTTAGTAATTAACAAATTCAAAACCCTTATAAAAATTATAGCATATCTTACGGGTTAGTTGAAAATATATAATGAAAAAATTCATTAAATGAATGAATTTTTCATTAACTCAATGAAATTTTTTCATTAAATCAGTAAATTCAGATTAATGAAATCGATTCATTAAGAGTATGAACGAAAATTCTATCAGTGTATGTTAGTGTTGTTTTCTTTTCTATTTTTTCTTTTCCACTTTTTTATTTGCTTGTAGTGTTTGTTTTTTCTTTTTCTTTTTTATTTGAACAGAAAGGAAAAATATATAACTTTACCATCAGCCAGCAACATTAGATCAGACGGTACAGCGTTTGCCTTACAAGCAGGAGGTTGTGTTATTTTTTATTAGTTTGTTTGAAAAGCTATTTTTAGACACACCACCTTACTGTTACAAGGTGCCTAAACTGTGGCAATTGGTCATTTCCAATGACAACGTCATGTTAAAGTGATATGTCTCTTTCCAACAAAAAGACCGATCAACGACCGGTCTCCGCCCCCTTGGGACCTATCCTGCGTGTCATCTGGGACCGGTCCCTTTCTCCGTAGGGTTGGTAGTCTTTGGAAGAGGGGACTGGTCACAGAACACGTTACGTGACTGGTCCTTGGTGATAGGTTCGGTCTTTTTCCTCCCTTAAAGGTATATTCTGGATTATTGTGAACTATATATCCATTTATTTTTACTGGTTTTTCAGTTTTTTAAATAGTAAATATTTGAATTTAAACGAAAAGTAAGTTGACCCCTTTTCAAAATTAATTTAAATTTGTTTTAAATGATATTTTTTTATTATTTTAGCTTACAAACTATTTTGAGTGAAGGAATAAACTAAACATAACGAAAATTTTAAAGCGATTATTTGAATTAAGTTTTCTGTTAAAACTTTAAATTGACTATTTCGATAGTTTTTGCATTCAAAAACATTATATTTTATACCTCAGTTACTATGACCAAATGGCTACAATCGGTAGCCAACCACACCCATTCTACAACTGGTTCCACTGCAACCGATTCCATGGAACTAATTCCGGAACCAGTTCCTGGGATCCCATATGGGATCCAATAGAATCAGTTCCAGAACTGATTCTAGAGCAACCGGTTCCACTTTGGAGCTATAGAAGGGGTTGCTTTTGGGACAATTTCAAACAAAAAGAATCGGTGTTAGAATCGACAGTAGAAGGGGTTGTGAATGAAAACCCAGGAAAATTTTCTATTCCAAAGAATTGGTTGTAGAATAGCTACTTTTCATTCACAACCCCTTCTACTGTCGATTCTAACACCGATTCTTTTTGTTTGAAATTGTCCCAAAAGCAACCACTTCTATAGATCCAAAGTGGAACCGGTTGCCCTAGAATCAGTTCTGGAACTAGTTATAAAACTGATTCTACGTCAGTCACACCTTCCATAAAGGAACCCAGGAACTGGTTCCAGAACCAGTTCCATGGAATCGGTTGCAATGGAACCAGTTGTAGAATAGGTGTAGTTGGCAACCGATTGTATAATTTTTTCTTGGGAAGTAGCTATTCTACAACCGATTCTTTGGAACAGAAAATTTTCCTGGGTATTTAAAGTGGTATTCTCTCAATAATATTCATTTCGGCGACAATAAATGCATAAATTTTAGTTTATAGAATTTTTTTTTGTTTTTTTTTTAAATACACGTTAAAATAATCACAATTTAGCAATTTGGTAAAAAAAACATATTTTTCAATAAACAACAGCTTTTTTTTAAATAATTTTTTTAAAGTATTTTTCTTGAAATGTACACGTCTTTAGAAATCATATATGGAAAAATGGTTAAAATCGAAGAGATCATGCATTTAAGGGTTAAAGTGTGAAAACGCCTTTCTTTTAAAGAAAACTATTTAAGATTTATCATTGTATCTTCTGTTGTTCAATTTATTTAAAATCCCACATCATTTACCCAAACGAATATCTACTTTTATTGCTGTATAGACTCCAATGTAGGTACTTGTAATTAAATCGTGTTTGATATGTTCATTCAATGAATGGGTATTTTTTTTTATTATGACGTAAATGCAAATTGTTGTTGGAATGTATACAAATTAAAGGTGTAAGAGTGAGTATTTGGCATTTTCAGTTTATATATTCATGTGGATATTTGTAAATCCTAGAATATCCTTGATTTCATTTACATTTCAGCGCGACAAAAAATTTTTGTTTGTACAAAAAAAAATCTATAAAAAAAAGATACACAGACGCAATTTATATGTAAATTTGTTTAACGAAAAATAAAACCAAAATATCATCAGGCTCCTTGGCACGCATGTTGTTCTCGCAGTCTGAAATAACATGTTTACTGATTGTGAGTTGTTAAATGTAGTTTCTTGTCAGTGTTGTATTTTCTTGAAGATTTATCCCCATTTTTTTGAAATCACTTGGCACGAAAAAAGTTTTGGGACCCGTTCAAAGAAGCTGCATAATAGAGTATAACCGATCGATAACAAATAAAACGCATTCGTTCTGATAACCTCATTTGTAGTCAATCGAATGGTTCAATTACGGTAATAAAATTTTTCGGCGATGACAACAGAAAACATATTATAATAATAGTTTTTGACTGCGAAAATGGGATTTTTGGTTGCCTCAATAAGAATTTGGTAGTCATAAAAAAACAATTCCGATTATTGGAACGAATCTGTTTTCAGTGTTTAGTTTCAGAAGTGACTTTGGTGTAAGATTGTTTTCAAATAAGAAATCCTTAGTGAAAGAACCGATATTAGACAATTTTCTGAATCAAGACAAGTTGTTCTTCAAACAAGGTTTTGAAAAGAGAAATTTAACTGGGTAATTGCGAAAAAGTATAAGAGTAAACAAAGAACTCTTCTGGGAAAACTCTGCGAAATTAAACTTTTGTAAAATGAAATCGAAAATATACTTCAATGTACTTTTTGTGAATGGATCTCGATGATGATTGTATTATAAAATTAAAAATAAAAGCATTTTGGGATTCAGAAGAAAAATTGTTAAGGTCGATTTTGTAATACTCTATAAAATCATTTATCAGTTGAAAGATTTTGTATACGATTAAGGTTTTTTCGTCAGTAATATTAAACCTGAAAAATTATATCTTATATACCAATGGCAAAACGCTAGCGAAACGTGCTTTAACAAACCCAAAATTATAGCACCCCCAGTGTAGAAAATCATTACCAGATATGTGGTTATGTAACTACATACTTGGTAATGGTAACTAGTTACTTTTGTTATTACATTTCTTATTACCTTTATATGGCGATGTCGCGAAAAATAATGAGTTATGGTTACACACTAGCATACGAATAATCAAAAAATATATCGTTACCTATGTGCTTACCAGTACTGACAAAAATAATGAGTCTAAAAATAGATATTCAAAAAAATAAATTATATAAAAAAAATATTTTTTATTGTATTTTTTTTAAATAAAATTTACTGGTGCGGGAATCGAACCTGGGTCTACAGATTGCCAGTCAATAGCTCTACCATCTGAGCTATATCGACATGTAATATTTAATATATAAAAACATAATTGACCTGCTGCACACAAGTAAGCTTACTCGCCAACATACAAAAAATCAAAAAATATGTGGTTATATACATATATCATTACCAGTGTTTAAAAAATATTGAGTCTAAAAATAGATTTCAAAAAAATCTAGAAAATGATTTTCTATTTGAAATAATGATAAAAATAAGTCATTATCAGTAACTCATTATTATATGTTTTAAAATAATTCAGAAGGTAAGTGGGTGTCATTACTGGTAGTCCAAAAAATAATAATATGTCATTACCGTTTCTACACTGGGCCATTACACACAATAACCGGCAGTTCAAAAAGTGTCAGAAAAGTGTAAAAAAAAATTGTTACAGAAATAGACATTACAAAACAAAATTAAAGAAGTTCATATATATGTTCGGGTCCTGCCGTGATTTGAATACAGGCCGTCAGATTGGCAAACGAGTGCTTTACTCACTAAACTTACGAGATATTAATTTTGTTTAATTTATTTTATATTTATTTATTTGTTTTATAGTTAGGCCGTCTATTTCTTTTAGAAAAAGCAATAGTTTGGGTTAGTTGGGTAATATTTCACAAAATATTTATATAAAATTGTAACTAATTCTGTGTCAATTCCTTTTGGGTCACTTTGGTGGCATGTATGTTTCTTTAGGTCAGTTAGGTGACATACCCCTGTGGGTTGGTCGTAGGACATAATTTGAAGCTCTAGCAATAGTTTTAATATTTTTAGCAAAAAATTTGATTTAGAACCATTGCACTGTGGTCGTGAAAAGGTTTGGGATATTGCAAACATCAGCATAAACTAATTTAATATCGTGATAATATATGTAGGGTATAAAAAACAGACACCACTAACAATTTCAACACATTCATACCAAAATAAAAATTGTTTCATCTTCTTTTCTTTAAGCAATAAAATAAATGAAAGTCATTTAAAGCATTACAAGAAAATCCCGCAAATGCAAATTTTTTATATAACATGCTACTATGCAAATGTTTTAAAAATGTATATTCTGATGTGGAACACAACATCACATGCTATACATTGAGATGTACACAAGAGGGTGGCACTTTTTTGCATATTAAAATATCAGTTTTCTGAAACAATTCGAGTAATATTAAAACATACGCCATTAGAAAAAAATCTGTAAGATTTTTAGTTAAAACTACTAAATATTAGTTAAAAATTAGCTTGCAGAAATAATTGCTGAAATTAACAGATCATTTTTGGAAATTAAAATTTTGTTTTGCGATTTTTTTTCTTAATGCCTTCTTAAATCAGCAGAATATTAGCAAAAATTTCTGTCAAATTTAGCAATCGATACTGCTATTTGTATTCAAATAAATTTAGCTAAAAAAAATAACAGAATTTTAACAGATATAACAGTTTGATTTTGGTATTTTTAGTCTATTAATAATTAGCGAAATTTTCTACAGGTTTTACAGTATAATTTGCCATTTTCAATTAACTCAAGGTTAACTCAAATCTAACTGAAAAATGTGTAAATTTGAGTGCTTTATTTTTGCTGTTCTTATCTTACTATTATGTGGTAATGCATATCATAATCATACACTTTGATAATCATAAACTTTGTAATATTTGATCAAGTTTCCGATTACAAGTTTGATAAGTCAGTTATTCATTTTATGAAGTTTAGTTTTTTAGATTATTCGTTTTCCTACTTTTATTGTAATCGGTTTAGATTTTCTTTTATGTTAAATATTTTTGAATTTTGTAATTATTATTTTTGGTTAATAAATAAATATAATTTTGTAAAAACTAACCGTTTGGCTTTGGATTTAATACCAAATCCTACAATTATTTACAAAATAAAATCTGCTAATTTCATTAGGTATTTCTGCAAAGCCATTTTTAGCTACCCGAGGAAAAACGTTTATAAAATATATATGAATGGATATATTCGTAATATGTAGCTGCCCTAGTAAAAATGATTTTTATATAATCAGATATGATTTTTATACAATCATTTATGATTTTATACAATTATAACTTGTCGAATATTGTGAAACATATATTTTTATATGATTATATCAGAAGATATTTAATTATATAAAATTATATTAACCAGATCCACCCTTTTCCGGATCAAATCATGTATGGGTTAATATAATTATATAAAAAATATATTATTTGATCCGAAAAATGGTGGATCTGGTTAATATAATTTTATATAATCAAATATCTTTTGATATAATCATATAAAAATATATGTTTCACAATACTCGACAAGTTATAATTGTATAAAATCATAAATGATTGTATAAAAATCATATATGAATATATAAAAATCATTTTTACTAGGGTGGATATAATTTCACTCGAAAAATTATTATATTAAATTATATCAAATCGGATAGAATTGTATACATAAAAAAGCAAGCAATAAAATCATTTTTACAAACATATATATTTCTCTTTCTCTTAAGTCCCATAAATCCTATAAAATTTTCATTATGAAAGAGAAAACATGTATGTTTGTAAAAATGTTTTTAAAATAAAAATAAAAATTTCTGAAATACATTTGGAAAAATTTGAAATGCAATTAGAATTTTCTTAAATACAATTGGACATTTTTGGAATACAAATAGAGTCTTTTTAAATACATTTGGGAATTTCTTAAATACATTTAGAGAATTTTGAAATACAAATGGAATTATTTGAAATGCATTTGGTCAATTTCGAAATACAGATTTAAAATTTTTAAATACAAATGAATAATTTTGAAATGTATTTGGACAATTTTAATATTGAATTTACACTGAGCAAAAACAACCTAGTTTTCGTACGAAACTACTTTTGGCTTGATTTTTATATATGCGTTTTGACAATTAAAAACTAGCAGGAGCCAAAAACTAGGTAGTTTTTCCTCAGTCTAAATGCAGTATTAAATACAAATATAATTTTCTTAAATACAAATAAAATATTTTAAAATATATTTGTACACAGAAAGAATTTACAAAATTCTAATTAAATTTTTAAACACCTTTCTCATACCGAATTTGTAAATACAAAAAAAAAAACTTTAAAAAGGCATCAACAAAGAAATTTGTAAATCCAAAAAAAAAATTTTCTTTTTCTGTAACTTTGAATTTTTGTTTTTAAACAATTTTTATATGAAATATAACAATTTACAAACGAGTTACAAATATTTCAAACAAAAAAATTGTTGAAAATAAAATTTCAATTTAAAAGCAAATGTGATTGCTTCTACAAATTCCCATTGTTGGTGCCTACTGTTTTTTATGTGTATAATTTTGAAATGCATTTTGAAAATTTTAAAATAAATTTTTGACAGTTTTGAAATGCAATTGGACAAATATCAATTGTTTTTAGACAATTTTAAGCAATATTTGTACAATTGTGAAAGATCTTTGGACAATTCTAAAACATTTTTGGACAATTTTGAATGATTTTTGGACAAAATTAAAACATTTTTGTAATATTTTAAAACATTTTTATATAATTTTAAAAACATTTTAGACAATTTTAAAATATATTTGGACAATTTTAAAATATATTTGGGCAATTCTAAAACATTTTTGGACAATTTTAATATATTTTTGGATAATTTTATAACATTTTTAGACAATTTTGAAATATATTTTGAATTTTCTGAAATAAAACTGAAAACATGGTGTAGTTTTTACTCCAAATACCAAAAGGTACATTTAATAAACTGAGATGTTCAGTAATTTAACACCTAAAAGTTTTGGACTAATTAAACAAATTGTGTACTAGGCTTTCCAGTACCGATTTCGGTAATACCGAAATTGTCGAAATTCGAGACATTTTAGCAAAATACCGATTTTAGAACGATATCGATTTCGGTATTTCATAAAATTTTTTGTTTGTTTTTTATTTTAATACTTTATGTCTTTTTTAAGAGAAATTTTAACAAATTTGACAATAATTTTGTTTTTGTGTTTGCAATTCTTACAAATTTTATATTTTAAAGATGCTAACATTAATAAATATGAGTATATTACATTTTTACTCAACTAGAACTTTGGATAACGCAAGAACTAAAATTAACCCAGCCAAAAAATGTCTGATTATGATTACTTATAAATAGTATCACTTTTGCAAGTGTTATAATTTATATTTAATCCTTTAATTCCCAGTGGAACATAGGGCCACCAAGTGTTATAATCACGAGTCTTAATTAATTCAAACATAAAAAATCTTAAAACTTTTCTTGAGAGAAAGTCAAAAGATTAAAAAATTATTCTAGTAAATATTTATTCACTTTTGTGTCTACGATTTTCCAGTATTGGTGATGGAAATTGTCAAATTTGTCCAAATTTTCAAAAAAGAATAAAAAAACAATTATTTTTGATTATGATGCTTTTTTTTTGATTCTCGCGAATTACAATTTTTTGTTTTTACTCAGGATTTAAAAATGTTTTTTTTTTTTATTTGCGAATTAACTTTAGTCAATAATATCTTCGCGAACCAAAAATAATATAAAAATAATTCGTGCGAATTATCTTTATATTTTTTGACTCGCGAATTTAAAAATCAACTTTTTTTATCATCTTTGAAAATAATTATTTTGAATCAATTCTTCAAAGCTCTGATCTGATTAATACTTCGCGAATTATCTCTTAATCAAAATTGAATCAATATTAATTAAACCAGAACATTACCTCACTTTGTTCAATATCAAATCATTGATTTAAAAACATTTTAAAATATTCACTGATTCATAAAATGAATGAATTTTTATTCGTATTGATTCGAAAAAGAATTATCCTTTTCAAGCTCTGAATGAAACACAAGAGAGAAGATTAGGCCTGCTTGGAATCAATAATTTTCGTAAAGAATTTTGAGATGTGCTATATCTAACTTTACGCGCTAAATAATAATATTTATATGGATACCGAAAATACCGAAAATTCGGTACTGGAAAATTTTCAATACCGAAATACCGATTCGGTATTAGAAACCCTATTGCATACGACAGAGGCTGGCAGTGAACTATTGCACTTCGTAGACTTATTCAGAGCCGCATTTTCGTAAGGTCTCGCAAGTTGTCTCTCTCGTGTAAGAAAGTAAAGGATTAAAATTCTATGTTTATTATACCCTACACCACAACGTGGAAATGGTATAATAAGTTTGTGCCGATATTTGTAATACAAAACGAGTAAAAAGGTTAAAGTCGGGCATGCCGACTATACAATACCCTACACCAGTCTGGTTAAAAACCAACTAATGTTTGGATCCAAAATTCGAATGTGTTAAAATGGGACTTGTGTCAAAATTTTCTATAATGTGAGTCAGCGCACCAAATTTCATTAAAATATCTTAATATTTGCGACCTGCAGTTTGTAACCAAGCCAATTTTGGGGGGACCCTTATAAGGGCACTAGGTTTAAACATGGACCGGTGTCAACCAAAATCAATAGGCTTCGTCCTTGGGCTGCCATAGGTCGGTGTACCAAATTTCATCAAAATATCTTAATATTTGCGACCTGCAGCGTATAAACAATATAATTTTGGTAGGACCCTTATATGGGCACTAGGTCTAAACATGGACCGATGTTCACCAAATTCAATAGGCTTCGTCCTTGGGCCGACATAAGTCGGTGTACCATATTTCATCAAAATATCGTAATATTTGCGACCTGCAGCGTATAAACAATATAATTTTGGTAGGACCCTTATATGGGCACTAGGTCTAAACATGGACCGATGTTCACCAAATTCAATAGGCTTCGTCCTTGGGCCGACATAAGTCGGTGTACCAAATTTCATCAAAATATCTTAATATTTGCGACCTGCAGCGTATAAACAATATAATTTTGGTAGGACCCTTATATGGGCACTAGGTCTAAACATGGACCGATGTTCACCAAATTCAATAGGCTTCGTCCTTGGGCCGACATAAGTCGGTGTACCATATTTCATCAAAATATCGTAATATTTGCGACCTGCAGCGTATAAACAATATAATTTTGGTAGGACCCTTATATGGGCACTAGGTCTAAACATGGACCGATGTTCACCAAAATCAATAGGCGTCGTCCTTGGGCCGACATAAGTCGGTGTACCAAGTTTCATCAAAATATCTTAATATTTGCGACCTGTAGAGTGCGCACAAGAATGCATGGACAGACAGACGGACGGACGGACAGACGGATATCGTTAAATTGAAATAAAAAAAAAATTATGAGCCGATCGCTATACTATGAGGTGGGTCTAGGACCAATATTGTTTGGTGTTACAAACATCAGCACAAACTTATAATACCCTGACCACATAGTTGTGTAGGGTATAAAAATATTGGACCTAGACTCACCTTTTAGTATACAGATCGACTAAGAATCACGTTTTGTTTCGATCTGTCCGTCCGTCTGTCATGGACAGCATGCATTCTTGTGCGCACTCTACAGGACGCAAATATTAAATAGGATATTTGAATGAAATTTGGTACACCGACCTATGTCGCCCCAGGGACGTATCCTAGTGATTATGGTTAGAATCGCTCCATGTTTAGACCTAGTGTCCATATAAGGGTCTTCCCAAAATTGGCTTGTTTGCACGCTGCAGGTCGCAAATACGAAGATATTTCAATGAAATTTGGTTCGCTGACTCACATGGTCCCAAAGACAAAACCTATTGATTCTAGATGGGATCGGTCCATATTTGGACCTATCGCACATATGGGCTATATTTCCGATTTTCTCTTCTTTTATCATTTTATAGAAAATTTTTTTTAACCCATTCGAATTTCGGATCAGATGGAAACTGTTTCGCTTGAAATTTTGCAACAACAGTTTGTAGAGGTGAGACCCCATATTTAACTGAAAGTTTGACTTTTGGGGATATCTTGGATAGCTATGCTGCCATACAAAATTTTTGAGAAATCGCGATTTTAACGTATAGGCCGCTATAGGTCAATACATTTTTTTTTATTGAAATATTTTCTTTTTAATTGCTTCCTTTATTGAGGGCGATATAAAAAACGCTAAGTAGTGGTTGAAATACTAAGATTAGCACATCGCATTTATATCGTAAATATGGTCACAGGTCCTGTGCTTACATTTTAACACAAAAAATTCATATTAATTGAATTTGAAATATTTTTTATATAAAAAACCGAATGGACAACCGCCAAACTTTAAAGGTATTTAGCGAAAAACCTGTACCATTGATCGAAAAATAAAGTACGCCATTGTAATCAGTATGTCAGAAATATATAGAACTGATGGTCAGATCTCCATTAGTTTTTTTTTGAGTGTCATGCAGTGTAATCAATGGCTTATTTCTCCACTGAAAGCTTTTCGGATCAGAAGAAAATATATGTCGTTAGAAAGGTACTTGAATTAGCTTACCAAGGGTATGCAACATGCCTGAATTTATTAAACCATTTAAAGCCGGTACCTTTACATCTACCAAGAAGAGTGTTTTGATTTTACTGAATCTTCTATAAAAAATAATATTTATTTAGTTATACTTATTTTTAATAAATTTATTGTTTAAATAGTTGTTTAGTCAAGTTTTCCTTAAACCTTTGTTAAAGTTGAAAAGTCATGCTACCCTACTATTGTAGTTATACGTATGTATGCATTTGAATTTTTGAGGGTGTGTGTTGTTTTGCATTTGTTAAATTAAAAGAAAACAATAGAATAAAAGAAAAACAAAACAAGAAAACACATTTCATTTTATATAAAATTTTACAAACATTTACAAGAACTCTATTCTGGAATTTCACACATATTTGTGGGTAATAAACTCTTATTACGACCATATATAATCCCTTGTTATCTGTTCGTTTTAACATAATATTGTTACAACTACTACCTCATCGTCATCATCATCATCCCCATCCCCATCCAAATCGTCAACACCATATACGTAGATACTATCCAACTCCTCCTCGAACACGGATATTGCTAAGAGTTTGTCTCGACACATGTTAGTCGTATGCCAAATCCCACAAGTGTTTGTCTTTAAAGCTATTAGGGTAAATTAGAAGATTACTTGCGACTTACCCGTCTCTATATGGGAGGCAGTTAGCTGTAATGGTTAAGTTAAAAAGAAAGAAGAATCTTTCATATATCCCCAACATTTTCCTCTTTCCACATCCGTGTTTTTGCTGCGGTTGTTGCCATATTTAAAATGAGAATTTTGCTGTTGTCGCAATTACGTTAATTCCATTTGAAAATGTGCACAATACGGGTATAACTAACTTAAACCTTCTGCTGCATCCTTTTCTTGCTCACGGCTAAGAAGTCAACATACAATGAAAATGCTTGGATATTGAAATTCGCTTATGAAGACACTTTGTGAGGATAATAAAGTTTGGTGTTTATAGTCTTCTATTTGGTTTTAACAGTCATTTTAAGTGACTACAGCTATTTACGATAATTAAGCCTTGCAAGGAGTACTAAAAGATTGGCATTGGCTATAATGTTTGTTTTTACTTAATTACAATTAAGGTTTTATAAAATACTGTCTTAAAAGCCCGATACTTCCTTACCGGTAGTTTTAAATATCGCAATATATTTGGAAGAAAATAATATTCTTCTTCAAAGGATTTTCCTACTTTTATAAATTTGTTTAAGCTGTTTTTAGAGTATGTTTTAATGCTAATTATTAGAATTTTGGCTAAAAGGGTTTCCCCTCTTTAACACTCGCAGTAAACATTCGCAAATATCCTGTCAGTGGACGTCTATATTAAAGGTGGAATCGACAAGATCAATTTAAGTTCTTTCTCAATTTGAATGTTTGAAAATATAAATATTTTTGTAGGGTTTTCATACACAAAATAAACAAAACTGTATGATTAAAAATAAAGTCGACTTTAAATTTAAAATACTCTTTTGTAGTAAGGGCCATAGATTTTTATTTTCTTTTTTATATCTACAAGAAGCACTTTTTGTTTCCCTTTTACTATGAAATTATGCCACATGAATAAAAAATTATCCTAGATGTCCTGTCGATATAGAAATACAGTTGCCATATTATGTTTACTTACAGTATTTTGGTTTGGGATGATGCTTTATTACACTTAAAGATAAACATTTGTTGTTGATTACTCAACAATACTTTGTCATGGTTGTCCAGTTGTTGAACATTTTCGTTTAATCAAACGCACGATTGCATTTTTTTGTATGTTAAAAGATAATAAAAACTAACCGTAAACAAGTAAATAAATACAAACAAAGGACAGAGATGACTAAAGACAAGCGCTACGCAACTCAGCGGTAAATCGAATTAAATTCGTATTTGACTTCATAGATTGAGTGGGAGTAGTGAGATGTAGGGTATTTATATAGAATGGTATATTTTTCTTTTATTTGTTGAAACACGATGAAAGTTTTTGTTGGAAAACCAAATAACAAATAACATTTGTCAATGTACTGAAAAACAAATACATCTGTTACCATAACAATCAAACGAGACACTTAAGATTGAATGCTTTTTTGATCAAAAAACAAAAAAAACACATTAATAAAATAAATATTGGTTAAAGAAATTTTGTCCATTAACTTGTTTAGTATGACTTTCCAAAGTAAATACTAAAAATAAACCTAGAACCCTTCAATATTTTTTTTTAAATTGCTTGTATTAACTCATTACCTATTTATACTGCATTTAGACTGAACAAAAACTACCTAGGTTTTGGCACTTGGTAGTTTTTAATTGTCAACCCGCATATATACTTATATAAAAAACAAGCCAAAACTAGTTTTGTACTAAAGCTAGATTATTTTTGCTCGGTCTAAATTCACTATTACATGCTATAGCAATTTCCAACAAATTTCAAATTTAGGATAAAGTACGCTCTACCCAGTTTTTGTTTTCTAAACCATACATGGGACTAATTATTTATTTGGACAAATTAATTAACGATCTCATTCGACTTATGCTAATGCTTTGAAATGCATATATTTCATTACTAATGCCAATTATATAGTAAATTCATTACGATTATTAATGCCTCAAATATAAGAAAGAATTGGCTTTAGTAAACGCCACTTAAAAGATTTCGTAATCATTGCCGAGCTTGCAAATAGTCATTTAAAAAAAATCCCGTATTTCGAAAACTAAACGAGTTAGCGCAAAATACAAATAAGCTAAGTCCGAGAAAGCTCCACAAAGCATATGTTTTTATATGAGTACAACAGAATTAATCGAGTGGATTAATTTCAATTTCCATTACACTGATAGAATTTTTGTTCGTACTATTGATGAATCGAAATCAAATATTTTTGTTTGCGGTACTTTTTTATGAATGGGGGAATATTTTAGTTGATCTCTTATTTTTAAATAAATGAATGCTTGTGCAAATTTAAATGTTACTGACACTTTAGAAAACATTGTTCTCTATTGTTGTTTCTACATGAATGGATGTCACTACATTGCTAGATCGGTCAAAACAACAGAGTAGTACATTGGAAGATGACAAAGCAAATTGTGGAAAATTTCCTGTTGTTGTTTTTTGTTTTTTCTTTGATATTTTAAATGTTTAATAACGCTCCTAGACGAGAACAAAAAATTCTCATTGAGTTTGTAATTTAACTTAACAAATATTTCCAGAAATTCTAAAAACGTCGTCCCCTGACGATTTCCTTAGGCAAGAATGAAATCCGGATAGGGACATGCCTGCAGTGGATTATTTTTCACAATTTGTTAAATACGTTTGGGATTTTTAGCATATTTAATTCCTTTGATGCAATTAATGTATATACCGATAAAATAAAATTAAACGAGTAAAAAGGTTAAAGTCGGGCATGCCGACTATAGAATACCCTACACCAGTCTGGGTAAAAGCCAACTAATGTTTGGATCCGAAATTCGAATGGGTTAAAATGGGGCTTGTGTCAAAATTTTCTATAATGTGAGTCAGCGCACCAAATTTCATTAAAATATCTTAATATTTGCGATCTGCAGTTTGTAACCAAGCCAATTTTGGGGGGAGCCTTATATGGGTACTAGGTCTAAACATGGACCGATGTTCACCAAAATGAATAGGCTTCGTCCTTGGGCTAAAATAGGTCTGTGTACCAAATTTCTTCAAAATATCTTAATATTTGCGACCTTCAGCGTATAAACAATATAATTTTGGGGGGACCCTTATATGGGCACTAGGTCTAAACATATACCGATGTTCACCAAAATCAATGGGCTTCGTCCTTGGGCCGACATAAGTCGGTGTACCAAATATCATCAAAATATCTTAATATTTGCGACCTGCAGCGTATAAACAATATAATTTTGGTAGGACCCTTATATGGGCACTAGGTCTAAACATAGACCGCTGTTACCTAAAATTAATAGGCGTCGTCCGTGGGCCGACATAAGTCGGTGTACCAAGTTTCATCAAAATATCTTAATATTTGCGACCTGTAGCGTGCGCACAAGAATGCATGGACAGACAGACAGACGGACAGACGGACATCGTTAAATCGAAATAAAAAAAAATTCTAAGCCGATCGGTATACTATAATTTTACAAGTAAATTACAAAGAATAAAAATATTGGAAAGAATTCGATAAGACCAGCAATACAGAATACGTATTTTCGGCTGTCGCTACAAAGCAATCATCAGTGTATTTCGTCTTGAGTGGGTTAATATTTAATGATTGTCTACAATATAATAACAATTGATAAAAATAGCATTGTTAAATTTCGTTGATGTTAGTCTAAGTTGAGTTGTTGATAAGAAATTCGATTTTCTTTCAGCGGTCACATAAGTAGACAATTATTAAATATTAACCCACTCAAGACGAAATACACTGATGTTGGCGTTGTAGCGACAGCCGAAAATACGTATTCTGTATTGCTCGTCTTATCGAATTCTTTCCAATATTTTTATTCTTTGTAATTTACTTGTAAAAAATTGTATAATCTTTATTTGATTTGAAAATAATTTAAACAGAAAGTGATATAAATTTATGATCTAGAGTCAAACTAAAAGAACATTCATTTACTTAAAAATAAGAGATCAACTAAAATCCCCCCATTCAAAAAAAAAAGTAACGCAAAAAAAATATTTTTTTCAATTAGTTTTCATTTAATAAATACGTTTCATTGATTTAATGAATGCGTTCTTTGGGGACTTTTCAATGAAAAAATCATTGGATTAATGAACAAATTCATTAAAACTATGCAAAAAATTCTATCAGTGAAGGCAAGCAGATGAATCTTCCATTTTGGGTATAGGATGTGTTCAGCGAACTTATGTAAAACACTACGAGGTATAGTTTTGTGGAACTATTTAACCCTTTAACTCTTCTATTAATGGGGCTTTTTTGGCCCCGTTTTAAAAAGTGACAAAAAGACCCGTAAGTTGAAGAGTCAGAGGGCTAAAATGTTCCACAGAAATGTTCCTCATAGTGTTTTAAATGAAATAGAAGATTCACATGGTTTCCTCCTAAAATACAGGTTAATGAGACATTTGAGCGCAAATTCTGAATAAGTACGAAATTAACCCATTTAAATTAATGCATTTTAAATTTTAACTTATTTCGGGCATTGAACTTAAATATTCAACTTTGATGTTTTCAGAGAATTATAGTAGAATTTCATGGCAAATATTTCTGTGTAACATTTTAACCCTATAACTCTACAAGTGTTTAATGATCTTTTAAAAATAATATATAGTTGTGGTGTTCTGCTTTTTCAAAGACTTCTTTCATTTTTTAAAGGTCCACTTTGGTAAATCTATCTCGCTTGTTTCTTATCTTCAAATGCAATAAAATAGAGAACTTCAAAAATATAGTTCCTTAATACGATATTTAAATCTGATTAAATTTTGAAAGAATCGATACGTAAAACTAATGTTATTGATTGAATTATTTGCTACATTTTATTCAAAAAATTAATTTGATTTTTGTCGATCCTTTTCATCGAAAGAATTCATTCAATTTTAACAGATTAACTTAACCAATAGTGGTTGCCTTTAATTGCGAATTAAATCATAAAAAAATAACTAAATCCAATCAAAATTTAATTAGTATGAAGTTATATAAATCATATCTTCCCAGTCAGAGAAATACAATTGGCAAAGTTGACAAATCGTTAAGGACGGTAGTACATGCGTTGGCAAAGCAACCGAATTACAACTTTTATAGTGGCATTCCAACGTCCAAAAGATAACACTATTAAACGGTTATACGGCTCTATTTGCCGACCACTTTGCTCACTAAAAATATGTATATCGCATTTAAATTAAAACTGTGAGGGACATATTTCTTTAAATAACGTATATAAAAATATAAAAATAAGTGCAAAGTAAGAAAAATACATTATTTTAAATAAAATTCGATTAATTGAGTAACTGTTAAACGATGGAATAGCCTAATAATTGCTCTTAAATTTGTATAGCCTTTATGTTTCCTAATATTACTATAACAAAAGTTATTGGTAATTCATTTTTTTATTAATAAATTTTTGGAATAAAAAATTTTCATGAAGAAGAATATAAAATGGGCCTTAAAAATGTTTACTGCCTTTTTTTTAAAACCACTGTGCTCACAAACATTCAAAAGATCTTGATAATTTTTCTAATTTATTTGAGAACCTAAAATTATTCTAAGCACAATTAAGTATGGTGTTTTTAAATTCTAAAAACGAATCCGCGGTATTGTTTTTTAATTTAACATGTTCAAGAAAAAACCGTAGAACGGATTTCAGAAAAATGTCGACTAATCGATCACCCTAGTATGTAATTATCAAGAATCTATTGTTTAAATTCTTCAAAGTAACCACTGATTTTATATAGCAAATAGTCATTTTATCTAATGAAATAATTAATTATGCAAAAACACTATTTCTACTGATGCATAATGATTTACATAACCTAGATTATCCCTGCAAAAGTTATGCAAAATGTTTAACAAATAAAGTAATGTAAAATATAATTATTGTGGTTATAACAACAAATACAATATAAATATACCAATATTAATTAAGTTTTTTTTTTTTTTTTGTTTATGAACTACAAACATACACGCAATATTTAAACACATAAATAATTGTTAATATTTGATGCCATAATAGATGCATCAATGCATATGCATATTTTTAAACTTTTTCTGCAGTTATTTTATTTCTGTTGAATAAAAAAAATTTATATTATATTGCCACAGTTTAGTGGAATTAAATAATGTGTCATTATAATTATGTGGTCATTGTAAATTATTTATAAAATTAATTATGCACAATAGTATTTACCAGGGATGGAAAATCACGCTCGCTTGGGTTAATGCTGATTTACAAAAAAAAAAAAAAACATAGTAAGCCCATATATTTTTGCTAAAAAAAATTAATAAGTAGAAATTTCGGGCTCACTAATTTGAATTTGTTTCTCAGAATTTTTGGGCTTACTTATTTGAATAACTGTTACTACTTTTTGGAACAGTTTGTGCTGATATTTGTAACTACCAAAAGTAATAACAGCAGACCCACTTTATAACTACCCTCACAATAATTTATCGTAAAAAACAACCTAAAATACATACTAAATTAATTGAAAACACAATTAAAAAAAGGACAACTGATTTCTCATTACATTCAAACCATTTTTCTATATATTTTAAAACATTGTCTAAACAATCCATAATCAATCTACAATCTTCAATTTTAAACTGACAAAATGTTAGAAAAAAAAAAAAGGATTTTGTGGTTTATTTTTTCTTATTTGAAAGTTTTTTTTTTTTTGAATTTTCAAAACACTACACACACAACAACACACACGTCCATATTTTTATTGGCTATGGTTGTGTGTATGAGTAAAGAATTTCTTGTATTTTGAATTGAAATAATTTTGTATATAAACAAACTATTTTAACAAAAAAGAAAATCTAAAATATTTGAATTTCTTGTTTTAAAAGAGAAAACAACGAAATTATTTAAATATTTTTTTTTCTAAAAATAGAAAACTAAAAATAGAACCTTTAACTGATTATATCAACTCCTACAGACGATACGTATTTTTTTGTAGTTTGCTTTTTATTGACTTATACATAAAGTTAAACAATATGTTTCCATGTATTTTAATTGATTCTTCAATTGAAAATAAACTTTACCTACTACTTTTCAAATAAACCTCAATCGGTTGTGGAACATATATTGTGAGTGTATTATACCGATCGATTTAGGATCACTTTCTAACAAGGAAGGTATCCGGCTGCGCTCTCTACGATCTTAGTGAGATTCGGAATATATGAAGTAGAAGAAAAAATTTAAAAAATGGTGTTAAAGTATATGTTTAATTACTTTGTACTTAACAATACAAATAGTAACATTTATGTGTGTTTTAAAATTCTATTTAATAATATGTCTGTTTGTTACATGCTAGTTTTTACTATTTTTACTACTTTTTTCTAATAAATTAATTTTTATCGTGAAATGTGTAAATTTTTTAATTCAGTGGCATCTATTTACTACTTTTGATACCATTTTCTTTCATTTCAATTGAAAAGAAAATCAGTTTTTGTAATTCTTCGGCACTTTTTAAGTTTACTAGCTTTTACTAGAAATGTAAACAAACAGACCTAATATTTTTCTATTTTCTGAATGGAAAGTATTTAGTTCATAGAATTTTTTTCGTAGAATCAATGAAGAATTTCATTATGTATATAATATTAAATTAATTTTATGAAATTTTTCATAACTTTTCTTTCATAAAATTTCATAATTTCGTTAAAAAAAATGCATCACATTTCATAAATTAGATCTTCATAAATTTAATGAAAATGTTCTTTATATATATGAAATTGTTCAATAGTATTTCCTTTTTTTAATTTTTTTCTTAAATATCGTCATTTGATTAATTTTTAAAAATTTTCATACAATAATAATTTTATATTAAACATTTAATTCTCAATTACAATAGTTTTACGTAACCACAAGGCCGACTTTTAGTGATGTGCATTAATTTCCATACCGAGAGAATTATTTTTTAAAATTTTTATTTTTTTTAAATTAATTTTTTATTATTAATTTTGGACTATGAAATTTTTTATAAAACTTATTTTTTCGAAACATTAATGAGGAATTTCATTAATTGAATTAAGCTTATTATAAAATTTAATGAAACTTTTTAATTTAATGAATTCTTTCATTAGATATATTTTATACATCTGTAAAATATGTCACAATTTTATTGCGCTTTTAGCATTTGCTAAATACATTTTATTTATCCACTCCAGCTTAGCAACGACAACAACCAACTATAATAAATAATAGTAACTGAAATAGCTTCATAGATTTTATGAATCTATGAAGCTATTTCAATGAATGATTTATTCATTGGTGGAGTGGCCTATTAATTTTACGAAGAGTTTCATTAATTTTATGAAGAGTTTAATTAATTTTATGAACTTTTCATAAACATTGACTTTAATGAAACCCGTTTCATAGATTCTATGAAAAGTTTCAATGGACAAGTTCCAGTAACAATTTTCATTGAAACTATAAAGAAATTCATTACTGAAGTGAAGACAATTCTCTCAGTGTAGATAGAATTGCCCAATGTTTTGATCTAGGCGCCATAAAATGGTCTTGTGTGATGTTTACTGTATTTAATTTAAATGGTATTATCAGAAAAAAAACCGATTTTAATCGATATATTGCACATGCTATTAAATTTTATTCATTAATCAATCCGAGAAAACCAGTTCCAATTTTGGCCCGTTTTTTTTTTCAAAGTGTTGAAGGCATTGGTATAAAATTGTTGAACAAATCATTTGAATTTGATAAGTAGAACCCCAGGCCTAACTGATAAACTAACCTTTGCACATCTAGCCCTGCTAAAAGGCCCAAAGTTTATGCGTAAAGTTTCAAAGTTCTCAAAAAACCCGGAAAATAAATAAAATTACTAGCGCCATTTTTAATTTATCTCGGGAAGTGTCGACCCCATATTTACACTGCGTTTTAGATACAAGAATAGCTGGCCTAATAGAGAGTATATAGACCAGAAACCCGATGAGTTGTGATATTGGAGATACTAGAATTAGAACCTTTTAAACTCGTTTCTATGGAATTATACCCCATACAATGCTGTATAGGGTTCCAGCAAAGAAATGGGAAGTCATGCTTCAAAAATCACTTCACTTATTGTTTCCAAAGTATCCGCTAGTGTACTTTTACTGTTTTCTAATAACTAATTCTGAACAATGTCAACAAATCAACTTCTTTCAATACTTCCACCGTATCCGTTAATATATTTCTACGGGTTTTTTAGAAGTAATTTTTAAAAACATCCAAAAATTCACTTAGTTACTAGTTCTAAACCATTACTGCTCTAAAAGTATTCCTACGATATGATTTGTTAACAGTTTATTTCCAGACAGATGATGACGGAATTCAATTCGCGGCGGAACCAATATTTGTTTTTTAATATTTATTATTAATTTGTTTAAATTCAATATTTTTTTTTAATTTTTAAGCTCAAACCACATATTGAAAGTGCCTGTGGACAGCGGCAGTGCTGTCAAACTTAGTTCGTGAATTTCGCGAAAACGATTTAACATTTTTAAAAATTTCTTATTGCGTTTTGTTTAAAAACAGCTCTTGTTTATTTAGAAAAAAAAATACAAAAAACTGCTTTATCGGCAAAACGTCGTACTGCGGACGACATTGCGTTTATCTGGTTTAGGCTTTAACTTGTAAAAAATAAATAAAATAAAAATGACAAAAAAAATATATTTTTATGCACTTGTAAAAAAAGGTACTGAAAAATAAACGCACACATAAACGCAATGTCGACCGCAGTTCGACGTTTTGTCGATAAAGCAGGTTTTTGTATTTTCTTTATTTGTCATTTCCGAGAAATTAGAAAATTTTCTAAATAAACAAGAGCTGTCTTCAACCAAAACGCAATAAGAAATTTTTAAAAATATAAAATCGTTTTCAAGAACAAAGTTTGACAGCACTGCCACTGTCCACTGGCACTTTCAATATGTGGTTTTGGCTTTAGTGTTTAGCCCAAACCAAATAAACGCAGTGTCGGCAGGGTTTTATCACAGTGCGATGTTTTGGTCGATAAAGCAGGTTTCTGTATTTTCTTTATTTGTCACTGTCGAGAAAGTAGCAACTATTCTAAATAAAAAAGAGCTGTCTTCAAAGAAATTCAATAAAAAATTCTTAAAAATAAATAAAGGTTTTCGCGAAATTCAAGAAACAAATTCGATAGTACTGCTCCAGTTTACTGGCACTGTGAGTATCTGGATTGGGCTTTTCTGTTAAAAAAGAAGTACATACAGAGCATTTATTTTAGTGCCCTTTCTACTGCTTTTGCTTATCGTTTTTTGCTGGAGCATAATGACTTTGTGCTGGTTATTGCTACTGCTAAAAGTACTTGACCCTGACCCACCCAACAAATTTTCCCGTTCCAAAAATCGATTATAGAAAACTTGCTTTTCGTATGTAATCCACTCTAATTTCGGTTCTAACAAGAAATTGTTCCAAAAGCAATCTATTCTATAGCCTGAAAGTAGAATCTGTCCCCTTGAATCAGTTCTGGAACTTATTCCATTAAATATACTTTATAATTAAATTTCGTATAACGATTCCGGAACTTATTCTATGTGATTGTTACTACACTCACAATAACTTTACCGTAAAAGTTCAACAGTTGTTTAAAAAGTAAATCAGTAAAATTGTTTCAATTGAATAAGTCGTTAAATTACAAAGAAATATATTTTTTAACTTTTTCTATCAGTCATTCAATAAACAAAATACACAAAATACGGACTTTCGGTAGAAATTAAAATATTCAATCAAAATTTTCTGTTAAAAACAATCAGTTGTTATAATACGATTAATTTTAAAATAAAAGAGAAATCTATTATTTTTACCGACTTTGCCAGTTAATAAATTAACAGTTAAAAATAAACGACAAAATACAATTGTTTTGAACGAAAAGTGGGTAGTCCTTTTTTTAACTTATTTTCAATTGTTTTAATGTACATATTCGGTTGATTTTAAGGAAAAAATATTGTGAGTGTAGTTGCTAGTGAAAGCAGTTATGGAATTGGTGTGTCTGGCAACCGTTGACAAAAAAAATTTCGTGGGCAGTGTTTATTATACCTTTTACAAAATATTTCACTACTAAATGAAACTTAGCAGTACCAAACGATGGCGCCCTACTTTACTTAAAAATTCAAGAAAACATTTTCAAAAAATATTTACAAACTCAAAAGCCAACTTCAAACACTGATAGTGAAGTTTCTCGAAATTTTATTTTGATATTTTTGCCACAATCAACTTCATTCACAATGCGCATCATTTGAATACTATAACGTAACTTAATTTGAAATTCGGGACAGCCTAATCCACAGGTCTGCTTATATTGTTTTAATTATAGTTTTTGGGTCAAAAGCTTTTTCCAGCTCTGGTATGTACATACATACATATATCCGATTTAAAAAAGCAAAAAAATATATATATAATCGAACAACAAACTTCATAATCAAATCAGAAACTTAATATTGTGGAAATCTTATAAAAAAGAGTATGAGAGTGGTGAAAATAACACTGTGCAACAAATTATAGGCCAGTTTCGTCCGACTCTAACACGAAATAAAATTAGACCATTGCACAAACAAATCCCCAAAGGTGCTGCAAAGTTAGCTCGGTGCATTTTATGGTCTCTTGAAATTTCTTTCAGCTCAATGCCAATGGCGAATCTGGTGCCATAACACAAGGCAGGTTGTTGCTTTTTACCCAGCCTTATTGAAAATTATAAAAAGAATCCCTTATATTCTTCCATATACACACACACAGATAAAAGAGCATAATGCTGTGATAATTTAAGAGCATGATGCTTTGCGCTCTAATCATAATATAGTTCTAATTATCATAATATGATCTTAAGTGATGATGAAATCGTCCTTAGTGATTATAATATTATCAGGCAGAATGACGATTATGATGACTAAAATCATATTAAGATCATTTCGTATCCCCAATCATGTTCAATCATATATTTTCTCTGAGTGTAATGGTAAGATTTAGTGCCTTGTTTAAATTAACAATTTTGTGTATGGGCTATGCAGGCATCCATCCTAACATTTTCACTCACAACTTGTTCAAACGATTCAAACGATTTTAATAATTCAAAACATTTCTCGGCTTAAAATGAGCGACGTTTACGCTTCTCGTCGTTACAATAGACATACACTTCAGGAGGCTATAAAACAAAAGTCCGGACTAATTTTGAAAACCGCTTTGGGGGGCTTTGTTTGTGCAATAGTCTGCTGTCACTTCGCATTGGAATCGCTTATGCTAAATTTTCTTGTTTCGCTGTGTTATTGATAAAGCACAAAAAACAACAATAACTTCTACGTAGTTACAGAGAAAAGGAAGTAGTAGAAGAAAAAAGACTAACTGCTTATCATTAAAGCCTAATATCTATACATATTGTCATCCTTTATGACATGTTAAGGCATAATTTTTCAAAAAAAAAAGAAAACATATACTCAAACAAATAAAGTAGAACTTATAAACATACATATACGTACATATATGAGAGTTATGTATGTGTTTGGTAAATATAAAGATGTTTTGATGGATTTAGTTGGTAATAGGATTGTGATGTAGGATAATAAAGACTTGACCACCCATACATTCATATTCAATGACAAATGTATAGGACAAGTTAATCCGTAACAATCTGCATCATCACCATACATTTAAAACCAAATACAACAAAACAAGCAACAAAAAAATGGAAGAATACGCAAAAAATATAATAAAATAAAATGATGATGAAAATATAAAAACAGCAAGCGGTATTCAAAAAAGAAAGAAAATAGATTGGTGCTAAGTGTCAAATGCGTCATGAATCAGTGTCAAGTACACTCACAAAACAGTTCAACAAACCAACTTTCCAACCATCAGCAACTCACCATCGTCATCATCATCATCAACAGCAGGAATATCAACATCATCACTAACAGAAGTTTCTATAGAAAATAGAATTTAAAAAAAATCGAAAACAAAATGTAATCTGACATATTCCTTCTGGTCGAATGACAAAGTATTGTGTGGTTTTTGTAACATTAATTCTTATGCCCAACATTTGTAACTCCCCAGTATTTGTGGAATGGTTTACAGGTCTTAATACGATATGGTAAAGATTTTGATTAAATAACGAAAATCGTCACAAAATAGTAAAGGAAAAAAAAACCGATGTGAAGCAAAGAAATAGACAAAACATTTATACTATTTGAAATTAATTTAAAGGCAGTTAAATAATAAACAAATTTATTTTTAGCCAAAAATCGAATTCTGTTTAGCAAAGAATGAAACGCAATGTAAGATTTACATTCTTCAAAAGTCATATTTCTCAATTCTGGAATGAAAATTGCACTATTTATTTAGAATATTATTTTACTACAAGTCCAAAGTCTAATATGGCATTGTCATATTCGATTTTATTTGTTGCTTAAAAAAACTTAATCATTTTCATGATAGACAATACAATGGTTTACTGGGTACATACATAATTCTCATTCTGTTGATTTTATTTACTCTATGTAATGTCTCGGTTTATGTTACCCGTTCATCATTTTCTTACTTCAACTGGCAACTTTTTCTCTGCGTATTTTTATGATTTCTCAATTTAGCTTTTTTCTGAATACTAAGATATTTTTATTTTTACACGTTCAATATTTTTGATACATTTTTTTTTAAATCAACCAATGAGAACAAAGTATTAAAACTAAAATGATTTGATTTTCGAAAAATGTATCAATAATATTGAACGTGTATGCCCTACTTAAAAAATATGATTCGACAGTCAAAATCTGTCGAATTCCATTTAAGTTTTCATTGTCTTTAATTTAATTTCGTAAAATGTTTATATATGAAATGACATTAGGAACATCTACACGTGTCGAAGAACCAAAAAAAAAACTGTTATGCACGCTCATGCTGACCAAATACTTATGCAGACTAATATCTGCAGTATGTTTATCTATTATATCCCTATACAAGTTTCCTACACAAAGACACAAAACATGTGACTTGGCAGATTATTATAAATGCGAATTACCACAAAATACGCATAAAAATCAAATTGAATACGAAATGATTTTCCAATAATTTAACTTAACTTTATCTAATTCCACCACCAATTTACCATTATTTATATAAATTGTATATAATAAAATTATTGATATTATAAAGTATTAAATTTAAATTCCTTTTTTTAACATTAAACTCGCATTTTTTCATATCTAGCTTTCTTTTGTAGATTTTTATTGTTTTGTGCTTCTGTGAACAATTATCATTATTATGAATAGAAAAAAAATATGGAATATTCATTGCATTTTTAATACGATTAGAATTTACAGTGATTTAATGGCAATATGGATATTTGCTTAATCGTTTTTTTTTTTTTTTTTTTTTGCCAACAAATTGCTTGGAAGGCTTAAAAAACAATGCAATACAAAAATACCAAATTGTAGTAGAAATCGGCCAAAATACAGGCTTTGGAGTTTAATCCATTGCAATTTTTTTGCCATGACTCTGTTTTGTTTTATTTTTATTGTTGTTTTGCTTATAAACCTACTTGATGTGCTAGTTCAAAGAGAACTTTCAGTTATTGTACAATAGTTGAATGTTTTAGGCATAATATCAATTTGGATTAATTTATATTATTGGAATTCGGCATATAAGTAGCAAACAATTGTTTTCGTTTGGTTCTTATGACTTCCAAAATTTTTTTAACTTACAAGATTTTTATTGGAAGCTCTTTGACTATTGCGATTAAGTATATCTCGGCCCAAGAATAATCAATTTTCTTACAGATAGTCCAGCTTTGTTAACATTCGGCAGGTTTACTATAAAATCCCGCTACCACTACAATTGAGATGTCTCGCTTTATGATACACTTAATCTGTACGATGCTAATTTCGAAATAAATATTAATCACAAGTTGTATACAGAGCTTTGAAGAATTAATTCTTTAATTCATTTTTTGAATTTTCTGAATTAAAAATTCAATGAATTAATTCACAAAAGACTATATATTGAATGGAATTAATTCATATTTTGTTTTCGTTCGATTTCTTTTGTTACGAATTAATTCAATTGCTATAGTTTTTTTTATTAAATGAAATAATTTAATTCACTGGTGAAGGCTTTCAATTTTATACAATAAATCGAACGCATAAGAAGCGAATTAATTCCCTACTGCATTAATTCACCACTGAATTCATTCAATTTCATTTTTCATTCAGTGAATTGAAAAGAAAAAAATTACGTACAGTCAACAAAAAAAAAAAAAAAAAAATTATGTGCACTGAATTGAAAAATAAAAATTTACGTTCACTGAATTGAAATAAAAAAATTATGTTCACTAAATTCAAAAGTTATTTTTTGCCGTTCAGTACACAGTGGAGTGTTTTCAAAATATGTATATTGGAAATAAAATCAGCCGTTATTGGTTGGTCGGTATGAGATGAAACTTCACACCCCCATAGCAAGACTCTTTTGCCTAAGGGAAAAAATGTTCTCCCTTCATAAATTTTTCTTCCCCCAAACTAATCCGAATTCGAGTAAAATATCCCATTTTTGTAAAATTTTCACAGTGTTTTGGGAGTTGTGTGATTTTTTTCATTCTATCTCAAATTTTTTTCTATTTTTATGTAAAGAATTGCCAAAATATTTTGAAAACACTTCACTGTGTACTGAACGGCAGAAAACAGCTTTTGAATTCAGTGAACGTAATTTTTTATTTTTCAATTCAGTGAAAGTATTTTTTTTTTTTAATTTAATGAACGAAATTTTTTTTTTAATTCATTTAATGTATTTTTTTTCAATTCACTAAGGGAAAAATTAAATTTAACGAATTCAGTGGTGAATTAATTCACCACTTAATAGAAAAAACTACAGCCACTGAATTAATTTTTTGAATTTGATTTTTGTTCAACGCGTTTAGGTGGACGAATTCAGTGAATTACTTAAGGAAAGGAATTTATTTAATTCTAAAGAAAATTGAATTCGCTTGGCAGTAACTTCATTTAAAAACGAATTAATTCTTCAAAGCTCTGGTTGTATACAATTTATACGCTAGCATTTATCGTTACTCGAACGTAAATCTAATGGGAATGAGTCGCAACATGACATTGTATTTTTGTTAAGTTACTCCAAATATATAACGTGCTGCATGTTTTTGCCATCAAAACACTCTAAGAATTTCGGCGGAAGAATAATCACCTAACGTCGCACAGTGCTTTGTCCCATAGACACAAATCAAAAAAAATTTGTGTCTCCGATTGCGAAAATATTTTTTTGTATGTATATTAAAATTACTTAGTCTTGTAAACATTATTCTTTCAAGTATAACTCATTCTGTCTACACTAGAGGTCGCTAAAGTTGCTAAATTTTTAACATAGAATATAATGAAAAAAGACGAATTTTTTGGATCTTACAAAAAAATTGGTAAAAATAAATTTTTAGAGGTATTTTTAAAATGTTTCCTTTTTTAAATATTTAAATATATTCGAATATAAAAAGTTAAATGGAATCCAGCCAGTAAACAAGCCCAAAAATGAATCAAAAAAGAGTTCAAAAATATTATTAAAAGTTCGAATTTTTGTATGAAAGTGGTTCATCCAAAAGAGCCTTATTTTATGATTCAAAACTGACTCATAAAAAGATTTAAAAAAAGTCGAAGGGCTCAAAAATTAATCCCTTTTTTGAGCCTTTTCTGAATTGTTCAAAAAATATTGAAATTTATTTACATTTCTGAGTCATTACTGAACCATCTGCTTGATTTAATAATTTGCCTCAAATTTCTGTGATTTCAAATGATTCATTTTAGAAAGCTCATATTTTCGTCCAAAATATGAGCAATTTTTAACAAAAACGAGTAAAAAGGTTAAAGTCGGGCATGCCGACTATACAATACCCTACACCAGTCTGGTGTATTGTTTGGATCCGAAATTCGAATGGGTTAAAATGGGGCTCGTGCCAAAATTTTCTATAATGTGAGTCAGCGCACCAAATTTCATTAAAATATCTTAATATTTGCGACCTGCAGTTTGTAACCAAGCCAATTTTGGGGGACCCTTATATGGGCACTAGTTCTAAACATGGACCGATGTTCACCAAAATCAATAGGCTTCGTCCTTGCGCCAACATAGGTCTATGTACCAAATTTTATCAAAATATCTTAATATTTGCGACCTGCAGCATATAAACAGTATAATTTTGGTAGGACCCTTATATGGGCATTAGGTCTAAACATGGACCGATGTTCACCAAAATCAATAGACTCCGTTATTGGGCCAATGTAGGTCTGTGTACCAAATTTCATCAAAATATCTTAATATATACGACCTGCAGCGTATAAACAGTATAATTTTGGTAGGACTCTTATATGGGCACTAGGTCTAAACATGGACCTATGTTCACCAAAATCAATAGGCTGCGTTATTGGGTTAACATAGGTCTGTGTACCAAAGTTCGTCAAAATATCTTAATATTTACGACCTGCAGCGTATAAACAATTAAATTTTGGTAGGACCCTTATATGGGCACTAGGTCTAAACATGGACCGATGTTCACCAAAATCAAACCTGTTCGTCCTTGGACCAATATAGGTCTGTGTACCAAATTCATCTAAATATCTTAATATTTGCGACCTGTAGAGTGCGCACAAGATTGCATGGACAGACAGACGGACGGACGGACGGACAGACGGACATCGTTAAATCGAAATAAAAAAAAATTTTGAACCGATCGGTATACTATAAGGTGGGTCTACGACCAATATTTTTTGGTGTTACAAACATCAGCACAAACTTATAATACCCTGACCACATAGTGGTGTAGGGTATAAAAAGTATCTAAATTTTGCTGGCTGGGAACTTTAAAAAAATTATGTTAATTGATTTTTAAATTTTTTGTTATGCTCTTATACTTTTATATAAGAAAAAATAAAGAAAAGAACCAATTTCTTTACTTAACTATAAAAGAAAAAAATTTTTACAAGTGTCAAAAAATGTATTTTTGTAATTTCATCTTTTATGGGTTACGAAAAAGTTTCCAACTTTCTTAGATTTTAACAAAATGGTATAATTTTTTTTTCTCGAAAAATTAAGGTAATATTATTTAAAAAAATATAAACTTTGACAAAACCAAACTATCTATTTCATTAATAAATCACTAAATATAAGTAATTTTTGGTTAAATCCTAAAAATTACCAAACTTTGATAATATATTAACAAAAATTATGTTAATTGATTTTCATATTATTCTTTTTTTTTTGTCAGGAATAGACCTTTAGTTATTATATTTAAAAAAAATATCTACCAATTTTTTAATTTAACTTTATACTTTTACCTCTAGTTGCCACATTTTTTATCCTATATCCATAAGTAATACCTTTCTGGAAAGGTTGTAATGTTATATTGTTTACAACTTTATTAGTTGTTTCAAAAAGCCACCTCAAGATGGCGCTAATCTAGATTTATTAGAAAATTGCAAAAAATTTAAATTTGGGAGCCTCCAAAATGATTTTTTTGATATGTGGTAGTGAAACTTTTTTTTCCCCATGCTAAAAGCTTTCGAAAAATCGAGTACGCAATATCAAAAAATTTTTATCCATACAATTTGACCCGCCCTACCATACATGGATACATAAATCTCCATACATGCATCATGTATGTCCACACATGTGCATTAACGAAATTTGAGGTAATATCTGCATGTGTGTGCATGTATGAACACACATGAACACGCATGAACATGCATGATCATACATGTAGATATTACCTCAAAATTCGTTAATGCACATGTGTGGATATACATGATGCATGTATGGAGATTTATGTATCCATGTATGGACATGAATGCATGTTTATGAGCATGCATGAACATACATTTAACCTGTATGTATTCATATATGTCGATTTTTAGCGGGGATGTAAATATTTTGCAACAAATATCGTATTCCTGTTTTGTATTTATTTTGAGCTTCCAAAAAAATTTCAAAGTATGAACAACAATAGGTGCGAAAACTATTCACGTGTTGTATTCATGTGCCTTAAAAGTTTATGTAAAATAAATAATTTAAAATGCACATTATCATTACTTTTTAATGATAATAATATAGACATGAAAAATGCGCTTACTGAAAGCCATAAAATCGCTTTGTTTTATGCTCTATAATCCGCACTCATTTCTCCCAACTCTAGTGCTTCCAAATAGGAATTCGTCATATAAAATCATTGGCATACATAAGCAGGGTTGCAAGGGATTATTTTAATTATTTCCCATAAAAACCTGCTTACAGGTAAGCATAAATTTTTAGTGGGATAATAACTTTTAAAGTATTTTATAAAGAGGTGAACACCCCTTAATGGATTCACATGTAAGTGGAATTTCTTGTTTTACGAAGATTTTGTTATTTTATCTACTTTTAATCTGTGTATAATTCTTTGTGGGTGCTTTGCATTTTTATTGTTATTGACTCCAATGCTTAAAGTAATAGTAGTTGTGGCATTAACAGCAACAGTAATCCAATTACATTTGGTTTGAAGTTTTTGTTTCAATATTTTCTTGTTGTTTTTCTTTAACATTTAACTGTACGAATGTCATGACAACAACTGAAGAAAAAAGTAATAGTAGATATTGAAATAACGAAGAATAAGAAAATAATGAATAGAAAAACAAAAATATTATAACACAAACAACAAATATAAGATTTAGAAAATCTTATTATTTTTGTTGCTGTTAACAAAATGCTGATGATATGAAATATAGAGATTGTTCACTTTTGTGATACAATCTGGACGATTTAATGTGGTATGCACAGTGTTTTGAAATTGTATACATTAAATGCTGTGAAACATTTATAATTTATAGAAAATATAAGTTCATATCTTTCGGCAATACCAAAGAGATTCGATGTCAAATGCAATAATTTCATTTGTCATAGTTCCCAAATAATTAAAAGCTAGCAGAATTTTTGTTAGAAATTTGTAAATCGAAAGACTTGACTGATTTTTAGTTAAATTCAAAAAATAACCAAAAATTAAAAAAAATCTATAATATTACTAACATATTATTTTAAGTGTAGCCTAATCACTGTATACTAACCAGTGTTGCCAACTCTTGAAGGCAGGAAAGCACCGTGAGCATTGTGAAAACGGGTAAAAAGGGTAAACATTTACCAAAAATGGGGTAAAAAAGCACGATATTAATTTTTTGAAAAATTTAAGTCAAGAATTTAAAAACACATTTTAGCTTTGTAAAATCGTATGAAAAAGGTTAAAAAAAATAACCAAAAAAGAGGTGAAAAAGCACCAAAATAACATTCCAAAATTTTGAAGATTAAATATAAAGAAGTTGCTATTTAAATTTGTACTACAAACATTGTAAAAAATGTACTATTTGTATGGTTCATATTATTTTTTCAACTTTGACAGAAAATTCAAGAAAACTTAAAAAAAACGAGAACAAATACTAAAAATATAAACTGTACTAAAGCACTGCCAGAAATCTGAAAAAGCACTATAAATACCCGCTTTTTTTAAAAGGGTATTTGTAAAAAATCACCGGGTACGAGAAGGAAAACGGCACCAAAAAATACCCGAAAAGCACTGAAATGGCAACACTGATACTAACCATTTCCTCTCAATTCTAAATTGTATACCTACAAACAAAATTCAAACGGAAATTTTTACTGCTCAAAGACTTGTTGTTGCAGAAATAATAAAGAACAAAATAATCGTACTTAAAACTTACCACTTGACTATAACAACAATTTTTTATAAATAGTACTTTGAAACACTCACACACAAATACACCCAAAGACTCCAATAAATAGACACACACAGACAAATACCTTGAAACATATAATGTCGGGTTATGTTTTTCTTATTGTTGTAGTTGTTCTTCGATGAGCTCATCCACTACTTGAAAGAAAAAAATGTTGTTGACAATTTTCTGAAGTGGTTTTAAACAGCTTCTCATCTTCTATTTGTGTGTAAGTTTTTTTTTTCTATCGTTTCTTGTTTGAGGTCCTTATCAAAGTAATAGCTGAAAGTACTTTAGTCAGCAACTTTTTACGATATTGTACATAGATAGTTGTTGCTGTTATTGTTAGAATGGACCATATTCCAATCTACTATGCGATGATGATTTTGATGATATTATTGCTATGATGCAAAACAAAATGACACATTTTCATTAAATGACAAAATGTTCTGTGTGCGAATAATGAAAATGTTGTAGAAAACTATTTGAGAACTTCATTAAAACTTAAATAATTGTTATCTCTTTAAGCATCTATAATATTTTATGTTTATATATAAGCTATTCTAAACAAAAATAACAATTATATAGTTTTCCATATTTGTAGACAAAGAATATCTTAATAGTCGATATGTTATTTTTCTTTTGTTTATTTATTTATTTAACCGTGTTGTTGTTATCACAGTTGCTAGTCTTTTTTTTTTTGAGATATAAGACAAAATAATGTGGTCATAGGGAGCGGGTAATACAAAAATATTTACTTAGTTAAAATTACAACTCTTCTTACTCTTAATATCATTTGAATGAAAATATAAAATTTTAAACGTAGGATGGGTGCGTCAAACTCGTTAAATAAAATCTAAACTAAATACCGGTTTCTAAATTGCAATGAATTTTTTACATTTAGGTTTTGGAATTTTAATTAAAAAAGTATGTACAGTAGAGTGCCCCAAATTTCGAAAATTTTTGAAATTTCTTGATGTAAAATACACAAATAAACAGTAACATGGACCGGATTATGGGGAAAATGCCAAAAAACAAATTTCTAAGGAGCCTATAGTTCGCTAACCGCTTTTGAAAATTGTATTCCGGATTTTTGGCCAAAATAGAGCTCAAACGTTTGGAAAAGCGTTTTAAGAAATTTCCTAGAGTATTTTGGCTCCACCCGAGTATCATTTAATTTAAAACCAGCCATTTGTATTTAAGAGATGCATTTAAAACTTGAATATTTTCATGGAATGAAGTGGCTATTTATGACATGAAGTGACTATTAGATTAGTTTCGACCATACCCAGGAAAATTTTCTGTTCCAAAGAATCGGTTGTGGAATAGCTACTTTTCATTCACAACCCCTTCTACTGTCGATTCTAACACCGATTCTTTTTGTTTGAAATTGTCCCAAAAACAACTCCTAATCGGTGTTAGAATCGACAGTCGAAGGGGTTGTGAATGAAAAGTAGCTATTGTAGAACCCATTCTTTGGAACAGAAAATGTTCCTGGGAAAAATATAAAATTATTTGTTTCAAACTAAATGATGGAATAAATAGGGAAGCAAAATTATTATATGGAGTTTTTTAAAATATTTTTCTCATAATATGAGCAGCACTACCAAGCAGTTATGCCTTTGACCCCAGTGTAGAAAATCATTACCAGATATGTGGTTATGTAACTACATATTTGGTAATGGTAGCTATCCAGGAAAATTTTCTATTCCAATCAATCGGTTCTGCAATAGATACTTTTCATTCACAACCCCTTCTACTGTCGATTCTAACACCGATTAGTTTTGTTTGAAATTGTCCCAAAAGCAACCACTTCTATAGCTCCAAAGTGGAACCGGTTGCGTCACACATACCTAGCAGTGGATCCCAGGAACTAGTTCCGGAACCAGTTCCATGGAACCGGTTGCAGTGGAACCAGTTGTAGAATAGCTGTGGTTGGCTAGGGATTGTAAAAAATTTTCCTGGGTAGTTACTTTTGTTATTACATTTCTTATTACCTTTATATGGCGATGTCGCGAAAAATAATGAGTTGTCGTTACACACCAGCATACGAAAAATCAAAAAATATATCGTTACCTATGTGCTTACCAGTACTGACAAAAATAATGAGTCTAAAAATAGATTTTCAAAAAAATAAATTATATAAAAAAAAATATTTTTTATTGTATTTTTTTTTTTTTTAATAAAATTTGCTGGTGCGGGAATCGAACCTGGGTCTACAAATTGCCAGTCAATAGCTCTACCATCTGAGCTATATCGACATGTTATATTTAATGATAAAAACATAATTGACCTGCTAACATACAAAAAATTAAAAAATATGTGGTTACATATATCATGCGCGGTTCCTGCAATTATTATGAGGGGAAAAATCATACGCCTCAGTGGCCAACTCAATGTATTTGTCTACTGTGGCGTATGATTTTTCCCCTTATTGTTGGAACCGCGCATGCATATATCCTTACCAGTGTTTAAAAAATATTGAGTCTAAAAATAGATTTCAAAAAATTTTAAAAAAAAATTTTGAAAATTATTTTCTATTTGAAATAATGATAAAAGGAAGTCATTATCAGTAACTCATTATTATATGTTTTAAAATAATGCAGAAGGTAAGTGGGTGGCATTACTGGTAGTCCAAAATATAATAATATGTCATTACCGTTTCTGCACTGGGTAGTTGTGGCTCATTGTGACCGTAATAAGACTATTTTAAGACTGCGAGTCATAACTTTTCATACAAAACAACAATAAAATTCAAAAAATTCAAATTTTATTTGTCAATGTTATGATTGTGTCGATCCCAGTTCTTATTTTTTGTTTTTTTGAAGTTTTCAAAAAAATATTTTAATAAATATAATTTATTATGACTTTGTAACAACAAATACATGGAGAATACAGTCACAACTAAGAGTTACAGACTTTTCGTAGGATAGAAGATATACGACATTGTGAAAAAATCTAAAAAAACATTTTGATGAGGAAAAGTAGTGATTTTCAATGCCTAAGAAAGTTTTGTGCAAACTTAGATATTCCCATTAAAAATAAGTATCGAATATAAGGAACAACGTGTTTTTTTCGTTTTTAGGTTGGGATTTCTCAAAAATTCATAATTGGGTAGAAAAGCATATGCTCTTAGATTCTAAAAAATTTCGGCCTATGTAATTCACAGTTATTAACAGATGCCAATTGATAGCTTTGTGACATCGATTTAAAACAAATACTACCTTGACTTGAAGGACATGGAAATAAAATTTACAATAACTTAAATTTTAAAGGAATTAAAAATTGCATAGAGTTTAAAAAATTAGTAGGTTTTGTTAAAAATAATGGAAAAAATCCATAATAAAAATTTAAACGGTTAAGCGACATATTTTAACCGATTATTCGGGTCGCCTATGGAGTTGTGGAAATCTGTAGGAAATCGTGTTTATTCAGCACGATTATATAATATTACATACGCTACTTTTTTGAGTGTAGCGGATAGTCTAACATTAACATGGTTAAACTTTGGCAAATCAGATAATTCTAACACTCCTTAAGCATTAAAATTTGTTTAAAAAAATATCGATCTTACACACAGAATATACATTGGTGGGAATTCTATCGGAACCAATAAAATTTTTCGTTATTCAATAATTTTAATTGCAATCACTTAAAATTCATCATCAGAAAAATTAATTGTGTAGAGAAAATATATAAGAGTCACCAAAACACTATTCAAAATATTTGATTTTTTTTTAAACAATATTGATAGAATATTAACTTCTACATTAACTGCAATACCAACATGTTGGGTTTTAATTTTTATTCAAAAAAATAAAAATTGTTTTTTCGACCTTTTTATTAATTAATTAGAAATTTATTAATTCAGTCCGAGGCCAATTTCCTTATTATGAGTTAACATAATAAGTACTTTTTTTCAAAAACTGCTATTTTTCTTTATCAGGATATTCTCCTAACAAATACTTCACAGAGTTTTTGCTTTCAAAAACCTCTAACACTTTCAGGAATGAAAAGACGATCGTTTCGGGGATTTTCCAAGTCCCCTTTAATTTTTAGGTTTTTGAAAGCAAAAACTCTGTGAAGTATTTGTTAGGAGAATATCCTGATGAAGAAAAATATCAGTTTTTGAAAAAAGTACTTATTATGTTAACTCATAATAATGAAATTGGCCTCGAACTGAATTAATAAATTTCTAACTAAGCAATACCAACCATTAACAATTTATCGAAGATTTAGTCATTTGAATAAACTATCGGCAGCAAAAACATATTATCAGTTGCGTTTCAATAAAATCTATCACTCTGTGCTAAGTATAAGTTTTTCTAATCAATTTAAAAGTTTTCGTCAACTTCAACTTAACTTCCATTATTTTCGTAATTATAATAATATATTGAGATTACGAGCAGACATTGTATTAATCACAATAACATTTTAGAAGGTATCATATTATTTCGTTTCATATATGCATATTTAATTTAAAAGTTAGACTAACACTAAAAGTAGGTGTCTGTGTTGTAGGCGCAGAGACACGGCCTGATGGTCTTAGGACTCTGAGTTCAAATCTCAGCAAATACATTATAGTTTTTTAAATAATTTTTAATTGATTCAAATAAAATCATAGAATTGATTTCCTGTTGTTGATATAATTTTATTCATAAACAAAATATTCAAATTTCCAACAAAGAAAAATTAAAATTTTAAATTTGTCCAAACAAATAAGAAAATTCTGTGATACTAGTCGCTAGGTTAAACTGTGATTTATTTAAGTTGTAATTATTTATTTAAAGTTCTTATTAAATTGCGTGTTGTGATGTCCAATTTTTATTCAATTTTAAATAAAATACTTGACAATGTAAATAAGTAAAATCAAATTAATAAAACTCGCACTCCAGAAGAAATTGAAATACCGTCAACGAAACGTCGAGTGACCATAATTAGCCCGTGGATAGAAAATTCTATAAATTTAAATTTAGTTTAGCCTAGAGGAAAGGCAATGGGCTGACAAACGGGAGGTCGCTGGCCAGTTCGCGACATAATAGAATAACGCAGAATAACTGTTAATCTGCCTGACTCACTGACTGCAGCTAGGAAGTTGGTATGTAGGATCCTCATCCCACCTATACCTCCGCTAAGACTGGATTTTTGCACATTTTCTTAATTTGATTTTTGTTTTTGCTCCTAGCAGTATCCTTACCGAGAAGGTACTTTTTGGCATATTGGATAGGAACGCAGTAAAAATTACACTCACAATAACTTTACAGTAAAAGTTCAACAGATGTTTAAAAATTAAATCAGTAAAGTTGTTCCAATTGAATAAGTAGTTAAATTGCAAAGAAATAAATTTTTTAACTTTTTCTAAAGCCGATAGCCTTAGTTGCTAGTGGTTTAGATTTAAGATTTATTGTAATTTTAATTATAATAAATATCTATATAAAAAAAAAAAACTTTTTCTATCAGCCATTCAATAAACAAAACACACAAAATACGGACTTTCGGTAGAGGTTGAAATAATCAATAAAAATGTTCTGTTAAAAACAATTATTTGTTATAATACAATTAACTTTAAAATAAACGAGAAAGCTATTACTCTTACAGACTTTACCAGTTAATAAATTAACAATTAAAAATAAACTATAAAATACAATTGTTTTAAACGAAAATTGGGTAGGGTAGAGGGAGGATCCTTCGCCAGTGGGGCACATACACTAATCCCATTTTACTCCCATGTTAAGGGAGATAAAAAATTGGAAAAAATATATCATGTGCATTTTTCAATTGCCTTTCCTTGACATCCACTTTAACAAATTTATATCACATGTGTTCGCAGACAGACGTGTTTTTGTGTTTTTTGGGGTGCCAAAAAAATAATTGAAAGCAACTACATTTTGCAATAACTTCCTCAAATCCTATGAGGAAAAAATAATTTTTCATTATGTTAGATCTATGATCCTAAGCTTTCAGAAAATAATAATTTGATTTTAATAAATGCTTAAAAAGTGTGAAAAAATATTAATTTTATGTTAGTGCCTGCTTCTGGGGCACAATCACCAGATGGCCCCTGGAGCTACGAACAGTTGGTGCTTCCCTGCCTAAAATGCACTATAAGGCTTTTCTATATGTTTAAAATATGTTCAATAGTAAATTAGTACAATCGTGTTCATTCTTAAATTTATATTAATTATTCAGTTTTTTGTAATTTTGAAGAATCATTATATTATAGTTTTAAATTATATTTTTTTTAATGTAGATGAGATTTATTGAGTAAAAAGAATCATATACCTTAAAGAACTTATTCTATATTATTTATTTCAGTCATTAAAACATTCATTTTGCCGTATTAACAATATTTTTTGGTTGAAATTTTATCTAGCTCTTTTGGCGAATATCCCCCAGGTTTGGGGCAGTTACGCCGATTTGGGTTACTTTGGAAATCATAAAAAAAGTAATAGAAAATATGCAAATAATTAGAATAAAAATCATAGAAATTAAAGCCAAGATATGTAGATCCTCAAGTTGAAAGTAATTTTTGAAAAATAATTAGGGGTTAAGCAATGACAGTCCTTTGAAAAAAAAGTGGCGAAGGATCCACCCTCTACCCTAGTCCTTTTTATAACTTATTTTCAATTTTTTTAGTGTATATATGCGGTAGATTTTAAGGAAAAGATATTTTGAGTGTATGCTTCAAAAGGGGAAATACACCCCCTTTGTCGGCCAGCCAAAATCTCTAGAGTTAGGATATTGAAATCTTATATGACAGTTCCAACTCTGAATAGTGAATACAAAAAATTATTATATTTTTTTTATCTAAATTCATTTTTTAGTTTACAAACAATGTTCAGAGTCACATGTTAAACCAAAGAACTTTTGCAACAATGTCAATAGACATTAACACAATCGTGATTTAAAATAAATTGTTAGTGACTTTTTTCTGTATTTACTTTACCATTTTTATGTCGTTTAACTTCAGTGAGCAGATATTAAGTTGTTTATATTTTTCCGCTAATATGTTTGTCATTTTGTTTAATCTCTATAATCTATATAATTAAATTAACTCTTTTATTTATTATTAAATAAAATGCACTATAAAATTGTAATTATTTTATGGTACTTAATTCTTTCAAAAATAATTTTATATACATTCTGTTTAGATAAGTTTTTTTCATTGCTTATTTATGTATGAAGCTGTAAGCATAATTAATGTTTTTAATGATTGTTAGTTATGTGTATCAATTTTTGTATTTATATTTCTGTCATTATAATAATTGGATTAATTAATATAAATTAAAATAAAATTTAAAATTTTCTCATTATTTCCTTCATTATATAGCGAGTAAATATATTGTCATTAAAATTATATAATTTATTTCTCTAACTATTAGATTTTTTTGTTATTTAATAAAACTATATATTTAAATGATTTAACTCATTGTTTATATATATGAAATTCAATATGTTATTTATATAAATAAATTATGTTTTAATAAATTTAATTATATAAGTAAATAATATTGTTGGTTTCATATCAGGCTTATTGTAATTTTTTTTTCTGAATTAATACAAAACCAAGATTAAAATAAAAAAGTTGCAAAAATGAGGAATTTATATACCCTACACCACTATGTGGTCAGGGTATTATAAATTTGTATTGATGTGTGTTACACCAAAAAATATTGGTCCTAGACCCATCTTATAGTATACCGATCGTCTGAGAATTTTTTTTATTTCGATTTAACGATGTCCGTCTGTCCGTCCTTCCGTCCGTCTGTCTGTCTGTCTGTCTGTCTGTCCATGCATTCTTGTGCGCACTCTACAGGTCGCAAATATTAAGATATTTTGATGAAATTTGGTACACCGACTTACGTCAGCCCAAGGACGAAGTCTATTGATTTTGGTGAATATCGGTCTATGTTTAGACCTAGTGCCCATATAAGGGTCCTACCAAAATTATATTGTTTATACGCTGCAGGTCGCAAATATTAAGATATTTTGATGAAATTTGGTACACCGACCTATGGCAGCCCAAGGACGAAGCCAATTGATTTTGGTTAACACCGGTCCATGTTTAGACCTAGTGCCCATATAAGGCTCCCCCCAAAATTGGCTTGGTTACAAACTGTAGGTCGCAAATATTAAGATATTTTAATAAAATTTGGTGCGCTGACTCACATTATATAAAATTTTGACACAAGTCCCATTTTAACCCATTCGAATTTCGGATCCCAACATTAGTTGGCTTTTAACCAGACTGGTGTAGGGTATTATATAGTCGGCATGCCCGATTTTAACCTCTTTACTCGTTTTTAAATATTAATACCAAAAAATTTTATTGATTGTGGAGTTGTTCGCCAAAATTTCAGGTTTTTGTTTAAATATTTAGTTATTGCAGAATATTGGTTTGTGGGGAAAATCTATACTGGCAGGAAAAATCTAGACTTATTTTTAAATGATCATTAATACATGTAGTCGCATTAAAATTTTAACTTAGCTCAGGTTTCCCTATTTACCAATTTCCATTTACTGGAAGAAATGGACCATCTGTAAAAATATTTTCCATGGTCATGAACAATTTGTTATATCAGATGAAGACGTTGTATGACATCAAACTTGTATTTGTAGAACTACACCCAAAATCAGCAGAAAGCAGTTTAAGTTTACTAAATTAAAACCTATTAAACTGAATTAAATTTTATATTAAAGACAACTGAGAATTTAGCGATTTTAATTTTATTTTTCAGCCAAAACGGAAAAAAATATGCAAACATTTTTCGGTAACCTTCTCGAAATATTATATTATTCTGTGTATTTCTTAAAGGCTAAGAGATGTCCTTTAATTTTATGTATTACACAGTACACAGCACTAAGAATGCATCGGGCATGCGACATATCAATTCTGATAGATTTTAGGATGAGTATCACGAATGTGAACAACAAATTTTAATATTAGCTCTAGTTTTTTAGCAAAAATTCAGCTTTTTCGTTAAAATTTCTTATTATTCATATAACTGACTAAACTACGGATAATTTTTAGTATGGTTTAAAAGTATAGACTTTGGGCTTTTAGAACCATACCAATTTATTTTGATTAGATGAAGGATCAAGGACATAATTGCAATTCAAATGAAAAATTCACTTACTTTCCTATTTTGCAAATCAAATAAATTCCCTTAATCGAATTTTCAAAGTCTTAACACATGACGTAAATTCATGTTGCACCGAATCATTTTTGTCAAAAAAATCACAACTTTTGCATCAACATTTTCCGAAAATTTAATCTGAAACACAAATTTGATCGCCAAATTACAAAAATGTATATTTTTGTTAGAGTCGATTTCATTTAAAATTTTGGGTGGCAGTATGCTTTGACTTGGTTTATTTTTGGAGCATTCTGATTGGTTAATTTATTTTCAACCAATCAAAATATTTGAAAATAAAAATATTTTTGTAGGGGTTTCATACACAAAATGAACAAAACCGTATGTTTAAAAATAAAACGGACTAAATTTAAAATGCTGTTTTATAGTACTTTTTTGAACATGCTTATTTTGAAATCGTTATTTTTTAGGAATTTGTTGAAATTGATTAGAAAATATGTGTATAACATATTTCAATGGTTTTATCTGAGTTTTTTAATTTCAGATTCGTCACAGACTCCTTAATTTTTAGGTATTAAAAAAATCAATCTTTTTCAGCTTTAGCCAACTTTTACTTAAAATTAAAACACAAAGTGCGAAATGTTTCTGATAAATTAAGTAAGGTGAGATGTGTACTAATGGTATAAATTAAAAAAATTGATATTCCTTTCATCGCAGATTAATTACACTATGCGACAGTCACAATCGGGATGGGATGAAACCAACGGGAAATGTTATATCGGTCAAAGACAAGTTATACGTGTCCCGGCGTTTCGCTGGGTCACCCCTAGGAATCGAGATATATCTTTTTTTGACATAACTCGAGAACCACTAGTCCGATTTTGCTCAAACAATTTTAAAAAATTAAAAATTACAATTCCTTTAATCTGTTCATATAACGTTTTTCTATATACTCAACAGTTTTGCCGGTAAAAATAAATGTTTGTTACCGCTACCATAAAAATCAATAACCTTTTGTTTATTACTTTTTTTTAATATTTTAGGCAAAAAATATTTTTTTCTTCATACATTTATTTTTACCGGCAAAACTGTTGAGTATATAGAAAAACGTTATATGAACAGATTAAAGGAATTGTAATTTTTAATTTTTTTAAAATTGTTTGAACAAAATCGGACCAGTGGTTCTCGAGTTACACGTATAACTTCTTTTTTACCGATTTCCCCGGTAGTTTGAACCCTTCCCGATCACTGACCCCTACCATTTGTCTCACAGTGTTATTAAAGAAATCGTGTAAAAAGAGAAATTTCAACTTCAAATGCCGATAGAGAATATTATCGCAGCTGTCCAAACGTGCGTATTATCAAATTAAAGGTCATGTTTCATCCTATTAAAATTTTGCAAGGAATAGCGTTCATACTTTTAATTTTGTATTTTTTTGCAATTATTATTATTACAAAATTGAATTTTTCTGCAAATATGGTTTTGTAAATATTTCTTAAAATATAGCTAACTTTAAGATTCTAGTGCTATATTCTTGATCTGCGTCCCAAAGTCTATTAGAAATGATATGTCGCAATCCCGATGCATCAAATTGTTCTTATTGTGTTGTACTGTGTTATGAGTATATTATTGTGTCTGACTTTTACCTAAAATTTAAATGAAACATCTATGCGTATGGATTTTAACTGGGCCATTCCTAGAGAATTTTCTTTATCTATGGTACGGTTGTATTTTTTTGTTCAGAATTACTTCTAAAAAGCGATAAAAATTCACTAACGCATATGAATCAATGAAAGTAGTGGTTTGTAAAGCATGGTTGGTGAAGATGATTGGTTACGTATGATTGGTATATACTCGTAATATATTACTCATACGTCACAGTATTAAATTTGAAAATAATATACATATAATGCTACGGTGATCTTCGTTATATGGCCGAAGAAAATTGCGGCCTGTGACCCGTCCCTCTCCCCTATCAAGAAATGTTCGTTTTGGTATAAAAATACATCATGCAAAAAATTAAGGTGATCGTATAACGGGAACACGTGCCGCATCAGGGAAAAAATACTTTTTTGAATTTTTTTTACATTTTTTCGAAAATGTCAATTCGCAATCTAGACTGAATTAACTTTCTATAAATGCATGAAATTCAAAATTGGTTGGAAAGTATTTAAGTAATTGCAAATACCCCAGACCATTGTAGGGTTAAAATGAGATAAATTAAGAAATTCGTAAAAAAATAAGATATTTTTTTTCCAAAAACCTACAATGTTATACTCTAGTTCCTTTTCCAAGTTCTATAAATATTCAGATATAATTTTTTTGTCTCTCTTGGATTATGCTTACCTAGTTCCAGGTATGGCCAGAAATGGGATTTTATTTTTATAAGAACTTTTTGCTCATATAACTAGGTTTTCCCGCAATTATTCCCTGTTTTAATCAAAATCTAAATCAAAATTTGAGAATCAAGTCAAATATTTACCAGTTGTTTTTGTTTTACAACGAAAATAACATGTTTTTAACAAAGCTATAATTTTTCTCTATGTTATTGTTGTTGCTTCAACCAAAGTTCCTCTAGTAGTAAAGCAAAAGTTTTTGTTAAGTACAATATTTGACTTTGATTTAATTCTATTTATATTCCCAGTGTAGAAAATCATTACCAGATATGTGGTTATGTAACTACATACTTGGTAATGGTAACTAGTTACTTTTGTTATTACATTTCTTATTATATATATTTTTGGCGATGTCGCGAAAAATAATGAGTTATGGTTACAAACCAGCATACGAAAAATCAAAAAATATGTCGTTACCTATGTGCTTACCAGTACTGACAAAAATAATGAGTCTAAAAATAGATTTTCAAAAATATAAATTATATAAAAAAAAATATTTTTTATTGTATTTTTTTTTTTTAATTTGCTGGTGCGGGAATCGAACCTGGGTCTACAGATTGCCAGTCAACAGCTCTACTATCTGAGCTATATCGACATGTGATATTTAATAGATAAAAACATAATTGACCTGCTGCACACAAGTAAGCTTACTCGCCAACATACAAAAAATCAAAAAATATGTGGTTACTTATATCCTTACCAGTGTTTAAAAAATATTGAGTCTAAAAATAGATTTCAAAAAATTTTAAAAAAAATCTAGAAAATTATTTTCTATTTGAAATAATGATAAAAATAAGTCATTATCAGTAACTCATTATTATATGTTTTAAAATAATGCTGAAGGTAATTGGGTGTCATTACTGGTAGTCCAAAAAATAATGATATGTCATTACCGTTTCTACACTGGGTTTAGAACGAAAAGCGAAAGTGAAATAATTTCAGTTGATCTCATTTCCAACTTTTCTCAACAATGCCTTAGAGACCCTATAATTTTGAGAATTTGTACAAATGAATTTAAATAAATAAAATAAAGTTGCATAAATTATTTATATATAAGTAATTAACTTTGCATTATTAATATATTAATAATGCAGAAAATTAAAAGGTATATTTTTCAATAAAATCACATAAAGCACATGTCTTTTTGTATAAGTTAAATTTTGTGGATATACGAAATATATTTCACAAAAATCTATATAACTATTTTTGCTATTAAATTTACAATACAAAGATTTACTAAAATCTTTACAAATGGTTTATTTTGAATAAAAAATATACAATAATATATTTATTACCATTATATAAAAAATATATATGTACTTACTGCAAAACTAGAGAGAAAAATAAATTATCTACATATTCATCAAAGAAACCTATTTACTTCCAAAACATATTCAGAGTGAAATGCTCTTAACAAAGATTATTTTAAAAGTTTTCTTTATACTTGTTAAATATTTATTATTATTTTTTTTTTTTTGATAAACGAGTACAGTTTTTTAAATAATAGATGATACAAGTATTTTTAAAATTTTCATATGTTGATATATTAAACATTCATATTCATATAACATGTGATGTAAATGATAGCATAAATTTGTTACCAATTTGTAAATTCATATTATAGAAGTAGTTTTTACAAATGAACACTTTTCTTTCCTTGAGGTGTTAATAGTATTCAATAACAATCACAAATATATATTCTTATACAAGGTGGCCCAAAATGAATACACTATCGGAAGACTCTGCAACTTTTACAAAAGACGGCAACTGTCAGATTTGGTTTAATATTTGTGAAGTATACAAATTGGTAATACACGTCGACAAGACAAAGAACGCTACTTCTCAAGAACGCTAAATAATCGTGACTAGTTCAGTGACTCTAGAAGATTCCCAGTGTAAAAAATCATTACCAGATATGTGGTTATGTAACTACATTCTTGGTAATGGTAACTAGTTACTTTTGTTATTACATTTCTTATTACCTTTATATGGCGATGTCGCAAATAATAATGAGTTGTCGTTACACACCAGCATACGAAAAATCAAAAAATATATCGTTACTTATGTGCTTACTAGTACTGACAAAAATAATGAGTCTAAAAATAGATTTTCTAAAAAATAAATTATATAAAAAAAAATATTTTTTATTGTATTTTTTTTTTAATAAAATTTGCTGGTGCGGGAATCGAACCTTGGTCTACAGATTGCCAGTCAATAGCTCTACCATCTGAGCTATATCGACATGTGATATTTAATAGATAAAAACACAATTGACCTGCTGCACACAAGTAAGCTTACTCGCTAACATACAAAAAATCAAAAAATATGTGGTTACATATATCCTTACCATTGTTTAAAAAATATTAAGTCTAAAAATAGATTTCGAAAAATTTTCAAAAAAATCTAAAAAATTATTTTCTATTTGAAATAATGATAAAAATAAGTCATTATCAGTAACTCATTATTATATGTTTTAAAATAATACAGAAGATAAGTAGGTGTCATTACTGGTAGTTCAAAAAATAATGATATGTCATTACCGTTTCTACACTGGGTTTCAAAGAGAATATCCGACAAGAGTGCGAAGACTTATCACCCGAAGTTCTCTCTAGAACGATAAAAAAAAATAGCGCAAATGATCATCAACGATGGCGGCACCCACTTGACTGATATAATCTTTAAAAATTAATGGAAAAAACTTAAAGATTTTAAAAATCATTTAAAAAAAAGTTTAATCCGGCATTTACAGTCGGATCATAAAGTGTGAGACCAATGTGGAATGAATGAAGCAATGAATGAAGAAAAACTCAATTTCTGCAACAAAGAAAAAAAATGAAAACATTTTCTGCTGCAATTATCGAGAAACTTCCTTTTTGCGAGCTTCAATTTTCTGACATTAGGGTTGTACATTCGGGTAGCAGGTACTGATATCTGGTGGGTAAATATGAAAATGGGATACTTGCGGTCAATGGCACTTAAAGTAAACTATTCGTGCCCTCGAGGCAAAAACAACGATATATCATACTCTAAGATCCGACGGTAAATGCCATAGTTATAATCAAAAATTTTAAATGCTCGGAAAAAAAATTTCGAAACTTTCTTGCAAAAATAATTTAGATTCGACTGTGTACTGCATTTTTTTTTATTTTGTGGTACGTTCTATTGTAGATCATACTAAAAGCTTCCAGTGTCTATGATTATAACACTTAGTATTATTTATGGCATTTAACCTTATAGCATATGCTGTGGTGTATATTTAAAAGTCGTATTACCAGATTGACGTGTTTAGTAAATCCTGTTTCTCGGTATATTTTCTTACAGAAAATTCTAGAATTTTCTATACTAGGCTAATCTAATTTCGTAACCATACATTTTAAAAAACTGAAAAATTATTTAAAAATAAAAAATTTTTTTTTTTTAAATATTGTTACCGCCAGAAATCGAACCCACGATCATCTGTTTGGAAATAAACTGTATCAATATCACTTTTTGCGATCACTAAATAACGCTTTGAAAGCAATACTTAATTAATTGTTGTATAATTATTTTTAAGATTTTATTTTTATTTAAAATAATTATTCTTGAAATTTTATGAAATTCTAATGTAGACACTTTTTCGCTTCCAAACCGTATACGGCATAAGAAAAATTTCCTGTCGAAAGGTTAAGCGAATTTTGTTTTCTATCTTAGTTGCTTCAAGTATGATTATAAAATATAAATTTTACGCATATATGCACCCAGGAAAAAGATTGGTTGGAATTCGATCAGAACTATTAAAATGAATTTGCCAGGACGTTATTTTATTTGGAGTTACCTTTAATTGAATACTACACCAAAAATATTTTACTAGGTATTAAAAATAGGGAAAGCAAACTAAAAAACAATCCTTTTAACAAATTATTAGTACACTGAAAATATTATTACAGTAACTGACTGTAGTTCATTTAAAAAGTTATCCGTACATTTATTTTTAAATGATTATTCAGTTAAAATACAAAGAAATATATTTTTTAACTGTTTTTGTCGATTATTTAAAAAATAAATTACATATAAATACGGATTTTCTGTTACAGTTAATATTTTCGTTTAAAATATTTTGTTAAAAAAAGAATTTCTTTCGTTTTTCTAGGTCAGCTAAAAAAACGAAATAAACTAAATATCATTTATTCTTACGGATTTTGTAGTTAATTTTTTGAAATTTAAAAAAACGAAGTAAATGAAAAATCATTATTTTTTAAGGATTTTGTAGTTAATTTATGAACATTTAAAAATAAATGAAAAGTTCTTTTGATTTAAATGAAAAGTCAGTAGACCGGTTTTCAAGAGATTTTTCATTTATTTTAAATTACATTTTCAGTTAATTTAAACTACAAACTATTTTGAGTGTATCTCTAATCAAATTTAAAATTAGTATCAGTTTAGTAATTCTATGCAGTAGAAGCAGCCATTTATTTACGGAATATACAAGAAAATTGGTGTTATCTATTACCTTTATTAAAAAAATTTCAATATTCGAAAGTGGTACCTACAAATACGCGTATCCTAATCAAATAAGACCTTAAAGTCGAGTTTATGTAGAACCAACCGTATTGTGGATTGTATTAATAACACACTCAACTATTAATTGGTATTGGTAAACGAAGTTTATGCTATATTTGTTTTCCAAACTAAACATATAAATTCAAAATTAGACATTAAAATTAATAAGTGTTTGTGGTTTAGTGGGTGAGGAGTTGGCCTAGTACGCCAGATTTCCGGGTTCGAATCCCGGAGAAGACAAAAATTTAGATGTTGTTTTTTTAATAAAAATAAAATATTCTTAAGTATAAAAAGTAAATATGGCTAAGAAAATTAAAAGTAGTTGTGGTGCAATGGGTAAGAGTGTGGATTATTAATCAGAATGACCGGGTTCAATATCGGAGAGTTGAAAAAAGTTTTTTAATTTCAATAAAATTTTGTGGAACATAATAATATTTATGTGGAATATAATATTGAATTAGACAACCGAATATTGGCTTTCACGACGAAAAATATAATTTAATATAAAGATAGTTGTCGTAACCGTATGAATTCGATTGGCAACAAATTCGGTGGCCACAACTGAGACTGTTTTCTGGGTCGGTCTTCAGATTTTAAATAGCTTTTGCACATTTTTTGCCTTCAAACTTTTTTTGTGTAAGGAACTGTTTTCAAGCGAGAAGCATATAAAGTGAAAATATAGTAAATTGGAAAAAATTAACTTTTTACAAAAATTAAAAAAATTAACACATTTACGATCCGGCTTACATTATGGATAATAACAAAGCTAGTTTAGAGTCTCTAATTGTCAAATCAGTTAAAAAATTTTCTCCAGGACTCGCAGCATACCGCAGGATACGTCTTACGAATATCTGTCAAACTCAAAAACTAGCCAACAGATTTTTTTGAAATTAAACACGGAGAATATACTCGGAGGTAGTAGTAAGCAAAGCTAATATAGAAAAATTTTAGTTTTTAATTTTTAACACCCCTATATAATGTGTCTTCGCTTTCAAATAAATTGCTAGTGATTTATAAAGCTAGTAAACGATCATAGATGAATAATGTTGTTTTGAAGATTTTAGCAATAAAACTAATTTATCATAAACCAAAACACGATAAAAATATTTTTTATATATCTCTTGGTTACGTTTTAGTATAACATAATATTTTAAAGACAGTTTAATACTACGAATACTTAAAGTATTCGAATGACGGATATATTTTGATTACATCAACATCACTATTTTGTTTAATTTATTTTTTGTTTTATTTGCACACCAATTTCGAGAAATTTAATGAAATAATGCTGCAATTGTTCCAAGGCTTTTAAATGTTGTGGCTACAAAATGTTAGATTCTACATATTCTTGGCTGGATGATCCTTGAAAAATCCTTTAAATAAATTAAAACTCAATATGTTTGGTTTCAACAGAGATTTTTATTTTGCAAACTTTATGAAACGCTTATTTTAGGCTTGAACTTACTTTAACAAATTGTTAAATTGTTCGTTATTAAACGAATTATGCATACTGTTTTTGCCAAATTAGCTTAAAAACTTTATGCTTTCGGCTGTAAATATTCAGTATTCTAACCAGAGATGGGCTAAATTGATTACCATTACATTTTCATTACCATTACTTGATGTAATTTTTTTTTAGCATTACCATTTTTTAACGCAATGGTAATGTTTTTATTTTCATTACCATTGCGTTAAGAAATGGTAACGAATATTTTTTATACCCTACACCACTACGTGGTCAGGGTATTATAAGTTTGTGCTGATGTTTGTAACACCAAAAAATATTGGTCCTAGACCCACCTTATAGTATACCGATCGACTCAGAATTTGTTTTATTTCGATTTAACGACGTCCGTCTATCCGCCCATCCATCCATCCGTCTGTCCGTCCGTCCGTCCGTCCGTCCGTCCGTCTGTATGTCTGTCCATGCATTCTTGTGCGCACTCTACAGGTCGCAAATATTAAGATATTTTGATGAATTTTGGTACACCGACCTATGTCAGCCAAAGGACGAAGCCTATTGATTTTGGTTACCACCGGTCCATGTTTAGACCTAGTGCCCATGTAAGGGTCCCCCCAAAAATTGGCTTGGTTACAAACTTCAGGTCGCAAATATTATGATATTTTAATGAAATTTGGTTCGCTGACTCACATTATAGAAAATTTTGACACAAATCCCATTTTAACCCATTCGAATTTCGGATCCAAACATTAGTTGGCTTTTAACCAGACTGGTTTAGGGAATTGTATAGTCAGCATGGCGACAGTCAAAATCGGGATGAAACCAACGGGAAATGTTATATCGGTCAAAAACAAGTTATACGTGTCCCGGCGTTTCGCTGGGTCACCGCTAGGAATCGAGATATATCTTTTTTTGACATAACTCGAGAACCTCTAGTCCGTTTTGCTCAAACAATTTTAAAAAAATTAAAAATTACAATTCCTTTAATCTGTTCATATAACGTTTTTCTATATACTCAACAGTTTTGCCGGTAAAAATAAATGTTTGTTACCGCTACCATAAAAATCAATAACCTTTTGTTTATTACTTTTTTTTAATATTTTAGGCAAAACATATTTTTTTCTTCATACATTTATTTTTACCGGCAAAACTGTTGAGTATATGGAAAAACGTTATATGAACAGATTAAAGGAATTGTCATTTTTAATTTTTTTAAAATTGTTTGAGCTAAATCGGACTAGTGGTTCTCGAGTTATGTCAACAAAAAGACCACCAAAGGTCAAATCGATATATCTCGATTCCTAGGGGTGACCCAGCGAAACGCCGGGACACGTATAACTTCTTTTTTACCGATATAACTTTCCCCGGTAGTTTGAACCCTTCCCGATCACTGACCCCTACCATTTGTCTCAAAGTGTTATTAAGCAAAATTTTTTGCTGATTTTAGCAGGTTAATTTGCTATTTTCCATTAACAAAAATTTAACGGATTTAACAGTTTTTTTTTGCTGTTCCTATATTACTAATATAAAGCAAAAATAATATGCTAATTTTAGCAGTTTTTTCTGCAGCATCATTTTTAACTAATTTTTAGTAGTTTTAACTAAATTTTTTACAGACTTTTTTCTATTAGTGTATTTCGAAACTAGTTTTGAATTGAAAAAAAATAGAGCATTATTTTTCAAAGTTTCGCTTCGATCGCACAAATGTTACACAAATTTTTATGTAAAATTGCACAATTTTAAATCCAGAATGTTATTTAATTTGATGCTCTTAAATCGAGCCACAATTTAATCCAAAAATTTTCAGATATAAAGAATTTGTCTTTCTGGGATATCATTTACCCTTTCCATACCATATATTTACATGATTTTGAAAACTCTAACATAAAATTTTTAAAAATTCGTCATGGTTTATTGGCATATATTTAAAATCAATAAAATTAAATTGACCTATTTTTCTTGAAACTGTATAGAAAAAAATATATTGTTTGTATGTCTATTGTTGCTCCTGCACCTTATGTAACTTTATTATCTCTAGGAAAATATTGCATCTCAAATTACCAGGTTTTATACTTTGTAAAGAAACAATATATTGTGTCAGTTAATATATTGAATGCTGTATCGAAGCAATAATGTAGACAAAGAATGCTCTTTTTTTTGTATTTTATTATTTTTGCAAATATTTTAGAGTAGTTTAAAGTATGGTAAATTTATAGAACAAAACTAGGATATTGTTACCATCTTATGAGCAAGATGAATGACAGTGTATTTTGCATTTTATATATGTAGAGATATATATTTCCTGAATGTTCTTGTAAGCCATCAACAGTATTCTTCTTTTGCACCTTGAGTACCATAAAGTTGTTCAATGTGAATTAAAATCAAATTTTTTGGACATTTCTTAGTACTCTTTACAATAAGACAAGTGCAATAAATGTTTTATATAAAACAAATATGAATGTGTAGATAACTTTAGATTGTTATGTGTTGACATTACACTCACAATCAGAATGTTATTAAAAGCTAACATAAATTTAAATGGAAAACTAGACAACCCATCACACAATTATGTATGGTTCAGTTACGGAAAAGAGGTAGCAAAAGAGATAGCAAAATAAAATGAAGTGTATTTGAATCAGGTTTCAGAGGTTATATAGTACATTTGGTTTTTTAGGTTTAATTTAAAAAAAATATACTTTGGCCAACATTATATGTTCCTGTCATACAAGTTCGGATAATTGTTCTCGATTCGTTCAAATTTAAATTGCATGATTTCAAATATACATTGTATGATTATTTTAAGCTGTTATATGCAAATTTAAACACAATGGGTTATTTTTTTAATTATTAACTATTATAAATAATTTAACACTAACTATAAATATAAACTTGCTTATGAAGCTGCAATGCCACAGGAGAAAGTAAATTGTATAAATGTCTATTGTCATGGACATAAAAAATGAACAAACTTTTTGAATTTTTGCAAAAATTTAGCGAAGTATTTTATTCCCAAAGATATTTACATACCAAGCTCCCATTTAAAAAAGAATTTTTTCATAGGGCCCCAACACAGAAAACATAAAAAAAAATATTCAAATACATACAGTAAATAGTAACTTTGAAAAAAATACACTCAAAATAGTTTGTAGTTTAAATTAATTGAAAATGTAATTTAAAATAAATGAAAATTCATTTGAAAACCGGTCTACTAACTTTTCAGTTAAATCAAAACAAATTTTCATTTATTTTTAAATGTTAATAAATTAACGATAAAATCCTTAAAATAGTAATGATTTTTCATTTATTTCGTTTTTATAACTTTCAAAAAATTGACTACAAAATCCGTAGGAATAAATGAAGGGCCTAGTGCAATAAGTTGATAAGCAACAAAATAAAAATATTGAAATAATCGCCTTTAAAGTTTAAAAAAAATGTGAAAAATCAGCTTTTAATTAAATAACACTCTTGATGGACGTAATAAGTGTTTAAGGAAGACTACTACCTCATATCCATCGATGGATACCAGGAGCAAAGCAGAAACCATTGTTTCAAAGAAAAAGTGTGGCTTATCAAGTTATTGCAGAAACTTTATTCAAGATTTTTTTATTTGGAAGAAATTTTAGGTGTTTTGCAAGACTTTCATGCTCTGCATATATTTTATGAGTGACAAAGTAAGTCTTATACCATATATTCCTCGCCGGAAGACTATAAGACACTTGTCACAAGTGCCAGATTAAGACTTCTATCTAGAAGGGTAAGGGATTAATAAAAAAATTAGAAATTGTGGATCTGGTTTTGAATTTTGCACTTTGATATTGAATTAATGTTGATAATTGAATTTAAATATTTGGCAAAATACTCTTTGTTAAAATAAAAATAATTTTAAAGAAATAAATAAAGAATTTTTTTTTCATTGTGGAATTAAAGGTCAAAAGAACTATTTTTATTTTTAAATTTGAAAAGAAAAAATCAGACAAACATATGTTAAAATAAATACGGTTAAAGTTCAGTTATTTTTTTCGTGAAAAAAAAAATAATTGTGAAAGTTAATTTTTTTATTTTATAAGAAATACATACATTTTATAAGAAATACCAAAACTCTAAATTAGAAAAATATGTTTCGAGAAATTTTTGTAATGCTGAGTTAAACTAAAAATTTATTTTGTCAGCTATTTCCAAGTTTGTTAGCAATTTTTTCTAAACAACTTTTTCTCGTTTTGAATTTTGGTCTTTATTGAAATAAAACAAAACAAACCACATTTGAAAATAAGGATTTCAGTTACAAACTGCGTTATTCTAAGTTTAAGGACAATATGCGTTCTAAAAACGGCCTAAATCGCATTCAATACTCATTGCAAACATCTTTTCATAAATAAAATTTGTCTGTATTGCATCAAAATACCAAAGATCGACCAATACCCACTTTGTTAGCCAAACTGTTTTGTCGGGCATTAGTATTTAATGTGAATGAAAATAAGTGATCTCAACAATATTTACTAAAATTTTATTTGAAAATTTTCATAAAATTATTTGTATTTATATATAATTTGATGCCCATTTTTTTTTTGGATGAAATTGTATCAGGTTCGATAACATGCTTATCTCGCTTGATATAATTATATATCCCAATATTCGGATCAAATTAGATATGAACATATGTATGGGTTTATATATGGTGATATATGATTATATAACATCTTCTTTAGTCGGGCAGTTATTAGAAACTTATTATTCTGGTAGCCCTATTAAAAAATATTAATATGGAGCTTTATATGGTAATATATAATTTAATGTGATCCATATACCATTTCATCCGAAAAATGGCCCGATATAATTGTGTCAGTTGGTTATCACTTTTTATCTAATTGCATCAGTTAAGATCTTAACTGATTAGATTATATATTAAACAGATGAAATTTTATCTGATTTTTGACCTGATACAATTTTATATTAGTTTAGATCCAAATAGATACATTTATATGCAAATTTATATAGTTATATCTGAATTTTGACCTAATGCAATTATATCTGCTTTAAAATTTTGATACAATTATATGAGGCAAACGTCGGATACAAATATATTTTATTTATATAAAATTGTACCAACCACGATCTAAACAGATACCATTAGATATAAAACGTTAAAATTGTATCAGGTCAAAAATTGGATATAATTTCATCTGATTAATGTATAATTTTATTAGTTGAGATCTAAACTAATACGATTAGATAAAAACTGATAAACGACTGATACAATTACATCGGGCCATTTTTCGGATGAAACAGTATATTTATACAGATATAACTTAATCGCATTTTATACGACTATATGTAACTGTTGTTACTCGGGAGTCCATAATGATATTTCACTATCGTGTCTGCACTTGGTATCAATAAAAAGTTGTGTAAAATAATTGATTTCAATTATGTTCCTATTAAAAAATGTACACTGAAAATATTATTACAGTAACTGAATGTACTTTATTTAAATGTTATCCGTATATTTATTTTTAAATAATTATTCAGTTAAATTGAAAAGAAATGTTTTTGTCTTTTATTTAAAAACCAAAATACGGATTTTCTGTTACAGTTAATATTTTCACCAATTATTATATTAGATTTGTTTTGTTGTTTTCATGATAGACAATACAATTGTTTCGTGGGCATCACCCCAACTCTTCAAAACAATTTTTGTATTTTTTAATGCAAAAATTAAAAATAATTATATGGTATAGGTACCATTACCTATGCAATGGAATTGATAAAGTATTTCATTACAATTATGTATAGGTAATGGTCATGAAAATAAGCAATGATCATTACAAAAAAAAATAGTAACTCCCAACTCTGTTTCTGGGCCTACACTTACTCCACTTCAGATTGACGAAAATATTTACATACTCAGTTAGAACATCAGTACGTATAATTAATAGGGTAAATACGATATTGATTATACGTACTGGAGTTCCAATTCATTACCAGAGAAGAAAAAAAAAGCAAAATCCTATATATTTGAAGCAAAAAAATATTGAAAAAGAAAACAAAAAAGAGAAAAAGTAAGAAACTTGGAAAATCAACACTGTCCTTTTTTCTAAGAGTTGAAAAGATAGAAGAAAAATAAATTTGTATGAGCATAAAGAGCATGTTTGGCAAAAGATTATTAAAAAAAAATTTTAAAGCTAAATTAAAACCTTACCAAAAAGCAATTTTAAAGCCAAAAAAAACTTAAGAAAAATCAATTTTAAAGATAAGAATCGGAAAATCTAAAAAAAGCAAGAAGTAAATATGAGTAAAAAAGTAAAAAGACAAATTTGGACTTTTTCTCATTGCAACATGCTACATTGCTGCTTCCGAAGGTATCATCCACAAGCCTTCGGAAGCAACATGACAGAGACCAATATACCCTGCCTCACTGAATGACGTAGCTACAATTGATTGTTTCTTGCTAGACCAAGAATCTGGATTATCAAACACATAAAACACAAAACCACGTGTGGATTTCCAATCTTCAAGACTTGACACGCCCAATCATCATCAGCAAACCCAATTAAACTTCATCGTTTTGATTTCTTTTATAAAATAATTTAATTTCTTTATTACCTTTGACATAGTAGTATTCTCTTGAGTGTTGTCGAATCTATTTCACCAGGATTTTGTTGGAATATGCCCATTAGACCGTACCTCAAAAAAAAGTTCGCCGTAAACCCTCTAATATGAAGTATTTTTGGAAGGCGATGTCAAAAAAAAATTTTTTTTTGCCGAAGGTAGGGGTCGCCTTTTTTAATTTTTCGTTATAGCTTTAGCATTTAAAATCGGATTTTAAAGTGTGATATATCGATTTTTTTGCCTCGAGGAGACCAGTATTTTACTATATAGTAAAAATCCAATTAAAAAAAATTAAAAAGGCGACCCCTACGTTATTCAACCAATATATGAAAAAAAATTCTATTGGGTTTAGCGAAATACTTCCTTAGCAAAAGTTTAATGATTTTTTTCGAGCTTTAATTTTCTGACATTAGGGTCGTACATTAGGGTGGTAGCAACTGAGACCTGGTGGGTAACTACTAGAACGGGATACTTGAGCTCAAAATGCCCTTAGAGCAAAACACTGGTCTCCTCGAGACAAAAATATCGATGTATCATACTTTGAGATCCGATTGTAAATGCCAAAGATATAACGAAAAATGTAAAATGGCGACCCCTACGTTCGGCAAAAAAAAATAAAAAATTTTTTTTTTGAAACCTCCTTACAAAAATACTTCATTTTGAAGGGTACACGGCGCACTTTTTTTTTTTTTGTCTTTAAGGTGGTACGCTCTAATGCCCATATATCTAATTGAGTAGCACAGATCGGGACGAATACTAAGCATTATATATATAAGACAAGCCAATAACTCACTATATGATTCATTACATTCTGCTTAAGAATTTCTTCGCAATTGTGGAATTTTTTCCCATAGTAATTCGGGCTTCATTGCATCCATCTTTTTCATTATATTCAAATTTAATACCAAGAAAATGTTATATTTTTCCATAATCAGACATTTCAAAATTTTTAGATTATTTCTTTTTAATTTCATCATTTTCTTCTTCAATATTTCCGGCGATTAAGAGATCAGGATTCCGGCCCTAATGATGTCATTCAAAGAATTGTAAAATGTCGGCCTTATCAAATAAAGGAAGGTGTTTTATATAAAACAATGCAAAGATTTCGAACTCGATTTAGTTAATAATTTTAAAAATATACAGTGGTGGAAAATATAATAGGCACGATTCAAGTTCTTACTAATTTTATTCTCGTTGACTTTATTTTTAAATATCAAAGTAGTGGCTAAATTCGCCCCGAAAAGAGAGGATTTTAAAATCTCTAAAAGCAAAGAAAAATTTAGTCATGTTTAAGGCACTGCCATTTTAAGTCTGGCAAATATTTGTAGATAAAGATAACCCAAGACTTAGGCAAATTTTTTAGGATTTTCAAAAATCTACAGTAGGGTGGGTCGATTTAGCAATCGATATTGTGCCATCGATTTTTCGATAGCTTTTGGCATGGGGAAAAAAAGTTCCACTACGATATCAAAAAAGTCCTTTTCGAGGCGTCCAAATTTAAATTTTTTACAAATTTCTAATAAATGCTAGATTAGCGCCAAGTCAAATTTCCTAGTGGGTCTTTTTTTGTGAAAAGTGAGAACATTAACCCTATATGGATCAAGTTACTCAAAATAATAATTATTATCAAGTGGAAACAATTTCCGAAAATTATGAAAAGTGTTATTCTGTAAATTTCCTAGTGGGGCGTTTTTGGCCAAAAGTATAAAAATTAATCCCATATGGATCACGTTACATAAAATAATTATTTTTATCCAGTTGAGATTTTTTTATCACTTTAATGGCTTTAAAATCTCGCAGTCATAATTAATATTAAGTTTCATGGGTCTTTTCTGACCCCAGGCCACTAAGGGTGAAATATTTTTTAAACAAATGTAAAGATAATTATAGGGTAATCAAATTCAAGTGATTTTTTCCGAAAACTGTGTAAAATTTGATGAAAACATTCAAATTTTGTTTAATTTTTGTCAAAATTAGCAATTTTTGTATAATGTCCTGGAAGGGGGGCTAGAATCCCATCTCAGCAGACGTCTGCACCAGATGAGGAACCTACATTATTGTAACTTCCTATCTCAATCGGTTTGGCTGGGCGAGTGAATTAGTGAGTGTATCATTGCCGTTATTATTTTATTTATAAACATTTTTGGTGACAAATGACCAAAATGTGATTCAAAGTTTGTTTAACAAATTTAATATATTTTGTTAAAATTCTACCATAACCCTTATTTAAAATATTTATGTTAATATTTGTTACATACGATAAAAATAGAAGACATGTGACATATAGAAATAATTAATATTATTAATTAGAGCATATAAAAGATCATAATAATTCATAAGATGCTTTTGAAAACACTGTAAACAATAAAATACAACTGTTGTTAACACAACAACAAACACCACTTTACAAATAAGGATATGTACATGGTGTAATAAAAATTCAAGCTGTTGGAAACCAATAACTCGATTAACGGTTTTATCTTCAAAACATTGTACAGCAAAATGTTTTGAAAAATTTGCAAAAGCGGTTGTAAGGATTTTTCTTCTAAATCTCATCTTTTTCTTTCCCAATTTCAAAAAGGTGGCAGCAATTAAACTCATTAAATTTTAAAGCCGTTAACATAGTTAATGGTGTATACATTATTATATGTAATAAATATTGAATACACTAACGGAAGCAAAATATGATTCATATGAAAAAAAAAACATTTTATTATATATTTTGATAAATAAAACTGCTGTCTTTGCTCATTTATTACTTACTTTTGTAAACTACTCACTAAACAAATAACAAACAAAAGAAAATATTTATGATTTGAAAAGAAAAACATTAATATGGTTTTCACAGTTTCTCGCAAGTATTAAAATTTTATAATTTTTTTATATGAAACATTTAGGCCAGTATTTACAAAAATGTTTTGAATTTTATAACAGTTTAATAAAACAAATTAATATGGCAAATAGCAACAAAAATCCTACAGTTAGCTTTTAATAAGAAAAAAAGTTTCTTGTGAATAATTAATTGCAAACTTAACAAACTTTTTTAAAAAATTTACACCTCGAAAAAAATTTCCAAAATTTATTCCTTGTTCTTATGTTTGAATTTATAATAAGTAAAGTGTGAGCACCTTATTTTTGGCGAAAACATAATAGAAACTCATAATATAAAAAAAAATCTTACCAATGAAACTTCTTTTAATAATATGCAAAATATATAAATATAAGTGGTTAGTTTTAAAATTCTAAAAGTTCTGACTGGTACGCAGCCCACATTACCCAATAAAGTTTTCTCTTCCAGAGACCCGGTTTATAGCAACTTCTTTTGTATGAAAACCATTCAATTACAGAGTACAACACTGAAAATGCATCGGACATGCGATATATCAAGATTTAAAATTAGCTCTACTTTTTAAAATAATCGCAAATTTAACTTTTAGCAAAAAGCCAGTTTTATCATTAAAATTCCTTATTGAATTTTTTTTCAATTTCTATTTTCTGTAGTTTATTTCTAAATTTTTTAAATAGGTATATATTAATTTGTTGTTATATAATGTCATAATTAAAAACTTATTTGCACTAATTTTGAGATGTGTACTCTAGAAAACGAATCCACATAAAACCATGCGATTTTTAACAACAACAACATGTAATTTTAATGAAAATGAACAATTTTTTGGGAACTCGTTTTCTAAAATACCCCCGATAAAAGCCTTTCTCCCATCAATTATATATTTTATACACAAATATGGCACAGAATTTGTTAAATTATAAATTAATCCACGTTTTAAATATACACTCATATATAAAATTACTAAACTGAATGTATGATGAATATGAAATTTAGTTCAAGTATGAGGGCGGTTGGGTACTCTCGGAGATGTAGACTAGAGCACCCATATGTGCAAAAGTGTTATTTTACCAGCTCCCCGCTCATTTTCGGATAGGTTGAGAGTAAAAAATAAGATATGTTTAACAATTGGGTTACTGCGATGTAAACCGGCCAGGCCGTTTACATTTATGTTAAGTTACATAGCTGTTGTTTACACAATGGAAAGGCAAATATTTTCTTTATACAAACTTTTAACCCTCTCATGGCCGTTAGTGGTGTTTTAAGCGGTAAACATCAAAATTTGTGTCAAAACTAATATTTGAATGTTTCACATTTAATTTTGCAGATTTGTAAATGTGTATACTCTTCATAATATAGTAGGAAATTTAGCATAGATTAAAAGAAAAATAAGCTTTTTACATATTTCTTCCATTCCATGACAGAAAGCCGAAAAACTGATTCTGAGTTATAGATTTTTTACATATGTGCAGTAGGAAAGCATGTGAATCTTCAATTTTGGGTATAGGACGTGTTCAGCGATCTTGTGTAAAACACATTTTTGTGTAACTATTTTACTCTCTAACTCTTCAATTAAAGGGACTTTTTTGGCCCCGTTTTTAAAAGGGAAAAAAAGACCCGTAAACTGAACTGAATGATCCTCATAGTGTTTTACATGAAATGAAAGATTCACATGGTTTCCTCCTAAAATCCAGGTTTGTGGGCATTTGAGCGCCAATTTTGTACGAAATTAACCCTTAAACACATTTTAAGTTTTGACTTATTTCTGGCATTAAACTCAAATTTTCAACTTTGATGTCTTCAGAGGGTTATAGTAGAATTTCATGACAAATATTTTTGTGGAACATTTTAACCCTCTAACTCCTCAATTGAAGGGACTTTTTGCCCCTTTTCAAAACAGCCACAAACGACCCGTAAGTTGAAGAGCTAAAGGGTTAAAATATTCCGCAAAAATATTTTGTCATAATATTCTACTGTAAGTCTCTGAAGACATCAAAGTTTAAAATTGAGGTTCAATGCCAGAAATAAATCAGAACTTAAAATATGTTTAAGAGTTAATTTCGTGCTTATTCATAGAGCACCCATATACCCATATGTGCAAAAGTGATATTTTTCACCTCCCCACGCACTTATTTATCCTCTCGGATAAAAATAGGCCAGTCACCCGCGGCTTTTAGCCCTAAAAATGGAATAAAATTAGTTCAAAGTTTATTTGCGCATAACTCTTAAAGTAAAGGTTTTACAGAAAAATACTAAATAAGCATATCTACAGACAATAATGTGTCTGGCATTTTTCTCCTATACATTTTTGATGTATATATGACGCGTCATGTTGATTTATGTGGTTAAAATCAAAGTGATTTATGTGGTTAAACACAAATTTTGACTTAAGCACTTAAACCACCATGACGCGTCATCGATACGTCAAAAAGCTGTATGAGAAAAATGCTAGTCACGTTATTCCCTGTAGATATGCTTATATAATATTTTTCTGTAAAACCTTTACTTTAAGAGTTATAGCGCAAAGAAATTTTGAATTAATTTTAGTCCATTTTTACGGCTTAAAGCCGTGGGTGACTGGCCTGTTTTAATACGAGAGGACCAATTTTTGCGGGAATATTATTTTTACGCCCAATTTACTGGAAAATGCGTGGGGAGGTGAAAAAAATAACACTTTTACAAATTCCATATACTTCATGGGTGCTCTAATGTATACTGATGAATTTATGGATTGTTAAACTGAATTGTTAAACAACAATAAAAAAAACGGCATGCTTTACTCTTATTTGCTTTGGAATGTATCTTATGCATCTGTATTTGTGTGTGAATTAGTGTGAGTGTGTGGCATGCAGCAACCAAACTAACACTTGTGACAAATATTCAAACTTAAGGACATGTCACAAAGGATTTCCACAACAAATATGTCTTTGTTTGCAAGACTCTGGTATTTGGTAAATCCATAATCATACAACAGATGCTACTTACTTGCTTTGGAAAAACAACAAGCACAAAAATAACTCGTTTGGTTAGAATTTTTTTTGGTACGAAATGATGGTTGAAACCAAAATTTTAAAAGAACCGGTTTTTAACTCATACCAACAATAAGTTGGTAGATGTTTGTAAAAAATCTTGATGATGATAATAATGATTATGTATGAATGTAATAAAATTTTTTATTGTTCTTCTTCTTCTATACATAGCAGTAATCCGAATTGGAAGTTGTAGTGGTGATATTCAAATACGGTTTTTTGGTTGTTTCAGTTTTTTTTTTTGGCTGCGTCTTCCTACAACGATGACGATGATATGTTTTGCGTAAAAATCTCTCTTTATACTTTTAAGTATGAGTAATAAATTTTTAGCATCCTTTCATCATTCAAACTTCTATGTGATAAATATGAATGCCGTCTAATGTTTTTTGTATTTTCAAACAATAGTTTTAAAACGTTTGTACCAGATATCTAAAAACTATTAAAAATGTTGTTAAAAGACACATATTTTAGATTTCTCTAATATAATTTTACTAAAATTGTGTCTACTTAAATAAATATGTTTACTACAAATATGTTATTCCATCAAAGTTTCATCGATAGAACATGTGGATTCTGCTCAGACTTTCTATATTCAAATATGCGTATAACACTCTTATTTGTTATGAGATTTTTTGTTTTAACGGTTATATGTCACCATAATATGATGCTCAGTTTGTTTTAAGGTTGATATTCCTGGCGTTCTCCAAAAATTTGTCGTTTCCTGTTCTAGTTTCAGTTTTGCGTACATCACAAATGTCGTTTATTATCCTCGTACAATAAATGATGCTAATATGTCATGTTATGAGTTGTTACCACTTTTACTGATACTACTGTAGTACATAGTTTCGTTTAATCCCAGGAAAATTTTCTGTTCCAAAGAATCGATTGTAGAATAGCCACTTTTCATTCACAACCCCTTCTACTGTAGATTCTAACACCGATTCTTTTTGTTTGAAGTTGTCCCAAAAGCAACCCCTTCTATAGCTCCAAAGTAGAACCGGTTGCTCTAGAATCAGTTCTGGAACTAGTTCTGGAACTGATTCTACGTCACCCACACCTTCCATATAGGATCTCAGGAACTGGTTCCGGAACCAGTTCCATGGAATCGGTTGCAGTGGAACCAGTTGTAGAATGGGTGTGGTTGGCTACCGGTTGTAAAAAATTTTCCTGGGATATAAAGGGTGAAATTTATTTCGAAGAAGAGTTTATTCTTTGAGTCCTGTATACTCGCTTCTTTTCTACGAGTATCCATGACTTATCCAAGAATATTTTTTGGCTCAATATTAAGAGGTAGTACCAAGAAGTATATATAACTACCCAGGAAAATTTTCTGTTCCAAAGAATCGGTTGCACAATAGCTGCTTTTCATTCACAACCCCTTCTGCTGTCGATTCTAACACCGATTCTTTTTGTTTGAAATTGTCCCAAAAGCAACCCCTTCTATAGCTCCAAAGTGGAACCGGTTGCCCTGGAATCAGTTCTGGAACTAGTTCTAGAACTGATGCTACGTCAGTCATACCTTCCATATTGGATCCCTGGAACTGGTTCCGGAACCAGTTCCATGGCATCGGTTGCATTGGAACCAGTTGCGGAACTAGCATGGTTGGCAACCGATTGTAAAAATTTTTCCTGGGTAGGAGATATAATCGCTGTCGGATCGCACACCAGATCGGACATCGCACAGAAAATCATCATATTGTCAGATAACGCCACAAAGACAATTTTAACAACACCAAAATTTTCCCTCCGATGTCCGATGTTCGGTCATCGGATTTTATTTATTTATTTATTCAGCTAATGGAAAATACAATCAATGCAGGCTAGATACAATTTACTTAAAACTATTTTAAATAAGTTTATCATTATAAAGTATATTTAATAAATTCAAAATACGATTAATTGGCTCATTTTTGGCATATTCTGTTCTACGTATAGGAATATAAAATAGTTCATTAGACCTTAGTATGTAGCAAGGAATATGAAACGTTATTAAATTTAATAAACAATTACAATCAATAAATCCATTAATTAAATCAAAAATTAGCATTGCAGAACGCACAGTTCTTCTTAACGAAAGAGGCCGCAAATTTAAAAGCAAACAACGAGCATTGTATGAAGGGAAATTTTCAGTTAAATTAAAATGAATACCACGAAGCGCAAATCTTAAAAATTTCTTCTGAATTCGTTCAACTCGAACTGAATGGATCACAGTATGGGGGTTCCAGACGAAAGAACAATATTCAATTTTTGATCTTACAAAAGAAGTATATAAGACTTTAACTATAAAGGGATCATTGAAATCTTTGCAGTTTCTCTTTACAAAAGACCAAGCAGAGTAGGCTTTGGGAATAATGTAGTTGAGATGGGATACAAAAGAAAGTTCAGTGTCCAAAACTGCACCAAGATCCAAAATCTCATCTACAGACTCCAGAACGTTATTAGATATATAGTAAGGGCATAGAATACGATTACTAATATAAGATCTGCTGAAAGTCATTTTAAAGCATTTGCTAATATTCAAGGGTAGGTGATTAAGATCACACCCCAGCAAAACCTTCATTACCATGTAATGAGTTTTAGGTATTGAAATCTTAAGTGTTCACTAGTTACCTTTTAATTACTGAACTACTTATTTTAACATGGTGATGTCATTGGAGGAAAGTCATTACACTGATGTTACCTGTAAGTAGTTTATCAACTGTTCTATAAATAGATGTTGAATATAAATTTAAAAAAATATAAAAATTTAAAACTAATAGGAGCTGACACGTATTGATCAGCGTACCCCACGATTGTCAGGCAAACACTCTAACCATTAGACTACGACATCACTATGATTTTTAATGCTTTAAGGTGTGTACACATTTATTGTGGCAGCTGTTATACATATCTATTTTTCACAAAACTTGTTGTTATTAAATACAGCTTAATGAACATAAACATTTCTATAAATAGATGTTTAATATAAATTACAAAAAAAAAAAAACAATGGAACCCAGCAAAAACAGACATTACCAAGTAACTAAGCGAGTAAGTAGCACACAAAGGGTTTCACTACTTACCAGGCTATTTACTCGCAACATTACTTTTGTTCGCGATGTCCAAAAATTCATGGGTGGTCATTACCCTCTCGCTTACAAAAAAAGTGCGAATAACGAGTTACCCATAGTGAAAGAATAAGTAGTTACTCACAAAGATAGAATAAGTGGTTACTCAGAAGTAAGGAAATAAGTGGTTACCCTTTATTGTAAAATAGTTGGTCATATTGGCAAAAAAAACTTTTTACTTTGGAAAATTTCCTATTTAGTTCAAAACAAATTTATAAATAAAAGAGTAAAAAGGTTAAAGTCGGGCATGCCGACTATACAATACCCTACACCAGTCTGGTGTATTGTTTGGATCCGAAATTCGAATGAGTTAAAATGGGGCTTATGTCAAAATTTTCTATAATGTGAGTCAGCGCACCAAATTTCATTAAAATATCTTAATATTTGCGACCTGCAGTTTGTAACCAAGCCAATTTTGGGGGGACCCTTATATGGGCACTAGTTCTAAACATGGACCGATGTTCACCAAAATCAATAGGCTTCGTCCTTGGGCCAACATAGGTCTATGTACCAAATTTCATTAAAATATCTTAATATTTGCGACCTGCAGCGTATAAACAATATAATTTTGGGGGGGACCCTTATATGGGCACTAGTTCTAAACATGGACCGATGTTCGCCAAAATCAATAGGCTTCGTCCTTGCGCCAACATAGGTCTATGTACCAAATTTCATCAAAATATCTTAATATTAATACCTGCAGCGTATAAACAGTATAATTTTGGTAGGACCCTTATATGGGCACTAGGTCTAAACATAGACCGATGTTCACCAAAATCAATAGGCTGCGTTATTGGGCCAATATAGGTCTGTGTACCAAATTTCATCAAAATATCTTAATATTTGCGACTTGCAGCGTATAAACATTATAATTTTGGTAGGACCCTTATATGGGCACTAGGTCTAAACATGGACCGATGTTCACCAAAATCAATAGGCGTTATTGGGCCACTGTAGGTCTGTGTACCAAATTTCATCAAAATATCTTAATATTTACGACCTGCAGCGTATAAACAGTATAATTTTGGTAGGACCCTTATATGGGCACTAGTTCTAAACATGGACCGATGTTCACCAAAATCAATAGGCTGCGTTATTGGGTCAATATAGGTCTGTGTACCAAATTTCATCAAAATATCTTAATATTTACGACCTGCAGCGTATAAAAATTATAATTTTGGTAGGACCCTTATATGGGCACTAGGTCTAAACATGGACCGATGTTCACCAAAATCAATAGGCTGCGTTATTGGGCCAATTTAGGTGTGTGTACCAAATTTCATCAAAATATCTTAATATTTGCGACTTGCAGCGTATAAACATTATAATTTTGGTAGGACCCTTATATGGGCACTAGGTCTAAACATGGACCGATGTTCACCAAAATCAATAGGCTGCGTTATAGGGCCAATGTAGGTCTGTGTACCAAATTTCATCAAAATATCTTAATATTTACGACCTGCAGCGTATAAACAGTATAATTTTGGTAGGACCCTTATATGGGCACTAGTTCTAAACATGGACCGATGTTCACCAAAATCAATAGGCTGCGCTATTGGGTCAATATAGGTCTGTGTACCAAATTTCATCAAAATATCTTAATATTTACGACCTGCAACGTATAAAAATTATAATTTTGGTAGGACCCTTATATGGGCACTAGGTCTAAACATGGACCGATGTTCACCAAAATCAATAGGCTGCGTTATTGGGCTAACAAAGGTCTGTGTACCAAATTTCGTCAAAATATCTTAATATTTACGACCTGCAGCGTATAAACAATATAATTTTGGTAGGACCCTTATATGGGCACTAGGTCTAAACATGGACCGATGTTCAAAAAAATCAAACTTGTTCGTCCTTGGGCCAACATAGGTCTGCGTACCAAATTTCATCAAAATATCTTAATAGTTGCGACCTGTAGAGTGCGCACAAGATTGCATGGACAGACAGACGGACGGACGGACGGACACACGGACATCGTTAAATCGAAATAAAAAAAAATTCTGAACCGATCGGTATACTATAAGGTGGGTCTACGACCAATATTTTTTGGTGTTACAAACATCAGCACAAACTTATAATACCCTGACCACATAGTGGTGTAGGGTATAAAAAGACTAAATCAGTACTTATTTAAACAATTACCAGTAAGTGATTACTTTGCAAGAATATATAAGTAATTCTATAACTTATTATCAGTAAGTCATTATTTTGTATTTTAAAGTAATGCAAAAAGTAATGACCTATCATTACTTTGTAATTCGTATGGTAATGACCTGTCATCCGCATATAATAAAATTTCGTCCGCATATAATAAAAATTTAGAGCCAACAATGCAAAATCCAATGTCATTTATATAAAGTAAAAATAACAAGGGGCCCAAGATGCTACCCTGGGGTACCCCAGATGTAGCAATATAAGACTGAGACACGTATTGGTCAATAACCACAGAATATATTCTATTTTTAAGATATGAAATAATCCAATTCACGAATATCTTGTGAAACCCCATTCGCCACAACTTAAGGCATAAAATATCATGTGGCACTTTATCAAAAGCCTTACAGAAATCCATAAAGACTACATCAATTTGACAATGCTTTTCAAAATCAGAAATGCAAACATTATTAAAAACTGCTAAGTTTGTAGTTGTAGAACGACCAGAGAAAAACCCGTGTTGTTCAGGACATAAGTGACGTTTAACACAGAAAAAAAGTTTATCTTTAATGATGTGCTCAAAAACTTTTGAAATAGTAGGCAATTTAGTAATAGGTCGATAGTTGCAAATGTCAGATTTTTTACTACTTTTAAAAAAAGAAGTAACAGAAGCAGTTTTCCATCTGTCGAAAAAACACCCATTATCAACGATAAATTAAATATATATCTTAGTGGTTTAGATAAAGACAGCGCACATTTCTGAACGAAAAATGCCGAAAAACCATCAATATCTCTCCCACAAGAAGATTTCATTTCCATTATGCCATTTATAACATCTTGTTCTGATAACTGAATTAAACCAAAATCAACTCAATAGAATTAACCACACTAGGTGTAACAGGACCATTAGAATTCATTTCAAAATTAGATTTAAAAAAGTTAGCAAATAAGTTGGCAATATCAGAACCAGAGATGGGAGTAATTAATTATTTTGTAATGACCATTGCGGGTTTTCATTACCATTAAATCTATAAAATGAAAATTAAAAAAAAATTCATTACCATTACAAAATGTAATTGCAATGAAAAAATGTTAATTTCATTTGTTTTCTTTACATGTAATGAAACGTTTTTATAATTTTCATTACAATACGCAATGGTAGTAAAAACAAAAAATCATTTTCATTTTTTCTACACTAGGTAGGTAGACAAATGAAATTTCATTACCATTACTTAACATAATGATGTAAAGAACGTTTTGTTCTTTGTTCTACACTAAAAAATTTACCTTTATAAAAATTTTTTTCACAATTTTTTTTGGCAACTAGCCACCAAACTTTGATGTATGTCTCTAGATTATAAATTAAAAAAAACCGAACTTAAAAATTAGCAAAATTATGGCGGAACGCGAAAAAAGACTTTATGGCAGAAAAATTCAATTAAAAAACTTAATCAGCGATTAACATTCTTCAAACAAATATACAGATGCAAAAAGTTTCGTTTTGGCCAATTTTTCTCGCGATTTTTTTTTTTTTTTGCAACTAACCACCAAACTTTGTTATATGAAATAGGCATTATAGTCCCTAGATTATAAATTTGAAAAAACCGCACTTAAGAAATTGCAAAATAATGGTGGAACGCGAAAAAAGACTTTATGGTACAAAAACTGAATTAAAAAACCTAATCAGCGATTAACATTCTGCAAACAAATATACTGATGTAGAAAATTTCCTTTTTGCAAATTTTTTTTCGCGATATTTTTTCACGATTTTTTTTAACTAGCCACCAAACTTTGTTGTATGAAATGAGTATTATAGTCCATAGATTATAAATTAAAAAAAAAACCGCACTTACAAAATTGCAAAATAATGGCGGATCGCGAAAAAGACTATGGTACTAGAATTGAATTAAAAAACTTAATCAGCTATTTATGTTCTGCAAACAAATATATGGTGCAAGAATTTTCCTTTATGCAATTTCTTTTCGCGATTTTTTTTTTGCAACTAGCCACCAAAACTTGGTATCAAATATGGATACCATAGGCCTCCGATTATGAATTAAAAAATGCTTTTAGTAATTTGAAAATCTAATATTTTTAAAATAAAAAACTTCGACAAAAACGGCATGTAATGAAAAACAAATGGGTGTTTCATTACTATGTAAACATTAGGTAAAAGTAATGAAAATTAAAAAAAGGTTCATTTTAATTTTCAAAACAAATGAAAATTAAAAAAAATATTTATTACTATTTTTTAACGCAATGGTAATGAAAACAAAAAAACATTACCATTTCTTCAAAAAATGGTAATGATAAAAAAAGCTCCATTACCATTACATCAAGTAATGGTAATGAAAATGTAATGGTAATGATTTTAGCCCATCTCTGATCAGAACCAGAATTTGCGACAATATCTCTGAGAAACATTGTCGAGGGATAAGACGAAATCCACTTTTTTGACTTAATAAATTTCCGGAAATTCTTAGGATTACTTCTTATGGCACTTTCATAATTCAACAAATATTGTTTGTACAGAAATTTACCCAGGAAATTGAACTCCCTCATATAGTACTCATATTTTACTTTATGTTCATTATTACCATTAGATTTAAACTTATTATAATACTTGTTTCTTTGATTCTTTAATTTCTTCAATCCCTTTGTGTACCATGGAACCTTATGAATCTTACGTGGCACACGAGGAACAAACTTTTTAATTTTATCATTAATATTATCCGTAAATAATTTATAACAATCTGAAAGACTCTTTTTCTGGAAAGAGTATTCCAATTTATAGCACTTATTACCACCTCCAATTCACTATAATTACAAGCTTTAAAGTTATAAATATCATCGTCATAATCACTTACAGACAAGTATTTATAACCAGATAATTTTAAAACCAAAGGAACGTGATGCATATCCGTGGTTACCATAGGAAATTGACAATGCAGTAATTCGAATTTCATATCATCAGACAAAAACATTAAATCAAGAATACGATTTAATCTATTTCGAAAATAATTTACTTGTACTAAACCAAGACTTAGAAAAGTATCAATCAGATGAATTTCGTGCAAATGATTAACATTGGAAGCAGTAAGGGTGCAATTATCAAATAAATAAGACCAACAAATTTCACTACGATTAAAGTCACCAAGTATACAAAAATTGTCCTCACCTTGAATCGTAATGAGATGAACCACATTATCAACATGAGATTTATAAGTTTCGTAATCACTCCTTGGAGGAACCATGCGTACCATTTATGGAAACGCAAAGTTGGTCAAGAGCAGGATTAGAATCATATAAACTGACCATAGCAGCTTCAAATTTTTTCTTAACTGCTACAAATACACCACCACCCATATTCTTGTTAGTTAAATCAGGATCGCGATCTTTATGATACAGCTGATATTGTTGAAGATCACAAACTTCTCCATCAAAAAAAAGCAGATTTTAGCCAAGATTCCACTATAACGATTACATCGTAATCGGCTTGAGCAGTAAATTTGAAAACATCATTGACTTTAGTACGGATACCAGAAGCATTTTGGAAGTATATACTGAGATCATCATTGCATTGATTTTAGTTTTATATATATAATTTTTCTTGATTTGAGTACAATGATGTTGGGAATTATTTAAGGGTTTTTTTTTAACTTACTCGTGAAAAGGAAAAAGTTGATAATCGATCCAAAAAGATGTCTCAAACGGATAAATCATTTTTCAAACTCATAAAAAACTGCAAAATTATTCAGATTTATGAGAACAAAATTTATATTAAAAACTGAAAATGTTTTCTTTTTAGACAAATTTTCTGAGCCAAAAACGATTGTCTTGTTTGCTGGAGCATTTCCAAATATTCAAATATAATTTTAAAACCTGTTGACCTTTTTTCAAAAACCGAAACCATTTTATTCTAAATTCTAAGTATTCGAAAAAACTGAAACCAGTTTTCCGAAAATATCGAATACACCCTAAATACAACACAATAAATTTCCTAAGTATATATTGGGTGTATAAATTAAAAATACGGAATTCACAACAGATGGCGTATCTTTTATACATGGTTTGTATCTTTAATAACACTCACAACATTTTATCGTTAAAAACAACATAAAATACATATTAAATTAATTGAAAACACAACTAAAAAAAGGACTAGTGACTTTTCATTATATTCAAACCATTTTGCTATTTATTTTCAAACATTGTTTAAACAATCCATAAAAGAAATTAAAATAATTGAAAAGTCTGTTAAAACAATCTTTAACTGATAAAATGTTAGAAAAAAAGGATTTTGTGGTTTGTTTTTTTCTTATTTCAAAGTTTTTTTTATTTTTTGTTTGAATTTTCAAAACACTACACGCACACGTCCATATTTTTATTGGCTATGCTGAAATAATTTTGTATATAAATAAACTATTTTAACAAAAAAGAAAACAGAAAATATTTAAATTTTTTGTTTTAAATCAGAAAACAACGAAATTATTTAAATTATTTTTTATAAAAATAGAACATTTGACTGAAAATATCAACTCCTACAGACGATACACATTTTTTGTGGTTTGTTTTTTATTGACTGATAAAAAATAAGTTAAGCAATTAGGTTGTTCACAAGGGGTCTGCTATCTGTTCTATCGTTGTATCGTCCTAACAATAAACAGAGTTGTTAAAATTTTTATTTGACTTTAAAAACTTTTTTCTACTGGGTTTTATATCTGTTAGCACACTCAAACATAGGCCATTAACATACGTAAAACTGTTGTTTCGTGCTACTGTCAAATGTTGTATTTTTCAATTTAAATTCTAACAACCATACGTCAATGTGGCAATATTTGTGAAAAGGTGACACGGAGGAAATAAGAAGATAAACAGAGAAAATCTGAAGTAGAATGTTTGTATATGTCTGTTTGATCACTTCTGAAATTATTCATATAGAGACAATCTGACAATAAAAATATAAACAATAATACAATTTAATGGAAGATCACTGATGAAGCCTGTCCATAAAAAGGCAGAAACTAGATCTAGTCTGATTTGCAAATTTAATGTGTTTATAACTTTTGAGGAAGGTTTATTCTTCTTCTTAACCTCAAACCTACTAAATTAGAATTAATAAAAATACATTAATGACAATATTAATTGTATTTGGTCTATAAGACGCGTTTGAAAAAACAACACTTTACTATAAAAAATAAACAATGCCCTGTTGGCTGTCCGTCTCCAATATACACAAATTGCCTGCACTTGTACGTACAAACCATACGTCAATGTGGCAATATTTGTGAAAAGGTGACACGGAGGAAATAAGAAGATAAACAGAGAAAATCTGAAGTAGAATGTTTGTATATGTCTGTTTGATCACTTCTGAAATTATTCATATAGAGACAATCTGACAATAAAAATATAAACAATAATACAATTTAATGGAAGATCACTGATGAAGCCTGTCCATAAAAAGGCAGAAACTAGATCTAGTCTGATTTGCAAATTTAATGTGTTTATAACTTTTGAGGAAGGTTTATTCTTCTTCTTAACCTCAAACCTACTAAATTAGAATTAATAAAAATACATTAATGACAATATTAATTGTATTTGGTCTATAAGACGCGTTTGAAAAAACAACACTTTACTATAAAAAATAAACAATGCCCTGTTGGCTGTCCGTCTCCAATATACACAAATTGCCTGCACTTGTACGTACAAACCATACGTCAATGTGGCAATATTTGTGAAAAGGTGACACGGAGGAAATAAGAAGATAAACAGAGAAAATCTGAAGTAGAATGTTTGTATATGTCTGTTTGATCACTTCTGAAATTATTCATATAGAGACAATCTGACAATAAAAATATAAACAATAATACAATTTAATGGAAGATCACTGATGAAGCCTGTCCATAAAAAGGCAGAAACTAGATCTAGTCTGATTTGCAAATTTAATGTGTTTATAACTTTTGAGGAAGGTTTATTCTTCTTCTTAACCTCAAACCTACTAAACTCTGTTTTTTGTTAGGACGATACAACGATACAACAAATAGCACACCCCATGTGAACAACCTTATTATGTTTCAATATATTTTAATTAATTCTTCAATTGAAAACAAACTTTACCTATCAAATGTCTCAAATGTTTGTGCCTTTTATGATTGATTTGTAAAGGCTTATTTTTTCGTCCAAAAAATAGGCAATTTCGGACAAGAATTTTTAAAATTTCAAAAATATTAATATATTAATATAGTTAGCTTTAATGCAAAAAGTTCAAATGTTTGTTATTTGTTTTATTTTAGTAACTTTCGGCTCAAAAATAAAAAAAAACACTCAAAAAAGTACAGAAAGTTTGCTTGCTGCTTTTTAATAATTTTTCTCAAATTGTTGTGTTTCTTATGATTAATTTTAAATTTGGAAAAAAGAAATTTTAATTTCAAAAAAATGTATTTTATTTGAGTAATTTTTGACTCCCAAAAAATACCCAAATTTTGCTGGCTAGGAAAGTAATTTTTTATCGTTTTTCTTTTATTTATTTTTAAAAATTAAAACAATACATAACTTAAACAAATTAATTATAAATATTTTTTTTTTTTTTTTGTAAAGAGAAGCAACACTCAGGAAATTCTTCCTATTAATTAACGTGTTGCTTCCTTTGGAAAGGGGGATAGAGCAGAAGTGAAATGTGCTGAAAGATGAAGGGCTTCAGATATGGCAACACGGTAATTGCGCGAAATGTTGAATTTTAGAACAGTTGTTGAATATTATTAAAAATTACTTCTAACAAAGTTAAAAAATATACATACTAATGGTCTTTTTTGTAAGTGTTAATAAATTTCCTTTCCCCCAACTATTGTTGTACAACTTTCAAAATCTACACTTTTTATATTCATATGTATGTATGTATTCAATGAATTTAATTAAAATGCTTGAATATTTGTTTTTATAAATCAAAACTTTCTTGAATTCATTTCTGTTAGGATTATATTTTCCGATATTCTATAGTGTTTCCATCGAATATAAATGCCACCTCGATGTTAGTATGTATTATCCTACCATAGTATTGTTGTTTGTAAATATTATTATTTGAAATTGTTATCATTTCTTATGAACAAAGTTTATTATATGGGTTATTACCTCCCACCCAAAATAACAAAATTTATTCCCATAAATGTATTTGTTTATTTTTCATATGAAATGGTGTGAATTTTATAGCACGTGTGTGATTCATTCGTTTTAATAAACCGGAAGAAAAATAATAAAATATGTATAAAGTCGTGCTTAAAAAATGAAAGCTTTGAAATAAAATCTTGAATACTATACTAGAAATCCGGCAAAATTTAAAACTCAAGTATTAGAGTCTTAAAATCTTTAAAAACTTTTTTTAATTTTATACTTGATGTGACCTACTTGAAGACAACCCAGCAAACAAAGACGATCCTTAATAACTCAGCAATGAACTCCGAAAACATAAATATTTTCCACTTTTTCCTATGAAAGTGGTCCGTCCAAAAGAGCACCTGTGTCCAAAAGAGCACATGTGTAAAAAGAACGTGTAAAATCGAAATTTTCCGCATAAATTTAAATAATTTTGGAATCTTCTTTGAGTCCGAAAATAAACCCTCATTTTGAGACAGCTTTTTAGATTGTAGAGACAACTTTTTGGATTGTTTTTTTCGGGTTTAACTTTTATTTCAATACACAGGAATTCATATGAGTTTTAGGAAGCACAATAGATAGATTTTTTGCAATTCTGTGACTTATGTAAAGGATGTACATAACCACACTAAAACACCAGTTTTCATATAAAATCTATTTAAATTACTCTCATTTATTTACTTTACGTCACGTCACATTTATTTACATCAAAATGTTTCCATTGTTCCAAGAAATTCTACAAGTGTGAACATTTGGTTTCCATTGTTATAACGTAATAAAATTGCCTAACAATTTTGATTATATTTAGTCGAAAATTGTGCAACGTTTATATAAAACCATCGTTATGTTACCCAACTACTTATGCAAGTATCAACAACAGTGTAATTGAATTTTTAAAATTTAATTTGTGCAGTTTTCAGGGAATTTTTCTCTTAAATACAAAACACAATAGAAAACCACATATCAGTGCATTTGTTTGATAACAAGTTTATTTTGTTGCACACATTGTGTTAACATTTATAATATTTTTATAGAATTTAACCCTGATATGTACAGGGCCGCTTCAGCATCTTAAAATATTAGTTTTCATGTTACATACCATAAAACTTTGAAAACAAACACTTAATCCCCTAACAGGAAATGATGCCTCAAAGAAGCTATCCTAAAATTGCCCACAATGGTTTCAAATGCACATTTTATAATCATAAATTTGTGTCTAAACTAATAATAGATTGGACAGAGTTACTCTTCTACTCTTGGGGGAGGCAAAGTATATGGGTGTCATTCTTGACTCTAAACTTTCCTGGAAGAGGAATACCGAGGAGAGAATGAGAAAAGCCTTATGTGGTTTTTGCACCTGTAGAAGGACCTTTGGGAAGAGGTGGGCTCTACAGCCGTATATCATCCACTGGATGTATGCGGCGGTTATCAGACCAATCTTGACCTACGGGGCACTGGTGTGGTGGAGGGCGGTGGACACGGGTTCATATCTCTCCACTCTCGCAAAGGTGCAACGACTGGCTTGTCTGGGTATTACGGGGGCGGCTCGTTCCACACCCCAGGCAAGTTTGGAGGTGATGCTTGGCATCCCACCACTGGATATTTATATCAGGAGCACGGCGGCAAAGGCAGCTCTCAGACTCAGGGAGATGCAAGATCTGAGGCAACGCACTTTGGGGCACAGTACCATTCTGCATGGGATTGGTGGTGCACTACTGAATCGTAAAACAGACTGTATTTTGCCGGTCACGAATTTCCAGAGAACTTTTGAGGTGATTGTACCGACCAGGGAAGACTAGGCAGCCGACTCCGTTATTCGGAGTGGTGACATCTCAGTGTACACGGTCGGTTTGAAGACGGACATGGGGACAGGGTCGGGAGTTTACTCCGGCGAACTGGACCTTCGCATCTGCATACGACTCTCGGGCGATTGTAGCGTATTCCAGGCGGAAGTGTGTGCAATTGACGTGGCCGCACGGATGATAATGGAACGGGATTTGGGTCCATCATCCATTAGCATCTTTGCAGACAGTCTTGCTGCTTTGAAAGCCCTGGAATCCGATACTGTCAGATCAGGGTGTGTGCGACACTGTACTGAATCCCTCGACCGTATTCGTTGGCACTCGGTAAGGCTGGCGTGTGTCCCAGGACACGCTGGGATCGTGGGGAACGAGCTGGTTGACGAGTGTGCGAGGAATGGCTCCGAATCGGTTGAGGACCCTATATAAGCGGAGGTCCTGGTTCCTATGATGGAGCTATTCGGTCTGATAGGCGATATATCGGATAGGGAGACGAGGGCAAGGTGGACAACCTTGACCGATTGTAGGATATCTCGGACCCTATGGCCAATGCCTGATGCGGGGAGGACAAAGATTCTTTTTGGATTTGGCAAGCGGACGGTCGAAATGCTTGTAGGAGTCCTAACGGGACACTGCGCGATAGGCCGAATGGCTGTGCGTTGGCGTTACACCCAGGCGGACTAGTGCAGGGGCTGTGGGGACGAGGAGGAGGAGGAGACAGTGCACCATCTGCTCTGTGAATGTCCGGGACTGAAAGAACGGCGACTCAGATATCTGGGATGCAGGTTCATCGACGACCTGGACAGTCTACGCGATGTTTCTCTGTCTTGTCTTGCGAACTTTTTAAGGGGATCGGGATGGTTCTAGATTTATCGGGTCGTGGTATTTCTTTCCATGTGGATGAGGGGAAGATTAAGGGAATCACAATGGGCCATATGGCCTCCGAGTGAACTCGCCGTTCTGACGGGCTCCCATTCAACCTAACCTAACCTAATTTTTTTAAAAATTTCAAAAAATTAATATTTTAAAACGAACACAATATTTATGTTTACTAAAAATTTTGACAATCAACTCAAAGCAAGACTGAAGCCTTAACTTTTATATTAAGGCCTTAATTTGGTCCACGAACACACAGTAGTTTATCAGGATACTTTTAAAGGACATCAAAATATGATTAAAATAACATATTTAGTATTGATAGAAAAGCATTTAAGTTTTAACAATATATGTTTAAATTGAGGTGAGTTTTCGGTAAATTCTCCTAAAAACGAAAATCGCTATATCCAGAGCCAGATCTCTTCATATCTAAAGTAATCTGGAAAACTGGGTGATTTTCATGACCAGATGTGAGCAGATCTGCCCAGATTGGTAACTGATCTGGTGTCAGCTAGCAGCAAAATAAAAATTTCGATAAGAAAATGTACAGTCGGTCTTTTAATTGGAAGAAAGAAAAATTTTTAAAATTCAACTATACATACCTTCATACATCTCAACACACAAGATACAGTGAAAATATAATTTAATATGCCCGTGTAAGAAAGTTTAGATCTGATCAGATCTTTTTGGATCTAATTAGATCCTGTACCAGATCTCATCAAATATGATCAGATATGGCATATGTGATAATACCTTATGCAAGATCTGATCATATTTAGTGCCAAATCTATTCGAATCTAAAGTGATCTGGACAAATACGCCAGATCTCAAATTTCTCCCCAATTTTGAGATCTAATTAAATCTGGTTAGATCTACTAAGATCTGGCCAGATATGCCTAGATCTGATCAGATCTAATTAGATATCAAATTTGTCACCAAATTTGAGATCTAATTAGATTTGGTAAGATCTACTGAGATCTGGCCAAATCTGATCTTTTTTACACGGGTGCCTAATTTTTTACTATCAACATGGATTTATGTTGTAGGTTAAAAATAATTAGAATATGCATTTAAAATTTAAGATTCACGGTTCGTTGTCGTTCAACAAATCTGTGAATCAGAGTTGAATCAGATAGAACCAGCTGCGATACTTTAAGAATTAAAGTTCGAAGCAAAAATAGTAATAACAGAGGACAAAAATAGCATTAGCTGTATTTTCGACTTAACTATATCCGTTAAACTATATCCGTTAAAGTAACATATGACTTTTAGTATGCACGTTAACTTGCAACGTGGATAATTATCAATGTTGAAAACTCAACGTTTATAAATTTTCGCATCTATCATAACTTCTTCGCGTTACTTCCTAAAAAGTTTTGCTGGCACACGTTCGATTATACTGAAATCGGTTAAACATAGATTTCCTTCAAATACTTAACGTTGATAGGTATGAGCGAAAATACAGCTATTGTTAAAATGTGTTCAGGAAATCAAATTTTTTTTTAAATATTTTAAAATTATTAGTACTATTAGAAATTTGTCTCGATTAGATTTCGACCTACTCTCATACACACAGTCATACAATAATTCATATTATTCCCAAATTTATGGTTACTCATAAATTAGCTACAAAAAGCGGTTTGATATTTTTGTGCCAAAGTGACAAAATCATAATTTCCATATGTTCATAATTTTTTTTTTCTTCTCTTTTTAACCAACAATATTTTATCTATTCTACCACATAATTCAATAAAAAAAAATGTAATGAGTTTTAGTAATTAGAATTTTTAATTTGATGGCAAGTTTGTGTTATAACTTTTTTTAATGTAGTGCTTCATACACAATCTACCAGTTTAATTGGTACCAAGTGGATGACGAGAATAAAATGTGTTCAAATTGTCTGTGTCAACTGCATCAAATATGTGAAGTTTTATTAATAAGCATGGACGTCAAGATGTTAAACTTTCATTATGTATATCATATTTACTTTAAATACACATTTCAAACTTATATACACAAGTAAGCTTCATAGTACATATTACAGAAAAATGAACCTATATAGATAAGCTGCATACATTGAACCACAGGTGATTAACCTATACTTGAGGAAAATAAAAAGATAAAAGCCAACAATTTAAAAATTTTATTCTAAAGCGTATTCAACACGGAGTTTCTCATATTGCTATAGATAATATCAAATATTTACCAAAATATCAATGCACATATTTTATTAAATTTTAATATTACACGATATTGCCTAAACTTCAATTAATCAAAAAAAAAAAAAAAAAAGTGAATATAAAAAACATAGTATATCGCCATGTGGTCTCTATCACAATTGTCCATAACAATGACTATGAATATCTGCAAATATATAACAAACATATGTATGAATTTCTATGAATTGAAATGCTTTCAATATGGTTTTTTCGTTCATATTCTCAAATAAAATAACATGAATTCAATGCACACAAAAGTATGTATTGTGCACCCAGACTGTCAGACAATCAAAGTTACGTATGGAAAACAAAAACAAAACCATTTAAATGTCATAACCGACAATACCATCCATATCACGAATTATGGTACAACTACATGCACATACCCATACACACAAAATCAACCAATAGAAATAGTTATGAATGGAATAAAACGAAAGAGAAAAAAACAACACACAACGGCAATAGTAAAATAATATTGATTCAATACATATTGAACATGCAAATATGAACCATAAAGGATACCAAATACAAACAATCGTATACGAAGAAACCTATAAAATGATAGAGAGACAGTCGCAAAATATTAACTTGATAATAAGGTAAATATTGTCAAAAGGAATAGTAGTACTAACAGAAAGGCTAAGAAGAAGATGAAGCAAATCAAGGAGCAAAAAATCAGGAAAGTTATTGTTATGCTATCACAGTAAGGGTTCCTGTATACTGAAATATAAATTACAAATATTAATAGTACTTTACATTTGGAACTATCCACAGGTTGATGAAAAAGTACTTTGCTTTATTCCAGTAAGTTCACCTTCACGTATTTGATCACTATTCAAAATACGGTACTGCACACAGAAAATAAATTGGTTGGAAAATTCTATCGGAATCACCAAATTTATTGAAAATTTTGTTACTTGAATAATATATCGGCAGTAAAAATATAATACGATGTTCTGTTTCAATAAAATATATCACTCTATTCAAAGTATTAGAAGAATAAAAAAAAAACTTGCCTAAAATCTAAATAAGTGCCAAAAATCGCTGTTTTCTCGAAATCTGCGGAAATAAAATATCTGGCCTAGCCAAATGAAACAAAGAATTCCTACATTTTTTTTTAGTTTTTAATTTCTAATATCCCAGCAAAACAAATTGCAAGTAATGCTTCACAAACTACTTCTTTCAATGCTTCACAAGTATCCGTTAGCGTATTTTTACTGCTTTATTAGAAGTTATTCTGAACAACTTCAAAAAATCACTTCTTTTATTGCTTCCTAATTAACCGTTATTACATTTTTACAGCTTTTTTAGAATTACTTCTGAACAACTTCCAAAAAAACCACTTAAGTATTGCTTCTAAAGAGTAATTTCTCTAAAAGTGATCGTAAAAAGTGATTTTGGTATCACTTGGCATTTCCAAACAGAGGGTCCCGGGTTCGATTCCCGGCGGAACCGATATTTTTTTATTTTTTTTTAAATTTTTTTTTATTCTATTAATTTTTTTTTAATATTTTCAATTAATTTGTATAAATTCAATTTTCTTTTTAGTTTTTACATTTTTAAAAATATGTATATGTAAAGCGCAAAATAGAAAGGGACCTAAGGGTAAAAACCGGTTTTGTTCAGGAGGGCATGGGATCGGTCTCATTCGATGCTCAGATGTTGTCCACATCAAAAAAAAATTGATTTTTTTACCCTTAGATCCCTTTCTCTATGCGCTGTCACATATATAAAAAAATGGTGAGAAATTGGTTTTTATGCACCTGCAAAATTAGTACTGAAAACAATATTGAATTGGTGTGCACCTTTTACACTTGTTTAATAAGTACTTTTATTGAAGAGAATAAGGAACAATATCTTGCAGTAACAAAGTGGTGTTTTTATGCCAGTCAACTTTCACATCAAAGAATAGCTCAGCGGTAGACCGTTAAACTAGCAATCATGAGGTCGCAAGTTCGATACCCAGTGGCGGCAGTAAAAAAAACTTTTGTAAAATAAAAAAAATATAATTTTTTTTTGTGAAGAATTTTTTTTAATTGGTGAAAAAGAGCTTCCTTTGCACTCGTTCAAAAAGTACTGAAAAAATGTTGAAGTGGGAGTACTACTCTCCTATGACAACTCAATGTTAAAAACATTAGTGTTTATGTTAAAAAAGAATTACATCTAGATCATTAATTGTAGTGCTTTTTCTACTGCTTCGGCATCTCTTTGATTGCTGAGTATTGAATGTTTTTTCACTAAACTCACAACTTAGATATCAAAAAATTACAGATTTAAAGGAAAAAAGTCCTCAGCAGCCATACTTTGAGAAATATGTTGGTGGGGAAGCATATATTCCAGGAAAAAATTAATGAAGAAGACAGATACTTGAGTAAAATAAATTAATAATTAAATCGTTATTGAACACGATCTTAATTTGTTTAAAAATAAGTCTGTGAATTAAAAACATTAAAAAGCGTAATATTATAATCCTTGAAATTCATTAATTTCAACTTTTGCCAATTTAAAAAATAATATAAAAATTATCAGGAAAAATATAGGATAAGGGCAAAGAGTATACATATAGAGAGAGACGATCCCTCCTATGACTCTCTTATATTTTTAGCGAACTCGGGCGAGAAAATAAAAACCGGATGAAAAGAGTTTGCGCACACAAAAGATGCTTTGAGTACCGTGAGGGGAAAAATGTGATGACGTAATATTTCCTTTTTCATTATTCTTCTTTGAAATGAGTGTTGTCAACTTCTAACACAACATCATTAACACAATGAAATACACAATTTATACAAAACTTGATAAAATCCACGAATTTTAATGAACAAATTTTTAATAAGTATGCTTTCATCATTTTCCCTACAGGAATTTTTTGTGTATGAATTAAAAAATAAAAAAAAAAAAATAAAATAATTTTCTCTGCGATTGATTTTGAAGTTAATGGATAAAAAAAATATTAAACCTAATGTGTGGTGGAGACAGCAAATTATTTTAAAATTTCATTGCGTATTTTATTTCATTTGTAGACACTACATTACGTTTTTTTGATTCCTAGCACTTTTCATGTTAAATTTTGTGTTTTTCGGCAAAAATGCTAACAGTGAACACATTAAATTAAATTATGACGCATTAGAAAATTATCTCGTTCGCCTTAAAATCATCTAATTTTCCCGCAATACCCTGTATTATAGTTGGAATTTCTCCTTATTTTACGCTCTTTGATTTTACACAAGCAAAATGTGTTATTTTGCTTGTGCCCGAGTTCGCGAACAAATAAAAAGAGAGACGATTGAGCGAGACAAGGGAGGATCGATACCCACTGATAAGGGCTTAAAATATTTAAAAAAAATCCATTAAAATATTACATTAACATTGTTAATGGACTGCACGTGATAAATTAAAATTCAGCTTTTTAGTAATTTAACATGACCGGATGACATTTTTGTTTTCGACACGTCCTAGTAAATTTTCTGAAGAACATATTCAAAGAACATGTTAACCCATTAAACGCACGTTTAAGAATACTTTTTTGGTACTTATTGAAAATGGGATTTCAATGACCCATGAAAATTGCAGATATATGGTTAACACGTTCTATGAAAAAATTTCTCTTAAAATTCTGCTGGGGACATCCGCACTTAGAATTTAGTTCAAAAGAACTAAAGGGTTCTTCAACAGGGACGCTACAAAAGTAGAAAGACAGGGACAGCAAACGACGCCATATTTCTTGCCGCTCTTTTGACATTTCTCTTCAGTAAGGTTTGCCATTTCATGATGGAAAGATATACGAGCCAACAACGAGTCGAAATTATTAAAATTTACTACCGACATTCGGAGTCAGTGGCCTCAACGTTAAGAGCGCTACGTCCAATTTATGGTCGTCATAATGAATGGCTTCGTCAATAAACAAAATATGCGTTATTGGTCAGATAGCAATCCACACGTACTCCATGAGTCATCATTGCATCCCGAAAAAATTACGGTTTGGTGCGGTTTATGGGCCGGCGGCGTCATTGGGCCGTAATTCTTCCGTGATGATCAAGACCGGCACGTTACTGTGACTGGGAATCGCTACCGTTCAATGATAACCAAATATTTTTGGCCCCAATTGGATGATATGGACTTGGAGGATATGTGGTTCCAACAGAACTGAGCCACAAGCCACACAGCGAATGTCACAATCAATTTATTGTAAACCAAGTTTGGAGAACGTGTTATCTCACGAAATGGTCCAGTCCATTGGCCGCCTCGGTCGTGCGATTTGACGCCGGTGGACTATCTGTGGGATACGTCAAATCTATGGTCTATGCCAACAAGCCAGCAACGATTGATGAACTTCGTACGAATATCGGCCGATTTATGCTTGAAAACTATCGAAAATTGGGTTCAGCGTCTGGACTTCTGCAAGCGTGCCCGTTTTGGCCATGAAAAGAGATCGACTTCCATATATAATGGCATCGAACGTACTTTCACAGGAATAAAGAATTTCATTGATATCCAAAACTGTTTATGTTTTATTAAAAAAAAAACTTTTGTAGCGCTTTTATTAAAGAACCCTTTATTACACTACCCAGTCAGAAAAATACAAACGGGAAAGCGGTGGCAAAGCACTTTAACAGGTGGTACAAGTACTGGCAAAAAGTGCTTCCCCATACCCAAAATGATAACAGCATTAGACAAAAGGACCGGCTGTTCAAAAGCGCCGGAAAAGCACTGGAGGAACAAAATTTTTAAACGTTGACAAAACGCTGGCAAAACCAATAAATAGGTGGTCTGGAAATATATTTTCCAAAATAAAATTAAAAAAAAGTTCATATGTATTTTTTTTGGTCCTGCCGTGATTTGAACCCAGGCCGTCAGATTGGCAGACGATTCCTCTACCCACTGAGCTAACGAGACAAATAATATTTAATGGCTAAACACATAAATGAGTGATAATAGCTGGACAACTACTGGCTGTGCCAAAATGCTACACTGAAAATATTATTACAGTAACTGACTGTAGTTTATTTAAAAAGTTATCTATACATTTATTTTTAAATGATTATACAGTTAAAATACAAAGAAATATATTTTTTAACTGATTTTGTCGTTTATTTAAAAAATAAACTACAAATAAATACGGATTTTCTGTTACAGTTAATATTTTCATTTAAAATGTTTTGTAAAAAAAAGGAATTCCTTTTCGATTTCTAGGTCAGTTAAAAAAACGAAATAAACTAAATATCATTTATTCTTACGGATTTTGTAGTTAATTTTTTGAAATTTAAAAAATGGAAATAAATAAAAAATCATTATTTTTTAAGGATTTTGTAGTTTATTTATTAACATTTAAAAATAAATGAAAAGTTTTTTGATTTAAATGCAAAGTTAGTAGACCGGTTTTCAAGTGATTTTTCATTTATTTTAAATTACATTTTCAGTTAATTTAAACTACAAACTATTTTGAGTGTAGTACTGGCAAACAATTTTTAGTAACTAGTATGCCAGTGTTGGGAGGGCAAAAAAAAAGTTGGTCTTGAAGGAGCTTTCCCACAAACAAAAAAATTGATTTTATAAAACAAAAAAATTTTAAATTAAAAAAAATCCAACAAAAATTTTTTGCTTGCAACCGGATTTGAACTCGGAACCTTCCGACTACAAACATTTTTTAACGAAGCGTCAGCATTTTTATAAAATCATTGGTTTTCCAGTGAATTGATTTTTGTACGCTTGGTAGCATTGCCTAGGTAGCACTGTATAACCACTGGTTGCAAACCTTGGCATATCACTCTAAGCCAATTCTTTGCCAGTGGTTTTTTTTATAAACCACCGAAATTTTTGTAAAAAAATACTGGTAAAACGCTTTTCGCAAACGCTGGCAAAGCGTCCCAAATGAGTGTTCTGCCAGTCATTTATTTTTAATACCGTGGTTACCCAGTGGTATGCCAGTGCTTGATTTTTTGTACCACTGGCGATTTCTGACTGGGTACTTTTTTAGTCTTATTTAACACAGTTTTAACGAAAAAAAAAATAAAATTTTAATCGGGCATAAAATTTGGCTGTACCCACGCGGGATCAAACGCTTTGGGAGTTTTACTATACTGACCTAATACAATCACTCATGGTCGTGGTCTTGGGGGGGACCAAAACCATGACCAGTATTTTGTTCTACACTAATACAGCTAAAAAAATTTGTTTCCATTAGTTTTTGTGAGTCAAGCTTTTTTGCAAATTTTTTATAAAGTTGAATCAAAATTATTCGTTGTAAGCTGCATTCGAAATATTTAGATACTCTAGATTAAAAATTCAAATTGAAATCCCTGCTCACAAATATTACTGAAGATAAAAAAACTATGTTGATATTTTATACTCCAATTTGCCATTAATTATTAAACTTTAAATAATATGAATAAATATGTTGTTTATTTTGAAAGTAGCATAACTCGGTGTTCAATAAAGACTCGGTTCTAATTTTTATTAAAGAATAAAATTATATATTTATATTAACACTTAATCTTTTCTTGATCGAAGTATACTTTTTGTCGTTTTTAATATATACACTCAAAATAGTTTGTAGTTTAAATTAACTGAAAATGTTATTTAAAATAAATGAAAAATCACTTGAAAACCGGTCTACTAACTTTTCATTTAAATCAAAAGAACTTTTCATTTATTTTTAAATGTTAATAAATAAACTACAAAATCCTTAAAATATAATGATTTTTCATTTATTTCGTTTTTTTAAATTTCAAAAAATTAACTACAAAATCCGTAAGAATGAATGATATTTAGTTTATTTCATTTTGTTAACTGACCTAGAAATCGAAAAGGAATTCTTTTTTTTAACAAAACATTTTAAATGAATATATTAACTGTAACAGAAAATCCGTATTTATATGTAATTTATTTTTTAAATAAACGACAAAAACAGTTAAAAAAATATATTTTTTTGTATTTTAACTGAATAATCATTTAAAAATAAATGTACGGATAACTTTTAAAATAAACTACAGTCAGTTACTGTAATAATATTTTCAGTGTATGTTTTATAATTCTGGACTAATGCAAAACTTTGCTTTGCTGGCCTGTTCTAATTAAATTTCAGTTTCTATTTTGCATTCAGCTATTACCGTTAAAATTTGATCCAACTAATCACAAATTTAATATTTTTAAAAAAGATGATCTTAAGCCACTTTTGAAATAAACCGTTTATATGTATAAGGATTGATATAAATGATTTTTATGAAATAATATTTGTTTTTCTCTTTGGTTATAAAAAGGAGGTAAGTTCCAAATATTATCAAAAAAATATGTTACAACTACTGCATTAATGTCAATATTTGTTTTTAGTTCATTCAATTGTTATATTTTTTGTGTTTTTTTTTTACTGCACTATAGTAAAATCTAGATTTAGGTAGACATTTAATACACTATGTGTAAACAAGGTCTACCTTTTTTAAAATTGACAAATTAAATAAAATTTTAAAAGATTTAATCAGTTCAGTGATATCTTTATAAGGCCCGATTACTGAATGACCTGTTAAAATTTAGCCGATATGGGGAATTTAAATTTGATATGGGGAACAACAACAAATGTGTCTGTTAAACTCCCAGTTAGAGACTAACTGAACATTCAGTAATCTGGTCAAATGTTGAAAAAGAATTGTTATTTTAAGGGAAATGTTTTTAGATTCTGAAATTTGCTTAGTAGTAGGGTGTCTCTTACTATCGTATAAAAATCGTTTTTATGCATATTTTTAAATCACATTCAATATTGATATAACACAAAGTTTAACATCCATATTTTTATAGTTATGGCCAAATAAAGTTTTATATGAATAACAAAAAAAAAAAAGAAACACGACTTCAATAAATATAACAAAAATATATCGCAGACACCATATGCGACATATGATGACAACCAAAAAAGAAATGGATAGAATTGATGAAAAATCCTTAATATAAATAATTTATTTATATAAGTTTGATAAAAAAAAATAAAATAAAAAATGGTTACATAAAAATTTAATTTAAATATTTATAACAATTATTACATACCGTCAACATATCTTAAATTAATTTCATATTTTTCTATTTAACCTCATTAGTGTAAAACAGCTAACATGGATTATAATTTAGTAAGATATTATAGCAAAAGTACCATTAAGAGTAATATTATCCTACATTTACAACAGCTGTAACAGTTGCCAGTTCTTTGGGTGTATGTATGTATTTGAAACATGTATGCAAAGCATTTGCACTGCTGTGTATGTGTATATGTGAGCTTTGACATTAACATAGTACCGGAAAACTTTTAATTAAAGTCTCGTGCTTTTCACTTCATTTGAACAGAGGAGCCATGCATTTACTCTATATTTTACAGGCATTTGTGTGCATATGAACAGTAGTAGGGGTATAACTTTTGAACAATTTAAGAAAATAGCAATTGATAGCGCATAGAGTTTTAAAAACTAGAACCAAAAATCATATACTTTTTCGCGGTCATCGCGGACATCGTTTTGAAAATTGGGAAATAGATTTTAAAGATGTAAAAATTGCAATATCTTTTGGTGAAATACATCGTTTCTAATAAATATTAGTAGGTATGCTTAATATGAATTTTTTATGAGTTTTAAAATCCATTTATTGGTTTTTGAGAAAATTTTTTTTTTGTTAATAATTTAAATTCGACATGTTTACTCTAATTCAGAACTTCGAAGAATGATTTCTATTTTGAATGAGTTCCCTAAAAATCGAATTAAATTTTATTTTAAATCGATTGAATTCCTTTTTAAGCTGTCTCAGGGAATTCATTCCTTGGAATTCATCCGATCGAGTTCACTTATAGGGAATTCAATTGATTTATTTCTTTCGATTTTATCAATCACTGAGTTCGATCATTATGAATTCATTCGAATTCTCGCTCAATCAATTGGCAATTTGGGAAAACAATCGATCATTCGATTGATTGATGAATTTGGTAATGACAGTCGAATTTCTTTTTTGCCATAAATAAACCTTTTCATTCTGAGTCCGACACCTTTTTTCGTTGTCCACGCCTCATTTTGAGTAGGAGGTACTTTAAAATTAAAAATCAACTTGTGAATATGACAGTAACGACTAACCTGATCACGACAAAATGTACCACTGGAAGGCCCATAAAATATCTTTTTAATGTGGTTTTATTTGACCCCATGCATTAACCCATTACGAATCAGTTAAAGAGTTTAATTTTTTTAGTGATTTTTTTTTTCTTTAAAAATCGAATTAATCAAAAAATTTTCTTCAAAATGCTTTTAAACATTCTTTGCAAATATCGAAATTGGCATAGTGTAGTCGAATGGGCAATAAAAAACTATGAAGAAATAATTTTTTTTAATTATTTTTTTAATTTCAATCAAAAAAAATGTAAAGCGTTTATTTTTTTGTAATTGATTTAACTAAATTTTAGCCCTAAATATTTCGGCATATAACCATTATATACACTCAAAATAATACGTCTGTTGGCTGGACAGAAAAATTTGTTACTTTAACAAAATTTATTCCTGTTTTTTGGCTTAAAATAAAATTTGTTGATTTTAACAAATTCTTTTGTTAAATATAACAAATGTAAATTTAAGTAAGAAATTTGTAAAACTACAGTTTTATCTGTAATTTTACTGAGTCGTAGAATTTATTCAAATTAGGGTTTCGGGTCCCTCCCCGGGCCTAGTCCATATTATGTGAGGCCATACAAGAGCACTCCAATGGAGCAAACATTTTGTCCGTTTTGCTCTATCTGGCTTAGTTTTCGAGATATGGGCCATTTTTTGAAGTGGAATATTTTTATTCAAAATTTCCGAGGGTTCAAGGCCGAGCCAAGGTACGTTTTTCGATAGAGATAACCCCTTTCGCTGGCGTATTCTGCGGTTAGAGGTAGTCGAAATTTTCGTCAATTTTGTTCTATCTCTCTTAGTTTTCCAGATATGGGTCATTTTAAAAAATCGGGAGAAAAAGAAATAGCGCCATCTTTAAAACTTCGGATACATTGGTGGCGTCATTTACCGGGTAATAACAGTAACATGAAAATATTATATTTTAACAATAAATTTTGTTAAATTTAACGAATGGGTTCTTAAAAATTAATTTTAAATAATTTCGAAAATTAACACTCAAAATTAGTTAATTTACTGAGGATTTTTAGTATTGTGTTAAATGAAGATAACTAAAATCTTTTCTTAAATCAGTGCTTCAAGTGAAAATTTGTTAAAAATTATTCAAATCGGTTTGACAGATTTTTCTACTGACGTTATTTTTTTAAGGTTGGTTTTTAATTTTTATTTAAAAAATAAAAATTGTTTTTTCGACCTTTTTAATTGATTAATTAGAAATTTATTAATTCAGTTCGAGGCCAATTTCCTTATTATGAAAAAACTCTGTAAAATATCTGTCAGGGAATCCTGAAAAAATTTTCTACGAGTACCCGCAATTATATCCCAGTAAAAAATTGTGCTTACCCATAAGGTGGATTTTAAAGGAAAATATTAAAATAGTCCCTTACAAACCTGCTTACATACGCCATGGTTTTTATATGGCGAATTCCCACTTGGAAGCACTAGTTTTGGAAAAATAAGCGCTGATGTTAGCGCACATAAAACGCTGCGATTTCATGGCTTTCAGTAAGGCCATTTTTCATGTCTACATTATTGATATTAAAAAGTAATGGTACATCAACAAAATGCGAATGAAGCAGACTACATTTAATTTTGATGCTTTAATTTGTTTTTTTTTTTAAGTACTTACTATGTTAATTTATAAATTCACTAAATTTATCAATTTCTAATTAATCAATTGAAAAGTTCGAAAAAACAATTTTTATTTTAAATTAGAATTAAAAACCAACATTTTGATATTTATTTTAATTAAAACTTTTTACATATTACGAGTAATATGAATTAGTTTGTTTTTTTCCTGACATTCATATTTTTTACCGAACCGCGTGATAGATCTTCAGAAGCGCAGTTTAATGAATATCAAAGACAATCGCCAATAACTCGGTAAAACTCTAATAGGTCGTTTAGAACCAACGATATCAAATTTGTTGCATTACAACCTACATCCTTGTAAGGGATTAGAGTAAGCTGCTAACATATTTAATTTATTTTTTTTTGTTTATTTTCATATGGAAATCATTTTGAAATTTTTCTTGTGTTTTGTTGCTTTGCAGTATGCTATAATATTAAGCAGTTACAACAGTGCATTTGTTTAATCCTGGTTCCAAAAACCTATAATTTTTTTACTGGAATGTCACTACACGAACTGGTTTTTAGGCCCCTTAACCGACAATAAAAAAAATTAGTTTTTACTTTTAGAGAGGTCATATACTTTTGTTTTTAGTAACGCCAGATAATGGGCACCTTAGCCATAATCTTTTCTGTGTAACTATACAGTAATATTTTTGAGATATTTTGGAAATTGTTTTTGTTTCAAAATGATTCAAATAAATTGTAATTATATGGTCGAATTTTGGTTATAACCCTAATATTAATGTATGAAATCTGATATGTTGTAACACCACCTTTACTAACCTACTTTTGTAGAGAACTTAAACATTTTAAATATATGGATAAAAATTGATAAACTATTCACACCAAAAACTGAATATTTGTTGAAAGAATTATCTGCATGATATTATTGACTTTATGCATAAAGCCAATGAAGTTTCACTAGAACTCGCCCATTGAAACTTTGCATTGTATTAATGAAATTTTTAATAAAATATTGTGAAAAATTTAATATATATTATTAAAACCAGGTTCATAAAATATATGAAGCTTTTTCATCAAATTTAAGAAATTTTTCATTTACTTTGTGAAAATAACTACAGAAGACGTCTAATCTGCTGCAGTGAATGGCTCTTAAAATTGCATAAAAACACCATGCGGAAATTTAAAGAAGTTAATCAATCATTCCTATAATTTTACAATTTGTTAATTTTTTTTTTTTGGGTGGTAAATAATGGATTCCAGTAATTTTTTTATATGTTGTTTGTAAAACTTGGAATTTTTTGAATTTTTGGATAAATTTTGGTTTTATTTTAGGAATTCTTTTTCGCGATTTTTTGGGCCATTTTTCGTTTCTGGGTCGGCGAGTTTTCGTTCGGACGATTATTTATTTCTGTGCCCTTTTCCATGGGTAATTTTATCTACAATCTGGATTATCATATACTTCTCATATTATTATCTATATAAAGAGAGATCATGTTAATAAAAATAAGTAAAATTAAGTAAAAAATTATAAAAATATGATTTAATTTTTAATTTTTGCTCTCATATAAACATGATCACAATGTGATCATTAAGATAATATTATAACCATTAGGAAAATATTATGATAATTTTCCACAATATTTTTGACGTGCTGCAATTCCCGATCTTATGGCCTGGAAGAAACTACACTCACAATATTTTATCGTTAAAAACAACCTAAAATACATATTAAATTAATTGAAAACACAGTTACAAAAAGGACTTCAGCTTTTTTATTATATTCAAACCATTTTGCTATTTATTTTCAAACATTGTTTAAACAATCCATAAAAGAAATAAAATCAACGAAAGCGTCTATTAAAACAATCACCAATTTTTAACTGACAAAACGTAAAAAAAAAACGATTTTGTGTTTTGTTTTTTTTTTATATCTGAAAGTTTTTTTTTTTTTTTGTTTGAATTTTTAAAACACTACCCACATACAACACATACGTTCATATTTTTATTGGCTATGTTTGTGTGTATGAGTAAAGAATTTCTTATAATTTGAATTGAAATAATTTTGTATATAAACAAACCATTTTAACAAAAAAAGAAAATATTTGAATTTTTTATTTTAAAAAAGAAAACAACGAAATTATTTAAATTATTTTTTCAAAAAATAGAATATTTGACTGAAAATATCAACTCCTACAGGCGAGACATATTTTTTGTAGTTTTTTTTATTGATTGCTAAACAAATGAGTAAAAAGGTCAAAGTTGGGAATGCCGACTATACAATACCCTACACCAGTCTGGTTAAAAGCCAACTAATGTTTGGATCCGAAATTCGAATGGGTTAAAATGGGGCTTGTGTCAAAATTTTCTATAATGTGAGTCAGCCAACCAAATTTCATTAAAATATCTTAATATTTGCGACCTGCAGTTTGTAACCAAGCCAATTTTGGGGGGCCCTTATATGGGCACTAGGTCTAAACATGGACCGATGTTCACCAAAATCAAAAGGCTGCGTTTTTGGGCCAATACAGGTCTGTGTACCAAATTTCATCAAAATATCTTAATATTTGCGACCTGCAGCGTATAAACAGTATAATTTTGGTAGGACCCATATATAGGCACTAGGTCTAAACATGGACCGATGTTCACCAAAATCAATAGGCTGCGTTGTCGGGCTAACATAGGTCTGTGTACCAAATTTCATCAAAATATCTTAATATTTACGGCCTGCAGCGTATAAACAGTATAATTTAGGTAGGACCCTTATATGGGCACTAGGTCTAAACATGGACCGATTTTAACCAAAATCAATAGGCGTCGTCCGAGGGCCGACGTAAGTCGGTGTACCAAGTTTCATCAAAATATCTTAATATTTGCGACCTGTAGAGTGCGCACAAGAATGCATGGACAGACAGACAGACGGACGGACGGACAGACGGACATCGTTAAATCGAAATAAAAAAAAATCTGAGCCGATCGGTATACTATAAGGTGGGTCTAGGACCAATATTTTTTGGTGTTACAAACATCAGCACAAACTTATAATACCCTGACCACATAGTGGTGTAGGGTATAATAATTGATTCTTCAATTGAAAACAAACTTTACCTGTTACTTTTAAAATAAACCTCAATCGGTTACGGTTAAAATATATTGTGATTATATTTAATGCCGGTGATATAAATTTCGTATTGCGAAAAGTGTCCTTATAAAATCGGTTATAACTTTTGATCAGGGCAAAACACAATTCTGTTTTTGGTTTCTTTTTAAAGGTGAAAGTGTACCCTATGAAATTATACGCATATCGATTTTTTCGATGAAAAGGTCAAATCTCATTTGTGGCGTCTTGAGTTCAGAAGCCCATATTTGGGAAAACTATATTTTTTAAACCCTTAGTAAACTTGTAGAAAATTTGAAGTTGGAAGCTCAGTTCATTTTTGAATTAAACATGGCCTTAAGTATTATTATATTTGATTTTTAGATTTCTTTAAAACAGGCTTTCAAGGTCTATTAAATATATAAAATAAAATAAAAGACTATTTCATTTTAATTCAAGTATGTTTTACTTTCATGAAATGCATTAAACATTTGTGTTTGAGCATTATTAGTACGTACTTTTTTTGTCTTTAATGAACACAAAACATACCAATCACCACGTATTGTACAAAACCACATTGAAATGTTCTAAAAATATAGAAAAGAGTTTACTAAATTGGAAAAATTTAGTTTTTCCAGAACTCAAGATCCCAAAAAAATTAAAAAAAATTTACCTCTTCTTTTGAAAAATCGATATGCATAAAATTCTAAAGGGTATACTATAAAAGGAAACCAAAAAATAAATGGTGACTTGCAAAGTTCAGAAGTTGTAACCGATTTTGTAAGAACGCTTTATTGAAGTTTTAGCGTTTTGCCCCATTTTCGTGACATCATATTTCGGAAACCGCAAATATCTGGAATCCTAAGCTTTATATTTTGTTGAAGCAACACTCAGGAAATTCTTCCTATTAATTAATGTGTTGCTTACCTACCTTTAGAAAGGGGATAGAGAAGAGATGAAAGGTGTAGAGCTTCAAATATGTCAAAAATTTAATTGAGTTAGGTGTTTAATTTATAGAACAGTTGTTGCACGCCATCTGATGGAGAGTTGTCAAATTTTATTGAAGCTTTTTGGTTAATAGGCCTGTTATATCATTTTACTTAAGTGGAGTTAAGTGCTATGCGAACACCGAATGATGAAGCTGCGGTATATATGAGGGAAAGAAAAGTCTTACATATTATTTTTATAAATTGATGTTGCCTTGGCTGAAGATTGATCCTGCAACCTCATGTTAAATAGTCCAACGCGCTAACCATTACACCACAACGCCCAGAGTTAACATTTATGGTGAATTTCGTTAAAATCAGAAGGGGTGAATCTTAACGGCATAATGGTTTCACGTGGATTCTCACTGCTTTAATAACTTCTTGGAAGATACCTTCCAAATGCTTGCAGGGATGTTTCCATAATTAAATTTTTATTTATATATATATATATATATATATATATATATATATATATAAGTAACTACGGAAATTAAGTTAATGATGAGTTTATTCAAATGTGTAAATTAGTAATTGAACAAAAAAAGGAAATATGCTTAGTTCTCTATTCCAGTTTCAAAAGAATTCTGGGAGAACACTATACACTGAACCAAAAGTAATAAGTGAAATCAACATAAATATTTTGTTACTTTTTGATGAAACAAATTGTTAAAACAATATCTTTTTTATCCAAATTAATATATGTTTTTTTTTTTCAAATCAACTGTTTTTTTTTTTAATGCACATACATACTTATTGTAAGCAAAAATATCCTACGAAGCAATTGTTGTTTTGAAAAATTTTTGTTAAATAGTTAACAAAATTGTATTTGTTAAGTCTAAAAAATTTTGTTGAAAAATAAGTAAAGTTATTTTAATAAAATTGTTCTTCAATTTGATAAAACGTATTAAATCTGTAGAAAAAAAAATTTGTGTGGTTAGTTTTGTCGCGCCATTCCTCATGTAAGCGTGTAATAGTTGGAAATGTAAATAAATTAAGAACCCTACTAAAAAAAATTATATGACTTTTGATATTATATATAATAATATCCGAAAAATGAGAACATCTAATTGTATCACATTAGATCGTATTATGATCATATTAGATCTAATTTGACACAATTAGATCTAATTTTATGGAATAAGATATGGTTTGAATCAATTTTATCCGGATTTTGTCCTCATCCAAATGTATCAAATATAATATAATCATATCCAACTAGATATAATGGTATATTATACATAATTATATGAGGCATATGTAACTATATATAGGTCTATATATAATTGGATATTGTAATATGTTGAAGTATATATTGTGAAATATATAACAAGATATAGTTATATATTTAGGATATAATTTTGTAAAATTGTATATAATTATATCTAGGTATATATGTTCCAATATATAATTATACAAAATTTTATATGATTATATATGACTATATCAAAACTTTTTTACTTGGGAAATTGAATTTAGTGACTTGTTGTGAATTGTTCAGAGAATATTTATTAATTTTAATTAAGTGCTTAAAGAATTGAGTTTTGAGTGTGTACATAAGAATTATTATTTATATTTTAATATTTCATTATTTTTATATTTTATCAAATTAATTATTTTTGTTTAGACCTTATATTGATAAAATAATAAAATATAAATCTAAAAATATTAATCAATCGGTAAAATATGAATTAATTGAACAAAACGCATTATTGAATTGAATAAAATGTATTGCTAAAACAACAAAATAGTTACTATATTTGATGAAATATAACTGTTCGCGTAACTAATTTAATGTTAATATATTTGATATGTTAATATATTTGACAATATTTTGTCAAAATAACACCACATCAAATAGTCAAACGTCAAAATGTAAATTTACTAAACAATATGTGAAATTGACGATAGGTTTAGTTGGTTGTATAGTGATCACCCTTTCATCATTTTAATATGGATTTTAGTTGATTTCACCGCTATTTTTGGTTCAGTGTAGGGATAATAGTGTAATATATAGGACCGTAGAGAGAAATTGCTAATTGTACCAAAAAAAATAGCAAAATTGATTTTATTTTTAATTTTTTTCAAAAAAAATATTCTGAAAATTTATTTTTAGACCATCTTTTTTCGATTTTGACAACGTTTTAAAGTTAGCGCCAACCAATGGTTGGTCGCTGTTATAATCGGGTCCCACGTTCTGCCAACGCATAATGCTGATCGTATTTTTCTGCCTACGACTGTACAGTCTCAAAACAATTTCGTTGTATCAACCGAAGTTATTCGGTTGCTGCAACTTCGTAATTCGGTAACCTCAACCAAATGCAATCGAATTCGTTTAACACAACTGAATTAGGTTGGGGCAACCGAATTGCTTTGAGAGTGTAATGTGATAATTTAAGGATCATATTATAATAAAAAACAGCAATCATAAACCCAAAAATTTCGAATATGATTCTCCCAACCATATTTTTTCTTTGCGTGTAGAGGCGAATGGTTTATTGATATCGTTGATACGTACTTATGCTAATCAAAAACAAAAACGAAAAGTAATACGAGTATCGAAAACATTTTTTTTTTTTTCTTTTTGTGTAGGAAGGTTTATATGCTTGAGCAACTACACTCTAAAAAATGTTTGTAAATTTACTACTATAAAATGGGTAAAATTTTGTTTAATTTTACGAAAATTCGGTAAATATAAACAAAAAATGCGTAAACTTTTTTTGTACACACTTTCATACGCAATAATACACACACATTGTGCCTAAAATTACTATTGTTTTGTTAAATAAAATTTTTACGCACAAAGTTGGTAAATATATTATCCAATAATAGTAATAAATACTCTGACATTTCAAATTGGAAAAAATTTAAAAAAAATTATAAATAATAAAAAGAAAAAGCGAAAACGGATTATTTTTTGTGAATTACAACATTTCCACAAACACATTAGATTCTTTAAATAGCAACATAAGCATGAAATTGTTTTTGGTAATTATTATTAACGCATGTGGTAGTCTAAACCTCATTTCAAAATTGAAAACGCCGTAAGAGAGACACGGCCTACGCAGGGACTACTGGGTGCAATGACTCCTGCTTAAAAAAATGCCTTCTTTGCTAGGGAGGCAGTCAACCAACAACCGTCAACAATAACGGGAGAAAACGCCGTAAGAGAGATACGGCCTAGGTAAAACAACTGGGTGCGATGACTCCTGCTCAACAAAATGCCTTCTTTGAAAGGGAGGCAGTAACCGTCAACAATACGGGAGAAAACGCTTTAAGAGAGATATGGCCTACGCAGGAACAACTGAGTGCAATGACTCCTGCTATGACATAAACGATTATGAGAGAATGACTCGGATATTATTATTAATAAAATACGTACTAAAAATTAATTTGTTATTTTATTAAAAAAAATTTTTGGGTGGTGCTTAAAGTTAGCACACCTGTTGTAAATGTACGCATTATATTTTATTTTTACGCACTTTCTGTGGATTTTTGCGCATTTTTTGTGAATTTTTACGCATTTTATGCGTACATTTACACGTGAAACGTGCTTTTTTACACACAAATTTAGTAAATTAACACACTAGCTTCAAAATTTTATTTAATTTTTACGCACTTTCAATGTAAAATTACAAATTATTTGTGCACCAACTTAAACACAATGTGCGTATTTTTTTTCAATTACGCACATAGAGTAAATATACCCAATTTATAGTAGGAGTTCAGTTTCCTACTATAAGTTGGGTAAATTTCAACAGAATTTAATTAGAGTGTATGATTTTGGACATCTTTTAATATACCACTATATGTGACGAGCAAAATAGAAAGGGACCTAAGGGTAAAAACCGGTTTTGTTCAGGAGAGCCAATAACACATTTTGCTTGTGTAAAATCAAAGAGCGTAAAATAAGGAGAAATTCCAACTATAATATAGGCGAATTGCGGGGAAATAAGATGCTTTTAAGGGAAAGTGCTAGGAATCGAAAAAAAACGTAATGTAGTGTCTACAAATGAAATAAAAAACGCAATAAAATTTTAAAATAATTTGGTGTCTCCACCACACATTAGGTTTAATATTTTTTTTTATCAATTAACTTCAAAATCAATCGCAGAAAAAATTATTTTACGTGGAGATTATATAATTCATACACAAAAAATTCCTGTAGGGAAAATGATGAAAGCATACACAGAAAAAAGTATCACAAAATTTTAAGTAATTAAAAAAAATTGTTGGCTTTTTACTTAGATATCTAACAATTTTTTTATTAAATGTTTGTAAATTGTATCAAAAATATCAAAAAAATAGCCTTAGAATTTTTTGAAACAAAAAAAAAACAAATCATTTATTTTTTGTTTTCAATTGCTCAAATGTTTGTAAATTGTAACAAAAATTTCAAAAAAGTATTTTTTTTTTGTCAATACGACAACATAAAGCGAATAATTGTTTTAATATAACAAATTCGTTGTTGAATTTTATTTTTTTATTTTTAACAAATACAAACAAGTTACAAAAAAAAATTATTGTATTTACAAAACACATTGTTAAAAAAAAATTGATTTTATTTTTAACAAATTACAAAAAAGTTACAAAAAGGGATTTGTATATACAAATTCCATTGTTGGTGCCTTTTTAAAAAATTTTTTGTTTGTTTATACAAAAAAGGTGTTTAACATTACAAACAGAATTTTGTAAATTTTTTCTGTGTACTTATTAAAAATGTGTTCATTAAAATTCGTGGATTTTATTTAGTTTTGTATAAATTGTGTACTTCATTGTGTTAATGATGTTGTGTTAGAAGTTGACAACACTCATTTCAAAGAAGAATAATGAAAAAGGAAATTTTACGTCATCACATTTTTCCCCTCACAGTACTCACAGCATCTTTTGTGTGCGCAAACTATTTTCACCCGGTTTTTATTTGCTCGCCCGAGTTCGCTAAAAATATAAGAGAGTCATAGGAAGGATCGTCTCTCTCTATATGTATACTCTTTGGTATTGGTCTCATTTGAAAGCGACACATCTCATGACGTCAGGAACGTGTTGGTCAACCTTGAAAACGCGCGTAGGTCGTCCCTACCTCTTGTTTTGTGTAGTTGGTTTTTACTGTTTTCTACCTAGCGCGCTGTTTCCATGAGTTTGATATCAATTTTGCTCGCGGTTTTTCGAATCCAGCTTTATTTTCTGAAATTATTAATTGTGAATTATAATAAATACTCATTTATAATTCTTTTAAATCGTGAATATCACTCTGTGAGTACGAAAATTTTTTTAGAATCGTCGACTTCACTTTCATAAAACGCGCATATCTCTGGGAGGGAACACTTTTGGGGCATGGGATCGGTCTCATTCGATGCTCAGATGTTGTCCACATCAAAAAAAAAAAAATTGATTTTTTTACCCTTAGGTCCCTTTCTCTATGCGCTGTCACATATATAAAATATTTTTAAAAATTATGATTATTTAACTGCTATACAAAATATGTTGATTATTTGATCCTAAAATGAAAATACAACTTTTGTAATAAAAATCATAAAAACTAAGAGAAAATCAAAGTTCAGTTTCATAAGAAAAACTTACATATTTATTTTTTTAGTTTTCCCATTGCAAAAAAGTCCAGTTTAAATGCAAATTTCTTACTTTTGTGTGCCATTTTTTTCCCTGTGACTTTCATGTTTGTGATATTATAAACCCCGTTTCCAGAAAAGAAAAATAAAAAAAAACTATGAACAAAATAATAAAAATAGAAAAAAATGAAGAGGAAACAAAGTTTTGCAATGATTTCATTTGATTTCTGGAATTAGTGTTTATCCTTTGGTATATGGTTGATATTTTTTCTACAATATATTCTGTTGTTAGAGTTTAGAGTTTTTTACGTGTTACAAACCCATCTTTGTTTTTTCTGCTTGCTTTTTTAACATTCACAACTTTAGTTTCTTTCATTTCTTCTTAACTTTAAAGATACAAAAACTTTTATTTAAGTTACTTGAATCCTGATTCATTCAGTTAGCAAGAAGGCGTAGCAAATAGATGTAGATGTAGCGGTAGAAGTTAGAAATTGCATTTGGTAAAACAAATTTTTTATGATTTCTTGTTGCATAGAAAAAGTTTTATTTTTTTACCAGTCAATTTTTTGTTGCTGTTTTTCTTCTGTTACTTTTTTTTATCTTATTTGTATGTTTAAAAGAACTTTTTTACCTGATTTATTTCAATTTTCATAATAAATTCTGACCAAAACATTTACTGGAAATTTACAATTTGTTTATGCTGCTAGAGGTCTTGTTTTCTTCATGTTATCGAAGTTTTTCTTTTTAAGTTTTTACATTTCATTTTATATTGTGTAAGTTTTTTTTTTTAATATAACTGAGATAAGTTTTTTTATAAACAAATCTTTTTAGAGGTTTTTTTTTACAATTTCATAATGCTTTTTTCGTCAGTATTTTGTATTGAATTCAAAATATATTTTTTATTAACAATATACTAAAAAAAAAATAGAATTATTTGGTTTTTAATTGTGAGTAACTCTAACAAAGAGTGTACTTCATTATGTATTTCAATTTCTCGTTTTTCTATATATATTCGAGTAACACATCGGCAGAAAAGTCTGTACGATAACCAATAAAACAAATTTTTTCCCAAAATTCTACATTATTCAGAAACATAGTCTGATTCAAGCGCGATACAATCACTTTAATGCCTTTCTAACATTTCGATACCTTTTTATAGAATGATTTATCTTTGACCTTAAAATAGGCCTCTGTTTTAGCAATCAATTCATCATTCAAACCAAATCTCTTTCCAGCGAGCATTTGTTTTAAGTGTGAAAACACCCAAAATGGTGGGTGCGGAAGCAATTGAAAGTATAATTCGTACAATTTGGGCATGGTAGCCAACGACTTATGATACAGCGCATTGTCCACCAAGGAAGAGCACTTTTTTCTTTTTCATATGGCCAGTTTTTTTTTTGGCGATTTCCTCCTTCAAATGCACCAGCTGGGCCATGTAGCGATCGCTATTGATACGCTGGCCTTTTTCAAGGTAATCAATTTAGAAAATTCCAGTCGCATCCCAAAATACCGATGCCATAACTTTACCAGCTGACGGTTGCGCCTTTGGCTTCTTCGGGCGAGGTTTGCCAGTTATTGTCCACTCAACTCACTGCTGATTCGACTCTGGAGTGAAGTGACAAATCCAAGTTTCGTCCATTGTTAAATACCGACGGAAAAAGTCCTTTTTAACTCGCCGATACAGCTCCAAACAGCTTTCAGAATCATCGACACTTTGTGGTTTTTATAAATTTGTTAATTCGCAAAGATATTTGGTTTACGTTCCCTACGGGGAATGAGGAGTCAATTGTTCTCCAAGGACCTAGCCGTGACCGGTCAACCGAAGGCATATTACTAAATTGGTACAAATATGAACCGAAGAGAATGAATTAATTTTCTAAGTATTTTCTGATCCCTTACTTTCACTATTGCTTTTAAAAAACTTGACCGATTACCGAAATAAAAAACAAAATTCGCGGCGTATTTTTAAAAATATTTTTATTTATTTTACTCTCTTATCTATTTTTAACTTTATTTTTTTACGATTTGCTTATTTTAGCTCTTATTTTAAATTTCTATAATTTTTTGCTAAGAAATTTAGTTTTAACAATTGGTATTTCATTTAACTTTTCTATTTAACTTAAGGGGGGTATCGACTCTAGGAAAAATTTTGTTTTCGAATTTTTTTTATATATTTTTTGGATAGAGCATACTCTTCAGTATATGCTCTGAAAATATCAATAAAAAATTCGAAGAAATAAAATTTCCACATGTTTTTCTGTAAAATATATTTTAGTCACAAAGTAATATTCTATACATTAAATTTGTACACATTGTCTTTATTATACATCTTATCATTGTCTATATTATACATCTTATTTCGGCGAATACAGCAGAACAAAAAGAAAAAAAAAACTACATCCAAGGATGCAAGAATTACACGCAGTCTTTAAAGAAAAGCCAATGACGATTCCTCGATGGTGGGCGCAGGCACGTTATTTAGGCTGGTACTGATGGCTTTTTATAAGCCATAAAAGTAATTAATTTATATAAAAAATAAAAAACAAATACAAAACAAATTAAAAAATGTATGAAATAAAAGATATTGAACGAAGTGAAATGTCTCATAAATTCTCTACAATCGTTTTTAAGAATATTTGGGTTAATAAATAAAATACTCTTTATACGATTCTTCCCAAATTTGGTGCACATGTAGAAAGCTGCGAGATATAAATTTTCTTCATACACGGTTTTTTTAAATTTTGCTGTTTTCACGGCGTAAAATTAATTTTAAACAATTATTTTAATTTTTGCATTAAAAAATACAAAAATTGTTTTTTCGGACTTTCTATATTTTCATATATTTAGTTAGAATATTCTTCCACCTCAAGTCCAAATTCTAATATGATATTGTCATATTAGATTTTTATTTGTTGTTTCAAAAAGGGTTGATAATTTTCATGATAGACAATACAATTGTTTCGTAGGCATCACTTTACTCTTCAGTTGTCCGCAATAAGAAAATGATAACTTTCCTACTCAAACCGAGACATTACATAAGGTACAAAAAACCAACGGGATGAGAATTTTGTACTTTCGTATATGAACTGTCTGATTTGGTAAAACCAGTTATAAATCAACTCCTTTTTGAAAGCAACAATTACATAAAAGTACCCTTTGGGTACTATTTATATGTATGTCTGTTGCCAATACATTTTGTAAAAACAACTAATTTTAAACTCAAAACAAAATAAATATTTGAATGAGATTTTAGCCGTGGTGTGCTTATTTTCAACAATTATTTTAATTTTTGCATTATGTAATGTCTAGGTTTGAGTAGGAAAGTTATCATTTTCTTATTGCGGACAACTGAAGAGTAGAGTGATGTGTACGAAACAATTGTATTGTCTATCATGAAAATGATCAACCCTTTTTGAAACAACAAATAAAAATCTAATATGACAATATCATATTAGAATTTGGACTTGAGGTGGAAGAATATTTTAAACTTTAAACGCGTTTTCCCACAACCCTGAGTTCAAAATCGGCTGCCACTGTACAGCCAAGGCGGATTAACGGATGTCGATCTGGGTTTTTTTCTTTCGTAGGCAACAAAAAACTCTAGTCCTTATCGTGGCCCTTTTTTTAAATTTTGGTCAAATAAATAATCCCCGAGCAAATGTGTTTTTTCTTGCCTTTTTTGGAATTTTTAAGTTTGTGTGGCAACTTTGTTTAAAAAAAATTTTTTTAACTAAAAATCAGTTTACGATAAGGACTACAGAATTTCTATGGGATTAAGAATTATTTTATATTTTTATTTTCCGATAATTAATGAAGGCTGCACAGTGGCAGCATATTTTGCCTTTATTAAAAGAGACCAGTATCGAAGTGGCAACTCTGGCGATTTTGACTGGGAAAATATAAAACTAATATTTTTTGAAAATACTACAATAAGATGATTTTTAAAATAAAAAATAAAATATTAAAAATATTCTGATTACAAAATATACATTGTATAGGCTGTGATTGAAAAACTTCAATTAGCCACACTCAGCGCTATGCCGACCGTGGTGTATCTTGTTATCACCTCTTAACGAGTCATAGCTTGGGTAGAGGGCTGCCGGGTCTATCCCCCGTCATGGCAATACACAAAAAGTTTTACATATACAGACAAATTAACAATTAAAAATTACTTTGATCAGTTGACACATAAACTAACCACTGACGAGTCTTTGGTTGAGACGAAATTGCGGCAGTCTGGTGATTCCCTTATCTGTTAAATTTTTCGGTAAAAAATATTTTCTTCTTCTTCTTCCTATAAATAAACTCTATTACAAATATTGTTAATTGAATTTTCGACAACCGTTCAAATATGCCCTTTAAAATGCTGTTGTTACAGTTATTACCCCCCTTAAGGGGTATTCAAAATATTGGTTTTTAATTTTTATTTAAAAAGACAAATTGTTTTTTTTTACCTTTTTTAAAGGGTATTTTTAAAATTTTTATTTATATTATCAGAGTTTTTGAGGTAATTTTCTAATTTTTAATTGATTTTTTAATTTAATTATGGCCAACGTAAAAAACGAGTCAACTGAAATTAAAAGACCTATCTCATGACCGGTCAATCGGGGGCATATTCAAGGCACTTCCACTATATTTGTGTGTGTGTGTTAATGTTGTTTTGTTTTCTATTTTTTCTTTTCCATTTTTTTTTTATTTGCTTGTAGTGTTTGTTTTTTCTTTTTCTTTTTTATTTGAACAGAAACGAAAAATATATAACTTTACCATCAGCCAGCCATCACGCATAAGCAACATTAGCTCAGGCGGTAGAGCGTTTGCCTTACAAGCAGAAGGTTGTGTTATCAAGCCCTACTTCGACGCCGAGTAGATTATTTTTAATTCTTAATTTTTTATTAGTTTATTTGAAAAACTATTTTTAGACATACCACCTTACTGTCACAAGGTGTCTAAACTGTGACAAGTGGTTATTTCCAATGACAAAAAAGCGATCAAGGACCGGTACCTGCCCTATCTCGCGTGTCACTTTCGACCGGTCCCTTTCCCCATACGGTTGTTATCCAGCTAACGACACAAATATGTATTTATATGAAAATCAATCATCAAATTTCTCATTAATTAAAACAGTTTAAATGTTGTTCTTGTTTTCTAATAAGGACAGGTTAGTAAACTACCCAGTGTAGAAAATCATTACCAGATATGTCGTTATGTAACTACATACTTCGGAATGGTAACTACTTACTTTTGTTATTACATTTCTTGTTACCTTTATATGGCGATGTGGCGAAAAATAATGAGTTGTCGTTACACACCAGCATACGAAAAATCAAAAAATATATCGTTACCTATGTGCTTACCAGTACTGACAAAAATAATGAGTCTAAAAATAGATTTTCAAAAAAATAAATTATATAAAAAAAAATATTTTTTATTGTATTTTTTTTTTTTAATAAAATTTGCTGGTGCGAGAATCGAACCTGGGACTACAGATTGCCAGTCAACAGCTCTACCATCTGAGCTATATCGACATGTAATATTTAATAGATAAAAACACAATTGACCTGCTGCACAAAAGTAAGCTTACTCGCCAACATACAAAAAATCAAAAAATATGTGGTTACATATATCCTTACCAGTGTTTAAAAATTATTGAGTCTAAAAATAGATTTCAAAAAATTTAAAAAAAAATCTAAAAAATTATTTTCTATTTGAAATAATGATAAAAATAAGTTATTATCAGTAACTCATTATTATATGTTTTAAAATAATGCAGAAGGTAAGTGGGTGTCATTACTGGTACTCCAAAAAATAATGATATGTCATTACCGTTTCAACACTGGGTAGTTAAAATTTTCCTAGTTAAAATTTTGAAGCATTTGTGGACTTTTGCTCCTCAGTGTACTTACCTTATTGATACTGCTATAGGGGAAAAAAAATACAATTCAAATTTGACACATTTAGGCTTTCGCGATTTCAAAAACAAATATATGGAATGGTATTCAATATTTTTAAAGCCCAATAGCAAGCAAAAACCACAAAAAAATTTCTTATTCGCTTGTTAAAAAAAATGTTACCAATTTTGTTTGACATTTTCCCAATATCCAGTTAACAACTATTTAACTGGAACTTTAACTGACACATTTGTTGTTACTTCCCATAAGAAATTTAAAATAAAATGTGGGTTGAATTTTATCGGGCCTCAGTTTTTTATCTTAAACATATATGAAGTGAAGAATTTAAGTCAGTAAAAATTTTGTCATCATCCATCTTGAATTTAGTCAAGCTCCAAATAAATAGAGCTTTTGTGTACAAAAAGTGTCCTAAATACACATAAATAATTCCAATTAAGTTACTATAAAAAATAAACCAAAGCTAATTGTGGCAAAAAATATTCAAAAAAGCTGTGAACAATTTAACTAAACCTGTCGAGTTAGCCATCTAACATAGTTGGTTTTACGTGTATCCACTTAAATTTTTAACTTTACCTTTGGCTCAATACCAGTACCAATACGAAAATAAAAACGACAACAAACCTGAAGCAAATATATGTATGTGGCTCTGGTGCGTATACTCAAAAATATAGGTTAGTAAAACGTATTTTATTTTCGTTTTATTTATATTCAGCAAAACTATAGTTAAAATGAAGATTTCAGAAAAACAATCAAAATAATTGACACTAATAGCGAAAACTCTATAAAATTTTTAGTTAAAACTACTAAAAATGAGTTAAAAATTACCTTAACTTATCCTGCTGAAATCAGTAAACAATTTTGCTTAGTAATTATTGTAGTAAACTAAAAAATCGCAAAAAAAAATTAAAATTTTAGCAAACATATTTGCTTAATAATTATATATTACAATAAAAAATCACAAAAAATTTAAAATATAATTTTTAAAAATTTTTTTTATTGAAAATAAATTTGAGTCTTCTGGAATCAGCAGTTTAATAATTTTTTAGCCAAAATTTCTATCGATTTTGGCTGGATAGACTGCTGTATGCATTCAACTAAATTTAATATAAAAATAACAAAAATGATGTGGAAATGACACTTTATTTTTACTGCTTTTAGTCTACTAATATTTAGAAAAATTTTCTGCAGATTTTACAGCATATTATGTCATTTTCAATTAACCAAATGCTAACTGAAATATAACTAAAATTCTGTAAGTAGCTTTTGAAGTAGCTTTTTCTGATATTTCTGCTGGTTTATTTCGATGAGTGTCCATTAGAGCGTACCACCTTACAGGAAAAAAAAGTGCGCCCTACACCCTCCAATATGAAGTATTTTTGCAAGCAGGTTTAATAAAAAAATTTTTTTTTTGCCGAATGTTGGCAAATATAATTACATTTTTGGTATGTATTTACAGTCGGATTTTATAGTATGATACATAGATGTTTTTCTCTCGAGGAGACCAATGTTTTGCCGTAAGGGCCATTGACTTCAAGTATCCCGTTCTAGTAGTTACCCACCAGATCTGAGTTGCACAACCCTAATGTACCACTCTAATGTCAGAAAATTAAAGCTCGCAAAAAATCATTAATCTTTTGCTAAGGAAGTTTTTCGGTAAACCCAGTAGAATTTTTACCTTTTTACATTTTTTTTCATTAGATTTTTCCTTTATAGCAAAACACTGGTCTCCTGGGGGCAAAATCGATATATCACACTTTAAAATCCAACCTTAAATGCCGAAGCTATTACGAAAAATTAAAAAAGGAATTGCCTTGCAAAAATACTTCATATTGGAGGATGTACGGCGAACTTTTTTTTTTTGCGGTACGGACTAGTGTCCATATAGTTACTTGTCTACTAGAAAAATCCTAATTTTTAGAATGACCTCCTCTGGCAATACACAATTTTAATATAGTTTTTGCATGCTGAACACAAACGCGGCAAAAGTTTTAATTCCGTATTGAAAGTTTCGAGATATTTATACTTTAAGAGTTTCATTGAACACTCTGTTGTTTTTAACAGTTTTGCTTCAATATCATGAAATTAAACTTTAAACTGTGAACAATATTTATGGTTTTCAAATATGCGGAAATTAAGCTATCATTTGTGTATGATAATGGTGTTTAATATTCAAAAATATTTTCAGGATTCTGTCTAGAACTGGAAAACTCTCATTATACCCTGTTTGTAACACCAAAAAATATTGGACCTAGATTCGCCCCACGTTATAGTATACCAATCGACTCAGAATCACTTTTTATTTCGATTTAACGATGTCCGTCCGTCCGTCTGTCTGTCCATTAGACCACCCATGAAATGTATGAGATTTTCAAAAGTGCATTTTTTGTTCCCTCCACCGGCAGTTTCCGATAGATTGGGCATAAAAAATAATATATGTACAAAAATTGGATCTCTCGGGGGCATACATGTCAGTCAGTTTGAACTTTTGACTAGGGTGACCATTCGTACTGATTTGATCAGTACATGTACTGATTTTTGGTCACATGTACTGATGAAAAAATCGTGTACTGTTTTGTACTGAGTTTTTGAAATTTGTAATGATTGTACTGATTTTTAATATTTTAAAAAAATATAAATTTTGTTTAATAAGAAAAATTAAAATACGAATCCCAATCAAATCGCATTAAATTTTTGTCTAAAGCAAGTTAATTAATTTGTTAACGAAATTAAGTGAATTCATTCAATTGAGCGCGTTCAACTGCAATCATAATTTAGGGATTAATTCAATTGTAATTGCTCTTTTTATCAAATCATAGGAAATAATCCACTGACAAATGAGTTCATTTTTTATAAATCGAAAAAAGAATTCCTTCAATTTATAAACCATTTAGTGTCCCAGTGAAGAAACGGTAATGCCATATCATTATTTTTTGGACTACCAGTAATGACACTCATTTACTTTCTGCATTATTTTAAAACATATAATAATGAGTTACTGATAATGACTTATTTTTATCATTATTTCAAATAGAAACTAATTTTCTAGATTTTTTTGAAATCTATTTTTAGACTCAATATTTTTTAAACAATGGTAAGGATATATGTAACCACATATTTCTTGATTTTTTGTATGTTGGCGAGTAAGCTTACTTGTGTGCAGTAGGTCAATTATGTTTTTATCTATTAAATATTGGCAATCTCTAGACCCAGGTTCGATTCCCGCACCAGCAAATTTTATTTAAAAAAAAAATACAATAAAAAATATTTTTTTTTATATAATTTATTTTTTTGAAAATCTATTTTTAGACTCATTATTTTTCTCAGTACTGGTAAGCACATAGGTAACGATATATTTTTTGATTTTTCGTAAGCTGGTGTGTAACGACAACTTATTATTTTTCGCGACATCGCCATATAAAGGTAATAAGAAATGTAATAACAAAAGTAACTAGTTACCATTACCAAGTATGTAGTTACATAACTACATATCTGGTAATGATTTTCTACACTGGGTGTGAAAGGAAAATTTCACTCAACCGTTCAGTGATTTAAGAAATATATTTCGTTCAGTGATTTCAGAAAACAAATCCTTCCCTTCAGTGATTTGATTCGGTTTTTTACACAGCAGTGATTTAAAATCAAAATATTATCGCTTTGTTAATAAAATAAAAAAAAATTCAGTTGCGACAAAAAAATCAATTACTATAAAATTTATTTGGCTGTGAGAACAAAATTTTAATTGTCCTAACAACAAAATCTGAATGTTTTTATGTATTTATTTTATGGGTATTTCGAAAGGAAAAGTTCCTAGAGTCAGATGGGTTTTTGATAAGAGAAGTTCACAAAACCTTAAAAGTGTCAATAAAATATTTTTAGTTTCTGTAAGAAAAAGTACCCAGAATTTGAACGTTTTTCTATGGCGGAAATCAGTCAGAAATTAGCAAAGAGAAAACATTTGTTCTCGCGGTTGAATTTGTAAGGCAATCGGTTGGTACGTAGTGGTATGTCGCTGTGTCTACAGAAAATTAGTTTATACAATGTAATTTGTTTGCGAGAAGTGAAATACGTTGGCCTTAATAAAAATTCGGTAGTATTAACCGAAAAATTTTATTGCAGCAACCAAACCATGCGATTGGCACAAATTCGGCTGGTACTATAATTTTTTTTCCCGATTTATATTTAAAAAAATTTGTACTGATTTCAAATCGGAAAACAATGGTCACCCTACTTTTGACTCACACTTTAAAATCTAACTTTAAACGTCAAAGCTATAACGAAAAATTAAAAAAGTCGACCCCTACTTTAGGCAAAAAAAAATTTTTTTTTAATTGCCTTTCAAAAATACTTCATATTGGAGGGTGTACGGCGAACTTTTTTTTGCGGTACGATCCACTGTCCATAAACAAAGGCAGGAACTGGATCTAGTCTGATTTGCAAATTTAATGTGTTTATAACTTTTGAAAAAATGTTTATTCTTCTTCTTAACCTCAAACCTACTAAATTTGAATTAATAAAAATGCATATTAATTACAATATTAATTGCAGTTGGTATATATGACGCGTTTGATAAAACAACACTTTACTAAAAAAAGGTGACACGGAGGAGACAAGAAGATAAAGAAAAAGTCTAAAAGTAGAATGTTTGTATGTGACTTTTTGATAACTTCTGAAAGTAAAAAACAATCAGAGAAAGCTGAATAGGAGGGAAAACTACGAATTAGCTACACTACATTCAAGGCCTTACGTGGTTTAGATGGCTAAGCTGTCGAACTATAGTATAGTTACATTTGTAATGTAGGAGTGCATGGGTTCGATTCCTATAGCCGACGAGTTGTTGAAAAATTATCATCTAGAGGCAATCTGATAATAAAATATAAACAATAATACAATTTAATGGAAAATCAGAAACTGGATCTAGTCTGATTTGCAAATTAATGTGTTTATAACTTTTAGAAAAAAGTTTATTCTTCTTCTTAACCTCAAACCTACTAAATAAACCTGCTGAAATCAGTAAACAATTTTGGTTAGTAATTATTGTAGTAAAATAAAAAATCGCAAAAAAAAATTAATTTTTAGCAAACATATTGGCTTAATAATTAGTAACTAAAAAATCAAAAGTTTTTTTTAAAATTATTTTAATGCAAATAAAAATTGAGCCTTCTAAAAAAAGCAATTTACTAATTTTCTAGCAAAAATTTCTATTCAGTTTATCAGGATAGACTGCTATTCAACTAAATTAAACTTAAAAATAACAGTTTGTTTTTGTTATTTTTAGTCTACTAATATTTTGCAAAATTTCCTGAAATTTTACAGCATATTTTGTCATTTCTAATTGACTAAGAGTAACTGAAATATAATTAAAATTTTGTAAATATAATAGATTAATTTTTGCTGATCTAATTTTATTAGCACTTGGCAAAAAAGTCAGATAATTTTAGCAGTTTTTTCTGTAAGGTCACTTTCAACTAATTTGAAGTAGCTTTTTCTGCTATTTCTACTGGCTTATTTCGACGAGTGCCCATATAGTTATTTGCCAATGACCTCCTCTAGCAACATACCATTTTTATATTTATAGTTTTTGCACGCTGAACTCAAATGTGACAAAAGTTTTAAATCTGTATTGTTAGTTTTCGGATTATTTCTGCTTTTAGATTTTCATTGAACACCCTGTTCTTTTTATCAGTTTTGCCCAGGGGTCTCCCATGGTCCTGATGAATGGCAACACCGGCTTGTGATGGCGCTGACTGCTGTTTTGTTTTTTCTGGCAATACTGTTTCATTTTATTGGGGAGCAGTGTTGCCCAAAAAGCTTTAGCTTATTACCATTTTAAATATTTAAATCCCCAATTTTATACCCAATTAATTTTTATTTAAACAAAAACTCAAAAAAAGGAGCTAAGTTAGCATCGCTCTTAAGTTCAGAAAATTATTAAGAAATCACAATTAAGCTGAAATGTCACCGTTTCAAAATAAAATTCGTATATTAAATTTTCGAGAGAAAAAATTTTCACTCGAACTTCATTATGGTGAAAAGTCTTTTTTTTTTCTAAAATTTGTAAATCTAGTAAAGTGTAAGTTCTAGGGCTCGTAAACTCTTTTGAACATTAAGTTTGTATAAGTCGAGTTTACACGATTCAGAAGGTACATAAGAGGTTACATGAAAACCCCTGGTACTTTTTGAGCCTACACAAAATTAATTTTTTCTGAGTCCTTTGCATGTAACAATTTCAGTATTTGGAAAAAAGAAATTTTTTTTTTTAATAATTGAGCTTGGTTGCTTTTCGTTATTTCAAGATTTATAAATATTTGGAGGACATTTCTCCAATAATTCAAATATTTTGTAGAAATTCTTAAATTCTTTAAAAGACCTAATTTGATTGACTTTAATTTGAAATAATACGCATATAATTTATACCAAAATTCTTCTTATTTTGGGCCTAAAACTAAATCTTTTAAAATTTACAATTTTTTTAATCTGTCCCCAAAACGAAGTCGAAGTCCCTAATTTGGGCCCAAATCCCCTTACCTAACAACTCTGTAAAACCTCATTTGACATAAAAAAATCCTCCCTTGAGAAAATTCCCCAAAATAAAATCCTCCTTTGACAAAATCTCCCACATGCTAGCGACATCTACAGTTTGTTTACAAAATTATCGATGTTGCATCTCTATATTATATGTCTCTGGTTTTGCCTCAATATAGTGAAATTATACCTTAAACTGTCAACAACAATTATGGTTTTGAAATATGCGGAAGTTAAGCTATCATTTATGTAATGCTGAAGGATGTTTTCAGGGTTATGACTTGAACTAGAAAATTTTCATTTTTGAGTTTTGTTTCTCTGTTTTTACGGCAACTAATGGATTTAGGTTTTTTTAAATAACACTTACTGGGTATTTATACCCTACACCACTATGTGGTCATTATACCCTACACCACTATGTGGTCAGGGTATTATAAGTTTGTGCTGATGTTTGTAACACCAAAAAATATTGGTCCTAGACCCACCTTATAGTATACCGATCGGCTCAGAATTTTTTTTTATTTCGATTTAACGATGTCCGTCTGTCCGTCCGTCTGTCTGTCTGTCCATGCATTCTTGTGCGCACTCTACAGGTCGCAAATATTAAGATATTTTGATGAAACTTGGTACACCGACTTATGTCGGCCCAAGGACGACGCCTATTGATTTTGGTGAACATCGGTCCATGTTTAGACCTAGTACCCATATAAGGGTCCTACCAAAATTATATTTTTTATACGCTGCAGGTCGCAAATATTAAGATATTTTGATGAAATATGGTACACCGACTTATGTCCGCCAAAAGACGAAGCCTATTGATTTTGGTGAACATCGGTCCATGTTTAGACCTAGTGCAGATATAAGGGTCCCCCCAAAATTGGCTGGGTTACAAACTGCAATTCGCAAATATTAAGATATTTTGGTGAAGCTTGGTATACCGACCTATATTAGCCCAAAGACTGTGACGACTCTTTTCCCCTTTTAAGGCTCTACCTCTCTGGAGACGTATGCTACCTTTTATACCGGCCGTGCTCAGGGAAATTGGGGTGGTGTTATTGTCCTCGTCGAGATAGAAGGGAGTCATCCACAATAAAAATAGGTAGCTAATCGTAATGCCAAAATATCGAAAAAAAAAAAATATAAATGAAACATAAATAATAAACTAAGAAAAAAAAATTTTAAGGAAATAAGGATGAAGTTTAGAAGGGAAGGTACTTGGTGTTAAAACCCCCCTATTATTCACTACCCACCCAACCATGCTGTCTTTCATCTAAATCTCAGACAGCCCACACATTTCCTATCTTCCTAAATGTCTAACCTTTTCGTGGAAAAAAAAAATTATTTAGTGATCCATTATAACAATTTAATAATATTTATTGACAAAATCCAATTTAATAGAATTATTTTTATACAATAATTTTTTTTTCTAATCTAATATTATTGATCATTAAATTTAACAAAATTATCAGTGTTTTATTTGGAACTAAACCGAGTTTTGTTTTATTTTTCTTTTCTGTAAACGTCGTAAATAATTAAAATTGATAGAAGTTTTGAGCTATCATAACGGTTATTGAAATTATAAAATATTAAGTTTAATGCAATTTAATGTAAACGTGGTAAAAAACATAATTAAAATTGATAGAAGCTTTGAACGATCATAACGTTTATCGAAATTATAAAATATTAGGTTTGATGCAACTAGTGATAATGATAAATTAGCAGAATAAAATTACTTTAGAATAACAAAATTTCCATTTAATATCGACATATCGTTATCGATAAAAAAATTTTGATAGTTGATTGAAATTTATGAAAAATGTTATTATTATATAGGTATTTCTTTTAAATTTTTCAATGTAATTTATTATTTTATTATTATTTTTGAGTGTAATATTAATATATATAACTTATAGAAAACTCACCATAATAAATCCAACGAAGTCCCAGGCCTGATGACTAGTGGAATTACCGTAGCGTTGATTCAAAATTATCACTCCATAAATTTCAAGCAAAACTTCAATCATTTGGCGTTTTGTAATTTGAAAGATTAACGTCGAGAAAAAAAATTAAGTGTGTTTATAAATGTATAGAACTCAACTATTTATAATTTTGAAACTACTATCGATAACAACCAGATAAAATATTGGATTAAACAAAGCAACTAACCAACACTAAATTGAACGAATATAATAATTTTCCCTTTAAGAAATAATTATCTCTGGTCTTTAAATAACACAATTTCATAGTATTCCGATTGAGTCATCGACAATCCAGTATAAGTAACTGACTAATAAAATTAAGGTGCAGTTATCGATAGTTAAATTTCGATTGTATCAAAATAAATTAAGAATTATTATAGGACTTTCTATCAGTAGTGTTCCAACCAGTATGCCAATCGATATCCGATAAATGATGCCCACTTGTAGCATAAGAATCAAACTTGTCAGTTTAGGGAAATTGATGATCTTGCTGAACGTACTAGCGTCTTCAATTATTATTGTTATGGTAAACAAATATGTTACACGGTCATAAACCCGAGTATACTGCACAATTAAAGATGAATCCGTTTCACTCAGGATAATCCTTATTTCGAAAAGAATATACTTTTCCTAAGCAAATTGGTAATCTAAAAATAAAATTTACCATTCTCTAAGTTTATATCCGGTACAATATGGGAACAATTTTCTTACCAATTGCCAATCACAGGAATAATAAACTATCCTTTTATCACCAACTATATAATACAATGATTGTGTCTCTTATGAATTTAAAATTACAATTGAAAGTTGTAGAAAATTTTTGAAATATACTTCATTGAAAACCAAAGTGTTATCAAAATTTTGTTTGAATATGAAAAGTAGAAAATTTGAATAAACAGTTGGGACTCTAGAAATAGCATGACCTCACAAGACGAAGGATATTGATTTTGGTTAACACCGGTCCATGTTTAGACCTAGTGTCCATATAAGGGTCCCCCCAAAATTGGCTTGGTTACAACCTGCAGGTCGCAAATATTAAGATATTTGGTTCGCTGACTCGCATTATAGAAAATTTTGACACAAGTCCCATTTTAACCCATTCGAATTTCGGATCCAATCATTTGTTGTCTTTTACCCAACGACTGGTGTAGGGTATTGTATAGTCGGCATGCCCGACTTTAACTTTTTACTTGTTTTGTTGTAATTTGTTGCTTCTAAGTGGGACATTGCGAACAAAAATCAGGTCATATACATATGTATAATATAAACGAAGTGCTACTTTTTACTGAATTTTTGGAAGGAAATTCTTTTATTGCGGGTTATGACATGATTTTTGTTCGCGATGTCCCACTTGGAAGCAACAAATTAGAACAAAAATACAACAAGGGATAGTAGAGAGTAGCGCTAAAATATCGCTTGTTCTGCATTGCTTCTAAAATCATGTCTATTTTTTGCAGGGATATGTCAAAGAGATGCGGCTAAAAAATTTTAAGAAAAATATTTTTAAATTTGTGTTTTTCCAACAAATAGTTTAACGAATATGTCTGATCTTTTTATAAAAATACCCAGTTTATAAAAACTTGTATTTTGACCCCGATCATAAAGACTATACACTAGGCATTTTAGTATATCGTATAATCCAACGTCCCTCGTTTTCGGCCGATTTCAATGGTCAAATTTTTTTATATTATGTGTTTTCCATGTAAATCTATCGAAATATTCTTTTAAAAATCAGTTTATTGATTTTCAGCAAATTTACTGATTGGGCAAATTTTTTTGCTGACATTATTGGTATTTCTTGAGTGTATGTATAAAATCTTTACAAAAATAAAATAAAACGGTACAAACAAATCATCATTGAATGTTGTTGTTTTAGAGAAAAAAAAACCTTTAACATCACCATTAATACCAGAAGTTACTCGTAACCAAAGAACCTCGTAAAAGGTAAAAGCAACAACAGCCAAGCAAAGCCAGCCATAACAAGGACAACATAGTGTCTGTCGCTCATTTAACGCTTGGCTTTTGTCGTTTGTTAAAGTGGTTTTCATTACCATACTTGTTGTACAAATTTTTTACAGGTACTTCCGTATCCCTATTCTGAGGCAATGACATTTGCATTTTTTATCCCAACAAAAAAAAAAAAAAAAAAAAAAAAAACCAGAAGATAAAACTCTAAAAAAAAATACATTTATAAACAACAGTTATCTATAGATTTTAAATGCTATAAACAAATTTAGCCAAATAATCAGGTACAGGGTTGCTATCATATATCATGGTTACCAGAATCGTTTATTTGGCGCAAATATTCTGTGGTTGTAACTTTTCCAATTTTTTTTTGTATATTTATTTGAGTTTTTCTGACTTTTTATCGCTTTTATTTTTATTTTTCTTCTTATACTGTATAACGACAACAATTTACTTTCATTGCAAATGATGTTGGCCAAATTTAAAAGGGATTTTTTTACAATGCAATTAATTTTTGGTATAAATTGTATAATTTGTTTTCCTTAGACTAAAAATTTCATATACTAATGCTTTGTACAGTATATATTAGAGTGGTCTTTGTTTGGCCAAATTGCGATTTTGGCCGTCACTCCTACCCTTGTGTATAAAAACACATTGTGGAAAAAAATAAGGCGATAAAATATCGAGGAGATAGCGATCAGAGGCAATGGAATTTGTTGTCAACCTAACGGCTTAGTTATGGTAACCGAATTTTTTTTTATTGCAATAACATTAAAGCAATTGAGAAATCAAAATGTTGGGTTTTAATTTTTATTCAAAAAAAAAAAATGAAAATTAAAAATAGTTTTTTGGACCTTTTTACTAATTAATTAGAAATTTATTAATTCAGTTCGAGGCCAATTTTCCAGTAAAATTTTTTGTTTCAAAGAATTGATTGTAGAATAGCTATTATTCCTTTTTAACCCATTTTCAACATAGAATAAGGTCAGAGAATTAAGCTTTATACTGTTTTCTGCAGTGTTGGCCAAAAAAATTAAAACTTTAAGCGGTCTATGATTTTGCTGCGCATAACAACAAACGGTTCTGGGTTTTACTATACCCACCTAATACATTCATCGGGCAGAGGATTTATCGATGTTCGGAAATAATCTTACAGAGTATTAAAAAATTTTTACTGGACTGCAGGTCAAAAAATAGAATTAGCGAATTAACATATTCGAATGAATTTTTCGTCTTTAGTGACACCTATTGAAATTTGTAGCCGATATTCACATAAATAATATTTTAACTTGAAAAGATACACGTTTCAGGAAAAAATATATGTTCTACAAATAAGTCCTCATACAATTCCATTTTGACCCTACGAATGCAATTAGGTTCTCCAGAACGTTTACTGAAATTTTAAAAGGCCAAACAATTTGACTGTAACCACACAGCGCCAAACATTTTTGGGGTTTTACTAGAAGAAGAAAATACACTAATTTAACATGGGATTAATCGACGACAAGAAATTGCGAGGCACAGTTTTATGCTACTTTAAAGCTCACTTTTTAAAATTTTCTAGGTAAGGTTTTTTTGCAAAACTTTGTGTAAGACTGTAACTACGCTTTTGTTAACGAATTGCAATTAAAATTAACACAAACATTAATTTATTACGGGATTCAAGATTTGTCTCCAGTGAACGATTAAGCCGAGTGTTACTTTTACTGCTGATATATTATAGGATTTTTGTTCGCGGCATCCTATTTAAAAGCAACAAATTATAATAAAAAGAGTTAAAAAGTTCAAGTCAGGCATGCCAATCAGATTAGCTTTAGACGGGCACTAGGTCTAAACCATGGGCAGTAGATCTAAACTTGGGTCGATTAACATCGGTGTTCATCAAAATATCTTAATTTTATTTTATCGGGATATACATTAATTGCATTAAAATAATTAAATATGCTAAAATGCCAAACGTATTTAACAAATTGGGAAAAATAATACGTTGTAGGTACGTCCCTATCCGGATTTCATTCTTGCCTAAGGAAATCGTCAGGGGACGACGCACTATGCTTTGTCCCCTGGACAAAAATCAAAAAAAAAAAACATTTTTATCTCAAATTGTGATTAAAGAAGGATTTTTTTAACATAAGAAATTAACTCAAACAAATGTGAAAAAAAATATTAGGTGTGATTGCTTTTGCCACCAAGAGAGGGCGCTAAACTCAGAGAATTTTATACAAAATTGACTTAACAGAAAAATGGGTTTTAAATGTTTCACGAAAATAATTCAAAAAATACATTTTTTTAAAAACTTGTTCGAAGTATTTATTTTTTAATTACTTCAATATATTTGTAGTTAAATTAAAATATGGATTTTAGTATATGTTTACAAAAGAACTATTTTTTATTGCTCCGAAAAACACATTTTTTTTGTTGAATATCCAAAAATTACTTAAGTTTGATGGAGTATAAAAAAAAAAATTATATAAAATCAGATAACTTTTCTTCTTTTTTTTTTGTAAGTTTATACTGTTATATAATAGATCATTAAAAAATAAATTACTATTTGTCACCACAAATTAAACAAAATGGATTTTTTGAAATGCCTAAATTCATGATTTTTACACAAATTTCACGCATTTAAGAGGGTTTAGTATTCAAACCATGTGAACCTTCCATTTTAGGTATGGGATGTGTTGAGCGGACTTTTGTAAAACACTACGAGAAACATTTTTGTGGAACATTCTAACCCTCTAACTCTTCAATGAAAGGGAATTTTTTTGGGCCTTTTGGGCCTAGGGACAAAAAAGACCCCTAAGTTGAAAAGCTAGAGCGTTAAAATGTTCCATAAAAATGTTCCTCGTAGTATTTTACATAAGTTCACTGAACACATCCTATACCTGAAATGGAATATTCCCATGATTCCAGGTTCCCCTAAAATCCAGGTTTGTGGGACATTTGAGCGCCAATTCAGAATAAGTACGAAACTAACCCTTCAACACATTTTAAGTTTTTACTTATTACTGGGCTTTAAGTTAAATTTTCAATGCTGATGTCTTCAAAGGCTTACAGTAGAATTTCATGACAAATATTTTTGCGGAACATTTTAACCCTCTAACTCTTCAACTTACGGGTCGGGTTTGTCCCTTTTTAAAAAGGGGCCAAAAAAGTCCCTTTAATTGAAGAGATAAAAGGTTAAAATGTTCCACAAAAATATTCCTCGTAGTGTTTTACATAAGTTCGCTGAACATAATGTATGCCTAAAATGGAGGATTCACATGGTTTCCTATATTAATATTATTTAATTTTTTTTTTTTTTTAGAAAAATTATTTTAAGCGTTTAAACCCTATTTTTTGTGAAAAGCATTTTTTTTATTAATGAATTGATTTTACCCAAATTTGGTACAAATATATATATATCAATTCACGTGCTAAATTTCATCGCAATCGGATAATTTTTGCAGGTTTTATAAAGATTTAAAAATAAAGGATATATGGCAGGACTAAGAGTCCTTGGTTCAATTTTGATAAAAATTGACACAAATGTTTCCAGTTTTATGTGCATTTCAATGGATACTCCTTGGCCCGATATTTCCAAAAATTTAAATTTTTCTTAACTAAGGGGTTCTATGTCAGTATACCAAATTTCAAAACTCTGTCTCCACTCCTTCTATTTTTGTCCAATCGTTATATGGGGAAGAAACACGTTTTTAGAATTTCTGGAAATATTTGTTAAGTAAAATTACAAACTCAATGAGAATTTCTTGTTCTCGTCTAGGAGCGTTATTAAACATTTAAAATATCAAAGAAAAAACAAAAACAACAACAGTAAATTTTACACAATTTGCTTTGTCATCTTCAAAATTTGTTAAATACGTTTGGGATTTTAGCATAGTTAATTCCTTTAATAAAATATCTTAATATTTGCGATATGTAGAGTGCACACAAGAGTACTTCAACAGACAGACGGACGGACAGGCGGACGGACAGGCGGACGGACAGGCGGACATAGTTAAATCGAATCAAAAAGTGATTCTGCAACTGGGTCTAATATTTTTTAGTATTACAAATATCAGCACAAACTTATTATATCCTTTCCATGTAGTGGTGTAGGCTATAAACACGGCAACATCACAAACTTTGCTTTCTTTAATTGCATTTTTTGGAAGGGAAAGAAGAGAGTAGCTGTGCAACTGTGCTTCTAGGTTTGCAGTGCTTCTAAAATATTGTTTTCTTTTTAGTTGGTTTCTAAGTAAGATTCAGACAAGACATCCAATTGATTTTTAAAAAATTACTACTGGGCAGATTGTGAATATCCTTTACTAGGCAGATAGTGAGTACCTCTAGTTCAAACAATATTTATAGTTGACTTTTGTTAATTATGGAAATTTTTACACTCATGGAAATAAATCTGTCATAATAGCAGAAAAAGTTACTAAAAATTAGTTCAAAATTATGCTGCAGAAAAAACTGCTTAATTTATCAGATTTTTTGATAAAACTGTTAAATTTACAGAATTTAAGTTAGTTAATTGAAAATAGTAAATTATACTGTAAAATCTGCAGAAAATTTTGCTAAATATTAGCAGACTAAAAATAGCAAAAATAAACTGTTATATCTACAAAATTTTTGCTATTTTTAAGCAAAATTTAGTTGAATGCAAATAGCAGTCTGTCCTGCTAAAATCAGCAGAAATATTTGAAAAATTTGTTTTCAAAAGGCTCGATTTTTATTTGCATTTAAAAAAAATCTAAAAAAAACATCGAAAATTTTAAATTGTTTGATGATTTTTTAGGCTACTAATTATTTAGCAAAATTTTAATTTGCTATTTTCTATTAACAATAATTTAGCTCAAATATAACTAAAATTCTGTATATTTAACAGTTTTATTTTTGCTGTTCCTATATTACTAATATTTAGCAAAAATATCTGCTAATTTTAGCATTTTTTTCTGCACCATAATTTTTAACTAATTTTTAGTAACTTTTTCTGCTAGTTTTACAGATTTATTTCTATGAGTGTAAATGCTAATATTTTTTTTAATTTTATTCAGCATATTTAATTTAAAGAAATTCCCAAAATCAAATTATATTTAAATGTGTTGTTATCTCTAGTTATAAAATCATTAATTTAAGATGGTCGTTTCCCCAAACTAATAAACTTGAACAATTAAAAAATAACTAAATACATTAAAAATGTGTCTGTGTATAAATGACACAATTATGTTTAAGGAACAATATCTTATTACAGCAACAATATCAACAACAAAAAACCACTTTCTGTTAGAAATATCAAACGAAAAAGATCAACAATTAAATTTCCTGTCATCATAAATGTTCCTTGGTTAAGTTGTGTCATTTTAATTGGATTGTTGATAGACGATAAAGTGGAGGTGCTGTAGTTTATAATTCACTCTATCCGAATGTCCTTCTTTTTGCAATTATTGCTTCCAGGTAAAGAAAAAGAACATTGTGATTTTGTAAAAGTACATGAAGGCAAGACAAGACACAAGTAAGAATAACAAAAGTTTATAGAATCTTGTATTAAAATAGACTTCCGGTTACAAAATTAACATATTCTGTAAACGGCTGGATTGTATTAGAACATAAAATAATAAGTAATAATGATAATTATAATACTGATAATGCTAACAATGTCTAAGATAATGTTAGTTATGATTAGAATATTTTTTTAAGATAAAAAATATAAGAATTTGAATAAAAAGGAAAAATTTTCATAATGCCTGCTTACTTATCTCAAATAACCTAAACAATAACAATTATTATGCATATCAAATTTGTATGGAGCTAACTGTAGTTAGTATTAAGATTTGGTTATTTTTTTTTTTTAGTAGTTACTAGGGTATTCAATTAATCGACTTTATATTTTAATCGATTAATCGTGCAAATAATTATTCGGGTTTTTTTCTTAACCGGTTAATTGTATAAAATTTAAAAATTAATCGATTAATCGAAGAAAAAAAAATTATGTAAATAAAGGGTGAACACACCAAAATATTCAAAACTTTGGAAATCTTATAACTTACTCAAAAAATTTTATATATTTTGAAATTCAAATACACCCTGAGTAGCCCATGACCTAAATTTCATGTATAAGAAATTTCATTCGAATTTGACTTTTAGTTTCGTCTAAAATGGCCACCGCGTTAGAAACGAGCAAATTATTTTGCACGAATATATAAAAAATCCGGTTCTCAGTGCGTGTAAAATTGCGAAAAATTTAAAAGTGCACCACTCGACAGTTTCCTGACAAAGCTGTAAATTAAAAATGAAGTCCAAGTTTCCAAAAAACAATACATGGTTTGGCAAGCCATTTGCCCCTGTGGTCGTAAAAGCAGTCCTTTTGTCACATCTGGAACAATGAACGCTCAAATTTATCGGGATGAGTGCCTTAAAAAGTGTTCTGGCCGGACCTGGCAAGCTGCCACTATGCCACATTATACCACATTGCAGTGGTAAATGCAAATAAAATCGATTTTGTACCTCGCGACTGCAATCCACCCAATAGCCCAGAGCTACGCCCTATTGAGGAATATTGGTCAATAGTGAAGGGAATATTGAAGAAGACAAGTGAGCTGGTAAAAGATATTGCAAAATTCAAAACCGGCGTCGCGAAAAGTCGATGATACATTCGTAAAAAAGATGATGGCGCGTGTGCGATGAAAAGACCGGTCAGTTGCATATGGAACAAATAATAACTAATATTTTTATTACTTCTAAACTTCAAAGTATTCGAATAAAAAAAATTAATTTCAAAGCCATCTAGTTTTTTTCTGGTATTAGTTTCTAAGTGTCGCAGTTTTCGTGTGTTCACCCTTTAATATTAAAATTTTTCTGTATTTTAATTACACTGCATGACAAAATCTTGACTTTTTAAAATTAATAGAGCTCTAACCATCAATTCTATATATTTCGGACATGCTGATTACAATGGCGTACCTTATTTTTCGATCAATGGTACAGATTTTTCGCTAAATGTCTTTAAAGTTTAGCGGTTGTCCATTCAGTTTTTTATATAAAAAATTTTTCAAATTTAATTAATATCAATTTTTTTGTGTTAAAATGTAAGTACAGGACCTGTGGCCATATTTATGATATAAATGCGATAATCTTAATATTTAAACCACTACTTAGTGTTTTATATAGGTTTTTGATGGTTTTTTGCTATTTCAGCGACTTTAGTCGCCGAATGGACAATCGACCTCAACAAATGTAATGCCTTAGTAAGGAAGCAATTAAAATGAAAATATTTCAATATTTGTAATCAGCATGTCCGAAATATATAGAACCGATAGTCAGATCTGCATTAATTTTTTGAGTGTCATGCAGTTTTATTTTATCTAAAAGAGAAACAATATTAAAATTTATAACTCTTCTAAAACTTATAAAAATTAAAAATGGATTAATTGACAACATTTTTTTCAACATTTTTATTTTTTCTGTCCCCTTTCTTTGTAAATTTTGAATTTTATAAAGTTAAGCATAGATTAGCCAGATGTAAAGGTAACGCTGCATAATATGTTCAATGACTTAATCAAGAATAGAACAACTCGTATTTCAATTTTGTTTCTTACGTATGCAATGAACACACTAAAAACATAAATGTAGAGAGAAATCTGCTGACAATTAATTTTATCTCTACTCCCTCCCTCCCTTATTTGTTTCGCAGGGAGTTTGGAAAAACATTGTGATAAATTTGGCAAAATTCTTTCTGAAGGAGTTCAGTTTTTTTCTCAAAAGCCCACCTGTATGAAAAGTTATTTATTTCTTATTAAAGATTATTTAGATTTCAGTGAATTTTAATTTTTACTATAATCTTGTCATTTTTTAAACAGTAATTTAAAAAAAAACTTCTGGATATGATATAAAACATAATTTATTTGTCTTTTAATTAGCCCGTTATGAATTTGAATCTTATGGCTCTCAATAATATCCTTTGCTAAAGGATATTATGAGTGCAGGGTACTCACGCTAAAATCTCGACATTTTAAATATCTTGGAAAAAATAACTAAAAATTGGTTATACCTAAATAGATAAAAGATATTGCTAGATGTGTCAAAACAAGAGAGTATTATTTTGGAAGATGACAAAGCTAATTTTGATAATTTTTTTTTTGTTGTTTTTCTATTTATATTCAAGATGTTTAATCGCGCTCCTAGACGAAAACAAAAATTTAAGTTGAGTTTAACCTAACAAATATATCCAGAAATTCTAAAAAGTATTCCCCTGATTTAGCACATTTCATTACCTTAACCCTTTAAGGACCAAACATTTTTTGCCGAAGCGATTTTGAAGTTTTTACGATTTTCATGATCTCTGACCTAATAATAGTTATGCCCAGAAAAATTGGCCCCGCTGAAACCCTCCTTACCTTACGATTTTTATTATTATTTTCCTTTTGTGATCTGCAACTAAATTGTAGATATTTCACAAACAATTGGCCTCATAGACCCCTTGCTTGCCCTTCATTTCGCTTGTCGAAGTTTGTTGTTTTTATCACTCAAATGAAGAATTCTAGTTAACCAACTTCGAAAGCTCGCAATGGGAAAGTGGGACGAGGTAAGGAATTACCGCCTACTACACTTTTGTTGCCTCAACCCTCCTCTATAAATCAATTTTGGACATATTTACTCTATCTTTTGACTGGGCAATTATAAGTGCGAAAAGCCCTTTGGCAAGCATACTTGCCTGTTGTCGTCAAAGGGTTAATAAAAAATATTTTTTCAACACTTTTGTATTTTTTTTTTCCAATTTCGATTAATTGATTAATCGTATTATTTTATTCGTTATTCGAAATTGGGACATTTTAAACTACCCGAGTAAAAAAAATTATATATAATCATATGTGGCATATATTACAATATATAGTTAGACATGTCGTTATGTATATCCATATATAATTATATATGACGTCTTTTTCCAAAATGTTTCTTTATATTATGCCATATATAATTTCATCTAATTAGATACCGGCCTTTATAATATTGGATATGGTATATATGCCCAGCAAAAAATTTTCAAAATAGAGAATCGAGTTGGGAATCAGGTATTTTTGGTAGAACGCCTTCCCAATTGGATTACAAACTTGTTTCTTTTAACAAGACGTGAGACTAAATGCAATCGATTCTTAGGAATCGCAATGGTAGCTAGTTACTATTTTTCTTACAGAACACCTTTGATTTTCAGTAAAAGAAGGTGTTCTAATAATAAAAAGATTAAGCGAGTTTCTAAAAATAGATATTCTCAAAATAGAATTTACGAATTAAATTTTAAAATAAATAAAAAAAACTTACACATGTGTTTCGTTGGGATTTGATCCCTGGCTTTCTGCGTGTCAGGCGGATACTCTTCCACTGAACCACCGTCTTGCGTGATAATTTATAGCTTAAATCAGATTTTATTTTTTTATAATTACTTTATACTTTTTAGCACAAGCTTGTTTTTTTGATAAAAGAGGTAGTTCTATAGAATTTATATATAAGGCCTTACAATGCACCTTGCAAATTACAGAAAAAGGAAGCGAATATTTAAAATCGCTTTATGGTTATGGTTAAACTAATAGAATTCGACTTATACTAAATTAGACAAATACTAAATAGCATATCTGGTTTGGTGTATATTTATTATATTAGCTGTACTTCCACTCTTACTTATCAACATTAAATAAATAAAATAAAATATAATAATTTAAAATATAATAAAATAAAAAAAATATAAATAAATTAAACTAAATAAAATGAAATAAATGAAATAAATTAAATAAATCAAATAAAATATATAAATTAAATAAATCAAATAAATTAAATAAATTAGATAAATTAAATAAATTAAATGAAAAAAATAAATTAAATAAATAAAATAAATTAAATAAATTAAATAAATTAAATAAATCAAATAAATTAAATAAATTAAATAAATTAAACAAATTAAATAAATTAAATAAGTTAATAAATTAAATAAATGATTAAATAAATTACTAAATAATATATTAAATAAATTACTAAACAATTTATTAAATAAATTATTAAATAAATTAAATACATTAAATAAATAGATTAAATAAATGAATAAATTAAATAAATAACAACAAAATTTCAATTGTCCTAACAACAATATCTGAATGTTTTTATGTGGAAATTTCGAAAGGAAAAGTTCCCAGAATCAGAGGGTTTTTCGATAGAAAAGGTTCCCAAAACCTTAAAATTGTATATAAACCATTTTTAATGGAAAAAGTAGTCAGAATGTGAACGTTTTTCTATGGCAGAAATCAATCTGACGGCACAATTTGTACACTCACTAAAGTTTGTCGGTAGAATCTACTGAAAATATCAGTTAAAACAAAGATATATGCAGTTAAAAAGGCGACAAAGGTATTTACATTTAAAATAACTAAAAATTTTGTTATTTTTAACTGTTGAAAAATAACTAACAAATGCATTAAAAATAACTACCAATGTCGTAAAATTAACTGAGAAATTTTTACTACAAAAATTTCAAAACAACTGACGAAATCGGTAAAAACTGCTGTTTTTTATACTCAATTCTTTTTGTTTATAAAAGTTATATTTTAATAAAAAAAATATTTTTTTTCTTTCGATTACAAAAATATGTATTATTACTTCAGCCTATTTAAAACTCGAAGTAAAAATTTCAAACCGTTCTTCAGTTGTTATGCTTTTATGCATTGGAGATACAATACAAGTTTCTGATTTTTATTTGCAAACTAGAAATTTATAAATAATAACAAATATAAAATAAACAAGAATTTTTAAATAAAAAAAAAATCAACGACATTTTTTATTTTTTAATTAACTACAAAAAATAACTGTTTGCTGTAAAATTACTGTTTTGGTAGTTGTTTATTATGATATTAAAAATAACTACTTTAAACAACTGTTCTTTACTAGTACTTTTCGTTAGTTGTTATCTTAAATAACCGTCATAAAAGTTGTTTTCGTTGTACTAGTGGAATATATCGTTTGTATCTATCAGAAAATTAGTTTTAACAATGTAATTTATTTCCGAGAACGGAAATTCGCTGTCCTAAACAAAAATTCGGTAGTATTATCCGAAAAAATTTGTTGCAGCAACTGAACCATTATATTGGCATTACAATTATTTTTTTTTTGGTTATATTTTAAAAAATTTGTACTTATTTCAAGTCCGTAAAAAATGGTATGTATAAAATGAAAAAATATAGGGTTTTGTTGGCCTTTTTTGGACGTTTTGCAAAATACAAAGCAATAAATTAAAATTAATAAATTAACTGACAAAATCGCAAAAGACAATAGATTTTCCTTTTATTTTAATTCTCAATATAATAACTTAAAAGAAATTTTAGTAATTTTTTATATTTTGTTTTGAATAATTGCTAAGAAAAATTAAAAAATATATTTCTTTGTAATGTTACTATTTATTTAATCGAAAACAACTTTTCTGGTTTACTTTTTTAATTACCATTGAACATTTATTTATTCATCATACAATTGATTGTGTATATCAAAAATACTATTTATGATAAAGCGCAGATTTATTGCAAAGGAATGAAAAATAAGTAGTCCTTCAAAAATTAAAATCCCGTATTAGAACAAAATTTTTAAAATAATTTTTTCACTGTTATGTTAAAACTAAAAAACTTCTCTTTTCAAAATGTGGAAATACTTCTTAATTTGATGTTTTACTACCAAAATGCAAACGGTTACTTTCTAAGATCAAATAATTTAAAAAGTAAGCTATTAATTTTTGAAAACTTTTGTTAGTAAATAATTATATTTGAATGACTTTCATGCCTTGTCTGTTTCGATTTTTAGAATTGATTACAATACCTCTTGCTTTTTTTACGATCTTGTTAGAATGTGTTTGGTAATGCAGTAAAGAAATTTGGCAATGAGATTTGTAAGCGGTTATATGGCAATGCCTTGTTAAGGTAATGGGTAATTTTTTCCTGGGTGATTATATATTACATAGCATGGGTGATCTTATTGCATATATAGTTGTATATAGAGCTATATCTTAATATATATGGTGGCATTTTAGCAATATATAATTATATATGGTATCATATAAACAATATATAACTATATATGGTGCCACTTAAACCATATATTATCACATATGGTGCCAGTAACAGTATTTCAGAAGCTATTAATTGTATTTCAGAAATTATAATTGTATTTCAGAAATTATCGAATGTATTTCAGAAATTATTAATTGCATTTCAGAAATATCAAATCTATTTCAGAATTTGATGATTGTATTTCATAGTTAATAGAGAAAAATTTCTGAAATACAATTGATAATTTCTGAAATACAGTTTGATAATTTCTGAAATACAGTTGTGAATTTCGGAAATACAATTAATAATTTATGCAATACAATTGATAAAACTGAAATTCAATTGACTAGATCTGAAAAACAATTCAAAAATCTGAAAAATAATTGATAAGTTCTGAAATACAATTGATTATTTCTAAAACACAATTGAAAAATCTTAAAAACAATTGATACAATTGGAAATGGAGTAGAGCGTCAAAAAGATGTAAATAAAATTCTTTTATTAAAAAAATTCAAATTAATAAAAAAAAAAAATATATAATTTTATAAAAAGAAATTCATATTGCAGAAAAAATAAAATTTTATCCGAAATATGGTGGATCGTACTGCAGTAATTTAGATCCACCTTGGATCTAATATGATGACATACGATCCGAAAAAAGAGTTTATCTAATTATATAAAATTGGATGTGACATAATGATAATCAAGAAGTAATTTCAATAGAATGGACAATTTAATGCAATCTGAGCGATATCTGAATGAATTATTTTTGTCTAATGGTATAAAATAAAATGTAACTTTTTGTATTAAATCTAATTTTATATAATTAGATTAACCCATTTTTTCGATCTGCCATTTTTCGGATCAAATTAGATCTAAGTTTATCCACAAATATATTGCTGGATCTAATTCGATCTGCAACTTTTTCGGATCAAATTATATCTAAGTTTATCCACATATATATTGCTGGATCTAATTCGATCTGCCAAAATTTAGATCAAATTAGATTTAAGTTTATCCACAAATATATAGTTGGATCTAATTCGATCCGCTATTTTTCGGATCAAATTAGATCTAGGTTTATCCTCAAAGATATCATTGGACCTCCCAATTTTGAGATATAACTGAATCTGAGTTTATCCCCATATACACAATGGGATCTAATACGATATGATTGGATACACCCAATTTTGAGATCTAATTGGATCAGCTAGATATTACAGCAGATCTTAAAGAATATGAAATTGGATAAAATTAGATATTGCGCGAGATCAATTTTTCTACTCGGGTATTCAAACAATTTTCGAGAAAAATTATTCGATTAATCGAATAACGATTAATTGATTGAATACCCTAGTAGTTACCCACCCTAAATAATAGAAAAATATTTGCAAGTATTTATGTGTGTATGTTTTTTATTCTTATGCGTAATACAACATTTATACTTGAGCAAAAACCACCTAGTTTTTTTACAAAACTAATTGTTCCTTGTTTTTTTGTATGCGTTTTGACAAGTTAAAAACTGCAAGAGTCAAAAACCAGGTAATTTTTGCTTAGGTATAAATGTAGTATAAGTTAAGGTTTGTATTAAAAAATTTTTTTGAATTTTATTACAGTTTAATAAATCAAATTAACATGCAAAATAACAACAAAAATCGTTCAATTAGCCTCTAATAAAACGAAAAGTTTTTTGTGAATAACCATGTAAAAATAAAATTTTAATCTCCTTACAAAATTTTAATCTCAACAACACTTGCTGACTAAACATGGTTTGCATACTTAACATACACATGTTCTCCTTAAAACTCAATAAAAAACATATTTAGAATTTCCTTCTTTTTATTAAATTAAAATTTTAAACAAGTAACTGTGTTTAACAAAAGAAAAGTTTAGACAGACTTTTGTTTGATTTTATATACAAAAAAGTAAGATATTCTTTAAATATTATATACATTTTACAGTAAACGAGGATAGAATTAAAAATTTGAGACCAAATTTTAGGAAACAAAAAAAATATAGTACCCGAGGAAAAACTCTTATGTAGGTGTAATAAAATCATATTTAATATAATATTGTACAAAAGCATTTAGCTTATACGTAATTTTATCTAAAATTATTAAAATAATTTTCCGAATAAAAATATTTAAATATTAAAGGGCTGCAAAAATACATTCGTTTTTTGTTTTTTTTGGTCATCATAATAATAATAATAATAATTTTAAAGAAGTAATTTTTTTTGAAGTTGTACTGCATTACTTCCAAAAATGTTGTAACAATACACTAACGAATAATTTTGTTGGTACATTACATTAATTTTTTAATGCCATAGAACTATCTTAGTATATCGTGATCCAATATCATAAAAATTATTCCTTTAGTATTCTATTTTGAATATAACATCCTTAAACTTTTAGAACTACCCTCAACATAAAATATTTTTAAATTTATTTTTTTTTAAATTCATTACCAATTTACATAACAAAAGTTATATAAATATGATTTTATTATTAAAAATTCAAGTATGTTAATGAAAAAATAACAATATACAACACAACACAACAAATAAACAAAAATAACAACAAAAATTCTGAATTTTGTAGCACATATTTTAAAAATACAGTTGACATAATACTGACATTTATACAAATAACAATATGACAATAGGATGCCACTTATTTTTGTATAATGAATTTGACACTAAAGGCACCTGGTGGTTTTCTTAAACTGGATGACATTTTATTTTCATATTTATTAAAGTTCCCAACTATCGACTAAAAAATTTATGAAACATTCTTCTAATCAAATAATTTGAACCCTAATAAACATAAGGTGTAGCAAAAGTAATGCTACAATGTGAATTGTCTGTCATTTTATTGCAATTGAAAAATATTGGGAATTAACAATAAATTCAGCGTTCTCCAGATGTGCTCGTTCCACTGCAAAAATTGTATCAAATTCATATTATGACGCTACTTTTGCCTCACCTTGTATATGCATATGTATGTGTTGTTTTTTTTTTTTTTTTTTTAATTGCTTGTACTCTTACTTATGTTGATATGTGAGAGAAGTGCGACACATTTGTTGCCGAAAAATTTTAAGCTCAATATTTTTTAAACTGTTGAATATTTTTTCTTGTTTTAAATTTTGTTTGAAAGCTTTCTAAAATAGGTATCTTATATTCTAAAAGAAATATTCTGGGTTTATGAATTTTTGATTAACAGCTAAAAATAAAAATCACCATAAAAGTACCAAGTGTGTTTACGAAGACATTTTATCCCGGGATCAAGTGCATATAGGAAAAAATTCTTACAAAAAATAATGCATAAAATTTTAATAATTTAATTAAAGCATTTTATTTCTAAAAAAAATATAAAATACTAATTTTTACTCTGTTGGCTTTTTTAAATTCCCGAATATACCGAATATATATATTTAACTTAACAAATATTTCCAGAAATTCTAAAAACGTCGTCCCCTGACGATTTCCTTAGGCAAGAATGAAATCCGGATAGGGACATGCTCACAACGGATTATTTTTCACAATTTGTTAAATGCGTTTGGGATTTTAGCATATTTAATTCCTTTAATGCAAAAACCGAATATGATATTGTTGCGATTCAGACACGGTTTGGTAAATGTTTCCGAAACTGAAATTGATGTAAGATATTACGTATACAAGAATCCCATTTTTTATAATTTTTATTTCGACGAAATTTATATATGTATTAGAGTGGACAAAATTAAATAACTTTCAGTTCTAAATATATAGTTCCAAATGAATATTTATGAGATAAAACTGAGTTAATAAGTCATTCGAATCTTTTTTGTTTGAAAACTTTTTAACATTTTCAGTACACTATTCTTGATCTTGAAAATATCTTTCATTTGATATACATTTCCTTGGAAAAGATATGAAAAGAACTTAAAAATAAAAAACCGCGTTATCTTTTACCCCACTTTTTAACTTTAAACTATGAGATTGGACCGCTAAAAATTCTCACATGATTATTTTTTCTGTCTTCGATATCACGTATTCAAATTTCATCCTTACAGACCTTTCTTGTAAGCTGTTTTCTTAAACGAAATTAACTTCAAAATAATGCAGGCAACTAATACATGTTAAAAATTATTAACAATATACCGTTTATCTGTCCAATAATATTCGTTTGTTTAATAAAAACCATATTTCCCAACAAATACAAACTTAATGACTGGGATCGGGTAGTAAAAAATTACCAGAAAAAGTACGGATTTTTTTAAACCGTGGTATAACACCCCATACATAATAGTGTTTAAAATTACATACCCAACATTTTTGTACTTATTTGAAATACGAACTTAAGAAACATTTTCTAAGTAAAATCACAAAATAACATAAATGAGAAAATACAATAAAATTAAATAAAATAAAATTAATTCAACATGACGAGTGTAATAGTTATTTGGACCAATCGATAGAAGAACATTTTTTTCTATGCTATGTACTTTCTGAGATAGTAGGGGGTGAACAAGTCTTTTAAAGGATCAAGTGTATCGCACTTCCCCTGCGTACCGTTATATATTATTAAATTTAATACTATACTAAATTTTCAGTATTCCAATTAATTATCCATTAAATCTACTCTACTCTGCTCTACTCTACTTTAGTTATGGCACATTGTGGCCTACATGTATGTGGTATAAGTGTGAGTGCGTGCATTTTGCCCTCAGCCAATATCTGTCAATTAACGTTGCATTTTCGAACAGGTTGACACAGTTTTACTACCAAATACTATAGTTACAGTTAGTTACTACCAACTAATAAACAATTTTTTTCATTTTCATTTACCTTTTAGTTTCAACAATATACGTGAATGTTCGTATAATGGAATTTTATGAAATATTAATAAAGTAATTAATTTTTAAAGAACAGTTTCACTCACGATGGTAAAGAGTATTTTTTTATTTATTGAAAAATTTGCTATATCACATACAACAAGATAAAAATAAATAAATTTAATACTAACTGATTATTTAAAAACTTGAAAAAAGTATTTTTTTTAATTGTAAAGTTGCCTATTAATTGTGTACTAAGGGGTAGAAAGTTCTAAAGATGTTCAGCATTCATCATTAAGTGCCAGTCAGAATTCATACGTACACTCATAAAAAAAGTCCTTACAAATAGGTCAGAATTGTGCTGGCGCAACTACATGTACTTTTTCCTGTTATTTTAGCAGAATTTGTACCTATTTGTACGGACTTTTTTAGAGAAAATAACAGAAAATTAGTTCAATTTAATCAGAACGCGTTTAACAGTCTTTTGCACTAACTTTTTTTGTGAGTGTAGGATAAATCCCAAGGGAAGCCAATATATATATATAAACCAATCTAAATAACAAATTGTGGAAAATTTTTTGTTATTTTTTTATATTTTGAATATTTAATAACGCTCCTAGACGAAGCAAGAAATTTTTCTTGAGTTTGTAATTTACTCTAACAAATATTTGGAGAAATTCTAAAAACGTCCTGCCCTGACGTTTTCCTTAGGCAAGAATCAATTTTGGATAGGTACATGCGTTCACTAGAATATTTTACACAATTTGTTAAATAAGTTTTGAGATTTCACATTTTTATACATTTAATTCCCCAGGAAAATTTTTTACAATCGGTAGCCAACCACACCCATTCTAAAACTGGTTACCGGCAAAACTGTTGAGATATAGAAAAACGTTATATGAACAGATTAAAGGAATTGTAATTTTTAATTTTTTTTAAAATTGTTAGAGCAAAATCGGACTAGTGGTTCTCGAGTTATGTCAAAAAAAGATATATCTCGATTCCTAGGGGTGACCCAGCGAAACGCCGGGACACGTATAACTTGTTTTTGACCGATATAACATTTTTCGTTGGTTTCATCCCATCCCGATTTTGACTGTCGCATAGTGTAATCGGTGTTGGAATCGACAGTAAAAGGGGTTGTAAATGAAAAGTAGCTATTCTACAACCGATTCTTTGGAACAGAAAATTTTCCTGGGGTAAATAATGTTTATAACAATGGAAGTAAATTAGGACTAACTTAATATTCTTTCCCAGGAAAATTTTTAACAATCGGTAGCCAACCACACCTATTCTACAACTGGTTCCACTGCAACCGATTCCATGCAACTGGTTCCGGAACCAGTTCCTGGGATCCCATATGGAAGGTATGACTGAAGTAGAATCAGTTCTAGAACTAGTTCCAGAACTGATTCTATGGCAACCTGTTCCACTTTGGAAATATGGAAGTGGTTGCTTTTGGGACAATTTCAAACAAAAATAATCGGTGTTAGAATCGACAGTAGAAGGGGTTGTGAATGAAAAGTAGCTATTCTACAACCGATTCTTTGGAACAGAAAATTTTCCTGGGTTGTAATTTAGTTTTAAATTACTTACTGACCAAGGTCTGATTACTGAATATCCAGTTAGTTACTAACTGAGACTTTAACCGTCGGCTAAATTTTAACTTGACATTCAGTAATCGGGCCTAAGCGTCTTTTCCACAATGCTGCGTTAGCTACTATCTGGGTATCTAACACAGTTGTCGTTTCGTTGTAAAATTTGTATTAAACTTTTATTTAAATTTTAATGGAACTTTCAGTAATCGGACCTAAATATTTTAAATAAAGATATATTAAAAAAAACAGTAGGGAAATTAGTTAATTTTGGAGAAACGTTTTAACAGGTTGTTGAAAAAGGAAATCGCACAATATACTGAAATTCTAAGTTCTGACTATAAAACTTATATTGCTATCAACTATACTGAAACTTTCTATAATTACCCTACGGGAAATTTTAACAAACTTTTACCAAACTGGCCCTTTTATATGAAATAGAGTGGTCACTTTTACATGGCGTTATCATAGGAGTGGGAAATTGACCCCTTGTGACATGTCACAAGACAAATCGTAGGATAGCTTACTGAACTCTCATAAAAAAACAGAGTTCAGGGACCTGTCCTGGGATTTGTCTTGTGACATGTCACAAGGGGTCAATTTCCCTCTGAAGACATCAAAGTTGCAAATTTAAGATCAATGCCAGAAATAAGTTAAAACTTAAAATAGGTTTAGGGGTCAATTTTGTACTTATTTAGAATTGGCGCACAAATGTCCCACAAACTTGGATTTTAGGAGGAAACCATGAAAACCTTCCATCTTAGGTATAGGATGTGTTCAGCAAACTAACACTATGAGGAACATGTTTGTGGAACATTTGAAAAAAACAGTAATAACAAAGGATAAAAATAGCATTGTTAAATTTCGTTGATGTTAGTCTAGTTGAGTTGTTAACATATTATATTTGTTTGCAAATTTAGCATAAGTAGACCCATCAAGGCAAACGACACTGATGATGGCTTTGTAGCGAAAGCCGAAAGTACTTATTCTGTCCTGCTGTCATTATCCAATTCTTCCAAATTTTTTATTCTTGTAAAAATTGTATCATCTTTCTTTGATTTTAAAAATAATTTAAACAGAAAGAGATATTAATATATATATATATATATATGATATAGAATCGAACGAAAACACATTCATTTATAATGCAACTATTCATTACTATAACTTTTCGATTTAAACAATGTCCGTCTGTCCGTCCGTCCGTTCCTTTTATCGTCCGTCTGTCTGCCTTTCTGTTTGTCATGTATTCTTGGCACATGCTGCAGGATTGATTTTGTTTCAAATCGGTCCATGCTTAGATCTAATGCCCATATAAAGGTCCCCCAAAATTAGATTTTTGACATGTTACAGGTCGCAAGTACGACCTACAATTGTTTTGTTTGGTAATCAAATTATTTTAATTTTGTAAAATTAATTCGGAATTTTTTAAGCGTAAATTCCAAATAGTGCCTTTCAAATCCATCAAATGTTGTTTTTTTTCTAGGTAAATGTGGTGTCTCTGTGTAAAGTTGCACAATGGCGTATGATTTATATTAATTCTGATTATTACTCATACGTACTCAAAAGCGCCTATCAATGATGTCATTTCAAATAAATCCATATTCAGGCTAAAAAGATAAGAATATCGCAAAAACATTATTAATTTTATCAAAATTACTTAATTTATTTAAATTATATTGCAATTTATCACTTCTGTAGATATTCTATTGTACTTACATTTTAAGACCTATATTTTACTTTGGTGGGCATTTCCTACACTTAAAAAAAAGTAAGCAAAGCCAGCAAAAAATTTTACTGTGTCAGAAAATTCTCAGTCAGAGCGTGTTTGGAGAAAAGTTGGTAATTTCATCAAAAATAGTTGAAAAAAAATAGTAATCTCAGTAAAACGTTTGTTAACACGTAGTAGATTGCAAATGAAAAAATCCTTGCTATTGTAAAATCAATATAACTTGTTGCTGAATATTAGTGGACTAAAAAAAAAACTAAAAAAATTTATTGAAAAATTTAGTTTACTTCGCTGACAAGTCAAATCTAGAAATGTTTTTTTTTTTGTTATTCTTTTGAAAGTTATTTAGAAAACTTTGTAAAATTATAAAAATGTTCAGATGAACACATTGTGGATATGATTTAATTAAAAATCTAAAAATATACATATAAAAATAATTATAAATAAAACATATACAGGAGTTGTTTTTTATAATTTATATTGTATGTACTGTGTTCATTAGCACAATTTTGGTAGCAAAATAAATTAGTAAAACCTTAATTCAAAATTAGTTCAGTATTGAGAAAGTATAATTAAACTTTAGCTGAAAAGACAATTTCAGCCAAAAAGGAAATTGCTGAAGATTATCAGACTTGATATACAAGATGTTTTACTAATTTTCTTACTCATTTATTTTTTTAGCGTATATTTAATTTGAAAAAAAAAACGCATTCTTAAGGCAAGAATGCAGATTTAATATTATTGACCAATCTTTTTAAAATTAGATAATGAGAATAAAGTACTTAAAAATAAAATATTCTGATTGGTTGATATTCAAAAATAGCTGTGTTTTCGACTTAACTATATCCGTTAAGTCATAAAAAAACTCAAAGTGTATAAAAACGCTTTTAAGACGAAAACTAACACATTACTTTTCGTATGCACGTTAACTTTCAACACGGATAATTATCAACGTTGAAAACTCAACGTTTATACATTTTCACATCTAACGTAACTTATTCGCGTTATTACCTAAAAGCTTTTTCTGACGTACGTTCGCTTATAACGGAAAAAATATAAACATGGCCTGTTAAAAATTTTTTTTTACTACAATCGGTTTAACGTATACTTGCTTTAAATACTTAACGTTGATAGGCATAAGACAAAATACAGCTAATATTGAACGTGTATTCCTAGCAAAACATGTGTCAGTTCCAGAACTAATTCTACAACTAGTTCTTTAGAGTCAGAACTAGTTCTACTTTGACATTTTCCTATGATTTTTAAGACATCAGGGAGCATTAATCCGTTAGGGAGATCGCTTTTGAAACTAATATTTTTAGTCATACTTAGGGTTTTTAATTTCCCGACATTTTCGAGCTCCCGGGAATCGGGAATTTTTTCGAACTTTCCCGGGATTTCCCGCGAATACTAAAGTAATTTTTTACTCATATTTTAACAGTAAATACTACTTTTTGCTCGAAAAACATAATATGTTCCACATTGACGAAAACTGATAATGCAGAAATGTGTTTTTTGCATTTAATTTCAATGAAAAAATTGTAAATTATATGATTTCGAAAAAATCGCCCTAAAAATAATTGATTTCTTCCAGCAAAAATTGACTTAAGGGGGTAAATACTGTAACAGCAGCATTTTTAAAAGCATATTTGACCGGTTGTCAAAAATTTAAACAACAATATATTTTTAATTTTATTCTTTTATTTAAAGTACATGTTATAGCAGTATTTTCAAAAATTATTAGTTTTGAATTTCGCCAACCAAAAACCGACAGGGTTATTGGCCTTTTTTAAAAAAGGCAAAATCGGCTGCCACTGTGCACCCTTCATTAATTATTGGAAAATAAAAATGTAAAGTCATTCTTAATGCCAGATAAATTCTCTAGTCCTTTTCGTGGCCCGATTTTTATTAAAAAAAAATTTTTTTAACAAAGTTGCCACACAAATTTAAAAATTACAAAAAAATGCAAGAACAAAGACCTTTACTTGGGGATATTACATTTAAATGACTAAAATTATAAAAAACAAATATCCACGATAAGGACTAGAGTTTTTTGTTGCCTACGAAAGAAAAAAACCGCGTTGAAATCGCTTTACCCGCTTTGGCTGTACAGTGGCAGCCGATTTTAAACTCATGGTTGTGAGCAAACACGTTTAAAGTTTAAAATTAACAAAACAGCAAAATTTCATAAAAACCGTGTATTAATAAAATTTAGATCTCCTAGTTTAACCGATTGGAACGAATTGGTTGAAGGATATGACGTGCTTTCGCCCATCATTATGGAATTGTCACTGGCTTTTCTTTAAAGAAAATTCCATCTTTGGATGTAGTTTTTATCTCTTTGTTCTGCGTGTTATGCGATATAGGGCTCTAATAAAAAAGTAAATAAAAATGCAACCAAAATATGGTATACACAAATTTAACGCATAGAAAATTACTTTGAGACTACAACACATTTTACAAAAAAAAAAAAAAAACATGTGGAAATTTTATTTCTTCGAATTTTTTGTCAAAATCGGATCATATAGTGAAGAGTTTTCTGTATCCAAATAAAATTTCAAAAAATCCAAAAAAATGTCTTTCCATAGTCGATACCCTTCTCATGGACATCGTTGGAGATCTCCTTTAAAAAGGTAAAATACATAAAGATTTTTCAAGATATGATTATTTTTTGGCTTTTTGCGGATATTCAAGCTAATTTACATGGTTGTTTTAGTATTTTTTTTTTGAATTCCCGGGAATTATAGGGAAAATTCCCGGGAATCGGGAAATGAAAAATAGGCAAAATTCCCGGGAATTTCGTCCCGGGAATTTCCGGATTAAAAACCCTAGCCATACTGGAACAGTTTCCATAACTATTAGTTTAAAGTTTAAACTTTTAGCAAAAATATATTTTATACTAGAAAAATATTTTTTCAATTTTTTTAAATAAATATTTGACACAGATCCGTATTTGGTACACCCAGAAAACAGATTCAGTTCTGATAACCCCATTTGTAGTCAGTCGCATGGTTCTGTTGTGGTAGCCGAATTTTTCAGTTGTGGCAACAGAAAACCAATTGAGACAAGACTAATTTGACTGTGACAACGGAATTTCAGTTGTATCAAGACTAATTCAATAGCCGCAATCGAAAAATTCATTTGATGCAACTGAACCATTCGATTGGCAACAAATGGGGTTGTCAGCACCGAATCTGTTTTGTGGGTATAGTTAAGAGTATTTCGAAGAAAAATATTCAAAATATTCGAAACCATGTCGAAACTATCTTCGTCCCGAAAAGGAACGAAATAGATTTATGAGAAGATAAGATGAAGATATGGCGAATCTCTTCTGTTTATTCTGGCTCAAAACAAATGATTTTTAAATTCATTAAGATGACTCCTTTGTATGGGTGCTATAACTAGTTGCATCATCACTACATCCAAGGATGCTATTAAATAATATGTATTTTCTCCCCCAAGAAATAGTTCTGAAATAAATAATTTCAGAACTGTTTCCAAAAATTTTCTTGTGTATTTTTAAATAATTTCGATTTTATTTTAAACATTTCTTAAATTTCCTGATACCAAAATACACAACAACATTTGTGTATGTATGTCAAAAATTCTTCTTTTGAATAAATTTGAATATGATTTGAAAAAAAGAATAAAGTCAGCAAATTAAGACAACCTGTTGCCACAACTAAATCCATACTTGTTTCTTTATAAACACCTCATCTAAACCATCTGCTTATATCCAAATCCTTATAGCAAATACAAAATAAACTCTTTTTATTCTTGTGAATTTTTGGTCATAAAACTGCATACTACACCTTTGGCTTACCAGCATAATATCTTGTTTATTTTACACAATAGCAACAACTTTACTACAACGTACAACAGTTAGCCATGCCACCTATAGATAGAACTACGCAAGCACCAGAGCATATAAAGATGACTTTTGAACATTGTTTACAACACCACCACCCATATTTAGACTATAATTTTTGCAAGTTAAAGCCTTATTAGCATTTATATTGTTTTGACCATTACCTTTTTTCTCTCATAATTTTTAAAGGTTCTGTTTTAATAGAACTTGCAACGTACATATATACGTAGTGTGGCAGTGGCAACACAATATTGTCCTTATTGTTGCTTTATTGTGGGTTTGGTGGATATTTTTTTATTTTCTAATTTACTTTTAATAATGTTGCTGTTGTTCTTTTTTTTCCTGTAATAAGAATTATTTATTGCGACATTATTTTTTATGGTTGTTTGCTGGTGGTGACAGTGTAAAAATATTTAGTTTTTTCTTCGTTTTCTTCTTCATTGTTTAGTGCAATATTATTTTTATCTGAGAATAAGGTGGGTTTTTTATTAAATTTATACAATTAGTTGCAGTTGTGATATAAAGCAGTAATAAAGATGATAATCATTTATAAATATCACTAACAGCAGTTTTAATTTATTATTTCTTATAAAAATATATAAATAAACAATAAAACAAATATTTGAATACAAATCATCAGCATACCATATATGGGACTAGCAAATTAATAATTTCATTAGCATTGAATTGAAATCAGTTGTAATGAAAGTATTTTAATATTTTTATTTTTTTAATTAATGAAATTCAAACAAATTAATTATAAGTATTAAAAAAAAAAAAAAATTTTTTTTAATTAAAAAATATTGGTCCCTCCAGGGATCGAACCTGCGATCATCTGTTTAGATATCCAAATACCTTTCCAAATGATATCCAAATACCTTCCTAGGATCACATTTAGAGTAATTTTGCTTTAGAAGCAATACTTAAGTGATTTTTGGATGTTGTTCAGAAGTAATTCTAAAAAAGCTGTAAATATATACTAACGGATACTTTGGGAGCAATGAAAGAAGTGATTTTTTGAAGTTGTGCAGAATAACTTCTAAAAAAGTAGTAGAAATACACTAACGGATACTTGTGAAGCATTGAAAGAAGTAGTTTGTAAAGCATTACTTCCATTTTTTTTTCTGGGTAGGTTTGCAAATTTAGCAAATATTGAGCTAACACTTCGTGGATTACAAATAAATAATTCTATCTTTTTTCTAAATATTAGTAGATTGATATTTATTTGCTGACAATTTAAATCAAGAAAAGTTTTATTTTTGTGATACTTTCGAAATTAATTTACTAAACATTTTAAAATATAAAATTGTCAAGACTTTCACATTGTTGACACGATTTAATCAAAAATCTAAAAGTAGGGGAGAGTGGGGTACCTTGAATCATTTAATTTTGAACTACCTTTTCAACGTTTTATAAAAAGGTTACTTCTAAAAGGTGTTCTATTAGGGTGTAATAATGTGCCTCGTTCTGCCACTTTTGTTTCGGAGCGAGATATAATAGAGGACAAAAGTTGTGGATTGCAGATCCAAATTTTTTTAAAACTGTTGACATCTTCTGTTGGAAATTTTGCCTCAAATATTTGAACTTTCAAGAAAAATTGCAAATATTAAAGTCAGGAAACCGACACCAGTCTGGGGGTATAACTCAATTGTCCAGATTCTAGAAAGTTCTGCCTCATTTGATGTAATATAACACACAATCAACTAACGATGCGAATAACCAACGGTTTACGTATTAAATGTTAAATTTTCACTATCAACAATGGATTCGATTTCTTTGTGCATCTTTGGCATCCATGTTAGCAGGATACCAAAAATATTCAAAAAAATAATTTTCAATTTTGTAACAAAAATTTTCTTAAATTAATCGATTTAAAATCTTTATTGTTGAATTTAGTAATTAATCATGGCTTATTTGGAAAAAATAATCACCTACAATATCCTGAACCCTTGTGGATCTAAGGCTACCAAGAGCATTAAGCGATTTTTGCCCAAAGTCAAAAAGGGTAGTAAAATTTTCGTACACTGAACCACTCCTTGGACAAGGTATAAAAATTTTATGCTAATGTTTGTATCACAAAAAAATATTGGACCTAGATGCACCTTTCAGTATAATGGCCGACTTAGATTCACTTTTTGATTCGGTTTAGCGATGTTTGTCCATTAGGGCGGGTCGATTTAATAATCGCCCATGGCTCAGTGAAAATCGTATTCTAGGGATCAAAATAAGAAACTTTGCCGAAGGAACCATACCTCTAAAACGAACTCTACTACCCCAACCGTTGACTTTTGTCCCGTAGGGTCAAGTTTTGAAAAATCCCACTTTGACCCATTTAGAGTGCCCCAATCGAGTCCAAATGTATGACCGACCCCCACTAACTTTGGAGGGCCGATCCACCCATGCCAGTGGCACACCCCCTGGAACTCCCCTGGGGGGTTCCCCATACAAACATTTTAAAAAATCACCATTTTTGGCACTTTATTTTATTATTTTTTATTTATTTTATTTATTTTTATTATTTTATTTATTTTTTCTCTTTAGAAATTTATTTAGTCAGAACATATGTAAATGAAAAAATTAATTTAACTTAGTAATAGAAAAGAAAATAAAAAAAATTACTGTTTGAAGTCTTTTTTGCTTTCAAGTCTGAGCAATTTCGCACGGCTCTCTAATGTCGTCACCATAACAGCCTCTACATTTTCCGGTATAACTCGATTGGAAACGCTAGCTAGCAATTGAACGTGTCGTTCTGTTGCAGGTCGTAAAATAGGTTGTGTGGGTTTTTTAAGCCACCACAAGACACAGCTGCATGTCGTAAACTTACTTAAGCTAAATCGGTTACAGGTAGAATTGAGCATAAAATTATCATAAAGGATTTTCCAGAAGTAATAAAAGGCGCACTTGCTTAACAGAATTTGTGGTCAGATTAACGTTTAATTTACATGTAAGTACTTTATGGGCAGTTTTGACAACAAAATCGGTTACAGGTAGAATTGAAATTACCATTTCATTCTTATTACCTCGTCTCCTAGACCATATATAACGCAACAGTTTTTGTGAATGCAATAAGTCGTTGTGAAGAACTCGAAGTGTGAAGTGCTAATTTGAGATAAAAAAATATTTAAAAAAAAATCATTCCAAATCAAGAAGTTTACAATGAATCCACCATCCTCTACACCGCAAGATGAAGCAATAACAACATCAACAACTATCGAAAACCCAATGAGTCATATACCCAGGCATGATGTTACTGTTTTTGGTGTGTCTACTGATTTGACTGATCTTAATTAACCAACCCATCTGGATATCTTGAGATATTATTTTTACTTGAGCGAACAAAAAAAGTTGTCCTATAAAGCATTCACTATTCAAGTACAAGATAAGTTGATTGGAATTTGCGAAAAACTTGGTATGGAGATAATGCTGAAAAAAAGTGTATGTAATAAATTGAATAGATTGCTTGACAAATATCAAGAGCAAATCAATAGAAGAAACAAACCCCAACAATTTACAGAGTATGTAAAATCTCTGGAAACAATTTTTTTCATTGGAACATGTAAATGCGATTTGAAGGCAGCTCCATGTGCATGCGGTTTGGTTCCCGAACGCCTCAAAGAGTTTATGCACGATCAACATAATCAGAGAAGTCTAACAATGGATGGATTTGCGATGGAAATTGAAGAGCAAGGAGCAACGTCTATGTCATCAATGCCAACATACCAAGATCCCGATGATTCAACATACGCACCGCCACCGGTTCAAGAAGATTTGGATATAAGCACAAGTTCACAATACACACAGAGATACGATTTTTTTAACTTTGCCTTGGTATGTGACAGATTTGGCGTGCCTGATAGAGTAGCATCAGCAATGGGAACAGCTCTTTTCCAAGATTTTAAAATGAAAGATATCCATGGCAAACCTCTCATCATGGATAAATCGAAAGTTCGCCGAGAAAAAGAGAAATGCAGACAAGAAGTGCTTCGCAAACGGTTAGATGATACCAATTTGTTAGCATTTTCATTCGATGGCAGAAAAGATGATACTTTAACGAGAGATACAATTGATGAGCAGTATCATACTAGAATGGTAAAAGAACCTCATCTTGTTATTTTGAGAGAACCGAATTCTGAATTGATTGGTTACGTAAGACTGGAACATGAAACCGCTGAATACAAAACAACCAAATTAAATGATTTTTTCAACGATAAAAATATATCACTGGATGCATTAATTGGCATATGCACTGACGGTGAGCCAACAAACACTGGCCCAAACGGTGGAATTATACGACGATTCGAATTGCTGTTAAAAAGACCATTGCATTGGTTCGTTTGCCTTCTACACTTCAACGAACTTCCGTTTCGGCATTTGTTTGAAGCTTTGGATAAATCAACCAGCACTGGACCAAGATCGGCAACCGGAAAATTGAGCCGTCAAATCGAAACTTGTGAAACTCTTCCGGTAAGTTATTGCTATCACTCATTTATTATAATTGTCAACCGTTTTTAATTGTTTTATTTTTATATATTTTCAGGTGGTGGACGGCTTTCAGAAAATTGAGTTGAAAAATATGCCCCCTGCTCCAGAAAAAATTGAATTTTCCACCGATTCCAAGTACTTATACGACATGGCCCATGCAATTTCTAGCGGCGTGGTTTCAGTGGATCTGGCAAACATCAAACCAGGGAAAATTGTACATTCTCGGTGGCTCACCAAGGCCGCTAGACTATTACGATTATATGTGACAACGGAAAATCCAGATGCAAATTTAAGAATACTGGTTGAATTTATAATTACATGTTATGTGCCAATGTACTTCAATATCAAGTATTACAGCTCTGTCGTGTACGGTAGTAGATTATTTTTCAAATTCATTAGTTGGTCAAGATTTCTAGAACCTCGTTTACGCAAAATTGTCAATAAAGTAATTACAGATAATTCATATTATGCGCATTCGGAAAATATCTTGTTATCAATGTTGTTTGATGATAGCAAAGAAAAGCGCGACTGTGCTATCAAGATAAATCTACGCTATCGAACCGATGTTGACGACCCAACGGGACTTAGAGCTTATAAAAAACCAGATATAAACTTTTATTGCACAAGTTACACGGAAATGATCAATATGAATGACATACATGACGTATTTGAACCACCATTCACGCGAAGCATTCCATACGATACTTTGAAAGAATATTTAAATCAAGATGATCCACCGTTTAATGATCCAAAAATTCCATCACACATACAAGAAACAGAACGACACGTTCAATTGCTAGCTAGCGTTTCCAAACGAGTTATACCGGAAAATGTAGAGGCTGTTATGGCGACGACATTAGAGAGCCGTGCGAAATTGCCCAGACTTGAAAGCAAAAAAGACTTCAAACAGTAATTTTTTATTTTTTCTTTTCTATTACTAAGTTAAATTAATTTTTTCATTTACATATGTTCTGACTAAATAAATTTCTAAGGAGAAAAAATAAATAAAATAATAAAAATAAATAAAATAAATAAAAAATAATAAAATAAAGTGCCAAAAATGGTGATTTTTTAAAATGTTTGTATGGGGAACCCCCCAGGGGAGTTCCAGGGGGTGTGCCACTGGCATGGGTGGATCGGCCCTCCAAAGTTAGTGGGGGTCGGTCATACATTTGGACTTGATTGGGGCACTCTAAATGGGTCAAAGTGTGATTTTTCAAAACTTGACCCTACGGGACAAAAGTCAACAGTTGGGGTGTAGTAGAATTCGTTTTAGAGGTATGGTTCCTTCGGCAAAGTTTCTTATTTTGATCCCTAGAATACGATTTTCCCTGAGCCATGAGCGATTTTTTGCCTCCCCACAAATCGACCCGGCCTATTGTCCATACTGTCTGCCAATGAATACTTGTACGTACGCTGCGAGGCCCAAATATTAATTTTGATGATATTTGGTACATACAGTGAACAAAGAAAAAAGTTGGACACTATATAAAATAAAATGAACAACCATATTATTTGAATTTTTTTTTAAACAACATCAGCACATTGTAAGTAAAATCAGAGACCATTAATTATAGAGATAGAAAATCAAAACTTACACTACTCACCGGCAGAGGGCGCTGAAAGTAGTATCAGTTGAGCCTATATTTGAAAACTCAAAAACTGCTGAAAACTGTTCAAAATAAGAAAAAAAAAAAAACAACGCGGAATACAGTCAAATAATAAAAAGATATCCATTTGTTTCTTTGCTTTGTTGTTTGTTTTTATTTAAATTTAAATAAAAAAGAAAATTGTTAATTTTTTTAATAAAGTGCCATCAAGTGATAACGATATTTTTATAACTCATTTTTTTTTTTTTGGTGATGCCATAACCCTGCGTAAAATTAAGAGCAATTTTATGGTTTTCAATATCTTCTTTCGTTTTTTGTCTTTTATATTGATTACAGCTCGTTTAATTTTAATGTATAATGTGTCCAACTTTTTTTTTGTGGACTGTATACCTATACCGGCTCAGGGACCAGTCCTATTGATTTTAGTTAAGTTCGTTCCATGTTTAGACCCAACGCCCACATAAAGTCCCCCAAAAATTTATATTAAGCTAGTTTGTATGTTATAGGTGGCAAATTTGGTACACTGATTCATATGGACCCAAGGATAGGGCCGGTAAATATTAAATAGAATCGGTCTTTATTTTAACCTGAGATCTGGTGGGTAAATACTAGAATGGGATACTTGAGCTCAATGGCCCTTAGAGCAAAACATTGGTCCCCACGATGCAAAAACATCGATATATCATACTTTAAGATCCGACTGTAAATGCCAAAGATATAACGAAAAATGTAAAATGGCGACCCCTACGTTCGACAAAAAAAAATCGAAACCTCATTGCAAAAGTAAGTTAGATTCGACGGTGTACGGCGAACTTTTTGTTGTGGTACGGTCTAATATGCAAGCTGACTAAGCGAATAAGCTAACTTGTGCGCAGCAAGTCAATTATATTTTTGTATATCAAATATTACATGTCGAGATAGCTCAGATGCTACCATCTGACTGGCAATCTGGAATACCAGGTTCGATTCCTGCACGAGCAAAATTTTATAATAAAAAAAAATTTTTTATAAAAGTTATTTTTTTGAAAATCTATTTGTAGATTCAGTATTTTTGTCAATACTGACAAGCACATAGGTAAAGATTTATATTTTTATTTTTCATATGCTGGTGTCTAACCATAACTCATTATTTTGCCCGACATCACCATATAAAAGTAATAAGAAATGTAATAATAAAATTAACTAATTATCCTTTCCAAGTATGTTACATAACCACATATCTGGTAATGACTTTCTGCACTGGGAAACCTAGCATTAGGCAAATTCAAAAGTTTTTACAGATTTTCCAATGATTTTTGTACAAATCACTGAAACTTTTGTGTGAGCCAATTTTCTACCACTGTTTTTGTATAAATCACTGAAATTTTTGTAAAACAAATACTGCAAAAATGCTTTTTGCAGTCTTTTATTTTTAACTTCGCGGTCAGCCAGTGGTATGCCAGTGCTTATTATAATTTTATACATCTTGCGACTCTTTCCAACTGGGCAGCTTATTGAATTATGTATATAAACGTATTTTTTCGATAATTTATTTTATGTAATTTTTTATTTGCAACCATAAAAATCTTGTTAAGCATTTATTAATTTGCACAATAAAAGCAAACACACCCGCATCAAACATTTAATGAACCAAGATGAGGCCTCAACATCAATTTGAAGAAAACCCCAAATAAAAAATAAAAGAAGAAAAAAAACGTTTTAATTTATCATCATAAAAAAAAACAGACTGTTGATAACTAAATTCTTGGCTATTACCATTATGGCTGTTAAGAATAAAAGAAAATTACAAAAAATGAACACAAATTTGTCAGAGAAAAAACTACAAAGAAAAAAACCTTAAAAAAAAACGTTTGTTGATAATGATGAATGATGGCATCAACAATTCGATTGAAATGTAATTTGTGTTTTTTGTTGTTGTCTTTATTCATTCGTTCTTTGTTTGTTGTTACTTCTATATTTTATTTTTTTGTATTGTATGTGTATATTCATCGAATAAGGACTTGTTTTTCATTGGTTCCGTTTTTTATTTGTATTTCTTTCTATCACTATGACATGTCACTTCCGCTTCACGCATTCGTTGTCACTTATTTGAATTTTTCTTTATTTGATGGTGTATGTGTTTGTTGTCTTGTATTTGTTAATGTACTTTTTTCTTTTACACAGACTTTTGTATGTACCCAGCAAAAAAACCCTAGAAAATTTACAGCGATAAATTACAAAATTAATAGCATTTTACTGTTTTCTTACAAAATAGCATTTTTACATTACAAAAAGTATACTTGTGCATAAATAGCTATTCATTTTGATTTGTTGTTTATTATTACGTTATAATATGTAGTGACTTCAGCTGTAGTCAAGTGAATAAGTTCTTTTAAAATCTGTAGTTTCTCTTTTTACTGGGTTTATATTTCACTTTATATATACATACTTATTTATGTTTGTATGCATAAATCGTAAAGTATTTTTTCTGGATTCTTTATATTTGTTTAAATGTCTGTGTATAACTTTTATATTTGCTTATTGACATTTTACCATCAGTTTCTTGAGTTTTTTCCCCATTTCGATTTGAGTTTTTTTTACTGGTTTGTTGTTACTGTTGTCATTTCTAAATTAGCATTTATCATCAAATTGACAAACTTTATTGTCATTTTTCAAAAATAAAATTTTCTTCTTATTGTAGAACTTCCTCTTTTGTCTATGTTTGCTTCCGTTTTCATGCCTTTTGTTGAAATTTTGAATTTCACTGTAGTTGTATTGACATTTTTATCATCATTTGTCAATCAGTGGTTATTTATCATTATCGTTAAATCATTTTCTATCACATTTCTGTTGGATCAATTTTAAAAATAAAGAATGAAGGACAAAATAAAGAAATTCTTAATTTATATAAAAATTGGCATAATGGCTTAAAATCTTAAAAGGATATAAAATCTTAAGAGAATCATTAATAAGGAAACCCTTATATTCATATATGTTTGACATGTAGATGATTAATATGCACCTAGTCCATGACTTGCAGACCTTGAATAAATTCGTGTTAAAAATGTTTTGTATTTAAAAATGTTTTTAACAAACATATGTATAAGCATAAATTAATTTTCAAACTAACTTTTAATATTGTGTTAATGGCTAGAAATAAATCATGGTACAATATTGTTACATTTTCACCTTTTAAAAACGTTGGTTAATCTCTTTTAGATAAACCGTGTTCTTTTCTATTACAATCAAAATAACCCATCTCACCGCTGACACCAATTGTGATGTTTTTAAAATGTACGTTTATCTCCATTAGATTAACCTCTTTGGTGCTCTTTGTAAATAAAAATAACACACTCTCTGTAGTTTGATTTAGCCTATATACTTATTTTATTTAATACTTTATTTACTTTATACACAAAACAGTATAACACACACACAATGTCTAATGATTTTAATACAACGATTTACTACACTCATAAAAAAAAGCCCGTACAAATAGTTCAAAATTCTGCTAAAATAAAAGAAAATAGTATCTGTGTATGCGCCAGAAGCATTTTCAATGCAGTTGGAAATTATGGTCTGCTAAATTAAGGTAAGCTAAATTTTACACACTACTAAATATACAGATAATTCTAGTTGACTTAGCTAAGAAATTTGAGCTAAATTCAACAGAAACATTACCTGATTTAACTGAAAATTTCTGCTAAAATGTCACTTACAGTCTTGGTTTTGGGGCTCTACGGATCTATCCCGAGATAGGCCCATATTTGATATTGATAAGTTCATATTATCGAATTTTGTTCCATTTTGCTCTATCTCGTTTAGTTTCCGAGATATAAGCCATTTTGTGATTATACAATAAAAAATTATGAAAATATAGCAGAGACACAAAAATATAAACTTTGGGAAATAATTGGGGTTTAAATTATCTGAAAAATTTTTAAAACTAAGAAACATAAATAACTAAAAATTAGTTAGTTCAAATGCGGATAAAAGTAATTGTTATGCTAAATGGGATTTACAAAAATATTAGTTCAATCCTAAATTTTAAGACAAAATGACAGAAAAATCAGTTTATTTGCACCAGAATGCGTTTAATGGACTTTTGTACTAACTTTTTTTTATAAGTGCATGTTAAAAAAAATTAAAATCTCCTAAAATTTGACCTCTGACCTTACACAGGGGCAGTTTAATGTATTTATGTTTTGTCCTAATTTTCAGGATTGAAGTATCTGATCTTTTGTGTTGTTATATTCCGACCAAAATTATTTGGAATTAAGAGAAGAAAAAAGAAAAACTTACCCAAAAGCTAAATAAATGCCAGAAATCGCTGTTTTCTCGAAATCCGCTAAAATTAAATCTCTGCCCCAGCCAAATGAAAAAAGGAATTCCTACAATTTTTGTAGTTTTTAATCTCCGCACACACAGAACAGATTCGTTGTGACAACCGAATTTGTTGCCAACCGAATTTTGGTAGTCCCATGTAGTATCACATAATTCGGTTGCAGCTATCGACATTTACAGTTGCACCTAATATTATGCTAGTACAATGCAAAATAGTTGGTACAACCGAATCACTTTAGTACTAGCTGATTTAATTTAACTTTTAGTAGATCCAACCGAATTTTTTTAGAAACCGCAATCGAATTAAATAAAACACCGTTTCCATAATTTTTACCTTTTTTATTTTTTTATACTATTATAAATATATTATTTATAATTATTATAGTATTTATATTATATTTACTGAAAAAATCGCCAAAACTGCGAAAAATTAATAAAATTAAAAAAATCGCTGTAAAAGGAAATAACGCATATATTGAAAAATTGCTTGTATTTTCAAAATGTGCACGCACATGGGTGCAAAAAATTGCTGAAATTGAAAAGAGTTTCAAATATCAAAAAAATATCGCTAAAAATTTTAAAAAATCGCCAAATTTAAAAAAAAGTTAAAAAAAAATCGTCAAAATTGAAAAAAGTCCAAATTTTAGAAAATTGTTCTAAAAAAACTGAAAAATTCGCTAAAAATTAAAAAATCTCTAAAATTGAAAAAATCAGCAAAATTTAAAAAAACTATGCGCAAAAAAAAAAGTCAAAATCTTCAAAAGTAAAGAAATCGCGAAAATAAAATAAAATCCAAATTTTAGAAAATTGTTAAAAATTAAAAAAAAACGTCAAAATTGGGAAAATAAATTCAAAAATTCGCCAAAATTTAGATAAATAATTGGAAAACAAAAAATCGTCTGAATTTAAAAAAGTTGCTTAAATTTGAAAGAATCACCAAAAATTTGACAACATTGTCAAAAATTACAAAAAATCGGCAAAAAAAATCGTTAAAAATTATAAAAAATCGCCGAAATTTGAAAAATTGCCAAAAATGCAAAATATCATAAAAATTTTGAAAAAATCTTCATAACTTGAAAAAAATTGTCCATATTTGAAAAATTGCAAAAATCGTCAAAATTTAAAAAAAATCCTCAAAAATTAGAAAAAAATCGCATAATTTAAAAAACCGTCAAAATATGACAAACCGTCAAGAATTAGAAAAAAACCAACAAAATTGCAATAATGGCCAAAATCAAAAGGTCAAGACTTACCCCCAATACCCCGATACCGAAACTAACTTTTGACTTGCATTGCTAGATTATAAGATTTCTCGAAAACTAAGCCTCGTATAGACAAAAGGGCGTTTTGTTTCAGTTGTGTTTTTGGCGTTTTGTTTCAGTTGTGTCGATTTTTAAAACCTTTACGATTTTTTACAAATTTTGACGATTTTTTAAATTTTGGTATTCTTGGAGAGTTTTTTTTATTTTTGACGATTATTACAAATTTTGACAATTTCTTTCAATTTTGAAAAACTTTGCAATTTTGGCGATTTTTTCTAATTTTGACGATTTTTCAAATTTTGACGATTTTACAAATTTCGAATTTTTGACAATTTTGGGACTTTTTGGCGATTTTTCTAATTTATGACGATTTCTTTTAATTTTGACGTTGTTTTTTTTTTTTTTTTATTTTACCAGTTTTTTTCAAATACTGACAATTTTTTCAAATTATGTTTATTTTTTCAAATTTTAACGATTTTTTTTAATTTTGAAAATTTTTTCAATTTTGGCGATTTTTTTAAATTCTGGAGATTTTTTCAAATTTTGGACAATTTTTTCAGATTTTGGTAATTATTTCCAATTTTGGTGAATTTTTAAAATTTTGTAGATTTTTTTTAAATTTTGAAATTTTTGTAAATTCGATGACTTTTTTAAAATTTTAATGATTTTTTTTTTAAATTTTGGGGATTTTTTTTTTTAATTTTTGCTATCATTATAAATTTTTGCGATTTTTTGTCAATTTTATCGATTTTTTTAAATATTGGCGATTTTTGTCAATATTAGAGATTTTTTTCTAAAGTTAACTATTTCTTTCAGTGCAGTACGTACTCGAATTTGCATTCGCACATGTGCTTGTACGAATTTGTATTTGCACTTCGCAAATACAAATTCACGCATGCACGTGTGCGAATGCAAGTGCAAGTACGTGTGGATTACGAACCCTGTTTAATACCGATGATTTTAGTTTGAAGTTGTCCCAAAAGCAACCACTTCTATGGCACCAAAGTGGAACCAGTTGCCCTAGGATCAGTTGTGGAACTAGTTGTAGAAATAAAATAATTTAGAATATACATACAAATAAGAGATTTTCGCTAAAATTACATACCTTTCGTTTTTGTACCCATTTAGATATTTTTAGGATTTTAATTATTTTTTTTTCAGTTTTGTTTGTTTACAATTGAAATAAATTTACTTTAATCTTTCGGTTGTGTTTATTCTTCTTTGGCTATGATGACCAAAATTATTAGAATGAATTTTTGTGTTATTTTAATTTGGATTCCACAACCAAAAATCTGTTACACGACTAATACAGCTTTTTTTTAATTCAGTACATGATACTATCAGTTGGTAGAAAACAATTAGTATAGCGTTAGTTAAGAATGATTTAAAAAATTTGGTTGGTGGAACTAATTTGTTAGGAAAAATTACAAAATTTAAGGTTTACAGATGGTTACCAATACCAAGTGAAATAACAAAATTTTATTTTTGTTTAAATTGGTTGGGGTTACAGTTTTTGCTGGCAGTTGTAACTTCTTAATAGTAAAGTTTACAATTATTGGTCATCAAAGCCAATAGTTTACTAATTGGACTGTTTTTCTGTAATTATAATAAAAATGTTGTTTTATAGGTAAAACAATGGTAGTGTTAACAGATTTCCAATTGATTTATTTTGTGTGTGCAATATATTCTTAATAAAACCTTAAAGTCTAATCTTTGATTTTTTTAAATTTCTTTAAAAAAATTTTAAAAAATTTAAAATAGTAGATTTTAAAAAAGTGTTTAAGAATTCTGGCCTTTTTGGCACTAATTTAAAACGAGTTAGCAAGACGCAATAGAAAAAACTACTTCTTATCTGAGTTTCTTGGAACTTATAGAATAAAAAAATATTTCTGTAGTAGATTATTTCAATGAATTTTAAAATTTGGGCCCGAAGTTCTTGATTAAGTGGTCTGCGACATATCAGTTGCCTGGGGAAATTGTAAAAACTTGGTTGTTTTTTAACCGATTTAAGTTTTTATTGCTTTATTACAAACAGAATTCACTCCAAATTACGATTCTATAATGTTTTTTTTTTATGGGAATTAATTTTAAAATAAGTCATATTTTCACAAAAAAAAAGTCCTATTTTCGCCCTTGTAACACGGATTTTCCAAATTTCAGAGCCGATGCGATTATTCTAATTTTTTGGGGGAGGTAGTTTGACATCAAAAAAAATATTTCCAGGGGGTAGCCCGGTCAAAAACTCAAAATTTATTTTCCTCCATACAAGCTTGGAGCACACTAGTTATACATGGGAATTTTTCATTACAATTGAAATTTCATTATCATTAGTTGCCACTAATGACAATGAATCATTTAATGATAATAAAATATTTTGCATTAGAAAAAACATTACTAATGGTAATGAAATCACAAATACAATTGATTAAAAAACGATTTGTTTACACAAATCCTGATATATAAAATAAGCTACAATCAGGGATGGAAAAAGCCCTCAAGCGAGCCAAAAATATAAATATTTTTCTAAAAAGCGGAATGCGGAAAAACGCTTTGTGGTATAAAAAATGAATTAAAAAACATAGTCAACGATTTACATTCAACAAACAAATATACTGATGCAAAAAATTTCCTTTTTGCTAAATTTTGATTTCGCCATTTTTTTGCAATTTAACCACCAAACTTTGGTATGAACAACAACGAATATTTTTATTTTAAATCAAAAACAAAAGTCGCATCGTTCAGCAGATTAAGGTAATCATAAAGCGCTACATATAAATTGTAGCGGTAGCGTGTTTCTCTGGTAAACCTACCCAATGTAAAATTTTCGTATTCATATTTCAACTTCATTAGTATTAATATTTTAGCGTTAATTTTTAATTATATCAACACATAATGAGATGACATTATGCCACTAACAAAATATTAACGTTGGTAGATATTTTAATTTTCCCAAAAAAAAAGAAGGAAATATAAGATTAATTATTTTTACATATTCATATTAAGATAAGTAAATCCTTGTAAAATATAAAAAGGAAATTTTATTAAAAAGTCATTTGGTGTTGTAGAGTTTGTTTACATATTAAAAAATTTATATAACATACTCGCACATCAAGTTATCTTACAACTGGATTAATCCTTTAAAATTCATGTCATATGTCTTTTTGAAAAAAAAAAAAGAATAATGCAGACCGGAAAGAAAGAGCCAAAAACAATAACAGCCATTTTTTCTTGTGCCCTACAACTGGCCGTGGGGTTATTTTAAACTCTAGGCCAAACTATATATTTAATATTTAATTAATAATTATCGATTTGTGCTCAAAAACTAAACCCACTTTCTACACTCATAAAAAAAATTTTAAACGGGTCGAAGAATTTCTAGAGTTGCTACGTAATTTTTACACTCATAGAAATGAATCTGTAAAAATAGCAGAAAAAGCAACAAATTGTACTGTAAAATCTGCAGAAAATTTTGCTCAATATTAGTAGACTAAAATATCAAAAATAAACTGTTATATCTTCAAAATTTTGTTATTTTTAAGCTAAATTTAGTTGAATGCAAATAACAGTCTATCCTGTTAAATTAACAGAAATATTTGATACAACAAAATTGTAAATTATTGTTTGATTTTTTGGGTTATTCATTATTTAGCAAAATTTTTTTTCTGATTTTCTATTAACAAGAAGTTAACTCAACTATAACTAATATTCTGTATATTTAACAATTTTATTTTTGCTGTTTCTATCTTACTAATATATAGCACAAATAATCTGCTAATTTAGCAGTATTTTTCTGCAGCATAATTTCTAACTAATTTTTAGTAGTTTAAACTAAATTTTTTACAGACATTTTGCTATTAGTGTACGAAAATTTTTCAAAAACAGTGTTACATTTATTTCTTTTTTATATATTTTTAATTTGGGTATAATTAGTTTATAAATTAAAAAATCATAGATTTTTACAAATTTAAAGTTTTGAATATTATTTTTTGAAATATTTTCAAAATATCTTTGAACCGTTAAAAGCGTAGTCATACTAAAGGTTGTTGAGAGCAAACATAACACATACAAATGAAAACAATTTAACATTTGACAGATGTCAGATGACAAAGCAAATTGTGGTAATTATTTTTTGTTGTTTTTTCTTCGATATTTTCAATATTGAAGAGCCCTGCAAGACGAGAACAAGAAATTCTCCTAAAAACTATTTCTAGAAATTCGACAAATATTGTCCCCTGGCGATTTCCTCAGACAAGAATGAAATCAGGATGAGGACATGCCTTAAACAGATTATATTTTACAATTTTTTTAAATCAGTTTTTGGGATTTCTGCACATAAAATTCCTTTAACGCAATTAATATTTATTCCAGTGAGAATAAATTTGAAATATTAAATATGCAAGTTTTTCTGAAAATTGAAATGCAACTGACAATTATAGAAAACATGTAATTTCCTATTGTCCGTTAAACATAAATAGATTGCTAGATCTGTCAAAACAACAGAGTAGTATTTTGGAAGATGACAAAGCAAATTGCGCTAATTTTAATTTTAATTTTCCTAAAAACCATATATTGACTGCATTTATGATCAAAATGCACTAAAAACTTAAAATGGTTTGCTTTACTTTTTAGCTCTGTTGCAGGGATGAAATTTTTGCTATTAATTTGTTATTAATTAAATTAGTTTTTTAAAAAATTTTCTTCATTTTGCGGAAAAGTAAATGTTAAATACTTAAGAATTAAATGAAAGGAAATATTTCAAACAAAAATTAACTTCCTAATTTTTCATCTCTATTGTAACTGAAAAAAACCTAAAAATAATACACTACTTGTTATGCAAAAAATAACAATAAATTTCAAAATGGAAATCAAACTCAATGATTCTTTCTGCAAATTAAAAAATTTCAATTTCTTTTTAAAGCTTTATTTGAAATTAATAAAATATACATAATAACCAAAGAACAGCTTTTGTATTTTGTAACTAGCAATTTTAAATAAAAAAATGTCTTTTGAAGTTCAAAAAATACCAAACTGAAATTAAAAAATATTATTTCAAATTCAAAAAAAAACATTTGAAATTAAAAAAAAAAAATACGGAATAAAAAAACACAAATGAAATTTAAAAAATACAAATCGTTATTCACAAAATTTTAAATGAAATAAAAAAAAACCCAATACCGTTTAATATTAAAAAAAATTTCAATTCCAAATCAAAAAACACCATTTGCTATTAAAAAAATAACAATTGAAATTAAAAAAAAAATATATCAATTAAAAAGCAAAAAACCAAATAAAATTGAAAAATATCAATTGCAATTTAAAAATACCAAATAAATTTAAAAATATAAATTTAAATTCACAACATACAAAATGAAATAAAAAATATCAATTGAAATTAAATAAATGTAGACTGAATTTAATTTGGTATTTTTTGAGCTTTTTTGTTTCGATTTTTTTTTAAGTCTAATTTTTTTTTTTTATGTTTAATATAAAAAATTTTAAAAAAACGGCACCCCATTTATAACGATCTGGTATTGGTTTTGGAAGAAACCAAGAATATGACACTTGCTTAATTTTGTATTGAATGGATATAGGATTGATGAAATGAAACAACAAATATTAGAGGGAGTAAAAAATATAATTTATAAACCAAGCTTTTTCGAACGGAAAATAGCTAAAAATTATTAAAAATCGTTACAAACATGGAAAAAACGCTAGACACAGAGAAAAACTTAGAAAATTTACAATAATTTCTAAAGCGAAAAGAAATATTCTTCCAGCGGAATGTATTTTATTTTTGTTACAATAACAAAATACACACATTCCTCTGGCGGAATTATTCCGCTCGCTTTATAAAAACAAGGGGTAAATGTAATTTTAGGTTGCATTTACATCTGCACCCAAATCCCGAGATTTTGACTAAAATTTAGACTTCAATCAAAATCTCATGTGAAATACCAAGATTCCCCATACAAATGAAATCCCGTAAATTCGCAAGATATGTAAGAAATCTCACAAATGTTTAGATTTTCATATAATATGTACAATACTGCGTGCATGTCTTTCTTCCATCAAAATATTGAAAAATCTGCCTTCTGGCTTGTCGTCCTTAAAAAAAAAAACGAATTTACTAACATAATTGGCGTTAGATATTTACATAAAATAATGTAAATTGTACTCCGCCAATGAATAAAATGGTTTTTAGTAATATTTTTAATTTAAGGTTATTTTTTATAGTACTTTATTTACCAAAAAAATGCGGTTGTTAAATAGAAATCTCGCTATTATCATAAAGTGCAAATGTAAACGGTCAAGAATTCCGGTCGAGATTTCCATTTAAATCTCGGGATTTAAAAATAGAAATGAACGCAGAATTAAAGGTAAAATTTTTTATTTTTTTTTACCGTTTATCATTGATTTCCCTGATATGCAAGTATGGTTGTACTTTTTGCACTTGTGTAATTTTCCTATGAACATAGATTTGCACTGTTCTCAAATATTTGTGGAGAACACCCAATTAAAAAATTCACGGCACGTCCTTTATATACCCAAATTTAATTTAAGTCTGAAAGTTCGCCTAAAACGCATTATCCTACAAACTTTACAGTAACTGTTTCGGGTTTTTTTTTGACCAGAAGTCAAAATATTAACCCTGTATAGATCAGGTTGTATATAATAGTAATGTTTATCAAGTAGAACATGTGTTTAGCAGAGACTATTAATTATAGAGATAGGAAATCAAAACTTACACTACTCACCGATAGAGGGCGCTGGAATTTAGTATTACCTGAGCAACTATTTAGTAACAGTTTAGTATCAGCTGAGCCTATATTTTAAAACACAAAAACCGCTGAAAACTGCTTAAAATAAGGAAAAAACAAACGCGGAATATATTCAAATAATAAAACTTGAGATATCCGTTTGTTTTTTTGCTTTGTTGTTTATTATTATTTAAATTTGAATAAAAAAAAAGGAAATTGTCAATTTTTTGAACAAAGTGCCATCTAGTGATTACAATATTTTTATAACTTATTTTTTTGGTGATGCCATACCCCTGGTGTTTAGGGCAATTTCAGAAAAATATAGTCAGAAATTAAATAAGCTTCAGGGGTCTTTTTTGTACCCAGGACTCTAGGAGTTAAAGATGTTTTAAATAAATTTAATGATAATTATAATATGATACCAAGCTGATACTTTTTGAAAATTTGTGCAAAATTTTGTGAAAACAGCCCAATTCCAATTGAAAAAATAATTAATTTTCATAAAATGTCCTGGAAAGCAGTAGCTCCCCAAACAAAACCCGAATTATCATTTTTTCAATTTATTATTTTTTCTTTAACCCTTTGGCGAGTGGCGTACCTTATAATGTACGTCGACTTCATCAACACGTCACTGATTTAAATTTTAACCAAAGCGCTATTCATTTACTGTTATCGGTTCGTTATTTTGTTCTTATTAAAATTTTATGCAGGCTGTGAATTTTCAAAACAACATGAGATCAGTAGAGTGTGTTTTGTCTTGTGATCATCAACGCTGCTGAGAATGTGTTAAAAGTTAAAAATTAAAAAAAGTATAAAATTTAGTCTCAAAAATTGTGTGATGAATAAAATTCAAAAACTCAAAAGATTTTATGTACACTCAAAATAGTTTGTAGTTTAAACTAACTGAAAATGTAATTTAAAATAAATGAAAAATCACTTGAAAACCGGTCTACTGACTTTTCATTTAAATCAAAAGAACTTTTCATTTATTTTTAAATGTTAATAAATAAACTACAAAATCCTTAAAAAATAATGATTTTTCATTTATTTCGTTTTTTTAAATTTCAAAAAATTAACTACAAAATCCGTAAGAATAAACGATATTAAGTTTATTTCATTTTTTTAACTGACCTAGAAATCGAAAAGGAATTCCTTTTTTTTACAAAACATTTTAAATGAAAATATTAACTGTAACAGAAAATCCGTATTTATTTGTAGTTTATTTTTTAAACAAACGACAAAATCAGTTAAAAAATATATTTCTTTGTATTTTAACTGTATAATCATTTAAAAATAAATGTATAGATAACTTTTTAAATAAACTACAGTCAGTTACTGTAATAATATTTTCAGTGTAGAGATTAGTAATGAAAAAAATATAAAATTTAAATTTTAAAAAAATTTTAACCCGCTCGGAGTCGGCAGCATGTTAATGTCTGAACTTTAATTCCAAATATCTCCGCTAGGCGGTGCTGCAAAGCCATAAAAGTAATAAACGATTTTTCTTTTGCATATATCTACATTTCCACGAAATTTGGTCGGAAAATTCCCAGCCAATAAAATTCCCGTGTCAAAGGGCTAATTACAACTATTATATTACAAAACGAGTGAAAAGGTTAAAGTCGGGCATGCCGACTATACAATACCCTACACCAGTCTGGTTAAAAGCCAACTAATGTTTGGATCCGAAATTCGAATGGGTTAAAATGGGACTTGTGTCAAAATTTCCTATAATGTGAGTCAGCGAACCAAATTTCATTAAAATATCTTAATATTTGCGACCTGCAGTTTGTAACAAGCCAATTTTGGGGGGACCCTTATATGGGCACTAGGTCTAAACATGGAACGCTGTTAACCAAAATCAATACTCTTCGTCCTTGGGCTGATATAGGTCGGTGTACCAAACTTCATCAAAATATCTTAATATTTGCGACCTGCAGCGTATAAACAATATAATTTTGGGGGGACCCTTATATGGGTACTAGGTCTAAACATGGACCGATGTTCACCAAAATCAATAGGCTTCGTCCTTGGGCTGATATAGGTTGGTGCACCAAGTTTCATCATATCTTAATATTTGCGACTTGTAGAGTGCGTACAAGAATGCATGGACAGACAGGCAGACAGACGGACGGACATCGTTAAATCGAAATAAAAAAAAATTCTGAGCCGATCGGTATACTATAAGGTGGGTCTAGCACCAATATTTTTTGGTGTTACAAACATTATGTCGGCCCAAGGACGAAGCCTATTGATTTTGGTTAAAATCGGTCCATGTTTAGACCTAGTGCCCATCATGCGCGGTTCCAGCAATTAATATAAGGGGAAAAATCATACGCCTCAGTGGCCAACTCAATGTATTTGTCTACTCTGGCGTATGATTTTTCCCCTTATATTAATTGCTGGAACCGCGCATGGTGCCCATATAAAGGTCCTACCAAAATTATATTGTTTATACGCTGCAGGTCGCAAATATTAAGATATTTTGATGAAATTTGGTACACCGACCTATGTCAGCCCAAGGAAGAAGTCTATTGATTTTGGTTAACACAGGTCCATGTTTAGACCTAGTGCCCATATAAGGGTCCTACCAAAATTGGCTTGGTTACAAACTGCAGGTCGCAAATATTAAGATATTTTAATGAAATTTCGTTCGCTGACTCACATTATAGAAAATTTTGACACAAGTCCCATTTTAACCCATTCGAATTTCGGATCCAAACATTTGTTGACTTTTAATCAGACTGGTGTAGGGTATTGTATAGTCGGCATGCCCGACTTTAACTTTTTTACTCATTTTATTTTAATTTTTCCTAAGGCAACAATGAAATCCGGATTCTGACAAATTTCAGTGGACCGTTTTTGAGAAATCACGGTTTTATATTTTTGGTAGATGTTTATAACTTTTTACTTAATTTCATAGATATGAACTTAAAAATCATAAATTTTATTTAAACACACTAAATCTACATAAATTAGTCTTTCATTTGAGTATGGATCAAGATGGTGGGTGTTCAATTACATTTTAATGGTGATGCAAGGATGTTGGAAATTACCGTTTCTTAATTAATCCTTAATTGAGTGTATTATTTTGTTATGTGCCTTTTCAGTTTGTTTAAAGTAAATTTTTAAGTTACAATTTTCCGGAAATTTTGTGGAGATTGTAATCACCACTGGCGGATTATGCGTTCATGGCTGATATTTTGAAAGTGTAAATAAAAAGCATTTTCATACTTAGTAGTATAACATAAAAGAAACTGGAACCATAATAATTGATACAAAAATTAAATTAAATAAAAAAACATGTCATTAGCAAGTTATGAATAGTAAAATTGTTGGTAATTATAATCACCAGTCGACGAAAAATGGCTTAAGGTTTTAATGAAGAAACGGTTAAAATAAAACAATTTTCAAAATTGTAAGTAAAAAGCAGTAAAAACAAAAGAAATTTCAGTTATTTAAATTCTAAGTTGTGGTTTATTTTATTTTTAACCAAAAATAGTGACTAAATTCACAAACTATGTAATCTGTATGGTATCGTATGTTTGGGCTTTACCAACTGACTATAAATTTTTGGTTTGTATTTTTTGTTTTCTTTAATACAAACATAAGCGTTCAAATCTGTGGATACAATTGCTTATTGTGTCAGAGAGAATTTAAAATACTATTGAACTGTCATGTATTTGCAATGGTTCTTTTTCGTTGTTTTTTTTTTTTTTTTTTGAGACTATAAAGGAATAAAAACATAGCAAACAGGAAACAACAGGGTCAGTTGGCTTATTTCACTATACAAATACGCATACACAAACAAATATTAACATACTCACATATATACAATACTCTATATATAAATTCATAAGTACACAACATACACAATACACAAAAAATGTACATATAGTGGCATGACTGCAACAGGATTTCAACATGAATGCTTACAATAAACAACAATCCTGAAAAAAAGCTATTGCACCATAATCATCAGTTGCACATACTCTGATCAGCGTTTTTGTTTTTTTGTGTAATACGAAATACTATTACGCAAATATTATTTGTATGCATTTCTCTTTTCTGTTTTTTGTTTTTTTATTGTTTGTGTTGTCCAATTCTGTAAAAGCTTAAAGTTCAATACGTCATGACAAGTTGGCGGAAGTGTACAAATGGTCAAGTTTACCCAAATTTGTTGTAAATTCAATGAATCGACTTGTGTTTGTTTTGTATGAATGCGAATGTTTTCCATGATGTCTGACTGGTTTAATGCGTGAAAACAATGAATTTTCCAATAAGTCTTGACTGCATTTTTTTGTGTTGTTTTTTTCACAATACATTTCACACATATTTGAATACACTCATAGCGTCGAAAATTGTGTTCAATGAATACATTTTTTTGTTAGGAATAATGGTAAAGTGAAAGTTCATAATGTTTTAATTTTTAGTAAATAATAAATTACTCAAGACATCTACACTCAAAAAAAAAAGTCAGTAAAGTCAGCAAAAAATGTTGCTGTGTCAGCAAATTTTTAGTCAGGAGCGTGCTTGCAAAAATAGTTGGTAATTTCAGCAAAAGGTGCTGATTTTTACCAAAAAAAAGTAATCTCAGCAAAAGTTTTGCTAACACTTAGTCGATTGCTAATGAAAAAAATCCTTGCTAAAATCACTAAACTTTTTGCAGAATATTAGTACACTGAAAAAAGATTTGTAGAGAAACTTTACTTTAGTTAATTTATGTGCTGAAAATTTAAGTACAGAAATTGTGTAGAGTTTTTTATTTAATTATCATTTCCGTTGTATGTACTACATTCAGACAAGCTGCGAGATTTACATCTTGTCTATCTATCGTCCACGCTATAAATGCGGTTATCAGCACAATTTTTGTAGAAAAATAAATTAGTAAAACATTAGTTCAAAATTAGTTTAGTACTAAAAAAAATATAACTAAAACTATTACGGAAAACGGAATTTCAACAAAAAAATTTCTGAAAAATAGAACACTTCATATACAAGACGTTTTACTAATTTTTCTACTAACTTATTTTTTTTTTGGTGTAGATTTAAAGGGTTAAAATATTCCCCAAAAAATATTTGTCATGAAATTCTACTATAATTCTCTGAAGACATCATAGTTGAAAATTTAAGTTCAATGCCAGAAATAAATCAAAACTTAAAATGTGTTTAAAAAGAGTTAGTTTAGTAGTTATTCATCTTATTCATTTATGAATCTTCTATTTTAGGTATAGGATGAGTTCAGCGAACTTATGTAAAACACTACGAGAAACATTTCTGTGTAAAATTTTAACCCTCTAACTCTTCAATTTACAGGTCTTTTATCTCCTTTTTTAAAATGGGGCCAAAAAAGTCCCTTTAATTAAAGAGTTATTGAAGAGTTTAAGGGTTAAAATTTTCCTCAGAGTGTTTTAAATAAGTTTACTGATTACACCCTATACCTAAAATGGAAGATTCACATCGTTTACCAGTGCTTATATGTAATAATTCTATAACCCTGAATCAGTTTTTGGCCCTTCTGTTATGGAATGGACGAAATATTTAAAAAAAGCTTACTTTTCTTTTAATCTACGCAAAATTTTATATTACATGACGAAGCGCATACGTATTTACAGATCTCCAAAATTAAATGAGCGACTTTAAAAATTTAGTTTTGCCACAAATTTTGATGTTTACCGCTCAAAACACCACTGACGGTCATGAAATGGTGAAAAGTTTGTATAAATTACCTTTTTAGGGTAATTTTAAGGACACATAATAAACGGCCTGGCCGGTTTATACCGCAGAAACCCAATTTTTGAACAGATCTTATTTTTTACTCTCAACCTATCCAACCCAAAAATAAGACGGATTAGTTAATCCATTGAGGAGCAAGGAACTTTTCAAAAGACTTTTTCATAGTGAGACTTTAGAATTTCGCAAAAAATAGCCATATTTGGAAAGAAAGAAAAATCGCTCGATTAACTAAACTAAAAATTTAATTAACTCGTGTTGAATGAATTCGTTAGTGAATGAATTCTTTAATTTTAATGCTTTATGCTTTGGTCATGGAATTCATTCACTAAATTTTAATTCTTTGAATTCATTCACATTCCTTCTTATTTCCTATTAACGAATACATTCTTTGAATTAAAAAATTTAACTAAATTTTAGGGAATTCATTCCAAAACGGAATTAATTCTTTAAAGCTCTGTTTATTACACTATGCGACAGTCAAAATCGGGATGGGATGAAACCAACGGGAAATGTTATATCGGTCAAAAACAAGTTATACGTGTCCCGGCGTTTTGCTGGGTCACCCCTAGGAATCGAGATATATCTATATTTTTTACATAACTCGAGAACCACTAGTCCGATTTTGCTCAAACAATTTTAAAAAAATTAAAAATTACAATTCCTTTAATCTGTTCATATAACGTTTTTCTATATACTCAACAGTTTTGCCGGTAAAAATAAATGTTTGTTACCGCTACCATAAAAATCAATAACCTTTTGTTTATTACTTTTTTTTAATATTTTAGGCAAAAAATATTTTTTTCTTCATACATTTATTTTTACTGGCAAAACTGTTGAGTATATAGAAAAACGTTATATGAACAGATTAAAGGAAATGTAATTTTTAATTTTTTTAAAATTGTTTGAGCAAAATCGGACTAGTGGTTCTCGAGTTATGTCAAAAAAAAGACCACCAAAAGTCAAATCGATATATCTCGATTCCTAGGGGTGACCCAGCGAAACGCCGGGACACGTATAACTTCTTTTTTACCAATATAACTTTCCCCGGTAGTTTGAACCCTTCCCGATCACTGACCCCTACCATTTGTCTCACAGTGTTATTAATAAACTATAAATCTGGGTAATTTTTCATAAAAAGTAATGAAATCAAATTGTTGAAATTAATCGAGTTACTCGATTACAAGAACAAAGCCAAACCCGAGTATTTTGAAAACCCTACTAGATAGGATCGGTCAATATATAGACTAATATTAGGTAAACTAAATTTTTTTGTCATTTTATAGACACATTTTGGCACAAGTCCACTTCAACCCATTAGTTGGCTTTTAACCAGACGAGTTTAGTGTAACATATAAGTAGTCGGTCAAAACCCTCGTACGAGCGTTCTGGCAGACGTTAATTGTTAAGTTCACGGTTACCCAGTGATATGCCAGTGCTTTATTTTTGTGCCACAAAGAATTTTCTGTACAAATATTAATAAAGTGAATGAAAAATATCTGCAATCTTATTAAAAATCTTCACAATTTTAATGAAACTATTACTAATGAGCCTGTTTCATTGAGAGTATGAAATTTTTAACAAATAATACGAAATTTGTTAATATATTTAGTAGACCTAGGGTTCTGTTATATAGTGATTTTAGTTTGGCTTAAGGTCATGGGTTTTCGAAAATAAAATAAATAAAAGTACAAGTTCTTTAACTAAAGTTTTTAATTTTTGTCACATTTTATTATTGGTAATACATTCTTTTTTTGTTACGAAATAATGGATAAAATAACCTGTTCTGCAAATTATATGTACCCTCGAAAATTTATTTTCTGATTTTTTCCAAAATTAACTTATCTTTTGAGTGCTATTACGTAAGATTTTCCAATTTCGGGTCGCCCATACCTAAATTTCTACAAAAAATCAAAAAGATTACTTGCTTCAAATTAAATGATGCTCTAGTGCACTTAAAAAATAAAAAAAAATACACTACGAAGGCCATCTTCAAACGTGGATAGCAAACTATAAATAGCCCGGTACGAGTATTTATTTTATTTTTTCCATAACCAGCTCAAGTGCTATTACATCACGGAATTTGAAATTTTGCAAAATTTGGGAACCCCTAATAACCATCCTTGCATACTATTCTATATTACCGTTTGTTTTAATTTGTTCAACGTTAACTGTCACGTGAGATTGCAATGGTAAAACTAACTTCCGTTCTTTTCTAACATAAACATTTTTGCTTAGAAATGTCCTGTTTATTTATACGTATACATTTTAACCCGCAGAGCGTAACTTTACACATAATAAACTTAAATGGTTCAAAAAGTAAACTAAAAACTTGATGGTATTTTTATATACTTTTTGTGTGTGTCCTGGGAAAATGTAAAAAAAAACATTTTTTGCAACATTAAACTAAAAAAGAAGCTTTCAATATTTAGATACTTTGCTTTCACGACACTAGTTTACAAAATAATTCAATTCTTCTGTGCACCTAGTGCGACTTATGAGCTTGAAATTTGCACTTTATTTTTGTCACATATTTTGTGACTATTTCGACTATATCTCGTCTTAATAATTCTGCAAAATTTCAATCTACCCAGCAAAGTCTCAGTAATGGGTGCTCATTAGTAATATCTAAGTAATAAGCAGTAGAATTATGGTCTACTGCAAAAACTCATTACGATGTCAAAACTCATTATTTTTATTCGGCAAGGTCGTTTTTGTAATTTGTGCACCCGCTTATCCCCTGCATTATAAAAATGTATGAAATAAGTAGTTACCAAAATAAGTAGTTATTCATGTGCTGATACGCAGTTTAAAAATAAGTGGTTACAAGTTGTTAAATAATAAGGCTTACTCATATACTTATTAGTGGTTAAAAAATAAGTAGTTACCAATATCACATTATCTTTATAATTAAATAAGTAGTCGCGCGTAAGCTAAACTGCTTATTAAAACGGCTTCGTCTAACAAAAATAACTAGTACTTACGCCGAATTATAAGTAGTAAAAAAGTTTTGTTTCATTATATAACCACTTATTTGGTAATGAAAGATTTTGCTGGGTATTCACAGATGGTATAAATATAAAACGTTGGTTTATTTCCTTCAAATAAACCCCGTTCTTTTCTATTGCAATCAAAATAACCAAATCCCACTGCTGTCAGCAATTGTTACGTTTCACCTTTTTAAAGCGTTTGTTTATCTCCTTTAAATAAACCGGATTGGTGCTCTTTGCAATTAAAATAACACACACACTCTTTTGTTTGCTACAGAGGTTATACTCGTGTTTCTTTAACACTCTGTTACTTTATACACAACAATTTAACACACACACACAAATACCCTCATGATTTGAATACAACGATTTACTAGAACGCTACTAACTAAACAAATTCTAATACGCCATAAATATACACAGTAGACCGTACCTCAAAAAAAAAGTTCGCCGTACACCCTCCAATATGATGTATTTTTGGAAGGCGATTACAAAAAAAAAAAAATTTTTGCCGACCGTAGTGGTCGCCTTTTTTAATTTTTTGTTATAACTTTGGCATTTAAAATCGGATTTTAAAGTGTGATATATCGATTTTTTTGCCTCGAGGACACCAGTGTTTTGCTAGATAGTAAAAATCCAATTAAAAAAAATTTAAAAAGGCGACCCCTACGTTCGGCAACCAATATATAAAAAAAATTTCTACTGGGTTTAGCAAAAAACTTCCTTAGCAAAAGTTTAATGATTTTTTGCGAGCTTTAATTTTCTGACATTAGGGTTGTACATTAGGGTATTAGCAACTGATATCTGGTGGTAACTACTAGAACGGGATACTTGAGGTCAAAATGTCCTTAGAGCAAAACACTAGTCTTCTCGAGAGAAAAACATCGATGTATCATACTTTAAGATCCAACTGTAAATACCAAAAATATAACGAAAAATGCATATGGCGACCCCCACGTTCGGCAAAAAAAAATAAAAAAATTTTTTTTTGAAACCTCCTTGCAAAAATACTTCATATTGGAGGTTTCAAAAAAAAATTTTTTATTTTTTTTTGCCGAACGTGGGGGTCGCCATTTTACATTTTTCGTTATATTTTTGGTATTTACAGTCGGATCTTAAAGTATGATACATCGATGTTTTTCTCTCGAGAAGGCCAGTGTTTTGCTCTAAGAACATTTTGACCTCAAGTATCCCGTTTGGTGGGTGTACGGCGTACGCCGTACAAAGCAAAGCTGCATTTTGGTGAAAAATCATCATATTTAATGAAAAAAATCGTCAATGAAAAAACTTCTTATATTTGAATGAAATAAGGAAAAGGTTTACTCAAAAATATTAAATAATATTATTTTAGTTGGAACAATTTCACATTTTTATGTAAAACTCTGTCTTAATAATTATTTATTTTTTTTACTGGCTATTTCAGTAGGGAATTTGAGGAAAACTGATCTTCCTTCAAAATATACCAATAATATTTGTTGAGCTTATTTTGTGGGTCTAGTCTTGCTTTGGTAACAGAATAACTTCTCACATTACACCATACTCTCTTACTAATGAACCAGAATGAAAAAATCAATTTTGTCTACCCAACAATTATAACATTTATAAAATTAATTCCATGACCAAATGTTTCAAATTTATGTTTCGTTCGGTCTTTCAAGAAAAACATGGCTTTAGTAGAATTCAAAACTGTCAATGGTTTAATAATAAAACTCTAGGATTCTCTCAAAAATAATTAATTTTAAGTCCTTTTAATTTTCAACAATTATCTTAATTTTTGCATTAAAAATACAAAAATTGTTTTTTCGGACTTTCTATATTTTCATATATTTAGTTAGAATATTATATTTTTTAGTAATAAACTATACTTTTAAAAAAAATCGTCATTTTTCATACATAAAATTTTGGAAAATCATCAATCGCCATTTCATCAAATTTTACTTCAAAATCGTCAAAATGGATACAAATCGTCAAAGTTCGCAGCACTGCTCCACATATGTTAATGCGCAACTTCCCTTTCCTTCGTTAAATGTGGTCTTATATAGCTTAACGGCCGTAAATTTGGAACATAGTAGAAAATTCCAGTACTTCTAAAACTACAGCACTTATGTTATTCATAACAGAGCGCCCAACTAATTTACGGTATGTTAATTATTCTTAAATGCCCGTTTGAACGGTTTAGTAAATCCCGCGTCTCGGGACCTCTTTCTTCCAAAATTACAGAATTTTCTATACTAGACAAATCAAATTTCGTAACAATATAAACAATATCTGATATGAAACAAACTTTGCGAACATAATTGCTTACTCAGTTAAGTGGCTAAAATGCTATAGGCAAAAATATATTTTAAAAAATAACCCCGAATTTGCAAAAGGAAGATTTTCTTAATTCCGAAGAGATTGTAAATGTAGGAGTCTTTCAAAAAAAGGTTTTTTATTTTTTGCGAAGAGCCCATCTTCCAAAGAAATCAAGGTATATATCAAGTAAATCACGGGTAAATTTCAAAGTTATAGTTAACTGTGTTCACAGTTGGGAATAATTAATTTTTTGTAATCATCATTACTCATTTTCATTACCATTACATATATGTAATTGAAATGAAAAGAAGTTCATTATTTTTGTTTTCATTATTTGTATAGTAATGAAACATTTTTTCATTACTATTACGTTCAAGTAATTGTAACAAAACTACTTAGTTACAATTTGCATTACAAAATTAGAGATAGATATTTACTGCGATTACTTTTATACAAAGGCATATATTTATCTTTTTTCGTGTCCTTTAATTTAAATTCGTGGTATGACGTTTGCTCGCTTAAAGCCCAAATAACATTCAATTTTGAGGTGTCAAACTACAAATGCCCCGTAAGTGTTTCTTAAGAAAAATATTTTGTATAAAAATTAATAACTTTGGAAATTAAGGAGGAACTACAGAAAAAATCAAATGTAGTTTGCTTTTAGTAAACCTACGGTGAATGAGGAGTCAATTGCCCTCCAAGGGCCTATCCCGTGACCGGTCCACCGGAGGTATATTACTAAATTAGTACACTAATCGAAAAAAGTCCATAAAAAATTCAGTTAAAACTACTAAAAATTAGTTAAAAATGATGCTGCAGAAAAAAACTGCTAAATTAGAAGATTATTTTTGCTATATATTAGTAATATAGGAAAAGCAAAAATAAAATTGTTAAATATACAGAATTTTAGTTATATTTGAGCTAAATTCTTGTAAATGGAGAATATCAAATTAATCTGCTAAAATCAGCAAAAATATTTGCTAAATAATTAGTAGCCTAAAAAATCACCAAAAAATTAAAATTTTCAACGTTTTTTTCGATTTTTCTTTTTAATGCAAATAAAAATCGAGCCTTTTGAAAACAGCAATTTACAATTTTTTAGCAAATATTTTTGCTGATTTTAGCAGAATATACTGCTATTTGCATTCAAATAAATTTAGCTTAAAAATAGCATATTTTTAAAAATATTTTATTATTTATTTTACTCTTTTTTTTATTTATTTTTAACTTTATTTTTTTACTATTTGCTTATTTTAGCTCTTATTTTAAATTTCTATAATTTGTTGGTAAAAAATTTTAAGTTTTGTAATTTCAACGTCTTTTAATGTTAAAGCTGTTTGAGTTTTAACAATTAGTATTTCATTTAGTTTTTATTTTTAAGTTAAGGGGAATTTTTAAAATTATTAATTATATTATCAGAGTTTTTGAGGTAATTTTCTAATTTTTAATTAATTTTTTAATTTAATTATGGCCAATGCAAAATAGGAGTCAACTTGCCATTAAAGGACCTATCCCATGACCGGTCAATCGGGGCATATTCAAGGCACTTCCACTATATTTGTGTGTGTGTTAGTGTTGTTTTATTTTCTATTTTTTTCTTTTCATTTTTTTTTATTTGCTTGTAGTGTTTGTTTTTTCTTTTTCTTTTTTATTTGAACAGAAACGAAAAATACATAACTTTACCATCAGCAAGCTATCACGCATAAGCACCATTAGCTCAAACGGTAGAGCGTTTGCCTAACAAGCAGAAGGTTGTGGTATCGAGCCCTACTCTGACGCCAAGTAGATTTTTTTTAATTCTTAATTTTTTATTAGTTTATTTGAAAGGCTATTTTTAGACACACCACCTTACTGTCACAAGGTGTCTAAACTGTGGCAATTGGTCATTTCCAATGACAACGCCATGTTAAAGTGACGTGTCTCTTTCAAACAAAAACGCCGATCAAGGACCGGTCACTATCCCCTTGGGACCTATCCTGCGTGTCACTTTGGACCGGTCCCTTTCCCCGTAGGGAAAGTAATGTTTTTTTTTTATTTTATTAAAATTAAATAATTTTTTTTTATTAACTTACAAGTAATGGAAATGAAAATTTGTTTGAGTAATAATATCATCGTTGGAGCTAAAACTCTTTTCACTGAGCCATTTCTTTAGGTTTGGTAATAGAAAATATGGCTATAAGGTACCAATTCGCAGCCCAATTCATGCAATCTTGCCATTGAGACTACTCACGTGTGCACCTCTGCATTGTCTTGATGAAAAAGAATTTTTTTCTTGGCCAAATGGGATAATTTTTTTAAATGGTCGTTGAATCGGTTCAATAAGTTGCCATAATATTCGCCGTTTATCGTTTTACCCTTTTGAAGGTAATCGATGTGGATTATTCCGCGTGCATCCCAAAAAACCATCGCCGTGACCTAGTTGGCAGACAAAATCACATTGGCTTTCTTCGCAACCGATTCACTCGGAGAAACCCATTGTTTAGACTACTGATTATTCTCCGGTGTATTGTAATGGATCCATGTTTCATCCACAGTTAAAAAAAAGCCTCAAAAACTCATTCGAATTGTGGTTATTTACTCCAACCAATCCTTTGAAGTTGTCACACGATTGCGTTTATGATCAATTGAGAGTAAATGCGGCACCCATCATTCGGATAGCTTCCTAAGACCCAACTTATCATTTAAAATCGAAACCACAGTACCATATAAAATGCATATGGCATTAAGAATCTCATGCACTTTCACTCTCCGATCGGCCAACAACATATCGTGAATTTTTTCTAAATTTTTGGCTGTCCAGCAAGTTCAGCGTCACTAGTGCTTGTGCGACCACAAAGAAACTCAATAACCCAGTTTTTTACTATTGAAATTGATGGTGCAGAGTCCCCATAGTACTTATTAAGCTTTTTCTTGGTTTGAGTTACGGTTTTTTTTTCGCACTCGAAATTCACTTTTCCCATTTTTACAAAAATCCACGAGGTTAAGCGGATATTTTAATAGACAGTACACTGAAAGGATTATGCTTCATGATATTAACGATATAATTTCATAGAATTTTTTTCGTAGAACCAATGAAGAATTTCATTATGTATATAATATTTAATTAATATTATGAAATTTTTCATAACCTTTCTTTCATAAAATTTCATAATTTCATTAAAAAAATTCATTGAATTTCATGAATTAGATCTCCATAAATTTAATGAAAATGTGCTTTATATATATGAAATTGTTCAATAGTTTTTACTTTTTTTAATTTTTTTTTTATAAAATATCGTCATTTCCGGAGAGAATAATACTTTATAATTTTTTTTTTTTTTTTTAATTAATTTTTTATTATTAATTTTGGACTATGAAATTATTTTATAAATCATATTAATTTTTTCGAAGCTATTTTTTATGAAACTTTTTAATTAATGAATTCTTTCTTTAGATATATTTCGTACATCCATAAAATATGCTACGGTTTTATTACGCCTTTTCAATTTGCTAAGTACTTTTCATTTATCCACTCCAGCTTAGCAACGACAACAACCAACTATAATAAATAATAGTAAATGAAATTGCTTCATAGATTTTATGAAGCTTTTCATTGGCTGAATGATTTATTCATTGGACGAGTGGCCTATTAATTTTATGAAGAATTTTATTAATTTTATGAACTTTTCATAGACATTGACTTTAATGAAACCTGATTCATAGATTCTATTAAAAGTTTCAATGGACGAGTTCCGGTGACAATTTTCATTGAAACTATGAAGAAATTCATTACTGAAGTGAAGATAATTCTCTCAGTTTATTAGTATATTAATAGATGGTACTTGTTGCGTTTCATGTAACTACGAGGGAAGTTCGAAAAGTCACGGACTTACTGATCCGCCATCGTATTTTAGCCTACAGCACTTAAACTACTGAATTGTTTAAACAAATTATGTGAATAAAGTGTGTTTTTTATTTGATTTTCTCTAAATTGTATGGGGTCCGCATAGTTCGGGGACATAGCCAAAAATGTGCCCAAACTATGCTGTATATTAGTCAAATATGTCTTAATACTGTAGCATACACTATGCATATTAGGCTGGGTCGATTTGTGGGGAGGCAAAAAAATCGCCCATGGCTCAGGGAAAATCGTATTCTAGGGATCAAAATAAGAAACTTTGCCGAAGGAACCATACCTCTAAAACGAATTCTACTACCCCCAACTGTTGACTTTTGTCCCGTAGGGTCAAGTTTTGAAAAATCCCACTTTGACCCATTTAGAGTGCCCCAATCGAGTCCAAATGTATGACCGACCCCCACTAACTTTGGAGGGCCGATCCACCCATGCCAGTGGTACACCCCCTGGAACTCCCCTGGGGGGTTCCCCATACAAACATTTTAAAAAATCACCATTTTTGGCACTTTATTTTATTATTTTTTATTTATTTTATTTATTTTTATTATTTTATTTATTTTTTCTCTTTAGAAATTTATTTAGTCAGAACATATGTAAATGAAAAAATTAATTTAACTTAGTAATAGAAAAGAAAATAAAAAAAATTACTGTTTGAAGTCTTTTTTGCTTTCAAGTCTGGGCATTTTTTCTTTTCTATTACTAAGTTAAATTAATTTTTTCATTTACATATGTTCTGACTAAATAAATTTCTAAAGAGAAAAAATAAATAAAATAATAAAAATAAATAAAATAAATAAAAAATAATAAAATAAAGTTACAAAAATGGTGATTTTTTAAAATGTTTGTATGGGGAACCCCCCAGGGGAGTTCCAGGGGGTGTACCACTGGCATGGGTGGATCGGCCCTCCAAAGTTAGTGGGGGTCGGTCATACATTTGGACTCGATTGGGGCACTCTAAATGGGTCAAAGTGGGATTTTTCAAAACTTGACCCTACGGGACAAAAGTCAACAGTTGGGGGTAGTAGAATTCGTTTTAGAGGTATGGTTCCTTCGGCAAAGTTTCTTATTTTGATCCCTAGAATACGATTTTCACTGAGGCATGGGCGATTATTAAATCGACCCGCCCTAATGCATATGTATATGTTCTTGGGCCAAAAAATAGTCGAAATAGTCAGACTATTTCCGAAAATCTTATACATTTTTAAACAAAATCACAAAGAAAACTAAATCATTAAAAGTGTTTTTAATGCGTTTTCCATTCCTAGGAGACCAGAATACATAAAAAAATATATTTGCATGCAGTGTGAAAATGGCTGTAATCTAGTGTTATTATTAGAATGTTTGCTACACATTAAAATACTTAATTGTTAAAGGAAATCTAATCAAATGTACTGAATATATCGGCATACTTAATGGGGAATTTTTATGTATCCCAGTGTAGAAAATCATTACCAGATATGTGGTTATGTAACTACATACTTGGTAATGGTAACTAGTTACTTTTGTTATTACATTTCTTATTACCTTTATATGGCGATGTCGCGAAAAATAATGAGTTGTCGTTACACACCAGCATACGAAAAATCAAAAAATATATCGTTACCTATGTGCTTACCAGTACTGATAAAAATAATGAGTCTAAAAATAAATTTCAAAAAAATATTTTTTATTGTATTTTTTTTTTAAATAAAATTTTCTGGTGCGGGAATCGAACCTGGGTCTACAGATTGCCAGTCAACAGCTCTACCATCTGAGCTATATCGACATGTAATATTTAATAGATAAATACACAATTGACCTGCTGCACACAAGTAAGCTTACTCGCCAACATACAAAAAATCAAAAAATATGTGGTTACCAGTATTTAAAAAATATTGAGTCTAAAAATAGATTTCAAAAAATTTTCAAAAAATTCTAAAAAATTTATTTCAATTTGAAATAATGATAAAAATAAGTCATTATCAGTAACTCATTATTATATGTTTTAAAATAATGCAGAAGGTAAGAGGGTGTCATTACTGGTACTCCAAAAAATAATGATATGTCATTACCGTTTCTACACTGGGTATATAACCCTATTTGATATTTCATATAAGACCATTCACATTTAGCGTGTTTTTTAATCACCTGGATTTACAATTTTTCATACAAAAAATGGATTTATTAAATCCAAAAAAAAAGCTGGATTTAATAAATCCACAATAAAAGCACAAATATATGAAACAGCCTATTAATTTAATGTCAGAAAAAAAACGAATGAAAATTAAAAGAGAAACAAAAAAATTGAAAAACTAACAAATAAAAGGTTTTTCTTAAATTTTTTTTATGAAATATGTTTAGAAAAAAACTACACCTCACCAAATACATATTTTTCATCTTGGACATGGAGAAATAGCTCAAATAGAAATGGAAATTTTTCACTCTACAGTAAGTAATTTAATTAAATCCAATTAGTGAATATTAAATATTGCAATGGAATTTTTCAATTGTGTAAAAATATAAATTGAAGTGATAAAACTGAAAAGGCAGACTGTTGATCGCTGTTTATGTAAAATATAATTATAAATTAAAAGTTAAAGTAGAAACCTTCATCATCGAATTCGGTATTAAAAATTAGGGTAAAAGAAGTGTCGGACATAAATTTTTTTAAAATAGGAAAAATCTAACCCCATCTGTTGAGCACTTTTAGAAATACTTTTTGGATTTATTAAATCCAAGTGATTTGAAAAAACGGCTATTATTCATATAAAATTTCTTTTTAATGTTGTACCGAATTGTCTTCAAAAAAACCCACACACAAAATTAATCAGAAACAGAAATATTTATGATATTAATATAAACATTGTATCAGACTATGATATAGTCTGATATTATATTTTAATTCTAAAATGTGAATTTTTTCACACAATTACAATCGATAGAAATAAACGAATAAAGTTTTCTTGTTTGTTTTTACTTTTTTCGCTCTCCGGGTAAACAGTTTTTCTATATTTTCAAAAGTCAGCAAAAAGCCAACAATAACTTTAGCACAGATGTGTCAATTGCTGCAGTTTGCAAATATTTACACTTTTTCAACACATTTTGTTAACCATTTTGTATATAAAATATAAAAAAAAACTTTTGTAACAAAACTTTTGCTATTGTATCATATATCTCTATTACAGAGCTGAAAAAGCGGGGGAGAGGAGGGTTTTTACAAAAGGGCCACCATCAATGAAAATTATAATTTATTAACTACGAATATATCATTTTGTTATTTTAATATATATTTAATAAATTCAATTCAATTTATTTATGCACATAGCAAAAATAAACCAAGTATAAATTTTGTCGAAATTTTCATTTAAACGAACTTGACAATAAACTAAATTGACCATATACATATGTATATACCTACCATCTCTACTATACATATATCGTATATATATATATTAACTAAATTAAATACAAGTGTTAATTTATGTATACCACTTACACATATACTCAGGAAATTATGTAGGTAGAATTAACTGCAAATGACTATTAAAAAAAAAAGAAATAATAAATAAAAAAATAAATAAATAAAAAAAAAATATATAGTTATAATTAAATTTTAGGCAATTTTTATAAATTTAGTTTATTCTATTATTGTAAATTGTTATCTAGTAGTATTCAAACCGTATTTGGCCCATAAGGCTTTGTTTATAAATATTTTTTTGAAATAAAATAAATAAATAACTGCATTTGCAGTTGAAAAGGTTTACACTAATTTTGCAATTAAATCAACTACAACATGTAGTTTAACTGCTAAAAATAAACTGTAAATTACAGTAAAAACAACTCCAAATGCAGTTAAAACAACACACATGCAAATTATTGTAAAACTGTACAACCAACTACAAATATAAAACGTACACAAAAATTATTGTAAAATTGTAAAAAGTACTGTTTCTATTAGTTAAACTTATTGTTACACCCAGAAAACAGATTCAGTTCTGATAACCGTATTTGTAGCCAATAGCATGGTTCGTTTGTGGTAGCCGAATTTTTTAGTTGTGGCAACAGAACACCAATTGAGACAGGACTAATTTGACTATGGCAACAGAACTTCAGTTGTATCAAGAATAATTCGGTAGCCACAACCGAAATATTCATTTGATGCAACTGAACCATTCGATTGGCAACAAATGGGGTTGTCAGCACCGAATCTGTTTTCTGGGTGAAAGATTACTAATGCCAGATATTAATTTCATAAAAACAAATTTAAGAAACATTCTTAACTTGATTTTATTCTCAAATAAATTTCACAATTGAGAAACAAAATGTATACTTAATATCACTTATCCCAGGAAGAATTTCTGTTCCAAAGAATCGGTTGTAGAATAGCTACTTTTCATTCACAACCCCTTCTACTGTCGATTCTAACACCGATTCTTTTTGTTTGAAAGTGTCCCAAAATCAACACCTTCTATAGCTCCAAAGTGGAACCGGTTGCTCTAGAATCAGTTTTGGAACTAATTCTGGAACTGATTCTACGTCACCCACACCTTCCATATAGGATCCCAGGAACTGGTTCCGGAACCAGTTCCATGGAATCGGTTGCAGTGGAACCAGTTGTAGAATGGGTGTGGTTTGCTACCGATTGTAAAAAATTTTCCTGGGATGTTATTTACTTTTGTATGTATATTCCTTTTTTCTGCAGGTAAAAAGAATGTAAATATTATACTAACATTATTATATTAATAATTTAATAAAATTTTTAATATTTAATAAAATTTATAACTTTTTCTCTTTCTGGGGCCACAGTTGATCACATTTTCAACTCTTAAATATGAGATTAGGCAGCTAAAAAATAGAAGTTCTTTAAATTGTTCTCCTCTAAAACATGTACGAAGCTCCTAAAGATCAGAAGGTCCATGTCGGGAGACTTCCCTTGTAAGTAAAACAACTGCAATTGTTGTTAAAATAACTACAACCGCATTACTACACAAATAATTGTCTTGTAGAAACTGCACAACTTTTCTGAGTGTATTTGTATATGAGTAACTATACTATACATACAAACAATATGCATGTATGTTTGTGTATATATCTGACTAGTATAACCCAAAGTCTATTTACACTATGAATAAGTCTGTATGTTTACATTGTATTGTTTGCCATCTTACCCGTACATCTTTTGATAATCCCATGAATAATTATAGGACAGCAGTAAATTAAAAATATCCCAAAGGCAATTTATCTTATTACAAACAAGACATGGAAGAAAATTATGCTTAAAATACGAAAATATACAAAAACTAAAAAGGATAATATTTATAAGCAAATTAAATGTAGTTGATTTTAAATTTTTTTACTAGATTAATGATGCTTTAATATACTAATAAATTTTAGTAAGAAGATCATTAAAAGCTGAAAATCGGCGACAAAGGAAAGTTTTAATTAATGTACGAAGGTCGCCATTATATATTTTTGACAAACAGCACTGCAGCAATGACACATTACTTTTTAAAAGAAAACAGTACAGCGTGGTGTTCGTTAATCGACGGTTACAATCTATATATATAAAAATAAGTTGGTATATGTTCGTCATTTTATAACTCGAGAACCACTCAACCGATTTACTAACCAATACATGCGTTGGAAAGGTCTACTTTTACTGATGGTTCTCAAAAAAATGACGAAAAATGTCTACGGATACGTGTTATACGCACACTTTTGTGATGATGTGTTTTTCCCATATAAAATGTGTGATCGATATACAAATTTTTATCTTTCAACAGATTTCTGTCAACCGATTTCAACCAAAATTTCAGGGTACGTTGAGGATGGTTTGTAGATGGTTCATGTGAAATTGTCACAGTGGTTCCGGAGATATGGCGTCCCCACATATAAAATTTTCGTGTTGCTATGGCGTTATTATGACAACCAGGCAGCACTTATATCATTAAACTAATTTAATCTAAGCTCATCCTATCTCATTTATCTCATCTCAATTTTTTTTTTTTTGTGGAAACACTTTTATTTTTTGTGGAAACTTTTTTTTTGGAAAATATTTTTTTTTTTTTTGTGGAAAAAGTTTTTTTTTCGCAAAAAAATTTTTTTTTAAACTTTTTGTTTTGTGAAAATATTTTTTTTTTTTGTAGAAACATTTTTTTTGTGAAAACTCTTTTTTTTCTTGTGCAATATTTTTTTTTGGAAAGTTTTTTTTTTGTAACATTTTTTCATGGAAACTTTTTTTTAAGGAAACTTTTTTTTTGGGGAAACTTATTTTTTGTGGAAACTTTTTTTTGTGCAAACACTTTTTTGTGGAAACATTTTTTTTGTGAAAACTTTGTTTTTGTTGAAATACTTTTTTTTTTGTTGAAAAAAAAATTTTTTTTTGGTAAACCTTTTTTTTAGTGGAAACACTTATGTTTGTGGAAACACTTTTTTTTTGTGGAAACACTTTTTTTGTAGCAACACTTTTTTCTTGGAAACTCTTTTTTTTGTGGAAACTTTTTTTTGTGGCAACACAGTTTTTTTATTTTGTGGAAACTTTTTTTGTGGAAATACATTTTTTTTTGTGGAAACACTTTTTTTTTGGAAACACTTTTTTTGTGTAAACTTTTTTTTGTGGAAACATTTTTTTGTAGAAACACTTTTTTGTGGAAACACTTTTTTCTGGAAACACTTTTTTTTGTGGAAACATTTTTTTTAACAAACTTTTGGGAAAGAAAATTTGTCCACAAGGACTTTTTTTAAAACTTTTTCGGGAAAGAAAATTTGTTTACGCGCACTTTTCTTTTAAACACATTTTTTTTTTTAACACAAATTTTTATTAAGGAAAGTAATATAGAGTTGGTTTACGACCATTTTTTTTTGTTTTTTTAACCACTTTTTCTAACACACTTTCGGTAAAGAACGGGGAAATTAAACGGGGAACAAGTGGAATTGAAACTCGAGAAAATGGCAATGGAAGAGAGAACGAATGGAATGGGATGCGGAACGAAATGAAACAGAACGGGGAACGAATGGATGCGCAATGACAATAAACAAAACCCAAAGAGAGTCATAGTGTTACATAGTGTCATATAAGAGTGACTGACTGACTTATGCTTTTTCACCAAAGTATAAATAAAATCCAAAAATGAAATTTTTTGTGCCTTTAATTACGAAATTAAGCGGAAACGGGTCTTAATTTTAATAAATATTGGTACTAATACTAAATTTATTCTTTTTATCAAATTTCATAATAATTCGTTTTCAAGTTAAGACGATGTCCCAGAAAGGTATCCTCATAGAATCCTGAATGTGCTTGGACCAAAGTAATGACTTTTTTAAAAGCTAAAGCTGTAGTCTTACTTTGTGTGTATTATCAATGGTTTAAAAGTAACTTAAATATATTTTTCAGATTTTTGAAAATTGTATTAGTTTTAGAATATTAGGTGGCGAACTTTTATTGAGGCTGTTTATTTCATATCCCTGTTATATTATTTTACTTCGGTGGGGTAAAGTGCTATGGGAATAGTGAAGGAGGACACTGTATTAGGGATAAAAAACTCATACACATTATTTTTCCAAATTGATGTTTCGGTCGCTGGGGATCGAATCCGCAACCACATGTGTAACATTTCAACGCGCTAAACATTACACCACAGCTCTCACATCGTCATCGTTATTTATTGTTAATTATTAAATCTGTCTATTTGATTTTGTTTTTATTTAAAAAGTATAAAATTTTGTTTTAATCTAAGCTTCCTCTGAATAATAATTTTTGAAATTATTTATTTTTTTAAATAAGCTCCTAATAAGCATTCTCAAGGAGGCTTTTATTTTGAAGATTTTTACATTACTAAAAAACATTGTATTTCATTTTCATAAAAATATTTAATTCCTATACAAAACAAGTTACATTTTAAACCTTAAGGTACGCTAACAACGTAGCGGGCTTGCCTGATACGACAAAATTCGTTTTCGGTTTAACTGACATCCCAAAAACTAGGCCTAAGGCACGCCGCTAAATCTAGCGGGCTTGCTTGTGTTTCATCATCTGCAACTTTATTAAAAATAAAAAAATTGATTTTGGTAAAATTTTTGTTCTTTTTATGAACTTTGACTATTTTTTCTTAATTTCGAACAAAAATCTAATTATATTCTAAAATAATATTTTAATTTCAAACAATTTATTCGAAATAGATATAATCAATTGCTGCAAGATCAAAAAATGATTATCAGTTCATATCATTCAAATCGTGAATCATTCAATTGAACTAGTTCGTTCATGAATGACACAACTAATATATTATACAAACGAATAAAGCCCGTTATTTTGTTCGTACTTTTGCGAAAAAAAGGTGTCAAACTCCATATAAAAAAATATTTTTCACTTCCTTGGAATTGCTGCGAAATTCCAGTGGAATTTTTTCGCATCAATTTAATAGACATGACCTTTTGAAAATGTAGAGAAAAAGTGACACTTAAGTTGGTTGTGATTGTCTGTAAAAAATTTGTTCCTTTTAAAGGTTCTATTATAGTTTTTCTGCTCCAAACATAAAGCGAAATTTTTTCGCTCTTTTGAATTAAAAACTGGGCTAAAATTAAAATAGTTTTTCTTGATCAAAACATATTCGAGAAATATTTCAGATTTGAAAATATATCGGTTTGTCAAATTCAAGTTGTTTATTAGTTTACAATGAATTCGATTTATAAAATTGAACACGTTCACCAGTGAATTTATACATTTGATTTAATAAAAAGAACTATTGCAATTGAACTAATTCTTTGAATTTGTTGTGTGATGAACGCGTTCAGCTGAACGAATTCAGTGAATTACTTAAGAAAAGGAATTCATTCAATTCTAGGGAAAATTTAATTTGATTGGTAGTGAATTCATTCAAAAAGGAATTAATTATTTAAAGCTCTGATTTAAAATAGTTGATATTACAGTGATTTTAATTGCAAATTTAGTTAAAAATAATTGAAATTGTAGTTAATTCAAATGCAATTGCCGTGTACACTTTTTTATCTGCAATTTCAGTTAATTTTACCGACATTATTCTTTTAGTGCACTACTTTTGGCAAAATTATTTGAACATTAATCGCAAATGTCTTGTTTTCAAAGTCTTCAAAAAGTAGTGGAAGACCGAAAAAAATAAATGATCCATTTATATTAATGAAGAAAGTTCTCCTAAAGTTTTGACTTAATTTGTATGCATGTAAGAGAGGACACTGCAAACCCAGCTGTAGGTCCTATCAATGCAATCTCAAAATTATCAAGGTTATGAAAAATTCGAATTTGTGAAAAAAAATTCAAAATTAGCAAGATTCGCCGAATACATAATCAATAAAACATTGCTACTGATCACTCTTTTGAGTTTTGAAATAATAATATTTTGTTATTTACTTCAAATAATTTGAAGTAATTGAACAAATATTCATATTTCAAAGCTGAAATATAAATATTTTGAAATATATGAAATATGTAGTTAAGTAAAATACTTATTACATATTTGAAATACTTTGCTATATTTGAAATTTTTAAATATTTTAAATATTTGAAAGTTTTGAAATATTTGAAACATTAAAAATTTTTGAAATATTTAAAATTTTTGAAATATTGTAATATTTGAAGTATTTAATATTTTTTAAATGTTTGAAATATTTGTAATTTTCGAAATAGTTAAAAGTTCCCAGTGTAGAAAATCATTACCAGATATGTGGTTATGTAACTACATACTTGGTAATGGTAACTAGTTACTTTTGTTATTACATATCTTATTATCTTTATATGGCGGTGTCGCGAAAAATAATGAGTTGTTGTTACACACCAGCATACGAAAAATCAAAAAATATATCGTTACCTAGGTGCTTACCAGTACTGACAAAAATAATGAGTCTAAAAATAGATTTTCTAAAAAATAAATTATACAAAAAAAAAATATTTTTTATTGTATTTTTTTTTTTTTAATAAAATTTGCTGGTGCGGGAATCGAATCTGGGTCTACAGATTGCCAGTCAACAGCTCTACCATCTGAGTTATATCGACATGTAATATTTAATAGATAAAAACACAATTGACCTGCTGCACACAAGTAAGCTTACTCGCCAACATACAAAAAATCAAAAAATATGTGGTTACATATATCCTTACCAGTGTTTAAAAAATATTGAGTCTAAAAATAGATTTCAAAAAATTTTCAAAAAAAACTAAAAAATTATTTTCTATTTGAAATAATGATAAAAATAAGTCATTATCAGTAACTCATTATTATATGTTTTAAAATAATACAGAAGGTAAGTGGGTGTCATTATTGGTAGTCCAAAAAATAATGATATATCATTACCATTTCTACACTGGGTTACTAAATTTTTTTTAAGTTTTAATTTAATATTTCTTTTCTGCACATTAAAAAAATATTAAGTTATAGCGCAGAGGTTAAGAAATACATAATGAAATTTAAAGTCAACCCTACTTTTTGTATAAATTACTGTAGGGACAAAGTACTAATTATTAAAAGTTAAATTTTTCTATCATGTCTAAATAAAAGCGGATTTACCCCCCGTTTCCACATGCAAGTGCAAGTTCGAAAAACTCAATCCACTCACACTTTTTCACTAATACTATCACACTTATACGACTTGCGGCTCAACTTGCAAGTAAATTTTGAAGACAGTGGATTTTTGATACTTGCGGCAAGTGAAATGACAGAATAAAGAAAACAGTGTTGCCTAGTATTGTTTTCTATTAATTTACTATTAAAAGTTGTAATGCATCTGATTTTGCATTTATTTGTAAAAAAAAGTAAAAAAGAAAAATTTTTTGAAAAAAAAAAAATTGGTGTGAACAAAGTTTTTCCCAGCTTTGTTAGAATATTGAACACTTGGCAATACTGGAGTGCTATTTAGTGACAACCATGCGCGGTTCCAGCAATTAATATAATGGGAAAAATCATACGCCTCAGTGGCCAACTCAATGTATTTGTCTACTGTGGCGTATGATTTTTCCACTTATATTAATTGCTGGAACCGCGCATGGTGACAGCCTATGCCTTCGACGACATTTTAAAAATGAACTTGCAGCAAGTAATGTGGACACATGTAAAATTTTCATTTCTTTTCGGTAATTTTCTAAATTTTTGCTGATAATACGTATTCTCAACTAGCAACCATTTACTTCCATGTGGAAACGGGGGGTTAGTTTAAACTTGCCACAGATATGCAATTTTTAGACATTAAGGAATAATAGCAACATTGTGAAGGCTCCGAATTCCAACTCTCATAATTTTTCGGACCACTCTAATATACATGTTTTAATTAAATAAAAAGTTTTAAATATTTCCTCATTCCATACATGTAAATAAGTTGTTGATAAATTTGTAAACATAACAAACACATGCAAGCAAATAAATTATACTCGTTTTATACTGTGGCTGTGACAAATTTGTGTTATTTATTTAATACATACACACCCATGCAGGTATGTGTATGTGTGTGTGTGTGTATCAATGCTGCTGTGTATATGAAATGTTGATGATAATACTGCTTCTAGAATTGCTAGATTTAATGACTTTATATGTTTTGAATGCTAATGGCAAATAACACACTCACACTTTTTATTTGCCATTTCCCGCAAACACATACACAGTTACACACTTATATATAAGAGACATAGAAAAAAATACCGAAATCTTCAAAATAGAAGAAGATTTTAAGATGTTTTAAGTTGTAGAAGTAGTGTAAGTTAAAAACGCACAATACCATTAAGTAGCGTAACGACAATAAAAAAGATAATGGATCAAATGGTATAGAAGCAAAAACAAAAAAAACAAAAACAAAAGAACACTTTACCACCCTACCATTACATCTTTCTCTTTTGCTTTGCCTGAGATTCCATATTAAATGTCTGATGAGCCACAAGTATGTATGTTAAACATAAATAAACAGGAAAAAACAAAACGAAGCACAATGAAAAGAATATAGTTGCCGGGAGTAGGTATAGTTATAATGATAATGACGATGATGAAGAGGAGGTCGAGCAATAATGAAGATGTGTATCTTGTCTTTTATACCGTGTACCACTGCACGCAGAAAAATAATGTAGCAATCGTATTTTAAGTCTAGTTTTTATTTACACAACCAATAAATTTGGTAGGTACAATCATTTTCCAATTTGATTCCTCAATATTTTGAGTGCTACAACAAAAATTGCGTTGTATTAACCCAATTTTGTTGTAAAAACCAGTATTTGTTTGTAGCAACTTATTTTAGTCGTTGTTACCGAATTCCAAATGGTAACTAATAACATATTTCTCTATGTGTATGTATGTGTGTGTTGTCGAATAACTTCCTTAAGCAAAAGTCAGTAAAAAGAAACTTTACAGTTACAGGATTTATAAGTTTCCCGATTTTTGTTGGTAGTTCTTATGCCACAAAAAAATAAAGAAACAATGACAAAAACAATAATACTACAATGACAACAACGGCACGAACAATAATAATCAATGATAACAATACTACTTTGTTTCGTTGTTGTTGTATTTTGTTGCCATTTGATTGTATGTATTTGTGTATCCTTTTTGTTCTTATTCTTGTCATCTTCTTGAGCTTGTAGATTGTTGTTTTACTTTTTAATGGATTTATTACTTTATGTGTGTGCAGCAGCTTCGTTATATTTTTACGACTATGATATTATTACACAGGCATACACACACATAGAGCTACACACACACACACACACAATATAAGATAAAATAAATGCAAACATATATTTTTGTAATTCTAAAGCTATTAATGCTGTACTGGCTTAAAAATCCGATACAACGATACCCAAAAAAAAAAAACATTATCAAATAAGTGGTTACATAATGAAACTAAAAGTTTTTGCTGCCTATAATTCGGCATCTGTAATAGTTTATTTGTGTGACAAAGTCGTTTTTATAAGCAGTATAGCTTTCACGCGACTACACTCAGATAAAAAATTTAGTAAAAGAATTTTTAAACAGTTATCAACCGCACTTTACTATTTTTGTACTGATTTTTAGTACAGTTTTTTTTTAGTAATAATTTTTGCTATTCTCTTATTACAAATTACGGATTTTTTTTAACCAATTTTCGTTGCTGATTTCAGCAAAACATTTTACGTAGTTTTCAAAACCGAGTGCTAAACTGAGCAAAAAAAATATACTAATTTAACAACAAGTGGGTACTTTGAGTTAATTTTATTTACAAGAATTCATTGATTTTTTAGAATTCTTGTTTAGTTTATATTTGTTATTATTGATATATTCTTAGTTTGGAAATAAAACTGAGAAAATTGTATTGTATCTCCAATGCATAAAAAGGTAATAACTGGAGAACCGTTTGCAATTTTTACTCCCAATTTCAAGTTAAAGTAATTTTAATTTTTTTGGAATCAAAGGAAAAGATTTAATTTTTTTTAGATTCTACTGTTTTCTTTTTTTTAATTTTTTATTACATTTTTTTTGCTAATTTCAGCTGATTGATTTTAAATTGCAGTTTACAACAATTTACTGAAATTTATTAGCGTCTACTAATTATTTATACTAATTACTAGGGCAAGGAATTCCATGCAAATGCATGTTTTTTCTCCATAGTCCAAAACTAATATGGACTAAACATTTATCCGAATCATTAAATTTAGAACAAAATGGCATCGATTTGTAGTTGCATATTTTTGCATATTTTGACATAAATGCATGTTTTTGCATATTTCGACTTTAAATGCATATTCGGTGCCTTTTTAATGCATATTTTTTTGCTTTTTAATGCATATATGTGCATATTTTTAATTTTTAGTAGCATTTTTTATTTAAAAAAAAATATAAAAAATTGATACGTTTTCATATTTTGATTCAATCAAAATAAACATTTTTAAACCTTATTGATCTATGAAAAATCTTCGAGTTCTGCGTCTGTTTGCTAACTAACCCAGTGTAGAAAATCATTACCAGATATGTGGTTATGTAACTACATACTTGGTAATGGTAACTACTTACTTTTGTTATTACATTTCTTATTACCTTTATATGGCGATGTCGCGAAAAATAATGAGTTGTCGTTACACACCAGCATACGAAAAACCAAAAAATATATCGTTACCTATGTGCTTACCAGTACTGACAAAAATAATGAGTCTAAAAATAGATTTTCAAAAAATAAATTATATAAAAAAAATATTTCTTATTGTATTTTTTTTTAATAAAATTTGCTGGTGCGGGAATCGAACCTGGGTCTACAGATTGCCAGTCAACAGCTCTACCATCTGAGCTATATCGACATGTAATATTTAATAGATAAAAACATAATTGACCTGCTGCACACAAGTAAGCTTACTCGCCAACATACAAAAAATCAAAAAATAAAAATAGATTTAAAAAAATTTAAAAAAAAATTAAAAAATTATTTTCTATTTGAAATAATGATAAAAATAAGTCATTATCAGTAACTCATTATTATATGTTTTAAAAAAATGCAGAAGGTAAGTGGGTGCCATTACTGGTACTCCAAAAAATAATGATATGTCATTACCGTTTCTACACTGGGAACTTAAATATATTTTAATGATTTAAAGTGCATTATTTTTGCAAATATAATAGTTTTAGTGCATATTTCTTATATTTTTAGTGCATATTTTTCTTTTTTAACCGCATATTTTAGGCGCATATTTTCCATTTTTAAGTGCATGAAATTCCTTGCCCTACTAATTACATTGTACAAAAATTATTGATATTTAGGAAATTTTTTAACTGATTTTATCAAATCGACTTTAAATTGCAGTTTACAACAATTATGCTAAAATTTAGTAGCGGCTACCAATTTTGCTACTAGTTTTGTTGTACCACAGATCAGCAGACATGTGTTGTTAAAATAAGCAAAAAATACCGCTGTGCTCAAAACAGTTAAATTTCCTGTAATAGCAGCAAAATTTTCAGTAGCCACTACAGGCTTTTTTGGTTGAGTGTAAGGCTATACGCATTTAAATCCAGATTTTGACCCCAAAGGTTTTGAGGAGTATGTGAACTTTCCCCTTTTTGCCCCTCTTCGTAGACATTTACAAAAACCTCATCTTAGTAGATTCCCACGCTGAACAAGGTGCAGTATATGCTAAATTTCAGGTTTTTAGGTCCTGACCTTTGGGACGGATGATTAAGAAAACATTTTCAATAAAATATCTCTTCAGTGAATTAGCCCATACCCCAGGTAACATGTGTTTTGAATTTCATGTTTTTAGCGAAGGGATTTGGGCAGGAGGCCAGCTCATTATACTAATTTTTAACAAATTTTTAGTTGAAACACTGATTTAAACAAAGATTTTAGTTATCCTCATTCGACACTATACTAAAAATCCTCAGTACTTTAACTAGTTTTGAGTGTTAATTTTCAAAACTATTTATAACTAATTTTTAAGAACCCATTCGTTAAATTTTACAAAATTTATTGTTAAAATATAATATTTTCATGCTTCTGTTATTACCCGGTAGATGGCGCCACCAGTGTCTCCGAAGTTTTAAAGATGGCGCTATTTCTTTCCCTCCCGATTTTTTCAAAATGGCCCATATCTCGAAAACTAAGGGAGATAGAGCAAAATTGACGAAAATAAAACCCCAGCGAAAGGGGTTATCTCTATCCAAAAATGGACCATGGTGGGGCCTTGGAGCCTAGAGAATTTTTTATAAAAATTTTCCACTTCACCAAATGGCCCATATCTCGAAAACAAAGCGAGCAAAACGGACAAAATGTCTTGGAGTGACTTTGCATGCCCTTATATTATATGGACTATGACCGGGGAGGGTCCCGAGACCCTAAATTTGAACAAATTTTACAACAAATACAAATAAAACTGTAGTTTTACAGATTTTTTACTTAAATTTAGATTTGTTAAATTTAACAAAAGAATTTGTTATAATCAAAAACAGGAGTAAATTTCGTTAAAGTAACAAATTTTCTGTCCAGCCAACAGGCGTATTATTTTAAGTGTACAATACTTAATATTTTATTTTGTCCGATAGTGTATATCCTGAAAATTGTAAATCCAAGCCACATTCATAGCCAGTCGTCCTATCAAAAATTATTTACATTTGTCAGTATACTATATATTGTATTGGTTTTATATTAATATGATCAAATTATATATATTTGAACGTGACATAATATCAGTATTTAACATTTAAAAGAGCACACATTGACAAAAGCATAAGATTGTGATTCCATATCTATAGTTAATGAATTGGTAGCAAATTTAGTCACAAAATGATGTCGATTTTTAACTTTTTTTTGTAGTTAGTGATAACACAGTAAAACAGGAAAATTCATCTTTAATAATTTCACCGTGAAGTTAAAGAGGACCATCACAAAGTCCCTAAATGGTTTTGTAGAGTTAGTGCGGTCTTTTATTTTAAGGGCTTTTGGAGATTTCGATTGCTAATTTGTTACTACTTCCAAACATATTTGTATTAAAAATTATCAAAATCAGTCCTGCAGATTTTAATAATTTTCAATACAAAGTTATTTGTTAGAATAAATAGAAATGATAAACTTGTGGTCGCCGTTACAATATTAACAGACATTTCGAGAGGCCATAAAATAAAAGTCCAAGTTATAATTCCAAAATCTTTTGCAGGGATTTGTTTCAGTGAGGGTCTTTTTTCGTTTCACATTGGAACGATAGAACCTGACGGCGGAGAATCAAAATTTGTTATAAAGTGTAATTTTCATCATTGTCGTCAGTATCGTTACAAAAATGAAGCACATAAGAATGATATTTAGTATCGTCTTCCTTATAAGGAAAATTCTTTTTAATTTTAATTTATGCATTTTTTATGTGGTATGTGTGTGTGTGTATGTACATATGTATGTGTTTATATATGTGTGTGTGCGCTTTTATTTTTTTATTTATATAACATTTCCGTTGACATTTTTGTTACTAGACTTTTGTAGTATCTTTTTGTTGATGGTGTTTGTTTTTATTTTTTTTCTTTTTGTTGCTTCCGGCCTAAATTTTCTTTAACTGTTTCTTTATAGCAGTTAATTAACTTTTGTTTATGTTTCTACAATTTATTTTGTGTTCAATTTAGCTCAGCTCCTCTTTTAATTTCCTCCTTTTTATTTTCATTACATTCTTGCAGAGTAAGTCACAACATCTTTTTAACTTTTTATTGTTACTTCCAGCTATTATAATGTTAATCATTGTTTTTGTTTTGTTTATTTATTTTTATTTTTTTGTTTTAGTTATTTCTTTAAGGGAGTTTATGGTTAATTGATGGCTAATAGGGTCATTGGTTACATATCTTTTCATAGATACTTTTGGGAATTATATTGTGCAGCTTGGTCGATGAAATAATAATGAGTCATACTCAAAAACAAGGGAGTATTGCAAAATAAAAATATTGAATTTATTGCTTAATCATAACTTCAAAAAAGAGTTATAGTACCAATTGTATAGTCAGAATTTGCTACACTCAACCAAAAAAGTTTGTAATGGCTACTGAAAATTTTGCTGTTATTAGGGGAAATTTAACTGTCTTGAGCTCAGTGGTATTTTTTGCTAATTTTAGCAACACATGTCTGCTGATCTGTAGTACAACAAAATTAGTAGAAAAAATTAGTAACCGCTACTAAAATTGTTGTAAACTGCAATTTAAAATCGATTTGCTAAAATGAGTTTAAAAATTTGCTAAATATCAATAATTTTAATACAATGAAATTAATATAAATAATTATTAGACGCTACAGAATTTCAGTAAATTGTTGTAAACTACAATTTAAAATCAATCTGCTGAAATTACAAAAAAAAGTGTGCTAAAAAATAAACAAACTATAAAATCTAAAAAAAGAAATTAAAATCAAATTTAATAAAAAAAATATTTTCTTTTCTTTAGATTGTAAAAAATGTATAATTATTTCAACAACTTGATATTTGGAGTACAAATCACAAACTGTTCTCCAGTTATTAGCTCTTTATGCACTGGAGATATAATAAAATTTTCTGAATTTTATTGCATTTGCTAACTAAGAATATATCAATAATAACAAATAAAAACTAAGAAAGAATTCTGAAAAATCAACGAATTTATGAAAATAAAATTTCCTTAAAGTATCCACTTGTTGTTAAATTAAAATTATGATAAAATGTTTTGCTGAAATTAGCGACGAAAATTAGTAAAAAAAAATCCGTAATTTGTAATAAGAAAATAGCAAAAATTATTAGTAAAAAAATTTTACTAAAAATCAGTAAAAAATAGTAAAATGCGATTAAAATTTTGTATTACTTTTTTATCTGAGTATAGGAATATTTATGTAAAACGAAAGGTATTTGGGAGGCCTATTTACCAGTGCTACAAACATGCTTAAGCATGCTTATTTGTTTACTGCATAACGTAAAATATAAATATTTTAGGTGTTTTTGTATGGGGATGTATACAGGATTAAAAGTAAGATTCACATATATTTATTAATCCTTATAATTTTTAAGTGAGGGCGTGTTTCGGCTTTTTTCGATATTCTGCCAAGTTCGGGTTTGAGACGGTTTTTCCAGAAGGTCTATATTTTTAAAGATTTGGGAACCTATGACTCTATTTAACATGGGTATCAAACTTTTTATTTTTGAGAGTACATTCATGTTATGTAAAAATAATTTTAAAATTCCTAAATTCGAGACATGTCGTCTTACAAAAAGTATGAAAAGTGAAGTTTTCTGCAAATATCTTTTTCGGTTGTTATACAACATCCCAGCAAAAAAACAATTGGATGTAATGCTTTACAAACTACTTCGTTCATTGCTTCACAAGTACAAATTAGTGTATTTTTATTGCTTTTTTAGAAGTTATGCTGAACAACTTCAAAAAAGCACTTCTTTCATTGCTTCCAAAGTATCTGTTAGTATATTTTTACAGCTTTTTTAGAATTACTTCTGAACAACATCCAAAAAATAACTTAAGTATTACTTCTAAAGAGTAATTGCTCTAAAAGTGATCCTAAAAAGAGATTTTGATATCGTTTGGCATTTGCAAACAGAGGGTCGCGGGTTCGATTCCCGGCGGGACCAATACTTTTCTCTTTTTATTTTTTTTTTTTTTATTTTAATAATTTTTTTTTTAATATTTATAATTAATTGGTTTAAAGTCAAAATTTTTTTTTAATTAATAAAAATGTATACATATATATAAAAAATTAGCGTTTTATGCACCTGTAAAAATAGTACTTAAAACAATGTTGAATTGGAGTACACTTGTTTAATAAGTACTTTTATTGAAGAGAATAAGGAACAATAGGCCTTTTATTAAACACTGGGTTTATTTTATTTTGTTAAAAAATCCATATTCTGTTTTCTAAGTGGTGTTTTTATGCCAGTCAACTTTTATATCAAAGAATAGCTCAGCGGTAGAGAGCTAGACTAGCAATCATGAGGTCGCAAGTTCGATACCTGGTGGCGGAAATAAAAAAAGTTTTGTAAAATAAAAAAATATAATTTTTTTACGAGGAATTTTTTTTAGCTTTTAATTGGGAAAAAGAGTTTCCTTTGCACTCGTTCAAAAAGTACTGAAAAAATGTTGAAGTGGGATTATTCCTCTCCTATGACAACTCAATGTTAAAATCATTAATGTTTATGTTTAAAAAGAACTACATCTAGATCATCAATTGTAGTTCTTTTTCTACTGCTCTGGCATCTCTTTTTTTGCTGAGCAGTTATATACAAATTACAAAAAATCGACTAAATGTTTTTACTTATCTAATCAAGGGTTAGGTACTACATATATAAACAAAATATATTCAGATTGACGGACGGACAGACGTACATCGCTTAGTCGAATCAAAAAGTTATCATGAGTAGATCAGTATACTAAAATATGGGCCTAGGTCCAATATGTTTTGATAATGGTTATTCTATTAATCGAACAATTTTTCTCAAAAATTGTTCGAATAATTTAAAATGTCCAAATTTCGAATAACGATTAATTCAATAATTTCATACGATTAATCGATTAATCCAAATTGGTAGAAAATTACAAAAAATTTTAAAAAATATAAATTTTTTATTTAAATAAATGTGCTAAAAACTCAAAAATTTTTTCAAAAATTGTGATAAATAATTTGCTGTACGCTTTTACCTATCCGGATTTCATTCTGGCCTAAGAAAATAATTAAGGGACGACCTTTTAGAATTTCTAGAAATATTTGTTAGCTTCAACTCAATGAGAATTTCATGTTTTCAAGTAGGAGCGTTAATAAATAGCTTAAATCCCAAAGAAAAAACAAAAACAAAATAAAATTATCAGAGTTTGCTTTATCTTCCAAATTGCTACCCTGTTGTTGTGACTTATCTAGTGGTATCAATTTACCGGCAAAACTGTTGAGTTATAGAAAAACGTTATATGAACAGATTAAAGGAATTGTAATTTTTAATTTTTTTTAAATTGTTTGCGCAAAATCGGACTAGTGGTTCTTGAGTTATGTCAAAAAAAAAAACCACCAAAGGTCAAATCGATATATCTCGATTCCTAGGGTTGACCCAGCGAAACGCCGGGACACGTATAACTTCTTTTTTACCGATATAACTTTCCCCGGTAGTTTGAACCCTTCCCGATCACTGACCCCTACCATTTGTCTCACAGTGTTATTAATTATTTTTTACGACTTTTTAAACGTTGATATTAAATGACAGCATTAATAATTATTGTAATTAATGATTACTAGAATTATTGATTATAATTAATGTTTAATGTAATAAAGATTGTTTAGTGAGCACTCTGAATTAATAAAATAAAAATTTTGGAATTCCTCTCTACATTTACGTCTTTTATGTATTTAATGCATACGAAAGAGATACAAATTAATGTATGGGGTCTTATATTCTTCTTTCGGGTGTGGTTGTCCCCGATTTGGATTAAATTTTAATATGTGAAAGAGGGGACAGAAAAAATAAAAATATTGACAAAATCTGATCTCAATTATTACATTTTTTTTATCTTTATGAATTTCAACAGAGTTACTGAATTTATTTTTGTTCCTTTTTTAAATAAAATTATTAAAAACACATCAAGTGTATGAATATTAGTTTACAGAAAATTTTTTCGATTAATCGATTAATTTTAGAATTTTGTTCGATTAACCGGTTAAGAAAAAAACCCGAATAATTATTTGCACGATAAATCGATTAAAATAAAAAGCCGATTAATTGAATACCCTAATAACAACCAAAAAAGATGTTTGGGAAAAACTCAATTTTTCATACTTTCTTGTAAGGCGAAGTATCTGAAATTTATGATTTTTAAAATTATTTGTAGATAACGGGAATGTACTCTCAAAAACTGAAATTCGATACCCATATTGCCTATATTAAATATAGACATACAGTGCTGTGCAATATAATAGGCACATTTAAATTTTTTCTAATTATATTCTCGTTGCCTTTATTTTTAAATATCAAAATAGTGGATAAATTCACCCCAAAATGCGAGGAGATTGTTCAGAGAATGGTGCAGAATTTTAACGTGATGTCTCTTTTTTTATTTTGTGAATTATTTTAGGTAGGCGTGGCTTTTAATGAAAAATAAGCGATATCGACCTTTTATCACAAATTACATAGTAAAATTTAGAGAGTACTGATCAGTTCTGTAAAAGCTGTATATTTTTGGAATTCGTATAATATTTCCCTAAGTCTTACATTATTTTTTTCTACAAATGGTCGCCAAACTTATAATGACAGTGCCTTAAACATGACTAAATTTTTCTTTGTTTTTAGCGATTTCAAATTTGAGTTAACAACACTGAAATTTAAACACGGAATGCTTTATACTTTAACGTAAAACAGCTTGAATGATTTGTTATATCGCAGTAAGTATAGAATAAGGCCATTCACTTTAAAGTTTCAGTGTTGTTAACTCTATTTTAAAATCGCTAAAAACAAAGAAAAATCTGGTCATGTTTAAAGCGCTGTCATTTTAAGTCTGGAGACCATTTGTGGTTAAAGATAATGCAAGATTTAAGGAAAGTTTATACAATTTGCAAAAATATACAGTTTGTATAGATCCGATCAGTGCTCGCTTAATTTTCCTATGTAATTTGATAGAAGGTCGATATCGCTTATTTTTCATTAAAAGCCACGCCTACTGTAAACAAGTTGCAAAATAAAAAAACAGACATTACGTTAAAATTCTGCACCATTTTCTGAACAACCTCCTCGCATTTTGGGGTGAATTTATCTACTATTTTGATTTTTAAAAATAAAGGTAAGGAGAATAAAATTAGAAAAAATTTATATGTGCCTATTATATTGCACAGCACTGTACGTGAAAAATCGTCTTAAACCCAAAGTAGGCTGAATATCGAAAAAAAAACGAGACATCCCCTCATTTAAAAATTATAAGGATTAATATATGTGAATTTGAGCCTGTCAAATAAAACAAAATATTCGCAACTAGTTTTATTAAACTTTAACATCAACCCGTCCCTATTGGAAACCTCTTTACTATTATTTACAATGAAATTTCTCTTTGTGGAAGATAAGTCTGTAAGTAAATGTTCCCACTTTAAATTTAGCTAAACACTTGTTAATAAAAAAATTTTCAAAATCTTTTGTATTAGTTTGTTAATTTTTTGTAATTACTCATTGTGGTATTAAGAACTGACATTTACAACATTGACTTTCTTCTTTTCATCCTTAATTCATTCTGTTTTGGGGGAGCAATTTATAAATTAGCTTCTTTTCTTGACTATTAAGTTTCCATTTCGTTTAATTTCTTTTTAATTGAGGAGATTTTATAACTTAATCACAGAATATTTTAAGTTGTTTTTTTTTCTCTTATACTTAAGTAATGTTTAATACACTCAAAAAAGAAGTCAACCAAAAAGGGTGAGTCAGCAAATTTTTAAGGTGCCTGCAGAAAAATTGCCAATATTAGCAAAATTGTTTTGCTAAAAATCAGTAAGGTAAATTTTAGCATAAGTAATGGTAAATTCAGCAAAAGTTGTGCTTGCGCTTCAATTTAAAAACAACAAAAAAAAAAGTAAATAAATATACTAAATATTTTAAGCATGATGCCAAAATTTTAACGAAAAAATAAGGTAAATTTTTATAGTTAGAAAATCCATGGATAAATTCCGAAGCTACGACCAACAATAGCTGTATTTTCGTTCATACCTATCAACGTTAAGTATTTATAGAAAATCTTCGTTAAACTGATTGGAGTATCAAATTTTTTTAAATAGTGAGTGTTTATGATAGTTCCGGTATAATCGAACGTACGTCAGTAAAACTTTTTAGGTAGTAACGCGAAGAAGTTACGCTAGATGTGAAAATGTATAAACGTTGAGTTTTCAACGTTGATAATTATCCACGTTGTAAGTTAACGTGCATACGAAAAGTAATATGTTAGTTTTCGTCTAAAAAACGTTTTTTTGCACTTTGTACTTTTTTGAAAGTTAACGGATATAGTTAAGTCGAAAATACAGCTAATAACAACAAATAAGTGACTTTTCCCTAAATTACATGAATGATGACTGTAAAAATTCGGTTATCGGTAAGGGTAACGCCATGTTAGATAATTTCGGTAGCGGTATTCTATTGTAACGCTATTTTATTTATTTCGGCATCGGCATTTCAGATATTTCGGTAATGGTATTTTAAGGATAACGGCATTTCAATTATTTCGGTACCACCGATATTTCAGACATAACGGTAGTCAGCTATTTCGGGGCATACCGCAATTTATCAGCTAAATATATGTAGAATACTGAGTACTCGTAACTAAACTGAAAAATAACGGTAACGGTATTTTACTTACTTCGGTAACAGTATTTTGAGGGTATCGATATTTCATTTCAACAGTGCTAAATTAACCCATACATATGTATGCACTACTACGCGTATGAGTAATACGCTTTAGTATTAATTTTGTATTACAATATTACTCATACGACAAGTACAAGTAAGTATCACTTTAGTACAGGGGTGCGCATTTTAAAGCACAATTGTGATTTTACTTCTTCACACATATTCTTATGCTCTTTAATTTAGTCGTCAATGCGATAGCGACGAGTGCACATGCTTAACCGGTGTTTTGATATTTTTTTCAAGTGCACTGAAAAAATTAATTATGTCATTCAGAAAATATATGATGAAAAATGCTTTTGATATCATATAATGCTTTTATGTTATAAAACATTTAAGGAATCTAGGGAATATGTTATTAAAAGACATTATGATTATTTCCATAGTAATATCTTTCATATTAGATCTTTAATAGAAATAATAATAAAAAACCAAAAATAAAAAATTGCCATAAAAGTATTAACATAGAAGATCTTATTTAAAATCTATAAAAATATGTTGCAGAAAATTTCATTAAGATTGTATAAAAATATGGAAATTGACATATTTTTGAATTATGGAAAATGACTCATTATATTTTTTGCAATAGCTTTGACAAATTCGAATTTCTTTTTAAATATATTATTACCCATAGCAGGGATGTGAAATACGATTTTTATGTCGGTATCAAAAAATTCTTTGAAGAGTACTTTTTCGACCCCAAGAGTTTTAAAAAAATATTTTTAGCTCTTTTCTAATTGCTAAAAAAAAATACATAAACTCTCGATTTACGCAATTTCGATATAAATAAATATCACCAGGGAAGCAATTTTCATGCAAATGTACGTTTGTATTTAGTAGCCCAAAAAAGATTTGAATACTTTGCTTTTAAGTGCATATTTCTGCATATTTAATGATTTGCATTAAAGGAATTAAATATGCTAAAATCCCAAACTTATTTAACAAATTGTGAAAAATAATCCGTTAATGATTTTAATTACATATTTTTTTTTTATTTAAATTATGCTTTAAATAAAAATAAACTAGAGGAAGAATTTGTATACCTTGATACAGCACATACAAAAATAAGAAGCATACTGTTGCAACAACTTTATATTGGATTTTAGTTTTAAGCGACGTTTTCCGGTAATAAATATGCTTTTTTTAAATCGATAAATTTTTTGTTGTTCGTGCATATTCACGCAAAGGTGAACGAACTCTTCGTTGTTCATCATTATTTGAATTTGAGCACTTATTGTTTCTTTTATTTTTAAAAAAAACACGATCAGTTGTTACATTGTTGTTGTTTATATAAACATGAAATTTTTGTTTTTGTTCTTTAATTTCCTTTGATAATATTGATACCGTAGCTATTAAGTCTTTTGATGTATTGGCACAGTTATTGCATACATGGGACTAATTAATTAGGTGGACTAATTAATTGTTGATTTCATTACCATTGCATCAATTGCAATGAAATTATTTGCATTACCATTTTTTTAATTAATGGTAATGATTCTCAAATTTAATTTCATTGATTAATGACAATGATTTTAAATTTCATTACCATTGATAATGAATAAATTAAAAAAAATAATTGTTATTGACAGAAATACGTAAAAATGGAGTAAAACTCGCTGAAATCGAAGATGGAATATGCTAATTCAGGCGCATGCTCATTTGAAATTAAATATTCCCAGCAAAACCTTGGTAATGACTGGTCATTACTACATGCATTACTTAGATCTCATATCTCATTACCCGTTGAATTACTTTTAAACTGAATGTAATGAGTTACCGATAATTATACCCCACACATTACTATTTCACAATAGCTGAAACCAATAATATATGTTCTAAATCATTAAAAACCATAACTATGGCGTAGCCTAGTGGTTATCGTTTTTGCCTGACATACATGAGGATCGCTGCTCAACTCGTGTTAGCTTCCATTGTTGTTTTTTTTTTTGTAATTTATATTAAACATCTATTTATAGAAATGTTGATGTTCATTAAGCAGTATTTAATAACAACAAGTTTTGTGAAAAATAGACATGTATAACAGTTGCCACAATAAATGTGTACATAAGTTAAAGCAATAAAAATCATAGTGATGTCGTGGTCTAATGGTTAGAGTATTTGCCTGACAATCGTGGGGTATGCTGATCAATACGTGTCAGCTCCTATTGGTTTTTAAATTTTTATATTTTTTTAAATCTATATTCAACATCTATTTATAGAACAGCTGATAAACTACTTACAGGTAACATCAGTGTAATGACTTTCCTCCAATGACATCACCATGTTAAAATAAGTAGTTTAGTAATTAAAAGGTAACTAGTGAACACTTAAGATTTCAATACCTAAAACTCATTACATGGTAATGATAGGTTTTGCTGGGTTACTTTCTATTCCATTGTTATTTGTATCCAGGTAAAGTTTAACGGAAGGGAATGGATCCTCCTTAAAAAATTATATTTTATAACTTCCCCAGCCAAACCAGTTGTTCGTTTTCATTTGTCTGAATTTTTTTGTAAACAAATGGTTTTTAATCAATTGTAATTAGTATTTTTATACATTAGTGTAATTTCATTACCATTAGTAATGATTTTTCTAATGAAAAATATTTCATTACCATTAAATGGTAATGAAATTTTTTTCATTGTCATTAGTATGAACTAATGGTAATGAAATTTCAATGGTAATGAAAAATTCCCAGGTATGAGTTATTGCAATTGTATGCAATATTTTTCGAAGATTTTATAAGATTATAGTGTTGATCACTATCAATATCAGAACCATGGATGGTAACCGAAACGAATGCGGTTATCGTTAGGGTAACGATATTTTAGGTTATTTCGGTAACGGTATTTTAAGGATAACGCTATTTCAGTTATATCTGTAACGGTATTTTAAGGGTAATGGTAGTCAGTTATTTCGATGCATCCCGTAATTTTTTTTTTTTACAAAGGCCAAACGAGATTAAAAATAGAACCAATTTATCAACTTAATGTACAAAAAATACTCAATAACCATGGGAAATTACCAAAAGCAGAAAATTAAAAATAACGGTATCGGTATTTCAGGGATAGTGGTATTTCATTTGTTTCGGTAACGGTATTTTAAGGGTATTGATATTTCATTTATTTCAGTATCGGTATTTTAAGGATAACGGTATTGTCTACCAGCCCTGATCAGAACATAATTTGTGGTAATATCCACTGCAAATATTGCATTTAACAAAAGCACAAACCGTTAGAATGCATTAGAAAATACGAAAGAAAAACCATGACTTGCTCAGACAATAATCACTACTGAAATTAAATTTTGTTGTAGAATCGAATGGTAAAGTCAGATTTCCTATAAATGCAGCTGTTTTTGCTCTGGAGGGAAAGTGTCTTAAAATCAGCATTTTTGGCCGACTTGCGTAAGTGGACTAAGTTGAAATAAAAAAGAAAAATAATCGCTATTCTTTTTTTCTATGCAAAAACTTTCAAAAACGATAAGCGAAAATGAAATTTGTATGACGAACTCTAATATACATATATATATTAGGATGTCCCTTAAAATAACGATTTGTCGATTTTCGTTCATTACACACCCCAGTTTTATTGGAAATGGTCCCAAATGGAAGAAATAAATTGTTTTTGGGAAAACGTTAACCCGTGCCGAAAAAAAGTGTATTATTATTAAAAATTCCCAAAATTCGAAATTTATAAAAAAATTATTCTTTATTTCATTTATTCATTTAATGTAGTCAAAATAATACAGATATGGAATTTAGACTTCATCGGATATCATTAACCCACTTAAGTCTAGAATCCAAAATGACTTAAAAATTTGATAAAAATTCAAAAACATGTTTTTTTTAAATTAATTTTAAAGATTTTTTAAAATGCCTAATTTGTAGATGTCGATTGCTATTTGTACCACATAATAGTTGATATTAAAGAAAAAAATAAATTAAAGAAATGATCATTCGAGTTTTTGTTTGAAGCGACTGCTTTCGAGGACATTTTACAAAAATTGCTTATTTTGTGAAAAATTTAACAAAGTTTTAATGTTTTCATTAAACTTTACATAGTTTTCGGAGAAGTATCACTTGAATTTGGTAAGACTATAATTATCTTTACATTTGTTTAAAAAATCGTTAACCGTTAGTTGCCTGGGGTCAGAAAAGACCCATGAAACTTAATATTAATTATGACTACGAGATTGTAAACCATTAAACTGACAAAAAAAATCTCAACTGGATAAAAATAACTATTTTGTATAACATGATCCATATAGGGTTAATTTTTATACTTTTGGCCAAAAACAACCCACTGGGAAATTTGCAGAATAACACTTTTCATAATTTTCGAAAAAATATCACTCCAAATGGATCAAAAAAATCTTTTTTACACTTGAAAAAAATTACTATTTTGTGTAATTTGACCCATATAGGGTCAACGTTTTCACTTTCGGCAAAAAAAAAACCCACTTGGAAATTTACAGAATAACGTCTTTCCAAATAGAAAACATTAAATGCATAATAAACAAAGCTTTTTATTAGAATCTAATACGATTGCCCAACTAAAATTACTATTAACATACGGACACTTTTGACCCACCTTTTTAACCCTTAAAAATAAGATTGGGGCAATAGAGAATTGCGCTTCTTCGTTAGTTTTGTACCCTCTACCGCATATCCCAATTTAATAAAAGTCTGATTGATTCTGTAAATTTCCTTGTGGGTCGTTTTTGGCCAAAAGTATCAAAATTAACCCCATATGGATCATGTTACATAAAATAATTATTTTTATCCAGAACAGTTTTTTTTTTTTGTCAATTTAATGACTTTACAATCTCGAAGTCATAATTTATATTGAGTTTCATTGATGTTTTCTGACCACAGGCCACTAAGGGTTAACGATTTTTTAAACAAATGTAAAGATAATTATAGTATTACTAAATTTAAGTGATACTTTTCCGAAAACTATGTAAAGTTTGATGAAAACATTAAAATTTTTTTAAATTTATGACAAAATAAGCAGTTTTTGTTAAATGTCCTGGAAAGCAGTCGCTCCAAACACAAACTTGAATTATCACTTCTCCAATTTATTTTTTTTTTTTCTTTAATGCCAGCTATTATGTGGTAAAAATAGCAATCGACATCTCCAAATTAGGCATTTTAAAAAATCTTAAAAAAAAATCGTTTTTGCATTTTTATCAAATTTGTGGGTCATTTTGGATTCCAGGCTAAAGTGGCTTAATGATATCCGGTGAAGTTAAAATTTCATATCTGAATCACTTTGACTATACTAAATGATTAAATGAAATAAAAAATATTTTTTTTCTAAATTTCGAATTTTGGGAATTTTTAATAATAATACACTTTTTTCCAAAATGGGCCATTTGTAATGACGAATCTGTTTTTAAGGGACACCCTAATACACCCTAAACTTTGTATGATTTCACTTTTACCCAGAAGGTTTTTTGCTCCTTCTTCTTCATTTTTTTTTTTTTTAATTTAAAATTGCAATATACTACATATGACATGTAGGGATGCCAATCGGGATTGTTATTTAAAAATCCCGGAATTCCGGGATTTCCGGGACTACGAGATTTTTTGGGATCCCGGGATTTTTCGGGATTTCGGGATATTTCGAGATTCCGGAATTTAAATTTTCCTTTATTTATAAAATTTTTATGATATTTAACAAATATTTTTATAGAATAAAGCGTTTTACAATTATTTAATAGTTGTTAATTAATAATGTGGTACATTTTATGAATATTGAAACATCCCAGTCAGAAACTGCCAGTGGTACAAAAAATCAAGTACCTGTATACCACTGAGTAACCGCGGTGTTAAAAATAAATGACTGGCAGAACACTCCTTTGGGACGCCTTGTTAGCGTTTGCAAAAAGCGTTTTGCCAGTATTTGTTTTACAAAAATTTCGGTGGTTTATAAAAATAAACACTGGCAATGAATGGGCTTAGACTGATATGCCAACTATAGCAACAAGTGGTTATCCAGTGCTGCTACCTGGTCAAAAATTGCAGCGGTACAGAAATCAATTCACTGGTAGAGCAATGATTTTTTAAAAATGACGCTTCGTTAAAAAAAGTTTGTAGTAAGAAGGTTTAAATTTTAATTTTTTCCCAAAAACTTTTTGCCATTGATAGCATTTTAGTACAGCCAGTAGTTGTCCAGCTGTTATTATTCATTTACGTTTTTTGCCAATAAGTATTATATGTCTAGTTAGCTCAGTGGGAAGAGCTGTCGTCTGCCAATATGACGGTCTGGGTTCATATCACGGCAGGAACAAAAAAAGATACATATGAACTTTTTTAAATTTTATTTTGGAAAATATAATCCCAGACCACATATTTATTGGTTTTGCCAACGTTAAAAATTTTGTTTCTCCATTTCCGGCGCTTTTTCAACAGCCGGTCCTTTTATCTAATGACGATATCATTTTGGAAATGGGAAAGCAATTTGTGCCAGTACTTGTACCACCAGCTAAAGTACTTTGCCATCGCTTTCCCGTTTGTATTTCTCTGACTGGGATAATATATGAAGGCCTGCACTTAAGTACACTTGCTCCCAGTATTTTGTAAGCAGTTTTCTAAACAGATTCGTTGCGACAACCTTGCCCACTGAATCGTGTAATTACAGCAACAAAGTTATTTAGTTATCGTTATAAAATGTTTATATGTAAGAATTTAAACTTACAGTCCCAGCCAAAATTAGGTTTCAGGAGTCGCATTTCGCTTGGAAGAATAAACCGGTAAAATAACAAACAAACTTGATTTTTCGTATGAATTACTCAAAAACTTAATAATGTTTACCAAATTCTCAAATTTTTCGGCATAGTCTTTGCATAGTTTACTAGAACAATCTACTTAATTTCTATTTTTACAATATCTTGGCATCAATTTCTTGTAAGGCCCTATGCTCCTTATAGGAACCGAGGGAACATATATAAACATATATATAATTGCTTGTAAATATGAGAAAATTCAAGAAAAAACGTCGCTAATCTAAAATTGCTCACTTTGTTTATTTGCTTTCATATTAATATTAATAAATTAGAAAATCCCGGGATTTTTGAGAAATAATCCCGGGATTCTGGATTTTGCCAATCCCGAAAATCCCGATATTTTGGGATTCGGAATTTCCCTTTTGGCATCCCTAATGATATGTAACAATGGTAATTTGTTGCACAGTAACTGCATATACATATAACTTAAAACGAAAGTATGTATAATTTTAGCTTGGCCAGAAAGAATGTATATGTATTGTTATAGTTTTTTCTTTTCACATGCCAGAATACAGTTGCAACGATGAAAATGTATGATTTTTTTTTAAGGTTTTCTGTATAAAACAACTTGATTTTTGCTGCTAACCAAGCAAATGTGTTGAAATGCTGTTGCTTACTTCCTGTTTCCTGTTTTCCCTCGTTCATGGAAATATGTATGTGTAAGTGAGTGAATCTGTGTATACCCAGTCAGAAAAATACAAACGGGAAAGCGATATCAAAGCACTTTAACAGGTAGTACAAGTACTGGCAAAAAGTGTTTCCCCATTTCCAAAATGATAACGTCATTAGACAAAAGGATCGGCTGTTTATTAAGCGACGGAAAAGCACAACAAAATTTTTGAACATTGGCAAAACGCTGGTGAAACCGATAAATAAGGTGGTCTGGAAATATATTTTGCAAAATAAAATTTTAAAAAGGTTCATATTGTTTTTATCTTGCCTTGATTTGAACCCTGGCCGTCAGATTAGCAGACTATAGATTTACCCAATGAGCTAACGAGACATACTGTTCACGCCAGTGAACAATGGCAACTCTGTAGAGAACAACGCTCCCTAAATGTCATATGCCCCCTAGGTCATAATTAGCTGTCAACAGGCGCAACTACAGCCTACTTAACTAGGATGCTAGTTGACAGTTTAAATTAGCGCGCACACTCACACAAGGAAAACAAACAAAATTTCTCGCGGCAATAGACCCTACAACAATACATACAGTGCTCAAACAAGTGAAAATAAATAAAATGTTTTAAAACTTATAAACTAACACTAAAACAAACTTAAAAATTGTGAAATCTAAAGTAAACCTTAACCCTGTATTAATAAATAAATTAAATATTATAAAGTTGAAATGGAAACAACACAGTTTTTATTTACATCTATCTCGGATCTGGTAATGTACCCAGACCCCGTAACCCGAAAGTAAACACATACATATAATACTTGATGGCTAAAAACATAAATGAATGATAACAACTACTGGCTGTACTAAAATGCTAGCACTGGCAAACAGTTTTTTTGGAACATATGCCAGCGTTGGGAGAACAAAAAAAAGTTGGTCGTAAAGGAGCTTTTCCAAAAACAAAAAAATTGATTTTATAAAACAAAAAAAATTGTTTGCTTGCAATCGGATTTGAATTCGGAACCTCCTGACCACAAACCTTTTTAACGAAGTATCATCATTTTTAAAAAATCATTGCTCTACCAGTGAATTGCTTTTTGTACAGCTGCAATTTCTTACTAGGTAGCACTGGATAACCACTGGTTGCAAACGTTGGCATAGCACTCTAAGCCCATTGTTTGGCAGTGGTTTATTTTTTTTATAAATCACCGAAATTTTCATAAAACAAATACTGGCAAAATGCTTTTGCAAACGCTGGCAAGGCATACCAAATGAGTGTTCTGCCAATCATTTATTTTTAACAACGCGGTTACCCAGTGGTGTGCCAGTATTTGATTTTTTGTACCACTGGCGATTTCTGACTGGGTATTTAAACAAGCTTTACTTGTTTGCTGTTTGTCAGTTTTACTAAATATAAGTATGCATGTATTTATTTAGTTGTTTGTATCTCAAAGTTTTCATCGTTTTAGAGCGGTGGTTTTTATTAATTTATTGTTAAAGTTGTTTGTGCAATTTTTATTTTGAAATTAAATTCCGTTTGAAATAAGAACTTTTCTTTCAAATCCGGAATACATTTTTCCCCAATTTTTGGTTTGTTTTTTTATTTTATATGTTAACTGTGACTTTTCAGTGAACGTTTGGAAAAGGATAAAAAATTTGAACATACAGTTTTCACGATTTCGTACGCTTTATATTTTTACAGGATAAGACTACTGATCTAAATTAAGGATTTAATACACTGAAAACATAGAAAAGTTGTTTAAATTTAACAAAATCAATTGCTGTTTTAAGCTTGCAATGAAACTGAAAAGAACATATTTAATTAAGCCCTTGTTTATGTATTACGAAAATACTCTAAACGAAAGCAAAGAAACGAAAATTTGTTTTTGTTTCCCATGTATTTTTGACAAAGGTGATTGTCAATTTCTTTAGTTTAGACTATTTTCGTAATAGATAAACAGTCCCAAATTTAGCAAATTGTATTTCCATTGATGGCTTAGAACTGACTTGTTAATTTTAACAACAAATTTTGTTAAATTCAACAAATTTAATTTTATAACAAAATTAATCAAACTAAAGTTTTATTTTACAACAATTATTCTAATTTTTGCATTAAAAAATACAAAAATTGTTTTTTCGGACTTTCTATATTTTCATATATTTAGTTAGAATATTCTTCCACCTCAAGTCCAAATTCTAATATGATATTGTCTTATTAGATTTTTATTTGTTGTTTCAAAAAGGGGTTGATCATTTTCATGATAGACAATACAATTGTTTCGTAGACATCACTCTACTCTTCAGTTGTCCGCAATAAGCAAATGATAACTTTCTTACTCAAACCGAGACATTACATAAGGTACAAAAAATCAACGGGACGAGAATTTTGTACTTTCGTATATGAATAACATATAAATAGTACCCAATGGGTACTTTTATGTAATTGTTGCTTTCAAAAAGGAGTTAATTTATAGCTGGTTTTACCAAATCAGACAGTTCATAAACGAAAGTGCAAAATTCTCGTCCCATTGATTTTTTGTACCTTATGTAATGTCTCGGTTTGAGTAAGAAAGTTATCATTTGCTTATTGCGGACAACTGAAGAGTAGAGTGATGTCTACGAAACAATTGTATTGTCTATCATGAAAATTATCAACCCCTTTTTGAAACAACAAATAAAAATCTAATATGACAATATCATATTAGAATTTGGACTTGAGGTAGAAGAATATTCTAACTAAATATATGTTTTATATTTACTTTTAACTACAAACTTATTTAATTTATTTAGATTATTAAGATTTAAGGGTATCTGGACCTTCCCTGGATCTCGTCAATAGTTGATACTCCGAAGGAGCAAACGTTTTGTCTGTTTTGCTCTATCTAGCTTGAAATGGGCCATTTTAAAATATCGGGAAGGAAAGAAATGGCACCATCTTTAAAATTTCGGATACAATGGTAACCCCACCCATCGAGCAATAGCTGAAATATGAAGAGATTATATTTTAATAATAAATTGTTTAAAATTTAACGAATGGATTTTTAGAATAAGTTATAAACAGGGATGGCAGGCAATACCGCTAAAATACCGTTATCGATTCAAAACACTTTCAACTGACTACCACTAACTTTAAATACCATTACCAAAATAAACAAAATACTGTTATTCTTAAAATACCGTTACCATGTTACCATGTGGCAACCCGTCTCCAACATATGCGCAAGCTGCCTGCTCTTGCACCTAAAAACCATACGTCAGTGTGCCAGCATTTGCGAAAAAGAAGACACGGAGGAGATTGGAAGATAAACAAAAATCTAAAAATTGAATGTTTGTACGTGTCTATTAGGGTTATCACTTTTTGATTTTTTTTTTCAAATTTTACATGCCCTAGCAAAAAAGGCCATAAAAAAATATTAAGAAACGCAATCTTACTTTTTCGCTGCTGTCAAAAATGTTCCCGCACCAAAAGGGTTGAAATTTGGTCATATGGTTTTAGTTTATTTAAAATAATTCTCCGAAGTTTTAAACAAATGAGACTCACACGATGCTTATTAAAAGCTGTTTACGGTAAAAATTAAGAAAACCTTTTTGGAGGGACTTTTGGATACATTTTTTGTCGTCTACAATTATTTTTGTAATAATTCGTTACGTAAATTAAACAAAATCCCCGAGCAAAAATTATTTTTAGAAATTGCATTTGGTGCGGAAGGTTTTTTGCCAAATGACCCGCAAACACTGTTTTTATTATTAATTTAGTATTGCCCAACAAGTGGTGATAAGTAAAATTTTTGTTAAAAATGAGTCATAACCCTAGTGTCTATGTTTGATCACTTCTGAATAAAAGTGATAAAAACCTGAATAGGAAAGAAAACTATGAATTAGTTACATTGCATTCAAGGCCTTACTTGGGTGAGATGGCTTAGCGGTCGCACCTTACTATTCGATTCTTGCAGCCGACGAGTTGTTGAGACAATCTGACAATAAAATTTAAACAATAATACAATTTAATGGAAAATCACTGATGAAGCCTGTCCATAGAAAAACGCAGAAACTAAATCTAAGTTTTTGTAATTTTTCACAGAAATTTGTCTTATCGAAATACAGAAATTAAATTTTTGCAAAATAGCGACCCTTTTGCTGCATACAAAGTGTCAAAATTTTAATTACTTAGAGCATTCGCATGGAATCCATGCTTGGTAAAAAAATGGGTTAGTCAGATAATATTTAATGAATACACTCAAAATAATAAGTCTGTTGGCTGGACAAAAAAATTTGGTTGTAAAAAATTAGTCAAACTACAGTTTTATTTCGAATTATATTGAGTCGTAAAATTTGTTATATTTTATGGTTTCGGGGACTTCCCCATGCCTTTTCTACATAATCTAAGGGCATTTAAGGACTCTCCAAAGGAAAAGCATTTTGTCCGTTTTGCTCTATCTCGCTTAGTTTTCGAGATATGAGCCATTTTATGAAATGGAAAATTCCTATTAAAAATTTCCGAGCGTCAAAGGCTCCACCAAGGTCCATTTTTGAATATTAGGAGTACACTGAGAAAATCATCTTCACTTCAGCAATGAATTTCTCCATAGTTTCAATGAAAATTGTCACTGGAACTCGTCCATTGAAACTTTTCATAGAATTTATGAGACAGGTTTCATTAAAGTTAGTGTTTATGAAAAGTTCATAAAATGAATGGGTCATTCAGTCAATGAAGAGCTTCATAAAATCCATAAAGCAATTTCATTTATTATTATTTTAGTTGGTTGTTGTCGCTGCTAAGCTGGCGTGGATAAATAAAAAGTATTTGGCAAATGCAAAAAGCCTAATGAAGTTGTAGCATATTTTACGGATTTAAAAAAAATATCTATTGAAAGAATTCATTAAATTAAAGTTTAATAAAATTTTATAATAAGCTTAATTGAGTTAATGAAATTCCTTATTTACGTTCTGAAAAAACTGACATAATTTATAAAATAATTTCATTGACCAAAATTAATAAAAAAAATGAATTAAAAAAAATATATGGTTAATATAAAGTTTAAAATGTATGAAAATTTTTAGAGATGAATGAAGTGGCGTTATTTTATGAAAAAAATAAAAAAAAGTAAATACTACTGAACAATTTCATATATGTGACAGCGCATAGAGAAAGGGACCTAAGGGTAAAAAAATCAATTTTTTTTTTTTTTTTGTGGACAACATCTGAGCATCGAATGAGACCGATCCCATGCTCTCCTGGCCTTAGGTCCCTTTCTATTTTGCGCGTCACATATATGTATGAAGAACATTTTCATTAAATTTATGAAGAGGCAATTTGTGAAATCCAATGAATGTTTTTAATGAAGTAATAAAATATAATGAAAGAAAAGTTTTGAAAATTTTCATAATATTAATTAAATGTTATATACATAATGAAATTCTTCAGTGAATCTACGAAAAAAAATTATATGAAATTGTATCATTAATATCATAAAGGATAAATCTTTCAGTGTAGTCGGAAATTTCGTCCATTTTGCTCTATCTCGTTTTCGATATATGGGCCATTTTGAGAAAATCGGTGGGTAAGAAATAGCACCATCTTTAAAACTTCGGACACATTGAAGGCGCCATCTACCTGGTACTAGAAGAAATATAAAAATGATTTATTTTAACAACAAATTGGTCTTGAAAATTATTTATAAATAATTTTTAAAATAAATAACAGTAAAAATATTAATAAGAGTAAAAATAATAAGTTATTGGTATTGCATAATATAACCATTTATTATGCGAAAGTACTATTTAATAAAAATTTCGAATCTTGGATCGGTTACTTTTAAACAAAGTCATTATTGGTAACGTCTTATTTTATCCCCTACATGTAACAAATGAAAGATGTACTAATGTGTAAAGACTTACTTCCCTCTATAAAAGTATGTACTTATTTTAGCTAACTAGTGAATTTAATATTACAAGTTACAACTTATTTCAGTACTTCCTTCGTAATCACTTATTTTAGCCTATACCGGTACGATTAGGCAACCATTTACCCCCAATGACACCACCATGTTAAAATAATGTGTTATGCGACCAAAGTGTAAGTAGTTACAATTTTTAGTTTCTTATTACATTTCCCTTTACCTGGTAATAGAAGGTTTTGCTGGAAAATTACAAAGAATAAAAAATGTTAAAAGAATTCGATGAGGCCAGCAAGACAGAATACGTATTTTCGGCTTTCGCTATAAAGCCATCATCACATAAGTAGACGATTATCAAATTATTATTATTATCAAGGCAAACGACACTGATGATGGCTTTATAGCGAAAGCCGAAAATACGTATTCTGTCTTGCCGGCCTTATCGAATTCTTTCGAAATTTTTTATTCCTTGTAATTTACTAGTGAAAATTGTATCATCTTTCTTTAATTTGAAAAATAATTTAAAGTGATATTAATTTATGATCTAAAGTCAATCTAAAAAGAACATTCATTTACCAAATAAAAGATCAACAATACATACCCCTCATGCAATTTTCTTTTACTTTATTATGCAAACCAGAAATTGTATACTCTTTTAAAGTCATAATTGCATGTTCACAATAAATTGTTTACGAATTTATCTTGCTTTTTTTAACTTCCGTTATAAAAATAAATAGAAAACTGGCAAAAGTAAACTATTTTACTACGATACCAAATATAAGAAGAAAATGAGCAACAAGAAAAATATTTATGTATGAAAATTGTTACACACATTCTACTATTTAGCATTTAGGAGACATTACAAAAACTAATAATAAAAAGAAAAACAAAAAACTACTTCCATATGAAAAAGGTAAATGCTAAGGACGTAAGATGACATGATTTGCTGCAATTTTATTTGAATTTTATTTAAATTCTCTAAAACGAATTTATATATTTTTTATACTCTTTTTCTTTCTTCATTTTCCTTGCGTCCTTTTTTACAATTTACTATAAACTATTGCACAGTTTTAATATGGGCTCCATACACAATATTTTACGTATTACGTGCACATTACTTTTAGTTTATGTATGGTTTATAGTAAATGTTCTGCCTACACTAGAGAAAATGGGCTTACAAGTGTTTAGGGGTTCTTTTTTTCTGCTTCCTTTTTTAAAAGGACCTTAAGGAATTGTGTACTATACATTTGTGAATGAGCAGCAACTAGTGGAAATATATTTGCATTCTACAAAATTTTTATCATGAACTATAGTACATGCATGAGAATATTCCTACTGTTATTTAGTTTTTAGGTTTTAAAAATTTATGTAGGTATGTACAATATTAACTATAAACTGATAATGCAATATATTTATGTTATCGTGGACCAGGAATTTAAAGTCTTTAAAATGTTTTGATATATTAATATGTATGAGGAGAACGTAATACATCCTTTGAAGATAAGCGGATATATTTAAAGTATTCTCATTAGACAAGGTAAAACCTTGGGCCAAAGTAAGGAATTATCCTAAGAAATATATCTACTTCAATCTAAGTTAATATTATTGTTACTCATTTTAAATTTTATTTTTTTTTTCTTTGCAAAATTTTCGCGAATTTCAACCACAAAAAAGTAATTTCAATACCCTCATTCAATCAGCTATTCTTAAGTTTTTTTCGATTTCAAAAAAGGCGACTCACTGTAGGGCCTGTGTAGCCGCATTTGGCCATGTATGGAATATAATTTGTATATAATAACTTTACTTAAGTACTTCCTCTTTTTGTGTCATTTTGCTCGTATTTGATTATTCTATAATTTCGTAAAAAGGGGTTTCAAGACTTGGTTTTTTTCCAGACGTTGGTGAATTTTCGTTAATTTTCGAATTTGAAATAACTTCAGAACAGTTTTGAATTTTGCAAAAACTTTGTTTCTATTTCACTGTCTGTTTTGCCCTTTTTTCATATTTTCTTTCCTTTTTCATTATTTTTTCTTTTTCGATTTCGGTTTGGTTGTACCGCACTGCACTGAAAGTTATATTATATTTTATCGTATATATTGCCTTTTCTATAAAAAATCAACAAATATCTTTGTATGAATACCCCAGCAAAAAAAGAGATGCCGAAGCAGTAGAAAAAGCACTACAATTGATGATCTAGATTTACTTCTATTTTAACATAAACACTAATGATTTTAACATTGAGTTGTCATAAGAGAAGAGTACTCCCACTTCAACATTTTTTCAGTACTTTTTGAACGAGTGCAAAGGAAGCTCTTTTTCACCAATTAAAAGCTAAAAAAAATTCTTTACAAAAGAATTATATTTTTTTTATTTTACAAAAGTTTTTTTATTGCCGCCACCGGGTATCGAACTTGCGACCCCACGATTGCTAGTCTAGCGCTCTACCACTGAGCATTTCTTTGATATGAAAGTTGACTGGCATAAAAACAGCACTTTGTTATTGCGAGATATTGTTCCTTATCCTCTTCAATAAAAATACTAATTAAACAAGTGTAAAAGGTGAACTCCAATGCAATATTGGTTTCAGTACTATTTTTTCAGGTACATAAAAATCAATTTCTGACCATTTTTTTATATATGTGACCTTCTCCGAGAAAAGGGACCTAGTGCGTCAAAAAACCTAGTGTGTCAAAAACTTGGGAAAATCGATAAAAATGAGAAAAACATTAAAATTTTAATGTTTAATTTAAAACTTCATTTTCACATACTAGGTCCCTTTTCTCGGAGAAGGTCACATATACATATTTTTAAAAATTTTTAAATTAAAAAGATATTGAATTTAAACAAATTATTTATAAATATTAAATAAAATTAGTAGAATAAAATAAAATTAAAAAAAAAAATAAAAATATATTGGTCCCGCCGGGAATCGAACCCGGGATCCTCTGGTAGGAAATGCCAAATGATACCAAAATCACTTTTTACGATCACTTTTACAGCAATTTCTCTTTACAAGCAACACTTAAGTGATTTTTTGGATGTTGTTCCAAAGTAATTCTAAAAAAGCTGTAAAAATATACTAGCAATGAAAGAAGTGATTTTTTGAAGTTGTTCAGAATAACTTCCAAAAAAGCAGTAAAAATACACTAACGGATACTTGTGAAGCATTGAAGGAAGTAGTTTGTAAAGCATTACTTGCAATTTTTTTTTGCTGGGACACAATGTACAGTATGTAGGTACTAAATACAAATATATCAACCTGTTTGTGTAGGCAGGCAACAATATATTTATGTAAATATATTCGCACTCATATATGGGGCTTTTCAAGCCAGTTTTCCAGCTATAATAAATGTATATATGTAAGCTATGTATAAAAATTTAGAAAACGTTTCCAATTTTTCGAAAAAGTGAATGAAGTAGGCGTGGTTAAATATTGACCAATTTAAGTATATTATTTATAATAATTTAGTAGAATAATTCCAATATCAAATGAAAAATCTCGATTAGTATAGCAAGGCTCTTGAAGCGTTTGGCGCCGGTGGTAATTTAAAAAATTTAAATGGCAGATCCAGTGTATAGGACATCATTTTTTTTTTTAATATTTCACTAAATTTGTCATAAAAGAGGGGGTAGATTTGGGGTTGCTGATATCGAATATTTAAAAGGAATATTTTTATATAATTTTTAACTCTTAATGATAAGTTTTTATCAGTCGTTTGAGTCCTTCTTTTTAAAAAAGTGGGCCATGAGATCAATGATTACAAATCTAAAATCAAAATCTAAATATTGTAAATGAGGGATCCAATATTGCGGATATCGTTTTTTGCTTATAAAAAGCTTTGATAATATTGTAAAATTTTTAGCATTTTCCAAATTCCATTGAATTATTATAAATAACATCCCAGTTAAAAATGGTTTAATATAATAGTATATAATTTGATATAATTACATCTAATCAGGTGAGTTTAATGTGATATCACCTAAAATTTTATATAATCTCATCAATATAAATAAAATTATACAACTAAGATCTAGTAATATTGGGTCATTTTCCCTATTAAATTATATAAAATTTTATACGGTATGGTCTATCAATTTATATATACTTACAGTAGTGGACTAAAGTGGATACATTAATTCAAGATTTTTCGAAATTTGTTATAATTTTTATTTTATTATAGAAACTTAAATGATTTTTTTTAAAACATAAAACTGACACATTCTTCTTCAATAAAAACCTAAATACAGTAGGGCGCTGTGCTTAAATGGTTGGCGCGTTGGACTGTTACACATAAGGTTGCGGGTTCGATCCCCAGCTAAGTCAACAGAAATTTTGTAAAAAAAATAATATGTATGGGTATTTTCTAACGCTCATACATATCCCAGCATCCGCCTTCGGTGTTCCTATAGCACTTAACCCCACCGAAGTAAAATATTATAACAGGGCTATGAACTAAAAATCTTCAACAAAGGTCGCTAACTCTTCATCAGATGGCGCGCAATAACTGTTTTAAGATTAAACATCTCATGCCATATTTGAAGCCCTTCCTTAGTTAATAGGAAGAATTTTCCGAGTGTTGCTTCCCTTTAAAAAAGATATAAATCCCAGCAAAAAAAGAGATGCCAAAGCAGTAGGAAAAGCCCTACAATTGATGATCTAGATGTACTTCGTTTTTAACATAAACACTAATGATTTTAAGATTGAGTTGTCTTAGGTAAGGAGTACTCCCACTTCAACATTTTTTTCAATATTTTTGGAACGAGTGCAAAAGAAGCTCTTTTTTACAAATTAAAAGCTAAACAAAAATTCTTCGCAAGAAAAATTATATTTGTTTTTATTTTACAAAAGTTTTTTATTGCCGCAACCGGGTATCGAACTTGCGACCCCATGATTGCTAGTCTAGCTCTCTACCGCTGAGCTATTCTTTGAAATTAAAGTTGACTGGCATAAAAATACAAGTTTATCATTGCAATTCAGTATTGGTTTCACTACTATTTTCATAAGCGCATAAAAAGCAATTTTTAATTATTTTTATTTTATATACTTTTGAAAATTAAAAAGTTATTGAATTTAAACAAATTATTTATAAACATTAAAAACAAAAATAAATAAAAATAAATAAAAGAAAATAAATTAATTAAAAAAAATAAAAAATATTGATCAAATGATACCAAATTCTGATAAATATAATTCAAAAACTCTAAAAATTTTATTCAGAGTTTAGTTATAGAAATAATATAAAAATAAAATTAAAAAAAAATCTTAACCTTCTCGGGACCGGCTGCATATTAACTTTTGAACTTTAATTCCAAATATCTCCGCTAGGCGATGCTGCAAAGCTATAAAAATAAAAAAAAATATTTCTTTGGCATAGATCTATATTACCACGAAGTTTGGTTGGAAAATTCCCACCCATTAAAATTCGGGCATGAAAGGGATATTTAAGCACGGGGATATTTTGAACTTTAGTTCCAAATATCTCCGCTAGGCGATGCTGCAAAACTATAAAAATAATAAAAAATATTTCTTTGACATAGATCTATATTTCCACGAAGTTTGTTCGGAAAATTCCCACCCATTAAAATTCGGGCATAAAAGGGATATTTAAGCACGCCTACTTTGCCCACTTTTTGGAAATTTTAAAAAGTTGTTCCATTTTTATTCGTATCATACACTACAATAAATATTGTAAAGTTGAGATTTGTATGAAATAAATTTTCCTCAAGCGGTGCAATTGGCTTGGAAAACTTCATATACCCTTTTCACTTGTACAAGGTGATGCAAACGTCGTGATTCGATTTGAAAATAAAAATATGTTTAAAATGTTGATTATTTTGTGAAAGTAACATCGATCAAGTAGCAGTCACCAAATTTTATGAGCATTTGGTCATATGCGACAGCAATATATGACTACACCAATAGAAAACAGTCTGTAAGTTTTTAATCTACTAATATTTCGCAAAATTTTCCGCAGATTTTACGGTATAATTTGTTATTTTCAATTAACTATAAGGTAACTTAAATATAACTAAAATGTTGTAAATTTAACAGTTTTATTTTTGCTGTTCTTACTTTACTAGTATTTAGCAAAAAAAGACTTGCTAATGTTAGCAGCTTTCCTGCTAAGTAATTTTAAACTAATTTTTAGGAGCAGTTTCTGCTATTTTTACAAGTTTATTTCTGTGAGTGTATTTCAATACACTCACAGAAATAAATTACGGGCAATCAATTTTGCATCTATTGAAAAATATTATCAGTTACAGTTAATGGTGACTGTAAAACACTAATACCTGCTTACTTATTTATCTCAAAATAACTTGAGCGTAGTGGTTATTTTATCGTAGATTTTTAGTTGATCTGAATATTGTTTCAATGAGTATCATTTGTGGTTCGGTTTTAAGATCAAATATGACAAATTCCAAATAGAATTCACGATTTATTTTACAAAAAATAGGGAAAAAAAAACTTATGAAAAAAACTTTGCTAGAACCAATGGTTGAGAATTAATGCATTTTCAAGTACTACCAACCACTATCGTCAGATTGTCTTTATGGGGTTCTCTCTAGGTTATAATTTAGATTTTAGTTTTTTGTATTTACATAAACTCCCAAGCAAATAATACAATGAGAAATATCAACTCAATTTGTTTGCTAGTTATTTTTGTAATTTTATCAGCTATTACCATGTTAATTAGCAGAAATTTATCAGAACAAATTTGCCTAGTTTAAAATTTCAGTATTGCAATCAGTATTGCAATGAAAAGCAGTCTTAAACTAAGTTTAAATATAATATACATACATACATCCTAAAAGCTCGGCCTTACTATTATTTTTTACTTGAAAAGTTAATCATCCTTAAAGAAGTGAAATACACCGATATATTTAAAACCCTTAAAAACCCCTTTTATCGTTACCAATACCAAGACTGTTGATTTTAAAAATGCAGGTGTTTCAAAAGCTTTTTCTTTTACACCTGTATAGCACTTTTAAATTTATTGAGCTAAAAAATTTTGTGTTTTTGCCCAATTTTTTGACAATTTTTAACATTTCTAATCATTTTCAGTAGTTGGCAGCACTGATACTGTTAATTGCACTGTTTTCTATGTCAGGAATATATAAGACGCCATTTGTAATAATGAGTTCATCTTCTGAAAGTGTGGAGTTTTATTCCACCCTGTACTATTTACTAAACACAGACATACAAGCCGTATACGTATACAATTTATACTTGGCTTTAGTCGAGTTACCAATAAATCGTTTTAATTGTTGACATTCTTCTTGTTTAAAATTCGTAAAACTCAATTATGCATGGTTAACACGAAAACTCAATAAATTTTACTATAATTTAGTTTATATTCTACAAATATATAAATAAAATAAACTTTATGCACAACAGATACAATATAACAGGCTACACAACATGTTGTGTAGGTGAACGAAATACACATACATACACATATGTAAGAACAATAGGCTGGCACAATTTTTAATAGTCCCCTATTAAAAATTGTTATAATATAATGGTATATAATTTGATACAACCATATCTAATCAAGTGTGGTTAATGTGATATCATATAAAATTGTATGTTATTTCATCAACTTAAACAAAATTATACAACTTAGATCTAATAACATTGTGTCATTTCCCCTATAAAATTTTATATGGTTATATATGGTCTAACAATTTATATTTACTTATATACAACTTAATAGGGAAATTGACCCAATGTTATTAGATCTAAGTTGTATAAATTTATTTATGTTGATTCAATTATATACAATAATATATGATATCATATTAACCACACCTTATTAGATATAATTGTATCAAATTACACAATATTTTATTAAAACTTTTTTTACTAGGGTCTTCAAATTAGTTAATAACGGCAGTATTAAGAAGTTTCGGGATTGTTGTCTCAACATTAGTAAACAAAATAATCAGCCATCAATTAAACAGTTGCACATAAGATTTAAATTAATCTGATAAGTTCAGCAGTTCCGTAATGTATTTCTGTTTAACATTCTTCAAAAAAACATTCATTTTACAGCAGAAAATTCTTTATCAAGGATGTTCTTAGTTAAAGGTTAACTTGAAGTCATGACTTAAAATCTACTATTGACATAAAGTAAACTTTCATAATAAATCTTTTTACATTCGATTTATATGTATTCATTAAAAATGTTCTATTTGTCTCAAGCGTTTCTTATGGCGCGTAACCAACTTACATTTCTTCTGTATGTTTAAAAAAAGTAGGGTAAGCCCAGAAAAATATAGGGACTTAATATGGAATTTGTTACCTTTAAAATTTTTTACATAATAAATGCCATTCTAATGTTTGTATTTGTTTAGAATAATTGCAAAATTCAATTTTAGTTTAGATACTTTTAACACTCTCTACTTCAGTTGTATATGTAGTATACGAGTAGAAGAATATACTATACATTTTAATCATTTTGAAATGTTCTAAATGAAATACTATCAATGATGTTGATAATATCAACATATAAAATTTAAATGTAAAATGTAGTTATAATAAATACTTAAATATTTAGCTCAACTATTTTTATACAAGTTTAACGACTTTTGACTAGTGTCGTTTTGTTTAATTTTTTTTAACTGCACCATATTTTGATGACTTTAGCAAAAAGAAAGAAATATTTATCGTATTTCATTTTTTTAACTTTCCTTTACATTTGTTGGTCCTTTTTTTTGGTTTCAAGTGGGAAAAAAGAAGATAACTTCAAAACTAAAACTATACATAGTTCAAATGTCGCATATCTTTGGTACGTGACTTAAATACACAATAGAACACAGAAAAAAAGTCTTCGAGAAAAGAAACTTATGGTAACCACTTAAGTGAATCTATATTATGTACACTTCTATACAATATTGTAGTTTGTATTATATGGCCAATAGAAATACCAAGTATTTGCCACTATTTTCCTTTTTTTTATATAAGTATTGGTTAAGAAATGCTGAATTAGTGGCTAAAATCTGTTTCTTAGCAGAAACAAATACAAAAAATATATATCGAAACATATGTTACAGTAATTTTTTCATGTTTGAATTCTACAATATATAGGATAGAGAACGTAGTACCGTGGTTTTGTATATACATACTTATAAATTAAAATTTCTAAAGAGAACGTATTGTAAAAGAATCCTGCATAACAAAAATTTGTAAAAGCATTTTTTTCTTTTTAATTTATATCCATGTGAAAATCGAAATATATATGAACATACATGATCATACATTGACTAGTATATGATCATGCAAGGACATACATACCCTAGTAAAAATGATTTTTATATAATCAGATACGATTTTTATATAATCATTTATGATTTTATACAATTATAACTTGTCGAGTATTGTGAAATATATATTTTTATATGATTATATCAAAAGATATTTAATTATATAAAATTGTATTAACCAGATCCACCATTTTCCGGATCAAATCATGTATGGGTTAATATAATTATATAAAAAATATATTATTTGATCCGAAAAATGGTGGATCTGGTTAATATAATTTTATATAATTAAATATCTTTTGATATAATCATATAAAAATATATGTTTCACGATACTCGACAAGTTATAATTTCATAAAATCATAAATGATTGTATAAAAATCATATATGAATATATAAAAATCATTTTTACTAGGGTAGTCATATACCATACATGATCTCATATATTTCCATATATCTTCGGATCCGAAATTTGAGCGTATATGACTGTACATGTTCATATATGGTCATATATGATCACATCTGATTCATATATGATCACATATGGGCATATATCTCCATATATCCTAAAATTTTGGATTCAAAGATATATGGAAATATATGGAGATTATGTGTGGTCATAAATGAACTATGCATGATCACATACGAGACAATGTATGATCATGTATGTTCATATATAATTCGATTTTCACATGGGTATTCACGAGTATTCGGTCAATATTTTCTGGCTGAAAAAATATGTATTTATAAGATAATATGAAAAGTTAATTTTTTGGCTGTTCTTATTTATTAAAGCCAAGGTTCAAAGTGTTTGTACGAGATTTACATAAAATTATTTAGAACCTATAATCATACAGTATACAATGTGTTCTTCAAAAAGTTCATTGGATTTACATTTTTACTGGGAGCCTTCATTTGAGTACACTTAAAGAAGTTTGTCGGTCGGATTTACCGAGGCGATGATAACTTAAAACGTACTTATTTTTAACTGTTGAAAAATAACTGAAAATGTATTAAAAATAACTAAAATATCGTAAAATCAACTTACAAATTTTTACCACAATAATTTTAAAACAACCCTATGGGAAATTTTAACAAACTGTCACCGAACTGGCCCCTTTACATGAAATAGACTGGTCACTTTTACATGGCGTTGTCATAGGAGGGGGAAATTGACCCCTTGTGACATGTCACAAGACAAATCCCAGGACAGGTCCCTGAATTTTGTTTTTTATGAGAGTCCTGGGATTTGTCTTGTGACATGTCACAAGGGGTCAATTTCCCCCTCCTATGACAACGCCATGTAAAAGTGACCAGTCTATTTCATATAAAGGGGCCAGTTCGGTGACAGTTTGTTAAAATTTTCCGTAGGTAAATGACAAAATTAGGAACAACAAATCCTTTTTGCAGTTAATTTTTTGATTTTAAAAAAGTATATATGAATGAAGTTATCTGTAGTTGATCTTTGAATTAGTAAATTAATGCTCGATTTTGAGATCATATAATCACATTTTTCTTTTTTTAATTATTTTCTAATTAAAGAAATTGTAAAGTAAATTACAATCTAATTGAGTTGTTTCAATTTGCTTATTTTTTCGCATTCAATATAATTAGATCATCATCAATTACACTGTACAACAAAATCAATTTTTTTCCAAAATAATAAGAATCTGCCAACATATTCCGGCAGAGGGGATCAGAAAAAAATATACGGGTATCGATGTTTTAAAAATTTATGTCTGGCCTTATGTTTTTTGGGGGTTAAAATTTCTCTCCATTTCCAAATGTTTATTGTGAATCGGCATAGGAAACCATGTGAATCTTCCATTTTAGGTATAGGATATGTTCAGTGAACTTATGTACAACACTACAGCGAACATTTTAAAAAGGGTCAATAACCGTAAGCTGAAGAATTAGAGGATTCCCCAAAAATATTTACACTAAATTCTACTATGTCTTTGAAGATATCAAAATTGAAACTTTAACTTCAATGCCAGAAATAAGTCAAAAATTAAAATGTGTTCAAGGGCTAATTTCCTACTTATTCAGAATTAGCGCCCAAATGCCCCACAAACCTAGATTTTAGGGGGAAACCATGTGAATCTTCCATTTTAGGTATAGGGTGTATTCAGTGAACGTATGTAAAATACTACAAGGAATATTTTTGTGGAACATTTTAGCCCTCTTTAGCTTTTGGGTCTTTTTTGTCCTTTTCCAAAAGGGCTTTACGTCATCTATTTTGAACAAAATTCATATATCACCAATAATGGAAAATTGGCTCCCAAAAAATTACTCAATAAAATTTTTTGTACCATGTAAACATAGCGTACCACTTTACAGAAAAAAAAGTGCACGGTGCACCTTCAAATATAAAGTTTTGTTTTGCCGATCGTAGGGGTCGCTTTTTTTAATTTTTCGCCAAAGCTTCGGCATTTAAAGTCATATTTAAAAGTATGACATATAAATTTTTTTGCCTGGAGGAGACCAGTGTTTTGCTATAAAGGAAAAATCTAATGAAAACAAAATTATAAAGGCGACCCCTACGTTCGGCAACCAAAATATAAAAAAATTTATACTGGGTTTATCGAAAAACTTTCTTAGCAAAAGTTTAATGATTTTATGCGAGCTTTGATTTTCTGATATTAGGGTGGTAGCAACTGAGATCTGGTGGGTAACTACTACAACTGGATACTTGAGGTCAATGGCCCTTAGAACAAAACATTGGTCTCCTCGAGAGAAAAACCATCGATGTATCATACTTTAAAATTCGACTGTAAATGCCAAAGATATAACGAAAAATGTAAAATGGCGATCCCTACGTTCAGCAAAAAAAAAAATTTTTTTTGAAACCTCCTTGGAAAATTGTTTAGATTGGAAGGTGTACGGCGAACTCTTGTTTTAAGGTACGGTCTAATGTACATAATTATTACACTCACAATATATTTTCCATAACCGATTGAGGTTTGTTTAAAAAGTAATAGGAAAAGTTTGTTTTCAATTGAAGAATCAATTAAAATATATTGACACATATTGTTTAACTTTTTTTTTTCAATCAATAAAAAACACACTAGAAAAATATGTGTATTATTATTATTTTCAGTCAAATGTTCTATTTTAAGATTTTTATTTTTAGAAAAAATAATTTAAATAATTCCATTGTTTTTTGTTTTAAAACAAAAAACTCAAATATTTTCGGTTTTCTTTTTTGTTAAAATAGTTTGTTTATATACAAAATTATTTCAATTCAAATTACAAGAAATTCTTTACTCATACACACAAACATAGCCAATAAAAATACCCAGTTGGCCAAACATCAACGATGAAATTGTCTTCAACGATTTCTTTAAGACATTTTGGAATTTTTCGCTAACGACATTTGTCATGTATATGTTGTGTAACATTGTCATGTATATGTTGTATAACCCACTATGTTAACAAAATGGTGAGCGACAACACATTATTACTGTCGTCTTACGACTCCGTTGACGACAAGGTGAGCGAGATTGTCTTTAGATGTCTAATTTTTAGAATTCTCATTTAGTTCATCATTTTATTGCTGAAATATAAAACTTTGATATTAACTTTTAGTATTATCATTCCTTAATACAAGCGCTTTATTCTTAAATTAATAAGCAATTTTTTAAATGAAATGTTATTTGTTTAAATAAAAATTCAAATTAACAGCAAATAATAAATATAATTAAATTAAAAAAAATTTATTTTTACATATGCAAAAAAAATATAAAACCGTTTTTTGCGCCGTTTGTTTCACATTTAAGTAAATAAAAATATTAACTCGATGAGAAGTTTTTAGTTTAAATAATAAAGAAATCAGTGTTGTCAATGACCATCTAGGCGAAGCTGTCACCAACAAGGTCGTCTACGTTAGCATTGTGAACAATGTCGTCTATTTCGTATTCAGCGACAAAGTGGGGCAAATTGTCGCCCAAATGGTCAAATAGATTCAAGGACAATCTCGACGAAAATGTCGCTCAGGTGGTCGTGTACGATTTTGCGGACAATTGTTTGAAAACGTCATCAACGATTTGTATGGACTATCACCAATATGTCGTTTACGAATTTCTATGGTCGTGCACCCAGCGTCGAGGATATCTTCAAGACAGAGCCAACTGGGTATGGACGTGTGTATTGTGTATGATGTTGTAGTGTTTTGAAAATTAAACAAAAAAAAAAAAATTCAAATATGTAAAAGCAAACCACAAAATCGTTTTTTTACGTTTTGTCAGTTAAAAATTTCAATTATTTTTATTTTCTTTATGGATTGTTTAAACAATGTTTGAAAATAAATAGCAAAATGGTTTGAATATAATGAAAAATCAGTAGGGTAGAGGGGGGATGCTTCGCCACTTTTTTTTCAAAGCACTGTCATTTCTTAACCCCTAATTATTTTTCAAAAATTACTTTTAAATTGAAAACCTACATATCTTGGCTTTAATTTCTATAATTTTTATTCTAATTATTTGCATATTTTCTATTATTTTTTTAATGATTTTTAAAGTAACTCAATTCGGCGTAACTGCCCCAAACCTGGGGTATATTCGCCAAAAGAGCTAGATACAATTTCAACAAAAAAATTTGTTAATACAGCAAAGTCAATCTTTTAATGACTGAAATAAATAATCTATAATAAGTTCTTTAAGATATGTGATTCTTTTTAATCAATAGATGTGCAATACATTAAAAAAAAATTATTTAAAACTATAATATAATGATTCTTCAAAATTACAAAAAACTGAATAATTAATATAAATTTAAGAATGAACACGATTATTCTAATTTACTATTAAACATATTTTAAACATATAGAAAAGTCTTATAGAGCATTTTAGGCAGGGATGCACCAACTCTTTGTAGCTCCAGGGGGTCATCTGGTGATTGTGCCCCAGAGACAGGCACTGACATAATATTAATATTTTTTCACACTTTTTAAGCATTTGTTAAAATTAAATTATTATTTTTCGAAACCTTAGGATCGTAGGTCTAACATAATGAAAAATTATTTCCTTACCACACGATTTGAGGAAGTTATTGCAAAATGTACTTGCTTTCAATTATTTTTTTGGCACCCCAAAAAACACAAAAACACGTCTGTCTGCGACCATATGTGGTATAAATTCATCAAAGTGGATGTCAAGGAAAGATAATTGAAAAACGCACAAAATATATTTTTTCCAATTTTTTATCTCCCTTAATAGCGGAGAAAAATGGGATTAGTGTATGTGCCCCACTGGCGAAGAATCCCCCCTCTACCCTAGTCCTTTTTTTAATTGTCTTTTCAATTAATTTAATATGTGACAGCGCATAGAGAAAGGGACCTAAGGGTAAAAAATCAATTTTTTTTTTTTGATGTGGACAACATCTGAGCATCGAATGAGACCGATCCCATGCCCTCCTGAGAAAGGGACCTAAGGGGACCTTAGGTCCCTTTCTATTTTGTGCGTCACATATGTATTTTAGGTTGTTTTTAATTACAAAATATTGTAAGTGTACGCATAAGCAAGGGGTTATACGCAGTGTTGCCAACTCTTGAAGGCAGGAAAGCACCGTGAGCATTTTGAAAACGGGTAAAAAGGGTAAAAATTTACCAAAAATGGGGTAAAAAAGCACGATAATAATTTTTTGAAAAATTTAAGTCAAGATTTTAAAAACACATTTTAGCTTTGTAAAATCGTGTAAAAAAGGTTCAAAAAATTACCAAAAAGGGGTAAAAAAACACCAAACTAATATTTCAAAATTTTGAAGTTTAAATATAACGAAGTTGCTATTTAAAATTGTACTACAAATATTGTGAAAAAAATGTATTTTTTCACAATATTTCGTATTATTTTTTCAAATTTGACGGAAAATTCAAGAAAAATGGAAAAAAGGAGAACAAATACCAAAAATATAAACTGTACGAAAAGCACTAAAAGCACTGCCAGAAATCTGAAAAAGCACTGTAAATACCCGCTTCTTATAAACGGGTATTTGTAAAAAATCACCGGGTACGGGAAGGAAAAAAGCACCAAAAAATACCCGAAAAGCACTGAAATGGCAACACTGGTTATACGAGTATAATCAAAAAGTAATTCTGAATCGATTGGAATATTGTAAAACAGAACGCAAAAACTTCTTAAAATTCACTGTTAACTGTGTTTGTGTGATTGTCTAGCAGTCGTAATATCCCGAAAGATTTTTACAGTTTTTAAACGTATTCCGGCATACTAATGTCAAAATTGTTCGATATAACATTGATAGGAATTCCGTACAAACATAGTTATTATTCAATCAGAAAATTTTTATTACTTAAATCACTGTATACATTTTATCAGTCAATGTTTTGAGAATATGATATTTTTTTGTAAATCAGCAGAAAAAAAGTTATAATATGTGGTATCATTTTGTGGTCTACTATCAGAGTCATAGTGAATAATTTTCAGCGCCTTACTTTACGAATTGTCATATTTTATGCTACATACAGCAAACTCAAGGGCTAACCAAATTGAGAAGTGGATTTGGTTGTATTTGTGAAAGAAAATACTGAGTTGTAGCAACCAATTTTAGTCATAGTAATCGAATTTTGGTTGGAAACCGACGAATTCAACGTACGAATTTAAACATTTATTTTTATTTTTTTGAAACGTTTACCTGTGACAAATCGCTTCAAAAGTTCCCGATTATTTTGAAAAGTTATACAAATTTTTTATGTATATCGAGGGCGTATATGCAATGCGCAGAAAAATTATTATAATTTATTATTCAAGTGAATGATTTTTTTCAACACTGAATTCCCATATTATTTTTTATTAAACTACAATAAACGGTTAAATACAAAAAACGTCCACACACCATACAATTACATATATAGCATTTCAAATACAGAAAAAGTTATAAACCTTAATTATCTAATTAAAGATATGTTGAAATAAAATATTTTTTTAAATAAATATTTAAGTGAATCAATTAATATTTAATTGTTTTTAAATATTTCAGTGAATATTATTTCAACACATGATTTTCATATTTTTTTCTTAAACTGCATAAATAAATAGAAAATTTTCAGAAGAACAGCCACATGCTTTGAGGTCACAAAAAATTCATATGCAGTACTTCAAAGATATAAACTTGATGTACTGACCATTGTACAACTACCCAGGTAGAATTATTAGATAAAGGTGTCATTAGTATCATAATTGTATGCCCTGCAATGTCAAACAAAATACAAAAAGAAAAACAATATAAAAATAAATAGAAAAAAAATGTAAATTCCTTTTCAAAATATTTGCGTATTTGTATTCAAAAAAGAAAATTTTGAAATACAAATATAAGAAAAATTAAAAATAATAAGAATTAATGAAACGAAAGCATCGATACTACATATGGATAAGTTTGAAAATATATATTCAAATAATTCCACCTTTATTGTTAGGCCATTTTTTCATTTTCAATTAATAATTACTACTTTAATCGAATATTGTTTCAATTAATCGTATAAAATTTTTAATAATTAATAGTATCATTACAGTGATAGGTGAAAAATCATTTAAAATTTTAATTAATATATTCAATTTTGTTATTAAAAGAATGTCAATATCTTTCACCACATTAATTAATAGAAATAATTTCCTAAGTGGTAATACTCTTAAAAAAAAAAAACTTGAGAAAATATTAATTTGAGTGTCAGTCATGTTTTCTTGAACACTTGCTTTAAAGAATTTTAAATTTTTAAACTAAATTTAAGAAAGTTCACTAATTGAATTTTGGTTTTTTATATAATTTTAAATTTATTGATTTTTAGTTTATCCAAGTTCTTAACATTTAAGATTTTTAACTAAAAAGAAATACATTTAAAAAATGTTAACCTAATACAAGAAAATAAAATTAAGAAAAACGCTTTATTATGTTTTAGTAAATACACTCAAAATAATATGCCTGTTGGTTGGACAGAAAATTTTTTTTATTTTAACAGAATGTATTCCTATTTCTTTTTTGGCTTAAAATAAAATTTGTTGATTTTAAAACATTTTTTGTTAAATTTAGCAAATCTAAATTTAAGTAAAAACTTATTAAGAACACAGTTTTATTTGTAATTATATTGAGTCGTAAAATCTTTTTAAATTTAGGGTCTCGGGACCCTCCCCTCATAAAAGGGCATGAAGAGATATGCCTTGGGAGCAAACACACACTCAAAAAAAAAGTCTGTTGGCTGAAAAGATAAATTTGTTACTTTCACAAAATGTATTCCTGTTTCTTGGCTTACAATAAAATTTTTTGATATAAAAATATATTTGTTGCTTTTAACAAATATAAAAAAGAAATTAATAAAACTATAGTTTTATTTGTAATTATACCGAGTATTAAAATTGGTTCAAATTTAGGGTATCGGGAACCTCCCCGGTCCTAGTCCATATCATCTAAGGGCATGTAAGAGCACTCCTAAGGAGCAAACAATTCGGCCGTTTTGCTCTATCTCGCTTAGTTCTCGAGAAATAGCGTCATCCTTAAAATTTCGGATACACTGGTATCAAAATCTACCGCACTCACAATATATTGTCCATAACCAATTGAGGTTTATTTCAAAAGTAATAGGTAAAGTTTGTTTTCAATTGAAGACTCAATTAAAATACATAGAAACATATTAGCCGTTTTTTCTAATAACTTGGATTTAATAAATCCAAAAAGTATTTCTAAAAGTGCTCAACAGATGGGGTTAGATTTTTCCTATTTTAAAAAAATTTTCTGTCCGACACTTCTTTCATCCTAATTTTTAATACCGAATTCGATGATGAAGGATTCTACTTTAACTTTTAATTTATAATTATATTTTACATAAAACAGCGATAAACAGTCTGCCTTTTCAGTTTTATCACTTCAATTTATATTTTTACACAATTGAAAAATTCCATTGCAATACTTAATATTCACTAATTGGATTTTATTAAATTACTTACTGTAGAGTGAAAAATTGCCATTTCTATTTGAGCTATTTCTCCATGTTCAAGATGAAAATATATATTTGGTGAGGTGTAGTTTTTTTCTAAACATATTTCATAAAAAAAATTTAAGAAAAACCTTTTATTTGTTAGTTTTTCAATTTTTTTGTTTCTCTTTTAATTTTCATTCGTATTTTTTTCTGACATTAAATTAATAGGCTGTTTCATATATTTGTGATTTTATTGTGGATTTATTAAATCCAGCTTTTTTTGGATTTAATAAATCCATTTTTTGTATGAAAAATTCTAAATCCAGGTGATTAAAAAACACGCTAATTGTTTAACTTTTTTCTCAATCAATAAAAAACAAATCAGAAAAAAATATGTATCGTCTGTAGGAGTTGTTATTTTCAGTCAAACATTCTATTTTTAGATTTTTTTTTTAGAAAAAATAATTTAAATAATTTCGTTGTTTTCTGTTTTAAAACAAAAAATTCAAATATTTTCGGTTTTCATTTTTGTTAAAATAGTTTGTTTATATACAAAATTATTTCAATTCAAATTACAAGAAATTCTTTACTCATACACACAAACATAGCCAATAAAAATATGAACGTGTGTGTGTTTTGAAAATCCAAACAAAAAAAAACTTTTTTTTACGTTTTGTCAGTTAAAAATTAATGATTGTTCTAATATACTTTTCAATTATTTTTATTTCTTTTATGGATTGTTTAAACAATGTTTGAAAATGAATAGCAAAAAGGTTTGAATATAATGAAAAATCAGTACCCGGGTGAAAATGATCATATATGCTCATATATTGCAATATTGTTTCATGTATGATCATATATGAGTGATATATGAACATATATGGGATCATATATGGATAAATGCATCCAAAATAGAAGTTCATATATGGAAATGTATGACACCATATATGATAATACCTTGCATATATTGCTCCATATTTGCCATACAACTTCATATATGTATTCATGTATTGTTACATATATGATAATATGTCACGTACGTCCATATATGGAGTCATATAAATTTTTATTTTTTATCCATATTTTACTGAATTAAAATCCGCATGAATTTTTAAGCGAAAATTGGTATGAATGTATAAATTAAAGATATTTACAAGGATTCTTGAATGAATTGGACTTTACGTCTGTGCAATAAATAAATTATGATCACCAAATTGAAATTCGTTTATACTCGGGTAAAAATATTAATATGGTGTCATATATAATTATATCTTATTTGACAAGTCCCCATATACAACGACATACAACTTGATCCGAAAAATGGGTCATCTACTTGTGTCTAATTATATCAAATTAGATATAATTTGCTACTGTTTGATCCGAGATTTGTCCATATCCAGGACATCAAATTACATCTAATTCGATATAAAAATATCTGATTTTATATAACATTGTCTAATAGTAAGTATACTTTTTATGCATACCGGCTATTAAATTGGTATTGAAATTTCTATAGCTTTAACAATTTTAAAGGCCCAAATTTTATAACGTAAAATAAAAATTAATTAGAAATTTATTAATTCAGTTCGAGGCCAATTTCCTTATTATGAATTAACATAATAAGTACTTTTTCAGAAACTGCTATTTTTCTTCACCAGGATATTCTACTAACAAATACTTCACAGAGTTTCTGCTTTCAAAAACCTCTACACTTTCAGGAATGAAAAGACGATCGTTTCGGGGATTTTCCAGGTCCCCTTCTTCAGTTTTCTTTAGAAAGTTGTGGCAATAGTGCAATGCAAATTGAAACATATGAACATTTCACCCAGGTAGTCCTTTTTGTAATTGTGTTTTCAATTAGTTTCATATGTATTTTAGATTGTTTTTAAGGATAAAATATTGTGATAGCAAAAACATGAAAATATTATTAAAGGAATTAAATGTGGTTAGTATAGTGTTAAATGAAGATCACTGAAAGCTTTGTTTAACTCAGTGTTTCAATTAAAAATTAGTCAAATTGATTTGAAATCTGTTTGACAGATTTTTTGCTGACGTATTATTTTAATGTTAAGAAAATCAAATGGAATTTACATTATTTGAAAGCAATTCTATTTATTTGAAAGAAATTTTATTAATTTTTCCCGGTGCTATTCCGGTGCCTTTGGACTAGCCGATCCTTTTTTCTAATGATGTTATCATTTCGGGAATTGGAAATCACCTTTTGCCAGTACTTTTACCATCTGTTGAAAAGCCTTGCTATCCGTTGGTATTTTTCTGACTGAGTACCTCTATATTTTTCATACAAATTTGTGTATTTTCGAATAAAATATTTTGTTATATTTTTTTAATTTTATAATATTTTTTGTTCCCCCATAAAAATTGCTTTTGCACCAAAAAACTTTCTTACCTCAAATTATTTTTCTCATCTCTAAAATTTTTTCTCATTAATTTTTCTTATGTTATTTGGAACAAAGACGATGTGGGGGGAGGGGGGGGGTATCGGTAAAACCTAATTTAATGCTTTAGCTTGTTCCCATATAATCTAAAAAAAGTTTTTGGTACACAGTACCGATTTTATAACAACTTCTCTCGTTTCAGAATATGTCCTAGCATAAATTCTACCTATAATTTCTATCATCAATAACACTGTTGAAAAATCCGTCAAGCGGGGTACCCGGTGAGTAAACCTAATTCGAGTTCGCTGAATCCCGTAGATGTAAAAAAAAAATATTTATATTTGAAAATTATGCTTAGTTTAAGAAAATTGGCATTCACTTTATGAAGAAAATTTCAGTACTTTAATGAAAATTTCATTAAAACTCTTTCCAGAAAATTCCCTCTGTGTGTTAGCTTAATTTTATATTTATGTTCCATAGAATGGCAACCAATTCCATAAAATTGGATCCAATAGAAACAGTTCGGCGAAATGGCATTAAAAACGCTTTCTAATGAATTTTCCTAGAAAGTATTCTTTGATTTATTCGCCTTCATTGTCCTTACTGCGGCCCTGTTACACACGTTTGTTGCATACTACATTTGCAACTTGATGCATATGTATGTGAAGATTAATTTAAAGTATTTTATCACACACTGGAAACAAAACAAAAAATGTACTGGATCATAAAATATACACCAAAAAAGTTCATTTGCAGTACTATATTTCAATGTAAATACTGAGTACCATTTATAGTTTGAGGTCAAATGGATATAAAGTTTTTTATCTTTGCCAATTTGTAAGTACTTTACATGAAATTGTGGTCAATAGAATTAAATAAATGAATAGTAATGAAGTATTATTATCCATTGACCATTAATACTTCAAATAAACTTAACATTATCATTTGTATGTTTTTTTTTCAGAAGCTTCTACTACATCACGTTTTTGTGGCTACTCAAAGGATTATGTAATGGGAAATTATAAGTTTCAACTTGATTAAAAAGTTGACAAAGTTTTGTATTGAATAAGGATGATGCTTTAAGCAGTATCAGTAAAAAAGGGAAATGATCTCGTATATTTATATGTTAAAACATTTCCTGCATCATTAGAAACTAAACAAACTTTATTTCTAGTCTATCATTACAAATATTTAGTAAAGAAAATTCTTAATATGTTATTTCAATTCAATTACTTATACGCATAGAGATAGAAAAAAATATCCACTAGGCAAGCACTTATATGAGCGGGGCAATAGCTTTGGACATTGCAGTGTTTTCAAAAATATAAAAATATGTAGCATTTAGGATATAATGTAAACCGTTATGAAAAAGGAAAGTTGGATGAAAGTCAGAATTTTCAAATTATCGCATTTATTTAATCGAAATATTTAAAAGTAACTATTTTTCTTTTGAAATTGTTCAAATTTACCTCAGCAATTTACCATCATACCCTCATGCAGAGAAGAAATATAGTTGAAAGTGATTTGGGGAATGAAATTATCATAGTATAATATATTTTTACTATAAATAATCATAAATGTGATTCTTACTGATCATATTATAATCACTGATGGTGATTTTATCGTCATTGAAGATTATACTATGATTATTTATTAGGATAAAATTATAGTTATTACATGTTTGAATTATAACACGATATTCTTTTCTCTGCGTGTTAACTAGAGATGAGCGATATTTTCATACCGGTGATTTAATCACAGTTATTTATAAATCACTGGTAACGGCAGTGATCAAATATTTCAAGTCGCAGTTACTCACAATGTCGTTCTTTTAATATTTTTGTACTATTCTTATTAAATTTCATTGTGCACAGTAATACATGTTTTTTTTTCAATAACAGTGACTTGCTTTCACGCTCTTCTGAATAAAACTTAAAGAAATAAATTATACTCGAGAAAAAGTTTTTCCGGCAAATTTTTGTTAATAAACTTTGAAATGGCTGACAAAATTCGTTTTCGGTTTAACTAAGCCAAGTTTAACTGACATCTTAAAAACTCGCCATAAATAATAATTCGTTTATTTATCAGAAAATCGCAGTCTTTTCCATAGAAAAACCGTGATCACGATCACAGTTTAAAAGAACCGATTTGCAAATCACATTCACTGAGAACAATGTTACTGAAAAATCGCCGGATCGCCCATCTCTATTACAAACCCGTGATCACGGTCCCTGTTTAAAAGAACGGTGATTTGAAAATCACGATCACTGGTAGCAGCGTTATTCAAAAATCACCGGATCGATCATCTCTAGTGTTAACAAATGAATCATATAAGGGGATAAATACTGTAACAACAGAATTGTAAGGGGCATATTTAAACGGTTGTCAAAAATTCAAAAAGCAATATTTTTACTGTATTATATTTTATTTAAAATATATGTTATTGTAGAATTTTCAAAAAATATTAGTTTTAAATTTCGCCAACCAAACTCGCCAGGGTTGCCACTCTATTATTAGCCTTTTGAAAAAAGGCAAAATCGGCTGCCACTGTACAGCATTCATTAATTACACTATGCGACAGTCAAAATCGGGATGGGATGAAACCAACGGGAAATGTTATATCGGTCAAAAACAAGTTATACGTGTCCCGGCGTTTCGCTGGGTCACCCCTAGGAATCGAGATATATCTTTTTTTTGACATAACTCGAGAACCACTAGTCCGATTTTGCTCAAACAATTTTAAAAAAATTAAAAATTACAATTCCTTTAATCTGTTCATATAACGTTTTTCTATATACTCAACAGTTTTGCCGGTAAAAATAAATGTTTGTTACCGCTACCATAAAAAGCATTAACCTTTTGTTTATTACTTTTTTTTAATATTTTAGGCAAAAAATATTTTTTTCTTCATACATTTATTTTTACCGGCAAAACTGTTGAACAGTTTAAAATTGTTTGAGCAAAATCGGACTCGTGGTTCTCGAGTTATGTCAAAAAAAAGACCACCAAAGGTCAAATCGATATATCTCGATTCCTAGGGTTGACTCAGCGAAACGCCGGGACACGTATAACTTCTTTTTTACCGATATAACTTTCCCCTGTAGTTTGAAGCCTTCCCGATCACTGACCCCTACCATTTGTCTCACAGTGTTATTGGAAAATAAAAATATAAAGTGATTCTTAATACCAGATAAATTTTCTAGTACTTGTCGTGGCCTGATTTTTATTTTTTAAATCTTTTTTAAACAAAGTTGCTCCACAAACTTGAAAATTCCAAAAAAGTCAAGAAAAAGCAACTTTACTTGGGAATAAAAATTTATTTGAATGAAATTCAAAAAAAGGGCCACGATAAGGACTGCAGTTTTTTGTTGACTACGAAAGAAAAAAACCGGATCGAAATCGGTTAACCCACCTTGTCTGTACAGTGGCAGCCGATTTTGAACTCATGGTTGTGAGAAAAACGCGTATGAAGTTTAAAATTGATTTTACGCTAAGAAAACGGAAAAATTTTAAAAAATCGTATAAGAATAAAATTCATATCTCGCAGTTTTCTACATATGTATAGGGAATGCATCCCGGGATTTCCCGTCCCGTGATTCCCGGGAAATTTGGCATTTTTCATTTCCCGCATTCCCGGGAATTTGGACCGGGAATCACTGGATTTCAAAATATGCAGTTTAAAATAATAAAGTTAATTATTTCAAATTTACCAATGCAAAATTTTCTAACGTTTTGAAAATAGTAAAATTCTAACATTAGGCTTGCTCATTTTCTTACAAAATTGTAGTAAAAGTAGTAAGATTTTCGAGTAAACGAACACACTGATTAATTTGTGTACTTGATCGAACTTTTTAAGTTCCATTTTTTTTTAACAGGCTCTAAAAGGAACTTAAGAAACATATTTTTTAAGAAAACCACTCAACTAAATAGTTTTTGTATGAAAAATTTTGAATCGTACTTATTCTGTACAGAATTAAAGACAAATTTGTCCATTGATTTTAAAAAAATTCAAGTAAGTTAGAATTTGTTCCCATAATTTTTAAAAATTTTTCCAATTTTCTAAAATTATTTTCTATGTTAAATTTTTTATTTACTTTTTTACGGACAAATGTTTTAGTCTAAAAATTAGTTTTGGTTTATTAAATTTTTAAAAATACATATATAATTAGACTTATATAATTTCTAATATAAAATTAATTCTTTCCTACTACGAAAATTCCAAGAAAAACCACCTGAGCTTTTTCACCATCATGAAAATTTTAGGTATTTAAGACATTTCATTAATAAAAATTTTTAAATTACTATAAAATATTTTCTAATTTATGTCCCTTACGGGATCCCGGGATCCCGGGAATTCAAGATAAATTTCCCGCTTTCCCGGGAAATCAAAAAGTATGGGATTTTGCATTCCCTACATGTGTACCAAATTTGGGAAGAATCGGTTAAAGATTATTTTATATATTAAACCTAATAGTCTTAAAAACGGTGGTAGATATATGCTACTCATATTATTTTGTAAAAATGGTATAATTTTGTACAGTTTTGAATTTATTTCGTATTTTGCCCCCTTTTTATATATATTTTTTACTTTTATAACTTATATTAAGCCAACCACACCTGCCCCATTTGACATATCTTCAACATCCATCAAGGAATCGTCATTGGATTTCTCTGAAAACTGCGTTCAATTCTTACATCTTTTGATGTAGTTTTCATCTTTTTATTCTGCCCTGTTATAAGGTATACGATTTCTAATAAAATCAAGTTAATAAAAATGCAAACAAAAAGTGTTACTCACAAATTTACCCCATAGAGTATTACTTTGGGACTAAAACATATTTTACAAAAAAACATGTGAAAATTTAATTTCTCCGAATTTTTTATTGAAATTTTCGAAGCATATAGAGAAAAGTATGGTCATCCAAAAAAGAATTCGAAAATAAAATTTTTCCTAGAGTCGATACCCCCCTTAAGTTGCTGTGTTGTTGCAAATTTAAATTAAATAAAATAAATTCTAGCCTAATTTTAACTTTTCACATTTTATTTTATAACTTGAATTGATTACAGTACATATAACATATAATTTTGAATTTTGTTTTCAACTTCTTCAATCTAATGATTGTCCTTTTTTGCCCATTTTTTGAGACAAATATTTCTTTAGCATGAATACAAGTAGATTTGCCAGAAAAAGTTGTATGTCCCTTTTTAATTTAGTTTAAGTATTGTAATTTTCAATTTAAATTTTCCTGAATTTTTTTGTTGTACGTGCTGTCTAAGAAGTAGGTTTTTTTCCTCCAAAAATGCAGAAAAATAAAAAGGTTAGAAAAATTATTCCAGCGAAATTTTTTTGAGGAAATAGAGAATCAGTAAAACTGTGAGCTTAGTTTTTAATACTATGATATTTTTTTTAAGAGCTATAAAGTTCCAAGAGTTATATATTTTGTGACTACCACTAAGGATTCTCCCTTTCTGCTCTTATAGCTCTTTGTATTCTTTGTAATACACCATATTTTATTCATATTCATTTTAGTTATATTAATTATCAAATATTTCCTACACATTGAAAATTATCAACTTTTTTTATTTTAAATATATTATTATTTCCTATTTTCTTAATTTGTAATTTATCTTAGTTTTTAATATTACTTATTGTTTTATCTTCAATTACTCTGACTCAAGATTTTCTGGGTCATTTTGCCTATTATCTTCCGATAAGTAATATTATCGAAATAAAGTATTTTTAAACTTCCGCACAACGTAGTTTTAATTAATACAAGGGATACTATTATATAAACATTTTCTTTAAAATTAATACCTGTTTTATAATAGCGATATGGGAAATTAATGATGGGTGATAATCTTCATAATTCTACAAAATGTGTGTTCTTGTTGTATCCGGGATTTTCAATAATAGCTGTGTTTGTGCGGCAAGTTATCAACGTTGGCTTATGTCATTGCCATACAAATTTGACATTAGTAACGTTGAGAGTTAACACTAAACGTTGGCTTATGTAAAATTTATATGGGAATGACATAAGCCAACGCTAATAGCTTGCCGCGCAAACACAGCTAATATTAATTATCACATTTTCTCAAGGTTGCCGAGTACAAAAAAATATATGTAGTCATATATTTTTAAATCTTATAATATGTGAATTAGGGCGGATCGACTTAAAAATTACCCAAGTGACAAGGAAAATCGTATTCTAGAGATCAAAATAAGAAACTTTGCCCGAGGAACCATACCTCTAAAACGAATTCTGCATCCCCGACTTTTGATGTCCCGGAATTTTGAAAAATCCCACTTTGACCCATTTAGAGTGCCCCAATCGAGTCCAATGGGGAACCCCCCAGGAGGGTTCCAGGGGCTGTGCCACTGGCATGGGTGGGTCGGTCCTCCAAAGTTATTGAGGGTCGGTCATACATTTGGACTCGATTGTGGCACTCTAAATGGGTCAAAGTGGGATTTTTAAAAATTTGACCCTACGGGTCAAAAGTTGGGCCATCAGAATTCGGTTTAGAGGTATGGTTCCTCGGGCAAAGTTTCTTATTTGGATCCCTAGAATACGATTTTCCTTGTCACTTGAGCGATTTTTTTGCATCCCTACAAATCGACCCGCCCTAATACATACACTTATAATATATTTTTTATGTGGTACCTTATATGATCATATATTTTTATAATATATCGTTTACAAAATTAGATATCAACCATATATGCTATACATAATGAGGTATGACAGATCTGTTGTCAAATATAATTATAAATGATCATATATAACATAATAATATATGTTGGCATATAAGCTGTTGGCATATAAGCTGAACGCAATTTTCGACAGTTTTCAAGCATAAATCGGCCGATACTGCTGCAATTTCACGTTCGATATTCGTACGAAGTTCATCAATCGTCGCTGTCCTGTTGGCATAGACCATAGATTTGACGTAGCCCCACGCTCAATTGTTGATCTTCTAGGACGATTATGACGACCATAAATTGGACGTATCGCTCTTAACATTGAGGCCACTGACTCCGAATTTCGGTAGTAAATTTTAATAATTTCGACTCGTTTTTGGCTCGTATATCTTTCCATCATGAAATGGCAAACCTTACTGAAGAGAAATTTCAAAAGAGCGGCAAGAAATATGGCGTCGTTTGCTGTCCCTGTCTTTCTACTTTTGTAGCGTCCCTGTTGAACAACCCTTTATATGCTATAAGATATAATTATATAAGTATGTACAGCGCATAGTTCGGGGATAGCGCAGAAAAAGTCCCCAAACTATGCGGTATATTAGTCAAAAATGTCTTCAGTGTATTCGCAAGATCTAGGAAGAGTTTGAGAACAGTCCCCAAACTAACCAAATATCCCCGAGTAAAAAAATTGATATAGAAAATTATATAACTTAACATGGATTAATATGTTCATATATAGTCAAGTGTGACACTATTTCTTTGTGGATATATAGCTTTTAGTTTTTAAAAAATTTCATATATGATGCCATATATAGATCAATATTAATATACATATGTATATGTGACAATTTATTTTTATCGGAAAACATATAAAGTTTTATATGTTTTCCGATGTGCAAAATGTCACATGTGTTTTCTAATAGATTTTCAGGAGAGCGAAAAAACTGTTACAAAATCTAGTTTTAAGATATTTTATTGGAATCATATGCCTTAGACATTTTGCAGGCCGGTCGACGATATGTAGTTCAATGTTGTAAAAAAAAATTATTCTAAGTTTTTTTGAGATATATTTATGTATCCCGAGTAAAACGGGTTATACATTATTTTATATTATTTAATACAATTATGTCTCGTTATATATTGCTTTGTATGGCACTATATATAATTGTAAGACCAAAAATAGCCCAGTTTCATGTTTAATTTAAGATTTTATCGAAATCAATGGATTTTTTATTGGAAAATATTCTTTTACAAAAACAAATTTTGATATAAAATTCAAGTGATTTAAAAAAAACATGAACACGAAAACTGGCAAAATACTTTTGTATAAAATTTGAGTGAAATTATCTGACGGTTACCCATACATTATCGACGTTGAAAATATTATGTTAAAACAGTTAACACTTTATATGGGATTTCGTACCACATAATTTATGTAATCTTGTTTCAAACAAACTCTTAATATCTTACGGTGGGTCTCATACTGCAGGTTTAACTTTAACTTAACTATAAACAAAAGAAAATGTCAAAAAAATGTACACAAAACAACAATTTTTTTGGGTTAACTATTAACTAAAGTTTAAACCTGAAGTATGAGACCCACCGTTAGTAAATTCAAATTGAAATTCATTTTCATTTAAAACGTTATAAATTTACATCGAAACAACAAATTCTTTTATTTTTAAATTGAATATTGTGTCATATTAATAAAAGTTAGCCAATTCTTCGAAGTAATTATTTTGGTTTAGGAATGACGTACCACCAAATTTATCCATAGGCTTGAAGGATATCAAAATATCCTATGAAATTAAAACAAAAAAATTGTCTAACCGCAAGCAGACTAAAATTGTGTAATAAATAACTTAAACACCTAACAAAAATTCCCCCTATTAGTGAAATGTAGTTTTTTATTCATACATACACTATTTACAAATTTAAAACATTTTTGAACGATTATTTCATGACATTATTCTCATTTTTTTTAAGTGAAAGCCCAAAAATAAAAGCTTCATTTGAACTTTTCTCACTTTCAAAATGAAAATCTCACCTTTAGTGAAAAATCCAGTAATGATTTATGGAAATTATTTGAAATTTCATTTTATTTAGAATTTTTTTATTTTATGGATTATTCTTAAACTATACTATAGCTCGTATAAGTACTGATTAATGTGTAGATACTTTTTATGTATGCAGTTTCACATCAAGACTCGCAAACTTATTAGATTTGCTTAGTTCACACGATACACGAAACCTTACGTGAATTCCCCATTGTTTTTCAGTACAATAATTAATAAAAACAGAAATACGAAAATTTTTATCCAACTGGACCTAATTGCATCAAATTTTAAATATAAAGATATTATTTCATACAATAATGCCTGGTCAAAATTCGATTAAATTGTATATAATTTAAAGTAATTAAATCCAATTTGATCCACGTAGATACAATTGTATTCACCATTTTTCGGATTAAATTGTATGTGATTAGTTATTGTATTTCATCAAATTAGATATGTCACCATATCATCTTTTTTAATCGGGATAATTTCAAAATATAAAATACTTGATTGCAATTATGTACAACTTCTTCTAAAGACTTAAATTTTTATTAAATTTTTGAATTCTTAACTTGAGGTATTATTTTTAATACTGTTTAATAGTTTTTGTTCAAAATCCGGATACGTTATATGATTTGATATATTTAGATTTTATCCGATATAATTATATCCACCATTTTTCGGATCTCCAATTATATTAAATAAGATATCATTACATTTGATATCATATTATTTTTTTACTCGGGTCTCTATAGTAAATTGTGGATCGAAAAAAATCCCCAGAGTATGCGATGTGCACATATACGTATATGATTCCATACATGGTGCAGAATTAACAATATAATTTGAAATATGATTACATATGGTCCAACGCCAATAATATTTTCTAGCTGTTTAATATATAATTATATACAGTCACATATAACATGAGGTCCTATTATCAAATTCCAGCTCGGCCCCAAAAATAAAAGAATTTTAACTTTTTTAACTCAATTTAATTTATTTGTAAATACTTTGTTTACAGATCTTAAAAAATTTAACCCATTTTCTGCCAACAGCACCTGAAAATTTGGAAATAAAACTCAGGAAATTTTATTGTATCTCCAATGCATAAAAAGGTAACAACTGCAGAACCGTTTGTAATTTGGCTCCAAATTTCAAGTACGATGAAGTAATTGTATATTTTTAACAATCTAAAGGCTTCATTAGTCTAATCATAAAGTAAGAAAACGTATCTGTAATCAATTCAATGTGTTAAAATAATATAGAAATATATTTTTATCTTTTTGCTATGCCTTGAAACTGTTGTCAAGTAAAATCGTAAAAAAGTTCTGTTGAAAATAGAAATTATAATATTTATTACCTGACATTTAATTCTATGCACAAGAAATGGATAAAAAAATACAACATTTTTATTTTTTATACTCTTTTTATTCATTATGAGAATGATGCGTTACTTTTTTTTACGATACTTCCAAACTAATTTGGGCTTTAAGAAGAAAATTTTTGTTTTAGATTTTACAGTTTGTTTATTTTTTAGTACACTTTTTTTCTAATTTCAGTAGATTGATTTTAAATTGCAGTTTACAATAATTTACTGAAATTTAGTAACGGCAACTAATTATTTATACTAATTTCATTGTACGAAAATGATTGATATTGAGTAAAATTTACTCTGCTGATTTTAGAAAATCAATTTTGAATTGCAGTTTACAACAATTTTGCTAAAATTTAGTAGCGGCTACTAATTTTTTCGACTAATTTTATTGCACTACAGATAAGCAGACATGTGTCGCTCAAATAAGCAAAAAATACCGCTGGGCTCAAAACAGTTAAATGTCCCGTAATAACAGCAAAATTTTCAGTAGCCATTACAGACTTTTTTTGGTTGAGTGTACAATAGTTTCGTGGGCATCACCCCAACTCATCAGTTGAACTTGAGGTAGAACAATTATCTAACTAAATATATGAAAAAATAGAAATTCAGGAAAAACAATTTTTGTATTTTTTAATACAAAAATTAAAATAATTTTGAACAAATTGCATAAATATGTATATAGAAATGTAGAGTCCGAAAGAAAAACAATTTTGGTCTTTTTTAATGCAAAACTAAAATAATTTTGATGCTGAAAAGATTTTTTAACAACCTCTACAATGAGCACAAACTAGAGATGAGCGATCCGGTGACTTTTTAATAACGCTGCTACCAGTTACAGATGAGCGATCCGGTGATTTTTGAATAACGCTGCTACCAGTGATCGTGATTTTCAAATCACCGTTCTTTTAAACAGTGACCGTGATCACGGGTTTGTAATAGATATGGGCGATCCGGCGATTTTTCACTAACATTGGTCTCAGTGAATGTGATTTGCAAATCGCTGTTCTTTTAAACTATGGTCGTGATCACGGTTTTTCTATGGAAAAGACTGCGATTTTCTGATAAATAAACGAAATAATATTTATGGCGAGTTTTTAAGATGTCAGTTAAACTTGGTTTAGTTAAACCGAAAACGAATTTTGTCAGCCATTTCAAAGTTTATTAACAAAAATTTGCCGGAAAAACCTTTTCTCGAGTATAATTTATTTCTTTATTGAAATAAAACAAAATAAACCACATTTTAAAAGCAGTATTCCAGTTACAACCAGCGTTAAACTAAGTTTAAAGATAATCCACTTCCTAAAAACTGGGCCTTAAAAGAAGAATAGTTGCGACCGGTAACAAAGACATGATAGAAGGAGACATTTTATTCAGAAGAGTGTGAAAGCAAGTCACTGTTATTGAAAAAAAACATGTATTACTGTGCACAATGAAGTTTGCAAGAAAAGTATAGTACAAAAATATTAAAAGAACGACATTCCGAGTAACTGCGACTTGAAATATTTGATCGCTGCCGTTACCAGTGATTTATCAATAACTGTGATTAAATCACCGGTATGAAAATATCGCTCATCTCTAGCACAAACCTTTCTATTAACGCTTGATAATAATAAACATTCATTTTTTTTTAAGTTTTGTTTTTGTTTTTTTCACGGTACATTTTTTAAACGGTACTTTCTATAAACGGTACATTTTCGAAACGATACTTAATAAATCGGCCTTTTAATTGATTTGCTTCTTCGCGTGCTTGCACGTTAGTGGAGATGGTATCAAGCAGCATGTATCAACGAAATTGCTTCGAATTCTGGTACGTATTATACAATTCTTGTATAAAAAGTACTAATTGGCTCCTGTTATCAGTGTTGCCACAAAGTCTTAGATGATATCCCCATTTTGCAAGAAACCACTAAGTACCCTCTAAATCCTTCTATTTTAAAGTCTGTTGTAAATCATAATTTCAAAACCCTCTAAACTATGTTTGCTGGGTGGTGGTTTTTTCTTTAAAAAGGTGTTTGTGCCAATTCGATTAAAAAATCAGTTTGGGACTAATTTTGGGATTCAACAATTTTTTGGGGGTTGTTGAGGCTTTCAACTTACAAAATGGGGAGATAAGCTAAAAATTTTCTGGCAACACCCATGGTGAATATAAATTGTCAACACTTTTAGCATAGACATGCACCCCAAAATAATATATTAGTTGTAGTGTTCAAAACCGTAACCGAAAACCGGTTAACCGGTTTTTATAACTTGAAAAAACTGACGTATGGTTTTTAAGTACAAGTTCATTAAGAACTGAAATAAGCCAAAAATATAGCTCAGTATTTATATATTATTTTTTTTTTGTGTTTGAAGCAGTGTTGCCACTTTTTGAATAATTATTCAAAAACGGGACTGTTTACACATTCGTTGGATAATTTTTGAATAATAACATTTTTGTGTAGTTTTTGTGTAATTTCACTTTTTACAGAAATTTCCGCAAATTTTTAAAAGTTCCGTAAATTTTTGAAAGTTAATAAAAATTAGTCGATATAGACGAAACGAGATTGTCTGTGAACCATTTACCACAAATCTGCAGTTTCTGGTGAATGATTTTATAAATTTTTTCAACGCTAAACCGAGTTTAGAAGAAATCAGAAATGGTGCTATGTATTTTTTTTTTTTTTTTTTTTGTTTAAAGCTCCGTCTTTCTTCTTTTAAAAATTATCTTGGTTTGCAAAACCATATAAAAATTCAGCGAAAGAGTGGGAAAATTTAGGTTTGTTATGATTGTTGCTTTCTAATCTCTGAAAATTTTTTGGCTGTAGTTAACATGACACTGGGCTTTGACCAGATGAACATTTTGTGAACGCAGCAAGGTGGAGCAGAATCAAAATATTTTAGAATTCGGTAAATCCAACACTACTCGCCGCATTTCTAAGTATGGACGCAAATAGGCCTTATTCATACGAACATTTTGGTGTATCACACTTATATCCTATCAGTTTTTTGTGGGGTTGCTCCATGAAAATGTGATTCACCACTGGTGGTCAGTAAACAAAATCTTAATTTCTGGAATACGTAGACTACTCGCCGCATTTCTAAGTATGGACGCAAATAGGCCTTATTCATACGAACATTTTGGTGTATCACACTTATATTTCAACAGAATCGTATAAAATTTTTGAAAAAAATATCGGTAATTTTTTGTGAAATTGTTATATTTTTATTTATGGTTAAAATTTGAAGGGTATGGGAGAGAATAATTAGCAAGTAGGTTATATTTTTGCATGCAACGCATTTGAATGAAGTACCCTTTCTGAAAAACATAAATACTTTTTTCTGAAAGAAGCTTTTAAAATGGATAAAATACCATTTTAAGCCTGAAAAAGATATTGCATTGAAATTCCCTTTAGTTAATAGAATAATTTGTTATATTTTTCAGGGAATTTGGCCTGGATTTGCTTTTGCAGAAGGCAAAAACTCAGACCAGGTTATTGCAAAAATGCAAAATTTTAGTTTAAAATGCAATTAACTTTTGCACATTGCAGATGAAAAAATGCTAAGTCTTTAAAAATCGGTTTATAAATAGAAAAAAAGCAAAACTTTGGTAAGAAATGGCGAAATTTTTTACAAAATATTTTTATTCTTCCCACTGTGCTCAGTTGAGTTTATTTTTAAATTTTTTTTGTGTAATTTCATACTATTTTGGATAATTTTTGACCTACAGCTGTGTAATTTTTTCTTTTACTGATGGCAACACTGGTTTGAAGTGACCTGCAGACTAATGAATGTTGCTACAAAAAAAATTAATCACTTTTTTCTGTGTAATTAATCGTTTCCATTTTTTATTTCAGTGATTGTTTTTTTCAATTTAAGGAAAATTTACAATTGGAATTTTATATATCACAAATTCCATTAGATAAAAAAAAAATACCGAGGGTATCCCAATTTTTGTTGTATTTTCCATACAGATACTCTATGGAGCCGTTTAGATAGATCCACTTTTATTGCCTTAAAATTCCAAAACTTCGCGATGTTATTCACTATTTTATTCACGATTTTTATTTAAAAACGAGTAAAAAGGTTAAAGTCGGGCATGCCGACTATACAATACCCTACACCAGTCTGGGTAAAAGCCAACTAATGTTTGGATCCGAAATTCGAATGGGTTAAAATGGGGCTTGTGTCAAAATTTTCTATAATGTGAGTCAGCGCACAAAATTTCATTAAAATATCTTAATATTTGCGACCTGCAGTTTGTAACCAAGCCAATTTTGGGGGGACCGTTATATGGTCACTAGGTCTAAACATGGACCGGTGTTAACCAAAATCAATAGGCTTCGTCCTTGGGCTGCCATAGGTCGGTGTACCAAATTTCATCAAAATATCTTAATATTTGCGACCTGCAGCGTATAAACCATTTAATTTTGGTAGGACCCTTATATGGGCACTCTACAGGTCGTAAATATTAACATATGTTGATGAAATTTGGTACACCGACTTATGTCGGCCCAAGGACGAAGCCTATTGATTTTGGTTAACACCGGTCCATGTTTAGACCTAGTGCCCATATTAGGGTCCCCCAAAATTATATTGTTAATACGCTGCAGGTCGCAAATATTAAGATATTTTGATGAAATTTGGTACACCCACCTATGTCGGCCCAAGGATGAAGCATATTGATTTTGGTTAACACCGGTCCATGTTTAGACCTAGTGCCATATAATGGTCCCCCAAAATTGGCTTGGTTACACGCTGCAGGTCGCAAATATTAAGATATTTTAATGAAATTTGGTTTGCTGACTCACATGGTCCCGAGAACAAAACAAATAGATTCTAGATAGAATCGGTCCATGTTTGGACCTATCGCCCATATGGGCTATATTTACGATTTTCTCTTTTATAATTTCACAGAAAATTTTGACATAAGTCCCATTTTAACCCATTCGAATTTCGGATCCAAACATTAGTTGGCTCTTAACCAGACTGGTGTAGGGTATTGTATAGTCGGCATGCCCGACTTTAGCCTTTTTACTCGTTTTAATTTATTAAAATTAACAATTTTATAAATTTTATGTATTTTTGCATCTATATATTACACAATTATTTATGAAAGAGAGACATCCCCATTCTTTTCTTGTGAAGTTTCGAAAGAATACATTAAAAATTTGTGATGTACATTGAAAGGACAGTAAGTTACTAGCAAACTACTATATAGGTTATTAAATGTACTGGGATAATACCAAAAAAATAAAATATCACGCCTGCGCCAACGTTGGGAAATAACTTCGGCCAAGCCTTTATTGGTGTTATCATTTCGACAACATGCCAGTACAGTGAAAGTTGAAAATCCGACGCATTACCAGTACATGTACTACCGTCTACAGTACTGGGCCGACATTGTGCCGTTTGTATTTTTCTACCTGGGTCCCTATTCAACTGTTGCAGTTCTTTAACTACTTCTTTTTCCTGACTTTTTTTGCTAATTGTTTTGCTATTTTCACAGATTTATTTCTATGAGTGTATGAATAAAATTTTTTGTGTGACAATTCTCAAAAATATATTTTAAAAATCCTTACGAGGTCCGTAGAACAGCCTTAAGTAGTTCCTAAAATGCAAGGTAATTTTTTTGAATTCAAACTCATAAAAAATAAGATAATCCTAAGTACTTCTAAAGTATTTTTGCCAGGCTTAAGGTTTAAATAAAGAAGAGGGAATTTTTCATTTAATATTCGTATGTAGGAGGCGAAAATGGTTTAAAAAGTTTTAGAGGAAGTCTGTGCAAAAAGTCGATATTTGTTGATCGGTGTAATTTTTTTGAGGCTCGATTGAGTATTTATTTTGTTATCGCTGTTTTCTATATTATGTATATTTTCAAACTCTGATTTAAATTTTTTTTTTTAATTTAATTTAAACTTTTTTATTTTGCTTAAAATTTAAAAAAAAATTTTTGATTATTTTAAAATTAATGAAGGGCCGCACGAAATTGGTTGACGGGCCGCATTTGCCCATGTATGCTATATGCCCTAAAAGTTTCATAAGCAGTTGGTGTTCAAAATTCTTATTTCTCATTTTTTAAACAAATTTTTTTTTATTGAAATTGTAAGTCATTTAAGTATGTCGAATTTTCTTTTCTTTTTTGCTTTCGTAAATTCGTAAATACTATTGTTTTGCAATTTGTAATATTAATCTAGGGCAACAGAAAACGAGTAAAAAAGCTAAAATCGGGCATGCCAACTAATGTGTGAATACGAAGTTCGAATGGCCTGCAATGGACTTGTGTCCAATGATAAAAAATTATAAAAATATTAGAAAAACGGTAAGAAATTTGGCTTTTACCTACAATAGTAGAAAAAAGTCCGTAAATAATTTAGTTAAAACTACTAAAAGTTAGTCAAAAGTGATGCTACAGAAAAAACTGCTAAAATTAGTGGAATATTTTTGCTATATATTAGTAATATAGGAACAGCAAAAATAAAACGGTTAAATGTACGGAATTTTTTTTATATTTCAGTTGAATTTCTGTAAGTGGAAAATAGCAAATTAACCTGGTAAAAGCAGAAAAAAATTTTACTAAATAATTAGTAGCCTAATAACTAAGAGAAAAATTTTAAAATTTTCTAAGTTTTTTTTTCGATTTTTTTTAAATGCAATTAAAAACCGAGCCTTTTGAAAACAGCAGTTTTCAATTTTTTAGCAAATATTTCTGCTGATCTTAGCAGTATAGACTGCTATTTACATTCAACTAAATTTATCTTAAAATTTGCAAAAATTTTGTAAATAAAACAATTTATTTTTGCTATTTTTAGTCTACTAATATTTAGAAAATTTTTCTGCAGATTTTACAGTACAATTTGCTATTTTCAATTAACTAAAAGTTAGCTTAAATATAACTGAAATTCTGTAAATTTAACAGTTTTAATTTTGCTGTTCTTATTTTAGTACTATTTAGCAAAAAAATGTGCTAATTTTAGCAGTTTTTTCTGCAGCATCATTTTTAACATATTTTTAGTCATTTTTTCTGCTATTTTTACAGATTTATTTCTAAGAGTGTAGCGTTCGATGTCTTTAAGAGAAAATCGGAAAATTTCATAAACCCTTTAATGTCAAATGTGGCTTATAGGCAACATTGTATATTTTCGGTCATAGTTCCTACAATTTTTATTATTTTTGCTAACGGTTTTTTTCCAACTGAAATTAATATGTGTGAGCTTTACAAATGATAATTTGCGAGCTGTTTTTCGTAGTGTCCCCACACTAATTTTCTCAAATTACAGTTTAAAGCAAAATAAAAATTTTGTTTCAATTAGTCTCAAAAATTATATGTCTGTTCGTTTACTTACTACAAGTTACTACTTTTACTACAGCTGGAAAATTTCAATGCAAAAAGTAAACAAAACTTTCCAATTGTAGTAAAGTAGTAAGAATTTCGAGTAAACGAATGCACTGTATGTGATCAATAAAATTCGAAAACTCTAAAAATTGTATGTAGAGATAAGTTATAAGCCTAAAGGGCGGATTATGGGACCGTAAACGTAAATGTGATGTAACTGTACCGTGCCGTAGCTAAAAAGTACACTTATAGATTATCGTAAACGACATTACTATTTAGCATCTATTTCATGTGGTTTTATATTTTATTCTAAATTTTTCCATTTATTTGTTAATTTTTATTCCTTATTTGTTGTTTGAATCAATTTTCTTTATTCATTTCATACACTCAGGGAATTATGTAGGTAAAATCAACTGCAAATGACAGTTAAAATAACTGCATTTGCACTTAAAAAGGTGTAGACTACATTTGCAGTTAAATTAACTGCAATTTGAAGTTATTTTTAACTGTTAAAAATCAACTGACAAATGTAGTAAAAACAACTACAAATGCAATTGAAACAACATACAGGCAAATTATTGTAAAACTGTACAAACAACTGCAAATGTAGTTAAAAAACATAAATAAAAATTATTTTAAAAATTATTAATTTAATAAAAAACAAATTTATGTAAACACTCCTAACTTAATTTGATTCTATTTAAAATTGAGAAATCAAAATTTACACTAATGTCACTTTTATTTTTCACTACACCTTTTGCAATTGTAATTCAGAAAATATCAATTGAAATTCAGAAAATATCAATTGAAATTCAGAATTTCCATTTGAAATTCAGAAAACATCAATTGAAATTCAGAATTTCCATTTGAAATTCAGAAAACATCAATTGAAATTCAGATTTTCCATTTGAAATTCAGAAAATATCAATTGAAATTCAGAAAATATCATTTGAAATTCAGAAAATATTAATTGAAATTCAGAAAATATCATTTGAAATTCAAAAAGTATCATTTGAAATTCAGAAAATGTCAATTATTATTCAGAAAACATCAATTGAAATTCAGAAAATATCATTTGAAATTCAGAAAATATCAATTGAAATTCAGAAATCGTCATTTGAAATTCAGAAAATATCAATTGAAATTCAGAAACCGTCATTTGAAATTCAGAAAATATCAATTGAAATTCAGAAAATATCATTTGAAATTCAGAAAATGTCAATTGAAATTCAGAAATCATCATTTAAAATTCAGAAAATATCATTTTAAATTCAGAAAATATCAATTGAAATTCAGAAAACATCAATTGAAATTCAGAAAATATCAATTGAAATTCAGAAATCGTCATTTGAAATTCAGAAAATATCAATAGAATTTCAATTGATATTTTTTGAATTTCAATTGATGTTTTCTGAATATCAATTGATATTTTCTGAATTTCAATTGACATTTTCTGAATTTCAAATGATATTTTCTGAATTTCAAATGATATTTTCTGAATTTCAATTGATATTTTCTGAATTTCAAATGGAAAATCTAAATTTCAATTGATATTTTCTGAATTTCAAATGGAAATTCTGAATTTCAATTGATGTTTTCTGAATTTCAAATGAAAATTCTGAATTTCAATTGATATTTTCTGAATTTCAAATGGAAATTCTGAATTTTAATTGATATTTTCTGAATTACAGTTGCAAAAGTTGTAGTAAGATATTGTTGTAGATGTCCGTCTGTGAGGGATGAAATATGGCGTTGTTTGGCTTCCTTTTTTTCTCCAGGTAGAGAGAGATGAGAATATAAAAGAACTGAAAAAAAATAAATACAATAATTTTTAATAATCCCGTAAATAAATTTATATTATAAAACTTACCTTATTATTTTAATAACTTAATAAAAAATATATAAACTTTTCCGTATTACACGTCCTCACTCTTTGCCGTTGTTTTATGACTAAGACAAGAGAAAACATGTTCTACTCATATTCTTTCACTAGAAATTTCTAAACAAGCGCGTCATACACATGCTCCTGATTGCTTCGTGTGTGTGCACACACACTTGAAAATATAAGTATTTGTAAAAAAAATTCAAAATAACTGCATAAAATAAATGTTACTACAATGTGGTAGTTTTTGTAGTTAGTTTGAAAAAATAACTGTCAAAAACATTGAAATATTTTGCTCTAAGTAAATTAACTACAATTGTAGTTAAAATAACTACAACCGCATTACTACACAAATAACTGTCATGTAGTAACTGCAGAACTTTTCTGAGTGTATTTTTTCCGACTAAAATCATTCAGCTGTTTCGATGCCGGATAGAGAATTCTGATTTCAACAGAATGATCCGGCAAGTTCGTTTAGATTTACGTGTTAGTAACCATTCGTATACATTTCTTCTTGTGGTATCGGAACAGCTGATTCGTTACAGATAAGTTTACGGTTGGGTAACTCAGCCTTAAACCACCTAAACGCAGTGTCGACCGCAGTGCGACGTTTTGTCGATAAAGCAGTTTTTCTATCTTCTCTATTTGTCAATGCAGAGAAATTAGAAAAGTTTCTAAAAATAACGCAATAAGAAATTTTAAAAAATATTAAATCGTTTTTGCGAAATTCAAGAATAAAGTTTGACAGCACTGCCACTGTTCAATGGCACTTTCCATATGTGGTTTGGGGTATAGAAATAATATAAAAATAAAATTAAAAAAAAAAATCTTAACCCGCTCTGGACCGGTAGTATGTTAACGTTTGAACTTTAATTCCAAATATCTTCGTTAGGCGGTGTTGAGGGAATCTTTATATGCGCACTAGGTCTCACCATGAACCGATTTTAACCGAAAGAAGTCAAATAAGTCAATGTTGCAAATTTTATCAACATATTTTAATATTTGCAACCTGCAGTGAGCGCACAAGAATACATGGACAGGCCGACAGACGAACACAGTTAAATCGAAACAAAATATGGTTCTAAGTAGAATCTAGCAAATTTTCTAAACTTAAACCATGGTACAGGCCTATTACTACACCATAATTAAATTTATTTGTATGGAGTTAACCTTAAAAACTTTTTTAAATTTAATTAATTTATTTTTTTTACAATTAATTATTTAAATTAAAATTTTCAATCAAAATTACAATTAATTATTTTAATTAAAATTTCCAAGATGCTTGTATACCACCACCATGATTATTACGATGGGTATCGAAATTTCGACTTGCTTGGCCATAAGCATCAACAGATCCGCGACCATCACGACTTTTGTAGAGATTTTGATTGTACTGTACGGATGCTTCACGTCCACGTGCATCTTTTGATACACTCGCAGATACACTACCGCCTTTCGGAGATCTTACTGGGCGTGATAATACTGGTTCGAAGTTGGAATTTAAGGCAACATTATTGTGTTTATAAAAATCTTCTTGTTGTACGGGAGAAGCTGCTACTAACAGCAAACAACTGATGAATAACACAATGTACTTAATGGCACCCATTCTTGTATATATTTAAGCTAATTGGAATACTTAGGTAGATCCTTTCGGTTGTAAAAGTTTGAGTTTACTGTGTTTTTGTCTTCATTTGTTTTGAATTATATAGACTGAAAAAATATTAGTTTGGGGTTTACTTAAAAAAAAGACATTTATATTTTATTGTTATCTTTTATGTGAGTAATTGAATTCACCGCAGAAATATTTGAAATTTATTATTACCAAGAACGTGGTCCACAATTATATTAAATTATTTAGATAATGAATATAGTAAAGTTTATTTTAAAATTTCAAATTTGAAAAAATATATACAATCGATTAGTGAGAATATAAAAATTAATTCCAAAATTATTTTGGTCAAAATTATTGAAGTTTAAATAAAAAAATCGTAACTTACTGGATTTCAGTAATTTAAATTTAGCAGAATTAAGATTTTATATTATAAAATTTCTTATCAGTTTAATTTAATACCCGATTAAAAAAAACGGCAGTGGAGCTTTATGCATATAGTCATCAATAATTTAAAATAATCTACTCGTGTATATAATTTAATCCCAGAAATAGGTCCATATAATTTAATCAATTTCAAACTAATTATATTAGTTTAGATCTTATCTGATAAAATTGTTTAAATATCAGATATTATTACATCAAAGAATTGATGGGATATAATTGTATTAGATGGTGTGTCATTTTATTTAAAGGCATCAGTTTATATTTAAACTGATAAAATTATACATAAGTCATATAAAATTGTATTTAAAAGTTGTCTACCTGATATTAAAAATATATTGTGTAAAATACAATAATTGTACTAGTTTAGTTCTAAACTAATGCAAGTAAATAAATTTATACACAATCTGATAAAATTGTACCATACCAAAACTCAAATACAATTATATATGTATGATGCAAATGCAAATATAATTTTATCTGAATTAATGCAATTAGATTTATGTATAAGCGATATAATTATACAAGACCATATGTCGCTTGAAGCTGTAGATGAATCATTTTTAGTCGGGTATTTATACAGACTTTGCGGCCAATTTCATTGTTCAAATAAAATATAAGATTTGTAGGGGATTCTTTTAAAATGATAATTCTGAATAATTGTTTTTTTTTTTTTTTTAATAAAAGTGAATCCCAAGAAAGTCTGTTTTTCAGGCTATAAAATCTTGACATAATTCATATTAAAGCACAGTAAAATAAAACGGTTACAACCATTGAGATCTACGATAATCATCTCAATATTTTCTCAAAATGGTCTCCTCGAAGTGTATTATTTTATTCATCAGTTGTCTCATCTTAGTAGCTGCTTCTCCCATAGAACAAAAGGTACAACATAATTCTAGCTCAAATTCTGAAGACAAACCAGTTCTGTCACGTCAAGTGCGTTCCCCTGAAGGTGGCAGTGTATCTGCGAGCGTTGGAAAGGATTCCCGTGGTCGTCAAGCATCTGTACAATACAATCAAAATCTTTACAAAAGTCCTGATGGTCGTGGAACTGTCGACGCTTATGCCCAAGCTAGCCGTAATTTTGATACCCATCGTAATGATCACGGTGGTGGTATACAAGCATCTTGGAAATTTTAATTAAATAAATTCATTTAAATTTAGTTCATAAAAAGAAATTTTAATAAAATTATGTGTATTACATAAAAAAAATTCTAAATGATGAATTTTTATTTATTGTCCATTATAGTGATCTTAAATTAACAGTATTTGTATACTCTAACGATAGATTAGCTAAAGTAAACGAATAGAGATCTTTTATCCCTCGCAATATCCACAAATGTATCAGAAATGTGTTAAATGATTTTTATAATAAGAAATTAAGCTATTTTGATCGAAAATTAACAAAAATTTTAGTGAAGAAATTGTTTACGAAAAAGGGAAAGTATGAAAATCAAAATTTCATAAAAATAAGGAGAAAAAATTCACTAATAAATTTCAAAAATATATATTATTGAAAACCGTTGATAATGAACACCAAGCAAGATTCAGACTTTAGATTCTGAATAAGCCCTTACTTATGGTACATTTTTTATTAAATTCAACTAATCCATATTTAACCCTTAAATGCATGGTGTAGCCATTTGGCAACATACCAGTTTTTTAATAAAAAAAAACCCCCACTTAATGCACAAAACTGCAGTTTGGGATATTGGGGCTCCTTCTGTACAAAGTGTTCTTATAGTTTAGTTCAGAATTTTTAGACAGTTATAGGGAAAATCTTGGTTTTGCTTCGTTTCGTATGTTTGTAAAAAATCTAAACCACGGGTTTTTTTTTTTGCAAAATGTGTAATATTCTAAAATGTTTGTTTAAATATTTAAAGTGGAATTTTCGTAATAAAATTAATTTTGGCGACAATAAATGTATAATTCATAGTTTTTATATAATTTTTTTTCACGTTAAAATAACCACAATTTAGCGATTTGGCAATAAACATATTTTTCAATAAAAATCACCTTTTATTTAAATAAATTTTTTTTGGTATTTTTCTTGAAATGTACACGCTTTAGAAATCATATGTATAAAAAATGGTTAAAATTGAAGAGAAAATTGAAAAGTACAGTTTTGTTTGTACTTTTATAAAGTAATTAAATTTTTTCAGATTATTAAAATTTATAGGAATGGTACATATTTATTACTGCGTAAGCCAGCTTCATATCTAACAATTAGTTTAAAAGAGTCCCTCAACAAAAAATTGGTTAAAAATTATTTAGTCGACCAGACCTGGGGGATTAAAAATAGATTTCAATTAAAATTACATGCAATTTGCTATTGAAAGTTTCGAAAATTCCAGTTACATTTTCAATTACATTTGGAATTAAAAAATGTTTTTTCTTAAAATTTTTTCAAAAATATGGTTGAATTTTCTGAAAATGTTGATGCAAAATCACATGTTGGGTTGATCTCTAACTCGAGCTTTTTATCATTATTTATTTTCCCAAAAAAAAACCTAATTGTAATTGGCATTTTTCCAATTAATTACATTTAGTGTGTAATTGAAAATTTTCAATTAAAATTACTTGTAATTGTAATAGTTCTTATTAAAATTACAGTTTTAAAAATAGATGTAATTGATTTTTTATTCAAGTACAAGTACATGTAATCGTATAATTGTATGTGTAAAAAATTGGAATCTCCCATGTAAGAAGTCGACTAACTAATTACAGTAAGACTCGCTAATACGAACTCCGGGGGACCAGACAAATTAGTTCGTTGTAAGCGAGGTTCGTAATACACAGAAAAAACAGTAGGCACCAACAGTGGGAATTTGTAGAAGCAATCACATTTTCTTTTAAATTGAAATTTTATTTTCAACAACTTTTTGTTTGAAATATTTGTAACTCATTTGTAAATTGTTATCTTTCAAATAAAAATTGTTTAAAAATAAAAATTCAAAGTTACAAAAAACAAAATAAATTTTTTTGGATATACAAATTTCTTTGTTGGTGCCTTTTTAAAAAATTTTATTTTTGTATTTACAAATTTCGTATGAGAAATGTGTTTAAAAATTTAATTAGAATTTTGTAAATTCTTTCTGTGTAACCGGGGTAAAATTTTGTTTCAATTTTTTTAATTATCCACAAAATATTTAATATTCCTAAAAAGAAATTCAAAAATTGTAAAAGTTTTTTACTTGATTTCTGAAATAACTTGTTTGCAATGTTTTTAAGAAAAAATGTCTGTACACTGAACCAAAAGTCGTAAGTGAAATCAACATAAAAATTTTGTTACTTTTTGATGAAACGAATTGTTAAAACAATATATTTTTTATTCAAATTAATGTGTGTTTTTTTCTAAATCAACTACTTTTTTTTAAATGAACATACTTATTTCCGTCAATAATTCTCTACAAAACAATTGTTGTTTTGATAATTTTTTTGTCCATTTTTTAACGAAATTTAATTTGTTAACTCTAAAAAATTTTGTAAAAAGGCTGCAATGTAAATTTGATATAATTTTTCTTCAATTTGAAAAAAGCGTATTAAATCAGTGGAAAAAAGTTTAGTGAGGTTAGTTTTGTCGCGTCATTACTCGTGCTAGCATGTGTATTTGTAATTGTCGGAAATATCAATAAATTGACATTAAGTGTTTTTGTTTTTCAAAGTATAGATAATTAACAAATTCAGTGATTTAAAGTGAATTGCTAATTGAAGATTTATTAATTTTAATCTAAATAAATTTATATAATTTTGAACGTTCTCAATTAAATCGTACATTAAAATTTCTGTCATTAATTTTGATATTATTATCTATGTTTTTGTTATTTTGTTTAAGGCAAACTATTAATAAAAGTTATATAATGTATTTGAATTATTAATTTAAATAAAGTTATATGTTTTTGTATATAAAATGGTACATGTGTTTTAAATAAAGAGTTTTTAGTATATGCTATATTATAATTTCAATTTTATATTTCATTATTTTTTATATTTTATCAAATTCATTATAAAAAAGACATTGTATGTATATTGCTTAAAAAAATTTTAAATTGGTGAAATATAGAAATAATGAAATATAAGTCTAAAAATTAATAATAAATCGATAAAAAAAAATTAATTAAATAAAATGCATTGTTGAATTTAATAAAATGCATTGGTAAAACAACAAAATCATTATGCAATTTAATTAAATATAATGGTTAAGACAACTAATTTTTGTTAATACATTTGACGATATTTTGTCAAAATAATATCACATAAAATAGTTAAACGTCAAAATATAAATCTACTAAACAATGCGTTAAATTGATGGACAGGTTTTGTTAGTTGTATAGTGATCACCCCCCATTCATCAATTTAATATGGATTTTAGTTGATTTCACAACTATTTTTGGTTCAGTGTATGTTTGGTTAAGTATTTGTCAAAATACAAAAAAAAATATATAAAAAATTGTAAAATTTTGGTAAGTTCGTATTAAAAATGGAAAATTTTATGAAAACGTGTTTGTGGGACCGTCAGAAACAGTTCGTATAAACCGAGGGTTCGTATTAACGGATGTTTTTGTTAAAATATTGATTTAAGGTTTAAGTTAAATTCATGTAAATAAAAGATATTGAGCAAAATAAACAAAAATTGGGACCAATACAAGCTTTAAAATAACACAGTACCACTATTATCCCTATCCAAAAACAAACATGTTGGTGTCCAGAATCCTCGGATCTGATCAAAACAAACTAGATATGGACCAAGTGCGGGGAAGATTTCGATATCCTTAGTTTGAGGTTATTCAATTATCCGACATTTTAATTTAATCGATTAATCGTTCAAATAATTATTCGGGTTTTTTTCTTAACCGATTAATCAAATAAAAAAAAAAAAAATTTATAAAATATGATCTCAATTATAGCATTTTTGTTTTTATTAATTTTAGAAGAGTTTCCGAAACTCTTTTTGTTCTTTTTATACCCTACACCACTATGTGGTCAGGGTATTATAAGTTTGTGCTGATGTTTGTAACACCAAAAAATATTGGTCGTAGACCCACCTTATAGTATACCGATCGGTTCAGAATTTTTTTTTATTTCGATTTAACGATGTCCGTCTGTCCGTCCGTCCGTCTGTCCATGCAATCTTGTGCGCACTCTACAGGTCACAACTATTAAGATACTTTCATGAAATTTGGTACGCAGACCTATGTTGGCCCAAGGACGAACAAGTTTGAGTTTGGTGAACATCGGTCCATGTTTAGACCTAGTGCCCATATAAGGGTCCTACCAAAATTATACTTATTATATTCTGCAGGTCGTAAATATTAAGATATTTTGACGAAATTTTGTACACGGACCTATGTTAGCCCAAGAAAGCAGCCTATTGATTATGGTGAACATCGGTCCATGTTTAGACCTAGTGCCCATATAAGGGTCCTACCAAAATTATACTGTTTATACGCTGCAGGTCGTAAATATTAAGATATTTTGATGAAATTTGGTACGCAGACCTATATTGGCCCAATAACGCAGTCTATTGATTTTTGTGAACATCGGTCCATGTTTAGACCTAGTGCCCATATAAGGGTCCTACCAAAATTATACTGTTTATACGCTGCAGGTCGTAAATATTAAGATATTTTGATGAAATTTGGTACACAGACCTACATTGGCCCAATAACGCAGCCTATTGATTTTGGTGAACATCGGTCCATGTTTAGACCTAGTGCCCATATAAGGGTCCTACCAAAATTATACTGTTTATACGCTGCAGGTCGCAAATATTAAGATATTTTGATGAAATTTGGTACATGTTGGCCCAAGGACGAAGCCTATTGATTTTGGTGAACATCGGACCATGTTTAGAACTAGTGCCCATATAAGGGTGCCCCCAAAATTGGCTTGGTAACAAACTGCAGGTCGCAAATATTAAGATATTTTTTAATGAAATTTGGTGCGCTGACTAACATTATAGAAAATTTTGACACAAGCCCCATTTTAACCCATTCGAATTTCGGATCCAAACATGCCCGACTTTAACCTTTTTACTCGTTTTTAAATAAAATTATTATTTTTAAATAAAATTATTAAAAATACAACAAATGTATGTATATTATTTTACATAACATTTTTTCGATTAATCGATTAATTTTAAAATTTTATTCGATTAATCGAAAAAATGTTATGTAAAATAATATACATACATTTGTTGTATTTTTAATAATTTTATTTAAAAAAAAGAACAAAAAGAGTTTCGGAAACTCTTCTAAAATTAATAAAAACAAAAATGCTATAATTGAGATCATATTTTATAAAAATTTTTTACTACTTCGGTCCTCTCTGTAATATATTCAAATTTTATCCAAATCGGGGAGAACCACACCGGGGACCTTTCTTTAAATTTAGCATTTAATAAAAATTAGCCAGATTTTCCCTCCACGTTTACGTCCCTCTATCCCTTTATTTGATTTTAGCAACTATTTCGCAGGAAATTTAAAAAATCCTAGTGATTAATTTTGACAAATTTGTTTCTAGCAGAGTTAGCTGAATTGGGCTCTGAAAACTTCATATATATAAAAGGATATTTAGTTCTCATTTAACATTATTTAGAACTCATACATACTAATTTTGACTATAATCTGGTTAACAACTTATTTTTAAATTTCTTTGTCTTTTCAAATAGAAAACACCTGGATATGTTTATTTGTCTTTTAATTTGCCATTTATTACTTCGAATCCTATGGCTGCGGATAATATCCTTTGCTAAAGGATATTATGAATGCAGAGTCCTCACTACTGTTGACGTTTTTGTTTTTTCTTTGATATTTAAGATGTTTTTTACAATTTGTTAAATAAGTTTTATTAAAATCCCACACTCACAATATTTTATCTTTAAAAACAACCTAAAATACATATTAAATTAATTGAAAACACTATTAAAAAAAGGACTACTGATTTTTCATTATATTCAAACCATTTTGCTATTTATTTTCAAACATTGTTTAAACAATCCAGAAAAGAAATAAAAATAATTGAAAAGTCTATTAAAACAATCATCAATTTTTTAACTGACAAAACGTAAAAAAAAAACGATATTGTGGTTTGTTTTTTCATATTTGAAAGTTTTTTTTTTTGTTTCGATTTTCAAAACACTACACCATACACAACAGACACGTTCATATTTGTATTGGCTATGTTTGTGTGCATGAGTAAAGAATTTCTTGTAATTTGAATTGAAATAATTTTGTATATAAACAAACTATTTTAACAAAAAAGAAAACCGAAAATATTTGAATTTTTTGTTTTAAAACAGAAAACAACGAAATTATTTAAATAATTTTTTCAAAAAATAGAAATCTAAAAATAGAATATTTGACTGAAAATAACAACTCCTACAGAAGATACATATTTTTTTATGGTTTGTTTTTTATTGGTTGACAAAAAAAGTTAAACAATATTTTTCAATGTATTTTAATGGATTCTTCAATTGAAAACAAACTTTACCTATTACTTTTTAAATAAACCTCAATCGGTTATGGAAAATATATTGTGAGTGCACATTTACTTTAATAAATTATATATATTTTTAAAACATTTTATTAATCTTTTATCAATTTCGATTAATCGATTAATCGTATTAAATTACGAATAATTCGAAATATGGCCATTTTAAATTATTCGAACAATTTTTGAACAAAATTGTTCGACTAATCGAATAACGATTAATTGACTGAATACCCTAGTAAGTACCCATACATACATATACCCAGCAAAAAAAATCGGAAGTAATGCTTTACGAACTACTTTTTCACTGCTTCACAAGTATCCGTTAGTGTACTTTTACAGATTTTTTAGAAATAATTATGAACAACTTCGAAAAATTATATCTCTCTTCCAAAGTATTTGTTAGTATATTTTTACAGCTTTTTTAGAACTACTTCTGAACAACATCCAAAAAGTATTGCTCCTAAAGCATAATTGTACTAAAAGTGATCCTAAAAAGTGATTTTAGTATCATTTAGTATTTCTGAACAGATGATCGTGGGTTCGATTACTGAAGGGACCAATATTTTTTTAATATTTATAATTAATTTGTTTAAATTCAATATTTTTTAATTTTTAAAAATATATAAAATAAAAACGAGTAAAAAAGTTAAAGTCGGGCATGCCGACTATATAATACCATACACCAGTCTGGTTAAAAGCCAACTAATGTTTGGATCCGAAATTCGAAAGGGTTAAAATGGACTTGTGACAAATTGTCTATAAAATGATAAAAGAGCAGAAAATCGGAAATATAGCGAAGCAAATTTCATTGAAATATCTTCCTATTTGCGATCTGCAGCATGTGAACAAGCGAATTTTGGGGGGTGGCCTTTATATTGGCACTAGGTCTAAACATGGACCGATTATATCTTAATATTTGCGACCTGCAGAGTGTGCACGAGAATGCATGGACAGACAGACGGAGGGATGGACATCGTTAAATCGAAATAAAAAGTGATACTGAGCCGATCGGTATACTATAAGGTGGGTCTAGGTCCAACAGTTTTTGGTGTTACAAACACCAGCACAAACTTATTAAATTCACTCCACGTAGTGGTGTATCGCATAATAATGAAGAATTGCTTTTTATGCGCTTATGAAAATAGTACTGAAAACAATAATGAATTGCAGTGCTCCTTTTGCACTTGTTTAGAAAGTACATTTTGAAGACAATAAAGCACAATATCCAGCAATGAAAAAGTTCAGCGGTAGAAAGCTAGATCATGAGGTTCGATACCCGGTGGGGGTAATAAAAAAACTTTTGTAGAATAAAAAAATAATTTCTTTTTTTTTGAGATGAATTTTTTATTAACTTTTAATTGGTGAAAAAGAGCTTCCTTTGCGCTCGATCAAAAAGTACTGAAAAAATGTTAAAGTGAGAGTACTCCTCTCCTATGACAACTCAGTGTCAAAATCATTAGTGTTTTTATTAAAAAATAAGTATATCTAGGTCATCATTTGTAGTGCTTTTTCTACTGCTTCGGCATCTCGTTTTTTTTTTTTTGTTTTGTAGTAGTTCTTTCTATCGTTTGTTACTCTATGTATTCGTTGAATAGTAGAGTGTAACGCCCAAAACCGAATTGGTGGTCTGGAATTAGATTTATTTCTTTGAGTATGAGTTCAAGGCGGGAGAGAAAAGTTTTTCAAAGAGTTTTGAAAGTAACGGTAGTACTTTCTTAACAAAAAATATGTATACACGTAGTAAACTAATTTTGTCCTTCTAGAATATAATTTTGAACCTCTTTACGCTATAACTGTCATATACAGATGACGCTATTTCCCCATATTAATACCCACACCACTACAATTTTCCATTATCTTAGCAGAATTTTTAACTATTTGTATAAATTTTTTATGAGCGTACTCTCAAAATAATCAGGCATGTCACAGACTTCAATTTCACTTGAAAGTGAAATTAAAAACGCAAATTGCTTCTCCAGAAGTAAATGCTATTTTTGCATATATAGACCAAATATAACAGATAAACATAATCAATTATAAGTTAAGAATCCTATTTTCAATAATTTCACTTAAAAAAGTTTTTGTTCGAGAGCACATTTAAGGTTTTAACACATATTTCGTAAAAAATTAATATGATTTCGATGTACAATTTCGTAACGTTTTACTTTAGCTTCTTCAGGTTTTTTGCGTTTTCGTAAATTTTGAAATGTTAAAAAAAGACTTCTTGTGGTAAATTCTTGTTCCAACTGCTAAATTTTTATATAAGTTGCCATTTGAAGTTCAAAAAGAGAAGATCGCCGATCAAAATTTAAAATTTGAATTTTTTAGAAAAAATTACGTTTTGCTAATCTATAAGAAAATTATTGAATTTACCAACAAAAAGCGCTTTAAATGTAAATTTTTTTAAGTGAAATAGGTAACGACACTTTAGGAAATACATACAAGCACTATTGAAAAGCTTTTAAGAGTTGAAGCTGCTCTAAATATCAATTCCACTTTGGTTTTTGAAAGTGGAATGAAAACGATATTTTTTTCGTTTTTCGAAACTTTTAACGTTTTAAGTACCACTATTAGGCTTGTAGCATACTCGATACTTACCAGAACGTTACATTTTCAATACAAAATTATCCGTAGCACCCTAAACTGCAAATTCAGAAGGAAAAAAATTGTTTTCGATCACTTTAGGAAAAAAATTGCGGAAGTAAAATTGCGAAATCAAATCAATTCCGTAAAAAACCTGTGACATGCCTGAATATGTCTGCTGGCTGGACAGAAAAATTTGTTACTTTCACAAAATTTATTCCTGTTTTTTGACTTAAAATAAAATTAGGGCACTCCAGTGGAGCAAACATTTTGTCCGTTTTGCTCTGTCTCGCTTAGTTCTTGAGATATCGGGCCATTTTATGAAGTGGAAAATTTTTATTAAAAATTTCCGAGGATCCAAGGCCCCGCCAGGGTCCATTTTTGGATAGAGATAACCCCTTTCGCTCGAAATTTCCATCAATTTTGCTCTATCTATCTTAGTTTTCGAGATATTGGCCATTTTAAAAAATCGAGAGAGAAAGAAATAGCGCCATCTTTAAAACTTCGGATACCTTGGTGGCGCCATCTACTGGGTATTAACTCTAACATGAAAATATTATATTTTAATGATAAATTTTGTAATATTTAAAGTTCTTAAAAATGTGTTTTAAATAATTTTGAAAATTAACACTCAAAATTAGTTAAATTACTGAGGATTTTTAGTATTGTGTTAAATGAAGATAACTAAAAGCTTTGCTTAAATCAGTGTTTCAACTAAAAATTTGTTAAAAATTAGCCAAAATCGATTTGAAACCGGTTTCACATACTTAACTTAAATATCAAACAAAATATTCGTAACTTATCTGAAAGTATTTTCGATATATTTAAGCACGGATGGACTCCGCAGGCAATAAAATACCGATTCAAATTAGCGACAGCTATACCGAAACTATTTACATAAATAAATAAAGATGTTAAGGGTTTACGGCAGCCTTCTACCACTGTGCACTGGCGTATTAATTTGAGTATGTAATTTTTATTATGTAAATCTACAAAAGATTTTATGATTTTGAATATACTAGTGGAAATATTCACTAGGGGATGGTACGAGTATCACTTAAGACATTTTCTAATTACGTAAATATTAAAATGTTTTATTTTTTATTTATTTTTTTTAAGTTTATATACAAAAAAGCACACATACAAAGACTTACATAACTAAGTTATCACATTAATTAATGATTTTATATCGTATATTAATTTAATAATTCGTAATAAAACTAATAACAAATTTAGGACAATTTTTTTTTTTTGAATTTTAACGCAAAAAAAAATTTTAAATTAAAACGATTAAGTAAAAAGAGCACCTACTAAACACAAACATATAAATTTAAATATCGGAATTAATTGACAACTTGAGTAATCTTAAATTTCGTTTAGTTAATATTCATACTTAAAAATAAAACAAATACATACATGGCTTATTATAAAAAATTTAACTTAATTAATTATAAGTTTTTATAAAAAATTGCTCATGAAATATAAAATGAACAAACAAAATTTCATGCACTTAAATTTAAACATTAAATTATAAATATTATTGTATGTCTTTTAAATTTTTGGTATGTTGTGATGTTTTTTTTACTTATTAAGTTTTCTGAAATATTTAAATAATCGTTTTTTTTTCAAAATTGACTTTTCACACATAATGACTAAAAACTAATGAGTAAAGCTTTCCTTTTTTAGATTTTTCTTCTGCCATAAAATAAATACAAATAAAATATTGTTAATAAAACATTAGATATTAAAGTAAACGTTCATTTGTATCAAAAATTCGATCATAATTTTCTATTAAAACTTTGGTTAGTGTATTCATACGCCCAATCATATCGTATGTGTCATTTAAAGCAAATAATGATGGTCCCCATACAATGGCCAAATTGGAAGCATTCATGCGATTTGAAGAACTACACACGGCAACACTGTAAAAAAACAAAAAATTATCTCTATATATAAAAGAATAACGTGACTGACTGACTGACTGACTGACTGACTGACTGACTCAACATCGCCCAGCCCAAACCGCTGAAGCTAGGAAGTTGAAATTTGGTATGTAGGTTCCTCTTTCGGGGTAGACGTCCACTAAGACGGGATTTTTGGAAATTCCTACCGGAACGGGCAAAAAGGGGGAAAGTGTCCCCCTTGACGGCCTGCCAAAACCCCTTTGGCTAGAAAGCTGAAATTTAAGATATGTGTTCCTTGGAGTAGGGGCTAACTTTTCTGGAAAGTACTTTCTAGAATTTTGGACAGGGACGTTGTAAAAATGGGGGGAAAAAGGCCCCCCTTGACGGCCTGCCCAAACCGCTGGAGGTAGCAAGTTGAAATTTGGTATAAAGGTTCCTCCACTATCGTAGACATCCGCCAAGACGGGAGTTTTGGAAATTTTTACAGGGACGGGCAAAAAGGGGAAAAAGTCTCCCCCTTGAGGGCCTGCTCAAACTGCTGGAGCTATGAAGTTGAAATTTGGTATGTAGATTCCTCGACCGGTGTAGACGTCCGTTGAGACGGCATTTTTGGAAATTCTTATCGGGAGGGGCAAAAAGGGGACAAAAAAAGTACCTTTCTCCAAAAAAGTACCTTTTCCCAAAAAAAGTACCTTTTCCCAAAAAAAGTACCATTTTCCCAAAAAAGTACCTTTTTCCAAAAAAAGTACCTTTTTCCAAAAAAAGTACCTTTTTCAAAAAAAAGTACCTTTTTCCAAAAAAAGTACCTTTTTCCAAAAAAAGTACCTTTTTCCAAAAAAAGTACCTTTTTCCAAAAAAAGTACCTTTTTCCAAAAAAAGTACCTTTTTCCGAAAAAAGTACCTTTTTCCAAAAAAAAAGTACCTTTTTCCAAAAAAAGTACCTTATTCCAAAAAAAGTACCTCTTTCCAAAAAAAGTACCTTTTTCCAAAAAAAAGTACCTTTTTCCAAAAAAAATTGCTTTTTCCAAAAAAAGTACCTTTTTCCAAAAAAAGTACCTTTTTCCAAAAAAAGTACCTTTTTCCAAAAAAAGTACCTTTTTCCAAAAAAAGTACCTTTTTACAAAAAAGTACCTTTTTCCAAAAAAGTACCTTTTCCAAAAAAAGTACCTTTTTCCAAAAAAAGTACCTCTTTCCAAAAAAAGTACCTTTTTCCAAAAAAAATTCCTTTTTCCAAAAAAAGTACCTTTTTCCAAAAAAAGTACCTTATTCCAAAAAAAGTACCTCTTTCCAAAAAAAGTACCTTTTTCCAAAAAAAATTCCTTTTTCCGAAAAAAGTACCTTTTTCCAAAAAAAGTACCTTTTTCCAAAAAAAGTACCTTTTTCCAAAAAAAGTACCTTTTTCCAAAAAAAGTACCTTTTTCCAAAAAAGTACCTTTTTCCAAAAAAAGTATCTTTTTCCAAAAAAAGTACCTTTTTCCAAAAAAAGTACCTTTTCCAAAAAAAGTACCTTTTTCCAAAAAAAGTACCTTTTTCCGAAAAAAGTACCTTTTTCCAAAAAAAAGTACCTTTTTCCAAAAAAAGTACCTTATTCCAAAAAAAGTACCTTTTTCCAAAAAAAGTACCTTTTTCCAAAAAAAAGTACCTTTTTCCAAAAAAAGTACCTTTTTCCAAAAAAAGTACCTTTTTCCAAAAAAAGTACCTTTTTCCAAAAAAAGTACCCTTTTCCAAAAAAAAAGTACCTTTTTCCAAAAAAAGTACCTTTTTTCAAAAAAAGTACCTTTTTTCAAAAAAAGTACCTTTTTCCAAAAAAAGTACCTTTTTCCAAAAAAAAGTACCTTTTTCCGGAAAAAGTACCTTTTTCCAAAAAAAGTACCTTTTTCCAAAAAAAATTCCTTTTTCCAAAAAATGTACCTTTTTCCAAAAAAAGTACCTTTTTCCAAAACATGTAGCTTTTTCTAAAAAAATGTACCTTTTTAAAAAAAAGTACCGTTTCCCAAAAAACATACATTTTTCCAAAAAAATAACTTTTTCAAAAAAAGTACCTTTTCCAAAAAAAGTACCTTTTCCCAAAAAAAGTACCTTTTTCTAAAAAAATGTTCCTTTTCCCAAAAACATACATTTTTTCTAAAAAATACCTTTTTCAAAAAAAAGTACCTTTTCTAAAAAAAAGTACCTTTTCCCCAAAAAAAAAGTACCAAAAGAAGTACCTTTTCCAAAAAAGTACCTTTTTCCAAAAAACATACATTTTTCCAAAAAAAAATACCTTTTCCAAAAAAAGTACAAATAAAGTACTTTGTAAAAACAAAGTATCTTTTTCCAAAAAATTTCGTTTTTCCAAAAAGTACCATTTAAAATAGTATATAATTTCAAAAAAACTACTTTTTTTCCTCCCCCCACGGATATCTCCACTAAAACAAGGTTTCTTGATATTCGGCATAGACGTGCGCTAAGACGGGATTTTTGTAAATTCCAACCGGAACGGGCAAAAAGGGGAAAAGTCTCCCCATAAACAGTCTCACAAATTGGAAAAGTGCCTGCCCAAACCACTGGAGGTAAGAAGTTGAAATTTGGTATAAAGGTTCCTCCACTGTAGTAGACATCGACTAAGTTTGTATTTTTGGAATTCCCTACAGGATATCCCAAAAGGAAACTCGGTATATGAGTTCCTCCTTCTGTGTAGGCGTCCGCTTAGACGGAATTTTTGAAATTCCTATCGGGAGGGGAAATAAGGTAAAAGTCTCCTCCTCACGGCTTGCCCAATCCCTTTTGGCCAACCTAAAATTTTAAATATGTATTCCTTGGAGTAGGACTAACTCACCGGCAACGTAATTTTTCTATTTTAGAACAGGAACATAGTAAAAATGGTGGTTGAAAGGGAAAAATGTCCCCACTAACGGCCTGCCCAAACCGCTTAGGCAATGCAGTTGAAATTTGGTATGAATGTTCCTCATCCATCGCAGATAGCCGCGAAGATGGAATTTTTGTAAATTCCTAAAGGGAGGGGCAAAAAGAAGAAAAGCCTCACCTTGGGGGCCGGTAAAAACCCCTTCGGCTAGAAACCTGAAGCTTAAAATGTGGGTCCCTGGAGTGAGGGCTAACTTATTAGAAAGATACTTTTTTGAATTTTGGACAGGGTCGTTATAAAATGGGGGCTCAAAAAGGGAAAGTTGCCCCTTAACGACCTGTCCAAACTGCTGGAACTAGGAAGCCGAAATTCGGTACTTAAGTTCCTCTCAGCCTGCTCAAACTGCTGGAACTAGGAAGCTGGAATTCCCTGTCGATGGATTTTCGGAAATTCCTACCGAGAGGGGCACAAATAGTAAAAGTTGGCTAGAAACCTGAAATGTAATACATATGTTACTTGGAGTATGTGCTCACTTACCGAGAAGGTGCTTTTTGGACAGGGACATTGCAAAAATGGGGATTAATGAAGCGAAAAGTGCCGCTTAAAGGCCTGCCCAAACCGCTGGAGGTAGGAAGTTGAAATTTGGTATTAAAGTTCCTCCTCTATTGTAGACATCCGCTAAGATGAGATTTTTGGAAATTTCTACAGGTAGGGTCAAAAACAGGAAAAATCTCCCCCTTAACGGCCTGGCCAAACTGCTGGAACAAGGGATCTTAAATTCGGTATTTGGGTTCCTTCTCCAACGTTGACGTCCCCTAAGATGGTATTTTTGTAAATTCATACCGGGAGAGGTAAAAAGGGAAAAAACTTCCCCCTTGACGGCCTGGCCAAACTGCTGGATATAGAGACCTAAAATTATGTATGTAGTAGGTTCCTCCTCCAATGCAGACGTCCTCTAAGACGGAATTTTTGGAAATTCCTACCGGGAGGGGTAAAAACGGAATAATTCTCCCCCTTGATGGCATAACCGAACCCTTCGGCTAGAAACCTGTAATATATAATATGTTTTCCTTGGAGTATGGGCTAACTTATCGACAAGGCATTTCTAGGACTTTGGACAGGAACGTGGTAAAAATGGTGGTTCAAAAGGGGAAAATTGCCCCCCCCCCCCCTTAACGTCTGCGTCTTTAGCTAGAAACCTAAAACTTAAAGAACAAGTGTATATGAAACACTAAAATTAAGAAACTAAATAGGAAACGAGTGGGATTGAAACACTAAACAAGTGGAATGAAATGGATATAAACGTTGAACGAGTGGAATTGAAATTATAGACATTGCAAATGGATTGGAAGAGGGAATTACCTGTTCAAACACTATCAACGGAATATGAAACTTATGTAGCATTGAAACATACTCTCCTAAAAGTTAAACAAATTTTCTGAAAGAGAAAAAACCTTAGAAAAGGAATGGAACTTATATATTCCGATATTTAAACTTCATGTAACGAAGCACCGGTGGAAGAAACCGACGCAGTAAATTTTCCAACTGAATTTGTGAATTTACTTGAATTGCCAGGTCTACCTTTACATAAACTGGAATTAAAAAAAAAACTTTAAGACACGCTAACAACGTAGCTTTGCCCGCTATTTTTAATATTATAAAATGCTTTTCAACCCTGCTTTACGTTATTTATTTTCATTCAAAACACAAATGAACAAAACTACTTACGGGTCTATCTACCTAAGTTCGCACTTTACCAAATTATCTTGACATTCACACGTATATTGCAAATTATTATGGATTCATTACTAACAATCCACTCTCATGAGCAAAAGTGATCAAATATTTATTTATTTTAAACCCATTGTTGTGCAGAATTATTTATTTGTGGTGGCTGGGTGAAGGCTTTAAATAAAAAAACGAATTTAATAAAAATTGTGGGGGGCGCAGCCCCCCGGGGGGAGGGCGTAGCCCTCCCCCCCCCCTTAACCTTTAAGGCACGCTAACAACGTAGCGGGCTGCGCCCGCTAGTCATTTATAAATTAAAAATTATAATCTAATAGTAAAAGTATTTGAAAACGCTTTTGCGTTCACTTACTTGGTTAAATGTTTTATTAGAAATCGTAATGTTGATTTATTTGGTTCTCTCATTTCCTCAATTGCTATTCGTATGGCATCGACACCCTGTTTATCCGCCAAATTACTTGTAATACGTGTATATATCTCTTGTGGTATCAGAGGCGATGTTAAATCTCGGAAAAATTGCTTCAATAAACTAGTTATCGTGTGAATATCATCGGCCGCAATTAGTTTGGAATCGTATATATAACTTTTCGTTAACTTCTGCTTAAGTTCGTCTATTGAGAATTTATTACCGCAGGCTCGATATAAACCATCTTGTATTATACGATCTTTACGCTCTATGTAGTCAACAGCATCGACAACAAAACGTGGTACATTTTGTTGTAGTTCCAATTGTTCGAGTGGTGCACCAAAAATTGGATATTTTGGTTTAAGACCATCTTCTAAATACAGACTTGTCGTTTGACTTGAGCGATTTGATTTATAAGCTTTCTTTTCGCTTTTTGGTGAATTTCTTCCGTTACTAAAATGAAATGAAAATTTTTGTGTTAGTTATTATAGTTGGGAGGTACACAGAGAAAAAAAAATTATAGTTCAATCAACTATTATAATACATGCGAATTAATATCGTATTCTTTGCTAAAGATTTTTAAATTAAGTATGAATCCTATTAAAGTAAACATAATTTTAGTTAAAAATTAAATTCCCAGTGTAGAAACGGTAATGACATATCATTATTTTTTGGACTACCAGTAATGACACCCACTTAACTTCTGAATTATTTTAAAACATATAATAATGAGTTACTTATAACGACTTAATTTTATCATTATTTCAAATAGAAAATAATTTTCTAGATTTTTTTGAAAATTTTTTGAAATCTATTTTTAGACTCAATATTTTTTAAAGACTGGTAAGGATATATGTAACCACATATTTTTTGATTTTTTGTATGTTGGCGAGTAAGCTTACTTGTGTGCAGCAGGTCAATTATGTTTTTATCTATTATACAACATGTCGATATAGCTCAGATGGTGGAGCTATTGACTGGCAATCTGTAGACCCAGGTTCGATTCCCGCACCGGCAAATTTTATTAAAAAAAAAAATACAATAAAAAATATTTTTTTTTATATAATTTATTTTTTTGAAAATCTATTTTTAGACTCATTATTTTTGTCAGTACTGGTAAGCACATAAGTAACGATATATTTTTTGATTTTTCGTATGCTGGTGTGTAACCATAACTCATTATTTTTCGCGACATCGCCATATAAAGGTAATACGAAATGTAATAACAAAAGTAACTACCCAGTCAGAAAAATACAAACGGGAAAGCGGTGGCAAAGCACTTTAGCAGGTGGTACAAGTACTGGCAAAAAGTGCTTTCCCATTCCCAAAATGATAACATCATTAGACAAAAGGACCGGCTGTTCAAAAAGCGCCGGAAAAGCACTGGAGGAACAAAATTTTTAAACGTTGGCAAAACGCTGGCAAAACCAATAAATAGGTGGTCTGGAAATATATTTTACAAAATAAAATTTAAAAAAAGTTCATATGTATTTTTTTTGGTCCTGCCGTGATTTGAACCCAGGCCATCAGATTGGCAGACGATTGCTCAACCCACTGAGCTAACGAGACATATAATATTTAATGGCTAAACACATAAATGAGTGATAATAGCTGGACAACTACTGGCTGTGCCAAAATGCTAGTACTGCCAAACAATTTTTTGTAAATAGTATGCCAGTGTTGGGAGGGCAAAAAAAAGTTGGTCTTGAAGAAATTGATTTTATAAAACAAAAGAAATTTTAAATTAAAAAAAATCCAAAAAAAAATGTTTGCTTGCAACCGGATTTGAACTCGGAACATTCTGACTACAAACATTTTTTAACGAAGCGTCAGCATTTTTATAAAATCATTGGTCTACCAGTGAATTGATTTTTGTACGCCTGGTAGCATTGGCTAAGTAGCACTGGATAACCACTGGTTGCAAACCTTGGCATATCACTCTAAGCTAATTCTTTGCCAGTGGTTTTTTTTATAAACCACCGAAATTTTTGTAAAACAAATACTGGTAAAACGCTTATTTCAAACGCTGGCAAAGCGTGCCAAATGAGTGTTCTGCCAGTCATTTATTTTTAACACCGTGGTTAACCAGTGGTATGCCAGTGCTTGATTTTTTGTACCACTGGCGATTTCTGACTGGGTAGCTACCATTACCAAGTATGTAGTTACATAACCACATATCTGGTAATGATTTTCTACACTGGCTTTATATGTCAACATTTTTGACTTTATTCTCGTATTTTAAAGATAAGTAAAAACATATTTAAAAATTTTTCAGATTAAAAAAAAAATCAAAACAAAATTTTACATGCAACCGGATTTGAAATTGGAACCTTCCGACTACAAGCCTTAGCCAGTTCTTTGCTAAAACCATCTTTTTTCTAAAACCATCCATATTTAGACCTACACTCAACCAAAAAAGTCTGTAATGGCTACTGAAACTTTTGCTGTTATTACGGGAAATTTAACTGTTTTGAGGCCAGCGGTATTTTTTACTAATTTTAGCAACACATGTCTGCTGATCTGTAGTACAATAAAATTAGTAGCCGCTACTAAAGTTTAGTAAAATTTATGTAAAATGCAATTCAAAATCGATTTGCTAAAATCAGTTAAAAAAACTTACTAAATATCATAATTTTAGTACAATGAAATTAGTATAAATAATTAGTTGCAGCTACTAAATTTCCGTAAATTGCTGTAAACTGTAATTTAAAATCAATCTGCTGAAATTAGCAAAAAATTGTACTAAAAAATAAAAAGACTGTATAATCTAAAAAAAAAAAAATTTTTTTCTTTCGATTGTAACAAGCATTACTTAATCGTACTTGAAATTTTGAGTCAAAATTGCAAACGGTTCTCCAGTTATTGCCGTTTTATGCATTGGAGATGCAATAAAATTTTCTGGGTGTTATTTCTAAACTAAGAATATATCAATAGTAACAAATATAAACTAAACAAGAATTGTAAAAAATCAAAAAAAAAAAAAATATTTTTAAATTAGTATATTTTTCTGCTAAATTTAGCACTCGGTTTTGAAAAATTAGTAAAATGTTTTTCTGAAATCAGCAGTGAAAATTAGTAAAAAAATCCGTTATTTATAATAAGAGAATAGCAAAAATGATTACTAAAAATAAAAATTGTACTAATAATCAGTATAAAAATACTATAGTGCGATTGGAAACTGTTTACAAATTTTTTTATTTGAGTGTAGTGCCCATATTAGTGTCCCCCCAAAATTATATTGTTTATGCGCTGCAGGTCGCAAATATTAAGATATATAGGACGAAGCCTATTGATTTTGGTGAACATCGGTCCATGTTTAGACCTAGTGCCCATATTAGGGTCCCCCCAAAATTATATTGTTTATACGCTGCAGGTCGCAAATATTAAGATATTTTGATGAAATTCGGTACACCGACCTATGTCGGCCCAAGGACGAAGCCTATTGATTTTGGTTAACACCTGTCCATCTTTAGACCTAGTGCCCATATAAGGGTCCCCCCAAAATTGGCTTGGTTACACGCTGCAGGTCGCAAATATTAAGATATTTAAACGAAATTTAGTTTGCTGACTCACAGAGAAAAAAGCCGATAGATTCTAGATAGAATCGGTCCATAATTGGACCTATCGCCCATATGGGCTATATTTACTATATTTTCTCTTCTTTTATAATTTTATAAAAAATTTTGACACAAGTCCCATTTTAACCCATTCGAATTTCGGATCCAAACATTAGGTGGCTCTTAACCAGACTGGGGTAGGGTATTTTATAGTCGGCATGCCCGACTTTAACCTTTTTACTCGTTTTTTAATTAAAATAAAATATTCACAGTTATAAATAGTAAATATGGCTAAGAAAATTAAAAGTATTTGTGGTGCAGTGGGTAAGAATGTGAACTATTAACCTGAATGGCCGGGTTCAATACCAGAAAATTCAAAAAAGTTATTTAATTTCAATAAAATTTTGTGGAACATAATATTTATGTTGAACATAATATTGAATTAGACAACTGAATATTGGCTTTCACTAAGAAAAATATAATTTAATATAAATATAGTTGTCGTAACCGCACGAATGCGATTGGCAACAAATTCGGTGGCCACAACTGAGACTCTTTTCTGGGTTTATATGCAATGAAAAATTTTGAACGAAAATCTCTGAAAAGTTGTAGGTATACACCGGAATATTTATTTATTTTAATTTATTTATACCAACTATAATGTCAAGAGAAAGTCGACAATTAGTGTAATAAAACATAGTATACTATTAGGGTTTATGTCCCGGGCATTCCCGGGACGGGATTCCCGGGAATCCCGCCCTTTTTTCAATCCCGCAATCCCGGGAATTTTGTGCGGGATTTCCCGGGATTTTTTTACTCTTTTACAGAAATTTTAGCTAGTATGTTAAAATTTTGGAAGCTATTTTTAAATCAAAAACATTGATTGTTTTAAAAAAAAATTAAATAAAAAATATTTAAAATTAAAATATGCGATTTAAAATTTAATAAACTGAATTAGTAGGTATAAAAAATATTATTTAGGCCGAGTTTTTTGGGTTTAGTTAAACCGAAAACAAATTTTATTAGTCATTATCAAGTTTAAATACCAACAAAAATACTCGTACCTCGGAAATTTACTTCTTTAATGATGATCTTTGTTCAAATAAAGCAATACGAGAATTACAACATTTCAACATCAGTATTTCAGTTCCAAATACCTCTCGAAAAAATCGGCATTAAAATTTAAAAAAAGTAGTAATATTTTTGTATTTTCAATTGTTGTGTTTTAAGATTTTAGGACTTCAAATATGTATTATTTGGCTTCAGGTCATAAATTAAAAAAAAAATAAAAATCCAAATATTTAGTATTTTATTTTTCAATATTTATTTTTTAATTTTCTTCCGATATTTCGATTTGCATCGCAAATCATCCTCTGGGATATTTTAAATATTTATTAAAAAATATATTTTTGAACGTCACTGCGTTGAAAACTTCTCACTGCTCTTAAAGCTTACTATTATTTTTAAAATAATGCATCAGAAGCTTTTTCAAATTATTTTGTATTTTTTATATATGAAAATTAAATAATTTTTTTTAAGTAGTTGTGACATAAAAAATTTCTATTCTAAAAATACCAATTAAAGTTATAAAACTATTTAATAATATTTAGTGTATATTTTTATAAAAAGATTCAGACGATTTGCCTAAACATTTGTGAGAAAAATACTAACTTTTAAACTTTTTTATAGAAATAGACGAATACTTCTGAAAATCTGCATAGAAACAAAATATCTAGAAATAGAAAATTTTGGATTCTATATTTAAGCAAAAAATCGATCTTAGTTCTGACTCTAAAGCTGCTCCGATACAAGTTTGCACCCATTAACAACTCCAATATATCCTGAAAGAATTTATGATTCAATTCGTTTAACAGTTTAAACCGCAAATTATTATTTAATTAATGTATTTCTAAGAGACGGCTATTTAAACTGTTAAACGAATTGATCTTAAAAAAGTGGAAGATATGGATATTTTATATTAAACCCTTATTTCAAACATACTAAGTAGATTTTCCAACCAAAAGATGAACTTTTTCGTGAGTTATTTTAATAGAAAACGAGTTTTTCAAGTACAACATATGTCGGATATATTCATTTTCTAACGGGCGGGAATTCCCGGGATCCCGGGAAATTCTAAAAAAAATCCCGCTGTCCCGGGAAATGAAAAAGTCCGGGAAAAGAAAAACCCTATATACTATAGTAACCCCACTCATTAAAAAATTGAGAGCTTGTCCAGTGTGAGAGCTAGTTGCAGTGGTATTAAGAACCATATGTATAAGCAAAATTACAAGCCCTACTTCATTTTTCCAAATGACAGAAAAATAGTAAAGCCTACTATGTAATAACCCTACGGGAAATTTTAACAAACTGTCACCGAACTGGCCCCTTTATATGAAGTAGACTGGTCACTTTTACATGGCGTTGTCATAGGAGGGGGAAATTGACGCCTTGTCACATGTCACAAGACAAATCCTAGGACAGGTCCCTGAACTTTGTTTTTTATGAGAGTTCAGTAACATGTCGTAGGATTTGTCTTGTAACATGTCACAAGGGGTCAATTTCCCCCTAATATGACAACGCCATGTAAAAGTGACCAGTTTATTTCATATAAAGGGACCAGTTCGGTGACAGTTTGTTAAAATTTCCCGTAGGGAAGCGTTTACCGATGGTAGCTAAAAATCTTTTATTATCGTTAAATGTAATTTTAAATTTTTTTTGTTCATAACATGTATCAAATAATTAAAAAATCGGTGTAAATGTACTTTTAAGATAGGTTTTGTATTTGGGCGTCTACAAATTGCATTTAGCGATAATATAAAAATTTTACCCACAAGCTCCAAACGCTTTGGGAGTTTTACAACACTGACCAAGTACCTATTTTCGCTAAGTCTTGGAATTAATGTTAATCAAGGACGGCTACCGTAACCGCTAAAATATTGATTCAAATCATGGATGGTAACCGAAACGATGCGGTTATCGGTAAGAATAGCGCTATTTTAGATTGAAATTTTAAGGTTAACTGTATGTCAGTTATTTCAGTAACCGTATATTACGGTTAACGGTATTTTAATTATTTTCATAACGATATATTTAAGTATTCCGGTAACAATATTTTAAGGGTGCGGTGTAGATACTTCATAATTTACTAACTTTAGTAATTGTAAGAAATAAGTTTTCATTGTTTCATTTGTTTCTAAAGGTCATATTTTTATAAATTTCTATATTGAGAATCTTTTGTCAACTTATAAAATAAAGTCAATCATTTTCTTTAATATTAAAATTGGAATTTAGATATTTTAAATTACCGCCAACAACCGATATAAACGGTAATCATTTATTGCATTAAAGGATGTTGCTAAATGTGCTAAAATCCCAAAAATGCTAAAATTAACAAATTGTGAAAAATTATCTGTTGAAGGCATGTCCCTTTTCGGATTTTATTCTTGTCTAGAGAAATCGTCAGGGGATGACATTTTTAGAATTACTAGAAATATTTGTTAAGTTAAATTACAAACTAAATGAGAATTTCTTGTTCTCGTCTAGGAGCGCTATAAAACATTTAAAAAATAAAAGAAAAAACAAAACCCACAACAAAATATTTGCCACAATTTGCTTTGTCATCTTCCAGTATACTACTCTGTTGTTTTGACAGATCTAGCAATTTAGTGGCATCCATTCATGTGTAACCAACAATAGTAAATAATATGTTTTCTAAAGGGTCAGTAACATTTAACATTATTTATTTCGATGCGTACCTAAGTACCGGCAAAAACAAAAGAAAATAAACCCAAAACAAATTTATCAATCTAAAAATAACGTTGACGATATTTTAAGGATAACGGTATTTTATTTATTTCATTAACGGTATTCCTCTAACTCTCACTGGAGTATAAGGCGCCAAAAAAACGGTATTTTAAGGATATAGATATTTCAGTTATTTCGGTAAGGCCATTTCAGATTATAATAGCCTTACCGATATATTATATTTCAGTTATTTCGGTAACGATATTTTAAGAATAAGGGTATTTCGGTAATGGTATTTTAAGGGTAACGGAGTCAGTTGAAAGAGTTTTCAATCGGCATTGGTATTTCAGAGATATTGCCTGCCAATCCTGATTCAAATTAAAAACCATAACCAATTAAAAAACCGTAACCTTTATTTTTTAAAAAACCTTAACCGCAAAGAAAACCTTAACCAATATTCATTTTGGTCGCTATCTTTGATAAATACTCGTACTATAACCGTTTAAACAATATCAGTTAAAATGCCGATATAAATTGAAACCCGTAAACAAAATCAGACTAACGAACAAAAGTGTACTGGTACGAAACCAGTTACCGATATACGTTTCGGTTGCCATCCTTGGAATTTATTTAAATTTTCCCTGTAGGCATTTGGAAGATGTCTTCCAAGAAGATATTAAAGCGATATCTTATATTTTTAATTTGAATGAAAATAATCAAGTAGTATTTTGAAATTGTCTTCCTTTTATCATTTGGAAGATAATTCGGTGATATTTGGAAAAATAATTCAAAAAATGAATTTTTTGTCATAATTTTTTATGATAATATTGCGGCAATATTACCTTTTTATCATCCGGAAGATAAAGAAAATTTGTTATATATTTTTTGTTATTTTGGAAAAAAATAAAACAAAATTTGTACAAAAACTACCAACAGATACATAGAAAACAAATTCCTCTAAAAAATCAAGATTTAATGCGCGGAAAAAATCGGCTACGATGAAATCAAGATAATGAATGTGCTGGTTAATGGATTATGTATGCAGATATTCTTTTTCAGGTTTAAATTTAATAATCAGAAAAAATAAATAATTTATTTTGTTCCAGGGAGTTTATTTGGCGATATCACCTTTTTATCTTCTAGTTGATAAATTAGCGATGTCGCCAATTTATCTTCCTGTGGTATTGTTTTCGTATTGCCTGGAAGTATTGTTTTCGGGTAACAGTTGTTCGCGACGGAGCAAACTTCCGCAATACGAAATTGATATTGCCGGCAAGAAATGTTTCCTTCTTGGCAATATGATCGGTGAATCTTTTTCGTATTGCCATGCTTGCTGGGTTAGAGTTAATTGAGTGCTTTTATTATTTTGTGTGTTAGTTAAATTCTATTTGTGTACGAAAATTTCTTTTTTCATCTTGCGAATCACCTTTTTATAGCGAACCAGTTAGTCACGTTAGTGGTGTCGCCTAGAGTCAAATTTTACTGTATTTAAATAAGTTTTATTACTTACATGTTCAAAATTCCTCGTTGGACTGAAAATAAAAAAAAATAATTTATTAGTAAAAATATTTTTAAAAATTCGTTAAGCGATATTTGAAAGAAATGTCATACTTTTATCACCTAAAATGCTCATATTGGTATATTTTAATATCCAATTTCGTTATAAAATTTCGTTTTTGTCGCTAAAATTTGTCGAATTTTATCGTTAAATTTTTTATTCGAATTTTCGATTTATTCACACTTTAAATCTGGAAGATGTAAATTAATCGATTCCATTTAATAGCGGCTTATAATAATGACTAAATTCATAAAATATATTTCAACGCCTACAAAATCTCACGTATACCATTTTTTACCTCCTCTTTGCAATCTCAACTCTGTGGTGATTATCGTTTTGCTGTTTTATCGTCATTTTATTGCATAAATTATAAAATAAAGACGCGAAATGAAAATAAAACAAAAAAAGTTAAATAGACCTGACTTCATAGTATTACCCAGATCTTAGAAGAATTGATTCATAAATAATTATTTTCAAAGAAGATTTAGAACAAAAAAATTATATTTAGGTTGTCCAAATAGTAAAAGATAACTTTGGAGATTTGCATTTGTATTTTTCTGTTCGCGAATGAAAATTTTTTGTTTTTATTTCGAGAAATAATTAAAAAATTTTAGTCATTGAGTCATTGAAAAAGCTTAATTTTCATTTGAAATATTTACTTGTGAAATTCTAATTTTGTATTACAAGTTTCATTCAATATATAGAAGGAAAATTTAGTTTGTACAATGTATTAAAAACTAAAATTAATTCGCGAATCGAAAGTAGGAAATTATAAATGGCGAATAGAAACATTAAATATAATTTACCTAAATCCAAATAATCAAGATACAATTCTAAAATAAAAACTTTCTTTACATTCACTTTTAAAAACTTAATTATTGTTAATGATAAAGTCAATTTTTTAAAGGCCTGGTTATATCCCCATGATGAATCAGGTTTAGGATTTTTTTTATTTTATATTTATTTAAATTTTCTTTAAGTATCAACATTATTTATTAAGCTATAATTTGTTGAATTTTTTCTTCGTTTTTTGTTTTGGGTTGGTATGACTGTTGTTATTTTTTTTTTTTTTTTACAAAATCACATAATGAATGGAAACGATTTATGCCACTTATATGGTGGTCTTGTGGATTTCTACTGAATTAATGAATAGGCTGGTATTTATTATTAGTTATTATTATTGCCAACTTTTATTTTAATATTATTTATGCGAAAAAGAAAATTAGCTTTTCCTTTCCAATTTAATTTATTGTACGATGAAAGCGAAATTTTGCAGTTTTTTTTAATTTCTTATCTCCTAGACATGATAAAAATTTATTACAGAGACATAGTCTGTTCGACAAGAAAATAAGTTATATCGATAGTAGAGTGAGATGAATGTTAAGACTGTTATTTTTTCGTGTATCTATAAAAAACAAATTTAAACTGCAATATCTTCGTATTTAAAATTCCAATATTTTGATCTTTATTTCTATTAGTGTATCTAGACTAATAGAAAAAAGTCTGTAAAAAAAATTTAATTGAAACTACTACAAATTAGTTAAAAACGATGCTGCAGAAAAAACTGGTAAAATTAGCAGATTATTTTTGCTATATATGTATGAGTAATATAGGAACAGCAAAAATAAAACTGTTAAATATGCAGAATTTTAGTTATATTTGATTTAAATTTTTGTTGATGGAAAATAGCAAATTAACCTGCTAAAATCAGCAAAAAATTATGCTAAATAAAAACTAGCCTAAAAAATCAAAAATAAAATTTCATTTTCGAAGTTTTTTTTAGATTTTTTTTTAATGCAAATAAAAATCGAGCCTTTTGAAAACAGCAGTTTACAAAGTTTTTGCAAATTTTTCTGCTGATTTTTGCAGGATAGACTGCTATTTGGATTCAACTAAATTTAGCTTAAAAATAGGAAATATTTTATAGATATTGTAACAGTTTATTAATTAAAAATTTATTTTGAAAATGAAAATTGTTTTTTTCTCCGATAAATAAATAAAAAAATTTCGAATTAATCAATTAAAAAAGGTCGAAAAAAATGTATTTCAAATGTATATTTTAGTTAAAGTCGACTTTAGTTAAAATATTGGGTGGCAATATGCCTTGACTTGGTTTATTTTTGGAGCATTCTGATTGGTTAATTTAGCTGTGTTTGTGTGACTGCATATCAGTGTTATCTAGAACAATTTTGAAAGTTTTTTAACTTATTCCGGCTTTCTACTGTCAAAATTGTTCGAGATAGCATTGATAGGCATGCCACACAAACACAGCTATTATTTTCAACTAATCAAAATGTTTGAAAATACAAATATTTAAAAATATGATTAAAAATAAAGTCGACTTTAAATTTAAAATATTCTTTTATAGTAACGGCCAGTTTTTATTTTTAATAAAAAATTAAAAACAAGTTGTTTTACAACCGATTCTATGCATCCGACAATTTTGCTGGGTAATATTTAGCAAAATTTTTCTGCAGATTTTCTAGTACAATTTATTATTTTCAATTAACTAAAATTTCGACTTAAATATAACTAAAATTCTATAAATTTAACAGGTTTAATTTTGCTGTTCTTATTTTACTAGTATTTAGCAAAAAAATCTGCAAATTTTTTCAACTAATTTTTAGTAACTTTTTCTGTTATTTTTACAGATTTATTTGTTTGAGAGTACCCAGTAGCAAAAAATACTATTTCGGAACCAGTAAATTATTTGAACCAGACAACTATTACGACTTCTACCACCGCTTAATAAAAACAACTTTAGAATTTAACATGGAGATGTTATAGGCATGGGAGCCTTTAAAAATGGAAAAAAATTATTTTATTCAAAATCTAGAGCCAATTTGAACAAACTGGTTGCAGATTCGAAATCAGCACCCGCCAGTTATCCTAAATACACTGCAATATCAGTCACATTTTTTTTTTTGTAGAGCAGTGTTATTTATTCTTTTTAATGTCATATAGTGCATTCAACCAATGAGCATAGAATCTCAAGAGTAAGCATACGTCTCTACCACTGCCAATTGGCTCTGGTTCAACATTTCAAGAAATTTTAACATAAGGTGATACACCCAGAAAATAGTCGCAGTTGTGGCCACCAATTTTCTATTATAATCACGAAATAAATATAAACTTTACTGTACACCAATACTAAACGAATATTATTTTTAAAATTGATTGGAAATACCAATAATTAGATAATAAGATTGCTTTTTAGTTCATTTTCCCTACTTTTAATTCTTAATAGAATATTTTTGTGTTAGTAATCGATTTTAGGTAATTCGAAATAAAATAACGTCCAATAAAATTAATTTTAATCGTTTTGAGCGAATCCCAACCAATCTTTTTCCTGTGTGTAGGTTAAGTTTTATGATTAAATTTTAACAATTATTTTAATTTTTTTATTAAAAAATACAAAAATAGTTTTTTCGGACTTTCTATATTTTTATATATTTAGTTAGAATATTGTTCTACCTCTACCCCTTAAATTTTAATAAATATTAAAAACTTTTTCAATAAATATGCATAATATGAAAAAAATATAAAAAAAAATCTAAACCCGTCAACTGTAATTTAACTTCTTAAAATATCAAACAGAGCCAGTAAGGGAGCGCGTAACAGTATGTGAGCGACTTGCATAGAGCCTGATTGAACTGACTTCTTTTGATTGTTCATAATTATGCAATAACAATGTCAATAATACAATAAATGTGTCAAAGTTGTTTTAATTGATATCAAAATTTGTACAATAAAAAGAAAATGTACTTACTTGGTGAGAATCGAGTATACATATTCGCAATACGTTCGGCAATTGTTTTCTTATCATCTTCATTGGGTAAATCTAAAATATTTTCTGTTGATAGACTTTTGAAACGCTGTAAACGTTGTAACACTTGAGGTTGTGCGGAAGTGGGTTGCTGAATATCTTCTTTAATCTTTTTAGCACGTAAAATTTCACTTTCTGAAACGACCTAAAAATAAAAGAGAAAAGCACATAAGTTAAATAAAGTTATACAACAAATACATTTTTATAACCTAAAAATAGACTTTTAATCGAAGAAGAAAATGATAAAAACCAGGGGTTGTAGGTCCGAAACTCGAAATTACCAATATGTTGTATGCTCATAACAATAAATTATATATGTATATGAAAAAAATCTCTTGTTCAATTTCGAATTTAACAATTAACGCATTGTGTGAATTTATTTAAGCCAGTTTAAAAATACACCTGTCTTCACTGAGAGACTTATCTTCTTTATGAATTGTTTCAGAGCCCAGCAAAAACATGGTAATAACAGGTTATCACCAAACGGATTACCAAGTAATGATGGGTCATTACCTTTTGCATTACTTTAAAATACAAAATAATGACTTACTGATAATAAGTTATAGAAGTACTTATATATTCTAGCAAATTAATAACTTACTGGTAATTCATTAAATAACTACCGATTTAGTCTTTTTTATATTAATATTTTATTTGTTAATTTGCGTTGAACTAAACAGGAAATTTTCAATGGTAAAAGGTTATTTTACAAATATGATTAATTATTTCACAATGTAGGGTAACCACTCGTATCCTAACTTCTGAGTAACCACTTATTCCATCATTGTGTGTAACTACTTATTCTTTCACTATGGATAACCACGCAGGTAACTTATTATTCTCACTTTTTTGGTAAGTGAGACGGGAATGAACACCCATGAATTTTTTGACATCGCGAATAAAAGTTATGTTGCCTGGTAACCAGTGATAACCTTTGCATGCTACTTACTCGCTTAATTACTTGTTAATGTCTGTTTTCGTTTGTTGCCATCATACCCGTTTTTTCCTGGCACTAAATCTTAATTTTTCAACTAATTTGTTTCCCATATTTCATATAATTGCTTCTTGTACAAATTTTGTATTATTTTTTCCATCATCCATAAAAAGGTGATATTGCCGCAATATTATCATAAAATAATTATGACAAAAAACCCAATTTTTTAATTGCTTTTTTCCAAATATCTCCAAAATATCTTCCAAATGACAAAAGGAAGATAATTTCATTACTTTCACTCAAATGAAAAATAGAAGATATAGCTTTATTATCTTCTTGAAAGATATCTTCCAAATGTTTGCAGGGATATACCTAAATTCAAAATTAGACATTGAAATTAATAAGTGTTGGTGATGTAGTGGATGGAGAGGTAGCCTAGTATGCCGGATTTTCGAGTTCGAATCCAGGAAAAGACAAAAATTTAAATTTTTTGTTTTAATTAAAATAAAATATTTATATGTTCACTCACAATTCCGTTGTTGCAACCGCATTTTTTGCCAACCGAATTGATTCGGTTGACTCAACCGAATTTAGTTGTGGCAAACGAATTCCATTTCAATTCGGTTGTGACAACCGAACAACTGAAATCGGTTGGAAAAAATCGGTTGTCCCAACGGAATTGTTTTGAGAGTGATTAAAGAGCAAATATGACAAAGAAAATAAAAATTAGTTGTCGTGCAATGGGTAAGAATGTGAACTATGGTTCTGAATGGCAGGGTTCAATAGCAGAAAATTCAAAAAAAGTTTTTTAAATTTCAATAAAATTTTGTGGAATATAATAATTTTTATGTGGAATATAATACAGAATTAGACAACCAACATATAATTTAATATAAAGACAATTGTCGTAACCGCATGAATCCGATTAACAACAAATTCGATGGCGACAATTGGGACTGCTTTATGGGTGTACTATATTCATTTTTCTTTATTGAGTTAATCGATTTGCTAACTGAAGCATTCAATTATAGAAACCACGATTTCTCGAAAACGGTCCATTGAATATTATTTTTATTCCCGGCTAAAAATATACATATATGGAATTTTACAGGTTTAATGCATGCTCGGACATGCTCATAAAGATGAATGCGTTTCCATACATGCATACATAAATCTTCATACATGAGTCTACACATGTGCTTTAACGAAAAGTGAGGTGATATCTATATGTATGGGCATTTATGAACATTAGGGGCTTCAAAAAAATTTTTTTTTAGTTTTTAACCGGGCTACCGCCTGGAAATATTTATTTGGGTGTAAAACTACGTCCCCCAAAAAATTAGGATAATCGGACATCGGGAAGACACGGATTACAAGGGGAAAATATGACTTTTTGTGCATTTTCTGGAAAACATTGGTATTTTAAAACTAATTCGAATTAAAAACACTAAAGAATCGAAATTTAGAGTAAATTCTCTTTGTAATAAAGCAATAAAAACTAAAATCGGTTAAAAATCAGGGGAGTTATAACAATTTCCCCAGGCAACTGAAGTGTCGCAGTCCATTTAATCAAGAAATTCGGGTCCAAATTTTAAAATTTATTGAAATAATCTACTACAGAAACATTTTTTTATTCTATAAGTTCCACGAACTCAGATAAGAATTATTTTTTTCTATTGTGTTTTGCTAACTCGTTTTAAATTAGTGCTAAAAAAGATCGGAGTTCTTAAATACTGTTTTCAAATCTACAATTTTAAATTTTTTAAGATTTTTTTAAAGAAATTTTAAAAAATCAACGATTGGACTTTAAGGTTTTATTAAGAACATTTTAGAGATTAAAAAACTACAAAAATTGTAGGATTTCGTTTTTTTAATTTGGCTGTGGCAGAGATTTTCTTTGAGCGGATTTCGAGAAAACAGCGATTTTTGGCATTTATTTAGCTTTTAGGTAAGTTTTTCTTTTTTCTTTTTTTAATTTCACATGATTTTGGCCGGAACATAATAACACAAGATTAAATACTTCAATCCTGAAAATTAGGGCAAAATATAAATACATTAAATTGCACCTGTGTAAGTTCAGGGGGTAGCACGGTCAAAAACTCAAAATTCATTTTCATTCATTTAAGCTTAGAATACCCTAATGAACATACATGAAAATTCATTAGAACGTATCACCTTACAGTCAAAAAAAGAAAAAGTGCGCCGTACACCCTCCAATATGAAATATTTTTGCAAGGAGGTTTCAAAATATTTTTTTTTTTTTTTTGCCGAACGTAGGAGTCGCCATTTTACATTTTTCGTTATATCTTTGGCATTTACAGTCGGATCTTAAAGTATGATACATCGATGTTTTTCTCTGGAGGAAACCAGTGTTTTGCTCTAAGGTACATTTACCTCAAGTATCCCGTTCTAGTAGTTACCCACCAGATCTCAGTTGCTACAAGCCTAATGTACAACCCTAATGTCAGAAAATTAAAGCTCCCAAAAAATCATTAAACTTTTGCTAAGGAAGTTTTTCGATAAACCCAGTAGAAATCTTTTTTATATTTTGGTTGCCGAACGTAGGGGTCGCCTTTTAAATTTTTTTCATTGGATTTTTCCGTTATAGCAAAACACTGGTCTCCTCGAGGCAAAAAAATCGATATATCACACTTTAAAAATCCGACTTTAAATGCCTACACTCAAAAAAAAAAGTCAGTAAAGTCAGCAAAAAATGTTGCTGTGTCAGCAAATTTTTAGTCAGGAGCGTGCTTGCAAAAAAGTTGGTAATTTCAGCAAAAGGTTTGCTGAAAATCAGCGAGCTGATTTTTACCAAAAAAATAGTAATCTTCAACAAAAGTTTTGCTAACATTTAGTCGACTGCAAATGAAAAAAATCCTTTCTAAAATCACCAAACTTTTTGCTGAATATTAGTAGACTGAAAAAAAACTCAAAAAACTTGTAGCGAAATTTTACTTTAGTTAATTTATTTGCTGAAAATTTAAATATAGAATATGTGTAGAGTTGTTTTTCTTTTTTTGTCATTTCCGTTTCCAGACAAGCTGCGACATCTATATCTTGTCTATCTGGTTGTCCTCCACGCTATGCATGCGGTTATCAGCAGAATTTTTCTAGCAAAATAAATTAGTAAAACATTAGTTCAAAATTAGTTTAGTGCTAAAAAAATATAACTAAATTTTTTGCTGAAAACAGAATTTCAGCAAAAAAAATTGCTGAAAACTAGTACACTTGATATACAAGACGTTTTACTTTTTTCTACTAACTTATTTTTTGAGTGTAAGCTGAAACCTCCTTGCAAAAATACTTCATACTGGAGGGTGTACGGCGCACTTTTTTTTTTGCCTGTAAGGTGGTACGTTCTAATGGCCATATATGAATGGAGATTTATGCATCCATGTATGGAGATATATGCACCCATGAATGTTTATGAGAATGCACGAACATACGATAAGCCTGTATCGATCCATATACATATGCAGATTATTACCTGGGTTGCCAAATTTATATGTGTTTTTTTAGGCTGTTGTATATTCCCAGCAAAACCTTGGTAATATGTTGGTATTACATAACACATTACCTGGTAATACCATACCCCTTACCATTGCATTATTTCATAACTAAAATGTAATGTCTTACGTATAATGTGCTGCATAACTACTGGGTAGTAATAGCAACATATTACCAATGATATATTTAAACACCTCAAAGAAAAGAGTTAGTTGTAATTAGGGTTTTTCTTTTCCCGGACTTTTTCATTTCCCGGGACAGCGGGATTGTTTTCTGAATTTCCCGGGATCCCGGGAATTCCCGCTCGTTAGAAAATAAATATATATCCGACATATTTTTACTTGAAAAACTCGATTTCTATTAAAATAACTTACGACAAAGTTCATCTTTTGGTTGCAGTCATGAGAAAATCTACTTAATATATTCTAAAATATAAGGGCTTAATATAAAATATCCATATCTTCCACTTTTTCGGGATCAATTTGTTTAACAGTTTAAATAGCGAACTAACTGACTAACTTTTATTTGCATTTTCAAAACGTGATTTTTTAACAATTTCGAACGCTTACGACTGCGGGAATCTGGCCCCAGCTTTAGAGTCAGAACTAAGATCGATTTTTTGATTAAATATGGAATCCAAAAATGTTTATTTTTAGATATTTTGTTTCTATGTAGATTTTCAGAAGTATTCGTCTATTTTTATTAAAAAGTTTAAAAGTGATTATTTTTTACACAAATTTTTAGGCAAATCGTCTAAATCTTTTTATAAAAATAGACACTAAAATATTATTAAATAGTTTTATAACTTTAAAAAATAGAAATTTTTTATGCCACAACTACTAAAAAAAAAATTATTTCATTTTCATTGTTGCATTTTAAATTAGCATCTAAAAAATCCAAAATAATTTGAAAAAGCATCTGATGCATTATTTAAAAAAAAAATAGTAAGCTTTAAGTGCAGCGATAACTTTTCCACTCAGTCCCGTTCAAAAATATATTTTTTAATATATTGTATTTTTTAAATATCCCAGAGGATGATTTGGAATGCAAATCGAAATATCGGAAGAAAATTAAAAAATAAAATATTGAAAAATAAAATACAAAAAATTGGATTTTTATTTTTTAAAAATTTATGACATAAAGCCAAACAATACTACAAATTTAACAACACCAAAGGTCAACAATATTAAATATAACAAAAACATAAAATTTTAAAAATACAGCTGAAATAAAGGAATAGCAATTGAAATTTAAATGAAATTATTTGAAGTAATGAAAACTCAAAACACTTAAATCAATTGAATATACGAAAATGCCGAGTTTTTTTGGAGGTTTCTGGAGCTGAAATATAATACTGATGTTGAAATGTTGTATATGTATATTGCTTTATTTGAACAAAGGCCATCATTAAAAAAATAAAATTTCCGAGGTACGAGGATTTTTGTTGGTATTTAAACTTGATAATGTCTAATAAAATTTGTTTTCGGTTAACTAAAACCAAAAAATTCGGCCTAAATAATATTTTTTATATTATATATTATATTATTAAATTTTAAATCGCATTTTTTAATTTTAAATATTTTTTATTTAAATTATTTTTAAAACAATCAATGTTTTTAATTTAAATAAAGCTTCCAAAATTTTAATATACTAGCTAAAATTCTGTAAAAGAATAAAAAAATCCCGGGAAATCCCGCACAAAATTCCCGGGATTGCGGGATTGAAAAAAGGGCGGAATTCCCGGGAATTCCCGGGACGGGACATAAATCCTACTTGTAATACACAACATGAGTTCTAAATAATAGCAGCGACTTTTTATAGATGGGATATTTTAAAACCGTAAAATAAGGAGTTATTTTTAATGTGATTACCGATGGTGTATTCAAATACCTCAAAATAAGGAGTTATTTGTAATGCGATACATGAGTGTTATTTTCTATTTAAAATATTCGATACAAATAATTTATATGTTTTATACATATTGACTGAAATATTTTTTATGTTTTTTGTTAACTTTATATTAATCTGAGTAAATATTAATTAAATATGAATATGCTTCGTTTTAGCATTTATAAAAAACCAACAAGATAACATCTTATTTTAATTTTTTTTTGTAAGAAGTAAGTATATATTTTTATACAGTAAGTAAGCGCATAGTTTTAATGTGTTATTTCAGACCTGTTTGTAGCACATTTTTTTGGCCTTACTTTAGGCTGTTATGTAAGTAGTATTGTGCTCAGTATCGGTTATGTAAGTGGTTACGTAACTCCTAACATGTATCATTAAAGTAACATGTTCTTATGTTGTTACCTAGCCCTCTTTTGGAAAGTACATACCTCCAATGACATGCCCTTGTTAAAATAATAGCTGTTGGAATAGCAAAGTAAGAGGTTACATACCTTAATTTCTTCTTACAAACCTTATTACCAGGTAATAGAAAGTTTTGCTGGGTTGTTATCGGATTTTGTGAAATATTTAAATCTTAATGAAAAAGTTTTTTTGTTTGTAAATTGATATTTTTCATATATAAAATTGTTTAAAAATAAAAATTCAAAGTTACAATAAAATACGAAAAAAAAAATTTTTTTTACAAATTCCATTGTTGGTGCATTTTTAAAAAGTTTTTTTTTTGTTGCATTTACAAAACCGGTATGATGAAGATGTTTAATAATATTTTTGTTAACGAATTTCTATTCCCAAGATAATGGAGGAATTGTGCTAAAGCTAGCACGTTGTAAAATAGCATGATTTTTGAAGTTTAACCCATAGAAAGTTGTCAAATTTACGACAAATGCAAATTTTCTACTTAAACTAGCATTAACTGTGAATACCCTCAATGTTCATTAATTTTATTACAAATTTTGTATGTTGAATGGGCCGTAAATTCTCTATGTTTGTGGAACACTCTATTGTACATATATTTTTGTGTATCAAATTTCTTTGGAAATCACCAGATATTTATTTAAAATTGCAATTTTTCTTAAGTTTGTTTTCTTTTCTTTATTCACAGATAACATAAATTTACTGTTAAATTTAATTTTGTTTAACAAAAAAAACGATTGCAATTATTACAAAAATGATTAATAATATGTACATATAAAACAGATTATTCTCGTGTTTTTTTTTCGAAGGTGCTTCACACATTATTATTATTGCAGTCATTCACTTTTGTAAATATTATAAGTCAAATGGTAATCAGCTACCACCAGCAGCAACACCTAATTGCCAAACCAACAATTTACGTGCCCTCGTATATGACATCAGCTCACGTAGCATTGAATGATTTTTGATTTAAAGCGAAAAAAACTACAAAAACAAAATGAAAACATTCCTATTTGAGGTATTAAAATTTTTTTATTTAATACAAATTTACTGGTTGTTTTACTTTAAATGGTTGTACGTCGGTGATAAGTCAGTCATCTGTAGAGCTTAACTGTCACATAATATGGCAGGCCAAATGGGGTGCCAAAGGGGGAGGCCAAACCCCATGCATGAAATTGTTATTGTATAAATAACGCGGACGGTAGACAAAATACTTTCAAGTTTGTTTACAAAATATAAAATAAAAACATACCCACTTTGAAAATTTTCATCGTGTACTCGTATGGAGGAATTCGTTTAAGCTTTTGCTTATACGAGTACTTAATTGTTAATTGATATTATTTTGTTTATAACAAAATCTTTGTTGTTGTGTGTGCTTAATGTGCAATAAATTGATTTTTGCAAAAAAATAAAAAAATAAAAAAGAAACAATGTGTTCGCACTTCCGCACTTCCACTGAGAAATTGAAAAGAACATCTACTACACTAAGGATTTATGTCCGGGGAATCCCGGAAACTTTTACATTTTGTGCGGGTTTTTCCAAGGTTCATTGTTTATTATTAATTTTAAATTAATTAATATTAAAAACTACGAGATGTTCTTCGTTGGGTTCAAGATCATGAAAATGTTTCTATGGTAAATTCATGAAACTACGACCTTCATCAATATTCCTTGGGTCTTATTGTGTTAATTGCAAATATCGTCCATTTAAGTTTTAACTTAAATTGAATAGGCTATACGAGAACTCACGTTGACTTACTAAGTTAGGATGAAATTTACTTGCAAATTTTATCTGTCCTTTATCAAATATGTTCAATCAGCTGATACACTGAGAGAATTATTTGCATGATATTAATGAATTTTTGCATAAAACCAATGAAGTTTCACTGGAACTCGTCCATTGAAACTTTTCATTGAATTATGGAATTTTTCAAAAAATGCTGCGAAAAACTTCATTTTATTTACCTATTAAAAGTTTCATACAATCAATAAAAAAATTTTTTTAAAACAAGATTCATAAAATATATGAAGCTTTTTCATCAAATTTGAGGAATTTTCATTTATTTTGTGAAGAAAACTTTATTAGTTTATCGAAAAATTTCATTCAAACTCGTCCAGCAAAATTCTTTTTGTGTATGATCTTGAAAAACTTTCATTAAAAATATGAAATTTAAAAATTCATTTATGAACTAGGAAAAAATTTGTCAATTTAAGCTTTAATAAAAGTATTTACAATTCGAAATAAATTTCGAAAATATAAACAAAACAACCTGGGTTGGCAACCGAGTAAGAATGGATAATCCGAGTAAGAGTAGGTCCAGAATAAGAGCGCAGAGGCTACCGATTTACGCTCTGAGAAAAATTGCGCCCGAAATAACGACGTACAGCGGCAGCGACATAATTGAGTATGTATTATATATAACAAGGAGACTTCATGCCACTCATATGTCTCTTTGTTTACTGCAAACATAATATACAATACTAAACGATGAACTAACGAGCCACTAATAATGTTTAATACCTAAGTTCAATAAAGAAAACAAAAATCTTTAATAATTTAAAAAGTTTATATTTTTTTTGCAAAAAAATAGAAAAAGAGTCAGAAGAGCCATTGACGTCCTTTGCTAGCTGTACTCTTTGATATTACAAAATGTAGTGAATACCAGCAAAAATAACAATAGCGTTGACAACATTGGTGAGAGTATGAGAAAGAAAAAATGGGAGAATAACAAAATCCGCCATTAAAATAAAATAGATTCTATCTCACAACAGCTACGCCCAGCGATTTTTAAGTGTCAAAATGTATGGAGAAAATCGCTGCTCTCTTATTCTGGGCCTACACTAAGAATGGATAAAGTTATTTCAACTGTATTTTGTTAGGTATTTTAAGGTTATTGATATTCTAAGTTATTTCGTTAAGTTGTTTTAGGCTTAGGCCTGGTATCTTATGTAATATTAAACAATGATTAAGAAGAAAATCATTGTTTAGGTCTTAATTACAGTAACTTGTCGAATTTTAATCTCTGATTCTACTCTAAATATTGATTAAATTTAATTACAGAAATTTCTGTGATTAAACCCTTAAACATAGATTTTTCACCCTACAATTCGTGTTAGTACTTACATTTTTTACTAATGTTGGTAACTTTTTAAAAAGTTTTACGTAGACCAATTATTTTCTAAAATAAACACCTTAAAACATCTCATTATGTCCTCTAAATGATGTATATCTTTATTAACTTGCCTAGTAATGTATATCTTCTCTAAAAAGACCAATTTTAACAAGGAAATTATCTGGCGGAAATTAGAATAAATGACATAAATTGGATGGTTAGAATCGGTCATAATATTGATTTTTCTTTAGCACAAATAAGCCACGATTCGTGGGGGTAAAATTTGAACCAAAAAAGTGAAAACAAATATTTTCTTGTGCATGTATTTAAGGTGTCTCCGAACAATTTTTCAGTTCTGCCAAATTTTATCTAATGGGTATAATTTTTTTATTATATTTTTTCACAATTATTGAACCAATCTTTACTATTTATCAAAATTTAATTACAAAACTTAACTTACCACATGTCCATAGGTGACCATATCTTGAAATGTCGGACAGAGCCAGTTAACAGAAGTTAAGATTTATGCATACTCTTGAGTTTCTAATGTAATGAGAATTTTTAAAGACGTCATATATTTTTCCACCAAGGATTATTTTTGGATTCATATCTTTTATTCTCCACAAAATTTCTAAATTTTAATTTTAGCAATCATTCTTTGGGAGATGTTACTGCATGTGTATATTAAATTTGATCAAGATATGTTATCCTAAACCAATAACAAATAATGTACAGGCATAGGTTGATTTGTTTCCTTTTGGACCTAGTTTCCTAATTATTTCAAACTATAAAGTTTGGATTGAATATAGTAAAAAACATCAAAAATCATCTTATCCTTCAGAAATATTTCTTAACATTACCTTCCTGGACTAAAATAAAATTTATAATTATACACACTTACCCAATGAAAAAAATTAAGATATGCATGTAGCATGCAAAAAGACACTTCCTATTTGAGGCATTTAGCAATTGCAGATTTAAATAATACCCTGACCACATAGTGGTGTAGGGTATAAAAATAACAATTTAGTCATCTATTGTATAATTTTATCACCCTGTATCATGCGAAAAATTCGTATTTCGCGAGTTTTCAAAACATTTTTATTTTCTTTTATTACGTATTCGTATTGTCAAATGAAAATATCTAAAATTAACAAATCATTGATTAAATTGTAATAAGTTACCGATATTATTTTAAGTAAGTTTAAGGTTGATTTATAATGATTTCTTAATCAGTAATTAAGGTAAAATAATCATTGGAGATAAGATACCAGCCCTTAATGATATTTAAAGTTATTTCGTTCGATTATTTTAAGGTTAACGGTATTTTAAGTTATTTTGTTAATAGTGTTTTAAGGCTAACGATAGTTTTTTAATTTTTGACAACTTTACGGACTGTCATTTTGTGAAGCCTTATGTGTGTGTAAAAAAGATTATATGTCCAATAAAATCTAAAAGCAGGCTCTATGTATGTCGCTCAACTACTATCAACCGTTCTCTCCCTTTCTCCGTCAATAAACATTTGCAAACGAGAGGAAACTTTAGCCCACTAAAAAATATAGGGCCAGACGTAAACTTTTATAATGCCGATACAATAATAGCTGTGTTTCTTTACTTTTCGGGTAAAGTTCGGTAAAATGAGAGTAAGCCCAAAATCCTCTCACAAAATGACAAAATTACCCAATAGTACGGTAACGCAAAAAACCACTTTTCTAGCCCAAAAACTTATTTCAAAGAATAATGTGAAACAGTGACGGGACTTGAAAATGTTTCTTTTGTGCCAAGTGTGTGACTAAAATGTGCCAAATGGGCCTTTATTGTGCCAAAATTCAATTTTCACTCAGAACCCGTGTTTTCAACTTTCATTTTGTAAAAGAATTCTTATGGAATTAATTCTATTTTGAATGAATTAAAATTTTCTTGAATTCATTCAATTAAAAGGTGAATGATAAATGAAATTCATTCGATTCTTATTAAAGATTTGGGAATGCAGCCAATGAATGAATTCTTTAGGAATGGTTGCACGGAATTGTATACATATAAACATTTTCTAAAACTGAATTAAATTTTTCATGAATAAATTTAAATTAATTCTTTAGAAGCTCTGAGCTAAATTTAAAGCATATGAATTTTTAAAATTCTATGGGTTATTCGGTAATATCTGCGATGACATTTTTTAGTTTTGCTTCATTCGAAAAGGTATTTTAATACCAATAAATGCTTAGAAACTAAAAATTAAAGAATTTTTAAAGAATTGTTATTTATTAAATTTTGTAGAGAACCAAAATGTGCCCAATAGTATCGGTTGTGCCATTGTACCAATCAATCTTAAATTGTGCCGAAAATCCCATCACTGATGTGAAAATACGTATAATTTCAGTTTGCAAATTGGCACAAATAAACATAATTATTCGCATTTAAAAGTTGTTTTTTATTTTATTCAATTAATTCTTGCAAAAAACCAAGTTTCTTTGCTTATTTCTTTATTTAATTAAAATTTTTAATTTATTTTCACAATTGTTTTTTGTTTATATTTGCATCAGCTGTTTTACCAAAGTTTACCCGAAGAAAAAGTCTGGGTAAATTTTGGTAAAAAGAGAAAAGTTGAATTAACTAGAATTGAATGAATTCCTTGACCAGAAGTTGAATTAACTAGAAATGAATGAATTCCTTGACCAAAAGTTTAATTAACTAGAATTGAATGAATTTTTTGACCAAAAGTTGAATTAACTAAAATAGAATGAATTCCTCGACCAAAAGTTGAATTAGCTAGAATTGAATGAATTCTTTGACTTAAAATTGAATTAACTCGTGTTGAATGAATTCTTTAGTGAATGAATTCTTTAATTCGAATGCTTAGTGCTTTGGTCAGAGAATTCATTCTATAAATTTGAATTCTTTGAATTCATTCATAGGAATTAATTCCTGCTTATGTTTTATTAATAAATTCGTTCCTTGAATTAAAGAATTGAATTAAATTTTTGGGAATTCATTCCGAAAAGGAATTAATTCTTTAAAGCTCTGATTGTATATTATGTTTGCAGTAAACTAAGAGACATATGAGTGGCATGAAGTCTCCTTGTTATATATAATAGATACTAAATTATGTTGCTGCCGCTTTTCGTTGTTATTTCGGGCACGATTTTTCTCAGAGCGACAATCACTAGTCTCTGCGCTCTTATTCTGGGCCAACACTTACTCGCATTCAATAGTTGGATACCAAGTGTTGTTGGAGAGGTTGTTACAGATGTGTCGAATTTTTTAAAATTTTTATTTTTAGTTAACTGTTTGTAAAAGCGATGATAATTTAGCACTTTTAGAGCGTCTGCACCACCCACAACTCGCATTGTTTTCTGTTAGCGCTTTTTATAAAAAAGGCGCTAGGATGGCGCTTTTGGGTTTTTATTCAGCGACTTTACGGTAAACCTTTTATTTTGATAACATTTTAGATAATTTCAAGGTCTTTAGGCAAAAATATAAAATTTTTTCGTGATATTTTTTAAAATTGTCATTAAATACTCGTATGATCTAAAAGTGTTTTTTATTGATATACAATACACATGTTTCAAATTTGTAATAAAAAATTAAAAAATTTTTCCATCTTAAATATTACTGAGGAAATAAAAATGTGAAATAAAGTTTTTTTTTCAAATTCGTGCCTTTTAGCGCTTTTTGATTGTTCTGTCGCTTAATTTAGTTGAAGGTGTACATATTTTTTTATCAAATTTATCATCTGGAGCTTTTTAAATGCCTGACTGCGAGTTTTGCTTCAACCATCACTGGTAAAGGGCAATAGTGGTATTCATCTAACTGGATTTAAGCCCTCGTAAACCGCGTATATTTATAACTTTACCTGTTTATTTGAATGAACGCACCTTTTAAAACTATTCACATTTCAATTTTGCATTTAGCCAATTTATCGATCATTTCATAAATTAAGCACATAATTTTTAAAATGTGTATTATTTAAAAACAAATAAAACGGAAATTAATTTTATTTTTGACAATATTCCAATATATGTATAAATACGAAAAAGTTTAAGCCCAAATTATTTTGGAAGTATCGTAAAAAATGTAACGTATCATTCTCATAATGAATAAAAAGAGTATAAAAAATAAAAATATTGTATTTTTTATCTTTTTCTTGTGCATAGAATTAAATGTCAAGTAATAAAATAGAAAATTTCTATTTTCCACAGAACTTTTTTACGATTTTACTTGACAACAGTTTCAATGCATAGAAAAAAGATAAAAATATATTTCTATATTATTTTAACACAATGAATTGATTACAGATACGTTTTTTTACTTTACGATTAGACTAATGAAGCCTTTACACATAAAAATGTAAGCGTATATTTACCAGGGCTCGTAAATTAGTTTTGACATTAATCGAGTAAACTCACCACATATACACAGTATACGAGGCGTAAATAATTTAAATGAATACCTTTAATATCTACTTTTACTTTGCCACTAAAATATTAGATTATATTAATATTAAATTGAAATTCCATTGTCTGAATTGATTCAAAAAAATTTTCTCTTGATTTAAAACTCGATAAAACATGATATTTTCACTATTTTATGTATCGTTTCAGCAATGTAATTTTTAACTAACTTTTAGTAGCTTTTTCTGCTATTTTTATAGGTATATTTCTATGAGTGTATTAGTATTTCCGTTAAGAACTCTTTTCAGTAAATTTTAAGTTATTAAACTCTTCTTGTTATGATTTGCAATCTTAAACTTGTCATTTCCTCCGATGCATAAGATTCTTGAAAGTTTATTCATATATCTTAATACATGTATATTAACTGCTTTCCATGGAAGTAATAAAAACTCCTTCCAATTTCAGTTATATCAAATCAACAATCTTTAATAAATTGACTCATTTAGTTATGTGTTTTTCCCATTTTAGTAACTAAAACACTACTGGGAATTCAAAATATTCATATTTTAGCCATAATACCCGCACTTTTGCAAGGCAGGTAAACAAATGTATATTTTTTATGCATACCGTTTTTATTAGTTTGCTTGTTTTTTAATTCATACTCTTAAAGTTTATTAACCCTTTTGTTAAGAAATACCAACTTTAATACAAACAATAAATTTTTGTATTTAATTTTCACATATTTGAACACACATAAAAGGTGGTGCATCATCTCTTAAACCATGGCGAACGTGCTGCAACACCATACACTTTGTAACCATATTTGGTGCACAATATACCTGTAATTTCTGCGAAGTACAAGTATGTAGAGATGGATGGTCTAAAGCACGCATGTGTAACATTGTACAAATTAATGTAGCACTTATAGAAGGGGAAATGAAATACATTTGATAGCAAAAAAAAACAAAAATAGGAGAAATATTTCTTACATTTTTATTTTGCTATAAATTATATTTCCAATATCGTTGAGTGATAATAAACATAATAAATCTTATATATGTATTTTTAGGTGTGCATTGCGTACCAGAGAAACAAGCCGATCAAAATAATCGGCGGCGGCGGCGATTAAGGTTGAGCCGGAAAAAATCGGCGGCGGCGGCGGCTTGATCGGCTTGATAGAACATTATACACGTAATTTAAAGATGTTTAAGGTTTTTTCCAAAATATAGCAGTAGAAAATTGTACAAAAAATTTGGAATTATCAAATAAAAAATAATTTTAAGTTAAATTCATCGATAAAAATTACAAATTTAGGATTTTTAGTTTTTGAACGGACCTAGAAGGTGAGATAGTTGGGCTTTCCAAATATATACATATGTTTATATATTCAACAAAATTGTGTGGAAATATTTTCAAATAAAACTGATTTTCTTAATTTTTTCTTATTTTGTTTAATTTTGACGGCTTTTATTTACAATATTTTGTTAAAAAATTTGTTATTCTTAATTCAGAGTAAAATTAAGTTCTACTTTAATCGCTTTAAAATTGTCAAAGTTATACATTTATTTATAAACATGGAATCTCTGCATTTATAAGAAAATTGAAAAAGTTAACCTTAATGAGTGTGCAAACAAGAACATCGAGATGTCTTATAATAGCTGAAATTAAATGTTTCGAAAAATTACGATACCTTTTTCAATTTTCAAATAATTTAAACCAAAGAATCTGATTTTACTAAAAACTAAACCCACTTTCAGAATAAATTACAATAGTAAAGAATTTTTTAATACTGTAAAAAAGCCGTCAATATTTTTTAAAAAAACTTTCAACATATTTCAGTTACAAATAAATAATTCTATATACATATATTTGGAAAGCTAATTTTTTTGTCTTTCCAAAAACGTTCCAAGATTGAAAATCGGTTGAAAAATTGCTGAATTTAAATTTGTTAAGTGCTTGAAGTCGCTCAAAAACAGAGTTTTGACACTATAACCCCTGTTCTGAATTCCGAAACTTTTTAATTAGAGTAGTTTTGTAAAATCACACAAAATTCAAAATGTCGGAAATTGACTGTTTCGAACAAATTTTAGCATACTGAAAAATTTTAAAATAAATTTTAACATATCAATTTTTGCAACAAAATATTCCTTTTACTTTCACAAAGCTTTTTCAACACGAAATAAAACGAAGAAAATAATTCGGATGTGGATCACAGAAGAGCAAAAAAATTCGGAATGTTTCACTTTAGAATTTTTTTAAGTGGATTCGGAACTTAGAAATAAACAAACTCTATTTTCACTCAAAATTAAATGTGTTTTTAGAATAAACTACAAAAAAATATGGTTCGAAAAAAATTATGCTCGAAAAGATATCAAAGTTGAAAAACTTAAAAGAAAAGTAAAAACATTCAGATATTCACCCCTGTTCTGAGTCCCGAAACTTTTAAATTAGAGTTGATTTGTAAAATCACACGGAATTAAAAATTTCGAAAATTTGCTGTTCCTACCAAATTTTAATATTCATAGACTAATTTTAAAATAAATTATTATATAATAATTGTTGTTAAAAAATACATATTCGTTTCACTATCATCAAGCTTTTTCTACACAAAATAAAACGAAAAAAATAACTCGAATGTGGATCACGGAACAGCAAAAAAATCCGGAATGTTTCACTTTAGAATTTTTTTGTGAATTCGGAACTCAGAATAGCGTCGATTATTGTAAATATCTCCCCAATTTTATAAGTCGGCCGAGAAATAACTTACTTAAGATTGTTTTCGTCCGCAATGTCTTAAAAATGAGTCTTTTAATAATAATTTTAGGTGTACTGAAATTTCTGAAAAATATGATGTGATCTACTTAACCAAACCTACGACCATAGATTCGAACGAATTAATTCTTTAATTCACTTTTGGATTTTTAATTAAAATTTACTAATATATCATTCGTTTATACCATTCCTTATGAATTCATTCACTGGCATCATTCTTTTAATTTTTATGCATAGTGAATGAATACATTATTTTTATAATTATCTTTCACGTTTTATTCGATTTTTAAAATATTAAAACAAATGTTTGCGTCTTTAAATTTTGGTTAATTGCCTTCATTATTTTTATTATTTGATATCAATATTAAATCCCTAAAATAAGCCACATTTTTATTTAATTTGTAATTATAAACTAAAGTGTTATCAGAATCATTGGTATATTCATACCTTAGTCTTTTACGGATTGAATAAAATTACTTGATTGATAAGCCATTTTGTAAAAGATTAGAATTAATGAAAAAAAAAAAATAAGAAAATTCTGTGATACTACTCGTTAGGTTAAACTGTGATTTATTTAAGCCTATATGACACTTGCTAGTTTCTAGATTCTAGTTTTTTACACCATCAATGCAAATCATATGCAGGGTACTGCATTACCAACATCAATTTGACAGTTTGATAGTTTTTCGATATAGTTGTTCTCTTCACACACATTATTTCTCACATAAGAAAATTCGTGCTCTCTTCTGTTTTAGATTATTAATACTGAAACTAGCAAGTGTCATATAGGCTTTAGGTTGTAATTATTTATTTAAAGTTTTTATTAAATTGCGTGTTGTGATGTCCAATTTTTATTCAATTTTAAATAAAATACTTGACAATGTAAATAAGTAAAATCAAATTAATAAAATTCGCACTCCAGAAGAAGTTGAAATACCGCCAACGAAAAGTCGAGTGAAAAGGATGAAATAATTTGATTTTTATTTCATTTTAACATTTAATTGACCATAATTAGCCCGTGGATAGAAAATTCTATAAATAAAGTATTGGTCACAAAATAAACTCGAAGAAATTAATTATTTAAATTGATTGTAATTCTATAAGGAATGTATTCAACATAAGAATGCATTCTATTTAATATTAAACTTTGGAAATGAAACATATGAATTAATTATAAAGGAATGGTTTGATGGAATGATATATATTCAATTTCTAAAGCTGAATTCGGTTTTGTGCGAATTAAGCTAAATTTGCATATCCTAATTTCAGCGAAATATGTCAGAAGTTTTCAAGCAAAACTTCCAACTTAAGAAATATTTATGACAAAAATCCTTGTTAGCTCTGACTATAAAACTGGTTCTTTTATTTCTTTTGAACTAAAAAAAATACTCTTGATGGTTCAGGAAATAATGAAGTAGAAAATTTGTTTTAAAAATGACATTTGCTTTTAAATTTTTTATTTTGGAAAATTGATACTTCCAGCCGAAATGAGCCGAAAAAAATCGGCGGCGGCGGCTGAGGCAAACATGACCGGCGGCGGTGGCTTAAACGGCTCACGGCGGCTGGCTTGTTTCTCTGTTGCGTACATTTCATACAAAAAATATTCAATTTTGATCAGGAAGTTTTCTTATATTTGCCGCTATGAAATTTTTTTTGCATTAAAATTGTGTATGTATGTATCTGTGGAATGTGCTCTTAACAATAAAATTCTAGCAAGCTAAATAATAAATAAATAATAGCGAATAAAACGCGAAATTTTAAGTTAACTTGGAATTAAAATCAGTGTCATACACAATAAAAGTCCTTGGTAAGTATATTGCAAAAGTATAGCAAATTGGATTTTCGATGGCATCGTTTACAGGTAGTTAGCAAAATAGTTCAATAAACTTGAGTTTCTTTTTTTTAATTTACAAACCACAATTTTTTTTTTTTAATTTCGATTGTAGATTCAGAATCTTTATTAAAATAAAGATCAGTTTTGAGAAATTTGCTCATGTAAGGCATGAGCAAGTTAGATATTTACTTACATAAATATTTATAGAAAATTTATCTAAAATGTGTATACTCAAAAAAAAAGTCAGTAAAGTTAGCAAAAAATGTTGCTGTGTCAGCAACGTGTCAGGAGCGTGCTTGCAAAAAAGTCGGTAATTTCAGCAAAAGGTTTGCTGAAAATCAGCGAGCTGATTTTTACCAAAAAAATAGTATCTTCAGCAAAAGTTTTGCTAACACTTAGTCGCCTGCAAATGAAAAAAATCCTTGCTAAAATCACCAAACTTTTTGCTGAATATTAGTAGACTGAAAAAAACTCAAAAAACTTGTAGCGAAATTTTACTTTAGTTAATTTATTTGCTGAAAATTTAAATATCATTTTCGTTTCCAGACAAGCTGCGACATCTACATCTTGTCTATCTGGTTGGCGTCCACGCTATGAATGCGGTTATAAGCACAATTTTTGTAGCAAAATAAATTAGTAAAACATTAGTTCAGAATTAGTTTAGTGCTAAAAAAATTAACTAAAATTTTTGCTGAAAACGGAATTTCAGCAAAAAAATTGCTGAAAACTAGTACACTTGATATACAAGACGTTTTACTAATTTGTATTTTTTGAAAATTTATTTGATTCTCTTAAGTTTTGATTTCATATTCCTTTTTTGCACATTAATTTAGACTAGTCACTCAACCTTACTTTTTTATAAATTACATTAGAGACAAATTACACTGTGTATGAATCTTTTCTTATCTTATTCTCTTCCGAAAGATATTTCAATATGAAAATTATGGCCCCAAGGACCACAGATCACGAGATTTTTCTAAATTTTCTACCCTTTCGATCTGGTCAGATCGAATTAGATAATAAAATTGTGAACAAATTTTCAGATCTTTTTCTAATTATTTGATATTAAGGGGATCAGGTATGCCTAGTTTCTCCTATAGTAATGTATTCAAAACCGAATGCGTTGTAAATTGGATTAAGTCCATAAAAAAAGTAAATGCTGTGCATACAACTAAAAAAATAAACGTTAATTCTATAGCACGAAACTTTGTTTTTTTTTTAATAATATTTTTATATTTTTAATTTTTTTGGACTTGTTCTTTTTAAAGTTCTTTAAAACTATATACTGTTAATATAATTAATATTTCTTTGTATTTTACACAGCTCTTAGTACATATCAAAGTCGTGTTATACATGACTTACTCTTTCTTGCTGTTTCTATAACAAATTGTAAAGAATACATGTGTTTTCTTTAACATTGTTTAAAATTCATTAGAAAATGATTAATTCCGTCACACCACAATTCGAAATATTTACAGTCACTTCCTTTTTATAGCAACTTCTATAAAAGATGAAATAATATTAAAAAAAAAAACTCAACCTACAACAACGTTCTCCATTTGTACATGTCCTTATTTGGTAGTCTAGTATTGTTAAATGATGAAAGTATTTTTCTTTTGTTCGATCATACTGTTAAATAATTCAAATTGATCATCAAGGTGAAATAGATACTTGTACAAGAATATGTCTACATCAGAATGGTAAACAATTTCGCACTTATAGCCGAACTTGATCACAAACTAAGGAGATAGAAAAAATCTTTGTACGCATTTTAATTTACAACTACACCCAGAAAACAGATTTGTGCTTACAACCGAATTTATTGCCCATCGAATGCTTCGGTTGTGACTAAAGAATTTTTCAGTTGTGACTAGCGAAATATTGTTGAGACAATAGAAATTCTGTTGCCATTATCAGATGACTATTTACTCTATTGATATTATTTTGGTAACGGTGTTTTAATGATAACGGTTTTTTTTTCTTTTTTAAGAGAAGCAACACTCAGGAAATTCTTCCTATTGATCAACGTGTTGCTTCCTTTGGAAAGGGGATAGGAAAGAAGTGAAAGGTGGTGAAAGCTGAAGGGCTTCATTTCTGTAACAGTACACTCATAGAAATAAATCTGTAAAAATAGCAGAAAAAGTTACTAAAAATTAGTTAAAAAGGATGCTGCAGAAAAAACTGCTAAAGTTAGCAGATTTTTTTACTAAATACTAGTAAAATGAGAATAGCAAAATTAAAACTGTTAAATTTACAGAATTTTTGTTATATTTAGGCTAACTTTTAATTAATTGAAAATAGAAAATTATACTGTAAAATCTGTAGAAAGTTTTGCTAAACATTTGTAGACTAAAAATAGCAAAAATAAACTGTTATATCTACAAAATTTGTACTATTTTTAAGCTAAATATAGTTGAATGCAAATAGCAGTCTACTCTGCTAAAATCAGCAGAAATATTTGCTAAAAAATTGTAAACTGCTGTTTTCAAAAGGCTCGATTTTTATTTGCATTTAAAAAAAATCTAAAAAAAATTTGAAAATTTAAAATTTTTTGGTGATTTTTTAGGCTACTAATTACACAGTACAACAGCCAATCTGGGGGGTGAGAAATTCCAAGTCAGGGTGATGGTACTAGGTCAGTATAGTAAAACCCTCAAAGGGTTTGGCGTTCGTATGTGTCATTTTTTTTTTATGACCTTTTAAATTTTTTCCTTATCTTGATGTTTTTTCGCTTAGTTGTAACATTTTGGCAAAAACGTAGTTTAACATAACTCGAGAACCACTTGTCCGATTTTGATGAAACAAAATTAATCCGTTCATATAACGTTTTTCTTTATAATCAACAGTTTTGCCGGTAAAAATAAATTTGTGGAGAAAAAAAAATATTTTTTTGCCTAAAATTAAAATTTTTTTTTTTTAAATTCATAAAAAATCCAAAACGGAAAAAAGGATCAAGTGTTATTAATTTCATGTAAAGTCACATAACCTATAAACAAAATTTAACGAGTTCTGCTTTTATTTACAATTAAGTGAAGGTATCCCATTTTGACAAGAATATTGATATTTGTTTTTATTCAAAAAAGTGTCATTTATCGCCTTTTTCATAAATTTTCCCCAATAACTCCAGAAAAAACTACTAAAAAAATTAAGTAAACATTTTTATAATTTTTTATTTTTATTTTATTTATTTATTTTTATTTATTTTAATAAATATTGCCTAGACTTTTTCGATGGTGGTTGTTCGGGACTAGTGGCATCGCATTCATCGCTATCATCAGTTTCTGAACCACACATAATGTCAATGTGTGACTCCACTGTTGGCCCTTCTGCATCTCCTGAAAATTCTTTATCATCAAGATCATCCTTGTCTTGCCACACTAACTTATTCCACCAGCAAATTTCCGCAATTATTGCACTCGGCGACTTTTTGCCTCTATATCTGTAAGTTTTTGTTTTATTAAAATGAGTTTGAAAAAATAAAAAATCAGTATTACCTCATTTCAAATGGCATAGCAACTTGATGATAGCGTTCACCTTGTTCATCAGATTCGGTAGCCAATTGTTTGCTGAAGTAGTCCAGATGATGATGTAAATAATGGATTTTCAAGGACATGTGGACACCAATTTCCGAGAATGCTCTTAACATCCTTGCGACAGAAACATCGTAGTTGTTAGAACGATGCTTTCCCAACAAGCCTTCTATTACTTCTTTGATTGCCTGCCATGCATTCAATTCAGCGTCAATCAAAATATTGTTGAATGCGTCACTTTTAATCAGCTTTCGTATATCTGGACCATTTAGTACGCCTGATTGGAAAAAATTAATTTGTTAAGATGGAAAATCATGGGAAATGAATGTGATATTATAACTTACCTTCTTTAATTTTACTTTCGCTGAGTCTCGGGTTAATTAGTTTCAAACACAAGAAAACTTCATCTCTTTTGGCGACAGTTTTGATAAAATTCTTAACAATTCCAAGTTTAATATGCAGTGGAGGCAGCAATATCTTCTTCTTCGGCACTAGAGGCTCACGAATAATATTGGCCGTTTGTAACCTGCTGTGCTCTCTGAGTTTCCATCCGTGGCATGCATATTGGTCACCGGAAAATCGTGTGTCCCAATCGCACAAAAAGCACATATATTTTATATAGCCGCTTTGAAGACCGCAAAGCATTGCTACAACTTTTAAATCGCAGCATATGCGCCACATATGTTTGGCGTAGTTAACCATTTTTAAAATATTTTCCAGTGCATCATATGTTTCTTTCGTTTCTGTACTGTAGGCGATTGGAACTGAAGGTTTTTTATTGGTCTTATGCAGTAAAACCGCCTTCAAGCTGAGTTTTGAACTGTCAATAAATAATCTCCAGTCATCTGCTTCATATTTTATTTCCATTGCGTCCATCAATTTTCCTACATCCGGGCAATATGCAGAAGTTTTTTCATCATTCACAAGGAATAAACTTTGGAGTGTTGCCTGACGACTTCGATAATCTGTGACTTTCACACCGGGTGCCAACAAATTGTTTGATTTCAAAATGGAAGCCAGCTCTTCCGATTTATGCTGTGTTAATTCCAACTTGGCAACAATTGAATCAAGCTTATTTTGATTTATTAAAATTGGCTCATTGGATACTGATGGCTCATATGGGGAATCATCACGTGCATGATATGTCGGAGCAGTCGTAGAAGAGAAAATATCTGGGCTAGAAGCTTTTGGCACAGGAATGTGGTCCGAATAAGGCAATGGTGTTGCGGCACTTGCAACACCAACGTAATTATACGATTTTCTTATCCTTTTTGCGGCTCCTTTATTCGCACATGCATAGCAATTCAATGGATTGTGACCTTCGCCAGGATTAGTCCAAGTCATTGGGATACCGAATGGCATACTTTCACGTCTTCTATTTTTCCAATCCATTAGACGGTTGTAGCAGCTTTTACACACTATATTTGGTACCCAATTTTCGTTCACTATAACATTTTGGTTGAAGTACATCTCGTATGTTTGAACAAAATCAGTACTGAAATTTCCCCTTTTTTTATGTGTTGAGACATATTGACCACAGCAGTAGCAAAAGCTATTTATATCTGGCTTGCACAGTTCCATATTCTGTTCTCTTTTGTTCACTTTTAAAAAACTGGAGAAAAATCACTTTTACTGTTCGCGTTCGTCGGCACTTGTTGAATGACAAAAATCACAGAACCAGTGTGAGAAAGAGAAGAAGTATAATGACAATGCATGTTTTATGTGAACATTACAGAACCAGTGTTGCCACATCAATATTTCTCTTTTAGTACAGTAGAAAAATATGAGAGAGTTCGGCTTGTGAGTGTCAATGTTTTCTCCAAATAATGTTGTGCATATCTGGAGCAAATTTTTGAAATTCATACATTTACCTAATTGTGAATAAATGAGAAACGCGTGCATCGATTTTCATGATCTATGCCTTTTTTTGCTCATGAGTTATGTGACTTTACGCGAAAGTAATTAGTTTTGGCACTTTTTTCCATTTTGGATTTTTTATGAATTTTTAAAAAAAAATATTTAAATTTTTAGGCAAAAAATACTTTTTTCCCTTCCTACGTTCATTTTTAACTTCGAAAGTGTTGAACATATAGGAAAACGTTATATGAACGGATTAAAGAAATTGTAATTCTAAATTTTTCTAAATTTGTTTCATCAAAATCGGACAAGTGGTTCTCGAGTTATGTTAAACTACGTTTTTGCCAAAATGTTACAACTAAGCGAAAAAACATCAAGATAAGGAAAAAATTTAAAAGGTCATAAAAAAAAATGACACATACGAACGCCAAACCCTTTGAGGGTTTTACTATACTGACCTAGTACCATCACCCTGACTTGGAATTTCTTACCCCCCAGACCATAATCCCAAAAATGTTATTTAGCAAAATTTTCTGCTGATTTTAGCGGGTTAATTTTCTATTTTCCATTAACAAAAATTTTGCTCAAATATAATTAAAATTCTATATATTTAAAAGTTTTATTTTTGCTGTTCCTATATTACTAATATATAGCAAAAAAAACTCTGTTAATTATCAGTTTTTTTCTGTAGTTTTTTATAGTAGTTTTAACTAATTTTTTTTGGACTTTTTTCTATTAGTGTATTTTAAGTGTAACGGCAGTTAGTTAAAAGGGTTTTCAATCGATAACTATATTTTAGCGGTGATACCTGCCAAATCTAATAACTATGGTACTTGAAATGGCGCATAACCGTAAGTCGCTTTTTAGCTTTTCACTACCCTACACTACAGTGTACAAATCTCTGCCCTAGCCAAATGAAAAAAGGAATTGCTACAATTTTTGTAGTTTTTAATCTCTATTATGTTTTTAATAAAATCCTAAAGTCCAATCGTTGATTTTTTTAAATTTTTTAAAAGCATTTTAAAAAATTTGAAATTGTAGATTTGAAAACAGTGTATAAAAATTCTGACCTATTTGGCACTAATTTAAAACGATTTAGCAAAACACAATATAAAAACATACCTCTTATCTGAGTTTCTTGAAACTTATAGAATAAAAAAATGTTTCTGTAGTAGACTATTTCAATAAATTTACAAATTTGGGCGCGCATTTCTTGATTAAGTAGTCTGCGACACATCAGTTGCCGGGGAAAATTGTAATAACTAGGCTGTTTTTTAATCGATTTAAGTTTTTATTGCTTTATTACAAAGAGAATTTACTCCAAATCACGATTCCTTTTAATTCAAGTTAGTTTTAAAATATAAATACTTTTGAGAAAATGCAAAAAAGTCATATTTTTCCCTTTTAAATTCTGTTCCAAATTTCAGGGCCGATGCAGCACGTCCTCCCGATATCCGATTACCCTAATTTTTTGGGGGACGTATTTTTACACCCAACTAAAGACTTCCATGGAGTAGCCGGTCAATAACTCAAATTTTATTTTCCGCCATACAAGCTTGGAGCCCTAGTGTACAAAGCTAGTGCACAAGGGAAGTGAAAGGGTCTGTTTTAACAGATTTAATAGTGATATATTAAATCTGTTAAAGTATAAGCCAATATATAATCATGGCAATATAGTCGTCATATTTGTTAACGAAGTCTAGTTTTTTGTAATATTCCAAAATTTTCAAAAAAGGGGTTTTATCGTTTCTTCTGAACTAATGAATCTCGAAAAATGAAATTTGGCAAGCAGCTTCATTTTAAGTACCATCAGAATGAACATTCGATCTATTTGAATGTTTTAGAAGAAAACAAGAGCTGAGAAATTTCAAAAATCGATTTTGAAATGCCTTCTGAAGACCCTTAACAAGAATTTGTATTTGTATAAAAGCTATTCTACGTTTTATTAAACCGCTTTGAGACTGAATATGGCGCCCAATCATAAGCAACCTTTAAAGCATTGTTAGGCTGAGTTCCAAAACGTCATTTGCAATGCAACTGAACAAAGTCATGCATTCGCAAACGCAATTGATGCGCATATAAAAAGCAAACTGTGCATCACAAATGTTGTTGATGCTTTGTTGACATTTTTTTATTACAAAGTAAGCAACACACTTGTTTGCTTTGTATCGAAACAGTAGTAAAACCGCAAACACTGCAATGTGTTTTGACGTTTAGGAACTCACCCTTACTTTTAATAAACTCTAACAAACCCTACTCTTAGGGTTGCGTACCGCACATCGCGAACACAGTACACAAGCATATTGGTTGCGTAGAAAACACATACGCTATTCTCCCCAATTAGTGTTTGTGTTTATACACACAACCCGAATTCGGTACGCTACGGGTGTAAATATGTGTTGAAAGTACAGTACATAATCGTAGCGTTTGCATTCATCAGACAATCGTAGAGTACCGCCTTCGGTTTGTGTACAAATACACAACCGCTAAAACGATAGATACGGTATGTGTTCCTTAGCCGTACCCTACCCTACATGTTGTGTACAATTTATTTTCCTACTATGCTTTTAAGCCATACACAATTTTATAGAAATTATTATTATAGAAACTGTATAGTTTCTTAAACAGGGACTGAGATCGAAAAAATCTTAACACTTTCGTTTTCAACTATTAAATATTATACACTAGAGTGAAGTTTTATGTTGATCAAGTTATATTTTTAAGAAAGAGATCAGCAAATGTGTGGAAATATTAAACTCATCGGATTATTAGTTTGTTTTAAAATTAAACTTAAACAAAATCTGAAAGATAAGGTTTTAATGGTATATTTAGTATCTTACACCTTCCAATATCCTTCTATATTTAATCAATATATTTTAATTAGAAATAAATTTTTATTTGATTACCCAGGTGAAAATGTTCGTATATGTTCATATATTGTCATATATGGTTTCATGTATGAGCATATATGGTTTAATGTATGATCATATATGAACATATATGTTATGTATGGAAGTATATATGGGTAAATACATTCAAATGTATGAATCCATATATGATAATATACTGCATTTATTGGTCCATATTGGTTCATATATTCCATATATCTTCATATATGAACTCATATATTATTCCATATATGGGTAATGTTTTAAGTTTTTTTTTGTCATGGGGGTAATTACGTGAGCGGATTCAAAAAATATTGAAATACAATACATTTGATAATTTCTGAAATGCAATTGCGAATTTCTGAAATACAATTAATAAATTTCTGAAATACAATTCATAATTTCTGAAATACAATTGGTAGTTTCTGATATACAATTGATAAATATGAAAATCAATTGATAATTTTTGAAAAGCAATTATAAAACTGGAAATAAATTGATTATTTCTGAAATCTAAATGGTAAATCTGAAAAACTATTGATAACTTCTGAAATATAATGATTTTGAAATATGTACAATAGAAAATGTTGCAGTAAGATAAAAACAGCAAAAATAAAACTGCTAAATTTATTTTTTAAAAACAAAAAACGAAAAAGGAACTTTAAAAATTTTAAATTTTATGTGATATTTTTTGTCTAATACTACAATTTAATTTCATTTCCTAATCACTGAAATTTAGCTCAATTATAACTTAAATTTTATAAATATATTAAATACTTTTATTTTTGCTGTTCCTATCTTATTTATTAGCAAAAATACTCTGCTAATTCAGCAGTTTTTCATTTTGAACTAATTTTTGGTAGCTTTAACTAAAATTTTTACACACTTTTTTCTATTAGTGTATAAACAATCATTAAATAATCAAAAAACAGTCATAAAAAAATTTCTAAACTTGAAGTAAAATGTTTATGTCCATTAAAAATTTCATAATTTCTCAATTTCATTCAAATGTACAAATTCATCAGTAAGAATTGTAATATTTACATTTAATTTAAATAAAAAAGCAATATTTTTATTAAAAAAAAAAAAAATTATATAAACATTCATATTTCTCCATATATGGCCATATACCCTCAAATTTCGGATCCGAACCCATATATGAACCCATATATGTTGCCATTAATGACCATATATGAACATTTTCACCTGGGTATTTTTTATAATTTCTTTTTTACGTTTAAGCCGAATTTAAAAAAAAGTGGAGTGTACTAAAATAGATATAAAAAACATGTAAGTGCGAAAAAGAAAGGAACGAAATCTACTCTGCAGGGTGGAGTACTCTAGCATTGTGAGCCCAGCTTTAGGCTTGAATTCAATGTAGAAAAACGATAGTTCCAAGCCTAAAAATGTATCAAAAGAAGGCTCAAAACATATTACCGAAATTAGATATTTTTGTATGAAAGCGCTTTATTCAAAATCACTGAAAATCTCATAAGTTTTGTAACACAATTTAAGATTAATAATTCCAAGCTCAAATAGGACCTTTTCCTGGCTACTAGGTCAAAACGTGGACTGATATTAACCAATTTCAATAGGGTTCGTTCTTGAACCAATACAGAGTTATATACAAACTTGGTCCAATTATCTTCAGAATTACGACCTGTAGTTTGATTAGAAAGGTCGTATAATTTACTGTTATGTATATGTGTAAATATGTAATGATTAGTCTTAAGTGTTATTATACTCTCTCTTAGTTTAAACAATGAATAAAGTTTTAGTCTTAAGCCAACCACCATGGACCGGTGTACAGAACATAGGGCAGCTTATGGGTCTTACTGCAGACCGATCCAGTTTTGAAGTCATCATAAACGGAATTAAATGACTGCTATTATCCAAATTGCAGGAAAGGATACGTATTTTCGGATCCCGTTGAATATTGGTATAAAGGACAAAATCACATTTGATAAATTCGAAATACAGTCATTGATCTTTAAACCCCTCAAGCCGAAAACAATCAATATTCAGTGTCATATCTTAACCACAGTATAAATTTAACTCTTTATCATTGACCATTATTTGTTTTTTTCTTAATTAAATTGACTTTGTTTAAACCCTGAATGTACTGAGTCATATTACTTAAAGTATATGGTATACTAAACAGATGAAATACAAAAATAGAAGACCTGACTATAGTACATGTGATCTATTTTTAATGTTCTGTAATAATGGACTTTGTTATATTTACTTAGAATGTAGCGTAATAGAAAACTCCATCACGCGGTTTGCTAACGCATTTAAAATATAATGTTATTAGATAATTTTTCCATAAGTATTGACAAATTAAATAATCCTTTTGCGGAAATTGGGCCTGTTTAATGACAAGACAAGCCCTAATGAAATAAAATATACTGGAAAAATATTGGGTGTATAACTTAAAAGTGCGGGACTTACAACAGATGGAGTATCTCTTTCATGTGGTTTTTGTCTTTAATAAGTTATATGGCATTTCGGAGGATAAACATCTGTCATATCACTTAGTCATTGAACGGAACAGTGAACAATAAATCTTTTTTTTTTTTTGATTCGAAAATGTCGAATTCTGTGAAAACAAAGCTTCATTTGCGAGAAGCTTTGCTTTACTGCTACAATTTAAAAAAATGTGCAGCTGAAGCACATCGATTGCTCACTGAAGCTTATACTGAATATGTTCCATCGATTTCAACTTGCGAGAGATGGTTTGTGCGGTTCCGAAGTGGTGATTTTAACATGGAAGACAAAGACCTCCCAGATCAGCCAAAAAAATTCGAAGACGATAAATTGAAGTCATTATTCGATGAAGATTGCTGCGAACTCAAGAAGAATTTACAAAATAATTGAGAGTCCCTCAACCAAGAATTTCGAAATGTTTGCACACAGCAGGATTCATTCAAAAGCAAGGACATAGGCTACCACACGAGTTGAAGCCGAAAGACGTTGAAAAATGTATCCATTACGATAACCCGAAATGCAAGAAATCGTATGTGAAGGCCGGCCAATCAGCCAAATCATCGCCAAAGCCAAATATCTATGGCGCTAAGGAAATGCTCTGTATTTGGTGGTATCAAAAGGGTTCCATTTATTACGAGCTGCTGAAGTCGGGCCAAACAATCACAAGGGACCTCTAGCGAACACAGTTGATTCATTTGAAGCGACTAGGCATGAAGCCTAGACCGGTTGAAAACTATTTAGAAAATAGTGATTGGAAAGTTTTCCTTCACCCGCCTTATATTCCAGACCTTGCCCCTTCCGACTACCATTTGTTTTGATCGATGCAGAACGCTCTCACTAGAATACGCTTCACTTCAGAAGAGGGTATCCGAAATTTACTTGATTCGTTCTTGGCCCCAAAAATTAGCAGTTCTTTTGGCGCGGAATCGGTATCTTGCCAGAAAGATGGGAAAGATGGTCATAGTCATCAGCTGTTTATATGGGTGGTATCAATATTGAAGAATCGGAAGCCCTTGATGTTCTGGGCATGAGAATCCAATGTGATATCCGCTGGAAAAATCACGTTATTCAAGTGTTGAAAGAAGCATTCAAGTGTCTAGGATTTCGTATTACCATGGGAAGTGGTAATGGTAGCCCGTGTTTTTGTTCGGAACACACGCTTGTCCGATTGTCCAGTAATCTCATCAGTTCGTTCATTAGTCGATCCACCCGTATGTGGAATAAACTCCCCGCGGATGTCTTCCCTCATACTTACAATGTAGAGAAATTTAAATCAAATGTCCACCAACACTACTCCCGCTTTCCTCCCACCCATAACCTATTTTCCTGATATCAACACAATGCACTGCATTAGTAGGGGGCATCCCCTGAGTGTTGGTCTATAGTATATAAAAAACGCCCAAAATTTCCCAAAAATTGATTATTTAAATACTGGAAAAATAAATTACTTAGCCCTTAAATGCATGGTGTTTGCCATTTGGCAACATACCGGTTTTTTAATAAAAAACCCACTTGATGTACAAAACTGCATTTTTGGGCATTAGGGGCTCTTTCTGTACATAGTGTTCCTATAGTTTAGCGCAGAATTCTTAAACAGTTGGAGTAAAAATATTGGTTTTGCTCTGTATATTTGTGAAAAATCTAAAACACGCGTTTTTTATAAAAAGTGTAATATTCAAAAATATTTGCTTAAATATTCTCGCAATAAAATTCATTTTGGCGACAATAAATGTATAAATTATAGTTTATAGATTTTGTTTTTTTTTTTTTTGCATACACGTTAAAATAATCACAATTTAGCTATTTGGCAAAAAACCATATTTTTCAATAAAAATAACCTTTTTTTAAATAAATTGTTTTGGTATTTTTCTCGAAATGTACACGCCTTTAGAAAACATATATAAAAAAAATAGTTAAAATCGAATAGATCATGCATTTAAGGGTTAAACCGATTTTTTGAAATTATCAGATTTTCTTGCTAAATAATAGTAAAATAAGAACAGCAAAAATAAGAACAGCAAAAATACAGTATTCTAGTTATTTATATATAATTTTGCTACATATTAGAAGACTAAAACTAGTAAAACCAAGCTGTTACATCCACAAAATTTGTATTATTTTTAAATGTTTTGTGATTTTTAGCACACTAATTGTTTAGCAAAATTTTTGTTCATTTTAGAAGGTTAAGTTGTTATTTTCTATTAACAAAAACTTAAAGCAAATATAACCAAAATAATTCTCTATATATAGCAGTTTTATTTTTGCTCTTCCTATCTTACTAATATATAGCAAAAATAATCAGCAGTTTTTCTGCAAGGTTGTTTTTAACTAATTATTAGTAGGTTTAACTAAATTTTTACAGAATATTTTCTTTTAGTGTATAAAAATTCGATAAACCCAAACCTTTTCTTGTTTTTTCTATATAAAACTAAACCAATAAAATATAGCTCCATTACTTTCATATTGGTGCTTAAGAATGGTGACAACGATACCACTTTAGACTAAACAGTGTTTCGGTATCATTTTAACAAAGAAAAAAAGTTCGGGAAAATTTAAAGCGAAATTGTAGGCAGAGTTTGTGTTAAATTAACTGCCTGCCGCTATTTGTATAGCCTTAACTGTTTTATCATAAACCGACTGTATGTTAACAAAAGAAAAAAATGTCTCGCTACATTAACTAATAAACAAAACATTTTACAAAAACTGAAAGTTCAAAGAAAAAATACAACATAAAAAAGTTAGTAACTATTTTTTGTAACAAACAATAGATCATTAAAACATCAGGCTTCCCAACAAATTTCCCTCCCAAAAATAATAACATACAAAATGAAAAACGTGTAGCTAAACTAACGACAATATAGTAAAACAAAATACAAAATAAAAAACTCACCATATCTTCTTCATCCTCCATGTAATTAACATCCAACAATTGATATTTCCAAGCTTGTACTGAATTCGAGATCAATTGGGGAGTAGTGGTAGTTGTTATAGCTGAGTTTGTAGTTGATGGAGTTGGAACTTTCGCCTTTGGTGGTGGTATAGTGGATATTTTATCACTTTCACTGGCTATTAACGATGCTGACGATTTGCATAATTTATTCCTTTTGTTGCGAGAAATGGGAGATGATGTCAATGAGTTTACAGGTGAAGGAGTATTTTGAGATTTTCGTTGTTTTAGACGTTGTAGAGGACTGAAGGATTTTCCTATTCCGCTATCGTTTATTTGAAAGTTCGATATATTTTTCGCAAAGTACGAAGAAGCGTGTACCCGATCATAATCATAAATTATGGCACGTAATTTTGGTTCTGTTATACTATAAAATATACCAATATTACGAAATAGATGGTGCATTAAGCTTGTACTAACTGTAGACGCCAGTGTAGCCGTACTACTAGCAAATTCTGTTATAGTACTGCCACTTAGTGAGGAAGAAGTACCAATAGAACTATTTGAACTGTAACTGGAACGTATGGTTGAATTCTGATCCGAAGTCAAGGAAGCAGATCTATGCTTTTTGATTTGTTTGGTAAACACAAATTCTTCATCGGGTTCCCAGTTATTATGATCTTCCTCTTCCTCTAGATATGCATCGTCAGTTACCAATATTTTTGGTAATTCTGAATTTTGCACATCCTGCTTAATTTTTTCTTTTAACTCCTTAATATCATAATAATCATCATCCGTATGATAGCGTTCGGCTACCTCTCCTTTTGTCTTAAATTTCCAAATGGGTTGATAAATGGATTCTTCTTCTTTTTGATTGTTATTGGTGGAAGTTTCCTTAATTAGATTCGAGGAAGGCACCGTCATTACTGTTGATTTTTCGTGATTTTGTATGTTGGATATTAAAATTGATTTATTCTCTGTGGTAGGTGATAATTTCGTTTTGGGGTCTCTTTTTGGTACTTGCGGTGGATTTTTTAACTTCTGTTGATTATGTTCTTTAAAATCTCTTTTATTTAAAACACTTGTATTTTTATCGTTTTTGCAATCACTTGAACCATTTTCTGCTGATGCTTCCAATGAGTCATTACCTGTTTCAGTAATTTCTTTCATGGAATATCCGTTTGCTTTGTTCAAGTCAAGCTTTAAATTACTACTAACATCACTTAGTAAGGCTCTCGTTCGTTTCAATGACTTCGTAGTTGAGTTCGTTTGCTGACAGTAGTTGTAGAATTTATAAAATTTTCTCACCAATTGTTTATTTGTTAGTTTATACAATTGTTGTTTACTCATCTCTTTATTTGTTTGAGAAATATAACGTAAAAATACTATAAGGTAGTTATCATAATATATGATCGCCGTATTTAAACTGGTCGATAATTGTTGATTGTTGACAAGTTGTTCAACATTCAATATTTGTGTAGGAAAGTGTAAATATATCGAGCTGTTTTTAACGCCATATGTTTGCAGTTCTAGACTATGTGTTTTATTCAATACTTCTTTATCTTGAGATTCAGTTTTATTTGTTTGGATTTCCAATTTCTTGTTATCGTTTGGTATTGTATAGGGTAACTTTTGTTCGGTTCTTAGTAAGGCCTCAAATGCTTCCAAGACATTATGTTCATGTATACCTTGACGTTTGTCTAGTTTTATCAAATCCCAGCCTTTCTTTGGTTGTTTAAGACTTTGACTAACTTCATTAATTTCTTCAATGACAGGAGTTTGTTTAGCTGTAACGTTGTTATGCTCTTTGTGAATACTTTGTGAGTATAATAAATTCTCATACTCAGTATCATTGCTCTCTTTACTCTTGTCTAATTCTTTATTATACTCTTTTCCATTCGTATTATTATTACTGTTTTGCAAATTTGCGTCTAGTATTTGTTGCTGTGAATGATCTTCTAAACGCAGGTACATACCTTGACGTTTCTGTCTATTATTGTTATTATTATTTGTTGTTGTCAATGTAGCCTGACGTAAAGGTATGTAATTGTGGTTATTGTTATTGACACCTGCCATAACCTTAACATTGTCTAAATGTTTTTCCCTTGCTTTCATATTAAATATTTGCCTGTTGATGATATTCGTTACGAATTCTTCAACCATTAACTGATAACAATCTTTGTATATGATTTGGTGTTGCTTTTCTGTTTCCTCAATTTCTAAAGAATCACAAGATATCATAGAGTTATGACGTCTTAAGGTAACTATTTCCGTTAAATCAGAGGAATCACCATTGAATAAAATATCTTTAAAATTTTGTAATTTATTTATATTATTAGTCACTGGCGCCTTACAAGAAATTAACACATTTTTTGAGGGTATAGATTTTGGATAACACAATGTATCAGTAATTTCGTCACAGTTCGTATTGTATGTTATAACTTCACGACGTAGTGAGGTCATCCATTGACAAACACTATCGTTTAAGTAAAGAAAACGTTTTTCTGTGACGTGCGGGGAAGTTTTCTCTGTTTGTGAATTATTTGGTAATATTTTTGCTTCAATTGGCTCTGAGATATGACTTTGTGATTGTGTGCTGTGTGTTCTTAAAAATTTAGGTTTTGAAATTCGTGGTTTTTTGGTATGAACTGCTAGAGGTGATGTTGAATTTTGAGTCAACGACTGTGTAGAGTTAAACTCTTCTAGACTCGATACTAAATCATTTTGTTTTAATCTACCATAAATATGTTGATCACTACAACTTGTGCCATTACGTTTCAGCTCACAAATCCTTTGTAAATCAAAGGTATCCTTAGTGTGAAAGACTTGTTCAAAACCCTCCACGTGGTGTATAATCTCTAGTGGTTTTTTGGTAACCACTGCCGTATTCTTAGGTTTTCTTAAAGTATCCCAAAAATTGGAAAACAACTTTGGTTTTGATGACTTATTAAATGATTTAGATTTAGATAATTTGACTTTTTTCTCTTCTTTGGTAATTAATAATTCTTCACTACCCAAATTATTCACTAACACATTCTTATTGTAATTGTTCAATTGACATTTACATTCATTCTCACTAGCACCACTATATATTAAACCACAATATTCACAGATATTCTCATAGATATTATTACTAGTAACTGAACTTTCTTGATCGAGTGTATTGTCACTATCACTTTTAATTGAATTCACACCATTTACGATACACTCACAGAAGGTACACAAAGGTCCTCGTGCATTGAAGACACCGTAGTTACAGCCACGACATAAATTTTCATAAATATTTGTCCGTGGTCCTACCAATGCACTACGAAAATATTTTTGTAATATTAATTTTTTATCCAATTGCTTTTCACCGAGAAAATTAACATTTTCGTATTCTTCATAATCGTCTGATAAGGTGTTACCGTCGTTGTTGCGCGCTTTAATTTTCAAATCTGTTGTGTTTCTTACGAAGCGATATTGGAAATTAAATGTTTCGCTCTTATTTGGAACGCGTTCAACCGTTGAATGATCGGTTGCTATTGCTTTGTTGTTGTGATTAATCGTAAAATTTTCGTAGAGCGGCATAACTTGTTGATTCGGAATTCCAGATCTTTTTGTATGGCCGTTATTTTTATTGTTGTATTGGTAGTTGTTGTTGTTTAGTTTAAATTTGGTTGCGTCTTCTTCGTCTTGACTCATTGTTTTGGAGTTTATTACTTATTGTTTTTATCTTAACAACATTTGTATTTGTTTTATATTTAGTTCGTGTTTCTCTCTCTCTCTTTTTCTTTTAATTTTATTGTCTCTTTTTATTATCTGTTTTCCTTCGTTTTTGTTTGTAGTTCTGTTTTTTAAATACTACATTTTTATTGTTTATTATGATTTATTAATATATTTGAACTTTTCTCTTTTTTAATTATTTCATGCTTGTTGTGGAGCACAGTATACAATTGTAACTTTATCTTGGTTTATAGGTTTTTAATTGATCGTTTTGTTATATTTTCTGTTTCTTATTTATTCGATTTTGTATGCTTTCAAAAAGTATAAAACACTATGGGGCAAAACTTAAAAAAATTGGCGAAATAACAATTTGGGCTAAAAGGACAGCCTAGATCTTAATTATTATTGTACAACCGCTACAGATATCCAATATATACAGCATATAGGGATTGAAATTTTAACTTTAAATTTTCTAAAACAGCCCAGGCGGAATGTCGTTACGTAGAGTATACCCAGCAAACAAAGATGATAATTAATGACTCAGAAATGAGCTCAAAAAACATCAATATTTTTTTTAATTTTTCCTATGAAAGGAGCCCCCTGTGTACCAGAGAACTGCAAAATCAACTTTATTATATATTTAATCATACACTAAAATTCTTATTCACATTTAATCGCCCAACAATATTCAATGTTGAATTAAATCACTATCACTAGTTCGAATCAGTTTGAGTAGTCTGTCGAACATGTTTTATTCACATTTAATCGCTCAAAAAACTGACTGTTGAATAAAATCATAATGTTAAATAAAATCACACTGTTGAATAAAATCAAACTGATCGAACATTTGAACTCATATGAATAAGGTGGTGTTTCTAGATGACGTTTTCCTTCACACGAACGAAAATACAATAACAAAATACATGCAATACAAAAACAAAATACATGTAGTCACTCATTCGTGTGACAACGAACGTCTTCTAGAAACCCCATCTAAATCAAAGTATTAGTTGTTTTATAAAATAAAAAATAAATAAAATCTTATTGTTTTAAAATAGGAATGTATGTGTATTAAATGTGTTTCTACAAAATATAGTCGTTTCAGATACTGTAAACCTCCTCTTTATTGTTATAAAATTATTTTTCCTTTATTTGGTTGCAATCATGAATAAACTCATAGGCGTTTATTTTTGTTTTTTCTGATTTTATTCTACATCAAAATAATCATCGTTAATCCGAACGAATATGAATGAAATGAACGGTATGAAATTGACAAATGATTAAATCAACGATGCAAAAAAAATCACTTGGTTTGATTGATTTAAAATCAGCAATGAATATGTGTATTTGAGTGTATTCGGCGCTTGAACAAAAACGAATGTTTATTCGGGTGTTGATTACGTATGATGGTTTTGCAATCAGCAGTTGCAGTTCTCTGATGTGTACGCAGAAATGACTCAGAAAATATAATGTATAAAATCGAAAATTTCTTAATAAATTTGAATAATTTTGAGTTTGAAAATGAATCTTTTTTGTGTTTGAAAATAAACACTCATTTTGAGACAGCTTTTAAATCTAAAAAATATTCAACAAAACGTCGCGTGCAACCTAAAATCTACTCGTGTGCACTGCTGGCAAGCATGCCATTATTTTGCCAGCACTGGCCTAGTGGAATCCTTAAATCATTTAAAACATACAAGCGTTCTGAAATTTCTCTCCCACGTATTTCAAGAAAACTTAAAATCTCTAAGACGATTGCAGAACGAATTAAAACAAAAAAAATTAAGAACATTTTATGACAAAAACAGAAAGAATGAGTTTCAGAATCTATTGTACAAATAAGATAATTTAAATAAAAAGTTTTCCATTAGGGACGGGACGAGAACAGTGTTGCCTTTCGTTTGAAATATGCTAAATCACCGAAAAAAAATTTGCTAAATTCTGTTAAATCGTGAAAAAAGAAAAATATGCCAAACTAAAAATACAAAAATGTTAAAATATTCATTATGCTAAAAATCTGCTAAATCACCGCACACAAAAATATGCTAAAAATCTGATGAGTCAAAAATATTGCAATTTTTACTCTACTAGCCGCGTTTTTGTTAAGTTTTGGTATCAGATAAAGATTTTTGAAAATTTTTTTTAACGCATATGCGTTTAGACATTTAAAAAAGCAGTGTAATCATTGTTGAATAAATAAATAAAAACTGAATCCTGAGTGGATAAAAATATACTAAAAATCTTCTTTTGTCAAGCGAAATTTGTTAAAAAGCATTTAGCATATTTTTCTAAAATTCTCGAACTCAGTCTGTTAAATCTAGCAGAAAATATGCTAAAATGGCAACATTGGCAATGAAATATCAATTTGATTGCTATATTTTTTTATTTTATATTCAAAATCTAGTCCCATAGTGTTTTTAAGTTACTTCATTGGACATTTAGGCCCGATTACTAAACGTCCCATTAAAAATTAACATACAGTTAAATTCAAATTGTTTATGCTAAACAAGAACAATGTATAAGAGTAAGTTATGTCTCAGTTATTAGCTAACGGAATATTAAGCAAATGAGGATTAAACGGAAACTTAAGAACATTTTGTATTGGGGAGTTTCAGTTTATTTCATCGATCCAAGTTGTCTCTTATTTGTTTTTTGGTTTTATTGTTTTTTTTAAATTTTTTTTAAATCCACATGCAGTTGTTGTTATGTACAAAACCATAATGATTTCTCAAGTCTGTCCAACTTTATGACTCATGGGTTATTTATTTTTTTATAGCTTTTTTAACAACTTATTTTTCAATGTTGTTTGTTTGAGAGTTGTTTTTCTATCATTTTTGCAATTCTTTTTGCTATTGTGTATAATTATTGTTATTATTCTTTAGTTTAATTTTAATTGTTTGAGTAAATAATCAATTCATTAATAACAATCTAACAGGTGTTTTTTTCACATTTATCTTTTCTCGACTAAGAATCGATAGTTAAGTGATTAATAATTATTTTTATGATTATTCAAATAATCAATGTTTTCTGTGTTTTGTTTTTGTTAATTCTTCCAATAGTAAATATTTACATTAGCTTATTTATTGTTAGATACTAGTACACATACAGTAAGGAGCAAAAGTTTAACAGGCTTTAGCTTAATCAGAAGATATGAATGCTTGAGTTGACAAATCGACCTCATTTTTCAATGCGAAAATAGTATATATTGTTTTTTAAAATTCCTGGTAAATTAAAAATTTTTTCATTTAGTAGTGTTAATATTTATTATCAGAGAAATTTGTTTTGAATACTACACAGTTTTGAAATTGAAATTAAAGTTTTATAAAATTCAGAAAGTTGAGTTAATCGATTTGGCAGCTGAAACAATCATATATTGTTTTAAAATTTTAGCTATGAACGTAATTAAAATAATTATTTCTAGCTTTTTTTCTTTAAACCTCTTCTTACAGAAAATAAAGAACAAAAATTAAAGTTTTTATTTAACGAGGTAAATATTAAAATTTTTCTTTTTTAGACATGTTACATTTTTGCACTCGGTTAATTTTTGATGTCTTTAATAAGAAACCCTAAAGATCATAAAATTTTATTGTTTTTCTTTATAATTGCGCAAATAGTTATAAAATATTGCATTTATCTCGTCAAAAATTAGGTATGTATCCTAATCCCTATCCCTATTGTATGCTGGCTACAAATGTGCTCCTCACTGTATGTGTACATGATCATCAAAAACCAACAGGTTTCTACCAAAACTTAATTGTTCATTCATAAAGTCGATCATTTGTAGTCACAACACTGCAGACCACCATGTATAGCGATATAAAAATACAAAACAATCATAAAACCATGTGAATATTTAATGGGAAAAAGTAATAAATAAACTTCGATTTTATATGGTGCACAATATTAATTGAAGTAATGGCGTTTCTATATAAATTTGGAAGGGTTACTTTAAATTGTTCTTTTAAAATAAAAAAATTTAGGAGGAAATAATTTGACATGAGAAATGAATAACGCTTTTTTGACGATGAAGAATGATGTTCTTTTTTAAATGGCGATCATAGCGTAAAGACGCAAGCGGTGTTCACTATCCAATGCTATGATCATTTGTTATCCTTTAGAACAGTTTGCTATTGAAAATAAAATTGGGGGACATTTATATGGGCACTAGATCTAAACGTGGGCCGATTATAAACAAAATCAATAGGTTTTATACTTGGGCTCATATGAGTCAGTGTGCCAAATTTAATTTAAGTATCTTAATATTTGCAACTTGTACTGTACGACCAAGCATATTAGCCAATTTTTGTGAAACCTTTGTATGGTACTAGATACAAACATGGACCGATTTTAACCAAAATGTGTATGTAGCCTTTGTGCTTGCTTTGATATAAGTCAGTGCACCACATTTCAAAAAAATATCGACACAAAAAGTGATTCCGAGTCGATCGGTATACTATAAGGTGGGTCTAGGTGCATTATTTATTTTTTAAAATCAGCATAACGAGACACTATATTCAATACTCTATATCTGCAATTTTGGCCAAAATGAGTTTTTGATGGCAAAATCATTGTTGATATTGTATCCATCTATGATATCAATTTGGAAGCGAAATACCCATTCTTTGCCACTTTTTTGAACATTTTACATTTTCCCATATCTACAAACGAATTAAATTTCAAATACAGAAGTCTATATCTGCATAAAAAATTTAAATTATTTGAATTCTATATATATAAAGTTTTTTGAGAATATCTTTTTTCGGAAATTTTGTTTTTGCAACTAACCACCAAACTTTATTTTAATATTCTGCAAACGGATATAATGATGCAATTTTCCTTTTTGCAAAATATATTCGCGATTTCTTTTTTGCAAACTAAGAACCAAACTTTGGTGTGGAAATTGGTATTATATTCCGAAGATTAAAGATTTAAAAAAACCACACTTAAAAAATTGCAAAATAATCGCGGAAATGGGCTAAAAAGGCTTTATGGTACAAAAAATTAATCAGCGATTTACATTCTGCAAACAAATATATTAATGCAAAAATTTTATGTTTTGCAAATTTTATTTTTCGCGATATTTTATTTTCTGCAACTAACCACCAAACTTTATTTCATGAAATGTGTATTATAGTCCCTATAATATAGATTTAAAAAGGCGCACTCGAAAATTTGCAAAATAATAGCGGAACGCGAAAGAAAGTCTTTATGGTACAAAAATTGTATTAAAAATCTTAGTCAGCGATTTACATTCTGTAAAGAAATATATTAATGCAAAAAATTTCCTCTTTGTAATTTTTTTTTCCTGATTTTTTTTTGCAATCCCTAGATTATAAATTTTAAGAAATCACACTTAAAAAATTGCTAAATAACGGCGGAATGCGAAAAAGTTTAGAAAATGACTTAGAAGAGTTAATCAACTTGACATTCTGCAAAGGAATATATTGGTGTAAAATTATCCTTTTCGTAAAATTTTTTTTTTTTGCAAACTAACCACCAAACTTTGGGCCAGATATGAGTGTAATAGTCTTGGATTATGGATTAAAATACATCGCATTGAAAAAAATTCCAAATAATGACGGATTGTGAATAAAAGCATTTATGCCGCAGAAAATGAATTAAGAAACTTAATTAGCGATTAACATTTTGCAAACGAATATAATAATGCAAACTTTTTCGTTTTTGGAAATTTTTTTTTTCCAAACTAACCATTAATTTTTGGAATAAGATATGGATATAATAGTTCTTGGATTATTAATTTCAATAAAACGAGACTTTTCCATCCCTGATTAACAATTCAGTGTTCGTTGATGTTTGGAGGCACATAATATAGTTTTCCACAAAAAGTATAGAGAGATTTACATGGTCATTTGTTCCTAATAATGCATATTTTTTTTATATTTATCAAAACTACATATCTGCTAGTATTATCATAAAATTATATAAACATTTTATTTCAGAACTCTATATCTGCATTAGCGACGTAAATAACGCAAATAATTTCAAAATAAGTATATGTAGGAATAAGTTACCATTTTTAAATAATATTCTAGAAGTCAGATTGATTCAAAAAAGTCTTATAAGCAAGTGAATTAGTTTTATTGCTCTCCTGAACAATTGTATTTTTGCAGACATAGAGTATTGAATCTATGGTATCGATAAGCTCATTATTCCCTGTTGAAGTAGTAGTGTAGGGTATAAAAATCAACAGTATTTGTAAAAATGTTCAAAGAAATATTTTACTTGGATGGCTGCTTTGGATCCCCAATTGTTAGCGTTGGTGTTGGTGGTGTTATACAAAGCAAACCCGCTTAACAATCTTAATAATAGTGTTTTATGTAACTAGGAAAGCATTCTCAGCATCGGAGTAATTTATCATTACTTAGCTTACAAAAATATAAAGATTGATACCCACTTAATCTGTTTTGGAAACGGATGGCAAAACATCGTTATTCTGGACCCAAAACCTAAACAATACAAGTATAGGTCAGGGATGGAAAAAGCTGAAATTTAATCAAAATCTGGAACACGATCTCAAATTAAACGAATTAATTCATATTGAACAATTAACGATTTTTCTTTAAGAAAAATATTAAAAATTAAAAAAATTACAATTTGAAAAAAAATATTACGTTAGATAAAAGCATTTGGATTGCTGTAAATTCGAGAACTGTGTTATTTCACAAAAGATCTATTTTCTCACCCAGAAAACAGTCTCAGTTGTGGCCACCGAATTTGTTGCCAATCGAATTCGTGCGGTTGCGACAACTATCTTTATATTAAATTATATTTTTCGTCGTGAAAGCCAATATTCGATTGTCTTATTCAATATTATGTTCCACATACATAAATATTATTATGTTCCATAAAATTTTATTGAAATTAAAAAACTTTTTTTGTATTTTCTGGTATTGAACCCGGCCATTCAGGTTAATAGTTCACACTCTGACCCACTGCACCACAACTACTTTTAATTTTCTTAGCCATATTTACTGTTTATACATATGAATATTTTATTTTAATTTAAAAAAAAAACATGTAAATTTTTGTCTTGTCCGGGATTTGAACTCGGAAATCCGGCGTACTAGGCCAACTCTCTACCGACTACACCACAAACATTTATTAATTTTGAAGTCTAATTTTGAATTTATATGTTTTGCTTGGAAAACAAATATAGTAAAAAATTCGTTTACCAATACCAGTCAATAGTTGTGTGTGTTATCAATACAATCCGCAATTCGGTTGGTTCTACAGAAACTCGACTTTATGGTCATATTTGATTAGGATACCCGTGTTTGTAGTTACCACTTTCGAATATTGAAATTTTTTTAATAAAGATTATCGGTAACACCAATTTTCTTGTATGTACACTAAATAAATGGCTGATTCTACTGCATAGAATTACTAAACTGATACTAATTTTAAAATTGATTGGAGATACCAATAATTTGCTAAAAGGATTGCTTTTTAATTCATTTTCCCTATTTTTAATACCTAGTATAATATTTCTGGTGTAGTATTCACTTATAGGCAACTGCAAATAAAATAAAGTCCTGTTAAATTAATTTTAATGGTTTTGATCGAATTCCAACCAATCTTTATCCTGGGTGGTTTAAAACGATTTTCTCCTCGGAAACTCTCTATTTTAAATGGAGTTCTCCAATACTCTTGCATTTATCGAATTACTTCACATGAAAAACTGTTGCATTGTACGTACGTAAAAGTTAGAGATAGCACTAATAGTGTATTCGGCATTTAAACTGAATACCGAATATTTGCCGAATAGTTCTCTTCCAAGCAAAAAAATGTTTTGATATGGTCATATAATAACAATTAAAATTTCGTATAATTATATATGGCAAAATATATACCAGGACATAATTATACAATATTATTTGAAATTATATTTTAAAGTTCTTATGAATAATAATCTGAAAACCTTATAAAACGCTTATAAAATGAATTTTTTATTAAAATTTTGTTTTATAAGCCATATATAAATTTTAAAAGTTATTATGCATATGACCTTAAATATATCTATATCTTTCTTTATCTAGCAATTTATATAGAGCAACATATAACAATATAGAATTACATATTGAAGTAAGATATGATTATATTATCTTTGTTACATTGTTCATTGTTCTAATAGTATCAAATTAGATCTAATATTATCTAATGCGTTCTAATTTTATACACTTAGATGTTCTTATTTTTCAGATATAAATTATATCGGCAATTTAAAAAATTTTCGAGACCCGTTGAAACTGACTTTAGATCATAATTGGAAATTTTTAATTGGTATTGAAAATTAATTGGCATTCCCTGATATTATTTGTAAACAGTTTTTAATCGCACTTTACTATTTCCGTACTGATTTTTAGTACAATTTCTTTTAGTAATAATATTTGCTATTCTCTTTTTACAAATTACGGATTTTTTTTTACTAATTTTCGTTACTCATTTCAGTTAAACATTTTATTCATTTTTCAAAATTTTACTAATTTAGCGACAAGTGGATACTTTAAGGTAATTTTATTTACAAGGATTCGTGGATTTTTTAGAATTCTTCTTTAGTTTATATTCGTTATTATTGATATATTCTTAGTTTGGAAATAAAATCCAGCAAATTTTATTGTATCTCCAATGTATAAAAAGGTAATAACTGGAGAACCGTTTGCAATTTTTACTCCAAATTTCAAGTATGTTGAATTAATTATACATTTTTTGCAATTGATAGAAAAAAAATATTTTTTTTTTATTAATTATTATTAACACTAACATCAAAAACACAACGAACAACTTTTCAGACAAATCCTATAAATAAATTTCGGTAAATTGTTGTAAACTGCAATTTAAAATCAACCTGCTGAAATTAGCAAAAAAGTGTACTAAAAACTAAACATCGGTCGATTCGGTTTCAAGTTACGATTATGTCCTTTAAAGATATCCTGTTTGTCCTTGGACCAAATTAAGGACTAATTATAAAATTTAAAGTTTCATTCTTGCTCTGAGTTTATTATCAAAAGTTTTAGTGAACTTAAATATGTTTTTAGATATAATTTTTTTTTTAATTTCACAATTTTCTTGAGCGTAAGGTTTGTTTTTTATATATAAAAATTCTTTATTTTCGATATTTCGCTACTCCATTGTGTAGCATCTTCAGGAAATAACAATTAAATTAATAAATTAACAAATTTTTTTTTTAATTTTACGAAATTTTATTTAATTTAAAAGTTTTTCCGCTTCCAAACCGTATACTGCCTATGAAAAATTTCTTCTCAAAAGATTTAGGGAATTGTGTTTTCTACAGGAATTGCTTCAATTATGATTATCAAATACACATTTGATGCATTTGTGGGCAATTTTATGATAGCTACCCTGAGGCATCCTTAACCGCTAGAGGGAACATTATATTTTAATTTTAATTAACACACAAATATATTTAATTTCTATTATGTACCAAGTAATACGGCTGTTGCATGCAAACCATTCGGTTGTCACAATGAATTTATCTTTTCTGAGTAGTGTGCAACCACAGATTGCATCTTATAATGCAATTAAAAATAAAAAAGAAAACAAAATACGGCTTTTCTTTAGCTGTCGCAAGCATTTTTTAGTTTATTTATAAAAATACCACTTCTGTAATAAAATAAATTATATTCGCTTTAGTTGATATTTTGAACATTTAAAATAGTTTTTAAATCCCTTAAATTTGTTTTTTTTTTATTTCAGTAGGTGATATAAACATATTTATGAAGTGTTATCTTTTTATATGACATCTATTTTAAACAAATGGCAACACTATTGAGGCATAAAATATTGTCAATATGTCAACACAAAATATTAATAAATATTCTTGCTTATCGCACCACAAACCATATCAACACAATTGGTTTTGGAACAGAAAATAAAAAACTCAGAATCCATTGGAAATTTACAACACACACAAAAACTTCAGAAAACAGTTTCAAAATGACCACACTAGAACCATAAAAACTTGGTTATTATTTTAATTATTGTATATTTTTTAATTTTTTATCATTTTTATATTGAAAATTGATATTACACGGTTTAAATTTTCAATGAAAATAAATTTGATACACTTAGTTAGGCACGGCTACTGAGTGTCCAGTTAAAATTTAACCAACAGTTAAATTTAAAGTCGCAGTTAGTAGCTAAGAGGACGTGTTCATTTAAAATTTTTTACTGAAATTTTTTTATTTGTTATTGATAGTGATAATTTAAATAACGACTATATTTTCTTTTTATTTGTTTTATTTATTTATATATTTTTTTTTAATTAAATTATTTGTTTTACAATTTCTAAAATATATTGCAGCACTTTTGTTAATATCATCTTTGGTATTTAAAGCACTTAATATTTTTGTTTTTAAAAAATATTACAACTTTTTTGCATTTTATTTTACAATTGTTTCAGTCCGTTGTGTAAATATTTGAATATTTACACGTACTATAAGTATTGTGTGCTGTTTTGCATTTAATTTCTTTATAAAATTTTTGTAAAATCGAAACCCAAACAAAAATAAACTATTTTCAAAACCACACCATTGATTTCTTTTCAACACGATAACTTGATAACCGTAAGTAACACTCTCCGTTGATTCAAACCGACCGTTGAGAAAAACGACGCGTTTAGTTTGCAAATTGAAAAACAACTAAACGGGACTTAAGATGCAAAATACTTTCTAGGCGCGTACTTAAAGTATGTACGTATTTATGTTTTTTTTTTATATTTCGATCTTTATATACAATATTGTACAATAAATTGTGGCTTCTTCGCACTAAATTAATCCACAACGACAAGTAGAACTTTATCAAAGACACTGATGATGATGACGCCCCGTAAACACAATCATTTATAATTGTACAGCATAGTTTTTCTTAACCCTCTAATGGACATGACTGTTGAAAAGTGGAATTTGTTTTGTTAAAAATAACGAACGTTAGTTTCTTAATTTCACCTAGATTAGCTGCTTATTAAATACATGGAACACAATATTAAGGACGTTTTTGGTAAATTCTTTACTATTAAAATAAAATTTTTTCGATTCTGTGGACTCTTTCTTATCAGTCAGCATAGAGAATAAGTATGCAATAAAAAATAAATTCTCAAGCAAATATTTGTTTTTTTTTTCATTTGAAAATTTAAAAAAAACCTATTTTTTAATTAGAGGTGACCCAACTGAAAGTGAATCGTAAGAGTTTCGAATGGGCAAGTAAAAATTAAAGTCGGGCATGCCGAATATATAATACACTACACCACAGTATTATCTGAATCATATTCCTCGAAGTGCATCAAAAATTTCGGGAAAGACAAATCCACAAACGGTGCAATAAATACAGTGAAATATAAACTAGTGTTTAGGCCAAGTATATTTGGTATTAATAAATATTACTCGTACGCTACACCACATAGTGTATATTATTATGTAAAACCTCACTTAAAAAGTTTAAATTGTAATTTCTACGATATTGGAACTAATTAGGGTTGTGGGCTATATAATATCTGTTAGGCTAGTGTTGCCATTTTAATCCATTTATACATAGATTTAGCAATTTTGGAAAACGCTTACTCAGAAAAATTTGGATTTATTTTAGCCATTTTTAGAAAATATTACACCATTTGTTTTGTCATTTTTTGTGTTTTCTTGCATTTTGTTCAATCTGTCAAACATAATTGAAGGTATTATAAATATCCCCGGGATTTATATTTCACCTCTCTGGTATCCTTCCAGATGGACGGAATATGAAAGGCCTTTAGAGAAGCAAGGCTGAAGTGCTACGGGACGCCTCCACAGGTTGCGGATAGTGGAAAACCTGTGGCGGACAATTCAGCGGGTTAGAGAAGAGGGTCTCAGAAGGATGGATGTGGCGAATTTAATATCGGCGCCATTACAAAACCAAGACCAACCATGAGAAAGTCAGACTGGTGACTTAAAACTGGCAGCCCCAGTACCAGTCTAGGACGCTGTGGACCAATAATTCACTAGTGTGAATTCCTCAAGATTACTGAAATCGCATCAAATGAAAGCGGCCATATGTTCCTCCTAGGAACCAAAGGATTATATATATTATAAATATCTATACAAATTTCAAGTGTTTTTTTTGCAATATAGACGAAATCTTAAAGTTGTATGTAATTGTGATAAAAATATCAGGACATATTTGTAAACCACACTGAAATGTAGTTATAGCTAAAGCTTACAATAACGGACAGCGGTCCAAATTTGTCCATTATAGGGAGGTGCCCACTAATAGGAGGGATAGTTTTCAATAAGAAAACCTATAAATAAATGCACTATGGCCTAGTTTTATAGTAAAAGTATAGGAGAGCATGGTGAATTACCATCTTGTCAACTATCTAGAGTCCAATTCGCTTTTAAGTGATCGACAGTATGGCTTTCTACGGGAGACCTGTTAGCGATCCTTTCGGAGCGTTCATTTACCAGTTTGTTGAAGGTAAAGTGGTTGCTCTAGATATTTCCAAGTCGTTTGGCCAATTTATTTCGAGCTTTCTCAGATATCGCACTATATGTATTGTTATAGATGTGCTCTCATCCAACGAGTTTCAGCTTAATTCATGGGTACCGAAAGGTTCGATTCTTTCTCCCTACCTTTTCCTCATCTTTATCCACGATCTGCTCGATCAAACTTTTAATCATATCTACTATTTCGTTGATGACAGCAATATTTGCAATTCATTTTCGTTTGATTGTAGGCCAAGCCCTTTTGAGATTAGGGCAAAAGGCAAATTATGAATAACACACTCAATCGGGACCTTTTCACAATCCCTGGGGTCTTGCGGATAGGGTCGATTTCAAAGCACGGATCGTCAATGTCATCAGTCAATATGGGTGGTATCGATATTCAGGAAAAGGATACTCTTGATATTCTGGGCATGCGAATTCAGTGTGATGTGCGTTGGAATAAACACATATTTGAAGCGTCGGAAGAAGCATTCAAGTGTCTTGGTTTTTTGAACCGGTATAAGAAATATTTTACTCTATCCGATCACCTTACTATTTATACCACCTATAGCCGACCGAAGATGGTATACAACTCCCATATATGGGCAGGAGCTTCAAAGTATATTTTGGAGCTTTTCGACCGTGTTCAAAGGAGAGCGTTGGCGCTGATCAATGACAGTAGGGTCTCCAGCTCTATCGATTCATTGGAGCATCGTCGGAATGTGGGTTGTGCATCACTGTTTTATCGACATTACCATGGGAGGTGTTCTACCAAGATTAGTGATTCATACACTCATTCTCTGGTAGAGCACATCCGTTTATTGTCGATTGTCCCGTGAATCGCACAACGCATTAAAGGAAAAATTCCTTTATCAGTGGTACAAGCCGTATGTGGAATGAACTCTCCTCGGAAGTCTTCCCAGTCACTTACAATATAGAGAAATTCAACTGAAATGTCCACAATCACTACTCCCTCTTTCCTCCCTCCCATAACCTATTTGCCTAATTCTAACTCAATGCACTCAAATTAGTAAGGGGCATCCCCTAAGTGTTAGTCTATCACACAAAACAAAACTAAGATTGACTTTTATTTACTAGTTTTTACTTGAAAAATTTCTTTCAGCAAAAACTAGTAATATGTTTTTTTGTTTAACAAACGATAAAATTGAAAATATTTTTATGTGAATACTTATTAAATTAATTAACTCTCATGATTTCCATTAAAGTTTGCACTCCGCGTACGTTTTTATGCGAATTTGGTAATTTTTTTTGTTAGTTTACTATTCTTACAATTTTTTTGTTCGATTACTTTTAAATATTTTGACAACTTTTTCAATATTTTTTCTCTTTTACTAGATTTACTAGAAATGTACACTCATAAAAAAAGTTAGTACAAAGTCTGTTAAACGCGATCTGATTAAATTGAACTAATTTTTTTGTTATTTTCTCTAAAAAAAGTCCGTATAAATAGGTAAAAATTCTGCTAAATAACAGGAAATAGTACATGTATTTGCGCCAGCACAATTTTGACCCCTTTGTAAGGACTTTTTTTTATGAGTGTAATCGTACAAACCTATTATGTGCAGAATATTACATCGTTCCCCTACTGGAAATTCCTTTATTAAAAAAACCCTCCATATCAATTTCAGATTCAACTGACCACTAAGAGAAGCTGAAATCAATGAAAAATTTCACTTATTGTACATATTGACATAATTTAAAAATTAGTTGGTTCTTATTGGCAGCAACTTAATCAAAATTTTGCCACGACAAATAAAATATTTTTTTTTAAATTTTTCATAAAAATTTTTAAAAACTAAGGGCCAAAACTCCGCGAAAATGATTAAAAAAAAATTCATTTTTAAATGTCGGCTTCTGATTTTTAATTAGTTCTGTTTAGGTTAGATATTCTAATTTCCGATTTGGTACGAGCGATCGCAGAGGTTTTAAGTTTTTATTTATAAATTTTACACGTCAATAATTATCTTCAGAATTGCGATGGATGGACAATACTAATCGGTATACTATAAATATGCCCATTATTTTGGTAGATTTGATTAGTATTTGTAAGGCGAAAAACTCCTTTTTTTTTCTTAAGTTTTTTCAAAAATTTTGTTATTGAGTATATACTTTGCACCAAGTATATGCAGAATCGGAATCTATAGTAAATTATCTTCCTAAAAAGTATTAGAATTATTTAGCGAAACGTTAACCTTATTTTGGAACAAAAAAATCAGAACAGAGGTAGTATTTCGATTTTCATGTGAAAAAATCGGACTTCTTCGCTTATAAAATTATCAGCATTATTTGGATTTAAAAAGTGCTTCTTTGAGGTACTACTTCATTTTATATGAAATTATCGGTAGAAAGTTAAAGACCCAACTGCTCTCCTCTTCTTCCGTTTGTTGATCATCATCTTTTAAGACTTTGAGGAAGTAGTTATAATATACTTTTCACAAAAGTGCCTGTAGCTCGGAAAATAATGATGGGATAAACTTGAACTTTGAATCCAAAATTTCTGAGGAGATGAACACTTTCGAAATGTTACATTTGCAAACTCCTGTAATTCCTTGAAATAATTCTTGGTATTCTAACTGCTATTTTCTATTAGACTACCTGAAGATTATGAGGGCATTTGTAAAATATTATAAATTACACTGCTACATACCAAAATATATAAGCCAAGAATATCATAAATAACTTATGTTTTATAAGAGCCGTCAAAAAAAATATATTGAGCGTGGTTCCGAAAGAAGTCTTCAGATCTAGTTCATTTATAACTGGGTCTTATTATTTAATATTAAATTAAAACCAACCGAATTATCAGATGCGGCATATTCCATCGTAGAGATCAGGTGGAATATACTATTCAAATAGCAAAACCCTCTTTCCAGACACAGGCACAATAGAAAATATATTTTATATTTTAAGCTTTTCCTCCTCTATAGAACTCATTCAAAAATCCTTAAGCAAGATATCAATTGATTTGCATGTCTCGCCAATTTTGTTACCAAAATAACAAAATTGGCTAGGCCTGCGATTTAAAATATGCCAGATTTGAATTAATATTTCACAAGTCACAATACACTAAAAATAACTTTATTGCGATAACAAAAAAAGGTGTTTCATTATAGGGTTAACATACAATATACAGGGCTTTTTATTACTTTTCAGATCTTCAGAATGATAATTAACAACAGAAAAACACACACAGTGGTTGTTTATAAGTATCTCAGTCAATCTCTTGTACAAGTGTGTTGTTCACCCATTTCGTAGTCTTACTCATGTTAAGTTTTATATAATGCCTTTTTCACTTAATTTATTTAGTTGTGGAACTTTTTTTCATAGCGTTTTTCTTTAAAGTTCTTTTTTACTAGTTTTTTAAATTGTTTTTATAACATTTCATTTTTACTCGCATTAGTCTTTAAATAAAGTCGAGAACTTGAAAAATGTTGAAAGAATCTTTATAAGCATCATAGTAACTAATTGTCAATTTGAATTTGTTACATTCCAACCGGCCGCGTTTGACTGATAGACTACGATGTAGTGCAAGTATGAGTCAGTCAACCATCTAAATAACAACCCTCATCATTGATTAGAGTCGAACTCTAGTCGATTGCAGTTTTAGCGTGCATTCATCTTCTGCTACTGCGTTTTGTTTTTCTCCAATTTATTAAACAATTAATGTTCATAGAATTGTACAATTTTATGGAAAGTTAGTTAATTTAAATGAGCTTCAATCATTGTAAGATACATAGCTCGTATATGCTCATTAGGGTGGGTCAATTTCGTTTTTTTTTTTTAGGTTTTAATATTAGACCCATACTTTCTTAGGGTAATTTTCTTACAATTTTGTGTAGATTTTGAATTTGCTATACGCCTGTCACATTTTTTTTACCCGAACAAATTGACCCACCCTAATATATATACATATATGTATATAAGGGTGGATCGCGATTCTTGTTCTATGGGTCATTCTAAGAAACTTTGCCGAAGAAACCAAAGCTCAAAAATGAACTTCGAGCCACAGGATTAAGTATTCAAGAATCGAAGCAAAAGAAAATTTTATTTCCTCTAGCCAAATGTGTATGTGGGGTTTTTTGGGGCGAGGAATCCATTTTTGACATTTGTTTTTATTTTTGAGTGACACCTGAGGGCGCTTTCGTAATTTTTTTTGATTTTGTTGCCTTTTGTCGCGAAAATTGACGAAATTGTTGTGAAAATTGACGAATATTTGACTTTCTAGTTTGAAAATCCGGGAGCTCGAAGTTCATTTTTGAGCTATGGTTTCCTCGGCAAATTTTCTTGGAATAATACATATAACAAGAATCGCGATGCGGCTTTGTCGCAAAAAATTTGACCCACTCTAATGCTCATGTATTTATAGGAAAAAAGAGCATGAATGGGAAAACAAAGGCACACGACATCAAACTGTTTTGTATTATATGGTTTTGTATCGATTTAAAATGTTTAATTTTATTATTTTTATACAAAATTATCTCGAAAAATCACGAGTAATACTACATTAATTTAACGCCCCAAGGTCAAAGGATCGAAGCGAAAAGTTCACGAATACGGAGTATTTAAAAGGAATATTCTAAACTGAAATGTTTTAAAAGAAACTTTTTTTTAATTTTTTTATTTTTCAATAAAAAGAAGAAGAGCTAAAAATTTTATCCAATAGACGAAAATCACTGTTTCAGCACCAGTGCTGGTATGCCATCCGACTGGTGGTGACTTATTTACGTTCCCAGCAGAAATTACTGCTTGCTTGGAAGCAGTTTTGTCAGGGAAAGTTGAGCAGTGAAGCGATTGCATTATTGATGATATCATGCCTGATTTTTGTTCGAGATAGCTCGCGTGAAAGCACTTGTTTCGAGATCCAAAAAGTCATGAATTCATAGCTTTTAATTAGAGCTCCTCTTTTTCTTTTAAAATGTCGGTAATTCATGCCTTCTCGGAAGTGCATATTATAAAGCTTTTCAACTATTTAAAATCATGCCTTCTCAAAAGCAAACTATTCCTGGATATTTTTCCGTGAAGAGAAAATGCCTCTTTTTTTAGTAAAACCTCTTATTTTCATTAAAATAACTTTTTTCCGCATTTTAAAAAATTTTGATAAAAGAACCGCAAAAATATTTAAGCAATCAAAAGGTATTGCTCATTTCATGTCTTTTTGAAAAGCACATCAAAAAGCGGTAAAAGTAGCAGTAAGGAAGCAGTAATCGTTTTTACTGCTACCACATTTTTGCTGGGTTGATAGCATCCAGCATATTTTTTATTGTGCGATTTTGGAAGTAAACATTGAGTATAGTATGATATACCCATTTGAGTTCGGCAAACTTGTAATATTTTGGAAGGCGACAAAGCAAATTGTGGTCATTTCTTATTTTTAGTTCTGTTGTTTCTTTGATACCTGAAATGTTGAATGCCGCTTCTAGAGGAGAAAAAGAAATTCTCATGGAGTTTTTAATTTAACCTGACAACTATTTAAGAAAACGTCGAGCGTTGACGATTTCCTTAGGCAGGAATGAAATCTGATTTCTATCAATTTTCTGCACAAGCTTTGGTATTTCAACACATTTTTTTCATTTAATGCAATTAATATTTATCTCGATTAAAATAAATTTGGAAAAAAGTTAATTTCTTCCAAATAGTTGAGCCAATAGGATCCCTGTATCCTTCCAGTCATTAATTTTAAGAGCTAGAATAGAAAAGCTTACATTGTCCATAACTCCTTTAACGAATGACCAGAAGCCCTTACTAAACAAACGTTAATCACTTGGTTTTGCCGAAGTGCACTTCGTGGGAATGAATAATTTCATTTCTAGCACTATTGCATATTAAAATGTTGTTCGGTTGAAGTGCCAAAAAATATCGTTGCGCCCAACCCAACATGGCTTTGATAAATAAAGAATAAAAAACTTAAAGTCGGTCATGCCGACCATATGATACCCTACGCAATTGTGATTGAAAGTCTATTAATGATTGGATCCGAAATTTTCGTTCTATCTAGAATCAATAGGCTTTCTCCTTAAGCCCATGTGTGTCAGCGTACCAAATGTTTAGTGTCATACCGTACAGTTCGGCCTAAAAGTAACATTTTTCTTTTTTTAAAGAGAGAGAGTTCTAGCAACAGTCAGGAAATTCTTCCTATTAATTAACGTGTTGCTTCCTTTGGAAAGGGGATAGAGAAGAAGTGAAAGGTGGTGAAAGATGAAGGGCTTCAAATATGGTAACACTGTAATTGCGCGAGATGATGAATCTTAGAACAGTTGTTGCGCGCCATCTGATGATGAGTTGGCGAACTTTGTTGAAGCTTTTTAGTTAATAGCCCTGTTATATTATTTTACTTCGGTGGGGTTAAGTGCTTAAGTGAACACCGAAGGAGGACGCTGCGATATGTATGAGGGATAGAAAAAACTCATACATATTATTATTTTTCATAAATTGATGTTGTCTTGGTTGGGGCTCGAACCCGCAACCTTGTGTGTAACAGTCCAACGCGCTAAATATTACACCACAGCGCCCAACAGTTTGGTCAGTTTTTTGGTATTTGGTGGCATTGTGGAGATATTTTCTTATAAGGAAAATGTTTGTTGAGCCAATTTTGAGTGTCAAGTTTAACTGAAACCCCGCAGTTTAGCTCTAAAGTTAATTGTCCCTAGCATGCCTAAGAGAAGAGACTTACAGACTGACAGAAGGAGTAATCGAATCAAAAAGTTATTCTGAGTCGATCGATACACTAAAAGTTTGGTCTAGGACTACTATTTTTTGGCGTAACAAACAGCAGCTCAAACTCAGCAGGGTATAATTAGGGGTTTAGTGAAAAATGAAAATTTTCCATTTCGGTCTGGTTTGTATGCGGATAAATTATTCCTTACTGAGCATATTACACATGCAAAATTTCATTTCGATTAGATGAGGTTTTCAAGCACCAGTAATTCAGTTAAAGTTAAGTTAAAAAAATAAAAGTTTAGCGAAATTATTCAATTACAAATAATTTTTGTATTACATTTAAACTCAAATACTTAAATACAAAATATAAAATTTTTAGGATATCGTTAACCCGCCAAAAAATATACAAATATTTTGCATATTTTTCAAACCGCTAATTTTGAATATTCAAAATATTTAATTATTAAAATTACAAAAAAACTCAGTTTTTTTACCTTGATTCAATTTTTCGGATTTGCAAAATCTCAACCCATGATGTAAATTCATATTTCACAAAATTTATTTTATCAAAAAAAATACAACTTTTGCATTCACATTTTCAGAAAATTCAATCTGAAACACAAATTTTATCGCCCTTACTATCTCAATTTTCCAAATGTATTTTTTTGTTAAAGTCGACTTCAGTTAAAATTTTGGGTGGCTGTATGCACTCACTTGGTTTATTTTTGGAGCCTTCTGATTAGTTATTTTATTTTCAACCAATCAAAATGTTGAAAATATATATATTTTTTTGGATTTTCATACACAAAATGAACAAAACCGTTTGTTTAAAAATCAAGTCGACTAAATTTAAAATGCTCTTTTATAGTACTTTTTTGAAAATTCGATGTTTTCAGGAATTTTCAATTCAATTGTCTAAAAATTTAAATTGAAATTAATTAGAAAATATGTGTATTACATATTTCAATGGTTTTATCTGAGTTATCCATTTAAGATTCGTCTATGACTCCTTAATTTTTAGGTATTAAAAAATCAATGGCCCTTACTTTAAAAGAGTATTTTAAATTTAAAGTTGACTTTATTTTTAATCATACGGTTTTCTTCATTTTGTTTATGGAAACTCTACAACAATATTTGTATTTTGAAATATTTTGATTGGTTGAAAATAAATTAACCAATTAGAATGCTTCAAAAAATAAACCAAGTCAAGGCATACTGCCACCCAATATTTTAATTAAAGTCGACTTTAACTAAAATATAAATTTGAAAAATTTAGATAGTTAGGGTGAATCTTTTTCAGTTTTAGTCAGTTTTTACTTAAAATTAAAATAAAAGAAAGGGCCCAATTTTTTTGATAAATTAAGTACCACGAGATGTTTACTAATCGTATAAATTAAAAAATTCGATTATCCTTTCATCGCAGATTAATTATTAACGAAATCGTGAAAAAGAGAAATTTAAACTTTAAACTAGGGAATATATAATAATAGTTAATTAAAAAATTTAATTTTCATACAAAAGTATTTTTTCAAATATTTCTTAAACTACAGCTAACTTTAAAATTCTAGGGCCATATTCGTGATCTGCGTCCCAAAGTCTATTAGAAGTGATATTTCGCAATCCAGATGCATGAAATTATTCTTATTTTGTTGTACTGTGAAATCATTAAACTTTTGCTAAGAAAGTTTTTCGATAATTCCAGCATAAATTTTTTTATATATAATCACACTTGATTTGATATATCACACTTGATCTGACTGTAAATGCCGAAGTTATAACGAAAAATTAAAAAAGGCGACCCCTACGTTAGACCTGGCGGTTAATCATTACATTTTGTAATTAAGTACACAATTACATGTAATTGTAATTGAAAGAAACTCAATTACAATTACATATTATTTGTAAAAAATTTTCAATTACAATTGCATGAAATGTAATTGAGTTTTTTTTTAATTTCAATTGCAATTATTTGTAATTGAAATGTAATTGAAATCCACCAGGTCTGCCCTACGTTCGGCAAACAAAATTTTTTTTCGAAACTTCCTGTAAAAATGCTTTATATTCGAACGCCTGTTTTTGCCTTTAAGGTGATACGGTCTAATGTCCATGCCCCATCGAGAAAGTCTATTGGTAACCAGTTCAATGTAGCCAATAGAGCCTTCATCGGAGTGATACGAATAGCGCCCATAATCAGCAACGCCATGCTCCAAAAAATCCTTTAGAACTTCATCCTGTTAGTGCCCATATCCAGTGCATTCCACCAAATAGATACTCCAGACATCAGTATGGGTCTGATGACTGCACCGAAAAGCCAGTTAATATTTCGGGGTTCATACCGCAGTTCACATCAATGGCCCTTTTACAGCAATAAATGGCAGCACTGCCTTACCTAGTGTCTTGACATGCAATAAAATGATAGCAAGCAATTGTCTAAATGCTCTCATCTCAAGTGGAGACACTCAATTTCAATTTTATTGCAATATCATGATATCGCTGACATGCAAGCGGCTATTGCAATGATGCCTGCCATCAAATGTCACTTTTCGTTTTAATTTTTATTTTGTAATAAAAAATAACAGAAAATTTAGTAAAAAAAGAAAGCGAATGAGTTAAATTATTTATTATTTGAAGATAAAATTTAATTTTGGATAAAATTTTGTGTTTTTCGAGAGAAAAATATATGATATTTCATAGCCATGAAATGGTCAAGTGTTCTCCACCACTTTGCAATTGATATCATTTTGAAGTTTCTCTGCAATGATTTTGACATTTCATATCATATAGTTTATTGTATTTGAAGACAACGGGTTATACACTCTAAAGAGTAATCAGAACTGGGTACACAACGACAATTGCTTTTTCATATATTTTGTATGGAAAGAAAAATGTCGCAGTGACGTCTGGCGATTTGTCGTCGTAATAGAATATATTTTATTTTCATGACGACACACTAACACAAACTCAAAATATTTGTCAAATTGTTGCCATATTTTTAACTAATTAATGGTTGCCATTAGAACAGAGTTGTAGAAATTCGGATTAGAGTTGCAAAAATTCGTACTTTGTTTACAAAAAATTTATTTTTTTGACAGAAGAAATATAATTGAAAATGAAAATACATAGCATAAACCGCAAAAAAGCAAAATTATATACAATAAAATGTAAAACAACAAGAATTAATGTAAAACCAATTGAATTGATGAAGAATTGTGGCGAAACAAATACAACCATATTCTTGTTTTGCTTTCCTTTTTTTCTAAACGTCAACAAATGTCGACGGTCGATTGTCGCTGAATTTAAATTAATCGTGACGACTTTTGCTGTCATCGGTCGACAATCGACCCAGTTGTGATTAATATCCTAGCCTGAGTGTTCAGATGCCATAGCAACCCTCTATTATAATTCCCAAATAACTGGCACTATCGGAAAGTGTAAGCCCAACGCACTTCAATCTTGACTGTCTGAGCCTCCTGATCTCATTCCTAGTGAAGAGAACAAGATGCGTTTTTCTCGGATTAACCCCCACCTCACTACTTTCACACTGGACTCCATGAGCTCCGACAGAATATCCGGATATTTACATGATAAATACGAAATATAATTATAAAAAAACAAAACTTTAAAAAAAAAAACCTAAAAAAACTGTGCAAATATTTTTATTTTAAAACAAAAACAAAAGTAGCATCGTTCACCTTACTAAGTACGGTGCTACATATCAATTGTAGCGGTAGCGGGTTTCTCTGGTAAACTTGCACAATTTATTTGTTTTTGTAAACGTATTTTTAAAAATTGATAGCCTGAGCCAATTTTATGTTCGCGAATTTAAATATGGCGACAATTTATCGACTCCAGGGCCAACGGATTTATAATTTTAAATTTAATTACATATTAAATTGTGGGTTTATTAATTGAACCCTAGTTGTATCCTTATTAGTATTTATTTCTACTAAATTATTCTAATTATGAATTGGGCACCTCTGAGGCCGTTGTAAGTTTTTTACAAAGAGTTTACTTGTTGATTTACTGATTTGTCTGTCTTTATAAAAGTAAGCAAGTAACTGTAAGTTTGTAAATTGTTAGCAAATTTTATTAGAAAAAGTGTTAATGATTATGATCAATTATTTTTAAACTGCTCTAATTACAATAAAAGAAATTTACTGTTGAACAGTTCAACTTTGCAAAGTTTACGATCTTGTTTTCGTTACGATATTTAGATAAATTCAAAATTTTTTTTTATAAGACACTACAAAATATAATTTTAAATTGTAAATCAGATTCTATCGAAATCCAATATGAAGAGATTTTCGTTTAATAACTATTGGTCAGTTAAAAAAACTTTTTCCTTAGTTATATCGCCGATGCATTTAAATTGATTATTCCGTTTCGAAGTTAATGAATTTCCGGGAAATTAAAATCTTTTATCAATTATAATTTATCAATTTATATTTCTATATGCTAAAATATATTTTTTGTGCTTTTTTATTAATTCCTCTGTGAAAAATTAAGGGCCACACGACAATTGACTTTAGTTTTGTTAATTTTGTCTAGATACACAACGAAATTAAAATTTATTCGTTTGCTAACTTAAGAAAATTAAAAAAAAAAACGATTTATGCTGAAGGCATCTTAAGCGATTTAAGTCAATTGTAGTTCTAGCTTTATTTAAAAAGATACTCTGTGTAACATTTACTTTATAAGGCCAATATACAGTAATGGACAAAAAAATAGCATCAATTGAGGTACACTCTCAGAACAATTCCGTTGTGACAACCGAATTTTTTCCAACCGAATTGGCTCGGTTGCTGCAACCTCGTAGTTCGGTTGCCTCAACCGAATTCAGTTGCGGCAACCGATAATTCGGTTGTTGCAACCGAATTGAAATCGAATTCGGTTGTCGCAACCGAATTGAAATCTAATTCGGTTGCCACAACTGAAATCGGTTGCAGCAACCGAATCAATTCGGTTGGCAAAAAATTCCGTTGCCACAACGGAATTGTTCTGAGAGTGTATTTTCTAATCTTATATTTGTGGCCCCTATATTCAAAAATCAAAATAAGTGCGCAACTATCGCCAAAAAATTGGAAACTTAAAGTTTGTTTTTTAATTTCCCCAGCTGATTAAATTGTTCGTGGCGTCCAATGCTACATATATTGGCCTTCTATCAAATTGTATATTATAATTCATAAAAATATTTATCAGACCTTTACAAGCTGTATATCGTTAAAAAGCTTATTAAATTCCCAGTGTAGAAAATCATTAATCATTATATAGTTACATAGCCACATGATTTTCTACACTGCGATACCAGAATAATATACATTACACCAGGGATGATAAAGTTAGTACTATAGTACTTTTTGTGGTACTATTGGGACCTCAAAAGTACTATGGTACTCCTCTGACTCATTTAGTACTATTTACACATTTTTCGATTTTTTTATTTTTTGTGCTTTTTTAGTTTTCAGAGATATTATTGTGTTTATAGCGAACACATAATATCGGAGTTTTAAATAAAAAATACTTATGTTGAAAATATTTAAATTGTTAGATGTTACTATTGAAAACCCAAGTTAAACATATAAAAAATATGTTCTTTCGCATTTTTTTTATTCAAATAGGTATGTATACAAAAAAAAAAATATATTAAAAATTAGAAGAATTAAGAAATCTATAAATTTTTGTATTTTTTGAGACGAGAAAAATGTTTTTCCCTATCAGAGCTCCTAAAGAATTCACTCATTCGATTTTCAATCCTTAATGATTAAATACCTTTAACCTATTTCGTAGAATAGAATGAATTCTTATTGCGCCTAATACAATCATTAATGCCATTTGATTCGATTGTGAATCAATTTGTTCATTAGAAAATATTCTTATGACATTGCAAGGTGGAATAGACCTGTAAAGAACTTTAAAATAATATTCGCTTTAAAACGAAGTTGAATACGATATTTAGGGACTTTAAATTCTGAACCCTACACTCACAGAAATACACAAAAATAGCAGAAGAAGCTAATAAAAATTAAGAAAAAATACTCTTAAAAAAGAAACTGCTGAGATTAGCAGATTTTTTTTATGTATTTTTATATATTTTTTATATTTAACTTTTAGTTCATTTAAAAAAACAAATTATACTGTAAAATCTGTAGAAAATATTAATATTAGTAGAGTAAAAATAGCAAAAATAAACTGTTATATCTAAAAAAAATTTTGTTGCTTTTAAGTTAAATTTAGTTGAATGCAAATAGCAGTCTATCCCGCTAAAATCAACGGAAATAGTTGCTAAAAATAGTAAACTGCTGATTTCAGAAGACTAGATTTATATTCGTATAAAAAAATAGAAAAAAAGCTTTCTAGATTTTAAATTTTTCGTGATTTTTAGTCTTCTAATATTATTATTTATTACCTATTTTAGCAGGTTAAGATGTTATTTTCTGTAAACTAAAATTTATTCAAATATAACTAAAATTTTGTATATGTATTTAACAGTTTGTTTTTTTTTTTGCTGTTCTTATCTTACTAATATTTTACAAAAGTAATCTGATAGAATTTTTTATGCAACCTAATTTTTAACTTATTTTTAATAGTTTTAACTAAAAGTTTTACGTTTTTCTATTGCTGTATGAGTTAGATATAACAGAACTCTTTATTTTTTATGAGTTTTTATTTGTTAACTTATAATGATAAAAAATTAAATGAAAAAATTTTTTGGTACTATGGAGGTCGAAAAAGTACTATTTTTTTAGCTGGTTAGTACTATTTTAAAAATCCCATTTATCATCCCTGCATTACACCGTTCGAACTTACAGGCAAAAAACAGGGAGCGGTACATCTTCGAATGTAAAGTATTTTTGCAAGGCAATTTCGAAATAATTTTTTTTTTTTGCCTAACGTAGGGGTAGCCTTTTTTAATTTTTCGTTTTATAGCTTCGGATCTTAAAATGTGATATATCGATTTTTTGGCTCGACCAGTGTTTTCCTATAAAGGAAAAATCCAATAAAAAAAACTTAAAAAGGTGAAAAAAAATTCTGTTGGAATTATCGAAAAACTTCCTTAGCAAAAGTTTAATGATTTTTTGCGAGCTTAGATCTGGTGAGTAAATACTAGAACGGGATACTTGATGTAAATGGCCATTAGAGCAACACAATGGTTCCCTCGAGACAAAAACATCGATGTGTCATACGTTAAGATCCGACTGTAAATGACAAAGATATATGTAAAAATGCGACCCCAACATTCGGCAAAAAAAAATTTTCTTTTTTAAACCTCCTTGCAAAACTAATTTAGATTCGACGGTGTACAGAGAACTTTTTTTTTGTGGTACGGTCTAATGTACGTATAAATAAATAAATTCAAATACTTTTAGTGCTAAAATTAGGAACGTTAAACATTTTCGTAAAAAGAAGTTTTCAAAAACAAATGATTCTTATACTAGAAACCAAAAAGTAGTAATTTTTGAAAACTACTTCTTAATTCACTTATCATAATCTAAAACTAAATGTTTTTAAAAACTCCTGCTTTTGGAACAAATTTTTAGCATATACAGGGGGAACTTTACTGGACGAGATTTAGCTAATGAAATTTTCTCACAAAACAAGTAAAAAATTTCTTATATTTGCTAGAAAAGCTTCATATATTTTATGAATGTAGTTTTAATGAAATTTTTTCATTGAGTTTATGAAACTGTTAATAAATAAAATGAAGTTTTTCACAAAATTTTATGAGAAATTCCATTAATTAAATGAAAAGTTTCAATGGACGAGTTCAAGTGAAACTTCATTGGTTTTGTCCAACAATTCATTAATATCATGCAGATAATTCTCTCTGTGTAGGAATAAAGTTTCATTCTATCTCGTCGACGTATCAATCAAAGATATAAAAAATTAGCTTTTTTATATTTCCAAAATTATAAGTCCAAATTCTAATATGATATTGTCATATTAGATTTTATTTGTTGTTTCAAAAAGGTTGACCATTAAGACAATAAAATTGTTTCATGGGCATCACCCCAACTGATTAGTGGTTCGCAATAAGAAAATGATGATTGGAACACACAAACCGACACATGACATAAGGTACAAAAATTCAACGGGACGAGAATTTTGAACGTTTGTATATGAACCATCTGATTTGGTAAAACCAGTATTAAATCAACACTTTTTGAAAAGCAACATTTTACATAAGCAATATTCTAACTAAATATATGAAAATATAGAAAGTCCGAAAAAACAATTTTTGTATTTTTTAACGCAAAAATTAAAATAATTTTTGCAAAAAATGTCATTAAAAAATGACAAAATTACAATTTTTTAAATAAATATTTTCCAACTCTGGGTAACATTTTTCAAATATTTTTTCTTTTAAATTTAAAGCAAGATAGCAGGCTATTTTATGGTTTTAAAATCACTGAATTATCTTTCTCCAGTAAAAAAAAATATAGCCTTCTAAAAACTGGGTTAAAATCGGAAGAGTCTGTCGAAAATGAGTTAATTAAATTATAATCAAAATTGTAATTTAAATTTAAGGCATTTCAGGAGTAACCAATTTTATGTTACTCCTACGTAACCACTTATTCTTTCATTATATATAACGATTTATGGGTTTTCTACTACCTACTTACCTACTTTACTTATCTTATGGCAGCTATGAAGGAGTATACTACACAAAGAGAATTATTCTGGGCGAAAAATAATGAAATTTTCCAGTTAATTAATGTACTTAATTTTTCTTATAAATTGAAGGAAAAATTTCCTTTATACTTTGTAGATTTTTAATGAAACTTCTTTATTTAGTATATGAAACTTTTAATACTTAAAATCATATTTTCATAACATTTTATTAAAACTCACATTATCTACAGTGCAATTTCATTGCTCTTAGTGTATGAGTAACCATGCTGGTAAGACATTATTTTCACTTTTCTTGCAAGCCACTCACTAGAATAGGTGGCGAAATTTAAAATAAAGCCCACAAGTACGAAATTATAAAAAAGAAAAATAATTATTTCTATTGCATTATCCGTAACTGTAAACCAATTAATAATGAAAAAAACTACCAATTAATTTTAATTTTTGTCATTTAACCCTAACTCATTTATTAAAACAAATACATATATATATCAATGGTCATAAGTTGAATACTGGTAACTGATAAGTTTGCCAAATGACTTCAGTATTATGAAGAAGTTGTTTGGTATGCTTTACTCAAATTATGTGGTATCAACTTATGATCATTGAAATATTGATCATTTCAAGCTGATATCTCTTGACTAAAAATGTTAGAATAACTTGAGTTAAGACTGATAAATAACTTCTCACTCATATAGAAGTATCAATTTATGACCATTTTTATATATGATCATTACGTAACGCAAAGTCACGAGACCCACCAGTACTTTATGTTATTGGCAATTATTGGGTGGTGGTTTCTGCTTTTATTTACAACACAAAATGCATGAAGAAAATTCTATAATAAGAAACAATAAGATTGTTGTATTCACAAATCTTCTAATACCCTACATAATGTAAACTGAGACAACGTCGACTAAAAAAAAGGATTCAGTTTTATTTAAATTATAATTAAGTAACTGTTTAAACCAGAGACTATTAATTATAAAGACAAGGCTTCAGAACTTCAACTACCGATCGGTATTTGGCGCCAAAATTAATATTACCTGAACAACTATTTAGTATCAGCTGAGCCTATATTTAGAAACCTTAAAGTTTTTGAGAATGGCGCAAATTAAAAGAACAAACGCTAAATATGTTCGAATAATAAAATTTTAAATATGATTTTGTTTTGTTTTTGGTCTTTTATTTGTTACACTCTAATTAAATTCTATTGAAATTTACCAAACTTATAGTAAAAAACTGTACTCCTACTATAAATTGGGTAAATTTACTCTACATGTGTAATTGGGTTAGTGCACAAATAATGTGTAAGTTTACTAAATTTGTTAATTTATTAAATTGGTGCATAAAAAGCACGTTTTACGGGTAAATATACACATAAAGTGCGTAAAAATCAACAAAAAATTAGTAACAATCTCTCAATAATGCGTATATTTACCGAAGCGGTATTTAAAATTAAACAATCCGTATTATAATAATGATGAGTTATATACCCAAATATATCAAATGAATATGATTTTAAATAAAAATAATTCACAATTGAAAATTTAATTATATAAAATGTAGTATCTTTGTCATATTCGCTAATCGCTTATATCGAAATTCGTCGTTTTAAGATTTTAAGGTATTTGTATAAAATTGGTAAAATAAAAATTTGTTAAAACTGTTGAACTAAAAACAGTTATGGAAAGCGGTTAAGACTACCATATGCGCCAACAATAATTACCCAAACAATTTCATTCTTAAGTTGATATTTGCAGATAAAAATATTTTTTTAAAAATGAAGTAAATCACAAAAAATAATCGGTTTCGGTTTTATATTTTTAAAAATTTTGCATTTTTTTTCCAATTTAAAAATGCCGGAGTATTTATTACTATTATAAGTTAGTATTTATTACTATTATAAGTTAGTAAGTACCAACTTTGTTCGTAAAAATTTTATTTTTGTTTTTTCTTTGATATTTTGAATGTTTAATAACGCTCCTAGACGAGAACAAGAAATTCTCATTGAGTTTGTAATTTAACTTAACAAATATTTCCAGAAATTCTAAAAACATCGTCCCCTGACGATTTCCTTAGGCAAGAATGATATCCGGATAGGGACATGCCTAAGGTGACCATTTTTTCTGATTTCAAATCAATACAAATTTTTAAAAATATTATCATCCAAAAAAAATGATTATGCGACCAACCTTATTTTTTGTGAACCGAATGGTTTGGTTGAGGAACAAAATTTTTCGGTTAACCATCATACCATCCTCAAAAATATTTTTTTCGCATGAAGAAATTTTAGTGATCTGTTAACATTTCTTTTCTAATTTATTTGTAACAGATTGATGAAATATAGCCATGCTGTGAATGGAGTCGAATATGACCCCAGGATAGTATGAATGTTAATTCTGTTAATTCTGAATTTCTATTATCATGAGCAAATTGCATTGCCTAAACTAATTTTCTGTAGATACAAACTATCCAATAGATCCCGGGTAAAAATCTTAATATGGTATCACATATAATTATATCTTATTTGATAAGTCCCCATATACAACCACATACTGCTTGATCCGAAAAATGGGCCATCTACAGGTGTCTAATTATACAAAATTAGATATAATTTGATACAATTTGATCCGAGATTTGTCCATATCCAGGGCATCATTTATATCTAATTCGATATAAATATATCTGATTTTATATAATTTTGTCTGATAGTAGGTATACTTTTTATGCATACCATCTATTCAATTGACATTTAAATTTGTATAGTTTGAACAATTTTAAAGGCCCAAATTTCATAACATAAAATAAAAATTTAGTTGAATGCTTTTATCTTCTAAATTGTACGCATCATTTTTTAACATGATTTTACATGCAAAAAAATTACGTGCAAATTATTTGGCTATGGAGTAATTAACTCTTAATTTGCAGACTACTAAATTTGATGTTGAACTATAAATTAATTTCTACGGGATTATATAGAACGTTATATAAAATTACAAGAATATATTTTTAGTATGACGACACATACAGGGTTATATAACTTAGTATTGAACCATATATAATCATAATGGTCACTACATATATTTTGATTAGTTTTATATGGCTTATGTAGTTATATATCGAGTCAGATTTGGGGATATGTAATAACATAATTTACCATACAAAAAAATCATTGAAAAAATAATATCAGATGTAGTTGTATATAATGATATGTGTCTTAATGTGACTCCACTCATTATCAGGTATAATCCAATCACATTATATATGACAATATATACACACAGAGAAAAAATATGCAATTTTCCAACTGAAATTCGGTTACATCTACTAAAATAGGTTGGTACAACTGAATATTGGTTATCACAACAAAATTCGGTTTACACAACCGAATTTTAGATGCACTACCCAAAATATTTAGGAATCACATTCCAATATGGTTTCACCAACCGAATTTATTGGTTGTAGCAACCAAAATAGTCTTAGCAATTCGGTTGGCAAATTTTTTTTCCTGTGTGTAACTATTTTTACTCGGGATTGGCTACAAATTTAGCTGTCAGAACAAATCTTTTTCTTTCTGCTAATTTCTGCATGATTTCCGAAACTTCACATTTTGGCTACGTTTTTCTACAAAAACACGTAACGTTTTTAAAAATGAAAATCATAAGGTTTTATGTGCTTTTTTTCTATTGAAAATCCCACTTTTTTTCATGGAAATACCCACATATATTTCTTCAGATTTTGAGGATTTTTGTACGGAAAAACTTTCAGCTTTTGATGTCGTTTCCTAAACTCAGAAAACAGAATCATTCTGACAACCACTCTGACAACCGGATAATTAAAATATTTTTATCACAATGGAACCATTTAATAACTTCGAAATTTACATGTGGAAAAATCATTTTGATTGCTTTCTGGTAGAGGAAACCTCGCACATTCACAAAAATGTATCCTATAAAAAAAAACTAGGTACATTGTACTTCCATTTTGGCTTTTTTTTACTAAAAAAAAATGTAATATTTTTTTTAAATGCCAAAAATCAGTGCAATCAGTACAAATTATAAAAAATCAGTAAAAATCAGTACACGACTTTTTCATCAGTACACATGGCCAAAAATCAGTACATGTACTGATCAAATCAGTACGAATGGTCACCCTAGACATGCCTCCAACAGATTATTTTTCACAATTTGTAAAATACGTTTGGGATTTTAGCACATTTAATATCCCGATTAAAATATATTTAAAAAAATACAAATTTTATTTAACAAAAAAATACTAATCTTTGTTTGGGGCGTAATTATAATATCTACTGATCAACATATTTCTTTATCTGTTTTATGATGTCTCAAGGTTAGACCCATAACTCGATATATTACAAACCATATGAGTAATTCATAATACCCTAATAATTGCGTATGGTACAGGGTATCCACAGAGTTGGATTGTTTTTAATAGCGCCATAGCTCATACTCATACTTTTGCATAATTTTAGTATTATTGCATAGAATTTTTAAATTATATTTACGATAATGTTTTTTTCTTTCCCAACAATTGTGAATACTGTACTTAATTAATTTAGTTCAAAGATCATGTGCGCGATAGTTGGTGTAGTTGAATTTTGTTTATAAATGTATAAAACCAAATATGAATGAATATGAATGTAGTTAGTGCTCATGTATATTACTCCCATGTTTGAACATACAATGTATAATACAAAATATATTTGTATAGAATTACGAGTATATAAATGGATGAGTGTATGCTAAAGCTTCCCAAATGAATTCGATTTTAGCACCTTTCAAGGTACTTACATATAATATTGTTAAAAGGTCCACAACACTTATGCCGAAGCTAAAGTCGGGCATGCCGTCTATACAATACCCTACACCATTCTGGTTAAAAGCCAACTAATGTTTGGATCCGAAATGGGTTAAAATGGGACTTGTGTCAAAATTTTATATAAAATCATAAAAGAAGAGAAAATCGAAAATATAGCCCATATGGGCGATAGGCCCAAATATGGACCGATCCTATCTAGAATCTATAGGCTTTGTCCTTAGGACCATGTGAGTCAGCGAACCAAATTTCATTGAAATATCTTCATATTTGCGACATCCAGCGTGTAAAAAAGGCAATTTTTTGGGGGGGGGGGGCCCTATATAGGCACTAGGTCTAAATATGGACCGATTTTAACCAAAATCAATAAGCTTCGCCCTTGGGAAGACGTAGATCGGCTTACCAAGTTTCACCAAAATATCTTAATATTTGCGACCTGCAGCGTGTAACCAAGCCAATTTTGGGGGGACCCATATATGGGCACTAGGTCTAAACATGGACCGATTTTAACCAAAATCAATAGGCTTCGTCCTGGGGCCGACATAGATCGGTGTACCAAACTTCATCAAAATATCTTAATATGTCCGACCTGTAGAGTGCGCTCAGGAATGCATGAACACACAGACAGAAGGACGGACAGAAGGACATCGTTAAATCGAAATAAAACGTGATTCTGAGTCGACCGGTATACTGTAAGGTGGGTATATGTCCAATATTTTTTTGGGTGTTACAAACATCAGCACAAACTTATTATACCCTGACCCCGTAGTGGTGTAGGGTATAATAAATAATAATAAATTAGTTTTGAATCATTTTTAAGATAAGAAGCCAAGATTAATTATAGTACCTACAAGTGATGAGCACGTGAGCAGAAGTGTACACTATTCACGTAAATCATTCGAGTGAGTGTGAGTGAAATCTTAATTTACTCAAGTGAACATAAATGAGTGTGAGTGGAAAAAATTTTTCGTGAGTCGAATTGTCCAAAAAAAAATATTCGACATTTAATAAATATTTTACTTATTTATTGCCTATTTTATATTTTTGGATTTTTAAAACACAAAATAAATGGAAAATCACGCGTGATTTTGAGTTAAATTTGAATTTACTCAGGTGAAAGTGATTGAGTAAATGTGGGTAGGAAAAAATGTTCTAGCGCTTGTGAAATACTTGAACTCGCGCTCTACCCAGGTAGAAATTGGTGACATTACAACAAAAATTGTACTGGGACAGCACTGTTTTTTATGAAATTCTTGTACTACTTAAAACGTGCTTTGCCAGTACAGTTTTAATAAAATTAACGAGCTTTTTCTAATTTATTAAAATTAACAATTTTATAAAATTTACGTATTTTTACATAACTACACAATTATTTATGTAAGTGAACTAGGGTTTGGGGTTCGGGAATTCCCGGGCGGGAATTCCCGGGAAATCCCGGGAAAAGTGTGCCGGGAATTCCCGGGAAAATAATATATTTTTCCCGGGAAAACGGGAAATTTTTAAAATATTAAATTTTTTAAATTGTTTTTGTTTCGAATAGGATTTTTTAATTTTAGTCATAAAAAACATTTTAAATACCAAAACAAAAATTTCATTGTTAAAATCTTTTAAAAAGGAATACATTTATTTGACACAGAAATAAAATCTTTGCCAAGTAATTAGGAGCATTTCAACTAATAAAGATTTTTCGCATAACTTTTTCAAAATTTAAGTAGTAAAGCCTAAAAACTTGGTAAAATGTTTAAAAGAAATATGAAAAAAAGCTTTGTTTTTTACAAATAATAATAGGTAAAGTCGACTTTAGTTAAAATATTGGGTGGCAGTATACCTTGACTTGGTTTATTTTTGGGGCATTCTGATTGGTTAATTTATTTTCAACCAATCAAAATATTTGAAAATATAAATATTTTTGTAAGGTTTTCATACACAAAATTTACAAAACCGTTTGATTAAAAATAAAGTCGACTTTAAATTTAAAATACTCCTTTATATTAAGGGTCAATAATTTTATAAGTAACGTTTTCATTAATAAATGTGAAAAGAAAAGACTAATGGTTAACGGTGGTATCTAAATTTCGTTATCCGACATCTAAATTTGGTTCACAAAAAAAAAAAAAAAATTGTTGCTCATGCAACTTTTCTTGAAGAAAACAACAAGCTAAAATTAGCAAAGTACCCGAAGAAAAAAGTGTAAGCTGAGTAGGCATTAAAGGTTTTATGGTAGGGCAAACATTTCCTAAAATGGTATCCAAATTAGCCGCAGTCAATCCGCACCATAACTAGATCTTCGTTTATTCGAAAAAGTTTTTATAATAAAAACCTGGCATTGCAAAAAAAGAAACCGATGTAAAGAACATTATATTAAATTACTACAATCATGTAAAAGATATCATGATAAAAGAAATATTGAGCAATATTTCTAACAATAGGAGATTTACTATAATCTTAGATGAATGGACAAGAATATCACAAAAGAGATATTTGAACATAAGTCTAAACGTAAATAATTCATTTTATAACCTGGGGTTGGTTTATACATATATCAGGAAGATGCAATGCTGATGAAATAAGAAGAATTGTAGAAATAAGACTAGAAGAGTTTTAATTGTCTTTGGAAAATAACATTGTGACCACCATATCTAATGGGCCAAGTGTGATGAAACGGTTTGTTTCCGACAGTCCAGTAGTAGGTGCTTTTTGCTGGAATCATGCAATTAATTTGGCAGTGCTGCGATTAATTTATATGAAATCAAATGTTCAACATTCTGGTATTTTTTACTTTGAATTCTCACTACACAGACTGCATTTGTACTGAAATAGTGTTTTTTTTTAACAAAAATTATTTATATAGGTGGTTTTTATTAACAATTTTGTTCAAAAACATTTCCCGGGATTCCCGGGAATCAAATTTTTTCATTCCCGTTTCCCGGGAAATAAAAAAGTCCGGGAAATCCCAAACCCTAAAGTGAACATATCCATTATTTTCTTGTGAAGTTTCGAAAGAATACATTAAAATCTGTGATGTACACTAAGAGGACAGCAAACTACTAAATTTGTTATTAAATGTACTGGGATAATACCAAAAAAAAAAAAAATTACAAGCCTGCGCCAATGTTGGGAAATAACTACGGCCAAGCGTTTATTGGTGTTATCATTTCGACAACATGCCAACACAGTGAAAGTTGAAAATCCGACGCATTGTCAGTACATTGTGCCGTTTTTATTTTTCTACCTGGGTAGTTTAAAAAATTGTTCTATCTCTTAAACTAGAGTTCTAGTATGTCAATAACATTTTAATTTCAAATTTTTAAATAAGAGATTATCTATTAAAAATTATTTTAATTTTTCCATTAAAAAACACAAAAATTGTTTTCTCGGTCTTTCTATATTTTCATATCTCACCCTAAATACAAAAGTGACACAACTCAAAATTCTTAAATTTTCAGGAGAGGCAAAAAACTGTTAATGTGAAAATTATTGTAGTATTTACAAAAAGTTTAGTCCCATTATGGAAAAAATTCCATTTTGAAGAAGGTTTTGCTATTCTTTTTTTTCAATTTTATATTATGTTTGTGGAAATAAATCAAAATTTTTAGTTATGAGCCTTTAACTGAAAAATGAAAAGGCACATAAAAAAATAATACAGTGAACTAAACTCACTTTTTTTAAATTAAAGAAGCACAATGCAAGAAAATATACCACAAAAATTATCACTTTTTACGGTAGTAGTGGCAGAACTTAAAATAACACTCTTTATGTGTAACAAAAGTAATCACTTCCACGGGAAATTTTAACAAACTGTCACCGAACTGGCCCCTTTATATGAAATAGACTGGTTACTTTTACATGGCGTTGTCATAGGAGGGGGAAATTGACCCCTTGTGACATCTCACAAGACAAATCCTAGGACAGGTTACTGAACTCTCATAAAAAACAAAGTTTCTTCAGCAGTTAACATAAAAATAGACATAACAGGATTTTTACAGTTAAAGAAGATAGTGATGAAAGTAGTTAGATATGTGTACGGTGAATTCATTTATGGAAAAAGTCGATTTTGGAAAATTTTCAGCTGTGTCGCTTTTGTATTTAGGGTGCGATATATTTAGTTAGAATATTGTTCTACATTATATAAAGGGTTCTTCAACAGGGACGCTACAAAAGTAGAAAGACAGGGACAGCAAACGACGCCATATTTCTTACCGCTCTTTTAACATTTCTCTTCAGTAAGTTTTGCCATTTCATGGTGGAAAGATATACGAGCCAACAACGAGTCGAAATTATTAAAATTTACTACCGACATTCGGAGTCAGTGGCCTCAACGTTAAGAGCGCTACGTCCAATTTATGGTCGTCATAATGAATGGCTTCGTCAATAAATAAAATATGCGTTATTGGTCAGACAGCAATCCACACGTAATCCATGAGTCATCATTGCATCCCGAAAAAATTACGATTTGGTGCGGTTTATGGGCCGGCGGCGTCATTGGGCCGTACTTCTTCCGTGATGATCAAGACCGGCACGTTACTGTGAATGGGAATCGCTACCGTTTAATGATAACCGAATATTTTTGGCCCCAATGGGATGATATGGACTTGGAGGACATGTGGTTCCAACAGGACGGCGCCACAAGCCACACATCGAATGTCACAATCAATTTATTGCAAACCAAGTTTCGAGAACGTGTTATCTCACGAAATGGTCCAGTCGATTGGCCGCCTCGGTCGTGCGATTTGACGCCGTTGGACTATTTCCTATGGGGCTACGTCAAATCTATTGTCTATGCCAACAAGCCAGCAACGATTTATGAACTTCGTACGAATATCGGCCGATTTATGCTTGAAAACCGTCGAAAATTGGGTTCAGCGTCAGGACTTCTGCAAGCGTGCCCGTGGTGGCCATGCAAAAGAGATCGATTTCCATACATAATGGCATCGAACATACTTTCACAGGAATAAAGAATTTCATTGATATCCAAAACCGTTTTTGTTTTATTTAAAAAAACTGCCGTTAATTTTATATAAGTTATGTAGTGTTTTGGTTTGTGTTTTCCAATAATCATTTTCTTATTCCAGACAACTGCTGAATAGGGTGATGCCCATGGAACAATTGTATTGCTTATCTATTCAGTTTAAAAAATGCACAGAATTGAGATTGGCTAAATAACAATTCGCTAGTCACTATCAAAAAATTCGGTTCGGAAAATAGATTCTTTAGAACAATCGAATTGGTTCTAAAGAATCTGTTTTCTGGGTACACAAATATTCAAAGAAGCAGTCGCGGACCACAATTGTCTATTTGAGAAGCTCTGTTTCTTATTATATTAATCATAAAGAAACAAATTATGAAAATATATATTTACAGCTCACATGTGGTCTCAAATCATGAATTTGCAAAAAAAAATTTACTTTTGTCAGAAAAATAAAACTATTTTAAAAAAAATTGTATATTAATTTAAGAGATATGCCGGTTTCAACTTTATTTTCGATATAAAAATAATTTTATTTCAATCAAATCGGAGTAAAGTTTCAGGAGATACGGCAGTTAATTTTTTTTTTAACAGCACTAAATCCACCTTTAATCATCAATTAATTAAAGCGCAATTAAGGTATCTACTTTAAAACACCTTGACTGGCTTTTTGAGTAGACACGAAAAAACTTGAAACTGTATTATTTGCCGTAAAACCTCACTTTGATTTTATTGAAATGAAATTATTATTACCTTTTTATCAGACAAGAAAAAAACTAAAAAGTGTAGCAATTCTAAAATTAATATAACAATTAAAAAACATGTATTTGAAAGGAGCATTAAGGTGCTTTAGACCTATATACTTACACTCATAGAAATAAACTTGCAAAAATAGCAGAAAAAGTTACTAAAAATTATTTAAAAATTACCTTGCAGAAAAACTGCTGAGACTAGGAGATTTTTTTGCTAAATACTAGTAAAATAAGAACAGCAAAAGTAAATCTGTTAATTTTACATAATCTTATTAATATTTGAGTTAAATTTTAGTTAATTGAAAATTATAAATTTCCCTGTAAAATCTGCAGAAATTTTTTTTAAATATTCCGAGACTAAAAACAAACACAAACTTTTATAATATAATTGTTTTGGATTTTTCTTAACTGGGTTTTTAAGGTATTTCTGTTTTTCTAAATGCAAATAAAAGATTAATTTATTTAATTATTTTACCCAACGTTTCTCTGGTATTTTCCAGCTTCATCAGGGATAATTTTTATTAAATCTGGCAACGATATGTGAAAGCTCACAAGGAACAATAGTTAATACAACAATACGATAACTTAGTATTACAATTTTACTTACAATCAATCTTTCGTCAATCCCTACATTTAATTTAAAATATAATTTGTTTTTATACACCACGACATAAAACACAGAAACTTTTATATTTAAAAAATTTTTGTTGCTTTTAAGTTAAATTTATTTGGAGTCAAAAACAACAGAAATTTTTGCTAAAAATAGTAAACTGCTAATTTCAGAAGGCTCGATTTTTAGTTGCATTAAAAAAATTATAAAAAAAAACTATTAAAATTTAAATCTTTTTTATGATTTTTAGTCTAGTAATTATTTATCTAATTTTTAGTAGATTTAGCCGAAATTTTCACAGACTTTTTCGTGGGGTGTTTTTAGCAATTCATGATTTGAGACCGCATGTGAGTTATAAATATTACTTACTTTATTTTACACATGCTTAAGTTTGTAAAATACATTGAATTTGTTTACTCGCATTTAATACTTTTTATTATGATGGGGTACGCCAATTTTCTGGTTCATCCATACAAAATAAGAGTATTTTTTTTTATATGTCTCATAATGTCAGAAATCATATTACAATTCTTTTGGTATATGATCTTACGTATACAATACATAATTAAGTGACAAATTTGTGCAAAGAGAGGGAGCGAGGCTATAATTTATTGATCGTATATTCAAGTTCTTGCTGCAAAAATACATTGTTAAGAAAAAACTTTTTGTTTTAAAAAACTGGGAATATTTTTAATTAAATTTTGAATATCAATAACACTGAGTTATATTAAAAATGAAAAAAACAGCCAGAAAAGAATTTGTCGTCCCAACCGTATTTGGCGCCTACCGAATCCATCGGTTACTGCTGCTGTGTGAAGTGTTCCGGAAAAAAATGTTGCAATTTTAAAAAAAAAATTTTTTGGCAAAAAATGTGTATAAAAAACATTATATTTTAAAAGCTAAAACCGTATTTTTAATCAAACGTCTTTTATACAAAGTGTGCCTATTATTGTAACCAAAAATTAACTATCCAGTCACAGTGTAGAAACGGTAATGACATATCATTATTTTTTGGACTACCAGTAATGACACCGACTTACTTTCTGGATTATTTTAAAAGATATAATAATGAGATACTAATAACTAGTTACTTTTTCCACAAGTTCAAAATAAAAAATAATGTAGTAGGTTTGAGGTTAAGAAGAAGAATCAACCTTTTCTTCAAAAGCTATAAATACATTAAATTTTCAAATCAGACTAGATCCAGTTTCTGCCTTTATGGACATAGAGGACAGGCTTCATCAGTGATTTTCCATTAAATCGTATTATTTTATATTGTTATGGTTATTTTTTTATGATAAAAATAAGTCATTATTAGTAACTCATTACACTGTGAGACAAATGGTAGGGGTCAGTGATCGGGAAGGGTTCAAACTACCGGGGTAAGTTATATCGGTCAAAAAATACGTGTCCCGGCGTTTCGCTGGGTCAACCCCTAGGAATCGAAATATATCGATTTGACCTTTGGTGGTCTTTTTTTTGACATAACTCGAGAACCACTAGTCCGATTTTGCTCAAACAATTTTAAAAAAATTAAAAATTACAATTCCTTTAATCTGTTCATATAACTATATACTCAACAGTTTTGCCGGTAAAAATAAATGTATGAAGAAAAAAATATTTTTTGCCTAAAATATTAAAAAAAAGTAATAAACAAAAGGTTATTGATTTTTATGGTAGCGGTAACAAACATTTATTTTTACCGGCAAAACTTTTTAATTTTTTTAAAATTGTTTGAGCAAAATCGGACTAGTGGTTCTCGAGTTATGTCAAAAAAAGATATATCTCGATTCCTAGGGGTGACCCAGCGAAACGCCGGGACACGTATAACTTGTTTTTGACCGATATAACATTTCCCGTTGGTTTCATCCCATCCCGATTTTGACTGTCGCATAGTGTTATTATATGTTTTCAAATAATGCAGAAAATAAGTCGGTATCATTACTGGTAGTTTAAAAATAATGATATGTCATTACCATTTTTACACTGGGTATCTAAATAAAATTTAGTTACTTGTTAGCGGCATGATCTACTTTTTCCGATATTCCTAATCGTTCGTCTATTAGGAAAGCTTTTTTACCCATCAAATAAGGGTTCTTCAATAAGAGCGCTACAAAAGTGTTTTTAAATAAAACAAAAACGGTTTTGGATATCAATGAAATTCTTTATTCCTGTGAAAGTACGTTCGATGCCATTATATAAGGAAATCTATCTCTTTTGCATGGCCACCACGGGCACGCTTGCAGAAGTCCAGGCGCTGAACCCAATTTTCGACGGTTTTCAAGCATAAATCGGCCGATAATCGTACGAAGTTCATCAATCGTCGCTGGCTTGTTGGCATAGACCATAGATTTGACGTAGCCCCACAGGAAATAGTCCAACGGCGTCAAATCGCACGACCGAGGCGGCCAATCGACTGGACCATTTCGTGAGATAACACGTTCTCCAAACTTGGTTTGCAATAAATTGATTGTGACATTCGCTGTGTGGCTTGTGGCGCCGTCCTGTTGGAACCACATGTCCTCCAAGTCCATATCATCAAATTGGGGCCAAAAATATTCAGTTATCATTGAACAGTAGCGATTCCCATTCACAGTAACGTGCCGGTATTGATCATCACGGAAGAAGTACGGCCCAATGACGCCGCCGGCCCATAAACCGCACCAAACCGTAATTTTTTCGGGATGCAATGATGACTCATGGAGTACGTGTGGATTGCTGTCTGACCAATAACGCATATTTTATTTATTGACGAAGCCATTCATTATGACGACCATAAATTGGACGTAGCGTCCCTGTTGAAGAACCCTATATTTTAAATATTTGGAAAACCTGTGGGGAATATATAAGCAATATCTTAAATACATACATAATTGTATCTTTAAAGATATGATGAGGGGTATTTAAGAGTTAAAGTTTTGCTTATTTCATGTTTTACTTCCCTACGGGTTAATATTCTCTATTTTCTTTGACATTTAACAAAAATTTAAAATTTTATTTGGCGAGTTTTATCTCATAGTATACTATAGTAGCCCCACTCATTAAAAAATTGAGAGCTTGTCCCTATCTCATGTAGTTGTAGTGGTATTAAGAACCATATGTACAAGTAAAATTACAAACACTACTTAATTTTTTCAAATGACAGAAAATGAGTAAAGCTACTATATTATACTATGTTTTATCTTTCAAGTTTAAATGGTTTAAATTTGTGACTTGATTGACAACTTAACAAAGCATTGCAGAAACGTTTATGAAATAAATTGTCAACATTAAATTGAAAGGGAAAATGTGTGTTCCCCCCCTTCGTTAGCAACAATACAAAAACCCCACGCAATTGACACTTGAATACAAAAAAAAAACACAAAAAATAAAATTTTTAAAATTCAAGTGTTAATAAATAGTTTTACAACATTATTTTAAACTATCTAGTTGTGTTGAAAGAAAAAATGCATACATAAATGCATTCAAGTGTATTCCATAAATGGGGTTAATAAAATAGTGTCATAGTCTGTAAATAAAATTAACACTTATATGCAGTTGAAATGCAATTTGTTTTCTTCAAGCACTTGTTAAATAGCACTTTTGTGTGTGTTGATTGCTTTTTATTTAATATGCATTTTCAAATGATATTTTGTGTTAATTTATTAGAACAATATGATAAATTTATGAAATAAAATTTAAAGTACTCTAAAAGTTTTGTAGTTAATTTAACATTTTAATTCAACAATTTGAGGAAAAAAGCAGCATTGTTTTCAAAAGTAGATCCAGCAGCAATAATTTTTGGCAACAAATTGTTTTCTATGGTAGAACAACAAAACTTTAAGAGTAGCCTTTGTAAGTAGTTTTGATTAAAAATTTTTACAGAACGTGATTTGTAAGACATAGCGTGTTCATTTTTGTATTTAATTCAAATATAGAAAAATAATATTCTTATATATTAAACAATTTTGTTTAACTTTTTACAAACTGAGACCATTTGCAGTTTGAATTTAGAAAATGTAAGATGCTCTACATAAACTAAAAAGTCCATGGTCTAGTCTATATAGTTAAAATCAGTAGAAATTTTTGCTAAAAAATTGTAAACTGCTGTTTCCAAAAGGCTTGATTTTTATTTGTATTTAAAAAAAAATAGAAAAAAAATTTAGAAAATTAAAATTCTTTTTTTTTAATTTTTGGGCTACTAATTATTTAGAAAATTTTTTTTCCAATTTCAGCAGGTTAATTTTCTATTTTCCATTTACAAAAATTCAACTCAAATATAACTAAAATTCTGTACATTTAAGAGTTTTATTTTTGCTGTTCCTATATTACTAATATATATCAAAACGAGTAAAAAGGTTAAAGTCGGGCATGCCGACTATACAATACCCTACACCAGTCTGGTGTATTGTTTGGATCCGAAATTCGAATGGGTTAAAATGGGGCTTATGTCAAAATTTTCTATAATGTGAGTCAGCGCACCAAATTTCATTAATATATCTTAATATTTGCGACCTGCAGTTTGTAACCAAGCCAATTTTGGGGGGACCCTTATATGGGCACTAGTTCTAAACATGGACCGATGTTCACCAAAATCAATAGGCTTCGTCCTTGGGCCAACATAGGTCTATGTACGAAATTTCATGAAAATATCTTAATATTAATACCTGCAGCGTATAAACAGTATAATTTTGGTAGGACCCTTATATGGGCACTAGGTCTAAACATAGACCGATGTTCACCAAAATCAATAGGCTGCGTTATTGGGCCAATATAGGTCTGTGTACCAAATTTCATCAAAATATCTTAATATTTGCGACTTGCAGCGTATAAACATTATAATTTTGGTAGGACCCTTATATGGGCACTAGGTCTAAACATCGACCGATGTTCACCAAAATCAATAGGCTGCGTTATTGGGCCAATGTAGGTCTGTGTACCAAATTTCATCAAAATATCTTAATATTTACGACCTGCAGCGTATAAACAGTATAATTTTGGTAGGACCCTTATATGGGCACTAGGTCTAAACATGGACCGATGTTCACCAAAATCAATAGGCTGCGTTATTGGGCTAACATAGGTCTGTGTACCAAATTTCGTCAAAATATCTTAATATTTACGACCTGCAGCGTATAAACAATATAATTTTGGTAGGACCCTTATATGGGCACTAGGTCTAAACATGGACCGATGTTCAAAAAAATTAAACTTGTTCGTCCTTGGGCCAACATAGATCTGCGTACCAAATTTCATCAAAATATCTTAATAGCTGCGACCTGTAGAGTGCGCACAAGATTGCATGGACAGACAGACAGACGGACGGACGGACAGACGGACATCGTTAAATCGAAATAAAAAAAAATTCTGAACCGATCGGTATACTATAAGGTGGGTCTACGACCAATATTTTTTGGTGTTACAAACATCAGCACAAACTTATAATACCCTGACCACATAGTGGTGTAGGGTATAAATAATCTGCTAATTTTAGCAGTTTTTTCTGCAGCATAATTTTTAACTAATTATACCCTACACCACTATGTGGCCAGGGTATTATAAGTTTGTGCTGATGTTTGTAACACCAAAAAATATTGGTCGTAGACCCACCTTATAGTATACCGATCGGTTCAGAATTTCGATTTAACGATGTCCGTCTGTCCGTCCGTCCGTCCGTCTGTCTGTCTGTCCATGCAATCTTGTGCGCACTCTACAGGTCGCAGCTATTAAGATATTTTGATGAAATTTGGTACGAGACCTATGTTGGCCCAAGGACGAACAAGTTTGATTTTTTTGAACATCGGTCCATGTTTAGACCTAGTGCCCATATAAGGGTCCTACCAAAATTATATTGTTTATACGCTGCAGGTCGTAAATATTAAGATATTTTGACGAAATTTGGTACACAGACCTATGTTGGCCCAATAACGGAGCCTATTGATTTTGGTGAACATCGGTCCATGTTTAGACCTAGTGCCCATATAAGGGTCCTACCAAAATTATACTGTTTATACGCTGCAGGTCGTAAATATTAAGATATTTTGATGAAATTTGGTACACAGCCCTACATTGGCCCAATAACGCAGCCTATTGATTTTGGTGAACATCGGTCCATGTTTAGACCTAGTGCCCATATAAGGGTCCTACCAAAATTATACTGTTTATACGCTGCAGGTCGTAAATATTAAGATATTTTGATGAAATTTCGTACACGGACCTATATTGGCCCAATAACGCAGCCTATTGATTTTGGTGAACATCGGTCCATGTTTAGACCTAGTGCCCATATAAGGGTCCTACCAAAATTATACTGTTTATACGCTGCAGGTCGGAAATATTAAGATATTTTGATGAAATTTGGTACACAGCCCTACATTGGCCCAATAACGGAGCCTATTGATTTTGGTGAACATCGGTCTATGTTTAGACCTAGTGCCCATATAAGGGTCCTACCAAAATTATACTGTTTATACGCTGCAGGTCGTAAATATTAAGATATTTTGATGAAATTTCGTACACAGACCTATATTGGCCCAATAACGCAGCCTATTGATTTTCGTGAACATCGGTCCATGTTTAGACCTAGTGCCCATATAAGGGTCCTACCAAAATTATACTGTTTATACGCTGCAGGTCGTAAATATTAAGATATTTTGATGAAATTTCGTACACAGACCTATATTGGCCCAATAACGCAGCCTATTGATTTTGGTGAACATCGGTCTATGTTTAGACCTAGTGCCCATATAAGGGTCCAACCAAAATTATACTGTTTATACGCTGCAGGTATTAATATTAAGATATTTTGATGAAATTTGGTACATAGACCTATGTTGGCCCAAGGACGAAGCCTATTGATTTTGGCGAACATCGGTCCATGTTTAGAACTAGTGCCCATATAAGGGTCCCCACAAAATTATATTGTTTATACGCTGCAGGTCGCAAATATTAAGATATTTTGATGAAATTTGGTACATAGACCTATGTTGGCCCAAGGACGAAGCCTATTGATTTTGGTGAACATCGGTCCATGTTTAGAACTAGTGCCCATATAAGGGTCCCCCCAAAATTGGCTTGGTTACAAACTGCAGGTCGCAAATATTAAGATATTTTAATGAAATTTGGTGCGCTGACTCACATTATAGAAAATTTTGACGTAAGCCCCATTTTAACCCATTCGAATTTCGGATCCAAACAATACACCAGACTGGTGTAGGGTATTGTATAGTCGGCATGCCCGACTTTAACCTTTTTACTCGTTTTTAATAGTTTTAACTAAATTTTTTACTGACTTTTTCTATTAGTGTATATAAAACAAGATATAGTTATAAATTTTAGGTATAATTTTATGTAAGTATGTCTTGATATATATGTTCCAAAATATAATTATAAAAAATATCAAATGATAATATATGACTTTATCAAACCGTGGGAAAGGTACTTGAAATACCATATATTTTGTTCTGATCCGATAAGTTTTTAGTGAAGAAATAAGTAACTGAATACTCGTATGTTTCAGCAGTTTATTTTGGTCAAATATTAGTAAGTTAATTAGTAAGTTAGGAACAGCAAAAATAAAAATGTTTTTTTTTAGTTAATAGAAAATATTAAATTAACCTGCTTAAATTAGCAAAAAATTTTGCTCGATAATTAATAGATTAAAAAAATCACAAAAAATGTAAAATTACAAAAAATCAAGGTTGGCAACCGAAACGAATAACGGTATAGGTATCGGTATTGGTATCGACTTTTTATTTGTTTCGGTATCGGTATCGGTAACGGTATTTTAATCATTTCGGTATCGGTATAACCGATACCGAAACATTAATAACGGTATATACCGGTATTATTGAAAAAATTTACAAATATATAAAAAAACGTTCTTAATTATAAAAGAAAACTCAATTTTATTAAATTTCTATAAAGGATAAGTATAGTTTATGGAAATGTTTTTATAATATGAACAAAAAACAATAAGTTATTAAAAATTTCTAATTGTGTTTTATTTTTTAAACACAAACATTTTTTTAAATCTATTAGGAACACAAGTTGATTCACTACAAATATTTTATATTTGTATTGAGATCATATAATAAAATAAAAAAAAAAATAAGTTTATAAAATTAATAAAAGGATTCTCTAAAAGAAACTGTAAATTCAATTAAAGGTTTAAGAAACCTGTTTATATATTAAATTATATTTACTAAATTTGTCACACGTTAGAGAATATTTATGAAGTTAAATAAATTAAAAACAATGTTGCCAATGCAAACTAAATGCTGATACCGCACTTTGAGTTAATAACACGATTTTCTATTAACAATGAATAATAAAGTTCAATTGTTTAACAATTTTGGAAATTTTGTATTAAAAAGATTTGTATTTTTGCTAAAAACGTAAAAAAAAACAATTTTTATAAAACCGATTCCATACCGGTACGACACCGGTATTAAGGGAAAAGGTTTTTGAATACCGGTATTTTTTGAAATCAAGAATTTCGGTATTGGTATCGGTATCGGTTGTCAATTTGCAAGGGTTTTGAAACGGATAACGGTATTATAACGGTATCGGTTGCCAACCTTGCAAAAAATAGATTTTTTTCGACTTTTTAACAGGGTTGGCAAGCAATATCGCTAAAATACCGTTATCGATTCAAAACCCTTTCAACTGAATACCGTTACCCCTAAAATACCGTTACCGAAATACCCGGAATACCGATATCCTTAAAATACAGTTACCGAAATAACTGAAATACCGTTATCCTTAAAATACCGATACCGAAATAAATGAAATATCGATAACCTTAAAATACCGTTACCGAAATACACGGAAAAGCGTTATCCGTAAAATACCGTTACCGTTATTTTTAATCTTGGTCACTGCACGTGGTTATTGAGTATTTCACACAAATTAAGTCAATTAATTCGTTTTGTTTTTATTTTAGTGTGGTTTTTGCAAAAAAAAAACATGCGGTATGTATCGAAATAACTGACTACCGTTATCCTTTAAATACCGTTACCGATATAACTGAAATACCGTTAACCCTAAAATACCGTTACCGAAATAACCCAAATATCGTTATCCTTAAAATACCGATACCGAAATAAATGAAATAGCGTTACCCTCAAAATACCGTTACCGAAATAACCTAAAATATCGTTACCCTAACCGATATTTTAGGTTATCGTTAACGATAACCGCATTCGTTTCGGTTACCATACATGCTTTTTAATGCGAATAAAAATTTATTCTTCTGAAATCCAATCCATTTATCCAACTATACATACCCCTCCTTCATCTTAACACGCAAGATATAATTTGAATAACATACATTTAAATTTAACTGTTCGTTGTCATTCATAAATCTGTGTTATCTTACACAGAGTTGAATAGAACCAGCTGCGATACTTTAAGAATTAAGGTTCAATGCAAAAACAGTAATAACAAAGGAAAACAATAGCATTGTTAGATTTCGTTGATGTTAGTCTAGTTAAGTTGTTGACATATTATATTTGTTTTCAACTTTAGCATAAGTAGACAATTATCAATGATTAACCCATCGAGGCCAACGACACTGATGATGGCTTTGTAGTGAAAGCCGAAAATACGTATTCTGTCCTGCTGGCCTTATCGAATTCTTTCAAAAAAAATTTTATTCTTTGTAATTTTCTTGTAAAAAATAAAATTAGGTTGTTCATAAGGGGTGTGCTATCTGTTGTATCGTCCTAACAAAAAACAGAGTTGTTAAAATTTTTATTTGTATTTAACAACGATTTTCTATTCAGTTTTCTATCTGTTGGCACACTCAAACATAGGACACTAAACATACGTAAAAATGTTGTATCGTGCTATTTTCAAATGTTGTATTTTTTCAATTTAATTTTTAACAACTCTGTTTTTTGTTAGGACGATACAACGATACAACAAATAGCACACCCCTTGTGAAAACCCTTAATATTATTTTCAAAAATTTACAATGTTATACTCTAGTTTCATTTCTAAGATCCACAAATATTCAGAAAAAAATTTTTGTCTCTCTTGGGTTATGATAACGAAGTCCCAGGTATGGTCAAAGACTGGATATTTGTTTTATAAATTTGCAAAACTCTAGTTTTGCATTTTTTAAAATTTTATTCAACAAAATGTAAAAAAAAGTGGTCAAAGCTTAGCAGTTTATTAAATACACCTTAGAGAATAATTCTACTGCAAACTATACATATCCCTCTTTTAACTTAACAGTGACGGCGTTTTAAATTTGAAAATTTTAGAGAAAAGTGTGATTTTGGCCAATAATTAAGATAAAAGTAATAATTTTTGTGGTTTTAGCTGGCTGTAACAAAATCACTTCCAATTTCTTTTAATTCTGATACAAGAGATTGTTTTCCGAAAATTATGTAAAACTCCGATAACGTTAACTCTCTCTTTACCAATGTCAAAAGTCAAATTTTTGAAATTTTTCGATTTTTCCTGGAAGTATATAAAAACAATGTGTTGTTTCTTCCGGATTTTGGTGAAAGTTGTCCAAATAATTCTGTTAACACCAAATTTTATACATAGTAATAAAAAAAATAGAAATCGAAATGACCCCAAATCTTTAAAATGTAAAAAGTGCCATTTGACATGAAAATCGATACCTTTAATTAAGCATTTTCTAGAAAAATAAATCAAAGTTAGCCTATTTGAGAGCATGGTGTCAAAATTACCCATTTTTTATATTAAATAGCGCTGATTTTAATGAAAAACTTTTAAGGTGGAACACACTAATAATGGGCAGCGACAGGCGCAGGGGATTTTTTGGTTATTGGAAGGTATTTTATAAAAATGACAATAAGATATAAGTTATTTGCCGACGTTGTAGTTTGTCGTTTTCGTTCTGTTCGAAGCCCAACAAAAATTAATTTTTTAATACATTTTCATTAAATCCCCTTTTCAAAAAACATAAATTGTAATATTTTTACGATAACAACCATTATGTTTAACCACATGTTTGCTAAAATAAAAAATTCTTGCACAATACACGCGGAGAATATCAGCAACAATAAATATTTGTATGATGGATGGATGTTGGAACAATAATAAACAGCAAGAGCAGTGCTCAACACATTCCTAATTGTAAGTGCAGGCATGCAACAATGAAAAGTTTTTTTTTTATAATTTTATTACAACATGATATGTAATATTAATACATTTTGTATGTGTATGAACGTAGATATTACATATTAATATTAATAATGTATGTACATACGTATAAATGAATGAATTATGATTGTAATACATGAAATGATTAGGCCTGCAATAGCAACAACAAATAATGTGTACATTGACTTTTGCAAAAATATTTTTTCATAAAATATTTATTTTCTCTACTGGAATTTATAGAACGGATGCATGTAAAATTTATTAAGAATAAGAATCCATCTAGTTCGTGAATAAACATGTGTATTCTGGAATTCTATATTTTCTATTTCTTTTTATTTTTGAGATAAATCATAGTTAGTCTATGTCTGACATATTGACAATAGGAACTATGCGTTGATGGTTTTTTTCTTTTTTACAATTAAATTCATTCATTGTTGTTATTTCGCATTAATGATGTAATGTTCCATTTCTTATTATCGTTTTGTTTTCTGAAGGCACTCCTTTTATTTTGAAATGATTTAAATGATGGGTTTAACTCAATTCTGCCAACCATTTTTTTATACTACTGCTACTTTTATCAAATTTTAAAACGAGTAAAAAGGTTAAAATCGGGCATGCCGACTATACAATACCCTACACCAGTCTGGTTAAAAGCCAACTAATGTTTGGATCCGAAATTGGAATAGGTTAAAATGGGGCTTGTGTCAAAATTTTCTATAATGTGAGTCAGCGCACCAAATTTCATTAAAATATCTTAATATTTGCGACCTGCAGTTTGTAACCAAGCCAATTTTGGGGGGACCCTTATATGGGCACTAGGTCTAAACATGGACCGATGTTCACCAAAATCAATAGGCTTAGTCCTTGGACCAACGTAGGTCTGTGTACCAAATTTCATCAAAATATCTTAATATTTGCGACCTGCAGCGTATAAAAAATATAATTTTGGGGGGACCCTTATATGGGCACTAGGTCTAAACATGGACCGATGTTCACCAAAATCAATAGGCTGCATTATTGGGCTAACATAGGTCTGTGTACCGAATTTCATAAAAATATCTTAATATTTACGACCTGCAGCGTATAAACAATATAATTTTGGTAGGACCCTCATATGGGCACTAGGTCTAAACATGGACCGATTTGAAACAAAATCAATAGGCGTCGTCCTTGGGCCGATATAAGTCGGTGTCCCATCAAAATATCTTAATATTTGCGACCTGTAGAGTGCGCACAAGAATGCATGGACAGACAGACAGACGGACGGACGGACAGACGGACATCGTTAAATCGAAATAAAACAAAATTCTAAGCCGATCGGTATACTATAAGGTGGGTCTAGGACTAATATTTTTTGGTGTTACAAACATCAGCACAAACTTATAATACCCTGACCACATAGTGGTGTAGGGTATAATGACCACATAGTGGTGTAGGGTATAAAAAACGTAATTCAAGGGTAGGGTCAATTAAGTCAATTAACTAAGGCTGCCATGACACTTTTTTTTTGACAAATTTGGGCACAGAAATGTTTACGATTTTTTTAAAAGAAAACAAAATAATTTATTACGGCATTTATGGTTTAAATTAACACTACATTATTTTTGCTTGCAAATGGTTACAATTAATTGAAAATTTCCTCACAGTATTGCAAAAATTTTAGGGGAATTTAATTTAAAAAATTAGTAAAAAAAATAAATGGTTATTTTAATGCCCTAAAAAGTATTTCAATTAGCTAATTCGTCGTCAGCTTGTTATTATTTTAGTTTGACCCAATGAACAGGTTTGAAAATATTGAGTTAGAAATGGACTGTATATCATGTGAATAACTTTTATCCGAAAACCGTTTCTCGATATCTTGCATTATATCTGAGATTTCCAGTATCGAATTTGATCTAGCTGCCAGTTTTCCATAAATAAATAAAAAAAAAACTTTTTACTTTATTTGTCGTTTTTCTCGATAGCGACTGATTAAATCGAAGTGGGAAATTGTAATGAACATATAAGTCATGCATGCCGATATTGTTGATAATAACGGACAGAATTATTGTTTATATGTTAATTCACGTCGCTTTTATACAACCCTATAAAACCTGTGTAATACATTAAATTGAATAAGGCCAGAATTAGTAAACTTTTGGTCGCAACTGTGATAACGATAGAATCATATTTAACACTATAGGATTTGACTATTAAAAAATTAAGAATTTTAAAAATATCAAAAACGGTTTAGAATTTTATAGAGTTTTACTAGTAAACGATAATAAAAATCTATATTTGAAAAGTTGCCTAAATTATAGCTGAAAATTATTTTTTTCCATCCAGTACCCAGCGTAGAAACGGTAATGACATATCATTATTTTTTGGAGTACCAGTAATGGCACCCACTTACCTTCTGTATTATTTTAAAACATATAATAATGAGTTACTGATAATGACTTATTTTTATCATTATTTCAAATAGAAAATAATTTTTTAGATTTTTTTGAAAATTTTTTGAAATCTATTTTTAGACTCAATATTTTTTAAACACTTGTAAGGATATATGTAACCACATATTTTTTGATTTTTTGTATGCTGACGAGTAAGCTTACTTGTGTGCAGCAGGTCAATTATGGTTTTATCTATTAAATATTACATGTCGATATAGCTCAGATGGTAGAGCTGTTGACTGGCAATTTGTAGACCCAGGTTCGATTCCCGCACCAGCAAATTTTATTTAAAAAAAAAATACAATAAAAAATATTTTTTTTTATATAATTTATTTTTTTGAAAATCTATTTTTAGACTCATTATTTTTGTCAGTACTGGTAAGCACATAGGTAACGATATATTTTTTGATTTTTCGTATGCTGGTGTGTAACGACAACTCATTATTTTTCGCGACATCGCCATATAAAGGTAATAAGAAATGTAATAACAAAAGTAACTAGTTACCATTACCAAGTATGTAGTTACATAACCACATATCTGGTAATGATTTTCTACACTGGGTAATTACGTAAACCAGCAATTCAAATAACTGTAATTGCAGTTAAAAACAAAAATTACTAATTAATACACAAACAACTGTCATGTAAAAACTGTGTTGTGTGTGAATTTACACTCAAAAAAGTTTTTTACATGACAATTGTTAGTGTAGTAATTGTTGTTTTTAACTGTAAATACAGTTGTTTTAATTGCTGTTTTACGTAATTACTGGAGAATCGTTTGGATTTTTTTTTCAAATTTCAAGTAGGGTAAAATAACTACACATTTTTTGTAATTGAAAAAAATATGTTTTTTTATTTAAATGTATACTTTTAATATCAACAAGAAAATTGACGGTATAAAAACCATTTTTACCAATTTTGTCAATTGTGTTAAAATTTCTGTAGTAAAATCTGTCAGTTAATTTTTTTTTGTCAGTTAATTTTAGTTATTTTTAATGCATTTAAAAATAGCAGAAAAATTTTCTAAAAATTAGTTAAAAATGATGCTGCAGAAAAAACTGCTAAAATTAGCAGATTATTTTTGCTATATATTAGTAATATAGGGACAGCAAATATAAAACCGTTAAATATACAGAATTTTAGTATATTTGAGTTAAATTTCTGTTGATGGAAAACAGCAAATTAACCTACTATAATCAGCAAAAAATTTTGCTAAATAATTAGTAGTCTAAAAAATCACAAAAAAATATTTTCGATCTTTTTTAATGCATATAAAAATGGAGCCTTTTAAAAACAGCAGTTTACAATTTTTTTAGCAATTATTTTTGATGATAGCAGAATAGACTGCTATTTGCGTCTACTAAATTTAACTTAAAAATAGCAAAAATTTTGCAGCTATAAGAGTTTATTTTTGCTATTTCTAGTCTACTCATATTTAGGAAAATTTTCTGCAGATTTTACAGTACAATTTGTAATTTTCAATTAACTAAATGTTAACTTAAATAACTAATATTCTGTAAATTTAACAGTTTAAATTTTGCTGTTTATATTTTACTAGTATTTAGAAAAAAAAATCTGCAATTTTTAGAAGGTTTGCAGAAGCAGCATCATTTTTAACTAATTGTTAGAAACTTTTTCTGATATCTTTACAGATTTATTTATATGAGTGCAGTTAAGTGACTGAAAATGACATTTAAAACAAAGGCGACAAAGACATTACATTTAAATAAATAAAAAAGTTGTAGTACAGTGTTGTTTTAACAACATAGAGACCAGCTGCAATTTATATTGTAATTAATGTGAATTTTATCAATTTAAATTTAGTAGGTTTGAGGTTAAGAAGAAGAATAAACCTTTTTCTCTAAAAATTATAAACACATTAATTTACAAATCAGACTAGATCTAGTTTCTGCCTTTTTCATGGAAAGGCTTCATAAGTGATTTTCGATTAAATTGTAAAAAAAAAATAACAGAAGGCTGAATAGGAAAGAAAAACTATGAATTAGCTACCTTGCATTCAAGGCCTTACTTGGGTCTAATGGCTAAGCTGTCGCACCTTTGTATAGTTACGTTTGTAATGTAGGAATAGGCACAGGTTCGATTCCTACAGATATGGAATCAAGCTTCATATGAAAACATGTCTGAAATTTCCTAAATTTCAATTTATTAATAAAAGCGATAAATTACTTGAGAAAATAAAAATTCTGATTCCCATATTGCCCATATCTTGGGCCCGGGGTTGCCACTTATGTGAAATATTTTAAATTTTGGTAAACAATCTGCTAATTTGTAGATTTATCTGATGTACCAAATTCAGTACTTACATATTTAACGGAAATGAAAATATTGAGTATCATACATTCAGAAAATTGAACGACTTCGGTTCACTCTAATAAGTGAATATTTTTGCACATACATATACTTCCATTTCCAATACGTCAATACGTGAGTGTTATATATAAAAAGGCAAAAAGATTCTTATAGATCAGCACTGATTAGCTTATGAAATTCTGGATCGTTGAAGATCCACAATTTCTTTGTAATGACTTTTTTTATACAATTGACATCAAGTTTTCTTTAAATGTAGTATATTAATACGTAAATTTACCCTACGGGGAATTAGAAGTCAATTGCCCTCCAAGGACCTATCCCGTGACCGGTCAACCGAAGGCATATTACTTAATTAGTACAAATATTAACCAAAGAGAATGACTTAATTGTCTAAGTATTTTCTGATTCGTTACTTTCACTGTTGCTTTTAAAAAACTTGACCGGTACCGAAATGAAAAACAAAATTCGCGGCATATTTTTTAAAATATTTTTTTATTTATTTTACTCTTTTATTTATTTTTAACTTTTTTTTACGATTTGCTTATTTTAGCTCTTATTTTTTATAATTTTTTGCTAAAAAATTTTAAGTTTTGTATTTTCAACGTTTTTTTAATGTTAAAGCTGTTTTAGTTTTAACAATTGGTATTTCATTTAATTTTCTTTTTAACCTAAGGGCAATTTTTTAAATTTTTATTTATATTATTAGAGTTTTTGAGGTAATTTTATAGTTTTTAATTGATTTTTTAATTTAATTATGGCCAACGCAAAAAAACGAGTCAATTGCCATTAAAGGACCTATCCTGTGACCGGTCAATCAGGGGCAAACTGAAGGCACTTGCACTATATTTGTATGTGGGTTAGTGTTTTTTTCTATTTTTTTCTTTTCCATTTTTTTTTATTTGCTTGTAGTGTTTGTGTTTTCTTTTTCTTTTTTATTTCAACAGAAACGAAAAATATATAATTTTACCATTAGCCAGCCATCACGCATAATCAACATTAGCTCAGACGGTAGAGCGTTTGCCTTACAAGCAGGAGGTTGTGTTATCGAGCCCTACTTCGACGCCAAGTAGATTATTTTTAATTCTTAATTTTTTATTAGTTTATTTTTAGACGCACCACCTTACTGTCACAAGGTGTCTAAACTGTGGCAATTGGTCATTTCCAATGACAACGCCATGTTAAAGTGATATGTCTCTTTCAAACAAAAAGACCGATCTACGACCGGTCTCCGCCCCCTTGGGAGCTATCCTGCGTGTCATCTGGGACTAGGGATGCCAATCGGGATTGATATTTGAAAATCCCGGGATTCGGGATTTTGTATGAAATCCCGGGATCCCGATCTCGGGATTCCGGGATTTTCGGGACTACAAGATTTTTCGGGATCCCGGGATTTTACGGGATTTCGGGATTTTGGGATTTAAATTTTCCTTTATTTGTAAAAATGTTTATGTTATGTAACTAATTTTTGTAGAGAATAAAGCGTTTTATAATTATTTAATAGTTGTTAATTAATAATGTGGTACATTTTATGAATATTGAAACATCTGTCAGAAATTGACAGTGGTACAAAAAACCAAGTACCTGCATACCACTGGGTAACCGCGATGTTAAAAATAAATGACTGGCAGAACACTCATTTGGGACGCTTTGCCAGCGTTTGCAAAAATCGTTTTGCCAGTATTTGTTTTACAAAACATCACGGCAGGGCCAAAAAAACATATGAACTTTTTTTTAAATTTTATTTCGGAAAATATAATTCCAAACCACCTATTTATTGGTTTTGGCAGCGTTTTTCCAAAGTTAAAAATTGTGTTTCTCCAGTACTTTTCCGGCGCTTTTGAACTGCCGGTCCTTTTGTCTATTGACGTTATCATATTGGAAATGGGAAAGAAATTTTTGTCAGTACCTGTACCACCTCCCGGTGAAAAATGTTCATATACGCTCAAACATATTCATATATGGTTTATGTATGGACACATATGAACAAATATGGATTTTTTTTGAACATATATGTATTTTATATGAACATATATGGAAGTATATGTGATTCCATATATGGAAGAAATTTCATATACAGACATATATGGAAGCATCTGTTATTTCATATACCCGAGTAAAAACAGTTACATATAGTCGTATAAAATGCGATTAAGTTATATCTGTATAAATATACTGTTTCATCCGAAAAATGGCCTGATGTAATTGTATCAGTTGTTTATCAGTTTTTATCTAATTGTATTAGTTTAGATCTCAACTAATAAAATTATACATTATTCAGATGAAATTATATCCAATTTTTGACCTGATATAATTTTAGCGGTTTATATCTTATGGTATCTATTTAGATCGTAGTTGGTACAATTTTATATAAATAAAATATATTTGTATACGACATTTGCTTTATATAATTGTATCAAAGTTTAAAATCAGATATAATTGCATCAGGTCAAAATTCAGATATAGCTATATAACTTTGTATAGTAATGTATCTATTTGGATCTAAACTAATACCATGCGACATAAACCCATAAAATTGTATCAGGTCAAAAATCAGATAAAATTTCATCTGCTTAGTATATAATCTAATCAGTTAAGATCTAAACTGATACAATTAGATAAAAAGTGATAACCAACTGACACAATTATATCGGGCCATTTTTCGGATGAAATGGTATATGGATCACATTAAGTTATATATTACCATAAAAAGCTCCATATTAATTTTTTTTAATAGGGTATGGAAATGGCACTCATATATGGACAAATATGAAAGTATATGTTATTCAATTTATGCAAAAGGGACTTGTATATGAACATATTTCGAAGAATACATTTTTCCATATATGTAAAATGAACTCATATTTGGATAAATATGGAATTATATTTAATGCCATGAATAAAAAAAGGAACATATGTAGCGCCTAATTTGAATGTCATACATAAATTTATATCTATCGTATAACCTTATAAGGACAGCAAAGTTCGCATGTATTCGCATATATTTAATAAATGTATATGTTCATATATGTCCATTTATGAACATATACTTAGGTGTTACCTCATTTTTCGGATCCATACATATATGGTTGAACCATAAATGTTCATATATGGACATTTTTCACCGGGCTGTTAAAATACCTTGCCATCGCTTTCCCGTTTGTATTTTTCTGGCTGGGATAATATATGAAACCTGTAATTAAGTACACTTGCGCCCAGTATTTTTTGAGCAGATTTTAAAACAGATTCGTTGCGATAACCTTAACCACGTGTAATCGTGTAATTACAGCACCAAAGTTATTTTCTTTATCAAATGTTTTCATGGAAGAATTCAAACTTACAGTCCCAGCCAAAATTAGGTTTCAGAAATCGAATTTCCCTTGGAAGAATAAATCGATAAAATAAGAAACAAACTTGATTTTTCGCATGAATTACTCAAAAACTTAATATTGTTTACCAAAATGTCAAATTTTTCTGGAAAGTCTTTGCATAGTTTACTCGAATAATCTACTTAATTTATAATTTTACCAATATCTTGGCATCAATTTCTTGTCAATATGAGAAAATTCAAGAAAAAACGTAGGTAATCTAAAATTGCTCACTTTGTTTATTTGCGTTTATATTAATATTAAAAAATAAGAAAATCCCGGGATTTTTGAGAAATAATCCCGGGATTCGGGATTTTGCCAATCCCGAAAATCCCGGGATTTCGGGATTCGGGATTTCCCGTTTGGCATCCCTATCTGGGACCGGTCCCTTTCCCCGTAGGTTACCTACTGATAAGGTTTGATTACCAATGTAAATGATTAAATTTTATTACTCACCATTATAGTTGGTAATTCCTTTATGGTTGGTGATCGTGATGAAGGTGGTGAAGATTTATCGCCTTTGGTGTAAAACACTTGTGATATACTACGAAATATTGTGCGAACACCGGCAGAATCATAAACAGCATCCGCAGTAGTCATTGTAATAATTTACAAATTATATTTCTTTTTATTTTTCCGATATTTTACAATCATTTAAATTAGAATATTAACATTAACAAATATAAGTAATGATCATGGATTTTAATTTATTCGCAATTATGAAGTAATTATTTTATTACAAATTAATTTATGTAATTTTTTTTTAATTATGTAATTATATTTTTTAACACGTTGCTCAAGCCCATCAATTATAAACAAGTTAACAATAATGACTTAATTTGTTATAAATATATTGTATTTCTTTTTTATTTTTTTCTTCCTTTTGGTATTATACAATTGTAACACTTTTCCTTCTTTTGCCATTAATTAGTAAAGTGTTAATATTTTTCTATTTTGTTGTACTTTATTTTTATACACCAGTTATTTTATTTGTTTTTATTTGCTATCGTGTTGTGGTTACCTTCGCCGTCGTCATATCTACTATGCTTGTTGATTGTCGATAAGTTTCTGACAGTAAAAGAATATATATTTTTAAAATATTTCTACAAATTTTTTTTTCTACGCAAATTGATTAGTCTATGTTTTGGTTAGTATTGTTTTTGTATTTAATTATACTTGAGTTAATTGATAACATGTTGCAATATTGTACAATTTTATTGCCGTAAATATTACCCTACAATCACTATGTACTAATTGTAAGATTTTTAGTAACTTTGAGAATTTTTGTTACAAAAACAGGTAAACGACGATATTCAACAATATTTGTCCATTTTGGAAAATTTAATATATTACCAATTTCACAAGATCAAATATTAAATGTTACATCCGCACTCTGTACATTATTTTATTTAGATGTTTTTGTACATTTACAAATATAAAATTTTATATTTTGTTGGAATAATTGTAAAAAAACCAACATGTTATGAAAAAGATATTACAGAAAGATAAAATAAAGATGTTTTTATGAGTCTTTTAAAACGAAAGACGTGTCTCACTGGCACTGCGTCGAAATGGAACAACTTCTTTAACTTGTCCAAAAAGTGTGGTGTGGTTAAATATTGTCCAAATTAACGTTTATTTTTACTATATTGTTTAATAATTTATTGAAATTTAAAAAATGCTAGAAATTTTAGTGTATCAATAGAATTCTTTATGAACAATTTAAAAACCATTAAATTTTTATAAAAAATTCAGAACTATAGTTCTGCATTTTAAGTGTTATACTTAACTAAAGAGCTAACAAGCTAACAAGAGCTCAAAAGTTGTAATAAGGACTTTAAAATTCACAAATATTTTACACATATTTGAAATCTAGAATCACAGCAAAGCTACATTTACAAATGGTCCTGTCAATTAAAATGAAGCGAAAAACATTTCATTGTAATTTCGCAAGAATTCCAAGCGAAAAACCATTTTTATTATATGGAATTTGACAGCTTTTTCACAAAGTTAGGGCCAAAAAACTTATTTAAAAAAATCCAGATCTTTTAGCGTGTTACTCGGCTTCATTATAGGGAAAATATTCGTCGAACATTGTCTGCCTCACACAAATATTCAACTGACATTCTCACGATATCTCGAATACGGTCGATTGCCAGATTCGAAATCAGCGTAACATAGTTTATTATAAAATATGTATTGTAAGAGGAAATTCTTCAAAAATATAAAATCTATTGAAAAATTTTTTATTTTTTTTATAAAGAGAAGCAACACTCAGGAAATTCTTCCTATTAATTAACGTGTTGCTTCCTTTGGAAAGGGGATAGAGAAGAAGTGAAAGGTGGTGAAAGATAAAGGGCTTCAAATATTCTATATTATTTATTCTTGCGTTACTTATTTTTGCATCAGTATATTTTCCTAACAAATACTTCACAGAGTTTTTGCTTTCCAAATATTCTATACCTTCAAGAATGAAAAGACGATAGCTTCGGGGGTTTTTCCAATTCCCCATCATCAGTGGAGGCATTACAGCAATTATAAAACAATGCTATTTCATATTAAGCACAATTGGCTAAAGCAGCCAGACCTGGAGCTTAATCATTACATTTTGTAATTAATTACACATGCAATTACACAATTACTTGTATTTAATTGTTCAATTACACCACTCAATTGTAAAAATGTCAATTACAATTATATTTTATGGGAAAAAAAAACAATGTCAATGTCTTTATGCCTGGCCACACCCATCCCGCCTATCCCAGCGAATTTTTTTTTTTTTTTGCAAAATTTTAACAAAAAATTTTTATAATTCTAAATGTAATTTGTAATTGAAAATTTTGAATTACAAGTACATGTAAAGTAACTGAGTTTTTTTATTTTAATTACATTTATTTGTAATTGAAATGTAATTGAAATCCTCCAGGTCTAACACCAACTTGGTAAGAATACCCTACGGGGAATGAGGAGTCAATTGCCCTCCAAGGACCTATCCCGTGACCGGTCAACCGAAGGCATATTACTAAATTAGTACAAATATGAACAAAAGAAAATGAATTAATTTTCTAATTATTTTCTGATCCGTTATTTTCACTGTTGCTTTTAAAAAAAACTTGACCAATACCGAAATAAAAACAAAATTCGCGGCATATTTTTAAAAATATTTTTTATTTATTTTACTCTTTTATTTATTTTTAACTTTATTTTTTCACGATTTACTTATTTTAGCTCTTATTTTAAATTTCTATAATGTTTTGCTAAGAAATTTTAAGTTTTGTATTTTCAACGTTTTTTTAATGTTAAAGCTGTTTTAGTTTTAACAATCGGTATTTCATTTAACTTTTCTTTGTAACTTAAGGGGAATTTTTTAAATTTTTATTTATATTATCAGTTTTGAGGTAATTTTCTAATTTTTAATTGATTTTTTAATTTAATTTTGGCCAACGAAAAAAACAAGTCAACTGCCATTAAGGGACCTATCCCATGACCGGTCAATCGGGGGCATATTCAAGGCACTTCCACCATATTTGTGTGTGTGTTAATGTTGTTTTCTTTTCTATTTTTTTTTTCTTTGCCATGTTTTTTTTATTTGCTGTGTGTGTGTTTGTTTTTCATTCTCTTTTTTATTTGAACAGAAACGAAAAACATAACTTAACCATCAGCCAGCCATCACGCATAAGCAACGTTAGCTCAAACGGTAGAGCGTTTGCCTTACAAGCAGAAGGTTGTGTTATCGAGCCCTACTTCGACGCCAAGTAGATTATTTTTAATTCTTAATTTTTTATTAGTTTATTTGAAAAGCTATTTTTAGACACACCACCTTACTGCCACAATGTGTCTAAACTGTGGCAATTGGTCATTTCCAATGACAACGCCATGTTAAAGTGATATGTCTCTTTCAAACAAAAAGACCGATCAGCGACCGGTCTCCGCCCCCTTGGGACCTATCCTGCGTGTCATCTGGGACCGCTTACTTTCCCAGTAGGGTAGTAGCAAAAAGACATATTTATTTATATATTGTTGAATAACGCAATCAGCTAGAACCACAGTGCGTATGATCAACATCATATTTATCATACGTACTGTGGTGCTGATTGCATTATTCAAAAAATTTTACATTTTTAAGAATCTCCTCTTACAATAAATCTTTTATAATAAACTATGGTACGCTGAATCTAAATATGGCAATTCAACTTATTGAACTGTTTTTGCAGTTTTCAACAAAGCTCTCAAATCCTGAATCATATTGTTTCTTTAAAAATTATAAATCTAGATAAAGTTACCTTTTATTTGAGCATTATCACCCCAGTAAAAAATTTAAATTAAAACAATCTTATACTGCATTAACATAGGTTCTAATTTATTTTCTACAACCATTTCTTTTTTTTTTTTCTTGCGAGAGACTAACATCGCAAACTCGACTCAGAATTTGATGCTGAAGATCTACGCATATTATTTTTGGAAGTTACAAACATCAGAGCAAACTCAATATACCCAGAAAAAATATGGTAAGGACAGATCATTATCGTATAGATTACCAATTAATGATGGGTCATAACCTTTAAATATATTTTGTATTATAATACAAAATAATGACTTATTGATAAAAAGTTATAGAGGTATGTAAATAAAGTAATTACTTACTGATAATTGATTAAATAAGTACCAGTTTAGAATTTTTTTATATTAATATTATACAGTGGGCGAAATAATGATAGGTTCACTTAGGAAATTGCGGATAACTTCAGTAGCAGTTGACATATTTGAATTTTTTCCTCCATAGCGTAGTAGAGGTAATTGTTAGTCAGAACTGTTCTAAATGGGCGCTACTATTTCGTGTTTTTGTATTTTTGTAATTCTTTTCATCATGAATACCGAAATAAATATAGGTTCAGTGATGCTTACAGCGGTGTTTTTGTTACAGATTATAAAATCTTCTTCTTTGCTATAGTTCTAATCACTATAAATAAATTAAAAGCTTGAATGTTAAAAAAAGCACAACATACATTGCTTTGCTATTGAAGGAGCTTCAGTCAAAGCAACAACTATAACATAGAGAAAAATAATAGCTTTGTTAAAAACATGTCATTTTCTTTGTAAGATGAAATAAATAAGAAAAAATGATTGAGTTTACTTCTCCAAATATTTTTCACTTTGAAAGTTAACACGCGCAGAAAAAACATTAGGCACCAACAATGAATTTTGTAAAAGCAATCACATTTTCTTTTAAATTGAAATTTTATTCCCAACAATTCTTTTGTTTGAAATATTTGTAACTCGTTTGTAAATTGTTATCTTTCATATAAAAATTGTTTAAAATAAAAACTCAAAGTTACAAAAAAATTTTTTTTTTTGGATTTACAAATTTCTCTGTTGGTGCCTTTTTAAAAAGTTTATTTTTTGTATTTACAAATTTGGTATGAGAAAAGTGTTTAAAAATTTAATTAAAATTTTGTAAATTCTTCTATTTATATACAAAAACTTTTTTACCTCTACTATTTTCTTGAGCTTAAGGTTTGGTTTTTATTTATAAAAAGTTTTTTAAATAACAATTAATTAACATTTTAATTGTTATTTCCTGAAGATGCTACACATTGGAGTAGCGAAATATCGAAAATAAAAAACTTTTTATAAATAAAAACCAAACCTTAAGCTCAAGAAAATAGTAGAGTTAAAAATTTAAAAAGAAGGTTAAATAAACGAAAAGAATATACAAAAACTAAAATCTACATTATAACCTAGAGAGAACCCCATAAAATAAATCTGATGAAAGTGTTTGGTTGCACTTGAAAATGCATTAATTGTCAACAACTGCTTCTGGAAAAGTTTTTTTCATTTTTTTCTCTATTTCTTGTAAAATAAATTGTAAATTCAATTTGGAATTTGTCATATTTGATCTTAAAACCGAACAAAAATAACACTAAAAATTTATAATTTTAAAATTTAGAGGCTAGCACGTTGGACTGTTACACACAGGTTTGCGGGTTCGATCCCCAGAGACTGAAAGAAAATACATATTGTGTGATTTTTCTACCCCACCTTCGGTGTTCTTATAGCACTTATTTCCACCGAAGTAAAATAATATAACAGAGCTAAGAACCACACAGCTTCAACAAAGTTCACCATTTCACCAATAGATGGCACGCAACAACTGTTCTAAGATTCCACACCTCGCAGAGTTGTCATATTTGAAGCCCTTCATATATCACCACCTTTCATTTCTTCTCTATCCCCTTTCCGGAGGAAGCAACACGTTAATTAATAGGAAGAATTTTCTGAGTGTTGCTCCTCTTTATAAAAAAAAAAAAAAAAGATTTTCCTGAGTGTTGCTTCTCTTTTAAAGAAAAAAAGGATAACCGTGGGTCTCTTTAACTTTAACTTAACTATTAAACAAAAGAAAATGTTAAAAAATTGTATACAAAACAACAACAATTTGTTGGGTTAACTACACTGTGAGACAAATGGTAGGGGTCAGTGATCGGGAAGGGTTCAAACTACCGGGGAAAGTTATATCAGTAAAAAAAGAAGTTATACGTGTCCCGGCGTTTCGCTGGGTCAACCCTAGGAATCGAGATATATCGATTTGACCTTTGGTGGTCTTTTTTTGACATAACTCGAGAACCACTAGTCCGATTTTGCTCAAACAATTTTAAAAAAATTCAAAATTACAATTCCTTTAATCTGTTCATATAACGTTTTTCTATATACTCAACAGTTTTGCCGGTAAAAATAAATGTATGAAGAAAAAAATATTTTTTGCCTAAAATATTAAAAAAAAGTAATAAACAAAGGTTATTGATTTTTATGGTAGCGGTAACAAACATTTATTTTTATCGGCAAAACTGTTGAGTATATAGAAAAACGTTATATGAACAGATTAAAGGAATTGTAATTTTTAATTTTTTTAAAATTGTTTGAGCAAAATCGGACTAGTGGTTCTCGAGTTATGTCAAAAAAAAGATATATCTCGATTCCTAGGGGTGACCCAGCGAAACGCCGGGACACGTATAACTTGTTTTTGACCGATATAACATTTCCCGTTGGTTTCATCCCATCCCGATTTTGACTGTCGCATAGTGCTATTAGTTAACGCTTAAACCTGCAGTATGAGACCCACCGTAAGTTGTTATTTTCTATAAACTAAAATTTACTACCCATTACTTTTGCGACATCGTAATTAAGTGAGTAAATAAGCTGGTAAGTAGTTGAAAGCCTGTTTTTGCTCATACTGGTATTCAGATAAAATTATAAGCTTTCCTTCACAAAAAAAGGTTATAATATTTTCGCTATATTTTAGCTTTTTCTGAGACGAAACATTTTTGCTATTTTTTGCTAATAAAAAATTTCACAAGACTCTAAAATAAATATGTAATTTTTTCGGGAGTGTAATGGAACCATATTAGGCGAAGTTGAATTAAGGAATAGAGCGATATCATGCAAAAACATTGGAGTACCTATCCATGTTTAATTTACGTCAACTTTTGAAGAGTACAATCTCTCTTAAGTTTGTCAGTTTCTAAACTCATCGTACCCAACTTAATCAAATTAAAAATATTTCAAATAAATAAAAAAAACTCAAAAAATAGCAAAAAAAAATAAAACAAAAATAATTAAATAATTTCGAAAATAAAGAAAACGAGTAAAAAGGTTAAAGTCGGGCATGCCGACTATGCAATACCCTACACCGGTATGGTTAAAAGCCAACTAATGTTTGGATCCGAAATTGGAATAGGTTAAAATGGGGCTTGTGTCAAAATTTTCTATAATGTGAGTCAGCGCACCAAATTTCATTAAAATATCTTAATATTTGCGACCTGCAGTTTGTAACCAAGCCAATTTTGGGGGCACCCTTATATGGGCCCTAGGTCTAAACATGGACCGATATTCACCAAAATCAATAGGCTACGTTATTGGGCTAACATAGGTCTGTGTACCAAATTTCATCAAAATGTCTTAATATTTACGACCTGCAGCGTATAAACAATATAATTTTGGTAGGACCCTTATATGGGTACTAGGTCTAAATATGGACCGATTTGAACCAAAATCAATAGGCGGTGTCCTTGGACCAATATAAGTACCAAGTTTCATCAAAATATCTTAATATTTGCGACCTGTAGAGTGCGCACAAGAATGCATGGACAGACAGACGGACGGACGGATGGACGGACGGACGGATGGACGGACGGACAGACGGACATCGTTAAATCGAAATAAAAAAAAAATTCTGAGCCGGTCGGTATACTATAAGGTGGGTCTAGGACCAATATTTTTTGGTGTTACAAACATCAGCACAAACTTATAATACCCTGACCACATAGTGGTGTAGGGTATAATAAAAAAGGGTAAATATTGGCTAATTTAATTAAATCAAATATGGGTGTACTAGTTTAAAAAAAATTAAAAAATTTTTTGGTAAATAAACAAAAGGTAAATCACTTGTGGTTACTGCCTTGAGATTTTTAAAAATTTTTTATAGAATTTTTTTAAGTACTCCCAAATTTTACATTTTTTTATTGTTATTTTCATTCCAATTTTTTTTTTTTGCAAATTTGCGACGGATTTTATAAATAATATTTTTCACATACATTTCTTTCAGTAATTTTTTTTGTTTTTTAAATTTTTTTTTTATCGGAATATACATTAATTGCAGTAAAGGAATTAAATGCGCTAAAATCCTAAAACTTATTTAATAAATTGTGAAAAATAATCAGTTAGAGGCATGTCCCTATCCAGATTTAATTCTTGCCTAAGGAATTCGTCAGGAGACGACACACAAAATTAAATCATGGACAAAAATCAAAAAAAAATAAAAAAAACTCTCTCTCCACTCTTTCAATTTTTGCCCAATCGTAATATTGGATCAAAGCACTGTGCGACGTTTTTAGAATTTCTCGAAATATCTGTTAAGTTAGATTACAAACTCAATGACAATTTCTTGTTATCGTCTAGGAGCGTTTTTAAACAGTTAAAATATCACAGAAGAAACAGAAACAACATCAAAAATTTACCACAATTTGTTTCGTCATCTTCCAACCTACTACTCTGTTGTTTTGACAGATCTAGCATATATAAACAACAATAGAAAATAATAGGGGTGTTCATATAAACTCGTATTCTACTCGTAAACGGTGTAAATCTGGAATATTTATGAGTTTAATGTCAAACTCCATACATAAAAAATATAGTTTGTATTTATACAAGTTTTACAAAGAATTTACGAGTTTATATGAAAATCCCTAATATGTTTTATAAAGTATGAGTAACATTTAAATTTTCACAAGCACGTGCATATTAGTTTTTTTAATTTATTTTTATCGGGATATACATTAATTGCATTAAAGGAATTTAAAGTTGCTAAAATCCCAAAACTTATTTAATAACTTGTGGAAAATAATCTGTTGAAGGTATGTCCCTATCCGTACATACATTTTTGTGTTTCTGTATGGTTAAACTAAGTCGCTTACTACCAACAATCTGCTTTTGCATTTCTCAGACGGGCTTTTCTACCAAACTTTTTTATATTATCACTTTAACGATTTAAACTGAAGCTATTACTCACTTATCACGAAGTACACTTCATTGTTAATAAAACTTGTAGGTTTTTTTTAATTTCTTGTATCTCCTCATTTTCTACCACTTGTCTTACGCAAAATTCTTAATTTGTATATTATTATAAACAACAAAATTAGTTAAACATGATAATTTGTTTATGCTCTAATTATTCACTTAAGAAGTTGTTGTTAATGTTAGACAAATTTTAATCAATTACTTAATTATTTATTTTTTATTTTTTTTATTTTATTATTTTAAAGGATTTAATGTATTTTGTTATGGCCCTGAATACGATTTTCTTTGTTGAAAACCTTGTCAATTGTTTTATTTTATGTTATGAGTGTTGTTGTTGTTTGATTATATGTTGTATTAAAAACTAAATTTGTATTTTTCGTCTGATAGTTATTGTTTTTTTTTTGTTTATTTAATTCATTTAACTAATCGATAACTACGAAAATGTTTACAACAGCAAAAAAATTGCTTTGTTTTTGCTCAGTAGACACAAACAAAACCAACCTTCAGAAACCAAGGGAAACCAACAACAACAACAACTGCTGAATGACTACATGCACGAGGGTTATAGTAAATAGTTGGAAAACATTTTGTAATTCAAAAAATAGTTCTTATTGTTTGTAAATAGTGGTATTAGATGAGAGATGTTGATTCCATAAAAAAATCGATACACTACACAACAAAATTGAAAATTACCCAGTCAGAAAAATATAAACGCGAAAGCGATGGCAAAGCACTTTAATAGGTGGTACAAGTCCTGGCAAAAAGTGCTTTCCCATTCGGCGGAAGCGCACTGGAGAAACAAAATTTTTGAACGTTGACAAAACCAGTAAATAGGTGGTCTGGAAATATATTTTCCAATTAAATTAAAATTTAAAAAAAGTTCAAATGTATTTTTTGGTCCTACCGTGGTTTGAACACAGGCCGTCAGATTAGCAGACGACAGCTCTACCCACTGAGCTAAACACATAAATAAGTGATAACAACTGGACAACTACTGGCTGTGCTAAAATGCTAGCACTGGCAAACAATTTTTTTGAACAAATATACCAGCGTTGGGAAAGCAAAAAAAAGTTGGTCTTAAAGGAGCTTTTCCAGAAACAAAAAATTGGTTTTATGGAACAAAAAAAATTTACATTAAAAAAAATAAAAAAAAAATGTTTCCTTGCCACCGGATTTGAACTCGGAACCGTCTGACTACAAACCTTTTTTAACGAAGCGTCAGCATTTTATAAAATCACTGCTTTACCAGTGAATTGACTTTTTTACAGCTGGCAATTTCTGACTAGGTAGCACTGGATAACCACTGGTTGCAAACCTTAGCACAGCAGTCTAAGCCCATCTTTGCCAGTGGTTTTTTTTATAAACCACCGAAATTTTTGTAAAACAAATACTGGGAAAATGCTTTTTGCAAACGCTGGCAAAGCGTCCCTAATGAATGTTCTGCCAGTCATTTATTTTTAACACCGCGGTTACCCAGTAGTATGCCAGTGCTTGTTTTTTTGTACCACTGGCGATTTCTGACTGGGTAGTTTCAATTATAAAGTTCCTTGAAGCAATTACTTTTTAAATTTGTTTTTGTATAAAGGTCTGTATGGAAATATAGATTCTTGCTTATAACACTATACAACACCATTAAAAACCTCCTGCTTCAATACATATTTTTTAATAAACTTTGGTCTGCTTAGTCTATTTCAAAATAATATGAGCTTTTATATAGCTTTTTTTATAACTTTTTACTTAATTAACATAAAAAAACATAAAGTTTATTTAAAGATTATGGGACATATGCATAATCACTTTTAAAATTTATAAGTGACTTACAAAACAAATGTTTATACAAAATTCATTTTATAAGCGTGTTATAAGGTTTTCAAATTATTATGCATAAACACTAATAAATGTACATAAATAAACCTTGAGTATAATCATGACGGTGGGTGTTCAAGGACATTTTACTGGTGAGGCAGGGAAATTTAAAATTACCGTTTATTAGTTAAATCCTTATAAATTTCACACTTGCCAATCAAATTTGCGCTTTTCTTCTCATACATAGACTAGACATTTGAATTTTGAATTTTTTTATTTTCCGTGTAATTTCAGTTATGGGAATTTTGCGGGATTTCACCAGACTTTATTTTAATAATTTTATCCTTCTGTCTTATATGTGTATAAGATTTGAAAGTGTTATTTGAAGTTAAAAAATACAATATCAATTTATTTTGTTCATTGTTGAAAACAGTAACACAATTTTAGATTATTTCCTTTATTTTTATAATGATATTTTAACGGTAAAGGCGTTTCAGCTATTTTAGTAACGGTATTTGGATGGAAACGGAATTTCATTTATTCCAGTTGCGGCAGTTATTTCGTAATGGTAGTTTAAGTGTGACCGTATTTTAGTTATTTCTGTGGATACCGAATAATGTTTTAATAAATATCCCAGCAAAAAAATTGGAAGTAATGCTTTACAAAACACTTCTTTCACTGCTTCACAAGTATCCGTTAGCGTATTTTTACTACTTTTTTAGAAGTTATTCTGAAGAACTTCAAAAAATCACTTTTTTTATTGCTTCCAAAGTATCCGTTAGTATATTTTAACAGCTTTTTTAGAATTACTTCTGAACAACATCCCAAAAATCACTAAAGTATTCCTTCTAATTAGTTATTGCTCTAAAAGTGATCCTAAAAAGTGATTTTGGTATTATTTGGCATTTCCACACAGACGGTTGCAGGTTCGGTTCCCGGCGGGACCAATATTTTTTTATATTTTTTTTTATTTTTTTTTATATTATTAATTTTTTTTAATATCTATAATTAATTTATTTAAATTCACTATTTCTTTACGGTGGGTCTCATTCTGCAGGTTTAAACTTAGGTTAATAGTTAACCCAAAAATTTGTTGTTGTATTGTGTACATTTTTTTGACATTTTATTTTGTTTTTAGTTAAGTTAAAGTTAAACCTACAGTATGAGACCCACCGTTATATTTAAAATTTTTAAAAATATGTTTATATAAAACGAGTAAAAAGGTTAAAGTCGGGCATGCCGACTATACAATACCCTACACCAGTCTGGGTAAAAGCCAACTAATGTTTGGATCCGAAATTCGAATGGGTTAAAATGGGGCTCGTGTCAAAATTTTCTATAATGTGAGTCAGCGCACCAAATTTCATTAAAATATCTTAATATTTGCGACCTGCAGTTTGTAACCAAGCCAATTTTGGGGGGACCCTCATATGGGCACTAGTTCTAAACATGGACCAATGTTCACCAAAATCAATAGGCTTTTTCCTTGGGACAACATAGGTCTATGTACCAAATTTCATCGAAATATCTTAATATTTGCGACCTGCAGCGTATAAACAGTATAATTTTGGTAGGACCCTTATATTGGCACTAGGTCTAAACATGGACCGATGTTCACCAAAATCAATAGGCTGCGTTATTGGGCTGACATAGGTCTGTGTACCAAATTTCGTCAAAATATCTTAATATGTACGGCCTGCAGCGTATAAACATTATAATTTTGGTAGGACCCTTATATGGGCACTAGGTCTAAACATGGACCGATGTTCACCAAAATCAAACTTGTTCGTCCTTGGGCCAACATAGGTCTGCGTACCAAATGTCATCAAAATATCTTAATATTTGCGACCTGTAGAGTGCGCACAAGATTGCATGGACAGACAGACAGACGGACGGACGGACAGACGGACATCGTTAAATCGAAATAAAAAGAAAATTCTAAACCGATCGGTATACTATAAGGTGGGTCTACGACCAATATTTTTTGGTGTTACAAACATCAGCACAAACTTATAATACCCTGACCACATAGTGGTGTAGGGTATAAAAACGAGTAAAAAGGTTAAAGTCGGGCATGCCGACTATACAATACCCTACACCAGTCTGGTTAAGAGCCAACTAATGTTTGGATATAGAAGTTAATATAGAAGTTAGTATTCTTTCCATATTGATTAGAAAAGCCTATATTTTGGATAATGTGACATTGTTTTGGTAAATCTTACTTATTTTCTGTTCATAATTAAATTTAACTTTTCCGATTAGACACATCGAAAAGAAGAAGGCTTTGAGAAAAATATAACGAGTAAAAAGGTTAAAGTCGGGCATGCCGACTATACAATACCCTACACCAGTCTGGTGTATTGTTTGGATCCGAAATTCGAATGGGTTAAAATGGGGCTTATGTCAAAATTTTCTATAATGTGAGTCAGCGCACCAAATTTCATTAAAATATCTTAATATTTGCGACCTGCAGTTTGTAACCAAGCCAATTTTGGGGGGACCCTTATATGGGCACTAGTTCTAAACATGGACCGATGTTCACCAAAATCAATAGGCTTCGTCCTTGGGCCAACATAGGTCTATGTACCAAATTTCATCAAAATATCTTAATATTAATACCTGCAGCGTATAAACAGTATAATTTTGGTAGGACCCTTATATGGGCACTAGTTCTAAACATGGACCGATGTTCACCAAAATCAATAGGCTTCGTCCTTGGGCCAACATAGGTCTATGTACCAAATTTCATCGAAATATCTTAATATTAATACCTGCAGCGTATAAACAGTATAATTTTGGTAGGACCCTTATATGGGCACTAGGTCTAAACATAGACCGATGTTCACCAAAATCAATAGGCTGCGTTATTGGGCCAATATAGGTCTGTGTACCAAATTTCATCAAAATATCTTAATATTTGCGACCTGCAGCGTATAAACATTATAATTTTGGTAGGACCCTTATATGGGCACTAGGTCTAAACATGGACCGATGTTCACCAAAATCAATAGGCTGCGTTATTGGGCCAATGTAGGTCTGTGTACCAAATTTCATCAAAATATCTTAATATTTACGACCTGCAGCGTATAAACAGTATAATTTTGGTAGGACCCTTATATGGGCACTAGGTCTAAACATGGACCGATGTTCACCAAAATCAATAGGCTGCGTTATTGGGCTAACATAGGTCTGTGTACCAAATTTCGTCAAAATATCTTAATATTTACGACCTGCAGCGTATAAACAATATAATTTTGGTAGGACCCTTATATGGGCACTAGGTCTAAACATGGACCGATGTTCAAAAAAATCAAACTTGTTCGTCCTTGGGCCAACATAGGTCTGCGTACCAAATTTCAATAAAATATCTTAATAGTTGCGACCTGTAGAGTGCGCACAAGATTGCATGGACAGACAGACAGACGGACGGACGGACGGACAGACGGACATCGTTAAATCGAAATAAAAAAAAATTCTGAACCGATCGGTATACTATAAGGTGGGTCTACGACCAATATTTTTTGGTGTTACAAACATCAGCACAAACTTATAATACCCTGACCACATAGTGGTGTAGGGTATAATGACCACATAGTGGTGTAGGGTATAAATACTAGATCTGTCAAAACAACAGAGTAGTATATTGGAAGATGAAATTTTTTGTAGTTTTTGTTTTTGTTTTTTATTTGGTATTTTAAATGTTTAATAACGCTCCTAGACGAGAACAAGAAATTCTCATTAGGTTTGTAATTTAACTTGCAAACTTCGCCTGACGATTTCCTTAGGCAAGTATGAAATCCGGATAGGGACATGCCTTCAACACATAATTTTTCACAATTTGTTAAATAAGTTTTGGAATTTTATCACATTTAGTTCCTTTAATACTATATATTCTAGTTCTGGTATATTGGCACAGCTCTGACAATGAGTGGGCGCTGTAGGGTTGGCCGCCAAAACCCGAAACTCGAAAGTTTTATGGTAATCTGACTAGCCAATATGAAATGGTTGAATTATTTCCCAAATATTTTGAACACAACTCACTGTATATTCTTCGAAATAAAATTTTATGATTAAATATTGATTAATTAAAGTATTCATCGGTTAAGTCGTTGAACTCTACATGCGTCGTGTGAAAGTTTCTAAAAGAACAACTTTTTATTGAGTATAGCCAAAATTTTACGAATTTAAAATTTATTGATAACACCTACGCTTTTTTAAAAAATAATGAATTAATGAACTTGTTAGTACAAATTTTTTTTAAAAGATAACAACAAAATATTTCTTTCAAAAATCTCAAATCCTAGTCTTTTCATGAAATAACAAACACAGGCGCAAAATGTTATTTTTTTCAGTTTATCTCGCTTAAAAATGTGGGACAATAGATAAATTTCAGATAATTTTGTTAATCGATTCTTAACTTGGATTACGGATTTCAACACTAAAATGGAAGTTATTAATTGACTGAGAACTACTTTTTTCAGTTTGTAATAATTTCAAACAAAAATCGTAGAACCGAACAGGCTATGAATTTTTTGTAACAACAAATTTTGTTGGGATGTCATTAGTTTTATATTACAACCATTTTTGTTAAAAAAAAGCATTATTCGATGTAAATAATTCTTCTGGCTACCACTGTGTTCACTCTTTAATGATTTTACAGGTATTTTTTTGTTTAAATCAGCTGATTTCTAGAATAACCTTTTTTATTATTATCACGAAATATCATCAACGATAACTTTTGTTTATCATTTTTTTAAACAAAGTAAATTTCTTTTAACAAAAACAATTTTGTTAATTACAATTGTACTATTGATTTAATGACACTCTTCGTCAGTTACCCCCCTCTCACACACACCCACTTTAAATTATCTTTCACTTGTAACATTATTTTCAAATCAGTATTATTGTTTAATTTTTATTATTTGCAGAAAAATACTTGTTCTATGTTCAATCGATAAAATTGAATCAATTTCCAATTAATACGCGTTGTTATAATCATTTAACAATTTCAAAACAAAAACACGTTGAACTATTCAGTTTCCCGTTTGTCACTCAACTGAAAAATAAGAGTGTTTCGAACTGTAAAAAAACACTAGAAACACGATGATTTTCTGCTTGTGATGATTTTTTATTGTAATTTTTAGTTTAACTTTTAGTGTGTTTTGGTTAACGCAGTATATTGTTATTATTACCAACTAATATTATTTAGTTGTTGGTGGTGTTGGTGTTGATGTGATGTTACCTTTAAAGTTACTAACAAAGCTAACAACAACAACAACAATGCCAATAACAATAGCAACAAAAATGTACTGCCAACAGCACCATCGACAACAAAAACAGCTGTAAAAATACTACAACACAATTAATTTTAGTAAGATTTTGAATTGTTAAATTATGTTAATATTAACCAACATACAAAAATGATGGACGGACTTACAGTAGGGTTAAACTTGCTTGTGTAAAGAATTTCTATACTACACCTTTTTCAATTGAAATTCTGAAAATATAAATTTAACTTCCGAAAATATGAATTGAAATTCAGATTTCCAGATTTCAGATTTTCCCTCTAACCGGCCTAAACTTTTTTGCAATGAAATTTATACCATGTGTTCCTCACGAAAAATAAACAATAAGTTCTTCTACAAAATTTTTTCGTTGCCTACTTTAGGCGATATGGGCCAAGATAGTTTAAGGGTGAATCTCGAAAACTAGTGCATAAAAATTACTAGGTTTAGGCACAAATTACTTCTCTTACCAATATGTAATTGCAATAAAAAATTACATTTTTTGTGCTGTTACTTAAGAGGATGTAGCGATTTTCGTTTTTCGAAAAACGCGAAATTGAGCGAAAACGCACCAAAACCAAATATTATGGTTTTACCAAATTTCAGAAAAATCCGTTCATTCATTTTGATGTTAAGGCGATGTCCTTTAAAGGTATCCTTATGGAATCCTGTGCGTCCTTGGACCAAAGTAAGGAACTTTTTGAATAGCTTAAGCTCCAATCTTACTTCATGGTCACTATCAATTGTTTTAGTCAATTTATATATGATTTTAAGATTTTTGAAAATTTTGGTTGTTTTAAAATATGAAAATTTACGAAAATTTATCTTTGACACTTTCTCGCTTCCAAACCGTGCATTGTATACAAAAAAATTCTTCACAAAAAATTTAACAAATTTTGTTTTCTGTTGAAAAAGCATAATTTCTTATTATAAAATACTCCTTTGGCGCATTTCTGGTCAATTTAATATACCCCGCCTAGAGGTGGGCTTGCCGGTTAGAGGGTTAAATTTAGAAAACATCAATTGAAATTCAGATTTCCCATTTGAAATTCCGAAAATATCATTTAAAATTTTGAAAATATCATTTGAAATATCGAAAGTATCAATTGAAATTCGAAAAATATCAAACTCAGAAACTAAATATTAATTAATGTTTTTAGAAACATCAATTTTAATTCAGAAATTATCAACAGAAATTCAAAAAATATCTTATGAAATTCTGAAATTGTTAATTGAAATTCAAAAAATATCAATTGGAATACAGATATCATGATTTAAAATCCAGGTTGTTTTCTAATTTTAATGTATGTATATTTTCTTAACTACATTTGATATTTCTTAATTACAATTGATATTTTGTAAACCATTCGTCTTCTTTCAGACAAAGTCATATTGAAAAAATGTAGCATACGATATAAAGAGGGACCATTTCTTTCTGAGCTGAAATCATTGCAAAGTTTAAAAAAAAAACAAATTAAGAGATGAAAATAATGTATTTGAGTTTCAGCGAATTTATTTTCCCTTTAAATTATTTTCAGATTTAAAAGACAAAAATCAAATAATTGTGTGTACTTACACTCAAGTATCCTAGAGTACTTACAAACCCTTAACATAAGCTGGCTTATTTTACACAGGATCTGGTAGCATTGTATGGGCCCAGAAGCTACATTATACTTCGTAAGTTCAAACAAGTACAGTGGCATGTAGGTAAGTTATAAAAAAATTTTGAAAAATTTTAAATGTTTTAGTGTGTAATTTTGTAAAACGCAACGCTTTGCGTTGCGTTGATTTATGTGTAAATTGTTATTGTTACAAAAACAATTTGTATGGAAAACAACGCAACGCAAAGCGTTGCGTATTACAAAATAACCCCCTTAAGTTTCTTATACAACTATTTTTCACAAGTATCCCATATCGATTATAATGTGTGAACTTACACGTTTTTCTAAAGGGATGTGTCACTTACAGAGTTGGGGGTAATTAATTTTTTTGTAATAATCATTATTAATTTTCATTACCATTACATATTCGTAATTGTAATGAAATATTTTTCATTTCCATTATTAATTGTAATAAAATTAATTGTCATTTTCATTACAAAATTGGACATAGATTTTAATTACGATTACTTTTATACAAAGTTAAGTATTTTTCTGTTTGCGTGTCCTTTAATTTGAGTTCATGGTATGCCGATTCGTCGCTTAAAGCCCAAATAATGAATAAGCTTAAATTTCGAGGTCGAAACTTTAAAATGCCCCATAAGTGTTTCTCAACAACAATATTTTATATGAAAATTGGTAACTTTGGCAATAGAGGGCCTACGTTTAGTAAAGTAATGATTTTGTTTTTTCATTTTATTACAATTAAGTAATGGAAATGAAAATCATATTTCATTACATAAAGTAATGCAAATGATTTTGGCCCATCTCTGGTCATTTAAGACTCCAAACTATGAGCGCTCTGGAATTAATCATATTTTGGAGACTTGTAAGCAAGGTTGCCAACACTTGAACTGAAAAATGGCTAGATTACGGAGAAAAAATGGCTAGAAATGGCTAAAATTGGAAAATAATGCTAAAACTTAATAATTTTAAAATAAATCAGTGATAATAAAGAGTTTTAACACGACTTTCATAAAAGGGGCCTTTAAATTTTAATGTTTTCCGAATTTCTAAAATATGTTCATTCAAGTTTTACAAAAAATATGATTTTAATTCGAATGTAAAAATTACTTGTGTCTGTAAACCCAAATAAATGTTTCAAAAAAAGAAAATTTTGCACTAAAAATTTTAAAATCGTAAAAATTCAAGCATTTTTGTATGAAATTAACTGTAAAACATTAAAAGAAAAAATGGCTAGGGGAAAATAAAATGGCTAAATCTTCCGGCTAGATCCAATCTAGCCATTTTTTTATGGCTAGATGAAATTAAAACGGCTAGATCTAGCCGGAAAATGGCTAAATTGGCAACCTTGCTTGTAAGACTCATAATTTATAAGCACGCAGATAAATGTTGGCTGGGATGTATTTCTACAAAGTTTTTTAGAAAGCTTTTATTTTTAAAGTGGTAATGAGTAAATAAAATATAAATAAAAATATTTTACATTGAAATGCAATACCTTTAATAGCTCACCTTAAATACAATTGGACTCATATTACTGACAAAATATTTAAGTGGCGTATACACATTTTTTTTTGTCTTACAAACGATGCAAAGCTTGAGACAGAATTCAATTTAAAATTCAATATTATTGTCAAAATTTCTTATTATAGTTGACCTTTTAACCACTGAATGACATGACTCAATATTATATCTAAAAAGTATGTTAGATCTCCCATTTAAATGTCACCCTATTTAACATGGTTTCAAATTTGACTACATCTTTGTAAACAAAAGAAAACAAAGAACACAAGAAGTTAATATAATTCATAAAAGTCGATATACAAAAACGACATAAGTGAGAATTCAGAAAACGAAAAGAACGAAAAAATACTTTTATAAAAGCAACTGATAAATTCATTCAATTGTGTGTGTAAACGTAGTTTAAAATTAACATGCAGATGTAAGTTGACATTTGGAATGAACTAAATGTTTTTAATTTGGAATCACCAACACCTTGATTCTTGATATCTTATTTTTAGAAATGTTTCCCAATTAATTGGGTAAAATAGAACTTTCCAAAATCTTGTTAACAAAGTTTTTGGCTGAACAAAAAAAAAATAAAAACTTATGGTATACAAAAACTTGCATATGGTGTTTTTCCCAATATATTGGCAAACATTTTTTTCTCTCTTCCATTTTCCCAGCAAAAAAAGAGATGAGAAAGCAGTAGGAAAAGAAATACAATTAATGATTTAAGTGTACTTCTGTTTAAACAGAAACGCTAATGATTTTAATATTGAGTTGTCATAGGAAAGGAGTTATCGCACTTCAACAGTTTTTCAGTACTTTTTGAACGAGTGCAAAGGAAACTCTTTTCCATCAATTGAACAAATGTAAATGGTGCATCGCAATTCAATACTTTCCATCAATTTTCCATCATTTTTACTTTATATATTTTTAAAAATTTTACCATTAAAAAAAATATTGAATTTAAACAAGTTATTAAAAAAAGTATTAAAATACATTAAATAATAAAAAAAAGGAGAAATTTAAAAAATATTGGTCCCGACAGCAATTGAACCCGCTATTATCTGATTTTAGAATCATTTTAGAGCCAAAAAATTAATTAATTATAATTAAACTAATGTTTTAGAAGCAATAATTAAATGATATGATTTTTTGGATGCTGTTTAGATGTACCTTTAAAAAAGCTGTAAAAATATACTAACGCATACTTTGGAAGCTATGAAAGAAGTGTTTTTTTTTCAAGTTGTTCAGAACTTCATTAATTTCATTTTATTATTATTTTATTTCTTTTTTTTTTAATTGCACAATTTCTTGTAGGTTTTATACTTTATTAGTAATAAAATATACAAATAAACAAATAATTAACAGTTTAAATGAATTTATAAGTGGAAGTTAAAAAAAATGTTGAGATCATTGATTTATGCAAAGTTGGAAATTTAAGAGAGTCCGTGTAAAAAAGTTTAGATCTGATCAGACCTTTTTGGATCTAAATAGATATATATATATTATATCCTGTAGTTCCTATAAGGAAAAAAGGGCCAGAATATGATTGAATCTAATTAGATCCTGTACCAGATCTCATCAAATATGATCAGATATGGCATATATGATAATACCTTATGGCAAGATCTGATCAGATCTATTGCCAAATCTGTTCAAATCTAAAGTAACTAAGATCTGGACAATTGCACCAGATATGCCTAGATATGATCAAATCTAATTAGATCTCAAATTTGTCCCCAATTTTGAGATCTAATTAGATCTGGTAAGATCTACTAAGATCTGGCCAGATATGCCTAGATCTGGTAAGATCTACTGAGATCTGGCCAGATCTGATCTTTTTTACACGGGAGGTCTGTTCGTCTACTCGTTTCAAAATAATTCGTAATACTGTTTTTTATAAAGCTAAAAATTTTTGATGGTTTAATTTAGAACTGCCATAACTCGATTTTTAATTTCTTTAGAGGAGAAGGAAAAAAACTTAATAAAACCTTTTAACTATGGATATAAAATTTGTGTGAATTAAATTTGTTTATTGATAAAAAAAAATGCATTAAAAGACGTTTAAGATTCGAAGTTATTCATATTTTATTCTTCCAAAAAAAAATAAGAAGCAGAGTTATATAACACAAAAAAGCTAATACCAAATAAACATTTCCTGAATATTTTTATTTTAAATTAAAAGATCTGCTAATATGATACCTAATCATCCAAATCAGTACGTCGGCGTTGGCGTGTGTCAAATTCGACAAAAACAACATGTGAAACAACAACAACTTTGTACGTTGACGTACGATTTTCTTTAATTTTGAGAGTGGGGATGCGTTAAACGACTTTCTCTTTGAGAAGACTATTTCGCCGTGTCTTCAAATCCTATAAAATATAGACGTTTAAAACCATAATTCTTTAATTCGATTTTGAAATGTGATTCAAGTTGGAAGGAATCGATACGCAAAACTTATTTTAGTGATTGAATTTTTTTATTACCTTATTCAATAAATATATTATTCAAATAATCAATTAAATTTTTCTTGATACTTTTATAGAATCAAACGAATAGGTTAAATTTTAACATATCAATTTAACCAATAAGGATTGCCTTGAATTCAGAGCTTTGAAGAATTAATTCCTTAATTCAATTTTTCGATTTTGAATTAAAAATTCGATGAATTAATTCACAAAGCACCATATATTGAATGAAATTAATTCATATTTGTTTTCGTTCGATTTATTTTGTTACGAATTAATTCAATTGCTAGTTCTTTTTATTAAATCAAATGAATTAATGCACTGGTGAACGCGTTCAATTTTATAAATCGAACGGAAAAAAAGTGAATTAATTCAGTTAGGAATTCGTTCAATTTAATTTTCCTTCAGCGAATTAAAAAAAAAATAAAATTACGTTCAGTGAATTAAAAAAAAAAAATACGTTCACTGAATTAAAAAAACAAAAAATACGTTCATTGAACTCAAAGCCTCTTTTCTGCCGTTCAGTAGAAGAAAACATTTATTTACAAATAAAATTTGCAACTAAGCAATTTTACAGCGTTTCCTAGTAAAAATAAACAAATTACATATATACAGTGATGTGCAATAAAATAGAGCTATTCAAGTTTTTTTATAATTTTATTCTCGTTGCCTTTATTTTTAAAGATCAAAATAGTGGATAGATTCGCCCAAAAATGCGAGGAGATAGTTCAGAAAATTATGTAGAATTTTAACGTGACGTCTGTTTTTTTTTTTATTTTGTTACTTGTTTTAAGTTGGCGTGGCTTTTAATGAAAAATAAGCGATATCGACCTTCTATCAAATAACATAGTAAAATTTTGCGAGTACTGATCAATTCTAAAAAAACTGTATATTTTTGGAATTCCTATATAATTTCCTTAAGTCTTGCATTATTTTCTTCTACAAATGGTCGCAAGACTTAAAATGACAGTGCCTTAAACATGACCAGATTTTTCACCGTTTTTAGCGATTTTAGAATAAAGTTAATATGTAACACGATATAACAAATCAGTATAACAAATCGCTAAAAACAAAGAAAAATTTGGTCATGTTTAAAGTGCTGCAATTTTAAGTCTGACGACTATTTGTAGATAAAAATAATGCAAGACTTAAGGAAATTTTATAGGATTTCCAAAAATATACAGTTTGTACAGAACCGATCAGTACTGCCTAAATTTTACTATGTAATTTGATAAAAGGTTGATATCGCTAATTTTTCGTTAAAAGTCACGCCCACTTAAAACAGGATACAAAATGAAAAAACAAACATTATGTTAAAATTTTGTAGTGGCTAAATTCGCCTTGACTTTCGTGGCGAATTTAGCCACTAGTTTAATCTTTAAAAATAAAGGCAACAACAATAAAATTAGAAAAAACTTGAATTGTATTAAATTCATGGCCACCACTGTATGTATGTAATAACCCAGTCAGAAATCGCCAGTGGTACAAAAAATCAAGCACTGGCATACCACTGGGTAACCACGGTGTTAAAAATAAATGACTGGCAGTACACTCATTTGGGACGCTTTGCCAGCGTTTGCAAAAAGCGTTTTACCAGTATTTGTTTTACAAAAATTTCGGTGGTTTATAAAAAAACCACTGGCAAAGAATTGGCATAGAGTGATATGCCAAGGTTTGCAACCAGTGGTTATCTAGTGCTACCTAGCCAATGCTACCAGGCGTACAAAAATCGATTCACTGGTAGACCAATGATTCTATAAAAATGCTGACGCTTCGTTAAAAAATGTTTGTAGTCAGAATGTTCCGAGTTCAAATCCGGTTGCAAGCAAACATTTTTTTTTTGATTTTTTTTAATTTAAAATTTCTTTTGTTTTATAAAATCAATTTCTTCAAGACCAACTTTTTTTTGCCCTCCCAACACTGGCATACTATTTACAAAAAATTGTTTGCCAGTACTAGCATTTTGGCACAGCCAGTAGTTGTCCAGCTATTATCACTCATTTATGTGTTTAGCCATTAAATATTATATGTCTCGTTAGCTCAGTGGGTAGAGCAATCGTCTGCCAATCTGACGGCCTGGGTTCAAATTACGGCAGGACCAACAAAAATACATATGAACTTTTTTAAATTTTATTTTGGAAAATATATTTCCAGACCACCTATTTATTGTTTTTGCCAGCGTTTTGCCAACGTTTAAAAATTTTGTTCCTCCAGTGCTTTTCCGGCGCTTTTTGAACTGCCGGTCCTTTTGTCTAATGATGTTATATTTTTGGGAATGGGAAAGCACTTTTTGCCAGTACTTGTACCACCTGTTAAAGTGCTTTGCCACCGCTTTCCCGTTTGTATTTTTCTGACTGGGAAGACGTGTATCAAATTCATTTTTCATTCAGGCTTTAAGTGAAAAAAAGCAAGAAAATATCTTTCAAGTTACCCGATCCCGAGCAACCTGGATAATACAGGTTCAACTGTATGAGAATCTGGAGGAAATAATTTGTGTGCCATAATTACAGTATGTGTCAATATTTTATTTAATTACCGATTATAGAGTGCTAAATATGAGTAACAAAATTAAACTCCCCCTGTTAAACAAAAGAAAAACACAAACTAAATGTAAAAAATAAAACCATTAAAATAGTACATAGTAATTTACGAGTATTACACAAAGTAAAAAAGCCCACCTCTTCATGCGCATCGTGACGTATGATATTAATGTCAGTGAAGTGTTGTTTTTGTTACAACTCGTACTCCTGTTATTAATGTATTTTTGTCAATTGTAAGCCGAATACAATAACAAGATGAAGAGAAGTATTAAAAGCCAAAATAAAACCAAACAAAACATTAAAACGCCAATTTCAAAACCAATTACAGCACAATTGCATTTACGATATTCTCATTTGATCGCATGTGGCCCAGTTTTTTTTTTTTTAATTTTTTCAAATTCAAACTCACATCAACAACAACCATTAACTAAATCTATATTTGAAACTTTTATTTAAGCTTACAAATGCAATAACTTGATCGTGTTGAGGTTGTTGTTGATAAAGTTAAGACTTCTTCACATTTGGCCAATTCACTTAAATGGATGTAATTTCTGTGTTTATGATGTCTTTAATTTATTAACGTTGCTATAAAACATTGAATTTTTTTGAAATAAAAGAGATAGTTCAATTCAAAAACTTAAGAGGTTTTTAATAGAGAGATTTTGAAAGCACTTTAACATTAATAGGGAATGGTAACGCAGTAGAATTCTAAAACAGCTTTAAATTGCAATGTCACAATACCTTTTGAAATATTTTTTTTACAAATATTTTTACAAAATTTTTAACTTTATAACTGAATATTCAGCTAAAATTAAGCTGCAACTTAAATTCGCACAAATTTTATATACACTAATAAAAAAAATCCCGTACAAATTGGTCAAAATTGTGCTGGTGCAAATACATGTACTATTTCCTGTTATTTTAGCAGAATTTTTTACCTATTTGTACGGGCTTTTTAAGAGAAAATAACAGAAAAATTAGTTCAATTTAATCAGCACGCGTTTAACAGACTTTTGTACTAACTTTTTTTATGAGTGTAGGAAACAACAACATATGTGTCAGTTAAAGTTCCAGTTACGGTTGGTCTCATACTGTAAAGTTAGCAAATTTATTGTTAAAAATTAGTAACTAAATTCAGCAAAAAAAAATAGCAAAAAAATTTGTAAGTTAGTAATGTGGAGGTAGCAAAAAAATTAACTAAAAATTAAATTTTAACTAAAAATTAATTAAAAATTTGTTAAGTTGAAGTACTAACAGTTTTACTAATTTTTCTACAAACTTTTTTCTATGAGTGTATTAAAGACATTTTAAGGTACTAAAAAATATATTTATCGCCATAACTTTTGCAAATGGAAACTTTTTTGCTTGAAATTTTTCAAGAACAGATTTTAGAAGTGACTCCATATTATACTAAAAGTTGGACTTTGAGGACATCTTGGAAAATCCTTGTTTTAATCAGTATTTCAATTAAAAATTTGTTAGAAATCTGTCAAATCGATTTGAAACCCATTTGATAGATTTTTCTACTGACCTATTATTTTAAGAGTATTCAAAATCTATGGAGCACTTAAAACTGTATTCGAATACTTTAAAATACACATAGCTAATTTTGTCAACGTCGCGACGATGTAAAAAACTTTTCAACTTGTATCATTATTAAATTTAAAAAAAAAATTTGCAGCAATTTCAATTTTAAAGCAGTTGTAAATATTTACTGAAATATATTGGCATTGTTTCACCAAATAAGTTTCACTTTCATCTGAATAACAATAGAATTAATTACACTATGCGACAGTCAAAATCGGGATGGGATGAAACCAACGGGAAATGTTATATCGGTCAAAAACAATTTATACGTGTCCCGGCGTTTCGCTGGGTCACCCCTAGGAATCGAGATATATCTTTTTTTTGACATAACTCGAGAACCACTGGTCCGATTTTGCTCAAACAATTTTAAAAAAATTAAAAATTACAATTCCTTTAATCTGTTCATATAACGTTTTTCTATATACTCAACAGTTTTGCCGGTAAAAATAAATGTTTGTTACCGCTACCATAAAAATCAATAACCTTTTGTTTATTACTTTTTTTTAATATTTTAGGCAAAAAATATTCTTTTCTTTTTAAAATTGTTTGAGCAAAATCGGACTAGTGGTTCTCGAGTTATGTCAAAAAAAAGACCACCAAAGGTCAAATCGATATATCTCGATTCCTAGGGGTGACCCAGCGAAACGCCGGGACACGTATAACTTCTTTTTTACCGATATAACTTTCCCCGGTAGTTTGAACCCTTCCCGATCACTGACCCCTACCATTTGTCTCACAGTGTTATAAGTAAAATGTTTAACTGGTTTTAGAAGATTTTTTAATTCAGCTATTAAATATTAATCAATAATCACAATATTATACAGCTAAAATTGTTTGTTAAAATTGAGACTTAAATGTAAAAAAAATAAATAATGTCACTGTTAATTATAGAGATAGGAAATCCAAACTTAGACTACTCACCGGTAGGGGACGCTGAAATTTAGTATCACCTGAGCAACTATTTAGTATCACTTTAGTATCAGCTGAGCCTATATTTAAAAACTCAAAAATTGCTGAAAACTGATCAAAATAAGAAAAAATCATCCATACCCAATCAACACAAAAATATGGCAATTTTAGATTCTCCATTTGTTATTTAAATTTCCTGCACTACTACACTCAAAACAGTTTGTCGGTAGAATCCACTAAATCAACACAAAGCTATATGCAGTCAAAAAGTTTACGAAGGCATTCAAAATAACTAAAAATTTTATTATATTTAACCTATTTCTTACCAATGTAACTTTAAAGTTGCATTAAAATTAAAATTGTCAAAATTTTAAATTTAAAGGTATCATAAAACGGTTTTTTGATATAGAAAGGTTGACATTTTTTCTATATAAATAATTGCATTTTAAAAATTACAAAAAAAATATATTTTCCACCATTATTTTTCACTTGTAGAAAAAAGCACTTTGTTGGTCACTTTTTCAAAAAATGGTATACAAAAGTGATAGTTATGCTTTATTTTAAATGAAAAAATTACAAATACAATAAAAAAAGTCACAATTATTTACTATAGGTATATTAACATTTTGATGATAGCAAACTTTCTTGTAACTTTAAAGTCAAATTGGCGAATAATATAAAGACAGTAAATTTTCCAAAATTTTTTATTAAATAAATGAGTCTCAATATTTTATACACTGTAATTAATTTTCGTTTAAATTTACCCAACTTTTACTCGTAGTAGGAAACTGGACTCCTACTACACCACTTTTATTTCAAAAAATTACAAATATATTTCAAAATTGTCCAAAAATGTTTTAAAATTGTCCAAAAATATTTTAAAATTGTCCAAGTATATTCTAAAATTGTCTAAAAATGTTTCAAAATTATCCAAAATGTTTCAAAATTATCCAAAAATATTTTAAAATTTTCCAAAAATGTTTCAAAATAGTCCAAAAATCATAAAAAATTGTCCACAAATGTTTTAAAATTGTCCAAAAATCATTCAAAATTCTCCAAAAATGTTTCAAAATTGTCGAAAAACCTTTGATATTTGTCCACTTGCATTTCAAAATTGTCCAAAATGTATTTTAAAATTTTCAAAATGTATTTTAAAATTATACAAAATATTACAAATATATTTTAAAATATTTTATATGTATTTAAGAAAATACCATTTGTATTTTAAAATTGTCCAAATGTATTTCAAAATTATTCATTTGTATTTAAAAATTTTAAATCTGTATTTCAAAATTGTCCAAATGTATTTCAAATAATTCAATTTGTATTTCAAAATTCTCCAAATGTATTTGTATTTGTATTTAAAAAAAACTCTATTCTGGAATACAAATATATTCTGGAATACAAATATAGTTTTTTACCTTTGTCAGGCATAATTTTATTTCTTTTAGTTAAAAACTAAATTTTACTCAAAATATTGTCTTTTTTTCCTAAAATTCTTAATTTCTCTGATATTTTATATATTTGTTAACTAAAAGACGAGCAACATTAATAGGTAGGTAGCTAAGAACAGTGCGAACTAGTTCTGCACAACAAATTGAACTAGAAGAGCGGTCACCAAAATGAACTAGAATGCCCAAGTCTAACTCCTACTATAAATATGGCATACATGAGACTAATTAATTTTTTGGACAAATTAACTGACGATTTCACTAGCATTAAATTGAAACTAATGAAAATTTTTGGTATTATCATTATTTCGACTAATGCTAATGCTTTGAAACACATCGATTTCCTTACTAATTCCAATTGTATACTAAATTCATTACGATTACTAATGCCTCAATTATAAGAAAGAATTGGCATTAGTAAACGTCACTTTACAGATTTCGTAATCATTGACGAGCTTGCAAGTGGCCATTTTAAAAAATTGCCAACGCAAAGCGGACAAAATGTTTGTTCCGGCGGAGTACTAATAATATAATATTTCATCCTTAATTCCCGGTGGTACATAGAGCCGCCGGAGTACTAATACACTCCTATAATACAAATAAGCCAGGTTCAAGAGAGCTCCCGCGTGATCCATTTTTCTACAACAGAAACAGGGTGACATTTTTAATTTTTGTTTTTGACAATTAATGTGATTATACGAATTAATACATCCCCACAATGAAGGAAATTGTTATTTAGCGTGTTTTTTAATTAGAATTTTTCATACAAAAAATGGATTTATTAAATCCAAAATAAAAAGCTGGATTTAATAAATCCACAATAAAAGCAGAAATATATGAAACAAAATTAATTTAATGTCAGAAAAAAATACCAATGAAAATTAAAAGAGAAAAAAAAAATTTAAAAACTAACAAATAAAAGGTTTTTATAAAATTTTTTTTTATGAAATATGTTTAGAAAAAAAACTACACCTCACCAAATACATCTTGATCATGGAGAAATAGCTGAAATAGAAATGGTAATTTTTCACGCTACTGTAAGTAATTTAATTAAATCCAATTAGTGAATATTAAATATTGCAATGGAATTTTTCAATTGAGTAAAAATATAAATTGAAGTGATAAAACTGAAAAAGCAGACTGTTTATCGCTGTTTTATGTAAAATATAATTAAAAATTAAAAGTTAAAGTAAAATCCTTCATCTTCGAATTCGGTATTAAAAATTAGGGTGAAAGAAGTGTCGGACAGAAAAGTTTTTTAAAATAGGAAGAATCTAACCCCATCTGTTGAGCACTTTTGGAAATACTTTTTGGATTTATTAAATCCAAGTGATTAGAAAAAACGGCTATTATCTTAGTGTATTAATTTCTATTATCCTATAAATGGAAACAAAATGGGTCACCCTGTGGCTGTTTCATAAAAATTGATTCCTGTGAATAAGAGCGTGAACTTTGATTGAAACTTGCACAAATGTTGTCCGTCTTACTCTACCTCGCTTAGTTTTCGAGATACAGGCCATTTTTAGAGTCGCAATTGTGTTAAAATGGCCCGTATCTCGAAAACTAAGCAAGAAAGCGCAAAACGGACAAAAATTTTGCTTTATAAGGGGAATTGACACACCCTAATAATAAAAAATAGGTCAGGTTTTGTAGAGCTTCCGATTGATTCATTTCTATATAACAGTCACAGGGTGATTTTTTTTTACAATTTACTTGATAGTACAAATTAACACACTCCGACAATGAATTGGAAAATCGGTGCAAATCGAAACGATATTGAATGGAACGGGGAACAAGGAAAATTGGAACACTTGCCGCAGGTAACGAAATTAAATAAAAGGGGAACGAAATTCTTATTATCTTAATGTATTAATTTCTATTATCCTACAATTTAAATGGGTCACTCTGTATCACATATCCAAATTTCATCGAAATCTAAAGGAACCCAAAAACATAAAAATTACATAAAAAAAGTTTATTCACACATAACACAGTACAACAAAATGAGAAAAATTTTATGCATCGGGATTGCGCCGCATCATTTCTAATAGACTTTGAGACGCAGATCACAAATATTCTCCTTAAGCGGAGAATACACGAAGGAACATTGAGTAGGGAACAAAAAATATCAAAAAATTTTGTAAACACGAATTGCACGATGTCAACACGCACACACACACAAACACACGCACACACACATTCACAAAAAATGGGCATTTTTCACCAATGTTCCCTCGTGTATTCTCCGCCTTAGAATTTTAAAGTTAGCTATAGTTTAAGAAATACATACTTTCAAAAATTTATTTGTAGGAAAATTAAATTCTTTAATGAACTTTTTGCAAAAAAAAATACAAAATTTGAAGTAATAACGCTATTTTTTTGCAACATTTTAAAATGATGAGATATGCCTTTTAATTTGATATATTGCACGTTCTGAAAGCTGCTATAATAGGTGTGTTCGACGTCGTTACCGCGGGTACCAGCCGGAACCCAATTTACCCGAAACAACAACAATTTACACACAATTTTGACTATAGAAACGCTTTTCGGTAAAATTGTGTACCCGCGGTAAAGTACGTGGAACAGAGCTAATATTCCCTATACATGCATTTAAATTGAAATTTCTCTTTTCTTACGATTTCGTTAATAAATAATCTGCAATGAAAGGAATATCGAATATTTGAATTTGTACCTATAGTAAACATCTCATATTATTTAGTTTATTCGAAAAATTCCGCATTTTCTGTTTCAATTTTAAATTAATATTGACTTAAGCTGAAAAAGATTGACTTTTTTAATACCTAGAAACTAAGAAGTCTGTGACAAATCTTAAATTATAAAATCCTGATAAAAAAAAACCATTCAAAAATGTAAAACATATACTTTCTAATCAATTTCAACAAAATATTATATAAATGAAGTGAAAATTCCAAAAAAATAACGATTGTAAATTATGCATGTCCAAAAATGTACTTTATTTTCTTTTGCCATAGTAAATACATACAAAATTAATTTGAAATAAAAAAGATATAAAATTTGTTCTTCAGATTGAATTTTCTGTAAATTTTGGTGCAAAAGATGTAATTCTTTTGATAAAATGAATTTAGTGGAATATGAATTTATGTTATGTGTTAAGATTTTGCAAATCCGATTAAGGGATTTTACTGAATTTGCAAAATAGGAAAATAAGTGAAGTTTTCACTTTAATTGCAATTATATCCTAGATCATTTACCTAATCAAAATGAGTTGATATGGTTCTAAAAGCCCAAAGTCTATATTTTTAAACCATATTAAAAATTATCCGTGGTTAGTCAGGTATATCGCACTTCATCAACAAGAGGGTATTAACTCAAAAATTTTAAATATTCACTTTTTACAAGAAATCAACTAACAACATCTATCTACTGTAAAAATTTCAACGTATTCCAATTACTATTTCATCTCGAAAAACACATTTGAGACATTTTCGTGATAGTGTAGTTGCTGCCTTTATATCAACAAAAAGTTTCAGAAAAATGGTATTAACTCAAAAAAAAAAGCATTTTTTTGTAAAAATTTAAAAGAAAAACAATGTAAATATATTTTCAAATGGAATTGGCTTACTGAGATGCATTCGGATGTAACGTAGTTCTCTTGAAATGTAACCACAAACAGTTTTTCAACTCTACTGAAAATTTCGAGTTAATACCCTCCTGTTGATCAAGTGCGATATGAGTAAATAAGAAATTTTTAAGAAAAAATAGATTTTTTTTCTAAAAGTTAAATTTGCGATTATTTCAAAAAGTAGAGCTAATATTAAAATTTAGTGTTCACACACAGAGAGAATTCCTTTGACGAGTTTTAATGAAATTTTCTTAAACTCTATGAAAAAGCTTCATAGTTTTAATGAAAATATTTTTAATGAAACTTTTTCATTAGTCGTATTAAATTTTTAATAAATAATATAAAATTTTTCATTCATTTTTATAAAAAATTGCATTAATTTAATGAAAACTTTCAATGGACGAATTCCAGTGGCAATTCATAGATCTAATGCAAAAATTCATTGATATCATGCAGATAATTCCCTCAGTGCATACGTGATTGTCATCCTAAAATCTATCAGAATTGATATGTCGCATGCCCGATGCAATTTTAGTGTTGTACTGTGTAATCTTTTCAATTTTAGACCAATTTTATTTTCGAAAACATATAACCAAACAGTTCATGAATCGCAACAACATCAAACAATATAAAACGACGTCCATAGCCGCAAATAAGTAAAGACATAGTAAAAATTAGTATTTTTATTTTAGAAATAAAACGCTTTAACTGAATTATTTAAATCTGATATAATATTAATTTTAATAAATACTTTTTTCTTGTATACATTCCCGGAATCAAATGTCTTAGTAAACACACTTGATCCCCGGGATCATGTGTGTTACATATAGGGATCAAGTGCATTCATGGTATAACACACTTGATCTTTTTATGGCGATTTATATTTATAATTATTACTCAAAAAGTTATAAACCCAGGATATTTTTTTCAGAATAGAAGATAACTATTTCAGAAAGCTTTTAAAAAAATTAAAACAAAAAAAATATTGAAGATTTTAGAAGATATTCGGCTTCAACTTTTTCCTGATCAAGTGTGTCGCACTCCCCCCCATATATTATAAGTAAATATGATTTCTGCAGTGTTATTTACTTTCAGTATGAACTTTTTAGAGTAGTATAAAATCTACTAATACTTTTTTATGATTTTTGTTAATGTTTTTATTTTGTTTTTCTGAAGGGTTGAAAATTATAATTACTTTTTGATTGTTTACAAATTACCCCCATTTGGGAACCGTTGATTTAGGGACTATAGTTGCAAAAAGAAATTGCGAAAAGAGTCGCGGGAAACAAATTTGCAAAAAGGAAAATTCTTACATCAGTATATAATTGTTTGCAGAGTGAATATCGCTGATTAAGTTTTTTAATTCAATTTTTGTACCATGAAGTCTTTTTTCGCGTTCCGCGATTATTTTGCAATTTCTTAAGTGCGAGTTTTTTAAATTTATAATCGGTGACTAATTGCAAAAAAAAATCAAGAAAAAAAAGTCGCGGAAAAAAAATTTACAAAAAGGAAAATTCTTACATCAGTATATTTGTTTGCAGAATGACAATCGCTGATGAGATTTTTCAATACAATTTTTTAACCATAATCTTTTTTCGCGTTCCGCCAATATTTTGCAATTTTTTAGGTGCGGTTTTGTTAAATATATAATCTAGAGACTATAATACCCATTTCACACAACAAAGTTTGGTGGCTAATTGCAAAAAAAACGCGAAAAAGTCGGGGAAAAAAAATTTGCAAAAAGGGAAATTCTTACATCAGCATATTTGTTTACAGAATGACAATCGATATTTTTGTACCATTACAATTTTTGTACCATTAAGTCTTTTTTCGCGTTTCGCCAATATTTTGCAATTTTTTAGGTGCGGTTTTGTTAAATATGTAATCTAGAGACTATAATACCCAATTCATAGAACAAATTTCGGTGGCTAGTTGCAAAAAACAAATCGCGAAAAATTGTTGAAACCAATTTATTTTTTTAAACAAAAAAAGTTTCTTTTTTTCATCTATTTATTTTTTTTATTTTTGAAAGAAAATTAAAACAAAAAAAGTTTTTTTTTATTTTCATCATGATGGGTATTTTTAATTAAATATAGCTTTCTTTTTATTTTTTGTACGTTTGAATTTTTATTTTAATACTTTTACGATAATTATATTTGATAAAAACCAAAAAATAAAAAGTTTGCGTTCCTTGGTTTTTATTTCAAATTTGTATTAAAAATTATATTGGGAAAATATTTGGGGAATAATAAATTTTTTTTGGGAATTACAACTTCTTAAATTTTTAAAATTTTCTTGTTTGATTGATGATTGACTTTCTTGAACGCGTTCTTGATCGTAAAGGGAGCTGGTATGAAATAGAGATGAGCGATATTTTCATACCGGTGATTTAATCACAGTTATTGATAAATCACTGGTAACGGCAGTGATCAAATATTTCAAGTCGCAGTTACTCGGAATGTCGTTCTTTTACTATTTTTGTACTATTCTTTCTTGCAAACTTCATTGTGCACAGTAATACATATTTTTTTTTCAATAACAGTGACTTGCTTTGACACTCTTCTGAATAAAATGTCTCCTTCTATCATGTCTTTGTTACCGGTCGCAACTATTCTTCTTTTAAGGCCCAGTTTTTAGGAAGTGGATTATCTTTAAACTTAGTTTAACGCAGTTTGTAACTGGAACACTGCTTTTAAAATGTGGTTTATTTTGTTTTATTTCAATAAAGAAATAAATTATACTCGAGAAAAAGTTTTTCCGGCAAATTGTTGTTAATAAACTTTGAAATGGCTGACAAAATCAAGGTTGGTTACCGAAACGAATAACGGTAAGGGTAACGGTAACGGTATCAGATTTCGTTTGTTTAGGTAACGGTAAAGGTAACGGTATTTAAGACTGTTTCGGTAACGGTATACCGTTATCGAAACAGCAATACCGGTACGTACCGGTATTAAAAATTATGTTAAAAACATATAAAAACAAGTAAAAACATCGCATATCTTTAATTTTAAGTACTGAAAATACAGATTTTAAGCTATAAATTCAATACTGGTAGTTTTAATAAGTAAAATTATTATCTATAAATTTTTTGTAAAAAAAACACTCAAGATTATAAAACAAAAAATAAAAAAAATTGTAATTTTTATATAAAATAATAAATACCGGTAAAATACCGGTAACTACCCATAAAAATAACGGTATTTAGAGGTATCGATAACGGTAACGGTATTCAATTTGAAACGGTATTTTAGCGATAACGGTATTATAACGATAACGGTACCCAACCTTGGACAAAATTCGTTTTCGGTTTAACTAAACCAAGTTTAACTGACATTTTAAAAACTCGCCATAAATATTATTTCGTTTATTTATCAGAAAATCGCAGTCCTTTCCATAGAAAAACCGTGATCACGATCACAGTTTAAAAGAACAACGATTTGCAAATCACATTCACGGAGAACAATGTTACTGAAAAATCGCCGGATCGGCCATCTCTATTACAAACCCGTGATTACAGTCACTGTTTAAAAGAACGGTGATTTGAAAATCACGATCACTGGTAGCAGCGTTATTCAAAAATCACCGAATCGCTCATCTCTAATAACAAGTAATAGAAAACAAAAATTATTGGGGCGCCCCTGTTGTCAGTGTTGCCACAAAAACAATAAAAAAAATCCCCAATGTAGGGACAAACATCCAAATCCGATAAGGTATGCCAGCGCAAGTTTGATTGTTGTCTTAGATAAACACCAGTCAGTGGCTTCAAACTGTAAATACAGTTCTGGTAATAATATATTTTCTATTACAAATTATATGTAATTGTAAATACAAGTAACCGCAATTAAAAAAAATTTCAATTATATTTATAGTTAGAAAATGTTTTTTATTAAAATTTTTCAAAAATAGTTTGTCGCTATTTATATTTCCAATAAAATGTAATTGTAATTGACAGTATTCAGTTACAATTACATCTAATGTGTAATTGAAAATTTTCAATTACAATTACATGTACACTAGGATTACCTATAACCACGTGATAGGCAATACTAAATTAATAATAAATCGTGTTTGTGGGTCATTTTGGCAAAAAAAAAACTTTCCGCACCAAATGCTATTTCTAAAAATAATTTTACAAAATTATTATTATTACAAAAATTATTGTAAACAACAAAAAATGTATGCAAAAGTCCCTACAAAAAGGTTTCGTTATTTTTACAGTAAATAGCTTTTAATAAGCATCATTTGAATCTCATTTGTTTAAAACTTCGGAGAAATATTTTAATTAAACTAAAACCATATTAGAGTTTGCTAAAAACCGAAAAATTTGGAAACCGCGGTTTCGGTTTTTCAAAATTATAAAAACCGCGGTTTCGGTTATTTTTCGGTTTTCTTGTAATAGTAATATATTTCTTTTAAAATAATTAAATATATCAATATCTCTAAAAAATTAAATAATTTAATACGTCCAAGATATCTTTTAAAATTCGATTGAATTTCTCACTCAAATATTTAAAGGCAATAACGCTATTTCGAAACCTTTTTAGGAGAAGAAATAAATGCGGCAACTTAAGCTGTATTTTAAAGAGTTTAAATTTAAATTTTAGCAATTTCTTTAAAAAAATATAAAGTTAAAATTTTATAAATTTCGCGGAATACGAAACAAGGCTTTTTGAAAAATACGCGGTGAAAATCGTAACTGAATATGTGAAACTCAATATCTCTTAAACCACTTGACTTTTTGGTGCAATTTTTTTTTTTTTTTAATTATAAGCCTCAGTTTATGTTATCCGTAATAACAAAAACAAAAAATTCTTTAAAGCAATTTTTAATGGAGAAAATGTTCATTACAATTAAATACAAAATTTTGTAAAATTGGAGCTGAGCCTTTTTGAAATTCAAGACTCAATAATATGCAATTTAATTAATTATTTTTATTGGTTAAAGTATTTGTTAAAAACCGACTTATTTTTGTCGGTTTTCGGTTTCGGTTTTGAGGCTTGGAAAACCGCGGTTTCGGTTTCGATTAAAACCGAACAGCAAACTCTAAACCATATAGACCAAATTTCAACCCCTTGGGTGTGGGAGCTTCTTTGACAGCAGCGAAAAAGTAAGATTGCATTTCTTAATATTTTTTATGGCCTTTTTGGAGGCGGTATGTAAAATTTGATATTTGCAAAAAAAATCAAAAACCCTAATGTACACTCAGGGAACTATGTAGGTAAAATCAACAGAAAATGACAGTTAAAATAACTGCATTTACAGTTTAAAAGGTATACACTACATTTGCATTAAAATCAACTACAATATGAAGTTAATTTTAACTATGAGTGTTTTTTTTTTTTGGTTGCTTTTGTCCAAATTCCAAATAGAAGTTGTTAAAAATGCAAAAAAACAAACACAAATTAAAACAACAAACATTCAAATGGTTGTAAAACAGTACAAGCAACAACAAATGCAGTTGAAATCAGGGGTCTCCCATGGTCCTGATGAATGGCAACACCGGTTTTTAATGCAACAGATGGCGCTGACTGCTGTTTTCTTTTTCTGGCAATACTGTTTCATTTCATTTGGGGAACAGTGTTGCACAAAAACTTTTAGCTTATTCCCATTTTAAATGTTTAAATCCCCAATGTTATAACAAATTCATTTCAATTTAAACAAAAAATCAAAAAAAGGAGATAAGTTAGCATCGCTCTTAAGTTCAGAAAATTATTAAGAAATATGTGAGCAAATTAAATAAAATTGAATATCTTACGAAGAAATATTTACGTTTTCACTCGAACTTAAAAGGCCTCAAATCTTTGTTAAAATTGTGAAACTAAAAAAATTTTATTATACGAAAGACAAATCACAATTAAGCTGAAATGTCACCGTTTCAAAATAAAAGTCGTATATTAAATTTGCTGGAGAAAAAATTATACACAATTTTCACACGAACTTCATTATGGTAAAGTCTTTTTTTCTAAAATTAGTAAATCTAGTAAGGTGTAAGTCTAGGGCTCGTAAACTCTTTAAGTTTGCATAAGTCGAGTTTACACGATTCAGAAGGTACATAAGAGTTTATATGAAAACCCCTTGTACTTTTTGAGCCTACACAAAATTTATTTTTTCTGAGTCCTTTGCATGTAACAATTTCAATATTTGGAAAATAGAAAATTTTTTGATTAACTATTGAGCTTGGTTGATTTTCGTTATTTCAAGATTTATAAATATTTGGAGAACATTTCTTCAATAATTCAAATATTTTAGAAATTTTGAAATTCTTTAACAGACCTAATTTGATTGACTTTAATTTGAAATAATACGCATATAATTTATACGAAAATTCTTCTTATTTTGGGCCTAAAACTAAATCTTTTAAAATTTACAAATTTTTTAATTTGTCCCCAAAACGAAATCGAAATCCCCAATTTGGGACCAAATTCCCTTACCTAACAACTCTGTAAAACCTTATTTGACATAAAAAAATCCTCCCTTGAGAAAATTTCCCAAAATAAAATCCTCCTTTGACAAAATTTCCCTCATGCTAGCGACATCTACAGTTTGTTTACAAAATTATCCATGTTGCATCTCTATATTATATGTCTCTGGTTGAAATAACATAAACAAAAATTATTGTAAAAACTAGTGTTGTTGTTAGCTAAAATTGCTGCCTAGATTACTAATATCAATTATTAATTTAATAAAAACAAATTTATGTGAATACCTACTCTTAATTTTATTCTCTAATAAATTTAAAATTGATAAAAACTAAACTCACACTTAATATTTATTGTTCACTAGTGCTGGTAAAAATATGAGTAGTGGGTATCGAGTATTTGTCTTTTTTTTGGTACTCGATACTTAAAACTCGATATTTTCAGAGTTGCATTTTTGTCGGAAAAAAATATATAAAAGTGTGACTCCGCTAAAATATTTATCACAAAACTGCAACTCTGCTAAAAGAAAAAAATCAAAAGTAAAATATTTAAAAGCATATGTTAAAAAACTATGAAAAATATAATGAATAGTTGCTACAAAAACTTAAAAATGTGTTTATAAATTTAAATATTGAATCAATGTACACATGTCCAAAGAATTTTAAAAAAAATTTTAAAAAATTTCAAATTTAAAAACCGTTAAAAGTATCGAGTAGTATCGAGTATCTTAATTAAAAATATCGAGTATTACAAAGTAATCGAATTTACCAGCACTATTGTTCACTACTTATTGAGATATTGTTCTAGATATCTGCCTGTGAGGGGCGAAATATTGTTTGTTTGGCTTCCTTTTTTCTCCTGGTAGAAAGGAATAAAAATATTTAAGAGCTGAAACAAAATAAATACGATATTTTTTAATACTCCCGTAAATAAATATATATTTTATATCATGAAACTTACCTCATTAATAAAATGTATAAACTTTTTCCGTATTACGCGTCTTCACTCGTTAGAGATATTTTATAACTAAAGACACAAGATGTTCTTCCCATATTCTTTCACTAGAAATGATGTGTCGAAATGATAACACCAATAAACGTTCGGGTAGATATTTCCCAACGTTGGCGCAGGTTTGGGATTTTATTTTTTTTGGTATTAACCCGGTACATTTAATAACAAATTTAGTAGTTTGCTAGTTCTTTACCATCCTTTTAGTGTACATCACAGATTTTTAATGCATTCTGTCGAAACTTCGCAAGAAAACAATGGCTATGTCTCTCTTGCATAAATAATTGTGTAATAGATGCAAAAATACATAAAATTTATAAAATTATTAATTTTAATAAATTAAAACAAGCTCGTTAATTTTTAGAAAACAGTACTGGCAAAGCACGTTTGAAGTAGTAACGGCATTTCGTAAAAAAACAGTGCTCTCCCAGTACAATTTTTGTTGCAACGTCGGCAATTTCTTCCTGGGGTACTATAATGTAGTAACATTTATTTTATGCAGTTGTTATGAATTTTGTTAGAAATACTTAGAAATGTATATATAGAAACGTTTATTGGTGTTATCATTTCGACAACATGCCAGTACAGTGAAAGTTGAAAATCCGACGCATTGCCAATACATGTACTACCGTCTCCAATACCGGGCCGACATTGTGCCGTTTGTATTTTTCTACCTGGGACTTTACGTAGTTTTTTTAACAAAATAACCGTCAAAAACATTGAAAAATTTCACTCTAAGTGAAATAACTACAATTATAGTTAAAACAACTACACCAGTTTAAAAAAGATTATATCTGATCAGATCTGCTTAGATCTAAATAGATATTATTGAATCTAATTAGATCTGGCGCTAGATCTGATCATATGCGATCAGATATGACATATGTGATGCACTTTACGACCACATCTGATCAGACCTCGTGTCAGATCTATTCACATCTAAAGTAATCAGCAAAACTGGGTGATTTTCAAGACCAGATGCGAGCAGATCTGTCCAGATTTGATACCAGATCTGGTGTCAGATTTGGTACCAGATCTGGTGTCAGATCTTATTCATTTGAGCTGGCACCAAAATAAAAATGTACAAACAAATTATGGTTGAAGAATAACTCGGTAAGAAGATCAGTTTATAGGTATAAGTACTTTAATGTTAGTTTAAAGTCAAAAGCAAATTGGATCTAATTATATATGATGCGTCAGGTCCGTATAGATCTGATCAGTTCTAAATAGATCTCAAATTTGTCCCTAATTTTGAGATCCAATTAGATCTGGTACAATCATATATACTGAGATCTAGTCAGATCTGATCTTCCTTACACGGGCAACAGCATTATTACACAAACAACTGTCATGTGGTAAATGCAGAAATTTTCTGAGTGTAATTGCATTTGTTCGTTTTTATATTCCAATATACAGTAACACACAGTGAAAATAACTCACCCACATTTAAAAATTTTACAATTTTACCAATATTTATTTTTTTAAAGAATAAATTTAAAAAGGTTTTTTTCAAATAAAGTTTATTTACAAAAAACAAATTATTTTTAAAGTTTTGCAAAAACAGCATTGATTTTTAATATTTTTAAGTAATCTATCACAAAGTTTAGCTCACAGTGAAAATGGCACAGTTGATTTTGAATTTAAAAATCGGACTTTTTTTTTAGCAGATTCTCATTTTTGTACTAAATATTTTAGCGGAGTCACATTGTGAAGGTATTGGTATTTTCATATTTTAGAAAGTTGTCTAAACAATTTCAAAAGAATTTTTAACAAATAAATAAACTAAAGAATAATTTATTTACAAACGTTTTGAGGATTTTTTCATTTGCAATCGACGACAGTTAGCACAGCTTTTACTGAATTTACTAATTTTTTGGTAAAAATCGGGTAAAACGATTTTCCTGTCTTAGCAATTTTTCTGCTAGCACCCTCCTGAATAAAATTTTGTTGACTCAGCAACTTTAATGAATTATTTTTTTGCTGTTCCTTTCTTATTAAAAATTATCTGTTAATTTTAGTAGTTTTTTCTGCAAAGTCATTTTTAAAGAATTTGTAATATTTTTAACTAAAATGTTTACATACTTTTACCTATTAGCGTATTTTAGCGATAACTGTATTTCAGTTATTTCTGAAAAGTTGTTTTAAGGATACTGGTATTTCGGTAATGGTTTTAAGGTTAACGGTAGAAAGTTAAATGGGTTTTGAATCAATAACGATATTTTTCCGGTATTGCCTGCCAACCCTGAATAAATTCCATTAAAGGTACAGTTTTATATAAATTTTTGTAATTTCTGGAATAAATAATTTGCTGGCATAAACACTTTTTGGTTTTAGGTATTTGTGGGTTTATAGGATTTTATATATCGTCACGTGAAATGCAAAATAACGTAATTCCAAAATTTTCAAAAACAGTTCTATTAACAATTACGGTTCGTAATTGAACTACACTCATAGAAAAAAACTGTATAAATAGCAGAAAAAGCTACTAAAAGTTAGTTAGCCTGCAGAAAAACTGCCGACTTTGCACAATCTGTTTGCTAAATATTAATAAGATATAAACAACAAGAAAAAGTCGGTTAATTATAGAAAATTTTGGTTGAATTTTAGTTAAAGTTAAGTTAATTGAAAATAACAATTTAGCACGCTGAAATTAGCAAAAAAAAATCTGTCAAAAAAAGCAATAAAAACTGTTGTAGCTACTAATTTTTAAAAATATAGTTAAAATCAAATAAGAATTATGCTGCTAAAAAAATATTTGCTGAAAAAAATATATTAAGGTGATGACTTCAAACGAGTGGATCGTTTATTAAAAAAATCTAAAAATAGATTTAAAAATAAAAAATTTTTCGCGATGTTTGTAATTATAGAAATCTAAAAAACAGCAGAAAAGCTATTAAAAATAAGTTAAAAATTACCTTGCTGAAATTAGCAAATTTTTTTCCCCACTTAATACTAGTAAAAAAAAAAACAGCAAACATAAAACCGTACGTAAAAACCATACGTCAGTGTGGCAACATTTGTGAAAAGGGGACAAAGAGGAGATAAGAAGATAAACAAAAAATCTAAAATAGAATGTTTGTATGTCTGTTTGATCACTTCTGAGAGTAAATTATCATATAGAAACAATCTGACAATAAAATATAAACAATAATACAATTTAATGGAAAATCACTGATGAAGCCTGTCCATAAAAAAAGGCAGAAACTAGATCTTGTCTGATTTGCAAATTAATAATGTGTCTATAATTTTGAAAAAAAATGTTTATTCTTCTTCTTAACCTCAAACCTACTTAATTAAAACCGTTAAATTTACAGAATTTTAGTTAAATTTGAGTTAAATTTTAGTTAATTCAAAATGAAAAATTACACTGTCAAGTCTGCAGAAAATTTTGCTAAATATTACTAGACTAAAAATAGCAAAAACCAACTGTTATATCTACAAAATTTTTGTTTTTTTTTAAATTAAATTTAGTTGAATGCAAAATCTTTTTTTTTTTTTTGCTAACAAAAATCGAAAAAAAAATCTTTGAAAATATTTAATTTTTTGTTGTTTTTTAGCAAATTTGTTTTTGTTGAATTTATTGGATTAGGTTGTTATTCTCTATCAACAAAAATTTAACTTAAATGTAACTAAAATTCTGTATATTTAACAGTTTTATTTTTACTGTTCCTATCTTACTAAAATATATATAAAAATAATCTACTACTGCTTAGTTTTTAACTAATTTTTAGTAGTTGTAACTAATTTTTTACAGACTTTTTTCTATTACTTCTATCCTATTTCTTTTGTTTAAAAACCTTTTAGGCTAATTACACTGTACATAAAAATCAAATTTTTTCCAAAATAAAGTTCTGACAACAACTGATTCGGGCAGAGGGGACCAAAAAAAAATATACGTGTATCGGCGCTTTAAAAGTTTACGCCTTTTTCCCCCTTTTACCAATGTTTATTGTGAATCGGCATGTGAAACCATGTGAATCTCCCATTTCATATATAGAATGTATTCAGCGAACTTATGTAAAACACTACGAGGAACATTTCTGTGAGACCTTTTAACCCTCTACCGGGATAATCAAAGGGACTTTATGGCCCCTTTTTAAGGGGACAACAAATGACCCGTAATTTGAAGAGTTAGAGGTTCCGCAAAAATATTTGTGATGAAATCCTACTGTAAGTCTCTGAAGACATCAAAGTTTAAAATTTAACTTCAATGCCAAAAATAAGTCAAAACTTAAAATGTGGTTAAGGGTTAACTTCGTACTTTTTTGGCCCCCTTTTAAAAAGGGTTATAGGGTTAAAACATTCCACAAAAATGTTTTACATAAGTTCGCTGAACACATCATATACCTAAAATGGAATTTACATGGTGTCCTGTGCCGATTCACAATAAACTTTTGCAAAAAGCAGGAAATTGTAATCCCCCAAAAAACATAGGGCCAGACGTAAACTTTTAAAACGCCTATACAAGTTATTTTTTTTTTTTGTTTCCTCTGCCATAATCAGCTGTCAGAACCTACCCGTTTTTTTTGCTGTTGTACAGTGTTATTTTTGTGTCTTCATTTTCTTAAATGTTGCTGCCTTTCATAATTTATTAAAAACAACAATATGACCCACGGCGACAAATATTATCCTGGTATATTGTGCACAAATAAAAATATTTTGTAAATATAATTAAACATTTTGCAAATACAATTAAACTTTTAATTCTAATTGTACCAACAATGGATTTTGTAAATACAAACAACTTGTTTGTTACTGGATTGTTGAATTTATTTCAATTAAATAGCCAACAAACACATTTGCTGAAATTCAAAGCAAACGATGTGGCCATATCAAAAAACAATTTTGTTGAAATTCAAAACCAAATTTAAAAATCGAAATTGTTGATTGTAATTTATTTCTTAATTAAAAAACGCACCTTGAATGAAAAATACATACATATTTGTTTTACAATCATATTTTTATTAAAAAACATAGAGTTTTGCCCGTTTTTTTGGCATCAAAGTTTTTTTTTAGCATTTCTGTGCGGAACTCTAGATGTATTAAATCGAACTTTAGCTTTAACTTTGCGCACAAAAGTTTTCGAAAATCGCACCTTCGTGGCCAGAAATATTTGGAATCGCCCTCAATATCGCCTCCACCTTTTTGGCCTTAATTTTTTTTTTGGGGACTTTTGCTTTACCTGTTCCAGACTTTCTTTCAATTGTTAGGTATTTGTTGAAGTTTCCCAGGTGGAAATTATGTGTGGTAACAAAAAAGAAGCACTGGCCAAGCGCAAGTAGACCGTGGTCTTACAAAAAGGAGTACTGGCAAAGCACTAAATTTGGACGCCTTCCCAACGCTTTAAAAGGGTGAATTCCCAGCACTTGTTTTCCTATAACATTATTTTGTTTTTGAAAAAGAAACTTCAAAAGAGTGAATATTTAAATAATTTTTGACTCCACAATACAATAACTCCAAGAATCGACGATTTTTAGAGTAATTTAAAATTCTTCAGTGATGAGGGCTCATAATTTGGTGGCAGGGAAAACACTTGATTCTCATGTTTCTTGGTGCTATCTCAATACTTTGCAAAGCATTAAATAGATCGGTGTTATCATTTGGGTGTCGGGAAAGCACTTCAATTTTTTTTATTTGATCGTTGGCAAAGCATTGGATTTTTATGTTTATGGGTGCTTTCCCAGGGCTTGGTAAAGCATTTGCACCACCGTTTAAAGGTGTTATCATTTGGGCGTTGGGAAAGCGCTGTTAACAAGCACTCATACCACCCATTTCGGTGCTTTGCCAGTGCTGGCCCCTTTGTAATTTTCTACCTGGGTTTTGACCACTCCTTAAACACATTACCTGGTCACGCGTACTTATGTTGCAATTTTTGTATGAGTCCACAATCGATTACTTTGAATAGTTTCCATAATTTTTTTGTGCACTTGTCTTTGATTCTCCATTGTAAACTAAAAAAACATTCGAATTTTGAAAACTGACATATTTCTCGAATTTACTTTGATCAAGCAAATTATTTTTATTTAATTTACGCGTTTGTATAATAGAGTTGTGTCGTTCATGAACGGACTAGTTCAATTGAACGATTCACCATTTTAATGATATGAACTGATCATCATTATTCGATCTAGCAACAATTGTTTGTATATATTTCCAATAAATTGTTTGAAATTGAAATGGTTTTTTAGAAAATAATAAAATTTTTATTAAAAATTAAGAAACGCGAGTCAAAGATCATAAAAAGGACTAAAATATTACCAAAATCATTTTTTTTTTAATTTTTAAGCACAAAACAAAAAAGAGCGATTTGAACAAACTAGTTCATTGGCTCGAATTGGCGATAATGACCGAGTCAGCAAAGAACCTATTAAGTTTCAACAAACACGTTTGTTGATTTTTAACGAACAAGTTTAGCAATTATTTTAATTTTTGCAATTAAAAAATACAAAAATAGTTTTTTCGGACTTTCTATATTTCTATATATTTAGTAAGAATATTGTTCCACCTCAAGTCCAAATTCTAATATGATATTGCCGTATTAGATTTTATTTGTTGTTCCAAAAAGGTTGATCATTTTCATGATAGACAATACAATTGTTTACTTGGAAAAAAACTTGATAACGAAATATTTAATTGATTCAACTAAAAATGTTATTGAAATGGAAATTAAATTTTAACAATTATTTTTGTCATTTATAATTTGGATATTTTTATCTGTGTGTATTAAAAAATAAGCTAAATATCTATTTTTACCGATTTTGTGAGATAATTATTAATTGAAATAATTTATTAACCATTAAAAATAAACGAAAATTATTTTTAAACGAAAAGTGGATAATTCCCGTTTTAACTTTTCAATTGTTTTATTGTGTATGTTCGGAAAATCTTAAAGTAATACATATAATCAGTTATAAACAAATTACAATGTACATATATTGACGGTTTTTGTATCTCCTGGAAATAATTAAAATGTTGGTTACGTTGCTTTCCATTTCATCTGACTATATGTAGCTGAAAGAGGTTTCGAGTTTCAAATAATAATATGAATACAATGTTTAGAACTGCTGAATATTATTTTAGTCTACAAGAAGAAGTGAAGCTAGCAAGTGATATTTTTAAAAAATGTACAAGCTAACTTCAATTAAGAAGGAAGAGAAGGACTTTTTTCAAAATGATGAAGAAGAAGGTAAAACGCACTTTTAATAACTTAAATTTAATGAAAAGGATAAAAAATACCAAAACTTTTTCACTGATTTTAGACTTCATACCACCAGATTTTTTCGATGACTTACTTATCGAAAATGTAGCAAAAAAATGTATTGAACAAAATGAATATGGAGATTTGCAGGAAATGCAAAATCAGCAAGAAAAAAATAATTTCACAATTTTGCAAGAAAATAGTTGTGATGAAATACATGACATTGATTGTGAATTTAATAAAAAATGGAAAGCTTCTGTAGAAAAAAATGAGCAATATAGTTTGGAGAGTGAAAAAAATTGTTACAAGTTTTCGAAATCCGTTGAAAAGGAAGAAGTTTTAGATAATTATTCACCATTTAAAATTTCTACAGCTGAAAGTTTTAATGGAGTTACAGAATATGAACAAAAATTCGATAGCGAAACAATTGATTATAAAAATTTTAAGTCGACAAAAACAGAAGAAACTTTAAACAGCTTAAGTAATTTAGAGAAGAACTTAAACAAAGAACTGAAATCGTTTGTACAGCAATCTAATGATGAACAAAATGACTCAACTCAAAATACGACAAATTTTTACAGCACTAAGAATAATTTATCCTCTTTAGGTAAGTTAGCATTAAATTTTCCTACAAAATATTATTTATTTATTATGTATTCTGAATAACTCTAATTTATATAATATCAATTTAAAATCTGAAAAAATTAATTGAAATTTAAAGTTTCCATTTGAAATTGAAGAAGTATAAATTGAATTTTTAATCTTAAGAATTTCAACTGACACTTTAAATATCAAATGAAATTTTTGTACTTTAATTAAAAATAATTTTAAATCAAGATTTTGGACTTCAATTGAAATTTTCTAAATTACGGTTTAAAAAGATCTAAAGTATTAAAAAATTGGTAGAGTCCCACCGAATATTCTGTTTTGTTGTTGGTTTCAGCCAAATAACTATACGCGTTATCTATTCGGTATTTGGCAGAATTTCAGCCGAATTATTGCTGAAATCCAAACTTTTCTAAATTTTTGTTAATGTAGAAAAATTTATAATAATTTTAGTGTATGTGAGATTTAACTCGATAATGGTCAAACTTTTCAGAGAGATTGTAAATCGCATTTTAGAATAATTAAAAATTTGTACTGAAATTTCATAAATTATAGTTGTTTACAGAAACATGGTTATACAGAACTCGGAAATTCGTTCATCCGAGTATTTCTATGGCGATTGGTGTATTGGCTAATTGAAATATGCTAAAATTTTTTGTAAAACAAACTCAGGAAAATTTTCTTAAAATTCTAGACTGGAAGAAGTTTAAATGTTTCGATGAAAAAATGCCTCTTGATCGGAGAAATAAATAATTACCAGATAATTGCACAAAAATGGAAAACAACTTTTAATAAAATTGGATCTAAAAAATTAAGTTTTTTTCAGAGGGAAAATATGTGCTACGAAATAAACCCGAAACGAAGAAATTAAATAACCCCCAATGAAATAAAGTCTGAAAATATGTTTCATAATTAAATAACTATCAAAAAAGAAAATTAAATAATCTCCAATGAAGTAATCTCTAAAAATCGAAATAATAAAAATGTTATTCATTTATTTAAATTATATAGTATGTATTTGATATAATTTGTAGACGTGTTGCCTGGCAAAAATGAAACCAACATTCTAATAATTTCAAATCCCGAAACTGAGTTTTAGTCAAGTTTCGCAAAGCCATTTCATCTGAAATTTCTCTGTTGAAATCTACAATGTTAGTCGAATTTTTTATTCTGTAATATAAAGATAAAAATCGCTCGATTTAAACCAAATCAAATTTTAGCCTGAGGAACCGTTTTTAACTACACTCATAGAAATAAATCTGTAAAAATTAGTTAAAAAAGATGATGCAGAAAAACTGCTAAAATTAGCAAATTTTTTTGCTAAATACTAGTAAAATAAGAACACCAAAAATAAATTGTTAAATTTCCAAAAGTTTAATTATATTTAAGCTAACTTTTAGTTAATTGAAGATAACAAATTGTACTGTAAAATCTTCAGAAAATTTTGTTAATTATTCGTAGAATAAAAATAACAAAAATAAACTGTTATATCTACAAAATTTTTGCTATTTTTAAGTTAAATTTAGTTGAATGCAAATAGCAGTCTATACTGCTAAAATCAGCAGAAATATTTGCTAAAAAATAGTAAACTGCCGTTTTCAAAAGGCTTAATTTTTATTTGCATTTAAAAAAAATTGAAAAAAAACTTCGAAAATTTAAAATTTTTTTATATTTTTTAGGCTACTAATTATTTAGCAAAATTTTTTGCTGATTTTACTAGGTTAATTTGCTGTTTTGCAGTTACAAAAATTTAACTCAAATATAACTAAAATTCTGTAGATTTAACAGGTTTATTTTTGCTGTTCCTATATTACTAATAAATAACACTATGCGACAGTCAAAATCGGGATGGGATGAAACTAACGGGAAATGTTATATCGGTCAAAAACAAGTTATACGTGTCCCGGCGTTTCGCTGGGTCACCCCTAGGAATCGAGATATATCTTTTTTTTGACATAACTCGAGAACCACTAGTCCGATTTTGCTCAAACAGTTTTAAAAAAATTAAAAATTACAATTCCTTTAATCTGTTCATATAACGTTTTTCTATATACTCAACAGTTTTGCCGGTAAAAATAAATGTTTGTTACCGCTACCATAAAAATCAATAACCTTTTGTTTATTACTTTTTTTTAATATTTTAGGCAAAAAATATTTTTTTCTTCATACATTTATTTTTACCGGCAAAACTGTTGAGTATATAGAAAAACGTTATATGAACAGATTAAAGGAATTCTAATTTTTTTAAAATTGTTTGAGCAAAATCGGACTAGTGGTTCTCGAGTTATGTCAAAAAAAGACCACCAAAGGTCAAATCGATATATCTCGATTCCTAGGGGTGACCCAGCGAAACGCCGGGACACGTATAACTTCTTTTTTACCGATATAACTTTCCCCGGTAGTTTGAACCCTTCCCGATCACTGACCCCTACCATTTGTCTCACAGTATAATAAGTCTCAATCGTTTTATAAAATTAAGCTTATTAAGAAGAAAAAACTTAAAAAAATATAGTGCAGCAATTTTGGTTTATAACTGATTTTCTTTTGTAATAAACAGGAAATATCTTTAATAAAAACAACGAACAATTTATTTTTAAATCTGCACTCAAGTATCGCACTTGTCAAGTATACACTAATAGAAAAAGTTTGTAAAAGAACTTTGTAAAAATGTTTGCAGTTAAAATTGACCTTACAGAAAAAACTGCTGCAATTAGCAGACTATTTTTTTGCAAAATAAAGAACAACAAAAATTAAATAAATATAAATACACAAAATTGTAGTCATATTTGAGCTAAATTTTTGCTAAAATCAGCAAAATATTTTGCTGAATAATTTGTACACAGAGAAAACTTATTATATTAATTTATTATATTAATTAAAATTTATTTGCATCTACCACTCAAATGATACTTTGAATTCCTAAAAATTATATACGATTAATTGAAACAATGAAAATAATAATTGATTGAATTAAATATTTGATAAAAATAATTTTTATTTTTATCATATGTTTAATTCGATATCTTAGGTTACTTATTTTTCCTGTGTAGACTAAAGAATTAAAAAACAATTTCAAATTTATATTTTTTCGATTTGTTTTAATGCGAATAAAAATTTAACCTTCTAAAATCAGTAGTATACTATTTATTAGCAAATATTTCTGTTGATGTTAGCAGAAATATATGCAGTCAACTATATACTTAACAAAAACAATTTAGAAAATATCAACAGAGTTGTAATTTTGAGCAAATTACCATATAGTTATTTTCGAAATTGTAAAAATCCCGGGATTTGTGCTTGAAAATCCCGGGATTCATCTATATTAGCTGTGTTTGTGCGGCAAGCTATCAATGTTGGCTTTTGTCATTCCCATACAAATGTGACATTAGCCAACATTTAGTGTTAACTCTTAACGTTACTAATGTCAAATTTGTATGGGAATGACAAAAGCCAACGTTGATAGCTTACCGCACAAACACAGCTATTGAATAATCCCAAGATTTGGGATTGGCAACCCTAGTCGTATTGGCGGCTTTTTAAATATTTTTAATTTCTAATATTTATCAACTTAACTTTTTTTTAATTTACAGATGAAACTTACATAAGTGAAAGACTGAATTATTTAAGAAAAGAAATACGACATCTCAGATTTTACATATCGAAAAATCCACCACCAAATATTTTAACCAAATTAACATATAATATGGCTGCTTACAATAATGAACGTATACTTTTGGAAAAATATGAAAAACAAAGCAACCACATGGAATATGAGGAGTATAAGCAATGTTCGTCGAGAGTTGACTATTCTACATCCATGATTCACAGCCAGTTAAATAATAAGACATATACATCAGCCGAACAACGTCTCCAAATAAATCCATCGAAGAAGCCCTATACACGTAAGGTAAAAAATTTAGTTAAGATACCAGTTCAAGCTTATGGCACAACAAAAATATATAATCAGTATATTAACTATAATACAAATTATCGTTCCAATCAATATTATCAAGCAGATATAAGATCATCAGTCTATAATGAAAATTTAAATTATTCCAAACATATGTATTGCAATGGTTTTGAAAGTTTAGATTATGTGACCAAAGAGTCTAAATTAAATAGACTTTCTGATTTACAAAATACATTAAGGAATTATGTAAATTTACCAAACGAACAATTTAATAGCATGTTAAGTGAAATTATAAAAATTCATATTTATTTATTAAGATATGAAAAAGAAATCAATGCCAAATTTGAAAGAGAAATGCAGTTTTTACAGTAAAAACCGCATCTGCGATCCACCCAGCATAATTGAAATTAAAATATTGTTGTTTTACTTCTAAATCGATTTTATTTCGCGAATTACAATAACAAAATTTGCAAAACGTTTCCAAGGAACTTTATGTACTAATGTTTTAGATAGTTTCCCTCTAGGTGAACCATTCTTTTATTTTGGGCGCCATAACAATTATTAATATTTACATTCGCTGATTCCAAATCCGATTTTTAAATTTCTCCAAAATAGCGCAATTTTTTATTTTCATGCTTAAAATGCAAGCGTAATTTTGCGTTAAGAACATATTAAAGTAACTTTGGTAAAATTGCTTAGGGATTCTTTGGCGGATACGCAAATAAAAGTGTTGCAAAGTTAAAAAATTTAAATGTAAATTAAGTCCTTTGTGGCGAACAACCCCAAAGAAAATAATAATAATTATTGATCTTCTGAACTATTGGTCCAGTCGGAAAAGGGTGTTCATAGAAATTGAAGAGGAGGCGCTAAGATTTAAGAAAATTATTTTTGAAATCACCCTGTTTTATTTCAAAGTGTCAAAGTTCATTATCTCGTGGGTATAAAACCTTTTTATTCGTATAAATTTGATATATTTAGGAAGAAAGTGTTTACAAAAATTGAAGAGGAGGTGCTAATATTTAAGAAAATTATTTTTAAGTCATCCTGTTTTAGTACAGGGTGTGCTACAAAGTGTCAAATTTGACTATCTATGACTTTTATATAATTGGACTAATTTCATATTGGATCCGCCATTTTAATTATTTGTACTGTAATAAATCGCTCTCTCTCTCTCTAGCTAAGTTTTGGCAGTACGTTTAAATTTTTTAATTTGTGCCAACATTGTTAAATTTTAACAAGAAAGGCATCTTCGGAGGTCAACCACTAATATCGCTGCAATATAAACATGCCCTAATCTTATATTAAAGGGTTGAAAAGGACAAATCAAAATGGATGCGCCAATATTGAAGTTGGCCTTCATGGAGGAATTCGGACAAGCTGCGGATCATGCTATTTTTCTCTGTTAGTGTTTTGTTTTCAGTTGTTTGAATCCAGCGAAAAGCCCGAAACTACTTTTCTGATAAGCAATTCTCTTTTGAATTTTATAATATTTTTTGGAACCTACCCCGCCAGAAAAGTACGAACTGCAAAGCCTTGGGCAAGTACTTTTAACGGTGGTACCAGCGTTGGCAGAGCGAAAGAATTTTAAAGATATAGCGCTTTGCTAACCCCAGAATGAAAACACCGGGCAGGGCTTGGCCATTTGTTTTTTGAAACGTTGGTAAAGCATTGGCCAAATAATCAATAAATAATAAAATGAGTGCTTCGCCAGTACCAAAATTATAATTTAAAAATGCTGGCAAAGCATTGGTAAAACAATCAATAAAGTTATTCTTCAGTGATAAAATAAGTGATTTGCCAAACCCGGAAATGATAACACCGGTCTGGGATTGTCCGACTGTATTTTAAAGTGTCGGCAAAGCATTGTCAAAACACAAAATATTGTGCTTTGCTGGTACTTAAATAAATAAATGTAAATATGGTAGAATTTAATTATAACTCTTTTACTAACTCTTATTTTTTATTTTGCAGTCAGAACTGAAAGTGAATTTTTCCTTAAATTTTACTTAAGTCAAAAATTTTAAACAAAAGTTCTGACTTAAGAAATATTTAAGACCATATTTAAAAATATTTTAGAATACTTAAAGTAAAAACGATTAATTTAATTGAGTAGTTCTGTTCAAGTGACTATACTTAAGAATTACTCAAACTCGAAATTAACCGAAATCAAATTCTGGCAAAACACTTCTGCCATCGTTTGCCGAAGCGTTCTAAACTAGCCATCTGCCGGTGCTTTTATTATTTTTACGGTTTTATATTTTGTAAATTAATTACTGCCAAAGCACTTTTTTGCCAACGTTGGGAAAGCATTCTAAACGAGGACTGTGCGAATGCTTTTATAATTTTTATGGTTGCAAATAAAATATTCTGCCAACGTTGGGAAAATGTTCTAGAACAGTGTTGTGCCAGTGCTTTTGTTATTTTTGCGATTGTAAATTTTCTAAATTAAACACTGGCAAAGCTCGTTTAGCCAACGTTGGGAAAGCATTCTAAAGCAGGGCTGTACCAGCGCTTTTATTATTTTTAGGGTTGCAAATTTTGTAAATCAAGTACTGGCAAAGCACGTTTTACTAACGTTGGCGGAGCATTTAAAATCAGTTGTTTGCTAGCACTTTTTGGTTGCACCATTGGCAATCAGTGCTTTGCCAGTGCTTTATTTTTTTTAATATCGGCAATTTCTGGTTGGGTATCATCTTTTGTAGAGTTTTGAATGATTGCATTGAATTATGTTGTACACTCAACCAAAAAAGTCTGTAATGGCTACTGAAAATGTTTCTGTTATTACGGGAAATTTAACTGTTTTGAGGCCAGCGGTATTTTTTGCTAATTTCAACAACACATGTCTGCTGATCTGCAGTACAATAAAATTAGTTGAAAAAATTAGTAGCCGCTACTAAATTTTAGTAAAATTTATCTAAACTGCAATTCAAAATCGATTTGTTAAAATCAGTTAAAAAACTTACTAAATATCATAATTTTAGTACAATGAAATTAGTATAAATAATTAGTTGCAGCTACTAAATTTCAGTAAATTGTTGTAAACTGTAATTTAAAATCAATATGCTGAAATTAGCAAAAAATTGTACTAAAAAAAACAAAAACTGTAAAATCTAAAAAAAAAAATTTTATGGTATAATTACTTCATCGTACTTGAAATTTGGAGTCAAAATTGCAAACGGTTCTCCAGTTATGACCTTTTTATGCATTGGAGATACAATAAAATTTTCTGAGTGTTATTTCCAAACTAAGAATATATCAATAGTAACAAATATAAACTAAACAAGAATTGTAAAATATCAAAAAAAAAAAATTTTTTTAAAATTAGTATATTTTTCTGCTAAATTTAGCACTCGGTTTCGAAAAATTTGCTAAAATCAGCAGCGAGAATTAGTAAAAAAATCCGTAATTTGTAATAAGAGAATAGCAAAAATGATTACTAAAAAAATTGTACTAAAAATCAGTATAAAAATAGTGAAGTTCGATTGGAAACTGTTTACAAATTTTTTTACCAACTCTTTTATCTGAGTGTAAATAATGACTTCGACTCTCATTGTGACTTATTACAGCCTTATATATAAACTAAACAAGAATTACATATATAAACTAAACAAGAATTGTAAAATATCAAAAAATAAAAATTTTTTTAAAATTAGTATATTTTTCTGCTAAATTTAGCACTCGGTTTCGAAAAATTTGCTAAAATCAGCAGCGAGAATTAGTAAAAAAATCCGTAATTTGTAATAAGAGAATAGCAAAAATGATTACTAAAAAAATTGTACTAAAAATCAGTATAAAAATAGTGAAGTTCGATTGGAAACTGTTTACAAATTTTTTTACCAACTCTTTTATCTGAGTGTAAATAATGACTTCGACTCTCATTGTGACTTATTACAGCCTTATTACAGTTAAAAATAAAATTTTATGGAAAATAACTGATATTCTACAATTAAAATTGAGTTACAAGACCAAATTTTACCCAGCAAAAATTGTTTAGGACCGGCTAACTCAGAATATATTCCATAACAAGTGGTTTCACAACCAGTTCCATGGCACTGGTTTTGAAACTGATTCCCAAAAGTCAGAATTTAAGGTTTCACTGTCCGAGAACCAGTTCTATTTATTTAAGAACTAAACTATTAAATCAAAAGAAAATATTCACTGCGCAAATAAATGTAGACCAGTTCCGGTTAAAATGAAAGTGATGATTTGCAAGTCAGTTTCTTTAAAAACGCTATTGTCTTTAGTGGGTTCTGCACCAGAGAAGGAGTGTTTTTATGAGGAGGATTGTTTTTTATGAGGAGAGTGTTTTTTTATGAGAAGGATTGCTTTTCTATGAGGAGGATTGTTTTTTATGCAAAGGGGTGTCATTTTTATGTTAAGAATTGTATTTTAGGCGGAGGAGTGTTTTTGTTTATATATACTCGTATGTGATTGTTTTGAGATTGTTTCTTATTCTTTGCTTTATATTTTCTTTCCCAGCAAAAGTGTCGGATGCAAAAAACCGGTTGTAGAACAACTTGTTCTGGCATGCAACCTGTTCTAATTTATGTTCTATCATCGGTGATTTTTGTTTGAGTTTGTCCCAAAAGCAACAGGTTATGTTCCTCCAAACTAGAACAGGTTGCTTTGGAACCGGTTCTAGAACCAGTTATAGAACCAGTTCTGCGATAGTGGGGCCTTCCATTTTGACTTCCAGGAATCACTCCTAGAACCTGTTCCACGGAACCGGTGGTAAAAACACCTATTCTTGAACAGATTCAAAGGCAACCAGTTCATAAAAATTTTGCTGGGTTATATTAAATAAATTAAAACGATCATTAATGCTGAGTATTACGTTTTGGACATTTCTTCAAATATACTTACTATTTATGCAAGTTAGTTTAAATAAAACTACAATTCATTTCGAGTGCTTGACTATGGCTAACTTTTATTTTTTCAAAATTATTTCATGTGATAAAAATTAATACAATATCAGCAGATTTTATTCTTTGACGTGGTAAGTAAAATTTATTTAAAAATACTACAATATCAAAACAGCAGACATAGTGTCAGCAGTTTTGGTATTAATTACAATATGATAACAAAAATATAAAGTTAACTGAACTCAAATAAGTTTATTAATAAAGCAGATTCCCAAGAAAAATAAATAAGAAAGAAAGATGGGGAATTCATAATTAATTAGAAATTTAATTTCTGTTAACTCTTCCCCCTTAAATTGAGTGTCCCCAATCAAAAGTATGGTATCTGAGTAATTTGCATTATAGGTTATCCCTTAGATTCATTTGCACTCAAGATAATTTCCCCCAATGGTAATGAAGTATTAACATCGGTTTTTGCTGGGTATTGTGAGCCCCTTGGACAGCACGATTTTTTCAAACTGACGGACAATAGGACAGTAATTATTTGGAATACTGAAACAAAGGTTATTACATCACCCATTTTGTTTTCGACATTCAAAAGCTCGTTCGCTTCCGTATTACTGACGTGCATTTCCTTGATCAACTCCAAAGTAAGAGTCTCTTTGATTTCCTACTTTTGGTTGTACAACGGCTGGCAGCGGATTAGCAAACCTGATTTCCGAAACTGAGAAAACCTTACCGTTAACTAATACCGTTTCATTGTACATCTCGGCTAATAAGAATTTTACCATTAAATTGAATTGAATTGCACCATTAAATTAAAGGTTTGCTGCGTACTAAATTCGGGAGTCATTCACATTCACTGACATCCCTAATTTTGCCATATTTGCATATTGTCAACTTATTTAAGTTCTTACATTTATTTTTAGACCAAATACTAAAATCTCATTGAATTGAATCTTACTAGCGAGTTTACCAATTTTTACAGGTTATATTAAAAGTTTATTACAAGATTAATTACATGTTGTTGGAATATTCATAATATAAATTAAAGAACTTCCATTGGAAGCTATTCTTATTTCACCAAATTCTAAGATTTCTTCCAAATTTTAATAAGGGATATTTTGATTTTCAAACAATTTTCTTATTACTTCCATTTCATCGTGAGACAGAATGAGCGAATTTATAACACCCAATGAATAGAATATTTTAGGTTTACGATTTCATCTTTTATAATTTCTAATTTATATTTTAATTTTGTTATCTTCGAATTTTCGTTCGTTCGTTCGTTCGTCCTTTTGGACGACTTTGATTATTTGATTCATTTTTACTGTTAATTCATTCATTCTATCTAATGATAGTTTATTTATAATAACTTGTTTATTATTATTTCTCACAACATCGTTTATTTTATTTTGTATAATTTCAGAATCGTCATGGTCAGGATTACCGGCAATCCATTTCCATGCCGAACCAATAAAATTTAGGGATCTCTTAGATCTAGGTTTTAACGAATTCAATTTATTTTGTTATTGGGATATTTCATAATTGAGGAAAGGATGTAGGGGATGGATGAATCAATTCTTGGTCTCAGTATTTCCCTGATATCATTAATGAACCTCTGGTAATTATCGAGTTCCACAATATGTATTAATTTAATTGAACCCGTTTGAAGTTTGGCAATACCAGTGTCGATTGCCACTATCTGGGAATTGGTATAATCTACTATTTTCACCTCGCCCTGAGCAATGGGTGATAAAATAATTCTAGAAAAAGAAGAAATGAGAAAAATTAGATTCTTCTAGTTGCGGTTGTTGTTTTTGTGGATGATCCTCCCACTATTCGTAAGCACAGTAGTGTGCCTATCCTCCTTGACCACCTCTGATTTGTAGTTTTTCGACAATTTGGTACCTAGTCTTTTATTTTGTCTAACAAAGATCACATCTCCCATATTATAAATTACTGGTTCCCTTCAGTTCTGGTTGTGATAACTAAGATCAGATGGTTGTTTTCTCCTAAGGTCGTTGATCATCTGAACTCTATATTCTTCACGTTCAGTGGCATTTCCGTATGACGTCTTTCCAAAGAACGCTTCGAACGGTTTTCTCCCCAGCGTTGAGTGGATTGTGTTATTATATTCGTAGATGGATTTCTCTAGAAGGTCAGGCAAATCCTTTTGCGTTCCAGCAGATTTCAGGCATCTTATAATTTCCGACAAGGTTTAATGAAACCTTTCGATTTGTCCATTGACCGTGCCGAAATATGGTGGAATCCTAAATATCTCAACATTAAATTGGTTCTCCAGCATAAATACTATGGCCTTGCAATTAAATGATTTCTCATTGTCCATCACTATCGTTTCAGGCATGCCAAAATTTAACAGAATTTTCCTTAATGGCTGTTTTATGTCCTCTGCAGCTCTTGACTTTAGGATTTTAACCTGAACGTATTTTGTCAGCTTACTAATTGCCGTTAGAATAGAGGTTTTCCGCGTTATATAAATATCGATGTGAACTATTTGCCGGGATAATGGGGAATAGGGGTCTCCTGTAAAGAAATATTATTGGGGTGTCGAATAAACTTGTTTTCCTTACAAATTTTGCACGCCTTTCTGATTCTCTTTATTTTAGCCATCATCTGTGGGAAGTAACATTTCTTTGTTTTCGTCGGCATTTCTATGGGCCCTGTTATGCTCGTTAATAATTTCCACTTCTTGGTCCGATTCGTTGGAGATGTCCGCAAGCATTTTCCTTGTATAAAGGACTTTGTATTTGTAGAAACTAGTGGAGTATATTTCCTGTGCCTTTCCCAATATTTCGTCAGTGGTTTTTGTACAATTGGTGACTGATGGATTTAAATATTTTTTTGAAGATTTCCTCCAGTCTTTTATCGTCAAGGCTCGGTTCTAATACAATGTGTCTATAATATGTTGGGAAAACAATTTGAAACTCGTACGATCGTACGTCACTCAGTTCAATAATCTGGTTCTTGAATGTATTTATAGGAAAATTTGTATGTTGAATTAGGGACCGAGGAGAACTTTGGTTGCTATGCAGTGTTGCATCCGTTGATCTTATTTCAAATATTTGCTGTCGTGCTCTACATAATGAATCTGCCACTGTGTTTGCATTTTCAGGTTTATACAGAATACATAATTGTATTCTTCTAACGTTGCTTTCCACCTTCTCAGTTTACTATTGGAATTCACGTCATCTAAAGTAAGTGTTAGGGGCTGATGATCCGTGAATATTTTAACAGTTGCTGCTCCGTATAAATAGTTGCCTAGACTCCTTAGATCCCAAACAATCGCCAACACTTCTTTCTCGTTTGTGGCGTAATGGTCCTCAGCTTTATTAAGAGTCCATGAATAAAAGTAATGCGCCTAGCTTCTTGTTCCAACACAGCTCCCATAGCATAATTAGAGGCATCCTTTGTAAGTCGGAACTCCTTTTTAAAATTAGGGTAAGCTAACATTACATCTTCTGATACAAAAGTTTTCCTTATTTTATCGAGCGTCTCCAAAGTATCTTTATCCTGGGTTACTGATGTCCTGCTCGACATGGCCTTGGACATTCCTCCCTCCTCCCCTCTTAAAAACTGTGCCAAAGGTTTTGTCAGTTTGCATAATCAATACCAATTACCGAACTAAAGTGGCTTTTTATTTCAACAATAAGAAATGTTTCTATTTACCACATCAAATGAGCAAATGTTTAGCAAAACAAGATCCCTATCTCACAATTATGAACGAAAAAGAATGGACTATCATCTACAAAGGTAGAATTTCACTCAATGGTCTTGCAATTTTGATTTAAATTATCAATGTAAATCCTCTACGTTATATACCTAAATTAAATAAAATAAATAATCAAAAAAATAAAATATAAAAAATATGTGTTTTATTTCTTTTTTATGTTTTTATGCATTTATTTTGCAATTCTTATTTTTTATTATAATTTTTTCTTAGAAAATTAAATAATTAAAAATATTTTATTTAAAAAAACACAAAACTTAATACATAAACAAATAAAATATAATATAACAATAATAAAAATGTTTAATAGTTTTCGACAGCGTCTGTCAAATATCTGTCATTAGCATCATAAAGTGTCAGTAAATGTTTTACATTATCCATTGCTTCTATTAGAATGTTATCCTGCCCATCATATAGAGCAGGATAACAAGGGATGTCAATCGGAGGTAGCACTTCTACTTTTAGCACCTCCACAGCATTCCCAGGTTCGGATGGGATTTCAGTATCGGATGGCATTTCATGAACTTCCGCCATTTGTTTTACTAAAATATAAAATCACAAAATATAAGTTCATATTCTGTTTTGATTGGGAAATGGGTTTTACGTTGACTTCAACGATCGGCTTTGGTATTTCGTTTCTTTCTTGCTTAGGACAACAACTATTAGTAGTATCAATATTATTGCTATTGATGCTACCGATGCCATGAATATTTCTCTCATCTCTGTTGTCTTTTTAAAATCGTTAATTTGTCTTGCGTTTTTATATGAAGTTCCTGTAGACTTTCTAGTGACAGGTAATTAAGGCGTTCAATTTCGATTGGTGTTGGTTGTACCACGGGTTCAATAATTTTCAAGGGTTCTGCTTCAAGATTTTCAAAAATTACATCGTTTATGTAAATTGTTTCATTTCCAAAATTTATAATATTGCTTCCAGTAACATTTTGGGTTTGATTTTTTAACTTTATTGTTCCAGAGAAATCGTTCAGCAAAATTGTACCAGTTACAATTTCTTCGATCGAAGCGATATGTTGACAATTAATTAAATAGCATTAAGAGGGTTGAGACTTTATGATTTTTGGGATTCAAGGGTCTGTTGACAAATCCAATAAGTTATTTTACAATTATTCTTTATTCCATAAATTTCGTTTTCAAAGGTTATAATTTCATTGAATTGTACATTAATAACAACAGTTTTATTTTTTAGCGGTTTAATAATATAATTTGCATAAATTGTCCTTGATGTTAACGGAATTTCTACTATGTAGAGCATCAGCGTTGAGTTATGCACTATTTTTATATTAGAAAATTTCAGTGCCTCTTCTGGGCTTTCGGATGGAATATTTTCAATTTCTAATTTTTCTAATGCTAATTTTATTTCAATTTCATTTAAAAGATAGGAATTTATAATTCCAAATTTCGACCACTGAATGGCGTACTTCATATTTAGGATTTCCTTCTTAATTAATTGTAGTCTATTTTGATTTAAAATCATTAATTCTTCTAATAATATAATACAATAATATAATAATTCTTAAAATATTACTTTTCCTTATCACTGCGTGTTGGGAGGATGAATAACTAATTAATTATAGGTTCGAATTAAAGTACTGCACAATTCGATATTTTATGTAAAAATGTCATTATCAAAAATTTCATGCATTGCTATGGCATGTCAATTCAAACAAGGTGTTATGCCATGTTGTGCCAACACAATCATACTGTCATAGCATGTCATTGCAACTTAGCTAAGCTGTTGTACGCTGTTGTGTTCAATAACATGCCTTCAATGTTTTTTTTTGCAGCATGTTTTTAATACTGTTTAATCCTGCCTTGTATGAAAATATTTATTATTCTTTATTATTTTTTTAAATAAAGATACATATTATGTATGCCATATTGCATAAATAAATTAAATGCACTTTTCGAACCTTTTCTAATTAAATTTATATTTCCAAAGTAGTTTACTGTACTAAAAATTACTGTAGGTACAACTCGTATTACTGAATTCTTTTTTTTTCCTAAAAACATCAGATTCCATTCACTATTGATATTGTTGCGAAATTATTGCAAGTTTCATAGTTTATACAATATGAAATATGTACAGTAGTGGACTAAAGTGGATACATATTTGAATATTTTTAAATCTATATTAATAATCTTTGTTCAATTTGTGATATCCAAGTGTAGTTTTTCCAGTTTTTGAAGTGGCCAGGTCAGAGCCCCGATTTGAATCCCATCGAGAATTGGTGGGCAATTGTCAAAAGAAGAATCTCCCAATGCTAACAAGCACCGACCAACTTAGATGATCTTTGGTCAGGAGTTTCAGCGGAATGGGCTAATATTCCACCTCAAACTATTAAAAATCTCGTGGAAAGCATTCCTTCTCGCATAAAATCTGTTTTAAAGAACAAAGGACTTGCGACAAAATATTAAAGAAAGAGCTTGCCGAAAATTTGAAATATGAAAAATACTGGATAAGAGCGGTCACAATTTGCAATTTTTTTTCATTAACTTCTTAATGATATAGTCTACTCTATTTAGGTTTTTATTGAAGAAGAATGTTTTAGTTTTATGCTTTAAAAAAAATCATTTAAGTTTCTATAATAAAATAAAAATTATAACAAATTTCGAAAAATGTTGAATTAATGTATCCACTTTAGTCCACTACTGTATATACAAATATTGAATTTTTTCTTTCCAAATTGCCTTTGATATTTACCATCGGACATTGTGTTATATTAAAATTTTTTTTTAAATCTAAAAAAATTTTGATTTTGAGCGACTATAGTTATAAAAGTTATTGAGATATTGATACATACTTAAGTTTGAAAAATAGTGCATGGAATAAAGCTTACACTGTAAAACGAGTTTTTTTCTTGAGCTATAGTTACACTCATAGAAATAAATCTGTAAAAACAGCAAAAGAAGTTACTAAAAGCTTGTAAAAATTATGCTGCAAAAAAAACTGCTGAAATTAGCAGATTGTTTTGCTAAATACTAGTAGAATATGAACAGCAAAATTAAAACTGTTAAATTTACAGAATTTTAATATTTAACTTTTACAATAGTTAATTGAAAATAACAAATTGTACTGTAGAATCTCCACAAAATTTTTGCTAAATATTAGTAGACTAAAAATAGCAAAAATAAACTGTCATATCTACAAATGTTTTGCTATTTTTAAGCAAAATTTAGTTAAATGCAAATAGTAGTCTATCCTGCTAAAATCAGCAGAAATATTTGCTAAAGAAAAATTGTAAACTGCTGTTTTCGAAAGGCTCGATTTTTATTTGAATTTCAAAAAAACCAAAAAAAAACTATGAAAATTTGAAATTTTTCTGTGATTTTTTAGACTAGAAATTATTTATAAAAAATTTTTGCTCATTTTAACAGGCTAATTTGCTATTTTCCATTAACAAAAATTTAACTGAAATATAACTAAAATTCTGTATATTTAACAGTTTTATTTTTGCTCTTCTATATATTACTAATATATAGAAAAAATTATCTGCTATGTTTAGCAGTTTTTTCTGCAGCATCATTTTAAAATAAATTTTTAGTAGTTTTAACTAAATTTTTTACAGACTTTTTTCTATTAGTATACTAAATTATAAATTTTTTATTGAACAAATCTGTGAAAATTGTAAAAAAGTAAAATCTAGAGCGAATTTGAACAAATTGACTTCACCGTTATATTTTATTTCTTCAAATATATTAAATAACTCCCTTTTTGAACTTTTTTCCCGGTAGAATATATGCCACTTCAATTTTTAATTTTATTTCGCTTGCACGAATTTAATTTTATTAAAAACTCTAAAACTAAGTAAGACAATTGTTTAATGGATTTTATTATAATTGGAGCTTGGGAAATCTATTCACGTATATACAATGTGATTACTAACACTGCGATAGACTGCAAATTCACTCGTCAAATGACCTAATAATATAGGTTGCAGGTCTAGCTGAATGTATTACAAAATCGGTTTGAGAAGTTGCAATATACCCATTAATTTATTAATAACACCTTTACTTTTTTAGATACAGTTGTGGACACGAATTTAAGTCAATTCAAATTTTTTCTAATTTCTAATTTCTAATTATTGATCAAAATAGTGGCTAAATTCGCCATGAAAGGCAAGGAGATGGTTCAGAAAATTGTACAGAATTTTAACGTAATGTTTGTTTTTTCATTTTGTCACTTGTTTTAATTGGGCGTGGCTTTTAACGAAAAATTAGCGATATTAACCTTTTTATCAAATTACATAGTAAAATTTAGGCAGTTCTGTACAAGCTGTATATTTTTGGAAATCGTATAAAATTTTCTTAAGTCTTGCATTATTTTTATCTACAAATAGTCACCAGACTTAAAATTGCAGCACTTTAAACATGACCAAATTTTTCTTTGTTTTGTGCCTTTAAAAATAAAGACAACAACAATAAAATTAGAAAAAACTTGAATTGACTTAAATTCGTGGCCACAACTGTACTTGCAAAAATATTGTTTGTGGTACAGTTTAAAAAAAAAAACATAGTTTTATTTGAATTAAAGAAAATCGGTTTTTCATTGTTTAGAAAAAGTACCTTAACTTTGTCAATTTTTAACCAATTTTAACAAGCGAAGCCTCATCATACTATGGAAGACACTAACTTTAAGAATATTATTGTCTTAAAAGTAGATTCGAAAAAAACCCTCGTAGAAGTTGAAAAAGTTTTAAAAAACTAAAAATTTTAATTATTAATAAAACAATCTCTACATATTTATATTTATATTAATAATACAAAGAAATTACCCATATATATTAGGAAAGACTAGGCAAGTTTATTTTAAATACAGTTTAAAAATTCAAAATCGGTTTAAAAGTTACTGATTTACAAATGTTTAAATGCACCAGTCACAAAAAATACAACTTTTGTACAAGACAAATTATTTTGAAGGTAAAATTAACTCAAAATACAATTTAAAACAAATAAAATTCAGTTAAAAACCGGTCTACTCATATTTTCATTTAATTTAACAATTTTTTTATTTGTTTTTGAATAATTGACTATCAGAAACTGTAAAATCAACTTAAAATTAATTTATTTTTGCTATAAAAATAACAAGCAAAATGGTGCGAAGAACTAAGTTTATATTATTTATATGATTTTACTAAAAAACTAAGAAAAAAAAAACAAATTGGATAACTGTATTGTTGTTTTTTATTTCAAACAACTTTTACTACAAAATACCTTTTTTTTGGTTCATTTTTTTTTAGTTTTATTTTAAAACAATAAAAATTGACTAGAAAATTTGACTGTTACAAAACATCCGTATTTTTATTTAGTTAAATTTTTAAATAACTTGTGAAAAAAGTTAAAAATTATTTTTCTTCTACGAACAACTGTTATTATTTTTAAAAACAACTCAACGGAAAAACTACAGAAACAACTAACAAAAAGTGACTGTATTTATTTTGTGAGTGTAATATACTCAGCTAGACCTACAACCTTTTTCTTGTAGCACCGTGTTAAAAGAAGTTTTCATATTTTATTATAAGTTTTTTATTTTATTTGCAGTTTTTATTGCATATAATAAGACATACAAATGATTATAATGCATCAATACCAACATATGCTGCATATGTCGCATGTGTCGCACTTGTTGACATGTTCATTTTCTATGTCCATTTTATGTAAAATCACTGTTAAAAGTATGCATAGATTTGATTTAAATTTGTTCGGCAGTGTCTTCATATGTTATTGTCAAACATGTGTGAGCGCATAGCAAGACATAACACTTGCATGATGCGACACATGTCGCTGTGTTGTATAGTTGCAAAATCAATAGAATGCTGTAAAAAGAGAAATGGAGAAAAAGAAAAAAAGTTGTCTCAGTATATCATAAAATATAGATTTTTATATTGCTCTTGTGTACTATCCTTCCTGCTTCTGTCAGGATGGTGGTTGTATAATTCTCCCTTACTATTTTCTTCCTCTATTTAGGAGTGACTTTTGTTCCGAGCCTTTTAGGAGTTCCCTATTCTTATTATGAGTTTCCAAGTCTGACATTTGTTTCTTCTTTTACCTTGTTATCATATTGAGTCGGGCATCTTCACGTTTTCTTGGGTCCGAATTAACAATTCGACCAAAAACTACTTCTAACGGTTTCGTGTTTGTAGTATAATGGATCGAATAGTTTTATTGCTCTATCTAGTAAAATAGAGAACGGTATATCTTATGAATTAAAACACTTATATAGTGTTAGCTCTATTGAGCGACTGTTCTTTATTTTAATTAAGAAACTTAAACTACCTTAACATAATGAATAAAGTATTGTGGAATATGTCCAGTCAGCATTATCCCACGATACAAGTAAGTAAAAGGTAGGTCGTGTAGACAACCAAAAAAAAAGTAAAGCTTTTCGCCAATCAGAATAAAGGTGCCAGTTGTCATACAGAAGGTATGACAACGTTGGTTTGTCAAATACACTACATATCTATTCCATCTGCTTTGATACATCGCATTATATCCTTCAGTGTTGAGTAGAATCTTTCCACTTGTCCGTTTACGGAGCTTTTGTTGGGTAGAGTTTTATACACATGGATTCCTAGTTGATCTTCCAACATAAATGAGATTGAAACTGAATTTAGGGATTTTTCATTATCCATAGCTAATTCCCTTGGTATACCAAATATAGACAAGAGCTTCCGAATTGGTTATTTCTCGTGTTCTGCTGCCTTGGATAATCTTGGCCTGAGCGTAATTCAAGAAGTAAGTATGCGCTTACCTTCGGTATGTCAGATATCAATATGCACATGTGACCTGGGTATTGTGTAATAGGTGATTCCTGTAACTCCACTTCTTTTCACTTGCACACTGTTGTAGGGGCCTAATACGGTATATATTGTATTTCGTTTCTTTATAATGAAGTTGAATTTTGTTTTTGAATTATTTATTGTTGTCAAAAGCTTAGATCATTTTTTATGGCAAACTCAGTGCATGTAGTATCAATCTGAAACATTTAAATTAATACCAGGTATAATGTTATTCGAATAATAAAGAATTATATTTGTTTTGATCAATATCTACGATGAGACTGGTCGTTTATTAAAATGAAATACTTAATGCTACTTAATATTATTAATGTACAATAGTGGAATATGCTTACTATGCATATCCCACGCTTTAAGTTTAGTGTAATATGGACAAATACTCAGACAACAATAAGAGTATCATATTGCATACTTATGGTATGCAACACAGAGCAGTCAAACATACTACACAGGGCATAACTTTTATCATGAAAAGAGGTCTTACTGATCATATAAGCAGTCATCCGGTCAATTATTCCGAAATGGCATAAAGCAACCCGATAGGCATATTCCACAAATGTGGCATTCGCCTCCGATTTCAAATATAGTATGAATAACTTTCATATTACAGAAATGTATCACTGTCCGTGAAGCATTCTCCTTATCAATAATCTGTTTACGTATTTCCAGGGCAAGGCACAAATTACATAGTTTATCTAGTTCATGCATATTTCGCGCTACTTTACGCTCACACACATGATCTTTTTGTTTATTGGCTGGTAATGAGCGTGTTGTGGCTCCCAATTGAGCCTACCAAGGGGAAATTAATTACTCAATACTTTCCCTATATTTGTTCTGAAATCCGTGGGTGGGTCTGTGTACCTACGTCGCAGAGTTTGCCTATATTATAGTGCTGGCTAGCACACTTTTTATACGGAGCCACCAGGTTGGAACCCGAAAAAACAACACAAAATTCGACCGTTCGGTTTATTCAAGATGACTAGCTTTATTCTAGCTGGTATTGAAGCCTCTGACCCAAATACCAATTTTCTACTTTCTTAAATACATACTTAACCTACTTAACTTAATCTAGCCGGAAGTTGCTTGGCTTTCATAATTACATCAACACAAATGTGAACGACTCCAGTCAAGTTCACAACAAGCGCAAAAATGCGCAAATTGCATTAAATGTGAAATCACCGCGAATTTTCAATCTTCGCATGCTTGCCAGAGCGATACTGTTTGACATACCCTGCAAGCTGGCCATTGGATCACTTGCTATATCAAGAGGACAGGAAAAGAACTCATATGTGACAGCGATGCTCTGACCAGAACTAGGGCCGCTGGAATGATTACGGCCAATATATATCGTACAGCGTTCGCATATAAACGTTCACGTTTGTAATCATTACTCCTAATTGCGAAACGATTCTTTGCAAGAGCGTTAAACGATCCACCAGCAGGATATAAACTAATAGCGTTAACTACTGATGGTTTAATATCCATGCATTTAAGTTTCACAATAACTTCAGATATTTCATTCGCTGTCTTCAATACTTCCTGAGTGACCTCACCAGCCCATGATTTCTGCTTATTAGTTGCTTGCTCATCGTTATCCGCAATTAAAATTCGCTCGCCATCATTGGCTTCCGGTGTAATAATCACTTTCACACATTGTGAATCATTCTCAACTTCGCCTTTGGTGTTATTTTTAATTTTTTATTTTCGCCAACGACTATAAGTTTTGGTATAATAGCGCCAGTTTCATTTTGCTCCTCAATTTGAAATCTGGGCGCATTTAATCGTTTAATTGCTCCCTTCTCCATCACCAATACGAAGAATGGAAAAATCAAACAAGTAACACCTAAAAACGATCTAAAGCTTTTTTTTTATTTTTTAATAAAAATAAAGTCTTTATTGTTTGAAAAAGTAAGAAAGAATGCTCCAAAATTTGTGACTTGTTTGCCTTCTGCTTTCTATGTGATCGCCTGTGTGTTTCCAAGATTATTTTCTCTTGATCGTGTTCCTTGACAACATCGTTGACTTCGTTTTGGGTTAACCTAACCTTGTGGTTTGAAAGATACGTTGGATAAATTCCATGAATTTTCCCCATAATTTTCTCCGGGGTTTTTATACAATATATTATTGTTGGTCTTAGATGTTTTTTCAAAATAGTAATTAGTTTCCTTTCTGAAATGTAGTGCCGATTGTACATTGGAAAAATTGTTTTCGATTCATAAGATGATGTTGGGCCAATGTTTAAAAATATTTGATTTTTGTGCACATTTATTGGGGTTTCCACACTTGGAATTAAATTTTGTCCTGAACTTTCATAACTGTGCTGGCTAATTGACGTGGAATTAATTTCCGTTTCGTTTCGTTTTCTTGATAAAGCATCCGCAACTATATTGGATTTACCTGGTTTGTATTCCAATGTATAATTATATTCCTCTAATGCCGCTTTCCAGCGTTTGATTTTCCATTGTTATTTTTGGTAGTCATTGCGTAGATCAATGGTTGGTGATCGGTGCGAAATATCACATTTGAATATCACATACAACTAGTTCCTAAAAGAATTTAAGACCCATATTATAGCCACCAATTTCTTTCCGTTTGTAGCGTAATTTTCCTCCGTCTTACTTAGCATTCTTGAGATAAAAGAAATTGGCCTCTCAGCCTGTGTAATACAGCCCCTAACGCAAATTTCGAGGCACCCGTAGTGAGTTCACATGATTTTTGAAAATCAGGGAAAACCAAAATTAAATCTTGTGACACCAGGGAATTTTTCAGTTTTTTGAATGCGTCTGTTGCCTCTTCGTCGAAAGAAATATTTTGTCTGGCCGATTGTTTTCCTGATACACGGCCCTCTTCCCCTCTCAAAACACTTGTTAGTGGTTTAGCCAGTTTCGGGTAATCTTTAATAAAACGGCGATAATAACCGGAAAGTCCCAAAAATGAGCATAATTCTTTTAGCGTTAGCAGGGAAACTCAATATCGCTTTTGCTTTTTTGGGGTTTGTTCTAATTCCTTCAGCCGAGATCATAAACCCTAAAAATTTGACTTCCTCAATATGAAAATTTCCTTGATATTAGATCGGATTTTGACCGTATTGTCCTGCCGATGGTCGCTTACCAACCACATCATTTTGGGTAGATTTGTTCATGTAATTTATATTTCTTGAACGCATACTTAGATCGATGCCCATTGGCTCTGGTTTAGGCTGGGGTTTCGATGGTAAAAATTTCGGTATTGCGTAAGTAATTGCGTAATTAATTGATTTCCATTAAGGAGTGGGCGGGTTATTACCCTGGTTTTTATTATAAAATTGGCTATGGTTAGCATGATATGACCTGAAATATTGATTCTCGAGTTTCAAACACAAATGCAACGCCTTAGGTAATTCCGTTGGTTCCCTCATAATGAGTAATCTCAGAATATCACCCTTTAAACCTCTGATAAACGTGTCGAGGGCCTTATCCCGGTATGTTTTCGTTAGTAAATTAATGGGTTCAGCGCCAACATCCATACAAGAAATTGTATGACAAATGACAATATACTCGGTGTAATATTAAATTAAACAAGTTGTTACTTTCTTGGTGTCTATAACAAGACTGTTTATTAATTGAATAAAATTCTTATAGCTACTTAATACTATATAATGTACATTGGTGGAATATGATTACTATGCATATTCCCACACTATGAGTTTAGTGCAGTATGGACAAATACTCTAGACAATAACAAGAGTATCGTATTGCATGCTTGTGGTATGCAATACAGAGCAGTCAAACATACTACAATCCCTGTACAGAGTTATTCCCCTGTATCATTGTAGTAATTTGATATTCCAAAGTAGTTAAGTCCCGTTTGTCGGCATAATGAATATAAAGACATCTGGAAATTGCATTCCAATTTAAAGGCGTATTATACGACTCTAGAGCCATATCCGCATGGCCAGTAATCTTGTTTCGAATGGCACTTAATATCCCATAATACTTTGGAGAACCCTTTACAAGTTCGTAAACTTTAATAATACACTCCACGCTTTTCTTCCAGGAGCCAAATTCTCCCAGGTTCCCCGAAAATTCTCTTATACAACGAATTACATCAGGGATTTTGTCGAGGTAGCTTTAAAGAGTTTTTATGTTGATCGAGCGCGTTTTTTTCACTTTTATTTTTCCTTTACCAGGAATTGTTTTAAAGTTTCAATGGGCTTATTTTTTAATTTCAATTTAACTTTTACTGCTCGGACGCCAGTTAATATTCTGTTGTGAATATTTTTTTTTAATTAAATGAAACACTATGTGCTTTTTTATGGTCTAGTTACAAACTGAAGAATAACTCTCTTTGTCTGTTGTTTTTATTGCAAAATTATTTTTACTTAAAATAAAATATGCTGACAATAATTTAAATTTTATAATTTTGTATGGTAAAATGTTTTTTATGATTTCTTCATAATTGCTAATTCTTAAAGAATTTGTAATTTGATATTTGTTTATTTGAAATTAAGCAAAATAACAAAAGCAATAAAAAACGTGCAACCAAATGAAGTTTATTGCAGCCAAAGTGTGCAATAATTAGGTCGTCTATTTAATTAATTTTAGTGACCTTACTTATATAAATAGAAAATATTTTAAATAAAATGTTATTAATTTTTACTTACCAATTAAAACTTTTGCCTTTTTGGCGGTAAAGTTATGAATCGACATAAAATACCGTTTCATGTTTTTCCTATTTGAAAAATGTCTTTTACAAAATACACAATAGTTGGGAGACATTTTTGTAATAATTTAAATTTTCTTCCCCTAACGTCTTAAATATTGAACAGAAAGTTTATTTCTGAGACTACGGGGAAATTGAGAGCCGCTGGACAAACGTATTCAGCAGGCTTATTTTTAGAAAAGTAAAAAGTTACCCAATGCTGTCCAGGTTTATATGCCAGGGTCAGTGTTGGCAAAGTAGAATAAAGGTTTAGTGGCTGATTTCTTTGGTAGTTTATCGCAGGCCAAAACTCCTTCAAAATGTTGACTCCTTTGATTGTTCGCATTTAAAGTTTGTACAAATAACGATTAAATAATTGTGCGAGATTTATCAATTTCAATTCAAGCAATTCACAATATACTAAATAGGTAATGGCTTCAGCTATTGGTTTTTCAAAACGACCTTCAATACGAATGGTTCCTTGGTTAATTAAATTACCTCAATTTGAATTATTAAATCGAAAGCCAGCAAAAAATATCCGTTATCAAAAAGTTCTTTCGTGATTTGATGACCTTTATCAAAATGATGAATTTCAGTTTCTTTAAATAGTGTTTAATACCCACGAGTACTGATTACTGTAGTTAAATTCAATTGGTTGTGCGGGGATTTGTACTCCATTAACAACCAAATTAAATCTTTGTAAATTAAAGTGTTGAAAATTAAATGGATTTTCCTTTCGATCTCCAGTATATGCTTTATTAGTTACCATTCCAAATATTAAAAAGTTAGGTAATTGACCGAGAAACACATCAAGAATTAGAGAATGATTCCCTGGATGAATAGTAAAAGTTTTCATTTCTACTCTCTTATATGGATGAATAGCCTTTTTAGATTGCAATACATTATGAAGTGATAACAAGGTGATTCATATATAGATTAGCTTCATGAATTTTTACAAAGGAATCATTTTTATCGTGACTTTCTAAAATATAAAATTCTGATTTTTCTTAGCTTAATGTTACTTTTATATCAACATTATTAAGTAAGTATTTATGTTGGTTAAAAATATCTACATGAAGTTTACCGAAAAGTTCTACTTTTTTACCATCCGTAAATAACTTTTTACGTTTATCTAACCCAGGATTTTCTTTACATTTGATGTAATATGCAAAAGCATATGGAATATGTTGCTGAATATTTTTTGTAGAATGGGTATTGGAATCAGATGTCTAATTTTCTTTTATATATAATTACTAAAGCTTAAAATAAACCTATCTTTTTTTGGTACCAAAGACACACTTTTGTTACAGTCATGGATGTGGGATGAAAAATGTTCTGCGGTATAAAAATATTGTATACAGTAGGTAGTCGCAGTAATATAACTTTCCTTATTGTTACTTGTTTGTTTACCAATTAATCTGAAAATATGAAGAATAAAAATGATATTAGCAAAGCGAATATTAAACATATATATGATTTTTTCTTAATGGTTATTATTAATTTACCTTGACATATATTTAATACAGTGGGCGTTTATTCCAGAGTCATCTTGGATATAAACAAGATTTATATCTTTTTATTTTATATTCGTTGATTTATAAAATGGTCCCACCATCAACTCAACTCTTCTTTTATCCAAAAACATTTATGCTAATAGTCGGGTTCATCTTCTCAAACTTCCCAATGTCTTCTATTTTTAATGGAAATTTCAATTCATTAAATTTTAATACTTATTTCAGCAGAATTTATATTGACCTTATAACTGGAGGGCCGGTATGCATGTTCATGTCTCATTAATGGTGGTAGGGTATTTCCAAACGTATTAAAGATAACAAAGCCCAATCACTGTCCGTTTCCTGGAACTCCTCCATCTGTTTTAAAATTATATATATTTTTCTTCTGTATTCTTCAACGAACTCATCTATGCTGAAGGCATATGTGGACCAGTCAGACTTCGAAGCCCGAAGAGGGGGCTCTGATATGGTTCACTGCTGGCTCGAAACAAGCTAATGGTGACACGGGGACAGGTCTTTGGACCCAGATTCCAACGTGCTCTACCAATGGGCAAGTACCCCTCCGTCTTTCAGGCGGAGATTTTCGCCATCTGCGTATGTGTGAGAGAGTGCCTGCGGATAGGCACGGTTAGATCCCGCATCTACATTCTTTCTGACAGCCAGGCTGCGCTAAAGGCTCTAGGAGCTTACGGGGTATCATCTGGTCTGGTCATGGAGTGTGTGGGAATTCTCAACGAACTTGGTATGAAAAACTCCCTTACACTGGGATGGATTCCTGGTCATGAAGGGCACGAGGGTAACGAAAGGGCTGATTGTCTAGCCAATTGTGGAGCCCGACGACCCTTCATCGGTCCGGAACCATTCTTTGGGATACCTAGAGGGTATGCTAAGGAAAAACTCAGGCAGTGGAGAGAGACTGAGTTTGCTAAGCATTGGGAAACTTCTACTGGCCGAAGAGAGGCCAAAAGATTTATTTCCTTTTCCAGCGGAGTATCAAGGCGACTATTGTCACTCGACAGGGATAACCTTAGGACCCTGACGGGATACTTAACTGGGCACTGTCGGCTCAGGTACCAGCTTCACAAACAGGGCCGGTCAGACACTGATGTTTGCAGGTTTTGTGAGCTGGAAAATGAGACATCGGAGCATATTCTCTGCGAATGTCCGAGACTGTGCGATAGGAGACTCAGATTTCTGGGTGACCGCTTTGTGTCATCTTCGGACGTTTGGGGAAATTCTCCTAACGGGATTATTGGCTTTATTGGGAGCCTGAAACTCTAGGGAACTCTAGGCAGCTCAGAAGATCTATATTTGTCGCGGTGCGTAGTACCTTCGTATCTAATCTAAAAATTCTGAAGATGGCAATCATTTTTGTCTGGAAATGTTTTATTTCTATTTCAGATCTGTCCTCATCTCTTTCATTAGTATGTAAATATAACGCAAAAAGTCTAACGTTGAACTTAATTGCGTTATGTGCCTTTAAGTATGTCTCAATGATCGCAGGTAAATTTTCTAAAGCATTTTCCATAAACTCTTCTGCCAACAAGTTTCCTTCATCACGGTTTTCGTACAGCAGCATTTTAATTCTATTCTGGAAAACTGGGTTTAATGTTTTAAAATACATACTTTTTTCAGTTACAGCAGATACGTTACCAATTTTTAATTTTTGGTGGTGTGACATGGAGATTCCAATTTCTAGCCGGAATGTCTTTTTCACTTATACTTTATAGATACTTGATGAAAATTCAGCCTCAAGTTGTTCATCACTTTTTGAAATAATTTTATCAATTCTTATTTTTTCGGTTGTTGTAGGTTCACTTATTTTATGTATACTTGATGAAGACCCGGCATCAAATTTTTCATTACTTTTTAAAATACTTTCATCGATTTTTCTTTTTTTGTTTGATGTAGAATCATTTTTCTTTTTGGTTTGTGGCAATTAATTGATTCATGTCTTTTTAAATTATATTTTGCCACGAAGGATTTTCCACACTTGTTACATTCGTAAATAATCAGGGCATTATGTTTGATTTTCACGAGCCTTTCCAAATTATATTTTGTTGAAAAGGATATTTTGCAGTTGTTGCATTCCATTTTTTTCTGGTTTTCTTTTTAATAAAAGAGTATGTAATGTTAATTGTTCAACAATTGAGACACAATTGAATAATTGAAAAATAAATTTTAAACTTTTGGTTTACATTTTATTGTAAATTCTACAAATTTAGCTTATTAAGGCAAAACATTTTTCTTTAAAAAATTTTCTTAACAATATTTGTAAATTCTAATCTTGAAATTTATGAGACTTTTTGTATAAATTAAAAACATACGTCATAAATATTTTTATTAAAAAATTTTTGTTAAAAATATGTTATCTTCATTTAACAATATTCTAGTATTTTTAGGAATGGGATTTCTAGGGGTTGCCTTCAGTATTTTTGCTACTGTTTTGCTGTAAAAAATGTGTTAATTTTAGGGTACTTTATAAATTCAATAACTAATCCTACAATCGCTTGATTATTTTATCACTTCATTTTAAACTTTTATTAGTTAATTCTTTGAAAAAAAACTTAATAGCTTTTTTATATTTTTCCTCTTTTCTTTGTTTAGTTTATTGCACTAATTTATTTGTTTAGACACTATGTGTCCCTTTTATTAAATAATTAATTAATTTTATTAAGTAACTATGTGTCTTTTGTGTATGAGTTTATAATTTCAACTAACTAAAAATTTTTTAATTTAATTTTATTATAAATTCCGTTTAATTGCTATTTTACATTTATTTGGTCTTTTCCCTACAATGTTCTAGTTTTCCGTATTTACTTCCGGCAACTAAGCATTTATATTATTGAACTAAAGTTCTTGTTATGCATTTATTTGGTTGAACTGAATTTAGGTCAATAAGAAATCATAAATGTTTAATTAGCGAAAATTGATTTTGCAATTTTTACGTTTGTAATCCTTATTAAAATTAATACTTGTTTCCTTAACTTACCATTGAGTTGTGGCCAGACGTAGGGCATTGGCGTACCTAGACCATTTTTCTGGGGTGGGCAAGCGACCCATTAATTTTCTGCTGTTTATTTGCCCATTCTCACACTCTTAATCCCAACAAACACTTTCGGCATTATGCTTACAATTTTTTCACACAAAAAAAACTTAAAAATGATTCCTTGCCTTCTAATAAAATGTTCATACAAAATCGCCATATTTTTATACAAAACTCTGAAATGTGCATCTATTTTTCTGAAGAAAACCTCGTACAATGAATGTGTTCCAAGCTATATTTTCAGATTATTATGATAGAGAAAATAAATCTAAGATCAACCTGTCTAATTCTACCTCGGACGAATCCTTTCTAACCCCATATTCTGATCACTTAAATTACCGAGGTGGTCAAAAACTGTGAGATGTTCATCTTACAATTTTTTTTTCTACAAAATATTGAAATTTCATTAAAATAACATAGTAATGTTTAGTTTGAAGAAATTTCCTAGTTAGATATCAACTAATTATTTATTTAGAAAACTATGGAATCTAAGATATTTAACTCACCAAAAAAGATTAAGCGTTATATTTCTATTATTGAACAACTTTGCGATTCTAAAATTTTTCTTAAACAAAAACTCTTATGGTCAATTTTATAATCAGAACTAAGATCGATTTGTTTCTTAAATATTTCTTAGGTAAGAATTTTTTAAACAACTTTCTTATTTAAGAAATATTTAAAACAAAAATCGATCTTAGTTCTGACTATAGAACTGACCCTTAGATTTCAACAACTTAGCTGCCTAGGAATCTAGTAGAGATTTTTCCAAACCAAAAACACAGGTTTATTTGATATAAAAAAAGTAATATTGTGATAAAAGAATTGTAGGTAGATTTTTTTAAAATTCTGGGGTGGGCAAAAATCAGTCTAGGGTCGGCTTAGCCCACTCCAGACCGTTCTAAGTCCGCCAATGACGTAGGGGAATTTAATTACAAATAAATGCAATCAAAATTAAAAAAATACTCAATTACATTTACATGTAATTGTAATTGAAAATTGTCAATTGCAATTGTTTTTTTTTTCAAATACAATTACAAATCAACGCCTCCTCACCAAAATAATGGTTTTAAAATAAAAGTTACTCTTAAACTAAAAAATAAATAATAAGTACAAACAAAATTGTTAAATAAAAGATAAAATAACATTAATTCAATTAAAACAAATATTTCTTCAGAATCATCCACTTTTAAGATGATTTAAGTCTTAACAAACATCAAAAATACGATGGTTCTTAATTGTCATAATCTGACATCTTTTGGAATTAAATTTTGGTCACATATTTAGTTTAGACCGACTCAGGAAAAAAGTGCATCAGGAAAAAAATTAATCTTGGTTTTTTTTATGATGATTCCCAAAATATTTCGGGTCTAGCAATGAGATCTCACGAGCTGGTCCATTTTTAAAAAAGGTCGTTTTTTTAGTTTTTGTAAGAATTTTGAATTTTATCTGAAGACAACATACCTTATATGGGTATCATATGAAAAGTTTTTTCGAGGCGCGTCCAGCGGTATATATAACATGTTCAATAGAGTGTACCATCGTATAGGCAAAAAAAAATTGCACCGTACACCCCCCAATATGAGGTATTTTTGCAAGGAGGTTTCAAAAAAAAATTTTATTTTTCTTGCCGAACGTAGGGTCTCCATTTTACACTTTTCGTTATATCTTTGGCATTTACAGTCGGATTATAAAGTATGATACATCGATGTTTTTCTCTCGAGGATACCAGTGTTTTGCTCTAAGGGCCATTGACCTCAAGTATCCCATTCTAGTAGTTACCCACCAGATCTCAGTTGCTGCCACCCTAATGTACTACCCTTATATCAGAAAATTAAAGCTCGCAAAAAATCATTAAACTTTTGCTAAGGAAGTTTTTCGATAAACCCAGTAGAATTTTTTTTATATATTGGTTGCCAAACGTAGGGGTCGCCTTTTTAAATTTTTTTTTTATTGCATTTTTCCTTTAGAGCAAAACACTGTTCTCCTCGAGGCAGAAAAATAAACGAAAAATTGAAAAAAGCCACCCCTACGCTCGGCAAAAAAAAAATTTTTTTTTAATTGCCTTGCAAAAATTCTTCATATTGGAGGGTGTACGGCGAACTTTTTTTTTGCGGTACGGTCTAATGTACACGGATGCTCGGAAATAATGATATAATATCGAAGAAAATGAGCATTTCATCGTCTTCAATTCTTATTGGAGTGTCTCTTTAGAATGTTGCTGGCCAAGCACATGAACTTGAATAGCTTTCTAAGATGAGACAAGGTTTGTTCTCTTCCAGCACTTGAACTGAAAAAGTAGTTGATGGTTAATGCAATTAAACACTTGAACGTTTTGTTTATGACTAACAAAAAGACTTTTTATTGTCTGGTTTATATACAGGTGTTTAACTTATAAAAAATGCAGAATTGCATATAGTAAAATAAAATAAAATAAATAACATAACAATTAATATAGGTCACAATTAATGAATTACTGACTAAGCATAAAGAACAATATTTAAGTTATTGAAATTTGTATAAAGTTTATTACTGATTTTAGCATGAGCAATAATTAACCCATGCGAGTCCGAACACTTATATTGTTGATCCTAGATTTAAAATCAATAGAATCCTTAACATTGTACTTTGATTCCTTTGTCAAGTTTTTGAATATATCAACAACATATTTACATAAACCATATGCTGGTGAGTTAATGGAATAATATATTGGTCTCAAAGGGGTTCCATCTTTATGGATCTTAAACGGCATTCACACCTAAATCTTAAACACGTGTTTAGCTAAAACGAGTGTAAAAGAATAAAGAACTGTTGTAGTTGAATAAAGAGCTAAAATACGCGTTTTAGCTAAACACGTGTTTAAGAATTAAGTGTGAATGCAGCCTTAGGTAGCCCGTATGTCCTTGGTGCCAATGATGTTTTTGTTATCAATTTATTCTTCCCCTGGATAATATTCAATTTAAATAATTTTTCTATTAATAAATTATTTTTGTTTTGTAAAGTTGACGTTGGGTCTCTTTTCAAGCGCCTATAGATACAAATATCACTAAGAATGTTCTACATTTTACGTATATAAACACCTTTATCCATAGCAACAGTTTTATTGCCCTTATCAGAATTTAAAATTAGGACATCACTATTTTTATCTACAAATTGTTTCGTTTGTTTCACTATATCCAGTAAAAATTTATCCCTCACACTCAATTTTCTTTTATTTATATGGTCATCTATTAGTGATGTTAATTTCGTTCTTGCAATTTCTTGCGTCTCTCTATTTTCAATCGTCTGTATGTTTATTTTTTTTTTCAAAGAAACTAGGGGTCGAATTATGGCATCCGTGATTGAAATTTTTCGTTCGAAATTAATTTCTTATTTCGGAAAATTAAGCATTTGGATGAAGTTTTTTGAGCCAGGGATTCTACAATTCGGCCCTAGATTGGATATAAAATTAAAATACATATGTTATTATCATTATTAGTTTTTTCGTATTTACACATTGAAAAAACGGATTTCGAACAATTTCGCTCATTCACGAATGCCGTAATTCGGCCCCAGTAATAGTAAGTATCCCCCTACAATAGTAAAAAGTGTGCTGGCCAGCACTATAATAAAGGCACTCTCTGCTCTGTAGGAACACTGCCCGCTCTTATAGACATTAATACAAAATAGGGCAACTTAGTTGATAGTTTATCTCCCTTTAATAAGCTCAATTGGGAGCCACAACAGTGCCACATTTCGTGCAATCGCTACATTTGTGCTACTGATGATATTTCACCATCCAAGTACTTCTTTTTCACTCGTTGGCGACAGTAATGGTATTCCACTAAAGGGAAGTCATTAACGTGCTGAATTACTATTTTTTTAATTCCAGAAGGGGCTTCACTTATTATATTACAGTTTCCTCTCTTGTCAAGTGATATAAATCCTGCATTATAATGCTTTCTGCATATAACGGTTTCGATTATCTGGTGGGATATTCCCTTACTGGTTTACGATTTTTTTGTTAAAGGCTGTTTTACACTATAATATTTTCGGTAAGATTTTGCAACCTTGCCTATATATTTGGATGTGTACTAAAGCAAAATCGTATCGAAAATCTTATAGTGTAAACCAGCCTTAACTAAGAAAATACTTTCTTGACTCTTTTTTTATGACAACAATAATCCAGTGCATTAGGAATGCACTTTACTTTTCGTGCATTGTGTTTTATAGAACTCATAATAAAGCAAAGTGAGAAGAAACAAAATTCATTCAGTCATATTGAAAAAAAAAAATACAAAATTTAAGTCAATATGTGCAACATATTTTACGGCACAAATTAGTGCTGCCAGATAATTAGTTTATCTTTGCTCTAATTGGGAATTCAATTAATTTCCCTTTCTTTAAATCCGAAACCAAATAATTCATTATCGTTGTTTTAATTATCATCAAGCAAAATTAAAAAAATCTAAAATTTTGGTGAACTATATGAGGAAACAAAAATAAATAAAATAAACAATCTTTGGTTGTTCGCACAAATAACTGGGTTACCATATTTTGCTTAATCTAAGTTTGAAAGGCGTGATACCTGGCTGGGAGATCCCTTTCTAATATTACGTTATTATTTAATTCAATATTATAAAGGAGGATCCAATTATGTCCACACCTGTTAAAATTTTATTATACTTTATGAACCCACAAGAGCTTAAAGTCTACTTGCGTGTCACATAAAATATATTTGTTGGAAATTTAATAAATAAATACATCCGCTTGAATTTTAAATTAGTCTTTATTCTATGGTTGTTGAACATTTTCATTCGGTCGTATTTCTTTCGGATCTGGTATTTGAAAATTCTCCTATCTCCTTCATCCTTGACTACAGTATCGAATATGTCGCTGTTTGATTATAGCATATTCTCCAATTTGTTCAGCTGATCACACCTTTATTATAGAACTTTCTCCATTCTTGATTGTCACCAGCGGAGAATTGTACTCGTAAACGTGGAAGGCACCGACATTGGTCGAAAGTAAAAATAAATTTTAAAGGTAAAGGTCAGTAAATACGCTAAAAATAAATTGAATATAACAAAACTGTTTGTGGTTTGTTCTCAACTGAAACTTTATTTTTACAAAATATTTTTATCCAATGAGGGAAAATGATGTGTTTACATTTTCATCTTAAATAACAAAAGGCAACACATCCCTACGGGAAATTTTAACAAACTGTCACCGAACTGGCCCCTTTATATGAAATAGACTGGCCACTTTTGAAATTGACCCCTTGTGATATGTCACAAGACAAATCCCAGGACAGGTCCCTGAACTTAGTTTTTTATGAGAGTTCAGTAACCTTTCCCAGGATTTGTCTTGTGACATGTCTCAAGGGGTCAATTTCCCCCTCCTATGACAACGCAATGTAAAAGTGACCAGTCTATTTTATATAAAGGGGCCAGTTCGGTGATAGTTTGTTAAAATTTCCCGTAGGGATCATTCTGGCAGCGCATGTAGTTAGTAGACGCTTACGTCAGCACCAAGTGCATGCGCTACTTAATTTATTATGGTGTGTTTATGTTACTAATATATATGCAGACAATTGCATATCTTAATTTTCATTACAGATTCCCATTCAATTTCAATGTAAAACTTTCCAGTGGTCTTTGTGGCAGCTGACTAGCTAATTTGGAATTTTTATCTGCAACTTGTGGTATTTCCTTCCGGTTGTAGTACGTAAGGTAACCCTGTTGTTAGCCAATACCGTGTGCTTCTTGTTAAGGGCCTAGTGTTTTGGCTTAATCTGCTTATCTCTTAACAATATGCCCTGGCTCTCGATAAAGTCGTCTGGGTCCGACCCCGTTTCGTTCAGGCTATCATTCATAGTTTTCCGGTTGTGTTCAATTAATTCTCGCACATCCTCATTGACCTCATCTCGAATACGCAACAATCGTTTTTAATTAAATCTTTCGGACCTGTTGAAGAAGACGTCATAATTAATTACCGAATGGATTATATTATTGTAACGGTCGACCGCAATATTAACCATATCATTGGGACCAATAGTTTTCATCTCTCCGGATAAATACCACCTATAAATTTCTATCAATGTGGAGTGGAATCTTTCCATTTGGCCATTTACCTCACTCCTCTAAATATGATGTATATTTCGATGTCCAATGACCCAATGAAATTTAGAATAGTGGGGCTTAGAAATCCTGTTTCATTATCGGACACAATCATGCGAGGTACAGTGAAATAGTTCAAGACTTCCCTCAATATGCTCCTTAGGTGAATTGCGGAGCGGTTCTTAATATGGAATAGTTTTGCGATTTTAGAAAATTTCTCGATGCAGCTAATGAATTTTAACCCTTGAATTTCAAAAATATCCGTATGCAAGATCTCAGTTGGGTACTTTGGAACAGGCGTTGGTTGGAACTTTGGTTTAGTTGGAAGTACATCGTATTTGTTGAGCATGTAGCCCTCGAAGTTTCTCGTGTACTGTCCTACAAGACATCCCATATATGAACAGTAGAATCTTTTCAATATTTGTTGGCTATTTTCCTTGATTACGATGGGCACGTTTATGCTCATCCATGGTGCATTATGTGTTTTTTTAATGCTTGTATTACCATTTTTAAAGCTTAAGAGCTTAAAACATTGCTTTTTTGGTTGCCCTAGTAATTACGTGTAAATGCGTTTTCTATAATATTTTGAAACAGTTTCAAATATAAATATGTTTGACCCAATTTAGATTTTGTGTTTATTTACACTGATAGAATTATCCGCATGATATTAAAGAAGTTTTACATATAATTAATAAAGCTTCGTTGGAACTCGTCCACTGAAATTTTTATTAATTAATTAAATTTTTAATTAGGTTGTTCACAAGGGGTGTGCTATCTGTTGTATCGTTGTATCGTCCTAATAGAAAACAGAGTTGTGAAAATTTTTATTTGACTTTAACAACGATTTTCTTTTGGGTTTTCTATTTGTTAGCACACTTAACATACGTAGAAATGCTGTATCGTGCTTTTGTCAAATGTTGTATTTTTTCAATTTAAATTCTAACAACTCTGTTTTTTGTTAGGACGATACAATGTTACAACAAATAGCACACCCCTTGTGAACAACTTTTATAAGAAATATATTTAAAAAATTATGCATTTACTTTGTAAAGAAAACTTCATTAGTGGTTTGAAAAATTTCATTAAACTTGTCCAACAAATTTCTCTCTCTGTGCAAGATAAGCACAAAACAAATCATGCAGGGGTATTAGTTTTTTAGAGATATTAATTTTTCATATAAACATTAATGGCAAAGAAATGGTGTATATATGAAAAAATTAACGCTTCAATCCCAGGTATTAAACATATTGGCTTTTGATTATTTTACGTTTTCTTCCACAACAAGTGCTTAAATGTGAAATTTGTAGCATAATGTTGGGCAATTAGCATTGGTGCTGCCATATTAAGTGTTTTTAATATCCCCTATTGTGTTGATATTTTTTTGGTCCAATATCAATGCTACATTAATATTCCTTTAAGAAGATAGCAGTATGTAACTGATAGTTTTGGTGGATTTTATATGACAGGCAGTGATATAAAATCTATTTCCATTAATGGTAAAAGAGTAAAAATACTTAACTTTCAAGTTAACGAATATATTCATTTATTTGGCACCCAACATAGGGCCATTTAACATTCATAATACTTCAATGTTTTTCTGATTTAAGTTAAAGTTCAACGTTATATCAATAAATATGAGTTTTTATAAGAATAGCATAAAAACATTCCATTAGCTTATACTTGTCATACTGTTTGGTAAAAAACAATTAAAATTACACATATTTTAAAACATTTTATTTTTCTAAATAATTACACTTAAATTTAAACAAAAATTTTACATACCTAAGTTTACAACCTAAGTATTAACTTAATTTTCAAATTTCCTTCATATTATTGTTTATATATATCAGACTATCATTAATTGTTATATTCTTTAAATATTAGAATTAATATTAATGCTGAAATATAAAATGAAGCGGCAATTTTTAATCCAAATTCAAGAAGCCAATTATAGATGGTACCTGTAATGAAATATTAAGAGAAATTTTAATAAAAATTTATAAAAAAAATTAACTTAATAATTAATTATTTATTACTTGTTGACTTTGTATAAAACAGGTAATGTATGTATGTACTTCAAGTTAAAAAAAAAATACAGCTCTTATAGTATATTAAGTGTTAAAATAAACAAAAAATCTATTATTTTTTAAGGATTTTGATATTTAACCCATATTTTCCTAAATTAAGAAATCTTGAAAATTCTTCAATGAAAGTTGGTACGCCCAAAGACCTGTGCACAAGTATGGGTTTTCCCCATCTTTTATTACTCTAGCACTCCCCTATCGGATATATTTGCAACCCAAGCCAAAAAGTTGAACGGCTGACATTCTTCAGTGGGTCGAGATTTTTTTTTAATTAAATTTTTATTTTGTTTTCTTAATTAAATAGTCCAGAATTTCAGAACAAAAAATTAATACGCAATTTAACATTTTTTTTTTTTAATTTTTATTTTGTCATTTCTTTAAGGGGTGTATCGACCAAAGAAAAAATTTTGTTTTCGTTTTTTTATATTTCATTTAGATAGAGCATACACTCAAAAAAAATGTCAGTAAAGTCAGCAAAAAATGTGTCAGCAAATTTTTAGTCAGGAGCGTGCTTGCAAAAAAGTTGATAATTTCAGCAAAAGTTTTGCTATCACTTAGTCGATTGCAAATGAAAAAATCCTTGCTAAAATCACTAAACTTTTTACTGAATATTAGTAGACTGAAAAAAAACTCAAAAAATTTGTAGAGAAATTTTACTTTAGTTAATTTATGTGCTGAAAATTTAAATATAGAAATTATGTAGTGTTTTTTTATTCTTAATTATCATTTCCGTTGCCTGTACTATATCCAGACAAGCTGCGACATCTATATCTTGTCTATCTGGTTGTCGTTCACGCTATAAATGGCTATCAGCACAATGTTTGTAGCAAAATAAATTAGTAAAACATTAGTTTAAAATTAGTTTTGTGCTAAAAAATATAACTAAAATGAAAACGGAATTTCAATAAAAAAAATTGCTGAAAACTAGTACACTTAATATACAAGACGTTTTACTAATTTTTTTACTAACTTATTTTTTTGAGTGTACTCATAAAATTTCTCTATATAAAATTTCAATAAAAAATTTGTAAAATATATTTTAAAAAAATTAAATTTGTATACAACATTTTTGGGCGCGTTTTTATTTCTTTGTTTTTATTACAAGGGGTTAACCGCGTAACTCGATTCGAAAAAAATTTACGAATTCGTAAATCTTGCAAATATTGTTAAAAATATAATTCTGTATAAAAATTCTACTTTTTAATTTATAATTATCCTAAACCTTGTACACTACACATAAAAATTCAAAAAGTACAATTTTTGATAAAACTTTTCTTTTTACGAAAGGTACAAAATTTACGAATTCGAAAATTTTTTTTCGAATCGAGTTAAGCGGTAACCCCCCAGATCTTATATGGCTGAACTAATAGTAAAAACGTCATCCAAATATGCAAAAATTTCACGCAAGAGCCAATGAGGATTCCCCGATGGTGGGCTAAGGCACGTTATATGTGAGTAGCTGAGATGCAAAACTCGTTCGTCACACATTAAATAAATTTTGGGAAGAATCAAAAAACTTGTTGCGCCGAATTAAATTAACCAAATTAGTTGAATGCTTTTAATTCCTAAATGTTATGATATTCTTGATTAAAAACTCAACAGTTGAAAAATCGAAAAATCTTCTCACAAAGCGCCAAAAGAGCTGTCAGAATCAATTGTCATCTGGTTTTTTTTTTATTTTTGTAACGAACGAGTTTTGCATCTCAGCTACTCATGTGTCCAAAAGCACCTTTTTTGAGCAAATGAAATTTCAGTCCTCAATTCCTAGCCGATTTTCAAAATTCTATTTTTCTATGTGAACCAAGAAAATTCCGCAAAAATCTGTCACGGCCGATTTTGAATTTCAGTTTGTAAATATTTTTTTTTTTTTTTTTTTTGTGAATGGCGAAAAAAACTATTTTTAAAATTTTTTGTCATAAAAACCAACAAAAATTAGGGGTATTTAAAGGATATTTACCTTTAATTAAAGGTATTTTAATCCTCTATAGATACTCCGAGCAAAAATTATTTTTTTTATTTATTTATGTCTTTTATGATCAATTTAGTTTTCAAAAATTAGCATTTTCATTTTCTTTTATCTTCCTTATTTGGTACCATATTCCACTCGATCTTTTTTTATATGACAACTTCTACTTCCTTATTAAATGTCATATTGTCAAATACTTTAAATATTTTTTATATTTTTTTTAATTTCTTTTCAAAGATAGTTGGACTCTTTTTATTATAAAATTTTTGCATATATTATTTTATTAAAATACCTTAAATTAAAGGTATTTTAATAAAATATTTAGAAATTGAAATTAAAAAATTTGCCAAGACAGATTTGTGGGAATTTTTGTAATCTCAAATGCAAAAAAAGAATTTTGAAAATCGGTTAAGAATTGCGGCCTGAAATGTTATTTGCTCAAAAAAGTGCTTTTGGACACACTGTGCTACGTTAAGGACTATAGAATTTGTCTGGCATCAAGAATCACTTTACATTTTTATTTAATGAAGGCTGCACAGTTGCAACCAATTTTGCCTTTTTAAAAAAGACCAATAATGAATGGAATTTCAGTTGGCGGAGTTTAAAACTAAACCATTTTGAAAATACTACAATAACATATATTTTAAGTAAAAAAAAAATAAAATTATGAATATATATATTATTTAAATTTTTGACAACCGTTCAAATATGTTTTTGAAAATGCTGCTGAAAATGCCCTTAAGGTTTTAAAAAAAATTCGGACATTGAGATTTTTTATTTACCAATTTGTGGCAACCCAGGAATAATAATACAATTTTTTATTTGCAGTTGTAGCCAAACTTGAACAATATCTTATGCATTTTACTGTGCGGCTCTTGAAGTAGCGTAATCATATGGCGACGCTAATAAGGGTTAATTAAAACTAAACCAGATAATACAATTTTGTTAAATAAAAAGTAAATATTCTCCTTTTTAACTGATTTTCAATTTATTTTTGTATGTCATATTCAGTTGATTTTAAGGAATAAATATTGTGAGTGCACTTTTTTAATCGGTATAACCAAGCTTTGAGTATAATTATAGGCGCAATAGTTCAAGGATATCTCAAATAAATAAAGTATTATTAAAAACAAGAAATTTTGAAAAAATATTTCACTGATTCTTGAAGTTAGATACACAAAATTATACTCAAATGAAAGCTCGGCTTGCACTGACTAAAAAACCATTCAAAAATGATATTTGTAGTTGTTTTTGAAAAAAAAAAAAAAATGAACAACTCGGAAACACTTTGACCAATTGAAAATCTTTTAAAATTTTAATTATCAGCGACATTAATTAGAAACGTTATATGGCTTGATATATGAAACTTATTTAAAATTTTGTAAATTTTCAAAAACTCGGTATCTTTGGCATGGGTTAACGTTTTGTAAAAAATTACTTTTTCAAATTCTAAAATTTTGATGGGAATTTTGATGACAAGGAAGATCGACAATACATAATTTAAGGGACAACTTAAAGTACAAAATTTTTTTTTTGTAAAATGTTGTAAATAAAACTATTATCACACAATTAATACCTTTCATTTTTCTTAAAAAGCTCAATCGTTTGACATCTATAAAACTGCACGTAAAATATGAAGTAGAGTTTAACCAAAATCTATAATTACAATTTAAAGTATAAAATCTAAAGCAAATTCTAAAAGTAAATTTTTTAAAACAACAAGTATCATACTAGATAATTGTAGGTAAGTACAATCATCATACATAATATTTTATGCTTCGGTGGAGATCTTAATAAACAACAATAGTTTGTTGAAATTCTATTTAGCGACACAAGTAAGTTCATAGTACGAGTTAGTAAATAGTAAAGTATCACTTCAAATAAGGGATTTCACAGACCGAAATTTTGCAAAGAAAAAAATTATTGTTTTAGAATTTTAATAACTTGACAATATAATTTTTAAAAACACATCGTCAGCTTATTATTGGTTTGGCTGATATGCCCAAAAGTTATTTCGAGAAAAATAATAAAGAAGATTTGCATTTTTCATTTTTGTATGCCAAATTGGCAGGTACTTCAATATCGATATTAAATATCAAGAAACGTGTTTCGGTTTCATACATAGCTAAATACGGCCCTTCAATCAATTTGGTACGGCCCTTTATTAATTAAAAAGAAATTAAAAAAACTTTCACGGTGGGTCTCATACTGCAGGTTTAAACTTTAGTTAATAGTTAACCCAAACATTTGTTGTTGTTTTGGGTACATTTTTTTGACATTTTCTTTTGTTTATAGTTAAGTTAAAGTTAAAAATACACTCAAAAAAAAGTAAGTAAAGTCAGCAAAAATGTTGCTGTGTCAGCAAATTTTTAGTCAGGAGCGTGCTTGCAAAAAAGTTGGTAGTTTCAGCAAAGGTGTTTGCTGAAAATCAGCGAGCTAATTTTTACCAAAAAAATAGTAATCTCAGCAAAATTTTTGTTAACACTTAGTCGATTGCAAATGAAAAAAATCCTTGCTAAAATAACTAAACTTTTTTTGAATATTAGTAGACTTAAAAAAACTCAAAGAATTTGTAGAGAAATTCCACTTTAGTTAATTTATTTGCTGGAAATTTAAATGTAGAAATTTTATAGGGTTTTTTAATTATTATTTCCATTGTCTGTACTTCTACATCCAGCAAGCTCCGACATCTTGTCTATCTGATTGTCGTCCACGCTATAAATGCGGATTTCAGCACAATGTTTGTAGCAACATAAATTAGTAGATCATTAGTTCAATATTAGTTTAGTGCTAAAAAAATATAACTAAAACTTTTGCTGAGAACGGAATTTCAGCAAAAAAAATTGCTGAAAACTAGTACACATGATATACACTCATAAAAAAAGACCGTACAAATAGTTCAAAATTCTGCTAAAATAACAGGAAATAGTACCTGAATTTGCGCCAGCAGAATTTTCAATGAAGTTAAAAATCATGGTCTGCTAAATTTAGGTAAGCTAAATTTTACATACTGCTAAATATACGGACAATTTTAGTTAAATTAGCAAGGAAATTTGAGATGAATTCAGCAGAAATTTAACTACAAATTTCTGTTAAAATGTCGCTTTAAATTTCTTCTTCCGGGATCTGACACTAGACGGGCCCATATTTATTATTGGGAGTATATGTGTCTGATAAGGGTTACTTTATAGGTACAGAATGACGAATTTTTGTCAATTTTGCTCTATCTCACTATTTTACGATCTTATAATAAAAAAATTAAAATATAGCGCCATCTCTATGTGATATTGATAGCAGAGACACAAAAATATAAAAATTAGAAAATAATCGTGGTTTAAATTAGCTGAAAATTTTGAAAAATTAAGAAACACAAATTACTAAAAATTAGCATGCAAAGTTAGTTCAAATACGGCTGAAATTAGATTTACAAAAAATATTAGTTCAAAACTAAATTTTAAGACAAAATAACAGGAAAATTAGTTCAATAGAATCAGAACGTGTTTAATAGACTTTTGTACTAACTTTTTTTTATGAGTGTACAAGACGTTTTACTAGTTTTTCTACTAACTTATCCTTTGAGTGTACAGTATGAGACCCAACCTTAAAAATTTTCAATTAATTAAACAATGATGGAATTCGCAGTTTATACACTCAAAAAAATAAGTTAGTAGAAAAATTAGTAAAACGTCTTGGACTTGGACGCTACAAAAGTAGAAAGACAGGGACAGCAAACGACGCCATATTTCTTGCCGCTCTTTTGACATTTCTCTTCAGTAAGGTTTGCCATTTCATGATGGAAAGATATACGAGCCAACAACGAGTCGAAGTTATTAAAATTTACTACCGAAATTCGGAGTCAGTGGCCTCAACGTTAAGAGCACTACGTCCAATTTATGGTCGTCATAATGGTCCTAGCAGATCAACAATTGAGCGTGGGGCTACGTCAAATCTATGGTCTATGCCAACAAGCCAGCGACGATTGATGAACTTCGAACGAATATCGAATGTGAAATTGCAGCAGTATCGGCCGATTTATGCTTGAAAACCGTCGAAAATTGGGTTCAGCGTCTGGACTTCTGCAAGCGTGCCCGTGGTGGCCATGCAAAAGAAATCGATTTTCATACATAATGGCATCGAACGTACTTTCACAGGAATAAAGAATTTCATTGATATCCAAAACCGTTTTTGTTTTATTTAAACTTTTTTACTTTTGTAGCGCTCTTGTTGAAAAACCCTTTATCTAAACAAAAAGCAGTAGAATTAGGGTCTACTACATGTAATTCAGTGTCAAAACTCATTCGCCCTTACTATCTAAATTTTTTAAATGTATATTTTAGTTAAAGTCGACTTTAGTTAAAATATTGGGTGGCGTATGCCTTGACTTGGTTTATTTTTTGAGCATTCTGATTGGTTAATTTATTTTCAACCAATCATAATGTTTGAAAATATAAATATTTTTGTAAGGTTTTCATACACAAAATGAACAAAACCGTATGATTATACCCTACACCACTATGTGGTCAGGGTATTATAAGTTTGTGCTGATGTTTGTAACACCAAAAAATATTGGTCCTAGACCCACCTTATAGTATACCGATCGGCTCAGAATTTTTTTTTATTTCGATTTAACGATGTCCGTCTGTCCGTCCGTCCGTCTGTCTGTCTGTCCATGCATTTTTGTGCGCACTCTACAGGTCGTAAATATTAAGATATTTTGATGAAACTTGGTACACCGACTTATGTCGGCCCAAGGACGACGCCAATTGATTTTGGTTAAAATCGGTCCATGTGTAGACCTAGTGCCCATATAAGGGTCCTACCAAAATTATATTGTTTATACGCTGCAGGTCGTAAATATTAAGATATTTTGATGAAATTTGGTACACAGACCTATGTTAGCCCAATAACGCAGCCTATTGATTTTGGTGAACATCGGTCCATGTTTAGACCTAGTGCCCATATAAGGGTCCTACCAAAATTATACTATTTATACGCTGCAGGTCGCAAATATTAAGATATTTTGATGAAATTTGGTACACATATCTATATTGGCCCAATAACGCAGCCTATTGCTTTTGGTGAACATCGGTCCTTGTTTAGACCTAGTGCCCATATAAGGGTCCTACCAAAATTATACTGTTTACACGCTGCAGGTCGTAAATATTAAGATATTTTGATGAAATTTGGTACACAGACCTATATTGGCCCAATAACGCAGCCTATTGATTTTGGTGAACATCGGTCCATGTTTAGACCTAGTGCCCATATAAGGGTCCTACCAAAACTATACTTTTTATACGCTGCAGGTCGCAAATATTAAGATATTTCGATGAATTTTGGTACACAGACCTATGTTGGCCCAAGGACGAAGCCTATTGATTTTGGTGAACATTGGTCTATGTTTAGACCTAGTGCCCATATAAGCGTCCCCCCAAAATTATATTGTTTATACGCTGCAGGTCGCAAATATTAAGATATTTTGATGAAATTTGGTACACAGACCTATTTTGGCCCAAGGACGAAGCCTATTGATTTTGATGAACATCGGTCCATGTTTAGACCTTGTGCCCATATAAGGGTCCCCCCAAAATTGGCTTGGTTACAAACTGCTGGTCGGAAATATTTAGATATTTTAATGAAATTTGGTGCGCTGACTCACATTATAGAAAATTTTGACGTAAGCCCCATTTTAACCCATTCGAATTTCGGATCCAAACATTAGTTGGCTTTTACCCAGACTGGTGTAGGGTATTGTATAGTCGGCATGTCCGACTTTAACCTTTTTACTCGTTATAAATAAAGACGACTTTAAATTTAAAATACTCTTTTATAGTGAGGGCCATTATTTTTATTCGACAATTTCGGTTTTGTAAGTAGTTGTCCATATAGCTGCATTACAAAACTATAAGCAATAAGTGGTTACCAAAATAAGTAGTGATTCGTATGCTGAGAAGCAGTTAAAAAATAAGTAGTTACCAATATCACATAATTTATGTTATAAAGTCACGCGTAAGCGAAACTGCTTATAAAAACGACTTCGTCTAAAAATAACTAGTACTGACGCCGAATTATAAGTAGTAAAAAATTTTAGTGTCATATATAACCTCTTTTATGCTAATGAAAGATTTTTCTGGGATTCTATAAAATCACATCTATTGACTTCTGTTCATTATACCCTACACCACTATGTGGTCAGGGTATTATAAGTTTGTGCTGATGTTTGTAACACCCAAAAATATTGGTCCTAGACCCACCTTATAGTATACCGATCGGCTCAGAATTTTGCTTTTATTTCGATTTAACGATGTCCGGCTGTCCGTCCGTCCGTCTGTCTGTCTGTCCATGCATTCTTGTGCGCACTCTACAGGTCGCAAATATTAAGATATTTAGATGAAACTTGGTACACCGAATTATGTCGGCCCAAGGACGACGCCTATTGATTTTGGTTAAAATTGGTCCATGTTTAGACCTAGTGCCCATATAGGGGTTTCCCCAAAATTATATTGTTTATACGCTGCAGGTCGCAAATATTAAGATAATTTAATGAAATTCGTTACACCGATTAATGTCGGCCCAAGGACGAAGCCTATTGATTTTGGTGAACATCGGTCCATGTTTAGACCTAGTGCCCATATAAGGGTCCTACCAAAATTATATGGTTTATACGCTGCAGGTCGCAAATATTAAGATATTTTGATGAAATTTGGTACACAGACCTACGTTGGCCCAAGGACGAAGCCTATAGATTTTGGTTAACACCGGTCCATGTTTAGACCTAGTGCCCATATAAGGGTCCCCCCAAAATTGGCTTGGTTACAAACTGCAGATCGCAAATATTAAGATATTTTGATGAAAATTGGTTCGCTGACTCACATTATATAAAATTTTGACACAAATCCCATTTTAACCCATTCGAATTTCGAATCCAAACATTAGTTGGCTTTTAACCAGACTGGTGTAGGGTATTGTATAGTCGGCATGCCCGACTTTAACCTTTTTACTCGTTTTATTAAAACTTTATGCTAATCTGAACGGTGAAGATGGACTAAGAGAATATGTCAGCAAAATTAACTACAATTGCAGTTAAAAAAGTGTACATTGCAAATTCATTTAAAATTAACTGGTTTTGCAGTTATTTTAACAATAATTGCAATTGGAAGTAACTGCACTTGTAGTTAATTCAAATGCAATTTCAGTATACATTTTTTTAACTGTAAATGCATTTCATTTTACCGACATTATTCTCTGAGTGTGTTTCGAGTGAAGTTAAAATCATGCCTGTTATATCAATTGCTAAAATCTCACATTGGTATAGGTTATTCGAAGTTTGTTCCGTTCCTTAGAATTAGGAATCCTTAAGAATCCTTCGGACCCTTAAACCTAAAAGATATAACTGGCATATACAACCCAATAAGCACGTAGGTTTTAAAAATTCAAGTGCTTTAAATTTTGCTTGAAGTAAAGTATAATTCAAATTCTAGCACTTGTTTTTTTAACAAAAATATTTCAAACTTGAATTTTTGTTTCCCTGTTGCTGGAGTATGCTATTGAAATAAAATGTAATATAAGTTGAATTCAAGCCTTGAAACTGGAAAACAGGGCTGGAATTGAACTTGATTTCAACTTGAATTCCAGTGAAAATGTTTATAGGGAAGTCATATTGAAATATTTTTATGTCCAAATATCTATCACATATTTGACACATTTGTACGAAACATACAGTTTTAAATTTTTTCTGCTTTCAAACAGCTTTCAAATTTGTATCTGGAACACAGCTGCTTGCTGTATGCACTGAAAAGAAATATTTTCAATTAATTTCCATTTAATTTAACGACATTTTGTTTAGTGGCTTCTTTTTTATTATTTACCTTTTGATATATTGGATATCGAAAACAATATTTAGGTAATGCTTCTTAATCTTCGAGGGACTTATTACCATGATGCCAGGTAAAAGAGCTTCTTTTTACAGCATTTTGAAGGCCGAAAATTTCGAAAATTGTATTTTTTCAATCTATGGTAATATATTTTGCAATGAATCGTGTCAATACGGAAAGTAGAACTCCATGGCTAACTTTTGAGCTCCTGGCCCACCAATATATCCATATGCTTGATGTATAAAATTTCAAGGCACAAATAACCGAAAAATTTATTTTCGCCATTTTGGATTTATCTCGGAAACTGTAGAGCCGATATTTACGTACTAATTCGGAAACTAGAATATGAGACCTAACTATGGCTTCACAAATTATACCCCACCATTTATTTATTGAAGTGTGTACTATGAATGTAGTTTTAATTTTCCAAATTTCTTAAAAATTGTAAGTTTTAGAGGAACCATTTCAGAAAAGGCAATTTTTGAAACCCTTAAAACACGTGTTTCTTTAATCATCTTTGACCGCTTTTGCCATGATCACACTAAAATGTTGAATTCATGTCCATAAAAATATAAATGATTTTAAGGTAAGTCTCCAAAATATTGACCCATAAAGTGTTTTTCTCTTGGTGAGGGGTTAAACAAAGAACTCACAACTTGGAAAGGCGATTGGATGGAATTTTTGACTTCAGATTTAGGTTTAGGAAATGTAGGTACTTAAAAAGTTTTAGTTGAAGGCAATGCAAAAAGTCGATTTTTGTTGAGTATTGTAATATGGTGCGGCCCTCCGTAAGTTTGTGAAATCCCAAATTTGGCGCCTTTTAAGCCATTTATGTGCACACACCTGCTATATATAATCAATTCCTAACTTTTTCTTTTTTTTTTTAATCTCCGTAGTTCAAATCAATAATAAGCTGCTTATATGTAGGGGATAATTTTCTAAAACACTTCGGTAAAGTGTTGCGTTATTTCTATAGAAATTGTTTTTGTTACAAAAACAATTTACATTAAAAGTTCCCTTCACTTCACTCAAGTGTTTTACGAAATTAGGTACGCAGTCAATATATACGAAAGTTATAATACGAAACTGGGATTACCCTAAATATGCTTGAAGTAAAAATTAACTATAATTCATAAACCATGTTTAGAATAACTTAAAATTTTAGACAATAGTATTTACGAAAGGTAAATGAACTTTTTTATTCTTTAATAATATATTGTTTATCAAATTTTTGCGTCGTAACTTTATTATTTTTATATATCTGTATTATTTTCTCAATTATTATTAATATTTTTATATTTTCTGCATGAATAAATATAATATAGTTATGGACACGAACTTGTATTAGACGTCACTCTAATATTCTTTTTTATTTATCTTTACAAAAAATTATAATTTATGCTAGTTTTAATTAAAGAATATCCAAATCATTTAATATAATTGATAGAAGAAAAAAGTCTTCCGCATTAAGATTTCATATATAGTGTTTTTTCTTTATTCCACTTTGTTAGCCGTTTCTAAACATTATAAGTTGTTTAAAATAGAGATGTGGTTAAAATATGATTATCGTGGTATATAAAATATTTTCTTGAAATTATTATCTACCAATATTTTAAAAAATATATATACCTTGACTATGGTTAAGGCCACAATGATCTTAATTTCTTCAGCAATTCTGCTAAAGATAAATAAGATAAATTATTTTAATATATTTTAATCTTAGATAGTACCTGCCCTGCTACAAATTTACTTGTTACCATATTTTTAATAAGAACACAGTTTTTTAACTTTATTCTAGAGGTTATTTATTACAATTTTTCAGAATTAGAAAGTCAAGGTCACCAATGTCCAATACAGAATCAATAATATGAATTAAAATATTTTAACTAGTTTAAATAATAAAATAAAAAAAAAACTAACAAATCAACGCTTATGCATAATAATTTGAAAATCTTATAAGACGTTTATAAAAAAAAATTTGTATGAAAAATTTGTTTAATAAGTAACTTAAAAATTTTAAAAATTATTCTGCATATGATCCTAATGTATAAAATTCAAATTGGTGTACAGATCATGGAGCGAATTTTATAGTGAGAACTTAAGTATAATTTTTAATCTAAAGGTACCATTTTGACCACTTAAATGAACTATTTAAAATATTTTTTTTAGCAAGATGATCTTAGGATGACTATCCCCCAACACAGGGAAAAATAGTTAAATCAACTTTTATATCATATCATATATCATATGTGAATTAATTATAGTAAATATCCTAGTGTCCCACTGTAGAATCCTAGTATCATTAATTTATGGACTACCAGTAATGACACTGACTTACTTTCTACATTATTTTAAAACATGTGGTAATGAGTTACTTATAACTAGTTACTTTTAGGTTGTTTGAAAAGAAAAAATTATGCGTTACTAATAATAACTTATTTTTTTATCATTATTTCAAAAACAATGATCTAAATTTTTTTGTATGGTATGGATATATGACGCAATATAATTTTTATTTTTTGTATGTTGGAGCATAAGCACACACCCACAATAACTCTACTTTAAAAGTTCAGTAGTTATTTCAAAAGTAAATCAATAAAATTGCGAAGAAATAAATTTTTAACTTTTTCTAAAGCGGAGAATACACGAGGGAACATTCGTGAAAAAATGCCCATTTTTTTGTGAATGTATGTGTGTGGTTGTGTGTGTGTGCGTGTTGACATCGTGGAATTCGTGTTTACAAAATTTTTTGATATTTTTTGTTCCCTACTCAATGTTCCTCCGTGTATTCACCGCTTAACAGTCATTCAATAAACAAAATACACAAAATACGAACTTTCTGTTGAAATATTCAATAAAAATTATCTGTTAGAAACAATCAGTTCTTATAATATAATTAATTTTAAAATTAGCGAGAAATCTATTATTTTTACCAACTTTGCCAGTTAAAAAATTAGCAATTAGAAATAAACTACAAAATACAATTGTTTTAAACGAAAAGCCTTTTTTTAATTTATTTTCAATTATTTTGACATGCATATTCGGTAGATTTTAATGAAAAACTAAAAATATTGTGAGTGTACTTGGGTGCAGCAGATGAATTATATTTTTATCCTTCAAATATAACATGTCGAAATAACTTAGACGGTAGAGCAGTTGACTGACAATCTGTGTTCCCAGGTTCGATTCCCGACAATAGCAAATTTTATTAAAACCCTTTATACAATAAAAAAATATTTAAAAAAAAAAAATTTTTTTTTTGAAAATCTATTTTTAGACTCATTATTTTTGTCAATAATAGCCGCTTTTTCTAATCACTTGGATTTAATAAATCCAAAAATAGTTCTAAAAGTGCTCAACAGATGGTGTTAGATTCTTTCACCCTAATTTTTGATACCGAATTCGATGATGAAGGATTTTACTCTAAGTTTTAATTATATTTTATATAAAACAGCGATAGACAGTCTGTCCTTTCAGTTTTATCACTTCAATTTATATTTTTACACAATTGAAAAATTCCATTGCTATATTTAATATTCACTAATTGGATTTAATTTAATTACTTACAGTAGGGTGAAAAATTGCCATTTCTATTTCAGCTATTTCTCCATGTCCAAAAATGGAAAATATATATTTGGTGAGGTGTAGTTATTTTTTCTAAACATATTTCATAAAAAAAAAATTAATAAAAACCTTTTATTTTTAAGTTTTTAAATTTTTTTGTTTCTCTTTTAATTTTCATTCGTATTTTTTTCTGACATTAAATTAATAGGCTGTTTCATATATTTGTGCTTTTGTTGTGGATTTATTAAATCCAGCTTTTTTTTGGATTTAATAATTCCCCTTTTTGTATGAAAAATTCTAAATCCAGGTGATTAAAAAAACGCTAAGTGAAAAAACGCTAACTGAAAACGAGTAAAAAGGTTAAAGTCGGGCATGCCGACTATACAATACCCTACACCAGTCTGGGTAAAAGCCAACTCATTTTTAGATCTGAAATTCAAATAGGTTAAAAGGGGCTTGTGTAAAAATTTTCTATAATGTGAGTCAGCGAACAAAATTTCATTAAAATATCTTAATATTTGCGACCTGCAGTTTGTAACCAAGCCAATTTTGGGGGGACCCTTATATGGGCACTAGGTCTAAACATGGACCGATGTTCACCTAAATCAATAGGCTTCGTCCTTGGGCCAACATAGGTTTGTGTACCAAATTTCATCAAAATATCTTAATATTTGCGACCAGCCGCGTATAAACAATATAATTTTGGGGGGACCACTATATGGGCACTAGGTCTAAACATGGACCGATGTTCACCAAAATCAATAGGCTTCGTCCTTGGGCCAACGTAGGTCTGTGTATCAAATTTCATCAAAATATCTTAATATTTGCGACCTGCAGCGTATAAACAATATAATTTTGGTAGGACCCTTATATGGGCACTAGGTCTAAACATGGACCGATGTTCACCAAAATCAATGGGTTTCGTCCTTGGGCCAACGTAGGTCTGCGTATCAAATTTCATCAAAATATCTTAATATTTGCGACCTGCAGCGTATAAACAATATAATTTTGGGGGGACCATTATATGGGCACTAGGTCTAAACATGGACCGATGTTCACCAAAATCAATGGGTTTCGTCCTTGGGCCAACGTAGGTCTGTGTATCAAATTTCATCAAAATATCTTAATATTTGCGACCTGCAGCGTATAAACAATATAATTTTGGTAGGACCCTTATATGGGCACTAGGTCTAAACATGGACCGATTTTAACCAAAATCAATAGACGTCGTCCTTGGGCCGACAAAAGTCGGTGTACCAAGTTTCATCAAAATATCTTAATATTTGCGACCTGTAGAGTGCGCACAAGAATGCATGGACAGACAGACAGACGGACGGACAGACGGACATCGTTAAATCGAAATAAAAAAAATTCTGAGCTGATCGGTATACTAAAAGGTGGGTCTAGGACCAATATTTTTTGGTGTTACAAACATCAGCAAAAACTTATAATACCCTGACCACATAGTGGTGTAGGGTATAAAAAGCATATATGTAGGTAATTTTTTTTTATTTTAATGAGTTATGCTTAAACACCAGCATAGGAAAAATTTAAAAATATATCGTTACCTACATGCTTACCAGTATTGACAAAAATAATGAGTCTAAAAATAGATTTTCAAAAAAATAAGTTTTATAAAAAAATACGTTTTTATTATAAATTTTTTTAAAATAAAATTGCTCGAAACGTGTATCGAACCTTTGACTCCATACACAGAGAAAAAATATGCCATTTTCCAACTGAAATTCGGTTACATCTACTAAAACAGGTTGGTACAACTGAATATTGGTCATCACAACAAAATTCGGTGTATACAACTGAATTCTAGTTGCAATACCCAAAATATCGCATTCCAATATGGTTTCACCAACCGAATTTATTGCTTGTAGCAACCAAACTAGGCTTAGCAATTCTGTTAGCAATTTTTTTTCCTGTGTGTAGTTTTCTACATGTGCACCAAATTTGGGACGAATCGGTTAAAGGGTAGTTGATGACAGAAAATTATTAAAAATTTGATTTCGGTCAAAATACTATAATTTTGTACATTTTTAATTTATTTTTATTTTTTTTCTTATTTTTTATACACACTGATTACTTTTGTAGCTAATATAAAGCCATCAATACCTGCTTTCATTTAAGGACTGCGTGCAATTCTTGCATCTTTGGATGTAGTTTTTTTCTTTTTGTTCTGCTGTATTATACGAAATAAAATTTCTAATAAAGACAATAGCTGTGTTTGTGCGGCAAGCTATCAATGTTGGCTTATGTCATTCCCATATAAATTTGACATTAGTCAACGTTTAGTGTTAACTCTCAAAGTTTCTAATGTCATATTTGTATGGGAATGGCATAAGCCAACGTTGATAGCTTGCCGCACAATCACAGCTAATGAAATAAAAACGCTCCCAAAAAATTTTGTATTCAAATTTAATGCATAGAATATTACTTTGGTACTAAAATATATTTTACAAAAAAACATATGGAAATTTTATTTCTTCGAATTTGTTATTGATATTTTCGGAGCATATACTGAAGAGTATGCTCTATCCAAATAAAATATATAAAAAACCCAAAACAAAATTTTTCCTAGAGTCGATACCTCCTTTAAGTGAACTGTCATATTTGAATTCAGCATATCACAGTTAATCAAAACCAGTTTGAACTTAAGAACTTGTGAATCAATAGCCCGATTTCAAATTTCACTGCTTCAAAGAAGGCTTAAATGTTTTATCAGGGAACTTCTGCAGTCAGATATGTTGAGGTGTATTATCACAAAAACTTTAACGGTATATTTTAATTGATATGTTTTTATTTTTTATTTAATGTTTATATATCATAGATACTCGCATAACAATTTTTATTATTTGACAACAATTAACACTTTAACACTAATAACCCCGGATGCATAACAATACAGATGTAACTAAAGTTCAAGTTCAAGTTTTTTTTTGTTGTTTTTTTATTTCAGAATACATATTACGCTAATAAAGTTAAGTTGACAAAACTTAATAAAGTTTTGTATAAATGAACTCACCTTAGAAACAAAATCTTCATCAGGATCATCATGATAAAATTGAAATGAACCAAAGAAATTTGTTGTGAATTTTAATAAAAACATTTTTAAATTGCTTTTTAAAATTTGGAATTTTGTTTAGCTTTAATTTATGCAACACCAATTAGTTACAGATTAAAATAATTTGTACAATTATGGCGTAAATAGTCATATTTATAACTTTTTTTATATTATATTTTTATATGAAATTTTAGTGCTACGTTGTTTTCTTCTTAACCGTCAAATCTTTACGAATACGTTCACGTTTAGTGAGCAACGTCAGAACAATGACTAACTTGAAAACTGAGTCTAAGTCTAAAATTAAAATACAAAAAGCTGTAGTAAAACAGCTTAAAAGAAAAGCAAACTATACACAGTATAGAATTTACCAGTGTGAGTATTTATTGTGTGAATAAAGTTATTCTCGTGCTTAAAATAAACTTCACTCATGTTATTGTTGAAGCCAAGTTTTAATATTCTGAGTCAATTTCAATACGTTTGTATAGTCTTTTCAAAATAGCAAAAGAATATTGTATTGTACAAACATCATAGATATTAATACAAAACAGATGTGATCATAACGAGAGCACCTCCATAGGTATTAATTCATATTAGCTGTGTTTTCGACTTAACTATTTCCGTTAACTCAGAAAAAAACTCAAAGTACACGAAAACCTGTTTGAGACGAAAACCAGAATATTACTTTTCGTATGCATGTTAACTTGCAACGTGCATAACACAGGATGACAAAATCTTTACTTTTAAAAATTAATAGAGTTCTGACCATTAATTCTATATATTTCGGCCATGCTGATTACAATGGCGTACTTTATTTTTCGATCTAAGGTACAGATTTTCCGCGAATTGTATTTAAAGTTTAGTGGTTCTCCATTTACCCAGTCAGAAATCGCCAGTGGTACAAAAAATCAAGCACTGGCATACCACTGGGTAACCACGGTGTTAAAAATAAATTGCTGGTAGAACACTCATTTGGTACGCTTTGCCAGCGTTTGCAAAAAGCGTTTTACCAGTATTTGTTTTACAAAAATTTCGGTGGTTTATAAAAAAACCACTGGCAAAGAATTGGCTTAGAGTGATATGCCAAGGTTTGCAACCAGTGGTTATCCAGTGCTACCTAGCCAATGCTACCAGGCGTACAAAAATCAATTCACTGGTAGACCAATGATTTTATAAAAATGCTGACGTTTCGTTAAAAAATGTTTGTAGTCAGGAGGTTCCGAGTTCAAATCTGGTTGCAAGCAAAAAATTTTTTTTGGATTTTTTTTAGTTTAAAATTTTTTTTGTTTTATAAAATCAATTTTTTTGTTTGTGGGAAAGCTCCTTCAAGACCAACTTTTTTTTTGCTATCCCAACACTGGCATACTAGTTACAAAAAATTGTTTGCCAGTACTAGCATTTTGGCACAGCCAGTAGTTGTCCAGCTATTATCACTCATTTATGTGTTTAGTCATCAAATATTATATGTCTCGTTGGTTGAGTGGGTAGAGCAATCGTCTGCCACTCTGACGGCCTGGGTTCAAATCACGGCAGGACCAAAAAAAAATACATATGAACTTTTTTTAAATTTTATTTTGGAAAATATATTTCCAGACCACCTATTTATTGGTTTTGCCAGCGTTTTGCCAACGTTTAAAATTTTTGTTCCTCCAGTGCTTTTCCGGCGCTTTTTGAACAGCCGGTCCTTTTGTTTAATGATGTTATCATTTTGAGATTGGGAAAGCACTTTTTGCCAGTACTTGTACCACCTGTTAAAGTGCTTTGCCACCGTCTTCCCGTTTGTATTTTTCTGACTGGGTAGTTTTTTATATTAAAAATTTTCAAATGCACTGTTCGCGCTTACTTTTTACAGTTTTTTTGGGTTTTAGCCAATTGATGTCAAATCGAACTTGATCAATGTTATGTTTTAGTGAAGAAGCAATTAAAAGGAAAATATTTCAACAAAAAAAGTATGCTACACGTTAAAATCGCGATTTAACAAAAATTTTATATGGCAGCATAGCTTTCCAAGTTGTCCCCAAAGTCCAACTTTTAGTATAATATCCGACTACCTCCAAAAACTGTTCTTGCTGAATTTCAAACAGAAATCTGTAGATTTTTGCCCATGCTATTCTTACATTTACACGTAAACATGCTTTTTTACGCACAAATTTAGTAAATTAACACACAAATTTCATTTATTTTTAAGCACTTTCAATATAAAATTACACATTATTTGTGCACCATCTTAAACATAATGTGCGTATTTTTTTCCAATTGCACACATAGAGTAAATTTACCCAATTTATAGTAGAAGTACAATCTCCTACTATAATTTGGATAAATTTCAACAGAATTTAATTAGAGTGTTTTTTACAACTCTAAATCCATCAAAATAGAATACAAATATTGCTTAAAGGCAGATTTTAATTAACAAAACTCCATTTGTGGTTGCAAATGTATTTGTTGATCATGGTTAATATCATTCAGTTGAATAAAAATGCGAGTGAAAATGTAGTAGTAAATCAAAAACTGGAACATGAAATCTAATAAGACAAAGCAACTCTGAACAATCAATACCACCACTAATAATATCAAAGAAAAAATAAAGAAGATTTTAGTAATCTACTAAACTACAGGGTTTTCCAAACCTATTAATAACACAGTACAACACATGATTTTGGGACTCAATTCTGAGAATTTCACGTGAAAGTAGCCCCAAAAATAAGAACTACTGCATCATTCGTTTTGTCAAGTTGGCTGCATTAAAAATTTAATGACCATACGAATTTTTTGGCTCAAGGCGGAGTTTAAGCACTTTTTCTATATTTTAACACGGTATACTGGTATTACTCGGTATTCCGTACGGTATATCAGCGAGGCAGAATAAATTAACCTTAATATTATAAAATCCGAAAATTCAGCACAATTTCTCTTTAAGAAAGCTACCATAGAATAAGCTTTCGGAACAATATAGTCTACATGTTGTTTAAAGGACATCAGTCAGTCAAAAATAACACTCAGATCCAATGTGGAATCGAAAGATTCCAGATTGTAGTCATAAATAGTCAAAGTAGTATTAATAGGATTTAAAGACCTAGAAAACGAGATTATTTAAATCTACCTAAAACACCACGAACTGAAACGATTCAAGCCATCAGCATACAACAGACCATTTTTATAAAATCATTGCTCTACCATAGATTCTGTACCGCTGGTTTTTACCGACTGGATAGTATTTAATAACAAACTCTGGCAAGGCATCCCAAATGATTGTTCCGTTGGTCATCTGTTTCCAGCACCACGGTTACCTAGTGGTATGTCAGTGCTTAATTTTTTATACCACTGGCAGTTTCTGACTGGGTATTTATGAAATTATTATACATAAATTCAGATTCTCCCTTCTCTTACCGAAGTATATTAAAATTTTTTTTTACATTTTCACATCTTATTAATTTGGGGGAAAATTCTTTGTTTACCCTTTGGAACTTTATTAACATGCTACATAATTACTCATAGTTGTATGTTTTCTCAAACTGGTTATATTAGCCAAGTACCTACGTAATATTCATTTAATATTCAGCAGTTTGTTATTTAATAAATACTCATTTGAAGAGAAAAATCACTCAGAACTTTATTTCGCCGGTGTATCTTTGTTTATATAAATATTTTTATTCTAGAATTCGACAAAGTTGATTTACCACTTTTAGTTAAGTGTTAAAGAATAATTTTTAGATTTTCTTGTTCCCAATATGTTATTTCCTTTTAAGTTTTGTTCGTTCTCTCTTAAGATTTTATAATTAGAGTTTATGGTCAAGGCTTTGTCTTTGTCTTTAACAGAATTTGATTTAAAAAATTACGCTTTAATTAAGAATAACCTTGAGGAAATTTTCACTTTGGGATTGAAAATTAGAACTAGAATGAATTTAACTTTAAAAACTTTGACTAACTAGCTTTTTATAACTATAATAAAATATAATTTGTTGATTCTGTCTCCACACAGAGAAAACAGATTCAGTGTGGCAACCAGTGTTATCAGAATGATGAGTTTCTCGCTATATCTAGCAATTAAAAAAAAAATCCGCGAACTGTTTTTAAGTTTGAAACTTTTTCATTAAACTTTTTTTAAATAAAAGGTATAATTTTTGGTCGGTTTTTAATACCAAAATTTATGTATTCTCATTAAAATAAATTAGAATAAAAATATTAACCATCATCATTTTGCAAACAAGGGAAGACCGCTGATGGATTCCCTTCGATTGCGATGAAATTTGAACATATTATAGAGACCCGATCAAAAAAATTTATATATAGTCATATATAGTAACATCTTGTTTTATCTTATAATATGTGTTGTCATGAAAAACCATATATAATTATACGTTCCTTATGTTGTACCTTGAGGCCCTATGCTCCTTATAGGAATGAAAGGAATCAATGTCATCAATGTGGTACCTCATATATATCCATATATTCTTATATATTGTCTTGTATAAAATTAGATATCAAACATATGTATTTGCTATACATAATGAGATACGACAGATCTATTTCAATATATGATTATAAATGATCATATAAAACATAATATATGATCACATATGGTCGCATATAAGCCATATATTTTGAGATATAATAACATATGCCCTCTTATAAAAATTTGTTGGTTGTGTGATATAAGATATTTTTATATATGATTATATATTATATTAAATGCAAGATTATGGTTCAAGATTAACACTATAATTTGAGATATGTTTATATATGGTCCCACGTCAATAATATTTTCTATGTGCTTAATATATAACACCGCAATCAGAAATCGCCAGTGGTACAAAAAATCAAGCACTGGGTAACCACGATGTTGAAAATAAATGACTGGGAGAACACTCAGACACTGAAAATAGTTTGTAGTTTAAATTAACTGAAAATGTAATTTCCCGATTAAAAAAGATGATATGGTGACATATCTAATTTGATGAAATATAATAACTAATCACATACAATTTAATCCGAAAAATGGTGAATACAATTGTATCTACGTGGATCAAATTGGATTTAATTGCTTTAAATTATATACAATTTAATCCGAATTTTGACCAGACATTATTGTATGAAATAATATCTTAATATTTAAAATTTGATGCAATTAGGTCCAGTTGGATAAAAATTTTCGTATTTCTGTTTTTATTAAATATTGTACTGAAAAACAATGGGGAATTCACGTAAGGTTTCGTGTATCGTGTGAACTAAGCAAATCTAATAAGTTTGCGAGTCTTGATGTGAAACTGCATACATAAAAAGTATCTACACATTAATCAGTACTTATACGAGATACATATAGTATAGTTTAAGAATAATCCATAAAATAAAAACATTCTAAATAAAATTAAATTTCAAATAATTTTCATAAATCATTACTTCATTCAAATGAAGCTTTTATTTTTGGGCTTTCACTTAAAAAATGAGAAAAATGTCATGAAATAATCGTTTAAAAATGTTTTAAATTTGTAAATAGTGTATGTATGAATAAAAAACTACATTTCACTAATAGGGAGAATTTTTTATTAGGTGTTTAAGTTATTTATTACACAATTTTAGTCTGCTTGCGGGTAGACAATTTTTTTGTTTTAATTTCATAGGATGTTTTGATATCCTTCAAGCCTATGGATAAATTTGGTGGTACGTCATTCCTAAACCAAAATAATTACTTCGAAGAATTGGCTAACTTTTATTAATATGACCCAATATTCAATTTAAAAATAAAAGAATTTGTTGTTTCGATGTAAATTTATAACGTTTTAAATGAAAATGAATTTCAATTTGAATTTACTAACGGTGGGTCTCATACTTCAGGTTTAAACTTTAGTTAATAGTTAACCCAAAAAAATTGTTGTTGTTTTGTGTACATTTTTTTGACATTTTCTTTTGTTTACAGTTAAGTTAAAGTTAAACCTGCAGTACGAGACGCACCGTAAGATATTAAGAGTTTATTTGAAGCAAGACTATAACATAAATTATATAGGGGAAATAAATGTTTCTTTTTAAAATCAATAGACTTGTTTTGTTGCTATATATATGTGGTACGAAATCCCATATAAAGTATTAACTCTTTTAACATAATATTTTCAACGTCGATAATGTATGGGTAACCGTCAGATAATTTCACTCAAATTTTATACAAAAGTATTTTGCCAGTTTTCGTGTTCATGTTTTTTTTTTAATTCACTTGAATTTTATATCAAAATTTGTTTTTGTAAAAGAATATTTTCCAATTAAAAATCCATTGATTTCGATAAAATCTTAAATTAAACATGAAACTGGGCTATTTTTGGTCTTACAATTTCAATTCCATGGGCGAGATCTTATTAAATATGACAACATATGTAAAAAGATATATTTAGATATTGGGTCATATAAAATTTGTTCGAAAGACGAAATTTATGTCTTATTATATATAGTGACATACAAAGCAATATATAACGAGACATAATTGTATTAAATAATATAAAATAATGTATAACCCGTTTTACTCGGGTTAAAATAAATGAAAAATCATTTGAAAACTGGTCTACTATTTTTTCATTTAAATTAAAAGAACTTTTCATTTATTTTTAAATGTTAAAAAATTAACTACAAAATCCTTAAAAAATAATGATATTACATTTATTTGGTTTTTTTAACTTTCAAAAAATTAACTACAAAATCCGTAAGAATAAATGATATTTAGTTTATTTCGTTTTTTGAACTGACCTAGAAATCTAAAAAGGTTTCTTTTTTTATATTAAATTAATTGAAAACACAATTAAAAAAAGGATTTTTCATTATATTCAAACCATTTTGCTATTTATTTTCAAACATTGTTTAAACAATATATAAAAGAAATAAAAATAATTGAAAAGTCTATTAAAACAATCATCAATTTTTAACTGACAAAACGTAAAAAAAAACGATTTTGTGGTTTGTTTTTTCATATTTGAAAGTTTTTTTTTGTGTGGATTTTCAAAACACTCACACACAACACACACGAATAAACCTCAATCGGTTATTGAAAATATATTGTGAGTGTATATGTAGTTTATTTTTTAAATAAATGACAAAGAAAAGTTGAAAAATATATTTCTTTTATTTTTAACTGTATAATCATTTAAAAATAAATGTACGGATAACTTTTTAAAAAACTACAGTCAGTTACTGCAATAATATTTTCAGTGTATGGGATGCTTTGCCATCGTTTGCAAAAAGCGTTTTTCCAGTATTTGTTTTACAAAAATTTCAGTGGTTTATAAAAAAATCACTGGAAAAGAATGGTCTAAGAGTGACTGGCAAGCTTTGCAAGCAGTAGTTATCCAGTGCTACCTAGCCAATGCTACCAGTGGTACAAAAACTAATTAGAACTGGTAGAGCAATGATTTTATAAAAATGCTGACGCCTCGTTAAAAAAGGTTTGTAGTCAAAAGGTTCCGAGTTCAAATCCGATTGCAAGCAAAACATTTTTTTTTGGATTTTTTTAATTTAAAAATTTGTTTGTTCTATAAAATCAATTTTTTGGTTTGTGGACAAGTTCCTTTAAGACCAACATTGTTTTTGCTCTCCCAAAGCTGGCATATTAGTTCCAAAAAAAACTGCTTTCCAGTGCTAGCATTTTAGCACAGCCAGTAGTTGTCCAGCTATTATCTCTCATTTATGTGTTTGGCCATAAAGTATTATATGTCTCGTTAGCTCAGCGGATAGAGCAATCGTCTGCCAATCTGACGGCCTGGATTCAAATCACGGCAGGACCAAAAAAAATACATATGAACTTTTTTAAATTGTATTTTGGATATTATGTTCCCAGACCATCCATCTATTTATTGGTTTTGTCAAACTTTTTGTCAACGTTCAAAAATTTTTTTTCTTCAGTGCTTTTCCGGCGCTTTTTGAACAGCCGGTACTTTTGTCTAATGATGTTATGATTTTGATTTTGGGAAAGCACTTTTTGCCAGTACTTGTTCGACCTGTTAAAGTGCTTTGCCATCGCTTTCGCGTTTGTATTTTTCTGACTGGGACAGTACGACAATAAAAATGCTTCGGGTATGCGACATATCAATTCTGATAGATTTTAGGATGAATATCACGAATGTGAACACAAAATTTTAAAATTAGCTCTACTTTTGAAATATTCACAATTTTAACGTTAAGCACGGATAATTTTTAATATGATTTAAGAATATGGACTTTGTGTTTTCAGAACCATATCAACTTATTTTGATTAGGTGAAGGATTTAGGATATAAATTCAAATTCAAATACTGGATATTCCTTTTATCGCAGATTATTTATTAACGAAAACGTGAAAAAAGACAATTTCAACTTTAAATGGATATGTAGGGAATATTATCGCAGCTGTCTAGGGAATATTATCGCAGCATTTTTACAATCGTTCGTTTGGCAATTTTGAATAGGTAACTAATTCATATAGCTCGTCTTTTAGTTAACAAGGATATTAAATATCAGACAAATTAAGAATTTTCAGAAAAAAAAATAAAAAATGTTTAGTGTAGAAAATATTTTTAATTAATAAAAACAAATAAAATTATCCCCGGCCAAAGGTAATAAAATGAACGATTGAACTAGAAGAGCGATTAGAAGTGAACTAGATGTTTCGATAAATTGAGTGACTAGTTCAATTGAACTACACAAGTCTACAGCTGTGCTATATATCAAATTAAATGGCATATTTCATCATTTTAAAATGTTGCAAAAAATAGCGTTACGACTTTCAATTTTGCATTTTTTTGCAAAAGGTTTATCGAAAATTTTAATTTTCCGATAAAATAATTTTTGTAAATATTTCTTAAACTATAGCTAACTTTAAAATGATAAGGCCATATTCTGCGTCCTAAAGCCTATTAGAATTGATGTGTCGCAATCGCGATGCATCAAATTTTTCTTATTTTGCTGTACTGTGTAAGATTAACAATAGATCAACTAAAAAAATACTGCGAATTAAATACTAAAAGCCGCAAATGGTGGCAAAGAATATATGGCAACGAAATAACGCCATCTTTACAACTTCGGACACACTAGTGGCGCCATCAACCGGGTAATAACAGAAACATGAAAATATTATATTTTAACAATAAATTGTGTAAAATTGGACGAATGGGTTCTTAAAAATTAGTTATAAATAATTTTTCAAATTAACAAATAAAATTAGTTAAAGTACTGAGGATTTCTAGTATTGTGCCTACGGGGAAAGGGATCGGTCCCAGATGACACGCAGGATAGGTCCCAGATTACACGCAGGATAGGTCCCAGATTATACGCAGGATAGGTCCCAAGGGGGCACAGACATGTCGTTGATCGGTCTTTTTATTTAAAAGCGGATTAGACACAATTTAACATGTCACAGATCTAATCCAAAAGGGCATGTCACCTAACTGATGTAAAGGGACACGTCACCGAACTAACCCAAAACGAACCACCATAGAATTAGTCACATTTCGTGACATGTGACCCAACTAACCTAAAAAGAACTGACACAGAACCAGTCCCATTATATACTAAAACCCATTTTAACCCATTTTTTGAAAACTTGATCTTAACATTTTTATGAGAAGACATCTTTAGATAGGAAGACAATATAACGCAGTTAAAAATATATCATAATTTTGAGTCTTGTTTTTTTCTAGTTTTGAAAAATGTTGCATTTTTTGCCATGTTTATGTTTTTGCAATTTTTAGCAGAGATTTGTTTTAGCAAAAAATTAAGTTTTTAAAAAATATTAATACTTAACGTGTGTACAAGGCGCTAAAGGATGAAATTTTATTGCTTTTAATTCCACCAAAGTGCGCAACTAAGTTAAAAATATAAAATTTAAAAAAATTAATTTCGTAAAAAATTCGGACGCTACCGGTAAGCGATTTAAAATGGGTAAATGTAAAGCTTTTAGAAACATAGAACAGTTTCCAAAGAGTAAAGTCTTAATTTTGGGGTTTTCCATTACATACTTATCCAGTTAAATGATGTGTCCTCAGTCTTTAAGTATAATTGACATTGCTTAAACCACAGCAATGGTAAATTGTACCAATTCTGTGACAAGCCCCTCATTCCCCATAGGAGTGTTAAATGAAGATAACTAAAATCTTTGTTTAAATCAGTGTTTCAACTAGAAATTTGTTAAAAATTAGTCAAATCCATTTGAAATCCCTTTGAGAGATTATGAATTAAAAAAAGGATAACATTTCTGAAATCGTGAGACAATTTCCTTTAATTTGAGTACCCACACTTACATGTTACTATGTTCCCCCGTTTTTGGCCCCCCACGGGCCTCCTAGGGCCGAGCCCCTCCCAAAATTAATTTCAGTTTTTTCTTTTTTAATTCCAGAGGGTGTCATATTTTTATTATATTTTTTTGACGAAACCCCATAAACTGCAGTTTAGCCAATATTTTTTTTAGCCAATATTAGTTCAAAATTAATGTATTTTTCTACTAACTTATTGTTTTTTACTTTAGTTTTTCTATCTTCCTGTTCGTCACCAATAAAGAAGCCTAAATAAAATCCCTAGTATAATTTAAAGTATGCTCGTTAGTAACTAAATTCAAAATTAGAATATTGAAAACGATTTATTAATTTATTTATTATATAGATTACATATCAATAAAAGATAATCAGAGGTAGTTGCAGCGAAAAAATTTTAGTTTTAACTTTCTTTTAACTTAAGGCATTTACTTTTGGTATAAAAGGCGGTAATTTTGCAAATGAACAAACAGTTATTGTCATATGAACATGAAGTCTATTTTTGCTATTTTCGCTTTGTGCTTGGTGGCCGTTAATGCCGGTACCATCAATCAAGCCGCAGTCAACTATGAAGGTTTGGTTGATGACATTGTCGCAGAAATTGCTCAAATTGCCAGAGATGCTGCTGTTGCTCTACAACAGCAAATTGAAGAAATTGTTTTTGATCCTTTGAATCAAGTTGAAACCGCTGTCGAAAGTATTGAAGCCCTTCGTGAAGAAAATGAAGAATGTGTTGCCACACAAGATGAAAATGTTGTTGCTATCGTTGATGCTATGCACAAGGAAATGACTGTTTGCGGTGCTGTTGCTGCCAAGACCTCTGCTGAAATTATGAATGATGTCAATGCTGCCACACAACAATTGGTATTCGATGGTTATGATGTTATGAATGCTTATCAAAAATGTCAAAAATATACCAACAGTATTTTGAAGAACTCTTGTTATACCCGTTTAACCGTTAAGGCTACTTTGTACATGAAAAATGCTCGTAGATCTATCAACACCATTAAGGAAAGTACTAACGAACGTATTCCTGCCGTTATGGTTGATTCTAATGAATGTACCCATACAGCTGCCGATTCTGCCGTCCATGAATTGGACAATGTTCATGCAAGCATTGATTCTTGCATTGGTAAATTATAAATAATAGTAATTTAATGAAAATAAAAAAAATTAACTAAAATATTCCTACATTTCTTTTTTATTAATTTATTAAATTTTTTCAATTTATATTACACTGTGCAACAAATTATACATCATCGTTTTTGTTTTTTAACTAACCTTGGGTCCAAAACTTAAGCAATACGGGTATAAATTTTTTTCTTGGGTTATTTAAATCGGTGTAGGCAGAGACTATTAATTATAGAGATAGGAAATCAAAACTTACACTACTTACCGATAGAGGGCGCTGAAGTTTAGTATTACCTGAGCAACTATTTAGTATCAGTTTAGTATCAGCTGAGCCTATATTTAACAACTCGAAAACTGCTGAAACCTGCTCAAAATAAGGAAAAAACAAACGCGGAATATATTCAAATAATAAAATTTGAAATATTTGTTAGTATTTTTTCCTTTCTTGTTTGTTATTATTTAAATTTAAATAAAAAAAGAAAATTATCAATTTTTTTTACTAAGTGCCATCTAGTGATAACTATTTTTTTATAACTTATTTTTTTGGTGATGCCATACCCCTGGCCCTGGTAATCACAATTTATTTTCTTTATAAAACGAAGTCATATTATGATTTACGATACTAATTTATGATTTATGACTATAAACAAATAATTTTTATGAGACAAACTGACTGACGTTCAACTCAATTGCATTTATATTTCTTTTAGTTTAATATTTTGCAAAGGTAATCAAAAAGTACTCTAATTTTAGATAAGGCATGTCAGTCAATCGTCCCAAGCGTCAAAACAATAAAAATATGTCTTCATTTTTTAATTTTACCTTATCGTATGAACAGCTTAAAATAATAAATAAATTTTAATTGTATATTGTACAGTAGACCGTACCGCAAAAAAAAGTTCGCCGTACACCCTCCAATACATGCCTCCGTTCAGAAAAAAAAACTATTTTTTTTTTTAAACCTCCTTGCAAAAATACTTCATATTGGAGGGTTTACGGCGCACTTTTTTTTGCCTGTAAGGTGGTACGGTATATTGTACAGTATGTATATTTTTAATTTATTATATTATACAATAAATTATAAAAATCAATTTATTATAAGTGGCAGTTAATTAAGTATAAAGGCAAACATACACGTTCAATATTATTGATCAATGTTTTTAAAATCAACCAATCAGAACAAAGTATTTAAAAATAAAATGTTCTGATTGGTTGATTTTAAGGTTTTAAGGTTCAAAGAAAAATTAATGAAAATATGTATATTAGAGTGGTCCAAAAAAACATGAAAGTTGGAATTCCCGATCTCCACAATATTGCCTCTATTCCTTAATGTCTAGAAACTCTCTGTGCCGAGTTTCAGATAAATCCGCTTTTATTTAGGGGTAGCACAAAAGTTGTCTTTTATGAATTAGTAATGTATCTCTAGAGTAATTTATATAAAAAGTAGGGTTGACTTTAATTTAATTATTTCTTAACCTGTACGCTATTATTTAACAATTTTTTTTTAAATCTCGTCTTAATTATTGTGAACAAATGGAATTTGAAATCAAAACTTAAAAAAATGAAGTAAATTTTAAGTAATTCGCGGTTTTTTTTCATTTATACAAAAATATACATATTTTAGTAAAATTTTCCAAATTTTCCGAAAAGATGTAATTAAAAATTCAACTTGTTTTTGAATTGTATGTACAAATTTCTCAAATCTGATCTTTATTTTAACGAAGATTATGAATCAGCAATCGAAATTTAAAAAAAATTTATAGTTTATGAATTATTCGTGGTTTTGGAAAATTCAAAAAAACTCAAGTTTTTTTTAGATATTTTCCTAATTACCTGTAAACGGTGTTAACGAAAAATCCAATTTGTTATACTTTTGCAATTTAGTTACCTTCATTATATATAACACTGATTTTAATTTTAAAAAGGATAACAGATATCCTTGCAAACTAACTTAAAATTTGACTTTTTTAATATTTCCCTATTTTTTAGCTTGCTATAATTTTATTGATACCAAAAACCCTATCTCACATAATAGGACATTCCACAGATATATATTAATGCAAAAACTAAATTTTCATATTGGTAAGTAAAGGGTTCTTCAACAGGGACGCTACAAAAGTAGAAAGACAGGGACAGCAAATGACGCCATATTTCTTGCCGCTCTTTTGACATTTCCCTTCAGTAAGGTTTGCAATTTCATGATGGAAAAATATACGAGCCAACAACGAGTCGAAATTATTAAAATTTACTACCGAACGTTAAGAGCGCTACGTCCAATTTATGGTCGTCATAATGAATGGCTTCGTCAATAAACAAAATATGCATTATTGGTCAGACAGCAATCCACACGTACTCCATGAGTCATCATTGCATCCCGAAAAAATTTATGTTTGGTGCGGTTTATGGGCAGGCGGCTTCATTGGGCCGTACTTCTTCCGTGATGGTCAAGACCGGCACGTTACTGTGAATGGGAATCGCTACCGTTCAATGATAACCGAATATTTTTGGCCCCAATTGGATGATATGGACTTGGAGGACATGTGGTTCCAACAGGACGGCGCCACAAGCCACACAGCGAATGTCACAATCAATTTATTGCAAACCAAGTTTGGAGAACGTTTTATCTCACGAAATGGTCCAGTCGATTGGCCGCCTCGGTCGTGCGATTTGACGCCGTTGGACTATTTCCTGTGGGGCTACGTCAAATCTATGGTCTATGCCAACAAGCCAGCGACGATTGATGAACTTCGTACGAATATCGGCCGATTTATGCATGAAAACCGTCGAAAATTGGGTTCAGCGTCTGGACTTCTGCAAGCGTGCCCGTGGTGGCCATGCAAAAGAGATCGATTTTCATACATAATGGCATCGAACGTACTTTCACAAGAATAAAGAACTTCATTGAAATCCAAAACCGTTTTTGCTTTATTTAAAAAAACTTTTGTAGCGCTCTTATTGAAAAACCCTTTATAAGAAAAAATCCTGATCAAAATTGAGCATTTTTTGTATGAAATTTTTAAATTTCGCCAAATCCGCGACTCCGATTTCAATTTTGATTTCATATTCGTAATGTACACCTAAAAATATATTAGATTTGATATGTCGCGATCGTAATAATTATATTTAATTTTTCTCATTTTTTTCCATTATTTTTAATTAATTAAAAATAAAAAAACAAGTACAACCTCGAAACTTCAATTGCGATGTGCTACCTCTAAACAAAACTTTTTTGGTGATTTTTTTGATCAGACCACATTTTTTTTCAAAGTGGCATATTTGTAGGATTGTGGAGCGTGAAAATTCCAACTTTTTTTTTTGGACGAGTCTAATGTACATATATTAGACATGGACAGAAAAAAGCAAAAAAAGTGCCCCCCTCAAAATAAACCTTGGTTTGTTTTATGAAGATTCCCAAAATATTTCGGGTCTAGCAACGAGATCTCACGAGCTGGACCGTTTTTAAAATGGCCTTTTTTTAGTTTTTGGCAGAATTTTGGTATTTACTAAAGAGAATAAACACAATATTGGTATCATATGAAAGGTTTTTTTGAAGCGCGTCCACCGGTATATATAACAGGTTCAATCATTCCTAGAAATATCCTGTTTGCAAGGATATTCTACAAAAAAAAAACAAATTTTTGACTCTTTTGTATGAAGAATTTTGTGATTTAAATGTCAATCTTACATATCTTAATCTCTAGTCGATTTAAGTGAACACGTATTTCAGGTTTTTTTGAAATTCGCGTTTTATCAGAAATTAAATATATTGGAGAAAATATGTTTAAAATAGGGCAATATGGATATAAAAACTTTCCTTTTGGTAAGTAAATGATCGCTAAGTGGATATAGTTTAGAATTTTGCTATTTTAATACATTTTTCATGGTGCTCTGGGCCAAATTTTAATAAAATTTGGAGTTACCCCAATTCAATAAAAAAAATTTATGAAATTTTTTGTATGCTTATTATTAAATAAAATATTTTATTAAAATACGCGTGTCTGTAATTTTTTTAAGAAAAATATAAATATATGCTGACCCTAAATAAAATTTTATAATCATTTTTTTTTCGCGAAAAAAAGATATTCCGCCAAAAAAAAGTGCGTGTTGGGTTTTTCTCTGTTAAGTTGCATTTTTAGCCTTACATCTACTAGAAACTGAATTAAAATTATTATTAAAATTTTTTTCGCGAAAAAAAGATATTCCGCCAAAAAAAGCGCGTGCTGAATTTTTTTCTGTTAAGTTGCATTTTTATCTTAAGTCAACTAGATACTGCATTCAAATGCAGATTGCAGTAACTCAAAAATTTTAACAAAATTTGGTCCACAGCATCACGCAAAATATATGAAATTTGCAAAACTTCGAACTATATCCACTTTGCGATGATTTACTTATCAAAAAAAAGTTTTGGTATCCATATTGGCCTATTTAGAACACATTTTTTTCTCCACATTGAATTTCTGATAAAACGCGAAAAATCGCTAATTTCAAAAAAATCTGAAACACGTGTTCACTTAAATCGACTACAGATTGTGATATGTAAGTTTGGCATTTCAATAACAAATATCCCCGTACAAAAGAGTCAAAAATTTGTTTTTTTTATAGAATATCCTTGAAAATAGGACATGTCTGGATACACTTGAACATGTTATATATAGCGCTGGATGCGCCTTAAAAAAACCTTTCATATGATATCCATATTGAGTATGTTGTATACAGCTAAAATGCAAATTTCTTACAAAAACTAAAAAAAAGACCTTTTTTAATAATGTGAGATCGTGAGATCTCGTTGCTAGACACGAAATATTTTGGGAATCATCATAAAACAAACCAAGGTTTATTTTGAGGGGGGCACTTTTTTCGTGAGTCGGTCTAATGTAAATATATTAACTGATGTTTTCATTTTGAGTTGATTTAATATGTCTATTATTAAAATTTGTATTAACTATGTACTTGAATTGATTAAAGAATATAAAAAACAAAAACATTTTTTAGTTGCATAAAGTCACTTCCATAAAAGCCGCACCAAAAAAATGTATGCAGTTTTGCCAACCAACAATCGTAAAAATAAAATAGAAAAAACTTTATTATCATGGTTTGTGCACTAATCTTATAACATTACTAATCTACACAAACATTATTTTATTTTAATTAATCAATATTTATTTATAACTTTTTTAATATTTTGCTGTTAAAAAAAAAACGTAAAGAACATAGAATCAATTATATGTATATGTTGAAATCCTATTTCAGTAAAACAATGCGTTAACTATAAAAACTTGTAATTCTTTTAACTCAATAAATAAGTAATAACTAGAGCAAGGAAGTTCATGCACATAAAAAACGAAAATATGCGCCTACAAAATGAAGCTAAAAATGAAAAATATGCATTAGAAACATATGAAATATGCACTAAAAATACCTATTTCTACAAAAATGGAGCATCTTAAAATATCGTCACCTAAAATGCAAAAGGGCGTAACAACACTTTTTATTTTTTTACACTAGAACCAAAAAAAAACGTTGTAGAATTGAAGATATTCTATATTTTCTTCTTTTGTTTAAAACACGACTATGGACTTATTTCGACATATAAGTTTAAAATTTTGTAGAGAATTGTAATTTAGTCTAGTGCATCATAATCAATCGGAAAATCGGCTTAAATTTTTTCGTTGTTACGCCCTTTTGCCTTTTAGGTGACGATATGTAATTGAGTTATTTTTCAAACAAATACCGAGTTTATTGCTTTTTGTTTTGGGTCAACATGATTTTCAAGAAAGCTTTTTTTTGTTTGAATCAAAATATGAAAATTTATAAATTTTTTAATTTTTTTAACAAATTTAAATAATGTTACTAAAAAATTAAAAATATGCATTAAAAAGCTTAAAATATGGATTAGGCACGAAATATGCATTTCAAGTCGAAAGCATTCATTTTTGACAAAATATGCAACTACAAATCCCCAGCAAAATCTTTCATTACCAAATAAGTGGTTATATAATAGAAATTCATAGCTCCGCACAACTTATTTTTTGGCGTCTAAACTCATTATTTTTGTTTGGCATGGTCGTTTTTATAAGTAGTCACGCTTACACGCTCGCTTACGAAAAAATGAGAAATAAGTAGTTATGAGATTTTGAATAATAAGTGGTTACAAACATGCTTACAAAAAGTTGAATTATAAGTGGTTATCCGATTGCTTACTTGATTCTTAAAAATAAGGAGTTAAGCAAATACTGTTAGCTTAAGGAAATACATTAAAAAAAATTTAAGTTTTCTCTGGTGTGTAATTTTGGGACTCGTCATAAAAACTTAAACAAAACATATTTACATATAATAAAAAAATTTAACTGTGTAAAAAGTACTTATTTAAACTAATACGAGTAAGTCATTATTTTATATTTAGAAACAATAAATACAATAGGCCGTTATTAGGAAGTCAGTATTTTATATTATAAAATAATGCAAAAGGTAATGATATATCATTTTTGGTAATGCAGATAGTAATGAGGTGTCATTACCAATATTTTGCTGGGTCGATGCCATTTTGTTCTAAATTTGATAATTCGGATAAATATTTAATCCATATTGGTTTTGGACTATCAAGAAAAAACATGCATTTGTATGAATTTCCTTGCCCTAGTAATAACTAAAATGTTCCGTTAGTTAAATATTTAGTTAGCCTTGCTAAGAAAAATTCTATAAAAAATTAAACATTTGTTAATTATTGGAGTATAAAACCTGCATAGGACAGGGCAAAACTAAGGCACCCGCCAATTAAATAGATTTGTATTAAAGGAATTAAATATGCTAAAATCCCAAACGTATTTTACATATTGTGAAAAATGATCTCTTGGAGGCATGTCCCTACCCGGCTTTCATTCTTGCCTAAGGAAATCGTCCGCGGGCGACGTTTTTAGAATTTCTGGAAATATTTGTTAAGTTAAATTAGAAACTCAATGAGAATTTCTTGTTCTCGTCTAGGAGAGTTACTAAACATTCAAAATGTCAAAAAAAAAAAAACCAACAACAAAGAATTTACCACAATTTGTTTTGTCATCTTCTAATATACTACTCTGTTGTTTTGACAGATCTAGCAATGTAGTGACATCCATTCATGTATAAACACGAGTAGAAAGTAATGATTTCTAAAGAGTCAGTAACATTAAAATTTGCACAAGCGCTTTCATATTAGTTTTTTTTTTTTTTTTTGTATTAAATTTTTTTTAATCATTTCACGAACATACCTTAGGATGTGTACCCAACTGCAATAGAAACTATTGCGGGGAACTTTCTCCGAAATCGATTGAAAGGAACACAAATGTAAAGTATATCTGATGAAGAAATTTTTCTACAAAAAAAAATGTTATTGCGATTAGAGAAGATTCGAGTTATACATTTTTTAGTTACTAAACCTACATTTCGATTCTTAGATTTTTTTCTACCTTTTCACACATCTAAAAAAGATTTATCGGTTATCCGAGTATCTTCTTTCTATTCTGTGACAAATTTTAAAATGTACCGGTTAAAATTCCGAAAAGCAAAGAACGTAGAAACCAGAAAGTACAAACTGAATGTTGCCCGGCTTCTTTGCTGGGTTGAATTATTTTTCAAGCGCTCGCCAAGCTGTCGTTAAGAGTTAGCCCGCATTCAACCCGCAGTCCACAAGCGATTCCAGTAAAAGCTATTTCGTGAATAATCCGGTTAAATTGTAAAAATATGTAACAGGTTTTTTCTTGGTGTTTTTTGTTAACTTTTATATTTTTTTTGAAAATATATTTCCTTGATTTAACGGGAAGATTCACGAAATATTGTAGTTTTTCCTGGAATCGTTTGCGGACTGCGGGTTGAATGCAGGCTAACGCTTAACGAAGGCTTGCAAAATAATTAAACCCGGCGAACAAGCCGGTCAGCATTCAGTTTGTACTTCCTGGTTCCTATATTCCTTGCAAAAAGTTCTATTTTTTATTGTAGTTTAATGGGGAAATTTAAAAATAAATTTTGAATCAGCGAGTCTAACTTCAAACCGCAACGAAATTCACTTTGTACTAGAGATGGGCACGGGAGCAAAATTTTGCGTGATTCACGTGAGCCATGCGTGTTCACGCTTGAGTGAGTGTGAGTACAAAAATTTTTTTCGTGAGTGATAGAGTGTGCGTGAGTCGAATTTTATCAAATTTTTGTTTTCCCAATGGGTTCTCTCCGATTTTTTCGAAATTTGAAATGTGACAGAGGAGAAAAAATAAGAGGCGCGTATTTTTTTAGCGGCTCCATCTCACGTTTAAAATGGCTGCAAAACTAACCTAATTTTCTATAACAATATGTATGAAATTTATGAAATTAAAATTTATTTATACACAGCATTAAAGTACTGGAGAAAATAAAAATTTCAATATCTATATTGTGGACTGAGAGTTGCCACTTATTTGAAATATTTCAAATATTCTTAATTCAAACGATAACGAATATCGAAAAAACCCTTTAGAAAAACGTGTAAGGCCACACAATGTAATCGATTTGGTGTACTTCATTTTGTGCGTACTTACGATATGGGATACCTGTGTATAACAATTGTATATGAAACACAAAATATTTGAAAATTTTCAAAAATTTTGTCGAACTTACATGCCACTATGCTTGTGTGTACTTACGAAGTATATTGGCTTGTGGGCCATTACAATGCGGCCATACCCTGGGTAAAGTAAGCCAGCTTGTGTGTAGAGTTTGAAAGCACTCGGAGATACTAGTAAGTACACACAAGTATCTCCGAGTACTTTCAAACTCTACACACAAGCTGGCTTACTTTACCCAGGCTATGGCCGCATTGTAATGGTCCACAAGCCAATATACTTCGTAAGTACACACAAGTGTAGTGGCATGTAAGTTCGACAAAATTTTTGAAAATTTTCAATAATTTTGTGTTTCATATACAATTGTTATACACAGGTATCCCATATCGTAAGTACGCACAAAATGAAGTACACCAAATCGATTACATTGTGTGGCCTTACACGTTTTTCTAAAGGGAATCTTAGGCCCCAGAGTGTGTCCAAAAGCACATTTTTGAGCAAATAGCATTTTAGGCCACAATTCATAGCCGATTTTCAAAATTCTTGTATTTGTATTTGAACTTACAAAATTCCCCACAAACCTGTCATAGCCGATTTTTCAATTTCAATTTCTAAATATTTTTATTTTTTTGTAAATGTCGAAAAAAACTAATTTTTTTAATTTTTCTCAGAAAACCCATAAATAATTAGGACGATTTAAATGATATGTATCTTTAATTTAATTAAAGGCATTTTAATCCTCTATCGGTACCCAGAACAAAAAAAAGATTGGCCCTTACTATAAAAGATTTAATTTAAAGTCGACTTTATTTTTAATTATACCGTTTTGTTCATTTTGTGTATGAAAACCCTACAAAAATATTTATATTTCCAAACATTTTGATTGATTGAAAATAAATTAACCAATCAGAATTCTCCAAAAATAAACCAAGTCAAGGCATACTGCCACCCAATATTTTAACTAAAGTTGACTTTAACTAAAATATACATTTGAAAAATTTAGGTACTAAGGGCTTTTGTTTTTATTTATTTTTGTCTCCTGTGATCAATTTAAGATGTCTACGAGGATTCAATAATATTTCTAGAAATAAATTCACTCTTCATTACTGCAGCCAGAAAACAGATTCGGTGCTGACAACCCCATTTGTTGCCAATCGAATGGTTCAGTTGCATCAAATGAATTTTTCGATTGCGGCTACCGAATTATTCTTGATACAACTGAAATTCCGTTGCCACAGTCAAATTAGTCCTGTCTCAATTGGTTTTCTGTTGCCCCAACTGAAAAATTCGACTACCGCAACCGAACCATGCGATTGGCTACAAATGCGGTTATCAGAACTGAATCTGTTTTCTGGGTGTGTGATTTTTCATTTCTATTCATAACCATAAATTGGTCTTCATGTTGTCCCATCAATTTCTGTCACCCAAGCACAAAATTCTTGCCATCCCTGGCATAGTACATACACATTTAGTATACATATCAATAGATACCTACTACAACAAATAAGTAATAATAATATTTATATTGACTGCAGCTATTGTTAGACGAATTTCATAATTTGTTTTGGGCTTTTAAAAAATTGCATTTCAAGTTTTAAAACATTTCGACATGTAATGATCTTACAATGAACTTAATATTCATTGTTTGTTGTTGAAATCTATTAGACAACAATATGTCTAAATCGTATAATTTAATTGTAACAGCTATTGGCTCGATTTACAAACTTTACACAATGTGCGGAGACTTCTTTTGCTATTATCAGCCTGTAACGCTCAAATTGCAAAGTAATAAAAAATTATGATTTTACTTATGATACAAATTTCACATTGTTTTTATACATGTATTAACATTGTACTCGCATCATTTTTTTTTTCAAAATAACGAATTGCTTGTTTCAAGATAACATATGAGTAATATAGTAATTTAAATATCAATTCCACGAGTACGCACCCAATTATATTATTATCAACGAAAATATTTTTCAACCCCTTAGTGCGTACCTGAATGCTCTGGCCCATAGCAGAATAACGATTATAAACAGACAATAAGTAAATCAGATATTAGCACTACTGTATATTATATTAATATCATATTTACGCCAATCACTAGATTGATAGACATAGAAAGAACATACACAAAACCAAAAACTTTGAGCTTGAAACAATGTGAATTCCAATAGCTTATGAATTATGATTGCGTGTATAGCAGAATTGCTTTAAACAACATGACTATCTGGCTTGATCAGTTGTTTGGTCGGTTGATTGCACACTATTGACTGATTTGACTTTGTGAGTGTTATAACGTTTGTTGATCAAGATACCATAAGCAAATTAAAACGATAGTCAAGGGTATTAGATGTCGGTTAATACGAAGTCAAAGAAAAACTACTATTAGTTAACCAATATATTGCAACCGATTAACCATCACATTACACTTTTTCTGTATTTTTTTTTTTTACATGTTGTTAAAGTTTTAAATATTTAAGTCAATAGAGTTTTGTCTGATTTTTAAATAAAAATATGTATTTTTACCTTAAAATCAGGGTGGACAGGCAATACCGCTAAAATACCGTTACCGAAATAAATGACATACCGTTATTTTTAAAATACTATTACTGATATTTTTAATTCTCTGCTTTTTGTAACTGCACGTGCCCAGCAAAAAAAAATTGTAAGTAATGCTTTACGAACTACTTCTTTAAATGCTTCACAAGTATCCGTTAGTGTATTTTTACTGCTTTTTTAAAAGTTATTGTGAACAACTTCAAAAAATCACTTCTTTCATTGCTTCCAAAGTATGAAGTTAGTATTTTTAACAAACTTTTTTAGAATCACTTCTGAACAACATCCAAAAAATCACTTAAGAATTCCTTCTAAAGAGTAATTGCTCTACAAGTGATCTTAAAAAGTGATTTTGGTATCATTTGGCATTTCCAAACAGAGGGTCCCCGGTTCGATACCCGTCGGGACCAATATTTTTTTTTTTTTATTCTATTAATTTTTTTTAATATTTATAATCCCCCTGATTATGTAAGACGTAGACGTTTTTAGGCGTTTTACAGCAAAGTCGCTAGAACAAATATTTTTACAATATTTTGAAAAATTCGATTTGTATGGAGGCGTTTTTACTAAATACTAGGGTATTCAATCAATTAGTCGTTATTCGATTAATCGAACAATTTTTTCTCAAAAATTGTTCGAATAATTTAAAATGTCCAAATTTCGAATAACGATTAATTCGAATAATTTCATACGATTAATCAATTAATCGAAATTGGTAGAAAATTACAAAAATTTTTAAAAAAGTTGTGATAAATAATTTGCTGTAGGCTTTAACCTATCTGGAATTCATTCCCTAAGAAAATAATTAAGGGACGACCTTTTAGAATTTCTAGAAATATTTGTTAGCTTCAACTCAATGAGAATTTCATGTTTTCAAGTAGGAGCGTTAATAAATATTTTAAATCCCAAAGAAAAAACAAAAACAAAATAAAATTATCACAGTTTGCTTTGTCATATTACAAATTACTACCCTATTGTTGTGACTTATCTAGTAAAGTAGTGGTATCTATTTACGTATAATAAATTTTTAATTATTTTTTACGACTTTTTAAACGTTGATATTAAATGATAGCATTAATAATTATTGTAATTAATGATTACTAGTAATTAATGTTTAATGTAATAAAGCTTGTTTAGTGAGCGCTCTGAATTAATAAAATAAATTAAAAATTTAAGAATTCCTCTCTACATTTACGTCTTTTATGTATTTAATGCATACGAAAGAGATACAAATTAATGTACGGGGTCTTATATTCTTCTTTCGGGTGTGGTTGTCCCCGATTTGGATAAAATTTTAATAATTTTTTTTTTTTTATCTCAATTATTACATTTTTTTATCTTTATGAATTTCAACAGAGTTACTGAATTTATTTTTGTTCCTTTTTTAAATAGAATTATTAAAAACACAACAAGTATATGTATATTATTTTACAGACAATTTTTTCGATTAATCGATTAAATTTAGAATTTTGTTCAATTAACCGGTTAAGAAAAAAATCCGAATTTGCTCGATTAATCGACTAAAATAAAAAGCCGATTAATTGAATACCCTACTAAATACGCCATATTAAATTTAATATTTTTTTAAATATATGTACCTATATATAAAAAAATGGTGAGAAATTGCTTTTTATGCACCTGTAAAAATAGTACTGAAAACAATATTGAATTGGAGTGCACCTTTTACACTTGTTTAATAAGAAGAGAAGAAGGAACAATAAGGAACAATAACTCGCATTAACAAAGTGGTGTATTTATGCCAGTCAACTTTCATATCAAAGAATAGCTCAGCGGTAGAGCATTAGACTAGCAATCGTGAGGTCGCAAGTTCGATACCCGGTGGCGGCAATAAAAAACCTTTGTAAAATAAAAAAATATAATTTTTTTTTAACTTTTAATTGGTGTAAAAGAGCTTCCTTTGCACTCGTTTAAAAAGTACTAAAAAAATGTTGAAATGGGAGTAGTCCTCTCAATGACAACTATCACAACTCAATGTTAAAATCATTAGTGTTTATGTTAAAAAAGAAGTACATCTAGATCATCAATTGTAGTGCTTTTCTACTGCTTCGGCATCTCTTTTTTTGTTGGGTGGTTATTGGATATTTTATAAGAATTAAGTTGATTAATTTGTTTTCTTTTCGTTTGCCTTTTGTAGAACAATTTTCGGTATTCATCGAAATAACTGACTACCGTTAGCCTTAAAATACCGTTACCGAAATAACCGTAATATTGTTATCCCTAAAACACCGTTACCGAAATATCTGAAATACAGTTATCCCTAAAATCTCGATACCAAATTAAATGAAATAGCATTACCCTTAAAATACGATTCCGAAATAACCCTAGTAAAAATGATTTTTATATAATCAGATATGATTTTTATATAATCATTTATGATTTTATAGAATTATAACTTGCCGAATATTGCGAAACATATATTTTTATATGATTATATCAAAAGATATTTAATTATATAAAATTATATTAACCAGATCCACCATTTTCCGGATCAACTCATGTATGGATTAATATAATTATAAAAAAAATATATTATTTGATCCGAAAAATGGTGGATCTGGTAAACATAATTTTATATAATTAAATATCTTTTGATATAATCATATAAAAATATATGTTTCACAATACTCGACAAGTTATAATTGTATAAAATCATAAATGATTGTATAAAAATCATATATGAAAAATATAAAAATCATTTTTACTAGGGAATATAAAATGTCGTTACCCTTACCGATAACTACACCGTATCGATTACAATCCATGCTCAAAAGTTATGATAAATTCAATTTAATTTTAACTGGCAACCAATGTCGTCTAGTGGTTGTGGTTATTTTTCCACATGCATTTGAAAATATTTTGTATTACAATGTTTGTGTTGTTAGCAAATATTTGATAAATTTATTATTTGAACAAAGTTTTGTTGCACATTAGAATGTTTCTTCTTAAAACGTTCAAATCCACCTCTATTCATTCCACAAACATTTTCAAAAACAATTCAACATCTCATTTGATAATGACATTAATAAAATGAACTTGCATTTATGTTAGAAAATATTAACCTGAATGAATTTAACAAAAACTTTATCAATATTTTTAAAATTTTACAAATCTACGAGTAAGTTTTAAAGAAAATAAAATATTTGCATTGGCATTCCTACGAAGAGTCTGTGACTATTAGTTGTGACTGTGTTCCTCTTGTGTTTGCTGTTGCAAAGTCACAATAAATCATATTTGTTCAAATTTTTGTTTTCGACAGAATCATATCTTTGACAAAAAATATTTTAATTTTTTGATTTTCATTATTGTTTTCTATGGAAAGTTGTGACTTTCAGTCTAAAAAGTAGTCTATGACAGTCACAACTCGTCAGAAGTAGGAATAGGCATCTTAATTTATTAAAATTTTAAAAGCTATAAACTCATGAGGAAACGAATATCTGAACTCGATCTTACCTAGAATCATATATAAAGTATTGAAACGACCAGAGTTGCTTATGACTATGTGTTTAGCTCTACACGAAAACTAATCAAATAATAAATTTGTTGTAGGCCCATCCAAAGCGGATCTTTCCCAAGAGATATTCAAAATCTTTGAAAGTTTTCGTAAAATAAAATTAAATAAGCTCCCGAATAAAAACAATTGATCCCTCACAATATCTAATCATATCCAATTTGATATTTTTTTAAAATTTGCTATAATATAAAGCTGATCCACTTATATCTCAAAATTGGTTGTATCCAATTCAGGGGTATGGCATCACCAAAAAATAAGTTAGAACGACATCGTTATCACTAGATGGCACTTTGTTCAAAAAATTTACAATTTTCTTTTTTTATTTAAATTTAAATAATAACAAACAACAAAGCAAAAAAACAAACTGGTCTCTCAAATTTTATTATTTAAATATATTTCGAGCTTGTTTTTTCATATTTGCCGCAGTTTTCAGCAATTTTTGGGTTTTTAAATATAGACTCAGCTGATACTAAATAGTTGCCCAGGTAATAATAAATTTCAGCGCCCTCTACCTGTGAGTAGTTTAAGTTTTGATTTCCTATCTCTATAATTAATAGCATTAATAGTCTCTGATCCAATTATATCGTATTAGATTCTATTGCATACATTGGGATGAACCAAGATCAATTTATATCTCAAATGAAAATCTAAGTTTATGCTTGTGGATAAACTTAGATTTAATTAGATCCAGCAATATAAATATTTGGGGATTTAGTATCTAAATTGATCCGAAAAATGTCAAATCGAATCGTATCAGATTGGATCAAGAAATATATTTAAAAATAACACTGTGAAACAAATGGTAGGGGTCAGTGATCGGGAAGGGTTCAAACTACCGGGGAAAGTTATATCGGTAAAAAAGAAGTTATACGTGTCCCGGCGTTTCGCTGGGTCACCCCTAGGAATCGAGATATATCGATTTGACCTTTGGTGGTCTTTTTTTTGACATAACTCGAGAACCACTAGTCCGATTTTGCTCAAACAATTTTAAAAAATTAAAAATTACAATTCCTTTAATCTGTTCATATAACGTTTTTCTATATACTCAACAGTTTTGCCGGTAAAAATAAATGTATGAAGAAAAAAATATTTTTTGCCTAAAATATTAAAAAAAAAGTTATAAACAAAAGGTTATTGATTTTAAAACATTTATTTTTACCGGCAAAACTGTTGAGTATATAGAAAAACGTTATATAAAGAGATTAAAGGAATTGTAATTTTTAATTTTTTTAAAATTGTTTGAGCAAAATCGGACTAGTGGTTCTCGAGTTATGTCAAAAAAAAGATATATCTCGATTCCTAGGGGTGACCCAGCGAAACGCCGGGATACGTATAACTTGTTTTTGACCGATATAACATTTCCCGTTGGTTTCATCCCATCCCGATTTTGACTGTCGCATAGTGTAATTAATATATAAATTTTTATAAGAAAAAAATAACGGTATATCGTTACCGAAACAGTCTTAAATGCCCCAGTGTAGAAATTCATTACCAGATATGTGGTTATTAGGGTTTATGGAATTCCCGGGAATCCCGCCCTTTTTTCAATCCCGCAATCCCGGGAATTTAGTGCGGGATTTCCCGGGATTTTTTTTAATCTTTTACAGAAGTTTTAGCTAGTATATTAAAATTTTGGAAGCTTTATTTCAATTAAAAGCATTGATTGTTTTAAAAATAATTTAAATAAAAAATATTTAAAATTAATAAATGCGATTTAATATTTAATAATATAATATATAATATAAAAAATATTATTTAGGCCGAATTTTTTGGGTTTAGTTAAACCGAAAACAAATTTTATTAGACATTATCAAGTTTAAATACAAACAAAAATACTCGTACCTCGGATATTTTTTAATGATGGTCTTTGTTCAAATAAAGCAATATTCATACACAACATTTCAAAATCAGTATTTCAGCTCAAAATACCTCCAAAAAAAAAACTCGGCATTAAAATTAAAAAAAAATTATAATATTTTCGTATTTTCAATTGATGTAATTGTTTTGAGTTTTTATTACTTCAAATAATTTCCTTTAAATTTCAATTGCTATTCCTTTATTTCAGTTGTATTTTTCAAATTTTATGTTTTTGTTAGATTAAATATTGCTGTAATTTGGTATTGTTATATTTTTAGTATTGTTTGGCTTTAGGTCATAAATTTTAAAGAAAATAAAAATCCAAATATTTTGTATTTTATTTTTCAATATTTTATTTTTTAATTTTCTTCCGATATTTCGATTTGCATCGCAAATAATCCTCTGGGATATTTAAAAAATACAATATATTAAAAAATATATTTTTGAACTGGACTGAGTTGTGCCATAAAAAATTTCTATTCAAAAAATACCAATTAAAGTTATAAAACTATTTAATAATATTTTAGTGTCTATTTTTATAAAAATATTTAGACGATTTGCCTAAAAATTTGTGTGAAAAATACTCACTTTTAAACTTTTTAATAAAAATAGACGAATACTTCTGAAAATCTGCAAAGAAACAGAATATCTAGAAATAGAAATTTTTGGATTCCATATTTAATCAAAAAATCGATCTTAGTTCTGATTCTAAAGCTGGTCCGATACAAATTTGCACCCAATAACAATTCCATTACATCCTAAAAGAATTTATGATTCAATTTGTTTAACCGTTTAAACCGCGAATTAATATTTAATTAATGTATTTCTAAGAGTTGTTTTAAAATTAAGACTGCCTTCCATACAAATATATTATCTGCATATTAGTTCGCTATTTAAACTGTTAAACGAATTGATCTCGAAAAATATGGAAGATATGGATATTTTATATTAAGCCCTTATTTTAGAATATGTATATTAAGTAGATTTCTCATGACTGCAACCAAAAGATGAACATTGTCGTAAGTTTTTTTTAATAGATATCGAGATTTTCAAGTAAACATACGTCGGATATATTCATTTTCTAACGAGCGGGAATTCCCGGGATCCCGGGAAATTCATAAAAAAATCCCGCTGTCCCGGGAAATGAAAAAGTCCGGGAAAAGAAAAACCCTAGTGGTTATGTAACTACTAGGGTTTGGGGTTCGGGAATTCCCGGTCGGGAATTCCCGGGAAAAGTTTGCCGGGAATTCCCGGGAAAATAATATATTTTTACCGGGAAAACGGGAAATTTTAAAAATATTAAATTTTTTAAATTGTTTTTGTTTGGAATAGGATTTTTTAATTTTAGTCATAAAAAACATTTTAAATACCAAAACAAAAATGTCATTGTTAAAAGCTTTTAAAAGGGAATACATTTATTTGACACACAAATAAAATCTTTGCCAAGTAATAAGAAGCATTTCAACTAATAAAGATTTTTCGCATAACTTATTCAAAATTTAAGTAGTAAAACCTAAAAACTTGGTAAAATGTTTAAAAGAGATATGAAAAAAAAAGCTTTGCTTCTTACAAATAATCGCCCTTACTATTTAAATTTTTCAAATGTATAATTTAGGTAAAGGCGACTTTAGTTAAAATATTGGGTGGCAGTATACCTTGACTTGATTTATTTTTGGAGCATTCTGATTGGTTAATTTATTTGCAACCAATCAAAATATTTGAAAATATAAATATTTTTGTAAGGTTTTCATACACAAAATGATCAAAACAGTTTGATTAAAAATAAAGTCGACTTTAAATTTAAAATACGCCTTTATATTAAGGGTCAATAATTTTATAAGTAACGTTTTCATTAATAAATGTGAAAAGAAAAGACTAATGGTTAACGGTGGTATCTAAATTTGGTTATCCGACATCTAAATTTGGTTCACAAAAAAAAAAAAAAATTGATGGTCATGCAACTTCTCTTGAAGAAAACAACAATAATGACGTTTCAGCTAAAATTAACAAAGTACCTGAAGAAAAAAGTGTAAGCTGAATAGGCATTAAAGGTTTTATGGTAGGGCAAACATTTCCTGAAATGGTATCCAAATTAGCCGCAGTCAATCCGCACCATAACTAGATCTTCGTTTATTCGAGAAAGTTATTATAATAAAAACCTGGCATTGCAAAAAAATGAAACCGATGTAAAGAACATTATATTAAATTACTACAATCATGTAAAAGATATCATGATAAAAGAAATACATAACAATATTTCTAACGATAGGAGAAATCATGCAATTCACTTGGAAGTGCTACGAGTAATTTATGTGAAATCAAATGTTCAACATTCTGATGTTTTTTACTTTGAAATCTCACTACACAGACTGCATTTGTACTGAAATAGTGTTTTTTTAACAAAAATTACTTATATAGGTGGTTTTCATTAACAATTTTGTTCAAAAATATTTCCCGGGATTCCCGGGAATCAAATTTTTTCATTCCCGTTTCCCGGGAAATAAAAAAGTCCGGGAAATCCCAAACCCTAATGGTTAGGGATAAACTTAGATTTAATTAGATCCAGCAATATAAATATTTGGGGATTTAGTATCTAAATTGATCCGAAAAATGTCAAATCGAATCGTATCAGATTGGATCAAGAAATATATTTAAAAATAATTAATATATAAATTTTTATAAGAAAAAAATAACGGTATATCGTTACCGAAACAGTCTTAAATGCCCCAGTGTAGAAATTCATTACCAGATTTGTGGTTATTTAACTACATACCTGGTAATGGTAACTAGTTACTTTTATTATTACACTTCTTAGTACCTTTATATGGCGATGTCGCGAAAAATAATGAGTAACACAACAGCATACGAAAAATCAAAAAATATGTCGTTACCTATGTGTTTACCAGTATTGAGAAAAATAATGATTCTAAAAATAGATTTTGAAAAAATAAGTTCTCAAAAAAAAATTTTTTTTTATTGTAAAAATTTTTTAAATAAAAATTTCTCGTGCGGGACTCGAACCTGGGACTCCAGATTGCCCCTTTATAGATCTACCGTCTGATATTTCTCGACATGTCATATTTGATAGATAAAAATATAATTGACCTGCCGCGCACAAGTCAGCTTACTCGCCAACATTCAAAAAATTAAAAAATTCATGTGGTTACATATATCCTTACCACTGTTGAAAAAATATTGAAAAATAGATTACAAATATTGAAATAATGATAAATATTACACTCATAGAAAAAAGTTTGTAGAAAAGTTAGTAAAACTGTTAGTACTTCAACTTAACAAATTTTTAAATAATTTTACAAATTTTTTTGTAAATTAAACCACCAATTTATAAACAGAATGTTAAATGACTCTAAAAATTACTGCATATTTTTAACTCGCCAAAAATAATGCAAAAAGTTTTGAAATAAAGCTAAATTGAAATGGTTGAAAATTTGTCCTACTTATAAAATATATAAATTATTAAAAAAAAAAAAATTTCTATTTATCGTAATACATTAATTTTGAAAGATCAAGTTTTATTTTGGACGAACCATTTTCATATGAAAATTGTGATTAAAAGTATCTCTGGGGAGCAAGTGGAGTTTACGGGGATGACCCTAATTTTTTCCTCCCAATATTGTATTTTTTAAGATTATTTAAAGAATACGATATTTTTAATCGGGCACACCTTTCCTGTGGGTGGAGCTTTAGAGGTGAAAATGGAAACTCAAATAAATTCGGAAGTACATATCCGATAAGCAAACAATGAAAATCAAAAGAAGGGTTTTTGAAATACATTTTGTTATGGTTAACATGTTATTGTCTATAAATATTACCACTTTTACAAAAAAACATTCTTGGGAAATTTTCATTCTCAATGTCAATGCCACCAAATTTCATCACCATTCAATGCCAATGAAATTTTTGTCAATTTGCATTGATGAAAACAATGGTAATGAAATGTACACATAATTGAAGAAAAAGCATTGTAATATAAAAAAAATATGAGAAATACGTGAATTTTTAATTTTTTTTCTTAATTTATTCTTTTATTAAAACATTAAAACAGATACTTCTTTCATCAATTATAAATGGGCATTTAGGCATTGAACAATGCCAATTAATTGATACATTCAAGAAACTGGTCCCAAGTATGTTTTTAAATATACCCGTGTAAAAAAGATCAGATCTGGCCAGATCTGATCAGATCTAGGCATATCTGGCCAGATCTTCGTAGATCTTACCAGATCTAATCAGATCTCAAAATTGGGGACAAATTTGAGATCTAATTAGATCTGATCAGATCTAGGCATATCTTGCGGATTTGTCCAGATCACTTTAGATTTGAACAAATTTGGCACTAGATCTTATCAGATCTTGCCATAAGGTATTATCACATATGCCATATCTGATCATATTTGATGTGATCTGGTACAGGATCTAATTAGATTGAATCATATCTATTGAGAACCAAAAAGATCTGGTCAGATCTAAACTTTTTTACACGGGTACATTTATTTTTTATTTATTAATTTTCATTTCATTTGCTCCTTTTTTACCTTTTTCCAGTCCACTAGTAATCTGCAAAAGTTTTGTTGATTCAAGAAAATTTTACCAAAAATTTTGTAGATTTAACAGTTTTTTTTTGCTATTTTCATTCTACTATTATTTAGCAATTTTTTTGCTGATTTCAGCAAGTTAAATTGTTATTTGCAATTAACAAAAATTTAGCTCAAATATTACTAAAATTCTGTAAATTTAACAGTTTTTTTGCTATTTTTATTAAACTACTATTCAGCAATTTTTTTTGCTAATTTTAGCAGGTTAAATTGTTATTTGAAATGAAAAACAATTTATCTCAAATATTACTAAAATTCTGTAAATTTAACAGTTTTTTTTGCTGTTTTCATTTTATTAATATTTAGCAAACTGATTCTGCTAATATTAGCAGTTTTTTCTGCAGCATCATTTTTAACTAATTTTTGGTAACTTTTTCTGCTATTTTTACGGACTTATTTGTATGAGTGTAGTCATTATTGGTAATGCACTATTTTTTATTTTGAACTTGTGAAAAAAGTAACTAGTTATTAGTAGATCATTATTATATCTTTTAAAATAATCCATAAAGTAAGTCGGTGTCATTACTGGTAGTTCAAAAAATAATGATCTGTCATTACCGTTTCTACACTGGGACCATTACCTTTTCCACTAACTAAACAAGTGAAATTAGATAGCGTTACTCTTAACGTTATTCGTTTCAGTAACCGTCCTTTTAAAATAGCAATTTCTAAAAAACAATAAAAATTCCCTTGGCAGGATTCAAACCCGGTCTGCTAGAGTATAGTCGACTCACTCAGCCGCACATTGCTATAAAGAGTGCGTCAATAAAAAATGTAACACAGAGAAGTTTTGCTCCTTTTTAGCATCGAGGTTATTCTCAGCATTTTTGTGCTGAGCTTTCTGAGCTTTAGATGTATTAAGACCAACGTTAGCTTTCACTCTGCGCACAAGAGTTTCCGAACATTGCACACACCGTGCCACTTCGCGGCCAGAAAATTCGGAATCGCTCTCAATAGCTTCTCTACTTTTTCGGCTTTGGTTTCATTATCAAGGTTTTCTTTTGTTCGTAGCGGCTTTTCAAATGGTCGTAGCGGCTTTGCGCGCATCCGAGATGTTTAATTTTCGATGCCTCTGACGCATAGATCAAGCTGAATTTAAGCGATGGCACAGCTTATTGGCATAGACCTGCGGCTTAAGAAAACCCTACACAGAGAAAAAAAACATAGTTAAGTCAATTAATATATCATATTTGATTTAACATCTTATTTTTTTCAAACATTTTTTAATTAAATATGAATCTTAAACTTAAATATGAAAGTTAATATGATTCTATTTAAAATTAATATTTTCGTATTTAGTTCATGTATGTATGTCGACATTTTAGATTTTGTTTTCGCACTCTAAACATAAGTAGAAACATATTCAAATTAAAAAGAAAACAAACTTTTACGACTTCTATTTAATTCAATATTGTTTCTGCTTGACTTGAAAAAACTTTTTTCTGTGTATAAAAAACAACGTCTAACGGGTCAAATCGCATTGAATTTATTAGAAAACCATTCTAAGTATTTACAAACAAATTTAACGTATTTCGCCGAGAACATTTGTTTCTTGCTGATTTAACAGTTTTACCGAAAGAAAGTTTAAAGGAAAAATTTTTTCTCAATTAACCCATTTCACACTAAGTATAGAATACATGGTCCTATTTCAATGAAATTTTAAATTTTTACTATTTATGTCATCAATATTAATAATATACACCAAAAAGAAAAAAACAAAATTTCCTTAACAATCTTGAACAAGATCTTCTTCTTTCTTCATAGTCAAGAAGTGTCTTTTCGTCATATTTGCCTGAGTAAAAATAATTGATCTCGCGCAATATCTAATCATATCCAATTTTATATTGTCTAAGATCTGCTGTAATATCTAGCTGATCCAATTAGATATCAAAATTGGGTGTATCCAATGATATCGTATTAGATCCCATTGTATATATGGAGATAAACTAAGATCAAGTTATATCTCAAAATTGGGAGGTCCAATGATATATTTGGGGATAAACCTAGATCTAATTTGATCCGAAAAATGGCGGATCGAATTATATCCAGCTATAAATTTGTGGATAAACTTAGATCTAATTTGATCCGAAAAATGGCGGATCGAATTAGATCCAGCTATATACTTGTGGATAAACTTAGATCTAATTTGATCTCAATTTTGGCAGATCGAATTAGATCCAGCAATATATTTGTGGATAAACTTAGATCTAATTTGATCCGAAAAATGGCAGATCGAATTAGATCCAGTAATATATTTGGGGATTAAGTAAGATCTAAATTTATCCAAAAAATGACAGATCAAATTAGATCCAGTAATATATTTCGGGATTGCGTAAGATCTTAACTTTTCCGATAAATTGCAGATGGAATTAAATCCAGTGATATATTTGGGGATTTGGCAGGATCTTAATTTATCCCATAAATTGCAGATTGAATTAGATCCAGCAATTTATTTCGGTATTAAAATGGCAGATCGGATTAGAAACAGCAATATATTTGGGGATTGACATCTAAAACTATCCAGAAAAATGACAGATAATATTAGATCCCGCATTATATTTGGGTACTACGTAAGATCTCCATTTATTTGGGATTAAATAATATCCCAGACAAATATTGACAACAGTTCAAAAAATAATACACTGGCAGAGCACTGATTTTATAAAAATTACAATATTTTGTTAAAATAAGGTTTAAACTCAGAAGGTCTCGAGTTCGATACCGTTCAGGGCTATGCATTTTTTTTTTATAAAATGAATTTCTTTTTATAAATTATAATTATATTTTTTTTTATTAAATTGGATTTTTTTTAAAAAATAATTTTATTTACATCTTTTTAACATACTACACCATTTCCATCAATTGTTTTTACGATTTATCAATTGTATTTCAGAAATAATCAATTGAAATTCAGTTTTATCAATTGTATTTCAGAACTTATCAATTATTTTTCAGATTTATGAATTGTATTTCAGAACTAGTCAATTAAATTTCAGTTTTATCAATTGTATTTCAGAAATTATTAATTGTATTTCCAAAATTCACAACTGTGTTTCAGAAATTATCAAACATTTAAAATTTCTGAAATACACTTAATAGCTTCTGAAATACAGTTAATATTGTAGTTGCTGATGAGTTACCATATATGACCATATATCGTTAAAATGGCAACATATATAATAATATATGGTTTAAATGGCACCAGATATGCTAATATATTGCTTAAATAACACCATATATAAATATATATGGCACTATATATAGTAGCATATATTATCATATCTGCAACTGTATTAAAAATTTTGTTCATGAGGTACCATATATGACCATATATTGTTTAAATGATACCATATATAATTATATATTGCTAAAATGCCACCATATATATTAAGATATAGCTCTACATACATATATATATTCAATAAGATCAGCCATGCTATGTAATATATAATCATATATACCATATCTAATATTATAAAGGCCGATATCTAATTAGATGAAATTATATATTGCATAATATAAGGAAAAATTTTGGAAAAAGACGTCATATATAATTATATATGGATATACATAACGACATGTCTAATTATATATTGTAATATATGCCATATATGATTATATATAATTTTTTTTACTCGGGTGTTTATATATTTTACTTTCTATTTAACTTACTTAAAAAATTAATATATTTTTTTATTTTAATAAATACATGTATTTTTAATTTTTTATATCAGCTGTTTTTGAAATGCATTCAGCTATTTAGGAACTCGTATTCAGCTTAAGAGATATGTATAAATTTATAATTTCTCTTTCATCAAATATAATAATAGTTAATTTGTTGATAAATTTGTTACATAAAATAAGAGAGACTCATTTATTTAACCCTTTCACGCACGAATTTTAATGGCTTGGAATTTTCCGATCAAACTTCGTGGAAATCTAGATCTATGCCAAAGAAATATTTTTTATTACTTTTATGACTTTATAGCACCCTCTAACGGAGATATTTGGAATTGAAGTTCAAAACCCGAGCGGGTTAAATTTTTTTTCAAATTTTAATTTTAGAAATTTACCGTTAGAAATGAGAAACGTACTGTCAAAAAGAGTTGTATACATACAAAAAATGCATGAAAGGGTTAATTAAAAATTGGAAAATTTACTGAATGTTATTTGCCAATGTGACTTTAAAGTTACAACAAACTTTACTACCATCAAAATGTTGCTATATAGTACAATAAATAATTGTGACTTTCTTAATTTAAATTAAATATTTGTAATTTTCTCAATTAAAATAAAGTACAACTATCACTTTTGTTTACCATTTTTTATTTATATTTATTTTTTTTTTTTTTATTTACCCAAAAAATGCTTGTTTCGACGAGTGAAAAATAATGGTGCAAAATATTTTTTTTATAATTTTTAAAATAAAATTATATAGAAAAAATGTCAAACTTTCTAAATCAAAAAACAGTTTCAGGATATCTATAAATTTAGAATTTTTACAATTTTTTAAAATTAATAATGGGTTTCATATAAACCCTTAAATTCCTTGTAAACCTTGTAAAAATACAAACCATATTTTTTTATATGTGGAGTTTGACATTAAACTCATAAACATACCAGGTTTACACCGCTTACGAGTAGAATGCTGCGAGTTTATATGAAAACCCCTAATGTAACTTTAAATTTACATTGGTAAGAAATGGATTAATCAGTTAATATCATAAACAAACAAAAATTTAAACTCGTGCAACGCTGGCTATATGTTTTTATATATCATAGTTCTGTTTATTGCAAAATTCATTTTAGTTTCAAAGCATACATTTGGGCTGTATTTAAAACCACCCAGCAAAATTTAGTAATATATGATATTACTATCATACTTGGGACTGGCTAATTAAATGGACTAATTAATTGATAATTGGCATTACAATTGACCATTGCCAATGAAATTTTTTGGCATTACAATTAATCAATGTCTAAATTGATGAAAAAGCATTTGCTTTCATGTTTTAATAAAAGAACAAATTAAGAAAATAAAAATGAAAATGAAAAATTCGCCTATTTCTTATTTCATCAGGTTTACATTAATAGAGGCTGATCCCTCGAGACTAACCAGAGTTAAAAGATGAGTGAACAGCGCATACTTGATACAACTTGATAAAACTGCGAATATTTATAATGTTTATAGTTTTGATATTTTACATTCTTATCTTAACCCTCTAACCGGCAAGCCCGCCTCCAGGCGGGGTATATTAAATTGGCCAGAAGCTCGCCAAAGGAGTATTTTATAATAAGAAATTATCCTTTTTCAACAGAAAACAAAATTTATTAAATTTTTTGTGAAGAATTTTTTTGTATACAATGCACGGTTTGGAAGCGAGAAAGTGTCAAAGATAAAATTTCGTAAAATTTCAAAAATTAAATATTTTAAAACAACCAAAATTTTCAAAAATCTTATAAACATATTTAAATTGACTAAAACAATTCATAGTGTCCATGAAGTAAGATTGGAGCTTAATCTATGCAAAAAGCTCCTTACTTTGGTCCAAGGACGCACAGGATTCCATAAGGATACCTTTAAAGGACATCGCCTTAACTTCAAAACAGTGTTGCCATTTCAGTGCTTTTCGGGTATTTTTTGGTGCTTTTTTCCTTCCCGTACCCGGTGATTTTTTACAAATACCCGTTTAAAAAAAGCGGGTATTTACAGTGCTTTTTCAAATTTTTGGCAGTGCTTTTAGTACTTCTTGTACAGTTTATATTTTTGGTATTTGTTCGCGGTTTTTTTTAATTTTTCTTCAATTTTCTGTCAAAGTTGAAAAAATAATACGAACTATACAAAAAATACATTTTTCCAGTGTTTGTAGTACAATTTTAAATGGCAACTTCGTTATATTTAAACTTCCAAAAGTTTAAATATTAGTTTGGTGCTTTTTTACCCCTTTTTTAGTTATTTTTTACACGATTTTACAAAACTAAAATGTGCTTTAAAATTATGGACTTAAATTTTTCAAAAAGTTAATATCGTGCTTTTTTACCCCATTTATGGTAAATTTTTATCCTTTTTACCCATTTCACAATGCTCACGGTGCTCTCCTGCCTTCAAGAGTTGGCAACACTGTTTCAAAACGAATGGACAGATTTTTATGAAATTTGGTAAAAAGATAATATTTGGTATAGGTAGCAAGGTTTAAAAGTTTGAATAATATATATAGAAGTTTTGGTGCATTTTCGCTTAATTTCGCGTTTTTCGAAAAACGAAAATCGCTACATCCTCTTAAGTAACAGCACAAAAAATGTAATTTTTTTATTGCAATTACATCTTGGTAAGAGAAGTAATTTGTGCCTAAGTCTAGTAATTTTTATGTGTTAGTTTTCGAGATTCACCCTTAAACTATTTTGGCCCATATCGACTAAAGTAGGCAACGAAAAAAATTTTGTAAAAGAATATATTGTTTATTTTTCGTGAGGAACCCATGGTATAAATTTCATTACAAAAAAGCTTAGGCCGGTTAGAGGGTTAATTTCCTTTTTTATAAAACCATTTTTTTGTATACAATGATTTTTTCTTCAATTATGTATACATTTCATTAGCACTTGGTGTGCATTTCATTACCATTGTTTTAATCAATTGAAAAAAATTTCATTGGAATTGAATGGTAACGAAATTTTTTGGCATTGAGATCAAGTAATACCAATTAAATTTCAATGCCATTGAAAAATTTCCAAGTATGATTATTATGCATATTACTTGCTCCCACAATATTTAATCGTTAAAAACAACCTAAAATACATATTAAATTAATTGAAAACACAATTAAAAAAGGACTACTGATTTTTCTTTATATTCAAACCATTTTGCTATTTATTTTCAAACATTGGTTAAACAATCCATAAAAGAAATAAAAATAATTAAAAAGTCGGTTACAAAATCATCAATTTTTAACTGACAAAACGTAAAAAAAGGTTTTGTGGTTTGTTTTTTCATATTTGAAAGTTTTTATTTTGTTTGAATTTTCAAAACACTACACACACAACACACACGTTCATATTTTTATTGGCTACCCAGGAAAATTTTTTACAATCGGTAGCTAACCACACCCATTCTACAACTGGTTCCACTGCAACCGGGATCCTATATGGAAGGTGTGGGTGACATAGAATCAGTTCCAGAATCAGTTCTAGAGCAACCGGTTCCACTTTGGAGCTATAGAAGGGGTTGCTTTTGGGACAATTTCAAACAAAAAGAATCGGTGTTAGAATTGACAGTAGAAGGGGTTGAGAATGAAAAGTAGCTATTCTACAATCGATGCTTTGGAACAGAAAATTTTCATGGGTATTTTAACAAAAAAGAAAACCGAAAATATTTTAATTTTTTATTTTTAAACAGAAAACAACAAAATTATTTAAATTATTTTTTGGGTTTTCTTTGATATTTTACATGTTAAATGACGCCCTAGACGAGAAGAAGAAATTCTCATTGAGTTTGTGATTTAACCTAATAAATATTTCTAGAAATTCTAAAACGTCGTCCCCTGGCGATTTCCTTATTCAAGACTGAAATCCGGATATGGACATGCCAGAAACAGATTATTTGTCAAAATTTGCCAAATGAGTTTTGGGATTTTAGCACATTTAATTCATTTAATAAAAATCCCAGCAAAATTTTTTTTCAACTAATTGCCTTCGAATCTTTTCTAGAACAGGTGTTTTTACCACCGGTTCCGTGGAACAGGTGCTAGAACTGATACCTGGAAGTCAAAATGGAAGGCTTCACTGTTGCAGAACCGGTTCTATATTCTAGAAGCGATTACAAAGCAACATGTTCTAGTTTGGAGGAACAGAACCTGTTGCATTTAGGACAAACTCAAACAAAAATCACCGATGATAGAACATAAATTAGAACAGCTTGCATGCAAGTACAAGTTGTTCTACAGCTTGCATGCAAGTACAAGTTGTTCTACAACCGGTTTTTTGCATCCGACTGGGACAGAACATTTGACTGAAAATATCAACTCCTACAGACGATATATATTTTTGTGGTTTGTTTTTTATTGACTGATAAAAAAAGTTAAACCATATGTTTCAATGTATTTTAATTGATTCTTCAATTGAAAACAAACGTTACCTATTATTTTTTTTAAAATAAACCTCAATCGGTTATGGAAAATATATTGTGAGTGCGGCAATATTTCAACCCGCTTACCCCTTGCATTTTCTGATTTTTTTTTGATTTTTTTTTTTTGGACTATTGGACTGCAAAGTTGTTCATAAAATACATATTAAAATTAATTGGTTTTTTTATTTAAAAAAAAAATGTTTTTGGGTAGTTTAACTTTAAGCAGAGCAGTGGTAAATATACGCATTTTTGGGGGACTTTTACGCACTTTCTGTGGTTTTTGCACATTTTTTGTGGATTTTTACGCTTTTTAAGCGTACATTTATACTTTAAACATGCTTTTTTATGCACAATTTTAGTAAATTGTGCACACCATTTTCAAAATTTCATTTAATTTTTATGCACTTTCAATGTAAAATTACACATTATTTGTGCACCAACTTAAACACAAAGTGAATTTTTTTTTTTCAGTTACGCACATAGAGTAAATTTACCCAATTTATAGTAGAAGTACAGTTTCCATTTGTAAAATACATTGTATTTGAACTTAATTATTAAATAAAAATAATCTTATAAACCCTAAAAAGGGAAAATTAATTGCGTAATTTCTTAAGATTTACGGGCCCTCAAGTAGATTCTGGACACGACTGAATTACCTCAGCCGACGACAAACCCCTGTTATAATTTATGTATTTCTAAAGAGTTTTTGATATTTTTGTTTGTGTATTATTTTAAAATTTGTATATTATTTTACGTTTTTTTTTTCGATTAATCGAATAATTTTTAAATTTTGTTCGATTAATTAGTTAAGAAACCCCAAATAATTATTTGCATGAACTGAATTCTCAAAGACTAATACTTTAGGAACGGATTCATCTAGATAGTTCATTACAGTTTTATAAAATATATCAATATCAATCATTGCATCAATTTCTGAGTGGGTGCCATTTAAGATTGATAACAGCTCTAATATTATTGTTGAGAAAAAAACTCAAATATTTTATGGGCAAAAAACCAAAACATTAAATAGTTATTTGTGACCTTCACAAAAAAATTAAAATACATATCCCTTTCAGACCCAGCATACACGATTATGTATTGTTCTCAGTTAGATTGTTCTCAGTTCGATTTTAGATCATAAATTAATATCTCTTTCTGTTTAAATTATTTTTCAAATTAATGAAACTTTAACAATTAAAGTTCAAAGCAAAAAACAGTAATAACAAAATGATAAAACGAGTAAAAATGTTAAAGTCGGGCATGCCGACTATAGAATACCCTACACCAGTCTGGGTAAAAGCCAACTAATGTCACCAAAATCAATAGGCTGCGTTATTGGGCCAATATAGGTCTGTGTACCAAATTTCATCAAAATATCTTAATATTTGCGACCTGCAGCGTATAAACAGTATAATTTTGGTAGGACCCTTATATGGGCACTAGGTCTAAACATGGACCGATGTTCATCAAAATCAATAGGCTTCGTCCGTGGGCCAAAATAGGTCTGTGTACCAAATTTCGTCAAAATATCTTAATATTTACGACGTGCATCGTATAAACAATATAATTTTGGGGGGACCCTCATATGGGCACTAGGTCTAAACATAGACCGATGTTCACCAAAATCAATAGGCTTCGTCCTTCGGCTGCCATAAGTCGGTGTACCAAATTTCATCAAAATATCTTAATATTTGCGACCTGCAGCGTATAAACAATATAATTTTAGTAGGACCCTTATATGGGCACTAGGTCTAAACATGGACCGATGTTCACCAAAATCAATAGGCTTTGTCCTTGGGCCAACGTAGGTCTGTGTACCAAATTTTATCAAAATATCTTAATATTTGCGACCTGCAGCGTATAAACCATATAATTTTAGTAGGACCCTTATATGGGCATTAGGTCTAAACATGGACCGATGTTCACCAAAATCAATAGGCTGCGTTACTGGGCCAATGTAGGTCTGTATACCAAATTTTATCAAAATATCTTAATATTTACGACCTGCAGCGTATAAACAGTATAATTTTGGTAGGACCCTTATATGGGCACTAGGTCTAAACATGGACCGATGTTCACCAAAATCAATAGGCTGCGTTATTGGGCCAATATAGGTCTGTGTACCAAATTTCATCAAAATATCTTAATATTTACGACCTGCAGCGTATAAACAGTATAATTTTGGTAGGACCCTTATATGGGCACTAGGTCTAAACATGGACCGATGTTCACCAAAATCAATAGGCTGCGTTATTGGGCCAATATAGGTCTGTGTACCAAATTTCATCAAAATATCTTAATATTTACGACCTGCAGCGTATAAACAATATAATTTTGGTAGGACCCTTATATGGGCACTAGGTCTAAACATGGACCGATGTTCAAAAAAATCAAACTTGTTCGTCCTTGGGCCAACATAGGTCTATGTACCAAATTTCATCGAAATATCTTAATAGGTGCGACCTGTAGAGTGCGTACAAGATTGCATGGACAGACAGACAGACGGACGGACGGACGGACGGACAGACGGACATCGTTAAATCGAAATAAAAAAAAATTCTGAACCGATCGGTATACTATAAGGTGGGTCTAAGACCAATATTTTTTGGTGTTACAAACATCAGCACAAACTTATAATACCCTGACCACATAGTGGTGTAGGGTATAAATAGCATTGTTAGATTTCGTTGATGCTAGTCTAGTTTAGTTGTTAACATATTCCTTTTGTTTTCAACTTTAGCATAAGTAGAATATTATCAATAATTGACCCATCAAGGCAAACGACACTGATGATGGCTTTGTAGCGAAAGCCGAAAATACGTATTCTGTCTTGCTGGCCTTATCGAATTCTTTCAAATTTTTTATTCTTTGTAATTTGCTTGTAAAAATTGTATCATCTTTCTTTAATTTGAAAAATAATTTTAACAGAAAGAGATATTAATTTTTGATCTAAAATCGAACTGAGAACATTCATTTACCAAATAAAAGATCAACTATAGGTACATACTAGGGTATTCAATCGATTAATAGTTATTCGATTAATCGAACAATTTTTCTAAAAAATTTTTCGAATAATTCAAAATGTCGAAATTTCGAATAACGAATAATTCGAAAAATTTCTTACGAATAATCGATTAATCGAAATTGGTAGAAAATTACAGAAATGTTTAAAAATATAATTTTTTTATTAAAGTAAATGTGTTAAAAATTCAAAATTTTTTTTAACAAATTTTGGTAAATAATTTGCTGTAGGCTTTTACCTATTAAAATAATTACGGGACGACCTTTTAGAATTTCTAGAAATATTAGCTTGCTTCAACTCAATGAGAATTTCATGTTTTAAGTAGGAGCGTCAATAAACATCTTACATTCCAAAGAAAAAACAAAAACAACATAAAATTATAACAGTTTGCTTTGTCATCTTCCAAATTACTATCCTGTTTTTGTGACTTATCTAGTAAAGTCGTGGTATCTTTTTACGTATAATAAATTTTAATTATTTTTTACGACTTTTTAAACGTTGATATTAAATAAAAGCATTAGTAATTATTGTAATTAATGATCATTAGAATTATTAATTATAATAATCATTGCTTGTGCTTGTTTAGTGAGCACTCTGAATTAATAAAATAAAATAAAGGGATGGAGATACGGAAACGTAGAGGGAAAATCAATTCTCAACAGAATTCCTCACTATATTTACGTTTTTTATGTATTCAATGCATACGAAAGAGATACAAATTAAACTACGGGATCATATATTTTTCTTTCTCCCCGATTTGGATAAAATTTTAATATGTGAAAGAGGGGACAGAAAAAATAAAAATAATGACAAAATCTGATCTCAATTATTAAACTTTTTTATTTTTGTGAATTTCAGTAGAGTTGCTGAATTTATTTTTGTTCGTTTTTTCAATAAAATTATTAAAAACACAACAAGTGTATGTATATTATTTACAGAAATTTTTTTCGATTAATCGATTAATTTTAAAATTTTGTTCGATTAACCGGGTAAGAAAAATTATTTTTACGATTAATCCATTAAAATAAAAAGCCGAATACCTTAGTACTTCATACTAATAGGTTCATTTAGTAGTCAATACTAATAGGTTCATTTAGATAAAAAACAAATCAGTTATACTTTTAGCTAAATTATATTTCATAAAATATGAATTGACACCAGGAAATTTTAATAGTTTTAACACCATTTTGCCTTAAAGTTATAAAATGAATACCTTTTTGCAAGCTGGTTGGGTACGAAGACATGAAATATCGGCTCTGACATAATTGCATAATTTTATAGTTAAAAATAATAAATATTATATGAAATCGGTTAAGAATTGTGGACTGAAATCTTATTTACTCAACAAAAGTGCTTTTGGAAACACTGTGCAGAGGTAACATTCCTTGTAAATTTCAAAAGTAAAATTTGCTCCATGTTGTTAAGAAAATTGATAACTGACCTATTCCTAATTAACTTAATCACTTTAACTTTCGCAATGAATTGTAATTTCTAAGTAAAATAGTATATTAATAATCAAATACTATAAACTTTCATAGTTTTCTTTGCGTACAAAAATTAAAAGGAAAAATTTACATAAGGCTTATTAAAAATAAAAGTATTTACATGACAAGAAACAACCATGACTAGAAACAAAATCAACTTATTAGCATTAAAGTTAAAATGTTGTTCTTAATTAGCATACAGTACAATAATGTTTGTAACATGGAACAATGATTTAATTTAATTAAAAAAACAAAAACAAATATAGTTTAAGTACTTGTAAGTAAAAACATGTGCAATATGAAGAAGTTAATTCAAATTTCTTTTCAACTCTTCAAATTTTAATACTATCACCACATTACTCTCCCTCCAGTATAAACAAAAATAAATATAAACATTAAGAAATAACTCTCTTTTCTATTATGAATAGTAACTAAACAAAAGCTTAATCTTGAAGCAAAGAAACAAAAAACAAAAATTGTATGCATCATACCAAAAAAGAAAGAAAGACTTTACAACTGATGCTAAACAACTTTGAAATCACAACACTTTACGAAACGGTCGTGATAACACACACTCCACAAATGCTGCACGCTGCAGCTTAAATCTGAAAACAATTCTCATATTTTCAAATAAACTTACTTAACTTTTTTCCAATGTCTTTACTAAATAAATACATATCTGTAAATGTTAAAGAAAATTTGAAGAAAAATTACATATTGCGGGTAGTTTTGAGTGAATAGCAACAAACCAACTATCAATTTCTTTTATTTTATTGGTGAACACTTAAAAAAAAAAGCGCGGAAACGTGTTTGGCACATTTTGGGTTTTTGTATTACTGTAATAATATTTAAACGTTTATATGTCCAACTACACATTGTTAACATATCTTATGGTTTAATGTCCTCTTGGTAATAATAAAAAAGAAAGAAGAAAAAATATAGTAAAAAATTCCATAAAAGTTGACAAATAAATACCATAGTGATTGATATACATATAAAATTATTTAAAAAAAAGGCTTTTTATGGTGATAAATAAATATTATGATGTGTTGTTAAGAGAAAAGAATATAAATGTGATAAATTAGTGTTTTGACATCAAAAAGGATTAATTCAGTTACAACCTACACTAAAAAGGTAAGTTTCTTTCGATGTTATAGAAAAACTAGCTAAACGGGAAAAGGTTCTAAAATCAGAGTGTGTTAATTTCTATTATCACATAAATTAAAAAAAGTCACCCTGGAATCCCTCTGTTTAGTTTACGAGATATTGGCTATTTTGTAAACTGTCGATTTAATTTTTTTAATGGCCATTATTTCTAAAACTAAGCGAGATAGGGCAAAACTAACAAAATTATTAAGCATTAAGAGATCCAGAGTGATCTATTTTTATAAAACAAGTATATGGTGACTTAGTTGTTGCTACTAATTCATTTAATAATACACATTGGCAAACTCCAAAATACAAATTTACTTCCTCGTTTTTTTCCAAACAAAAACTACAAGAAAAAATTATTAATTTTCATTTATTTTTATTTGATTCTAACAACGATTTTCTTTTGGTTTTTCTATCTGTTAGCACACTTAAACATAGGACATTAAACATACGTAAAAAGGTTGTATCGTGTTATTCTCAAATATTGTATTTTTTCAATTTAAATTCTAACAACTTTGTTTTTTGTTAGGACGATACAACGATACAACAAATAGCACACCCCTTGTGAACAACCTTAATAAGAAATTTTAAATTTGTTAGTTGTATTTAAGATAAAATTTGGCCGATATGAGCGCTAGGTCCAAATATCCAACTCCGACCATAATTCACAGAGTTATAAGCAAGTCCAACTTCGAACTTTGCAGTTAATCTAAATTTAATTACACTCAGATAAAAAGTTAGTAAAAAATTTTTAGTACAATTCTTTTTTTTTAGTAATCACCAGAGAAGACAGAAAAAAGCAAAATCCAATATGTTTAGCAAAAAAATATTGTAAAAAAAGCAAGAAAAAAGCAAAAGTAAAAAAACTTGAAAAAAGAAAAGCTGTTTTAAAAAAAAATTCAAAGTTAAGAGAAAAAATTAATTTTTGTCAGCAAAAAAAGTATTTTTGGGCAAAAAGTCTTTTTCCCCTTTTTGCCCCTCCCCTGTAAAAATTTCCAAAAATCCCGTCTTTAAAGTTAAATTAAAAATAAAATTTTAATGTTTTTCTCATTTTTATCGAAACCCGTTTTTAGACACACTAGGTCCCTTTTCTCGGAGAAGGTCACATATAGAGATTACGGATTTTTTTACTAAGTTGAGCTGCTGATTTCAGCAAAACAGTTTACTAATTTTTCAAAACCGAGTGCTAAATTTAGCAGAAAAATATACTAATGTTAAAAAATTTTATTTACAAGAATTCGTTGATTTTTTACAATTCTTGTTTAGTTTATATTTGTTACTATTGATATATTCTTAGTTTGGAAATAACACCCAGAAAATTTTATTGTATCTCCAATGCATAAAAAGCTAATAACTGGAGAACCGTTTGCAATTTTGAGTCCAAATTTCAAGTACGATGAAGTAATTAAACGCTTGTTACAGTCGAAACAAAAAAAGTTTGTTTTTATTAATTTTTTTTTTTAGATTTTACAGTTTGTTTATTTTTTAGAATACAGTTTAAATTACAGTTTACAACAATTTACTGAAATTTAGTAGCTGCAATTAATTATTTATACTAATTTCATTGTAATAAAATTATTGATATTTAATAAGTTTTTTAACTGATTTTAGCAAATCGATTTTGAATTACAGTTTACAACAATTTTGCTAAAATTTAGTAGCGACTACTAATTTTTTCTACTAAAATTGTTGTACTACAGATCAGCAGACATGTGTTGCTAAATTTAGCAAAAAATACCGCTGGGCTCAAAACAGTTAAATTTCCCGTAGTAACAGCAAAATTTTTAGTAGCCATAACAGACTTTTTTGGTTGAGTGTACAAAAGGCTCTAAAAGTGCATATAATTTGTTTATGCAATATGACATATATACAAATTTTGGACTTTTTTCCTTCCAAATTGGATTTGATATTTAAAATCGGACTTCGTTTTATATTTAAAATTTTTTTTTATAAAAAAAACCTTAAAAATTTTAAATTCTGATTTTGAGAGACTATATTAACAAAAGTTATTGAGATATTGACACACACTTAAGTTTGAAAAATAGGACACGGAATTAGGTGTAAACGGCGTAAAGGGTTTTCTTTCTGAAGCTACAGTTACTAATTAAAAATTTGTTATTGCAAAAATCTGTGAATTGTACAAAATCTAGAGCCAATTTGAACAAACTGGTTGCAGATTCCCAAACAGCAACAGAAAACAGCCAGATTTGTTCATATCTAAAGTGATCTGAAAACTGGGTGATTTTCATGACGAGATGTTACCAGATCTGGCCAGGTTTGGTATCAGATCTGGTATGAGCTGGCACGAAAATAAAAGTGTACACTCAACCAAAAAAGTCTGTAATGGCTACTGAAAATTTTGCTATTATTACGGGAAATTTAACTGTTTTGAGCCCAGTGGTATTTTTTGCTAATTTTAGCAACACATGTCTGGTGATCTGTAGTATAATAAAATTAATAGAAAAAATTAGTAGCCGATACTAAATTTTAGTAAAATATATGTAAACTGCAAATCAAAATCTATTTGCTAAAATCAGTTAAAAAACTTACTAAATATCATAATTTTAGTACAATGAAATTAGTAGAAATAATTAGTTGCAGCTACTAAATTTCAGTAAATTTTTGTAAACTGTAATTTAAAAGCAATCTGCTGAAATTAACAAAAAACTTTACTAAAAAATAAAAAAACTGTAAAATCAAAAAAAAAAAATTATAAAAAAAAACTTTTTTCTTTCGATTGTAACAAGCGTATAATTACTTCATCGTACTTAAAATTTGGAGTCAAAATTGCAAACGGTTCTCCAGTTGTTACCTTTTTATGCATTGGAGATACAATAAAATTTTCTGAGTGTTATTTCAAAACTAAGAATATATCAATAATAACAAATATAAAATAAAATAATTTTTAAATTAGTATATTGTTCTGCTAAATTTAGCACTCGGTTTTGAAAAATTAGTAAATTGTTTCGCTGAAATCAGCAGCGAGAAATAGTAAAAAAATCCTTAATTTGTAATAAGAGAATAGCAAAAATAATTACTAAAAGAAGTTGTACTAAAACTCAGTATAAAAATAGTAAAGTGCGTTTGGAAACTGTTTACAAATTTTTTTACTAACTTTTTTATCTGAGTGTACAAACAAAGTTTATTTGAAAAATAAGTCGGTAAGAAGATCGTTTGTACACTCACAATATATTTTCCATAACCGATTGAGGTTTATTTAAAGAGTAATAGGTAAAGTTTGTTTTCAATTGAAGAATCAATTTAAATACATTGAAACATATTCCCAATAAGAAATTGCCAGTGGTACAAAAAATCAAGCTCTGGCATACCACTGGGTAACCATGGTGTTGAAAATAAATGACTGGGAGAGCACTCATTTGGGACGCTTTGCCAGCGCTTGCAAAAAGCGTTTTTCCAGCATTTCTTATAGAAAAATTTCGGTGGTTTATAAAAAAAACCACTAGCAAAGAATGGTCTAAGAGTGATATGCCAAGGTTTGCAACCAGTGGTTATCCAGTGCTACCTCGCCAATGCTACCAGTGGTACAAAAACCAATTCACTGGTAGAGCAATGATTTTATAAAAATGCTGACGCTTCGTTAAAAAAGGTTTGCAGTCTGGAGGTTCCGTGTTTAAATCCGGTTGCAAGCAAAAATTTTTTTTTGGATTTATTTTAATTTAAAATTTTTTTTTGTTCTATAAAATCAATTTTTATGTTTGTGAAACAGCTCCTTTAAGACCAACTTTTTTTTTAATCTCCCAATGCTGCATATTAGTTCCAAAAAACTGTTTAACAGTGCTAGCTTTTTCGCACAGCCAGTAGTTGTCCAGCGATTATCACTAATTTATGTGTTTAGCTATCACATATTAAATGTCTCGTTAGCTCAGTGGGTAGAGCAATTGTCTGCCAATCTGAAGGCCTGGGTTCAAATCACGGCAGGACCAAAAAAAATACATATGAACTTTTTTTAAATTTTATTTTGGAAAATAAATTTCCAGACCACCTATTTATTGGTTTTGCCAGCGTTTTGCCAACGTTCAAAAATTTTGTTTCTACAGTGCTTTTCCTTCGCTTTTTGAACAGCCGGTCCTTTTGTCTAATGATGTTATCATTTTGGGAATGGGAAAGCACTTTTTGCCAGTACTTGTACCACCTGTTAAAGTGCTTTGCCATCGCTTTCCCATTTGTATTTTTCTGATTGGGTTGTTTAACTTTTTTATCAATCAATAAAAAACAAACTATAAAAAAATATGTATCGTCTGTAGGAGTTGTTATTTTCAGTCAAATATTCTATTTTTATATTTCTATTTTTAGAAAAAATAATTTAAATAATTTCGTTGTTTTCTGTTTTAAAACAAAAAATTCAAATATTTTCGGTTTTCGTTTTTATTAAAATAGTTTGTTTATATATAAAATTATTTCAATCCAAATTACAAGAAATTCTTTACTCATACACACAAACATAGCCAATAAAAATATGAACGCGTGTGTTGTGTGTGAGTGTTTTGAAAATCCAAACAAAAAAAAACCTTTCAAATATTAAAAATTTTTAATAAAAATTTTTCACTTCATAAATCGGCCCATATCTCGAAAACTAAGCGAGATAGAACAAAACGGACAGAATGTTTGCTGCGTTGGAGTGCCATCATATGCTCTCACATGATTTGGACTAGGACCGGGGAGGGTCCCGAGACCCTTAATTTGGATAAATTCTACGACTCGGTATACTTACAGATAAAACTGTAGTTTTACAAATTTTTTACTTAAATTTAGATTTGTTAAATTTAACAAAAGAATTTGTTTAAATTAACAACTTTTATTTTAAGCCAAAAAACAGGAATAAATTTTGTTAAAGTAACAAATTTTTCTATCCAGCCAACAGACGTATTATTTTGAGTGTAGTTAAAAGTCAAAACCAAATTGAATCTAATTATATGTGGTTCGCCAGACCTGCCTAGATCTGATCAGATCTAATTATATCTCAATGTTGCCCCCAATTTTGAAATCTAATTAGATCTGGTGCAATAAGATCTACTGAGATCTGGTCACATCTGATCTTTTCTACACGGGAAATAGGTAGTTTGTCAGCGTAATTTTAGAAAAAGTAAAAACGCCCAGACATGTCTTTAACAGCAATGCCAACTTAGCGCTTTTCACTACCCAAAACTCGCATTATTTTCTGTTAGCGCTTTTTATAAATAATGAGCTAGGATGGCGCTTTTCGGTTTTTTATTTAGTGCTTTTAGCGACTTTTCGGTTAAACTTTTGTTTTGATCAAATTTTGACTAATTTGAAAGTTTTAAAGCAAAAACATACTACTTCTTCATATTTTTTATTTTCAAATTTAAATTAAAAATTATCTATATTGGCCCTAAAATTGATTTTTGCTTTTTTTTAATCTTGAACATATTCAAGGAAATAAAATGGAAATTATGTTCTATTTTAACAAAAGTACACATTTTTTCAAATTTATCATCTAGCGCTTTTTAGCGCGTTTTTATAGTTCAAAAACTATTCAAGAAAATTTAATTACATTGCAAGATCTATTTATTAATTCAAAAATTTTAATTTGCATTTCCAAAAATAAAAATAATTGTCATTAATATTAATTGTCATTGGAACAGAAAATGCAAATTAAAATACACTACAAATTAAATAAGCCCAAGTATTTGCACTCATATAGGATTTTAACAGTTTTTAAATAAAACTTTATTTTAGTTAATTGTGCAACGAATTAAAAATAATAGTTATTTAAAATAATATCCAGTTTCTTGCTTTTTATGTACAAAGGTAACTAATACCAAAAAGAGTGAATTGTTAAGCAAATATTAGTCTATCAATTATATTTTTAAATTCATTATAGTTAAGACAATATAAATAAATTAACGGTTAATTAAAATCGTTTAATCAATTATTTATGTAATAGCTTTAATATTGCTGCACATATACCAGTATTGACCATTTCCTATTTCTATTATGTCAATGCACATAAATGCAGTGGTTTAGTGATTACAAACAACAACAAAATATATAACATAAATGTATGATAAGGTACTTATATAAACAATTTTAAAATCTACATAATTAATAGAAAACAAAAACTAAATCAAAATAAAAATAAAAACAACTAGAAAATTAAAAAATCTGGTATTAGTTTTGTGATTTTGCAGTGTTAAAACGTTAAGAAAACCCACTTTATAAAAACAAAAAACAGTAACAAAACACGCTAATTAACAACAACTCTGAAAAATAAACAAAAACAAGTGCAGAAGAATAAGACGCGTTTTCGTTTTAAAAGATAAAGAAAAAAACATTAATCCGCATTTCACGAAGATATAAAAATCAAACAGAAATAAATATTAAAAAAAAAATTAAGAAAATAGAAAATATTATAAAAATTAATAGACCCTGAAGAGAATGAATACATTTACAACTATATAATGAAAAAAAATTATTAATAAAAATCATTAATATATTAAAAAGAATTTGGATGCACAAATAAATATATAAGAGAGAAAATATTTATAAATTTGGTAATTATATATGAAATCAATACTTATTGTAGTTACCAAAGACTTAAGGAAGTGTGTATGTTTATGATAACAAAAACACGTTCGTTACTTAAGTCTTTTGATTTGTTTGTACGGCATTAATTGAATTATAACATGGGTAATAGATTTTATTTCAATGTTTACAAATAGCACAAGTTTGAAATTTGTTTTTATTTGTACATAAACCAAAAAAAAAAACAATAAATGTAATTGTTGCCCCTGATTGTTGGCACTTTAAGTATTTTAGTTTTATAAACTATTAATTAAGGCGTTACTTCACTTAGAAAATATAATACAATTTTATATTGTTTTAACACAAGTAGGTTAGAGCTTTTTTAAATTGAAAACAAAAAATAAAAACATTCTAAATATTAACTTCAAGTGTGTGTCTTAAGTCTTTTGCTGTATATGCTATTGACGTACAGTATGTGTCTTAAGTCTTTTGTTATTTATACAATTAAAGCAGTTGTCTTTTAAATATTTTATGCTTTTGATTTTTTTATTATTAAGAACAAGAATATAGCATATTAATTCAAATTTGTATTCTTAAATTTTTACTCTATTTCATATTTTGCTATTTAGTAATATGTAAATATTTAAGAAAATCATTGAAAATTTTAAAAGATTTGGTAAAATTTTCATGTTTTGGAGGAAACCAAATATTTATATGTTATGTTGGTTACATATTTCGTATCTAAAACATTTTTTCCATAAAACTTTATCATATTCCCATTTTACTTTTGACGACAGATTAACTGTTTATATTCTTTTGTTTACAATATTTAATAATATTTAACAATGATACAATATTAAATAATATTACAGGTTAGATGCCTAAATTTTTTTCTAAACCATTTTTATTGCCAATATTAGCATACAAATTAATAATATTCGTATTATTTCCATTATAATATATAATAAAAGTATTAATAGTAAAATTTAAAGAAAACCAACCTAAATTTCTCATCAAATTAACCTTTCACTTTTCAGAAAAAGAAATATTTTATATAAATGAAATATATTTTTAAATTTCTGTTTATCACTTGTATTAGAGAAAGACTAAATTTTCTATGGTATTAAGAAAAAACCTAATTTGTCTATGGCCAGTGTGAAATTAAAAAAAGAGAAAAAAAAACCTGATAATAAAACAATATGCTGCCCTTTCGTTTTTTGTTTTGTCTTTTATTCATCTTTGAAACGGCAATATTGAAGTGTTAAGGTCTTATTTCTATTTGTTTTGATGCTACAAATGTTTAAGGTGTTACCCACCACCATCACCACAACCAGTAGTATATATTAATTGTATTCATCCGAGACCAAGTTGTAAATTGTCATCTAAATGTAAACATTTTTATTTTTTTGTTAACACTTTTTCGTGTCAAGATAATGAAAGCGTAATAAATTAATTTTGTATACTTTTATTTTAATTTCGGCTGATACAAAAAAGAGTATTGAATTCAAATTTGTTATGGGTATTTTTTTTATAAGAATATTGTAATCAAAGGAATAATTGTTCTTAAAATGACTTTATACCCTACAACTTATTGTGTTTATAATATAATACTTACTAAAAGTGCACCACTCAAAACAAACCTTGGTTTGGTGGTATTAACCCTTGAATGCTCTTTCTTCCCTGCAAAAACAGACATTACCGAGTAATTAAGCGAGTAAGTAGCACACAAAGGGTTTCACTACTTACCAGGCTATTTACTCGCAACATTACTTTTGTTCGCGATGTCCAAAAATTCATGGGTGGTCATTACCCTCTCGCTTACAAAAAAAGTGCGAATAATGAGTTACCCATAGTGAAAGAATAAGTAGTTACTCACAAAGCTAGAATTATTGGTCACTCAGAAGTTAGGAAATAAGTGGTTACCTTACATTGTAAAATAGTTGTTCATATTGGCAAAAAATCTTTTTACCTTGGAAAATTTCCTATTTAGTTCAAAACAAATTTATAAATAAAATTTTAATATAAAAAAATATTTAATCAGTACTTATTTAATCAATTACCAGTAAGTGATTACTTTCCACGAATATATAAGTACTTCTATAACTTATTATCGTTAAGTCATTATTTTGTATTTTAAAGTAATGCAAAAGGTAATGACCTATCATTACTTGGTAATCCGTATGGTAATGACCTGTCATTACCATGTTTTTGCTGGGTTCTGATTACAATAATATTTAAACCATATATTTGGCATTGAAAATCTACTATGGAACAAATATTAAAATTTTAATTTATCGCTTTATTTAGGCGATATAGCACAACAAAGGTTGAAGACGTATCTTGAAATCCAGTGGTCAAATAATTTCGGTTTTTGCTGTGAATAACACTATCAATAAAATAAAATAAAATTACGTACCGAAAACTGTTGATCAATTGCTGTTATTTCAAAAGTTATGGCGATTTTCGATTTTTGAAAATTGCGAAATTTGGCGAATTTGGTACTAAACATCAATAAATTTTGACGAAATTAGTTCTGCTTACTACTACCTTCAAGTATATAATCTGTGTCTGATTTTAAGAAAATCTGTTGGCAAGTTTTTGAGTTAGAGTGATATTTCTAAAACGTATACTGGCGTTATCCTTTGAGTCCTGGAGAAAAATGTTTAACTGATTTTACAATTAGAGACTTTAAACTAGCTTCCTTATTATTGGCAATGTACGCCAGATCGTAAATGTATTTTTGGCAATTTTTCAAATATTTTTTTCTGTTTTAAAAAGTTAATTTTTTAAAATTTTCTAAATTTTCACTTTACATGCTTCTCGCTTCAAAACCGTTCCGTATACAAAAAAAGTTTAAAGGCAAAAAAGTAGATAGTTAAATTTTCTATGGATATAATACAACTTGTTTAAAAAAATATTGTTATTTAGCCAAAAACTATTTAAAATCTGAAGACCGCATTAGAGGGTTAATTTATTTTGAATTCATACAACCATATAGAAAATCATATTTAATAGTATCTGGCATTTTTACTACAAATATCACTGAAATTCTAAATATTTGCAGAAATATAATTAGTTAGAATATTGTTCTACCTCAAGTCCAAAGTTAGAACATTAACCCTATATGGATCAAGTTACTCAAAATAATAATTTTTATCAAGTGGAAAATTTTTTTTTTTTTTATTTATTCAAAGTGATATTTTTCCGAAAATTATGAAAGGTGTTATTCTGTAAATTTCCTAATGGGGAGTTTTTGACTAAAAGTATAAAAATTAACCCCAAATGTATCACGTTACATAAAATAATTATTTTTATCCAGTTGAGATTTTTTTATCAATTTAATGGCTTTACAATCTTGTAGTCATAATTAATATTAGGTTTCATGGGCCTTTTCTGACCCCACGCCACTAAGGGTTAAAGATTTTTTAAACAAATGTAAAGATAATTACATTCTAACCAAATTTAAGTGATGTTTTCCGAAAACTGTGTAAAATTTGGTGAAAGCATTCAAATTTTGTTTAATTTTTGACAAAATGTCCTGGAAAGCAGTCGCTCCAAACATTATCATTTTTCCAATTTATTTTTTTTTTTTCTTTAATATCAACTATTATGTGGTACAAATAGCAATCGACATCTCCAAATTAGGCATTTTAAAAAATCTTTAAAATTAATTAAAAAAAAACACGTTTTTGCATTTTTATCAAATTCGTGGGTCATTTTGGATTCCAGGCTAAAGTGGGTTAATGATATCCGATGAAGTCAAAATTGTCTGAATCATTTTGACTATATTATAAATGGAATAAAAAATAATTTTTTTCTAAATTTCGAATTTTGGGAATTTTTAATAATAGGGTAGAGGGGGGATCCTTCGCCACTTTTTTTTCAAAGCACAGTCATTTCTTAACCCCTAATTATTTTTCAAAAATTACTTTCAAATTGAAGATCTACATATCTTGGCTTTAATTTCTATGATTTTTATTCTAATTATTTGCATATTTTCTATTACTTTTTTAATGATTTTCAAAGTAACCCAAATCGGCGTAACTGCCCCAAACCTGGGGGATATTCGCCAAAAGAGCTTGATACAATTTCAACAAATAAATATTGTTAATATGGCAAAGTAAATGTTTTAATGACTGAAATAAATAATTTAGAATAAGTTCTTTAAGGTATATGGTTCTTTTTAATCAATAAATCTCCATTACATTAAAAAAAAAAAATTATAACTATAATATAATGATTCTTCAAAATTACAAAAAATGTTAATAATTAATATAAATTTAAGAATGAACACGATTTCACTAATTTACTATTAAACATAGTTTAAACATATAGAAAAGTTTTATAGAGCATTTTAGGCAGGGATACACCAACTCTTCGTAGCTCCAGGGGCCATCTGGTGATTATGCTCCAGGGACAGGCACTAACATAAAATTCATATTTTTTCACACTTTTGAAGCATTTATAAAAATCAAATTATTATTTTCTGAAAGCTTAGGATCATAGGTCTAACATAATGAAAAATTATTTTTTTATCACACGATTTGAGGAAGTTATTGCAAAATGTAGTTGCTTTCAATTATTTTTTTGGCACCCCAAAATACACAAAAACACGTCTGTCTGCGACCACATGTGATATAAATTCGTCAAAGTTGATGTCAAGGAAAGGTAATTGAAAAATGCACAAAATATATTTTTTCCAATTTTTTATCTCCCTTAACATCGGGGAAAAATGGGATTAGTGTATGTGCCCCACTGGCGAACGATCCCCCCTCTACCCTAATACACTTTTTTCCAACATATGCCATTTTCGTCTAACTTTCAACACGGGTTAACGTTTTCCAAAAACAAAAAATCGATTTCTTCCATTTGGGACCATTTCCAATAAAACTGGAGGTGTAATGAACGAAAATCGACAAATCGCTATTTTAAGGGACCATACGCGGTTCCAATCATACGCCACCGTAGACAAATACATTGAGTTGGACACTGAGGCGTATGATTTTTCCCCTTATATTAATTGCTGGAACCGCGCTTGTAAGGGACATTCTAATCTATATCTATAATAAAACCGGAGACTATTAATTATAGAGATAGGAAATCAAAACTTATACTACTTACCGATAGAGGGCGCTGAAATTTAGTATTACCTAAGCAACTATTTAGTATCAGTTTAGTATCAGCTGAGCCTATATTTAAAAACTCAAAAACTGCTGAAAACTGCTCAAAATAAGGAAAAAACAAACATGGAATGTATTCAGATTAGAGATGAGCGATCAGTATAATTTATTTCTTTATTGAAATAAAACAAAATAAACCACATTTTAAAAGCAGTATTCCAGTTACAAACTGCGTTAAACTAAGTTTAAAGATAATCCACTTCCTAAAAACTGGGCCTTAAAAGAAGAATAGTTGCGACCGGTAACAGAGACATGATAGAAGGAGACATTTTAGTCAGAAGAGTGTGAAAGCAAGTCATTGTTATTAAAAAAACAACATGTATTACTGTACACAATGAAGTTTTTGCAAGAAAGAAAAGTACAAAAATATTAAAAGAACGACATTCCGAGTAACTGCGACTTGAAATATTTGATCAACGCCGTTACCAGTGATTTATTAATAAATGTGATTAAATCACCGGTATGAAAATATCGCTCATCTCTAATTCAGATAATAAATTTTGAAATATTTGTTTGTATTTTTTCCTTTTTTGTTTGTTATTATTTAAATTTAAATAAAAAAAGAAAATTGTCAATTTTTTTTACAAAGTGCCATCTAGTGATAACGATTTTTTTATAACTTATTTTTGTGGTGATGCCATACCCCTGAATAAAACGACTATCCGTACTTACCTGACTTCTCTTTTATTTTTTGTAAACAAATGAAATTTGAACATTTGGGGTCGCCTTTGTACAAAATCTGTTTTTGTACAAAGATTTCGCCGGAACGCGAAATAGAGCAATTATATGGTGTGCCCTGCTCTACCTTTGCTAACAAACGCATAATTCACTTGTTACACTCAAAAAAAAAAGTCAGTAAAGGCAGCAAAAAATGTTGCTGTGTCAGCAAATTTTTAGTCAGGAGCGTGCTTGCAAAAAAGTTTGTAATTTCAGCAAAAGATTTGCTGAAGATCAGCGAGCTGATTTTTACCAAAAAAATAGTAATCTTCAGCAAAAGTTTTGCTAACACTTAGTCGATTGCAAATGAAAAAAATACTTGCTAAAGTCACCAAACTTTTTGCTGAATATTAGTAGACTGAAAAAAACTCACAAAACTTGTAGCGAAATTTTACTTTAGTTAATTTATTTGCTGAAAATTTAAATATAGAAATTGTGTAGAGTTGTTTTTCTTTATTATCATTTCGTTGTCTGTACTACTTCCCGACAAGCTGCGACATCTACATTTTGTCTATCTGGTTGTCGGCCACGCTATAATTGCGGTTATCAGCACAATTTTTGTAGTAAAATAAATTAGTGAAACATTAGTTCAAAATTAGTTTAGTGCTAAAAAAATATAACTAAAACTTCTGCTGAAAACGTAATTTCAGCAAAAAAATTGCTGAAACTAGTACACTTGATATACAAGACATTTTACTAACTTTTCTACTAACTTATTTTTTTGAGTGTAGTTTTTGTTGTTTTTAATATTTTACGAAATAAAAAATACTAAAATTTTAAATATTTTTATGACAAATATTTTTCTTTACATTTCAAAGGGAAAAGTAGGGGTATGGCATCACCAAAAAAATAAATTATAAAAACATCGTTATCACTAGATGGCACTTTGTTCAAAAAATTGACAATTTTCTTTTTTTATTTAAATTTAAATAATAACAAACAACAAAGCAAAAAACAAACGGATATATCAAATTTTATTATTTGAATATATTCCGCGCTTGTTTCCTATCTCTATAATTAATTGTCTCGGGTTGTTTGTTATTATTTAAAATTAAATAAACAAAATAAAATTGTGAATTTTTTGAACAAAGTGCCATCTAGTGATAACGATGTTTTTATAATTTATTTTTTTGGTGATGCCATACGCCTGTCTATAATTAATAGTCTCTGGGAAAAGTCAAGAATTTTTAAGACTTGGTAGCATTTTTATAACTGCTTAATTTTTAAGAAGTTAAATTTATACCTCTTTAGGACTGATTACTGAATGTTCAGTTAGCTACTAACTGAGATTTTAACTGACACATTTGTTTTTGTTTCTTATATAAAATTTGAATTTAACTGTCGGCTAAATATTAACTGAACATTCAGTAATCGGGCCTAAAAAGGTTTATAAATGCTTAAATTTGTATCGAATATTTATACAAAATTCGAAAAAAAAACTTTAGTAATAAAAAGTTAGAAATTAACACCTACAGCCACATGGACTCAAAATGATTCCAAATTTTTGAAAAGTGCCATTTGTCATGAAAATGGACATTTTGTTTGTTTTTTGAATTCAACATCGGTTCGAATAACCGACTCCTTTAAATAATCATTTTGTGTCGCTGATACATATACAAAAACACCTTTATACAGATCACCTTTTTACAGATTTAAAACAATTTTGTAATACATATATTATTGAATTGAACTTTATTTCAACTTGAATTCCAGTGAAATTGTTTATAGGGTAATGTGCATCAAAATCTAAAATTCAAAATAAAGCCAGCCAAAAAACGTGTATTATACTCGAAAGTTTATTTTTGTTTCTCTGTCATGTATTCAAAAAAATTATTACATGTTTAATAAACAATTCAATTTAAAAACTATGATAAACTTTCATTCTTATGACAGATTCTCTCAATTGTTTTCTTTTTAATCTGTCAAGCTCTATCTTTTATCAAACATTCATTGCTGATGCATGGTTTTCTGGTTTTTGGGTGTATTTTCTTTTATTTCAGTTTTTATGTTCGGGTAATATGTATGTCGATTATAACTGTCACAAAATCATTAAAGCAAATCAAAAAAACTTTAAATGACAAAAAAACTGAAGTATAACAAATACAAAAAAAAAACTAGTCAAACTAACATCTTTCGTAGTCATAAATTAAATGAGCTACTGATACGACGTCATTATTATTACACGGGTATACATATTAGGGTGGTTCGGATTTCTAAACAGGCAGTTGGGAAACCCTTTATGATGCCTACACACTAAGGAACATTCGTAACAGAACATGTGTTTCATTTTTTTTACATGTTTTAATACAGACGATGCCACACACAACAAAATCTCAAACGAAACATCATCATTTCTGTTTGCTTGTCGAACTGATCACGCCAAATATGCGCGGAAGAAAATCAAATTACACTCTTTAGAACTATTCCGTTGTGACAACCGAATTTTTTCCAACCGAATTGGCTCGGTTGCTGCAACCTCGTAATTCGGTTGCCTCAACCAAATGCAATTGTGGCAACCGATAATTCGGTTGTTGCAACCGAATTGAAATCGAATTCGGTTGTCGCAACCGAATTGAAATCTGATTCGGTTGCTGCAACCGAATCAATTCGGTTGGCAAAAAATTCCGTTGCCACAACGGAATTGTTCTAAGAGTGTAATTAATTTGTTAATTTTTCATATGCTGCTCTTTTTTTAGTTTTATTTTTTTAGCTATCACATTTTATGTCCCATAATTCTCGCAAATTTTCATTATTTGTAATTGTCGCCATTTTCGTCTCTTTTATTTTATTTACTCCGTAATTACAAAACCACCTCACAGCACGACTGCTCTCAATGAACTAACACAGCAAAAACAGTAACATCAATACACATGATGGAATATTGAGTTTGGAAACACAAAATATCAAAAAATTTTGATAACACTAATTTCAACACGATACATTGACATACACGAAGGAAAAAATTCCGATTTTTTGACGAATGTTCCTTCGTGCGTAGGCAGCTTTAGAAGCGGTTAATTTTTAAGATTTTTCTGTTTGGTTTTGTGAATTCTCGTATCTTCCTGAAGAATTCAAAGTGTGTTTTACGCAACTATGATCACACTTTAACATGAAATTGACACATTTTAGAAACTTATGACATGTCATTGACCTAACCTAAAATGGTAATGTTATACTGATTTGCATATGATTAAGTAAATAAAAATTTAACTTAAGCTTGAAATTTATTGAAAAAATGTTTTGTGAACTGAATTTCCTTGAAATGTGCTCGTTTTACTGATCAGGGTTAGTTCTTTTAGAATAATAATAATTCATCAAAAACAACGAAATGCTATTAATCAAGGTATCAGTGTACACATTTTAAAAGCATCCACCCTAATATATATATATATATATTTTTTTTTAGGAAAATCACTTTGGCACATACTCGAAATCGTTATTATACAAACGTTAAGCATTACCCACAAACTTGTAAGCATTATAGCATAACTGACAATGCCATTTATAATATCTGTATCCACTATTACCACCATCTGCCACATATTTCGGATCGTTTGTTGTTGTGCTTTTGCAAATACAATTACATGTCTCAAATAATTGAATGTACAATATTAAGTTTTACAAAATAAAAGAAATTAAATCGCAACTCTCTTTATAAACTCCAATACATTCAGGGTATTCAATTTGTTGCAACATTTTTGAACTCTATCAAAAAAACGAAAAAAAAGTTAATGTCGGGCATGCCGTCCATTTGATACCCTACAGCAGTCTGGTTAAAAACCAACTAATGTTTGCATCCAAAATTCAAATGGGTTGAAATGGACTTGTGTAAAAATCTATTTATAAAATGTTAAAAAAATAGAATAACGGTAAGAAATTTTGATTGTACCTAATGTTGGGTGTATTTAAGCAACGGCATGCGAAACATCAAAAATATATTCATACCTGAGTTGAATAAATATTGGGTCATATGAATAAAACTCAGCAATTGCTTCGAAGCAGTTACTTTTGGGTTAGGAATGACTTTTAACCAGACAAGGAAAAATTCTGAATTTTATTTAAAAATCCATAAATATTTGTAATTTTATTTTTGTTTAAAATAAAATTCCTAAAAATGTATGAATTTTAAATTTTGAAAATAAAAATCTCAAAATTTAGACAATTTTATTTTTAACAAATGTTTGAATAATTCTTTGACTACACCTTTTGCAATTGTAATTCAGAAAATATCAATTGAAATTCAGAAAATATCAATTGAAATTCAGAATTTCCATTTGAAATTCAGAAAACATCAATTGAAATTTAGAATTTCCATTTGAAATTCAGAAAACAACAATTGAAATTCAGATTTTCCATTTGAAATTCAGAAAATATCAATTGAAATTCAGAAAATATCATTTGAAATTCAGAAAATATCAATTGAAATTCAGAAAATATCATTTGAAATTCAGAAAGTATCATTTGAAATTCAGAAAATATCAATTATTATTCAGAAAACATCAATTGAAATTCAGAAAATATCAATTGAAATTCAGAAAATATCAATTGAAATTCAGAAATCGTCATTTGAAATTCAGAAAATATCAATTGAAATTCAGAAAATATCATTTGAAATTCAGAAAATGTCAATTGAAATTCAGAAAATATCATTTTAAATTCAGAAAATATCAATTGATGTTCAGAAAACACAATTGAAATTCAGAAAATATCAATTGAAATTCTATTGATATTTTCTGAATTTCAAATGACGATTTCTGAATATTTTCTGAATTTCAATTGATGTTTTCTGAATATCAATTGATATTTTCTGAATTTCAATTGATATTTTCTGAATTTCAAATGATATTTTCTGAATTTCAAATGGAAATTCTGAATTTCAATTGATCTTTTCTGAATTTCAAATGGAAATTCTGAATTTCAATTGATATTTTCTGAATATCAAATGGAAATTCTGAATTTCAATTGATATTTTCTGAATTACAGTTGCAAAAGGTGTAGTTATTTGAAAAATTCAAAATGAAAAAATAAAAACCCAAACACCTACAATAAAAAATATTAAATACACAAATCTTGAAATCAAACCAGCAATTTCGCATTTTTTTCTAATTTCTTCGGTGTTTGCAAATTTTATCAATAAAATAATATTTTTATATGGCGTCTTATATGCAAATTTCGCAAAATAGCTCTTTGAATAATCGTTTGGTGGATAAACTGAATAAGAAATAAAGTACAATAAAAAACTAAATATACAAACTATATAACTAAATCCGCTATTTCGAGTTCTTTAGTTTTTATGGTGTTCGCAGATTTGATCGATAAATTAATACCTTATATTCAAAACGCGCAATTGTGGAAAATTGTATATGCTACAAAAATTTAATTAAAAAACTTAATCAACGATTTATATTCCGCTAACGAATATATTGATACAAAAATTTTCCTTTTTGCATAATATTTTTTTTTGCTAATTATTTCTGAAAACTAACCACTAAACTTTTTTATAAAAAATGGGTATTATTATTCCTAGATTATATATATATATATATTTCTCTAACTCGCACTGGAGCATAGGGCGCCTAGATTATGAATTTAAAATAACCGCACTTAAAAAATTGCAAAATAATAGCGGAACGCGAAAAAATTCTTTATGGTACAAAATATTTGGTAAAAGGCTTATTCAGTGATTTACATTCTGCAAGCGAATATATTGATACAAACATTTTCCTTTTGGCAAAAATTTTTTGCAAGTTTTTTTGCAAACTAACCACCAAATTTTTTTAATAAGAAATGAGTATTAAAGTTAATAGATTATGAATTAAAAAACCGCACTTAAAAAATTTCAAAATAATGGCGGAACGCGAAAAAAGCCTTTATGGTACAAAATATTCATTAACAAGCTTAGGCAGCCTACATTCTGCAAACGAATGTATTGATGCAAATATTTTTCTTTTTTCATGATTTTTTTTCGCGAATTTTTTTGCAAACTAATTACCAAACTTTGGTATAAGGTATTATGGTCTCTTGATTATAAATTTTTAATAACCTCACTTAAAAATTTCAAAAATAATGGCTAAATGCGAAAAAGCATGTCGTGATATTATTGTATGAATGGAACAAAATGTTCAGAACTACTCTTAATATAAAATTTTGTTAACTACATGCTAATATTTATCACAAATTTAAATTTTTACCAATTTTAAATACATTTATGTATATTTTTTTATAGGAAAATAAAACTCCATAAAATTCAAAATACTATTCAATAGAGAATTTTTCCTTTAAAACTCTTTACTGAATTTAAAAAAATATCATAAAGAATTTTATTTAAAAGTTATGAAGTATTTTTTCAAAAAAATACTGGAAGAATTTTATCACTAAAGAATTTTAAATTTTAAGCTTTTCTGTTTTCTGCTTTTAACACTGAACATAGACTTGTACAATATTTTCCCCTATTAGTAACCCAGGAAAAACAGACATTACCGAGTAATGAAGCGAGTAAGTAGCACACAAAGGGTTTTGACTACTTACCAGGCTATTTACTTGCAACATTACTTTTGTTCGCGATGTCCAAAAATTCATGGGTGGTCATTACCCTCTCGCTTACAAAAAAAGTGCGAATAACGAGTTACCCATAATGAAAGAATAAGTAGTTACTCACAAAGATAGAATAAGTGGTTACTCAGAAGTTAGGAAATAAGTGGTTACCCTACGTTGTAAAATAGTTGGTCATATTGGCAAAAAAAATTTTTACCTTGGAAAATTTCCTATTTAGTTCAAAACAAATTTATAAATAAAATATTAATATAAAAAAGACTTAATCAGTACTTATTTAATCAATTACCAGTAAGTGATTACTTTGCACTAAGATATAAGTACTTCTATAACTTTTTATCGGTAAGTCATTATTTTGTATTTTTAAGTAATGCAAAAGGTAATGACCTATCATTACTTCCCAGTGTAGAAACGGTAATGACATATCATTATTTTTTGGACTACAAGTAATGACACCCACTTACCTTCTGCATTATTTGAAAACATATAATAATAAGTTACTGATAATCACTTATTTTTATCATTATTTCAAATACAAAATAATTTTCCGGATTTTTTTGAAAATGTTTTGAAATCTATTTTAGACTCAATATTTTTTAAATACTGGTAAGGATATATGTAACCACATATTTTTTGATTTTTTGTATGTTGGCGAGTAAGCTTACTTGTGTGCAGCAGGCCAATTATGTTTTTATCTATTAAATATTACATGTCGATATAGCTCAGATGGTAGAGCTATTGACTGGCAATCTGTAGACCCAGGTTCGATTCCTGCACCAGCAAATTTTATTTAAAAAAAAAAATACAATAAAATACAATTTTTTTGAAAACCTGTTTTTAGACTCATTATTTTTGTCAGTACTGGTTTTTTCGTATGTTGGTGTGTAAGCATAATTCATTATTTTTCGCGACATCGCCATATAAAGGTAATAAGAAATGTAATAACAAAAGTAACTAGGGTCCATTACCAAGTATGTAGTTACATAACCACATATCTGGTAATGATTTTCTACACTGGGTTGGTAATCCGTATGGTTGGTAATCCTGTCATTACTATGTTTTTGCTGGGAATATTTATTTTTTATTCATACAAGCAATTAAGTCTCAAAATAGATATAACAAGCAATTAACAAAAATTTTCAAAACATTATTTTATAATTGAAGTAATGACAAAAATAATCAGTTATGGGAAACACATTTTTTTTTTAAATTAAATAACTGAAAAAGTAACTAGTTCTTAGTTACTCATTATTTTATGTTGTTTAAAGAAATGCAGAAAGTAAGTTGGTACAATTACTGGTTGTTTAAATAAAATTTTAAGTACAGACAAATATATGGCATTTGAATACCAATACTATTAAATAGTCATTGAATAAAGTACTTTGACATTTGTTTAAGCCATTGTTTTTTTATATAACTCTTTTAATTTCGTTTATACATTTTGTGCACACAAAAAAGTTTGTCGGTAGAATTTACTGAAAATTACAGTTAAAACAAAGGGGAATGCAGTTAAAAAGGCCACAAAGGTACTTACCTTCAAAGTAACTATAAATGTAGTTATTTTTAAATGTTGCAAAATAACCAATAAGTGAATTAAAAATAACTAACAATGTGGTAAAATTAACTGACAAATTGTTACTACAAATATTTGAAAATGCCTGACAAAATTGGTAAAAACTACTGCTTTTTTAATGTTAATCTTTTTTATATTATAATTATGTATGTATAAAAAACAATTTTTTGTTCTGATTATAAAAAATTTATTAATAACTTCCTCCTACTTGATATTTGAAGTAAAAATTTCAAAAGCTTCAGTTATTATGTTTTATACATTGAAGATACAATACAATTTTCTGATTTACTAAGAATATGTCAGTAATAACAAATATACACTTATGTTAACAAAAATTTTCAAAAATGCGATGAAATTTTTTATTTTTTTGAATAAATAATTGTTTATTGCAAAAATACTGTTTTGGTAGTTGTTTATTATCATATTAAAAACAACTGATTAAAACAACCATTACGAAATACACTCCTTTTTGTTTGGTATTTTTTTTTTAATAACTATCAGAATAGTTGTTTTGTATTTTTCTATAGAAAAACAATTGTTATATAGTAACTGTCATACTTTTTTTAGTGTATTTTAGAAATATTTTCTTTTTTAATAAATCTTACACTGCATTGATATTTTATTTATTTTAATTTTATTTAATAAAAATTCAATTGTTTTCTTTGAAATTCATATTTTATTGATATATTATTTTACTATGTATGTTCAATATGCATTTAATTCATAAATAGTATTTGTATTGTATGCAAATTCAAAAGAAAATCATGTACGTGCAAGAGCATTTATAACATTGTTGCAAAGATTTAGCCAAAGGTTAGGTGAGGTTATATTAAAGATACTCGTACATCATAATTATAACTTTTTTATTGAGAAAATTAGTCTTGGTTGAATCCAATTTATTTGAATAAAATGGTTTATTGAAAACAGATTTATATTTAAATTAGCACTCCTGACTTCCACTATCAATTAAAAAAATATATTTGCTCCTTTTTGCTAAGAAATTGTCGAAGAAAATTTAATCATTAATTACAAACTTATAACAGAAAATCGAAACCTATGACTTGCCTAAATATTTTGATTCTTTTCATTATAAAAATCTTTACTGTCAAATATTTAAAATGTATAAATAAATAATATAAAAAACGTGACTTAAAAAAATTATTATAAAGTTTTATTAAATTCTAAATAAATATCTGCTTATCATGTATCATCATGTATTGTACAAAACAAATATCTAAAACTTGTTTCAGTGTCCTTAATAAGTAAAATACTAATCTTCAGTACAAAAGTTAGAATTTATTTAAAATGAAACCACATCAGATATATGTACAACATCTAACTACTTAACATTAATTCAAGTACACCAAAAAACTATTCCCATATACGAGTATGGGCGAATACTTGCAAAGGAAAAAAAATTACGTACTGACAGCATAAATATACATTAATACGAATGACCCGAGTTTCAAGTCTCTGCTTAACTTGTTATTTCCATTTTCATGTAATTTTATTTTATAAGCCATAGAAAAAAGGTTTATCACCTTTCGTTAAGCTAAATGTTTATACATATGAAGCAAAAATTAGCGTCTCTAATAAAAAAAAATAGTCGAACTATCATGCAAAAGTTGAATAAATATTAAATTAAAAAAACATTAAGTGCATTATTAAATTAAAAAAGACACGCATGAGGCGTGTTATTTTTTATATTAACGCCCAAAAAATCATGTATGCTGGATGCATAAGTTGGTACAATGATGGCATCATATTTCGCACTTTGCATACAGTGGTTTATAAAATAATATCAATAATATTTTATTTGACCTTAATTTATTTTAAATGTATATCAAAAAGGTGTAGGCTTTAATTTTATTTAAATTTGCTGAAAAATGCACTGATTTTAAACTGCTAGAAAGTAACTGACAACTACGGAATTCAGTAATTTTCATTAGTAATTTTTGTAATAAGTGTAATAAAAGTGTTTGAAATTATGAATGAGGGGTATATTTATTTTTTTGTTTTTGAATAGTTGTTTTTGGTATTTTGAAATTTTTTGTTTTTGAATAGTAAATTAGTTACAATAATAAAACAACTGCAACAACAGTAACCCAAAAAATAACTCCCAAAAGTCTATTGCCTTCTTTAACAGGCAAGAAAAGAGGCGGTAATCATTTTTATCGCTTCTTAATTTTTGGTGGGTACCTCGTTGACATCTATTTTTTTCGTTTCTTTTTCCAAAATTTAATACACAAATTGCCTGCAATCTAAAGTAGAATGTTTGTGTGTCTGTTTGATCAATTCTGAGAGTAAATTATCATACAGAGACAATCTGACAATAAAATATAAACAATGATGCAACTTAATGGAAAATCACTGATGAAGCCTGTCCATAAAAAAAGACAGAAACTAGATCTAGTATGATTTGCAAATTAATAATGTGTCTATAACTTTGAAAAAATGTTTATCCTTCTTGTTAAACTCAAATCCTGCTGGCAGTCTGTCTCCGATATACACAAATTGCCTGCACATGTACGTAAAAACCATACGGCAGTGTGGCAACATTTGTGAAAAAGGTGACAAAGAGCAGATAAGAAGATAAACAAAAAAATCTAAAGTAGAATGTTTGTGTGTCTGTTTGATCACTTCTGAAAGTAAATTATCATATAGAGACAGTCTGACAATCAAATATGAACAATAATATAATTTAATGGAAAATCACTGATGATGTCCATAAAAAAGGGCAGAAACTAGATCTAGTCTGATTTGCAAATTAATAATGTGTCTATAACTTTGAAAAAAAATGTTTATTCTTCTTCTTAACCTCAAACCTACTTAATTAAAAATTTTAGATCTGATAAAAATAGATTTATTTTTTAATATATTATTTTCTTAAAGTTTAATATATTGTTTTCCTAAAGTTTTGTTTTTATATTATTGCCATCTATGAGTAGATTGTTTGTTCCTGGGTCACGATACATGAGTCATTCGGATTGTCTCCGACGAAATGTCAGAAATAAAAATTAAAAAAAGGAATTAAACCATAAAAAAAATTAAAATCAATTTTATTTTATAAACTTTCTTGCAGTGGGCATTACTGACGATCCACTTGACAAATGTGAACAAATATTTGTTCCTTTTGAGCCTGTTTTTGAGTCAGAAATGGGCAAAAAATTTAATATTAAGTAAAAACGCTAATTTAAAAAAAATTCAAAAATTCTGGGGGTCTAAATTATTGCTGGCGGCTTATCACGCCCCCCCCCCCCCCACACTGGCCAATCTACGCCTATCAACCCCATCATCAATTAATTTTTTTTTTAAAGGACAACTTTCAAAATAAGTGCTTCATATTTATATACGAGGGTGGATCAATAAGTCCGTGACTTTTTGAATAAACACAGTTTTTTTATTAAAATAAGTTTTATTTTTCAACATAGGCTTCTTTTAGCTCAATAGACTTATTGCAAAATTTCACCAATATTTTTATTCCTTCCAAAAAATAGGATTTATCGGGGTCCTCAAAATACTTAAGTATTTGTTTGAGCAATAATCTCATCATTGGAGTTAAATCTCTTTCCACCGGGCCATTTTTTAGGTTTGGAAATAGAAAATAGTCACTGGGGGATAAATCAGTATATCCGCGGCTAAATCCACTTATCTGCATTGCGTACGAACAACAAACATTTCTTTGAAGTAGTGACACGATTGCGTTTATGGTCAATTGTGAGCAAACGCGGCACCCATCTTGCGGACAGCTTTTTGAAACCGAACTGATCATCGAAATCAAAAACCATATGAAATGCCGATGACATCAAAAATATCACGGACTTTCACCTCTCTACTAGGAGAGTGAAAGTCCGTTCAGCGTCACTACACCATTTTCAGTTTTATTTCAAAAAATTCCAATTATATTTCAAAATTGTCTAAAAAAGTTTTAAAATTATCCAAAAATAATTTATAATTGTAATAAGAAATGTTTTAAAAAAAATAACAAGTTACCATTACCAAGTATGTAGTTACAAAACCACATATCCGGTAATGCTTTTCTAAACTGGGATATTAAATATTGTTAATGGCCCATAGTTTTTTATTACTAGGGCTCGGAAGTACATGCATTTATAATCGTGTTTTTTGTATTTAAAATATATATTTAAAATCGAAAAATATGCATTTGTAATTTTAAAAATATGTGACGCGCAAAATAGAAAGGGACCTAAGGGTAAAAAAAGGGTAAAAAAAGGGCATGGTATCGGTCTCATTCGATGCTCAGATGTTGTCCACATCAAAAAAAAATAAAAAAAAAATTGATTTTTTTACCCTTAGGTCCCTTTCTCTATGCGCTGTCACATATGAATTTATTACTGATTTTTTCAACGCTTTAATCAAATCAATTTTAGTATTGTTTATTTATCAATGTAGTAGAAAGTTAGTAAATGAATTGTTTTGAAAGTTTTTTTCTTCGTCATACAAAATTTTGAAAATATTTAGGTGTTAGTTTAAAAAAAAAATATAAAAGATACAAATTGAACGGAAACACAGTTTTTAGGAAAATATGGAAAACATTCATTTTTAGTATAATATGCACTAGGTTGCCCTCAAATTTGCTTAACACCACTAATTTTTCTTCACAAATTCTAACTAAATGCTAATATTTGGCGCTACCAAGAAACAAGGAGTAGGTTTTTAGAATTTTGTTGTACTTGGCAACCTATGTTTTCGAAATTTATGAAGTATCCTGTCGGAGTTCTGTTAGCACCGTACGAAAATTATAATTTTTAAATAAATAGGACTGTTTTTAAACTATATAACAATTTTGAATTTTTTGTTTTCAAAATATTAAAATTTTACCCCTTAATTCATAAACGCTTTATAAAGTTATAGAAGGTTTATGGAACAAATTTTATATTAGTTTTGTAAACCTCCATTAATTTTATAAGGCATTTATGAATTAACACTTTAATTTTAAACACATGTGTAAAATATTACTGTTTACTTGCAATCTAAACAAAGTAAACTCAGTAAACCACTGTTTCCTATTGAAAAAGTTGTATGACAACCACTTAAACTGTACTTCTTAAAATTTCTGCTGTTATGGAATTGGAAAAATTTTTATTCTTTTCTTTTACTTTTTTTGTTTTTTGTTTTTTTTTTTTTTGTTGGCATTAAAATTTGTTTATATCTGCTTATCATATAACATAGAAACATTTTTATAAAGATTCGAATAAACATTAATCACATAAACAGTATGTATGACATTCTTTTAATACTTGCTGTTAACTAAATGTCTCTAGCAACACAGCAGACAATATGCAACTGTGAAGCACACACTATAAACACAAATATCTCCACCGATTGCCCCAATATTATTGAAATTTGCGCAGCAATAAGAGCACTAAAGAACAACAAATCGCCTGGTGTAGACAATATATCCCCAGAGTTGTTGAAAATTGACGCAACAACGAGTGCCCATTTACTCACGCCTATTATTAACCAGTTCTGGTATACGGAGCTCCTCCCAGAGGAGCTTTCTGAAGGTGTTATTGTAAATTTACCAAAAAAAGGGGACCTAACAGCTCGTAAAAATTGGAGAGGCATTACGCTTTTGAGTATGATCAACAAGGTGATCGCACATATATTAAATAAAAGACTGTCAAGCTCTCTTCTTCCTAAGCTTAGAAAGGAACAAGCCGGTTTCCGTGCTCATAAATCCTGCGTCGATCATATTAACAGCTTAAGAGTGATCATAGAGCAATCTGTAGAATGGAGATCACCTTTGTACCTAACGTTTATAGACTTCGAGAAGGCTTTTGACACCCTAAATCACGCAGCCATATGGGACGCGTTGGAATGTAAAGGTATACCTACCAAGCTAATAAGACTTATTAAAGGTCTATATGAAAACGCTACCTGTCGAATTCTTCACGAAGGACAACTAAGCAATAAAATAAACATTAACTCCGGTGTACGTCAAGGGTGTGTATTATCACCATTGCTTTTTAACTGTGTGCTTGACGTAGTAATGAATAAGGCAACATCCCATAGAAGAGGAATTACTTGGGGTCTCCAAGGCAAACTGGAGGACCTTGACTATGCTGATGACATTTGTCTACTTACCCACACCTTTTCAGACATGCAATCTAAGTTATCACTAGTCCAGGAAACTGCATCACATGTTGGCTTAAGAATAAATATCGGCAAAACAAAAATAATGCGAGTAAATGTAAATAACGAGCAAACATTAACCGTTCAGAATCAATCGCTTGATGAAGTAGAATCATTCTGTTACCTGGGAAGCATATTGGACAAAAGTGGCGGATCCAAAGCCGATATATCTAACCGTATAAACAAAGCCCGGCAAGCTTTCGGCCAACTCAAGTCAGTGTGGAACTCTTCACATATATCAAGAAGGACGAAGCTAAGGATATTTAACTCCAATGTAAAATCCACACTGTTGTATGGATGCGAGACGTGGAATGCAGCACCTCGCGACTTACATTCCATACAAGTTTTTGTGAATAAATGCTTAAGGAAGATTCTACACATATTCTGGCCTAGAACAATTTCAAATTGCCTACTCTGGTCAGAAACTGGTCAACAACCTATCCAAATTGAAATCCGCAAACGCAAATGGAATTGGATTGGACATACATTACGTAAACAACCCAATGATATTGCTAAACAAGCTATAGACTGGAACCCGCAAGGCAGTCGACGTATAGGAAGACCAGCACACACCTGGAAACGGCAAATTGAAACCGAAATATCCAACTTACACCTTCGTTGGAATGAAATCAAACACCGTGCATCAGATCGAACGTATTGGGAAAATCTTGTTGCGGCCCTATGCTCCTTGCAGGAGTAAAAGGAACAAATATATATATTAACTAAATGACGTTCATCAACCACAATTTTAAATGTTATTAATTGTTATTTTAATTTAAAATATAATTTATTAAAAATAAATTAAATAAATTAATACAGATTGTTAAACTATAAAGCTGTAAAGAAATTAAAAAGGAGGTTATCAAAACAAAATTTTAAAGCTTTATTATAAAGGTTATAAAACAAAATTTATAATAAACAAAAAAATTTTCAATAATATCTTTAAAACAAACATCCCTTCTAAAAATGTTATTTAATATGTTATAATGAGTGTTGGCTTATTACTGATATTATGTAATTTTACTTTTTTTCACTTAACATTATGTCTTTTTTTACCATGATTAGAAATCAATTATTTTAAATTAGTTTCTCATAACAAATTCTCTTAAGTATAACAACAATAAAAGTGTGCCCATTAGGCTGTTATTATTTATTATGTTGTATTACTCGTATATGTATCTCAAATCAGTGAAAGTTTCAATATTTGGCTAGTTTGATTTCTGCTCGAGAGCTAATAACAATGATGAAATATTAAGTAATTAAATTTCTAACGCTTTTAGGGTTGACCAACCATTATAAACCATAAATCGTATTAACTATGTTTTGGGCTAGTTAATAATGTTATTAAAATATTTTAATAAAAACAAAAACAGTTTTCAGATATGTTAACCCTCTAATGCTTGAATTTTTGTTTGCAATAAACTTTAAGGCAGGTGGTTGATATGAAAAATAAACAACACATTTTGAACAATACATTCTCTCGTAAAATTCGGTGTCCAAAAGGATCTAGGAAACTAATAATGATATACTTCTCTTAGTATATTTTGGGTTAGTTAATAATGTTATTAAAATCTATCCTCTAAATTCATAAGGCATGTGGTTGATATGAAAAATAAACAACACAAAAAAATAAGTTAGTAGAAAAATACCGTTACCGAAATACCCAAAATACCGTTACCGAAATTACCCAAAATACCGTTATCCTTAAAATACCGTTACCGAAATAACTGAAATACCGTTATCCTTAAAATACCGATACCGAAATAAATGAAATATCAATACTCTTAAAATATCGTTACCGAAACAAATGAAATATTGTTATCCCTAAAATACCGTTACCGTTATTTTTAATTTTCAGCTTTTGGTAATTTCACGTGGTTTTTGATTATTTTTTTGCACATTAAGACTACCGTTACCCTTAATATACCGTTACCGATATAAAGGAAATACCGCTAACCTTAAAATACCGTTACCGAATTAACCCAAATATCGTTATCTTTAAAATACCGTTACCGAAATAACTCAAATGCCGTTATCCCTAAAATACCGATACCGAAATAAATGAAATAGCGTTACCCTTAAAATACCGTTACCGAAATAACCTAAAATATGGTTACCCATAGATAACCGGATTCGTTTCGGTTACCATCCATGATATCAAGTAAACAAGTAAAGGGTTCTTCAACAGGGACGCTACAAAAGTAGAAAGACAGGGACAGCAAACGACGCCATATTTCTTGCCGCTCTTTTGACATTTCCCTTCAGTAAGGTTTGCCATTTCATGATGGAAAGATATACGAGCCAACAACGAGTCGAAATTATTAAAATTTACTACCGACATTCGGAGTCAGTGGCCTCAACGTTAAGAGCGCTACGTCCAATTTATGGTCGTCATAATGAATGGCTTCGTCAATAAACAAAATATGCGTTATTGGTCAGACAGCAATCCACACGTACTCCATGAGTCATATTTGCATCCCGAAAAAATTACGGTTTGGTGCGGTTTATGGGCCGGCGGCTTCATTGGGCCGTACTTTTTCCGTGATGATCAAGATCGGCACGTTACTGTGAATGGGAATCGCTACCGTTCAATGATAACCGAATATTTTTGGCCCCAATTGGATGATATGGACATGGAGGACATGTGGTTCCAACAGGACGGCGCCACAAGCCACACAGCGAATGTCACAATCAATTTATTGCAAACCAAGTTTGGAGAACGTGTTATCTCACGAAATGGTCCAGTCGATTAGCCGCCTCGGTCGTGCGATTTGACGCCGTTTGACTATTTCCTGTGGGGCTACGTCAAATCTATGGCCTATGCCAACAAGCCAGCGACGATTGATGAACTTCGTACGAATATCGGCCGATTTATGCTTGAAAACCGTCGAAAATTGGGTTCAGCGTCTGGACTTCTGCAAGCGTGCCCGTGGTGGCCATGCAAAAGAGATCGATTTCCAAAAATAATGGCATCGAAAGTAATTTCACAGGAATAAAGAATTTCATTGATCTCCAAAACCGTTTTTGTTTTATTTAAAAAAACTTTTGAAGCACTCTTATTGAAGAACCCTTTATTTTTAACATATTTTTTGTCACTAAACTATTTTTTACTAATTTATTTTGCTATCAAATTGTGCTGATAAACACATTTGTAGTACGGACAACAACCAGATGCACAAGATGTAGTTGTCGCAGATTGTCTAGATGTAGTGTGGACAAAGAAAATTATACTAAAAACACAACTCTTCTGAGACATATGAAAAATACAACCGCAAAAGATTTTTGTATTTGTCTTTCATATATAAAACAAAAGGACGCCAAAAGATGCGTATATATAAAAATAAAACACAATAAGATGAAATGTGATTTAAATTATAAACAAAATAAAATATTTAAATTTAATGAATATAAAGATAAAATGTTAATATATAAAAAAAATATTTATAAAAAGGGATTATGTGGAGTACAAGAACAGACTTTTTTCAATCGTGTGGGTAATTTCTTGTGTTGCCTTTCGCTTTTTAAAAAAACGGTTTTTGAATGAAATTTATGTTTATGTGAAAGTTTTAATAATATAAAAGCAATAGTTTAATTCCTTCCTTGTTATTTGGAATTGTCTACTAATATGGAAGTCTGAACATTTTCACATTTTATGAAGTTTCCTAAATAATGTTCAAAGGAACCACTAAAACACACTTTTTAGACTTAAATTTTTAGCAAATAAATTAATTAATTGTCTACAAATTTGTTGAGTTTTTTTCAGTATACTTATATTCAACAAAAAGTTTTATTGATTTTAGTAAGGATTTTTTTCATTTGGAATCAGCTAACAAGGAAGGACTGCCAACGCGGACCGGTAGATCTTAATGAGCTTCGGATATGTTGTAGAGGAGAAAACTTTAGAGGACACCTTTTTTAGCTATCCAATCTCATATTTAAGGGTTAAAAAAGGGGTCAAAAATGGCCCAATTTTTCGTTTTTTCGGTTTATTTCATAGTTGTTCCAAAGTAAATATAGGAAATTTTGGTGTCACACAAAAAGTATGTGAGTGGCCTACACTCTAATTAAATTCTGTTGAAATTTACCCAACTTATAGTAGGAAACATATAAATTGGGTAAATTTACTCTTTGTGTGTAATTAAAAAAAAATACGCACATTATGTTTAAGTTGGTGAACAAATACTGAGTAATTTTAAAGTGTGTAAAAATTAAAAGAATTTTTGAAATTGGTGTGTTAATTTACTAAATTTGTTAGTAAAAAAGGATATTTTATGTGTAAAAATACTCATAAAATGAGTAAAAATCCACGAAAATTCGTACATTTACCACAGCTGTGTTTGAAGTTAAACCACCCAAAAACATTTTTTTTTAATAAAACAAATTAATTTTTAGCACTTACTTTATTTATAATGAGTTGTATACTAAAGTAAATTAAATTAATAATAAATTAATTTCAAATAAAAATAATGAAATTAATTGAAAAATCTAAGAAACATTAAATAAATGAAATTTATATAAAATGTTAATATCTGTATCAATGGTGTAATAAAAGTTTGTTATAACGATTGAACTAATAGCAATTTTAAAAATAGATTTACACAACTTCATTCTTAGGTGTATATTTCCAGATAAAAATTTGTTTGTTTTCTGTTCGAAAAAAAATAATCGCTTTTATCTTTTTTTGTAATTTAACATCATTTTTTTACATGTTAGTACATAATTTACCAACTTTGTGTGTAAAAACTTGATTAATGAAAAGGATATTAATTTTAAGCATAATCCCAGCAAACATATCAATACGAAGACGATTTCGCAATTGTATTGTTTGAATGAAAAATCGTCGTCGTATTGCGGAAGATACCCACCGCATTTGGTAGAAGATAAAAATACGTTATATATATATTTATATTTTTTAGCTCTTTTATTTTATAAGAAATAAACCTATAAGAGAATTATATTCTTCTTGCACTTTTTTAAATTTTTTTAATAAGGCGATTCCATCCATTTATCTTCAGGATGTTTGAATTTTTTTGCTGTTGCAGCACGTGATTTCCTGAAAAAAACAAGAAAAATTATTTTATTTCCTACATATAATATCGATGAAATTCAATTTCACCTTACCACATAATATTTGCAATTTAATTTGCAAAATTTTTCATATATCAAGCTATATTTAAATTATTTCGGAATCTTGTAGTTCTGCAATAATAAATATAATTAAAAATTTCAAACAAAAATGTAGTTTTGACATTTTTTTTTTCAATATCGCCGATATATCTTCCAGCAGATAAAATGAAGATATGTTCATAATACTACTCTGATTATCTTATAAATGATAAATGGGTGATATTACCTTAATAACTTCTGGATGATATTTCTTCCAAATGCTTATTGGGAATGTGTTTATTTATAAACACATATTGTCGGAAAATACTTTGTGTGTGTATTATTGTATATGGAAGTGTGTATAAAAAAAAATTTACGCATTTTTTGTTTATATTTACCGAATTTTCGTAAAATTAAATAAAATTTTAGCCATTTTACAACACAAAACAACAATATTTTATGTGGTTTTATTATTAATCCTTATAATATTTAAGTGAGGGGGTGTTACGGCTTTTTTCGATATTCGCCCTACTTCGGGTTTGAGACGAATTTTCCCTAAGGTCTACATTTTTAAAAATTTGGAACCTCTGACTACTTAACATAAGCAATATGGGTATCAAACTTTTTCTTTTTGAGAGTATTTTCCGGTTATGTAAAAATAATTTTAAATTTCATAAATATCAGACATATCGCCATACAAAGAAGTATGAAAAAAGAGTTTTTCCCAAATTAAATTTTTTTTTCCAAAGAAGAATACATGGCATTAACATCTGAAAATGATTTTGGGCCACCGCGGCTGTTCGTGACGAACCGCATTCTGGACGTCCAATTTTGGGGCACTTTTACGAGCATTGCTGGCCTTATGTCACGAATAACACGAACAATGTTGGCCGCCAAGGCGCCAATTGTTGCTGGTTTCGGTTACATCAATATTGGCTACATCAATATTGGCACACGGACCAAATGAGACTATAAGCTCAATATTTACACGAACAAAAACCAAAATAGAAAAAACTGAACAAAGCAACGTCGTGTATGAAGTTAAGTGTGTGGGAAAGGGAAACGAGACGTGCGGCAAAGTTTGTGTGGGGGCAACGGAGGGAAATTTGGGCACAGGGGTGGATGGACATGGTACGGATATTGGGGAAAGTAAACAAACCACAGCTTTAGCGCAACACTGTGTTGAAACTGGGCACACTGCGGACTTGGAAAATGTGGGAATATTAGATTAAGCGAGACGAGCGAATAAGAGATTTACTTTAGAGAGCTTAGGAATCCAGCAAAAAATGAATTTAGCTGTTAACCGTAAAGAAGATAGGGATTAAACCCATGCAAGTTACACCATGGCAATAGTTTAATTTAGTTAATTTCCGACTGTGATACTAGGCGTTGTAAGAAAGTTAATCTGTGATATTTTTAATTATTTCATTTTACATTTGTTTTTATTTAAATTGTTTGTTTTTTTGTCGTGCGTTTTGTCGTAAAAATATCAAATATATTTATTATTAAAAACTAAATGTAACAATTGACAAGAAGATTATATTGTAAGTTTGATTGTTCTTATAATGGTTATTTAATTTTGTCGCTGTTAACTATATTTATGTTGTATCGTTGCCAGATTTGATAAACTGAATCCCTGATGAAGGTGGAAAAAATTGCCACCGAAACGTTGGATCAAGAATGAAATAAATAATCTTTTATTTATATTTTTTTAAAATGACCTTAATAGCCCGTTAGAAGAAATTTCTGAAAACAAACATTGATTATATTGAAAAAAGGTCGATTAGGATTTTAATATCAAAAAATTATAATATTTTGTGTTTTTTTGCGAAATCATAAAAACTCGAATATTTCGAAAATGGTTAACAATTTAGCAGATTTTATTTCATATTCCTAAAGTATATAAAATTATGATTTAAAATTTATGGAGAAATCTTGAAGGACATAATCTTAAGTGATAAGAAAATTGATTTAAAACTTTTTTTATTTATATGCAAATCTCCATACAAAAGGTGAGAAAACCTGCAATTTTTAAGGACCTCTAAATGTGATCCAATTTTTCTAAAGTGTGGTATAGATGTTGCCGTAGTCTTTTCACCACGATCCCGCCTTGAGGACCAAAAATCACACCACGTCCTGTTTCCCCATAGGATTTTGAAGACCCTAATGTATATTATTGCAGATAAAATTGCTTACAAAATAATTTTACACATTTTGTATTTATATTTACTCACTATGTGTTATATTAAAATTTTAGTCATTTTAAAGTAGTAAACTTACAAGCATTTTTTAGAGTGCACGCGACGTAGTTTATTCGATTTTAACATCTAACCATTCCTATTAAAAACCCCTTTCCTTATATTTGCTATCGATATTATTCAACTCCTTCAATTAAAAATTGTAAATTTAAAAAATTTAGTCTAAAATTTCAGCAGTGCTTAAATGCGTTCCCTAGAATGCAAATATAAATATATATAGATACACTTTTATTACCGTTATTCCACTAGAAATATACTAAATCCATTATCTAATTGGAGAAATACATAAAATAAACACCTTAGTGTTTCTTAAAACAAAAGACTTAAGACGCATACTTCAGGTTTTGTACACACATTCATCAGATTTAAGGCACAAACACAAATATCCCAGCAAAATCTTTCATTACCAAATAAGTGGTTATATAATAGAAATTCATAGCTCCGCACAACTTATTTTTTGGCGTCTAAACTCATTATTTTTGTTTGGCGTGGTCGTTTTTATAAGCAGTCACGCTTACCCGCTCGCTTACGAAAAAATGAGAAATAAGTAGTTATAAGATTTTGAATAATAAGTGGTTACACACATGCTTACAAAAAGTTGAATTATAAGTGGTTATCCGATTGCTTACGTGATTCTTAAAAATAAGGAGTTAAGCAAATACTATTAGCTTAAGGAAATACATTCAGAAAAATTTAAGTTTTCTCTAGTGTGTAATTTTAGGACTCGTCATAAAAATTTAAACATAAAACATATTTACATATAATAAATACAAATGTATAAAATTTAACTGAGTAAAAAGTACTTATTTAAACTATTACGAATAAGTCATTATTTTATATTTAGAAACAATGAATACAATAGGCCGTTATTAGGAAGTCATTATTTTATATTATAAAATAATGCAAAAGGTAATGATATATCATTTTTGGTAATGCAGATAGTAATGAGGTGTCATTACCAATATTTTGCTGGGATTTTACTTTATTTTTATAAATACTTACCCCTAAATTCATAAACGCTTTTTAAAATTATAGGAGGTTTATTGAACAAATTTTGTATGAAAATGACGTTTTGTAAACCTGCTATAACGTTACAAATCATTTATGAATTGAGGGGTTAAGTTATAACAAAAGCGACGAAGACAATTGACTTTCCTTTGGTTGAAGAAATATTTAGTACTCAAATGATGCGTATTGAATAACATATTATGGGCGAAGTACGAAAAACAATTACGAAGGGTTCTTTTACGACCTAACGACAATTTAATGCTGCCGATAGGACTGTACTTATATTGCCCTAAAAAAGTTATTGAAATTTATTCGCAAAATTGTTATCAAAAGTTGTATAAAGCCTAGCATGTTATGAGGAAAATAAACAATTTTCATGGGACATCTTTAGTTCACCATTGCACAGTGGTGTAAAATATCATTCAATTTCTGACAAAATTTTATGTAAATATAAAGAAAAACTAACTTTGAAATATCTTATTCCGCTAATTTATAAAAAAGGTCTAAATTGGAAACTTTGAATTTTAACCAAAAAATCGTTAATTTTTCAAAAAAAAAAAAAAAAAATGCCTTCATTATTTTTAAATTTGTAAAAAATTTTGTTGCAAGTGTTAATTTTGTGTTTTTACATAGTGAAAGGCCATCGTTTAAGGATGTGTTGAACGCTAATTTCTTTTTTTTTCATTTTGGACATGTACCCTACATTTGGCAGTGATCGAAACTTAAAAATTGTTTTGAAAATTGATGAATTTCGACCACAAAAATAAAATTTCCAACAAAATTGTTTGCAAATCTAAGAATAATGATGGAAATTTTTTTTTTAGGAAAATGAACGTTTTTTGGGTAAAATAAATAAATAAAAATTCAAAGTTTTCAATTTAGACCTTTTTTGCGACTTAAGAAATTTCAAAGGTTATTTCTTTAAATTTACTTAAAATTTTGTCACAAATTGAATGCTGTGCTTCAAACTGAAATCGAACGCGTATTAAAAAGTTATAAGCAAAAAACAAAAGACAGTCGAGGCAAAAAATTAAAAAATTTTTTTTCGGAGCGAAATATCTCTTAAACTATAAGAGATACAAAAACATTTATGTCAGCTTTTTTCTGTCTCTTCCAGCGGTTTCCAAAACGGTCAGTATTTAAGAAAGTTACAAGACTCACAAAGTTTTTCACACCCGAGTTAGTTAACTTTCGCCCCCTGTAGATCCGACCCTGGTTCAGCTATAGACTTAGTGAGATACGATTTTGAAAATATGATTCCTCCTCTACAATCAGTTCAATTTTCAAGCAAATACATTCAGTACTTTAGAAGTCCCATACTTATTACCACTTTTCTTTTATTTTACACCACCGTGCATTGTAATTTTAGGAACCAATATTTTTAATTGTTTGACCAAATCTGCCTTAAAAAGAATAATTCTAGTCCAAACTTGCTTTTTTAACTCGAAGGTATAAAATATTTGGACACTTCTAAGATATTTGGCCTTAGATTTTTGTAAGGAAGTCCCGATTACTTCAACATCGTGATGTTACATGCATCGCAATGCATCGGTATTGGTATGGTGATTAAACATGGCACGACATTTTCCGAGAAAAATCCAGATTGGCGATCGTAAATATTTTGCGTTTTTTGGGAGGGTCTTTACAAACTTTATGGGCAGGTCAGGTACCCAAACGTTGGTCTATTATTTAGACCTCCAGTTTCACTTACTGAATTGGTGCGATTCACTTGACAATTTTATATTTAGGTCCCGGTAAAGAAATTTGCTTAATTTGCTTCAGTTTACATCTAGTAAACTAAGTAAGTAAGGATTATTCGACCAAAAAGCAATTTCTATTGAAAATGATTAAATTCGGTTTGTCTTTATTACTTATGTCCCAAATTTGGTCCAATTATTTTTAAAATTTAAAATTGCAACTCAGGTGAATCTGAGTCAATATACCCTATACCATAGAGTGAAAAAACGTTTAAATTTTGTAGTTCATGCACTCAAAAAAGATTGGCAGTTTCATGACAATTGTTTGTTTAGTAATCAGTAGTTGTTGTTTTTAACTGTTATTACAATTGTTTTTCTATGAAAGTTACAATACACCTATTTTGACAGTTATTTAAAAAAGAAATAGGGAAAAGTACTGCATTTCGTAACAGTTTTTTGAAGCAGTTATTTTTTATATTATAATAAACAACTGTCAAAACAGTATTTTTGCAGAAAAACAGTTATTTAAAAAAAAAAAAAATTTCGCTGAGTTTTTGAAAATTTTTTATTAATTTATATTTGTTATTATCACTCAATAATTGGAGAATCATTTGGTCTCTTTTCTTGAAATTTTACGTACCATGAACTAAGGACATATTTTTCCAATCGAATGGAAAAAATATTTTTTTAATACTATAAAAAAACAGTAGTTTTTACCATTTTTGTCAATTGTTCTAAAATTTTTGTAGTAAAAATTTGCCAGTTAGTTTTACGACATTTATTTTTAATGGTTTTGTTGGTTATTTTTTAATAGTTAAAAATAACAAAATTTTTAGTAAGTTTAATAGTAAATGCCTATGTAGCGTTTTTAACTGCATATACCTTTGTTTTAACTGACATTTTCAGTAGATTTTAACGACTAACTTTTTTGAGTGTACTGGGTTGAAAATCAAACAGTGCATTCGAAATGAATTAATGACATTAATGTGTTATTTTACAAAAATTTTGACAAAAGATTGATATAATTTTCCTCAAACTGGTTAAACTTTTCTTATACACTGCAGGGCAGAAGTGAAAAACTACATTACCTTGTTGGTATTCAATTTTAAACATTATTGAAGCCTATACATCTGTATAATGCCATAACTGTAAAAAAAAAAAAAACAAAAAACTCATAACTGCCTACTAACTTTAATTTAACGACTATTCAGCGGTTTTTGCTGCTTCAATGAATAAAATGAGAAAAAAGCTAACCTTTTTCAGAGAGACAAACGCATTATTTGATTTGGTTTTTGCTTATTTTACACCATTTGAAATTTTTTTTTATAAAAACTCTTCAATGACGCTGTCAGGTTATAAGGAATTTATACTTCCCCGCGATGTCGTTTAAAATCGAGTTAAATTTAGTTTCAAGTTATCCTATTTATTTATATTATTATTATTATTTTGATTTTTTCCATCTCAGCATAGGTCCGCACATGCTGGAGATTACTTATCCCGGGTAACGTTACCAAGCGATTAAGCTCAGATGGGGTGTAGTCCAGGTTCTACACCCTGTAGTTTTCCAATGGTTATCTCCTTTCTTTTCTTTATCCTATGACTTCCCTGACGATTGATGATGTTCTGATTAAAACGGCTTTCTGCATTTTCGATAAAATATTCGGTTTTAGTCCAAGATAGGAAATTGCATCTGTTGTTATCTTAGGTATTGTTCCCGTTGACGATATTATTATTGGAACGATGGTTACAGCCTCCAGATTTTGTGTTCTTTTCAAGAATGGTGATAGTGTTTGGTATTTTCGCATCTTCGTGTTTCTTGTGTCAGCTATATTGCTATCGAGCGGGTTGGCAAAGTCTATAATGACAGCAGTCTTATCAAGTCTATTCATGACTATCATATCAGGTCTGTTTGGTATTGGCGTTCCGTTCACAGTTGTACTTGTGAGTATGGATCGGTCCCAATAGATCGTGGTCTGACCATTTTCCAGGACGGCTTGGGGTTGATATTTATAGTACGGGGGGGGGGGGGGGGGGGTTCACTCATAAAGCTGTAACGGTTGGCGATCTCCATATGCAATATTCTACCCAGGGATGATAAAGTTAGTACTATAGTACTTTTTATGGTACTATTAAAACCTCAAAAGTACTATGGTACTCCTATGACTCATTTAGTACTATTTACAAATTTTCGTATTTTGTATTTTTTTTTAATTTTCCTACCAAATATTGTGTTTAAAATGAAGAAATTAACTATCGGAGTTTAAAATAAAAAAGTGTTGAAAACCCCAAGTAAAAGATTTAAAAATTGATAGAAACGTAATTCTGTGAAGCAAATTATTAAAATATCTACCTACACAAAAATACTAAAAATAAGGTGAATATAAATTTTTGTAAATTTCGTATTTTTTATTTAACAAATCCTTAATAATCGCAATTTTAAATTGTTGTGATAACCAAGAAGTTGCGCTCATCTAGGGATATGTTAATTGAGGGGGTACTTAGTTTAATAGTTGAATAAATCAAATGAGCTAAATTGATTAAATCCCTATAAAATAATTTTCGCTTTCAAACGAAATTGAATACGACTTTCAATTTGATTCAAATAAAAATCTGAATCAAACGTCTGCACAAAGTTATTATATTCCATACCACATAATTCATGGTATAATTCTATAGCAACAAGTTCAAACATCGATTTCTCCGATAGTGGAAGGGATCGTAATTCCGGTCTTATGCTATCTACTAAGTCTGATATTCTAGTTTCCTAATTGTAAATATCGGCTCGACAGTTTGCAAGATAAAGCCAAAATGATGATCTTAATTTTTTTTTGGGGGGGGGGGGCGGGTTTAACTTTACACGCTGGTTTTCTATCCGGGTACTAGTCTAACAGTTAAGTCTAGCTAGCGAATAAATAGCAAAGAATAAAAAACACGGGAAAAAGATAAAATATTTGTAATATTTTAAACTCTTCCGAGTACGCAAATCTACTAGGTCAAAACATGGACCGATTTTAACCATTTTCAATAGCATTAGTAATCGATGCAGTATAAACTTATTTAACGAAATTTCATCAAATTATCTTTTAAAATGCGACCTATAGTTTGATTATAAAGATCGTTCATTTTATATGGACAGAAGAGCCGACATCATAAGAACCAGATCAATACACCCATAGAGTGGTGTAGAATACAAAAAATATTTGTTGGTACTATCGATGTCGAAAAAGTACTATTTTTTAAGCAGGTTGGTACTATTTTGAAAATCTCATTTATCATCCCTGATTCTACCCATTAGATTAATTCTCTCTTTATAGAGGGTGGCAGCTATAGTTGTGTTATTATTATTATTATTATTATTATTATTATTATTATTATTATTATTATTATTATTATTATTATTATTATTGTTATTATAATTTTATCAGCAACTTTAACTTTAAAAAAGGAGTTTTTCGATTTCATAATGAAGGAATTCACATTGTAAGTGCTAGAGTGCTGTCATTAGAATTTTACAATGAACGAAATCACATTTTAAGTACTAGGTGCTATCATTGTAAAATATCATGATATTTTAAGTTTAAGCCATAGAAAGTTGTCAAAATAAATGCTAATTTCTTACTTATAATAGTACGAAGTGTGATTTCTATCAATAATTTTTATATATGTTGTTTTAACTGTTTTTACCACATTTCTCAGTCGATTTTTAACAGTTCAAAATAACTACATATGACAGTTGATTTAAATCCAAATGTAGTGTAGACTTTTTCAACTACAAATGCAGTTATTTTAGCTGTAATTTGCAGTTGATTCTACCTACATAATTTCCTGAGTGTTGAAGTAATAGCATACTCAAAAAAGTTTGTTGGCAGAATTTACTGAAAATGAAAGTTAAAACAAAGGTATATGCAGTTAAAAAGGAGACAAAGGTTTTTGCCTTTGAAGTAACTAAAAATTTTGTTATTTTTAACTGTTGAAATCTAACTAACAAATGCATTAAAAATAACTAACAATGTCGTAAAATTAGCCGACAAATTTTTACTACAAAAATTTTTACACAACTGACAAAATGGTTAAAAATTACTCTTTTTTACAGTTATTTCTTTTGATACGTCAGTGTGGCAACATTTGCGAAAAAGGTGGCTCCTCCTTGTCAGATAAGAAGATAAACAAAAAATCTAAAAACGAATGTTTTTGTGTCTGTTTGGGAGTAAAAACAATAAAAGAAAGCTGAATAGGAGAGAAAACTATGACTTAGCCACACTATAAGCAAGGCCTCACGTGGTTTAGATGGCTAAGCTGTCGAGCTCTAGTATAGTTACGTTTGTAATGCAGGAGTGCATGGGTACGATTCCTACAGCCGACAGGTTTTTGAAAAAATTATCATATAGAGACAATCTGACAATAAAATATAAACAATAATACAATTTAATGGAAAATCACTGATGAAGCCTGTCCATAAAAAGAGGCAGAAACTAGATCTAGTCTGATTTGCAAATTAATAATGTGTTTATTACTTTTGAAAAAAATGTTTATCCTTCTTCTTAACCTCAAACCTACTAAACTAAAATTAATAAAAATGCATATTAATATCAATATTAATTATATGACGCGTTTGAAAAAGCAACACTTTACCTACTAAGAATTTTTAAAATTCAAAGAAATTCACCGCAACTTTTTTTTTTTTAAATAACTAACAAAAACAACAGTTTACTATAAAAATACTGTTTTGTAAGTTGTTTATTATGATATTAAAAAGAACTGATTTAAACAACTGTTACGAAATTACACTACTCTTCGATAGTTGTTTTCTTAAATAACATAACCAGGGCAGCGACTTTCATGCACTTAAAAATTGAAAATATGCGCTTAAAATATGCAATAGAAAATGCAAAATATGCACTTAAATGGAAATATGCACTAAAAATCCCAAAAATATGCACTTATAGTCCAAAAATAAACGCTTCAAGCCAAAAACTTCAATCTGAATTTATGGATTTTTAAAAATCATATTTATTACTCAGGAGCGTTTGGTTAAATATTAAATCGAACATAAATGTCTAAGTAGATGACAACTTGATGTTTTAGTTCTAGTTAAGTGCTGCGTTTTTTAAAAAATATAAATAAAATATGCAATTTAATGACAAATATGCACTAAAAATCATAAAATATGCAAAAAATATGCACTTAAAAGCAAAATATGCAAAAATATGCATTTATAATAAAATATGCAACAACAAATCGATGCCATTTTGCTGTAAATTCTTTAATTCGGAAAAGTATTTGGTTAAAATCATTTTTGGATTAATGACTACAAACTTGCATTTCCATGAAAGTCGCTGCCTGGTCATAACAGTTATTTTGAATCTTTCCTTAGAAAAATGAGTGTATATACTAGGGCAAGGAATTCCATGCAAATGCATTTTTTTTCTCGATAGTCCAAAATTAATATGGACTACCCGTGTAAAAAAGATCAGATCTGGCCAGATCTCAGCACATCTTACCAGATCTAATTAGATCTCAAAATTGGGGACAAATTTGAGATCTAGTTAGATCTGATCAGATCTAGGCACATCTGGCCAGATCTTCGTAGATCTTACCAGATCTAATCAGATCTCAAAATTGGGGACAAATTTGAGATCTAATTAGATCTGATCAGATCTAGGCATATCTTGCGCATTTGTCCAGATCACTTTAGATTTGAACAAATTTGGCACTAGATCTTATCAGATCTTGCCATAAGGTATTATCACATATGCCATATCTGATCATATTTGATGTGATCTGGTACAGGATCTAATTAGATTGAATCATATCTATTGAGAACCAAAAAGATCTAGTCAGATCTAAACTTTTTTACACGGGTAAATATTTATCCAAATCATTAAATTTAGAACAAAATGGCATCGATTTGTAGTTGCACATTTTTGCATATTTTGTCAAAAATGCATGTTTTTGCATATTTTGACTTTAAGTGCATATTTGGTGCCTTTTAATGCATATTTGTGCATATTTTTAATTTTTAGGAGCATTTTTTATTGTGTCAAAAAATATAAAAAATTAATATGTTTTCATATTTTGATTCAATCAAAATAACTTAAATATATTTTTTAGTTTTAAAGCGCATTAGTTTTGCAAAAATAATAGTTTTTAGTGCATATTTCTTATATTTTTAATGCATATTTCTCTTTTTAGCCGCATATTTTAAGCGCATATTTTCCATTTTTAAGTGCATGAAATTCCTTGCCCTACTGTTTAAAACAACAACTACTGAGTTCTACACCAACAACTGTCATATAGTAACTGTGAGACTTTTTTGACTGCACTCAAACGATGCATATTAATAAGCTGATTACTGGAAAAATAAGCTTGTGTGGAAAAAATTTCGAATCCAAAATCTTTAAAACAAATACACAAGTTTTATTTTTCTTTGTAAATGGTGTAACTTTAAAAGCACTTGGTCTTGTGATATGAAGCTTATAATCTTAGAAAGAAAATAATAGAAAAAAAGTGAAATGATTTTTTTCTTTCAACCTGTATATTTTATAGTATAAAGCTGATGCTGATGACGACTGAGTTTGTTATACTTTTGTAACGCTTTTCTTTTATTATAATTTTGTTGTTGTTTAACAGCTTTGTTAGTGTTGCACCAGCCAGTCAACAACAGTTGCTGTTGTCATAATAACCAGCTGCTGATGGTGATATTTGATTTTTTGTGATATTAGAGCAAGTGCTGTTTTTTTCTATTACGCTCACATATAATTATGTTACAATTTATTAATAATAATATATAATGCACAATGCAATTTCAATAAGATTTGATGCAATCCATTTATTTTAGTTGCATGACAATATTTTTTCCACTTTATTTGTTTTGCAAAAAAAAAACTTCAATTCTAATTATTTACTCTTGTCTGTGTTGAATTTGACGTAATTATAACGAGTAAAAAGGTTAAAGTCGGGCATGCCGACTATATAATACCCTACACCAGTCTGACTTAAAGCCAACTAATGTTTGGATCCGAAATTTGAATGGGTTAAAACGGACTTGTGTCAAAATTTTCTATAAAATCATAAGAGAAAATCGAAAATATAGCAAATATGGGCGATAGGTCCAAATATGGACCGATCCTATCTAGAATCAATAGACTTTTTCTTTGGGACCATGTAAGTCAGCGAAACAAATTTCATTGAAATATCTTCGTATAAGCGACCTGCAGCGTGTTACCAAGCAAATTTTGGGGGGACCCTTATGTGAGCACTAGGTCTAAACATGGACCGATTTTAACCAAAATCAATAGGCTTCGTCCTTGGGCCGATATAGGTCTGTGTACCAAATTTCGATATAGGTCTGTGTACCAAATATCATGGTATTTGCGACCTGCATCGTGTAAAAAAGACAATTTTGGGGGTACCCTTATATGGGCACTAGGTCTAAACATGGACCGATTTCAACCAAAATCAATAGGCGTCGTCCTTGGGCTGATGTTAGTCGGTGTACCAATTTCTTGATATTTGCGACCTGTAGAGTGCGCTCAAGAATGCATGGACAGACAGACAGACGGACGGACATCGTTAAATCGAAATAAAAAAAAAATTCTGAGCCGATCGGTATACTATAAGGTGGGTCTAGGACCAATATTTTTTGGCGTTACAAACATCAGCACAAACTTATAATACCCTCTCCACGTAGTGATGTAGGGTATAAAAATGTGATGACACTGGAAAAGATGGTAGTTGTTTCTTAAGTCTTTTGTATTTTATGTATGTAGTACGGTAGCAGTCATAATTAAAGCCACTGTAAAGTTTGTGTCTAAAGTCTTTTGAATTTTCTCATAAAATGCACTAACAAGGAAGGTATTTCAGTGGGTTCTCTCCGATTTTAATGCAATTTGGATAGGTGATAGAGGAGAAAAAAGTAATCTAAAAATCTCATCTTTAAGTTTTACAAAATGGGGGTAAAAGTTTTTCGTTTTTTTTTTATTTTTTATAATTTTAAAGAAAAATAAACATTGAAGATTGGGTATCAAATGCAAGCCTTTTGGGGAGGTGCATCTACTGGTATAAAAAACATGTCCGAACTCGTACAACTTTTTTGTTATTCAATTATTTTTTTAATTATTATTTGTATGGGAAATTGTTGTTGGTTTTAGTTCAAATTTACGTATAATAATGCCTAATTAATTTAATAGATGGTATGCCTGAGCTTTTTTCGATATTCGTTATAATTCGGCTTTAGTACCACTTTTCCTATAGCTTCTTTTTCACCAATATTTAAATATTTTAATTAAGTGGCGACCCTGGAACCTCAACACGGGCAATATTGATATGAAAAATTTGTAGTTTTTTCGAGAACTTTAACGCTGTGTACAAATAAATCAATATTTAGTAAATTGGAACTAATTCGTATCTCTTATTTTTTTCTCCTCTATCAAATATCAGAATGTCATTAAAATCAGGGAGAACCCATTGGGATACCTTCCTTGTAGGTTATTTAGATTAATTTATATTATACAGGATTATATAAAATTCGAAAATATGACATCTAATTTTCGATTGCTAATCCGAACACAAATATTTTGGTACACTAATAGAAGAAAGTCTGTACAGAATTTAGTTAAACCCTTCTAAAAATTTGTTAAAAATTATGTAGCAGAAAAAACTGACAACATTATCGGATTATTTTTACTATGTATTAGTAAGATAATAACAGCAAAAATAAAACTGTTAAATATACAGAATTTTAGTTATATTTGAGTTAAATTTTTGCTAATAGAAAACAACAAATTAACGTGCTAAAATCAGCAAAAAAATTTGCTGAATAATTAATAGCCTTAAGAAATCACAAAAAAAAAAATTTTTCGAAGCTTAAACATAAAAAAAAAAAATTGTGGATATAACAGTTTGTTTTTACTGTTTTTAGTCTACTAATAGTTAGCAAAATTTTCTGCAGATTTTACAGTAAAATTTGTTATTTTCGATTAACTAAAAGTTAACTTAAATATAACTAAAATTCTGTAAATTTAACAGTTTTATTTTTGCTTTTCTTATTTTACTAGTATTTAGCAAATCAATCTGCTAATTTCAGCAATTTTTTCCCAAAATCATTTTTAACTAATTTTTAATTGCTTTTCCTGCTACTTTTACAAATTTATTTCTACGAGTGTATAAATCAGCCCATTTTGGAAATGTTTGCAACTTACGCATTTTTAGCAATTGCCTGCATTTTGATTAATTGCGTTAACCGAGATTACATAGTACCCCAGCAAAAAAAAATTGGAAGTAACGCTTTACAAACTACTTCTTTCACTGTTTCACAAGTATCCGTTAGTGTATTTTTACTGCTTTTTATAAGTAATTCTGAACAACTTCAAAAAATCACTTCTTTCATTGCTTCCAAAGTATCCATTAGTATATTTTTATAGCTCTTTTAGAATTACTTCTGAACAATATCAAAAAAATCATCTAAGTATTGCTTCTAAAGCATAATTGCTCTAGAAGTGATCATAAAAAGTGATTTAGGTATCATTTGGTATTTCTAAACAGATGATCGCGGATCGATTCCTGGAGGGACCAATATTTTAAAAATTTTTTTTTATTTTATTTTTTTTAAGATTTATAATTAATTTGTTTTAATTCAATATTTTTTTTAATTTTTAAATTTTTAAAAATATACCCACCCAGTGTAGAAACGGTAATGACATATCATTATTTTTTGGACTACGAGTAATGGCACGCACTTACCTTCTGCATTATTTTAAAACATATAATAACGAGTTACTGATAATGACTTATTTTTATCATTATTTCAAATAGAAAATAATTTTCTAGATTTCTTTGAAAATTTTTTTAAATCTATTTTTAGACTCAATATTTTTTAAACACTGGTAAGGATATATGTAACCACATATTTTTTGCTTTTTTGTATGTTAGCGAGTAAGTTTACTTGTGTCCAGCAGGTCAATTATGTTTTTATCTATTAAATATTACATGTCGATATAGCTCAAATGGTAGAGCTATTGACTGGCAATTTGTAGACCCAGGTTCGATTCCCGTACCAGGAAATTTTATTAAAAAAAAAATACAATAAAAAATATTTTTTTTTATATAATTTATTTTTTTGAAAATTTATTTTTATACTCATTATTTTTGTCAGTACTGGTAAGCACACGGGTAACGATATATTTTTTGATTTTTCGTATGCTGGTGTGTAACCAAAACTCATTATTTTTCGCGACATCACCATATAAAGGTAACCAGGATACGAAAAATCTAAAAATATGTCATTACCTATATGCTTACCAGTAGTGACAAAAATAATGGGTCTAATAATAGATTTTCAAAAAAATATATTATATAAAAAAAAATATTTTTTATTGTATTTTCTGTTTTAAATAAAATTTTCTGGTGCGGGAATCGAACCTGGGTCTACAGATTGCCAGTCAATAGCTCTACCATCTGAGCTATATCGACATGTAATATTTAATAGATAAAAACATAATTGACATGCTGCACACAAGTAAGCTTACTCGCCAACCTACAAAAAATCAAGAAAATATGTGGTTACATATATCCTTACCAGTATTTAAAAAATATTGAGTCTAAAAATAGATTTCAAAAAATTTTCAAAAAAATCTAGAAAATTATTTTATATTTTAAATAATGATAAAAATAAGTCATTGGGTCATATGAATAAAACTTAGCAATTACTTCGAAGTAATTACTTTGGGCTTAGGAATGGCTTTTAACTCCAAATTTACCAATTGGCTGGTAGAATAGCATGAAATGTAAACGAAAATTAAAAAATTAATTTTCTAGTCTACTCCCAAGCAGACTAGATTTGTGAAGTAATTGCTTAAAAACCCTGTATTTCCCCCTATTAGTAATATCTATTTTTTATTCATATGAGCCATTATCAGTAACTCATTATTATATGTTTTAAAATAATGCAGAAGGTAAGTAGGTGTCATTACTGGTAGTCCAAAAAATAATGATATGTCATTACCGTTTCTACACTGGGTATAAAATAAAAATTATGAAAATTTACTTTTATGCGCTTATGAAAATAGTACTGAAAACGAAGGTAAAATGTACTTTTATTGAAGAGAATAATGCACAATAACTCGCAATGACCAGGTGGTGTTTTTGTGCCAGTCAACTTTCATATCAAAGAATAGCTCAGCAGTAGAGAGCTAGACTAGCAATCACTAGGTCGAAAGTTCGATACCCGCTAGCGGCAATAAAAAAACTTTTGTAAAATAAAAAAATATAATTTTTTTAGGAAGAGTTTTTTTTTTGTAACTTAATTGGTGAAAAAGAGGTTAATTTTGACTCGTTCTAACAGTACTGAAAAAATGTTGAAGTGGGAGTAATTCTCTCCTATGACAACTCAATGTTAAAATCATTGATGTTTATGTTAAAAAAAGTACATCTAGATCATCAGTTGTAGTGCTTTTTCTACTGCTTCGCCATCTCTTTTTTTGCTGGGATATGTTAAGAAATAGTAGTTATATAACTTTTTTAGAATCTGTATTAAAAGATTTGAAAATTAAAAAAAAAATTAAAAAATAAATCAAATAAAAACCATTATGCCCGATTACTCAATGACCAGCAGAGCTTCGAAGAATTAATTCCCTATTTACCTTTTTTTGAACTGAATTTATATTTTGGGAATGAATTCCCTGACCAAACTTAAGGAATTGCATGAATTCCTTTTTTCATTCGATTTATCTTAAAGGAATTTATTAATTTTTTTCTAATTCCTTCATAAAATTTGATGCATTCATTCACCATGGAATTCATTCAATTCTCGTTAATTCAAATTTGGTCAAGGAATTCATTCCCTGCGAATTCATTCAATTCTAGTTAATTCAATTTTTGGTCAAAAAATTAATTTCCTTGTACATTTAATTCCCTGAAGGAATTAACTTTTTGTTTAATTCCCTAAGGAATAATAATTATATGGTATTTTGTTAAGTTAGGGCCAATTTTTTCGTTGGAACTAGGAACGATTTTTGTCTTAAATATATCTTGTTTTAAATTTTGTTTGGAAAATTTCCGACTTAAGTAAAATTTTATAAAAATCAATTCTTAGTTCTGATTATAAAAATTGGCCCTTAAAGTTTAAGTAAAAATAAGTTGATTTTTCAAAAATATTGAAGAATTCGGTTTTCTTTTCAACATTGACTGTACAAACACAGAACAATTTTTATTTATAACTTTATTTTTAAGTAAATACTTTGTATGGAAAAAATCGGCAAATGCTACAAATGAAATAAGTTACTTTGTCAAACGGAAAATTAAAATAAGAAATAAGCTGATTCGATGGCTTTTATGGCTTTTAGCCTTTAAGGTATATCAATGCGAGGACAAGACGGAAATATGCTTATTCAAAAGTTTTATCGGCTTCAAAGATATCGGCAATTTTCTTAAGCCGATATAAGTGCTTTTGTAAAAAGTACACAGAGATATATGCCCTTATATACTAAAAATGAAACATCAAGTTGTTTTTTTTTTATTTACAGTGTAAAATTTATGAATTTATTTAAATGTGAATTATGTAAGATGAATTCAAATTTTGTTTCGTATTTATAATTCTAATGATTTTTACTAAAAATCTAAAATTTAAGCATAAATATGAGAACTACTACTATAAATATTTTAATGCAATAATAAAAATGAAGTTTAGTATTTTTGTATCTTTATAAGTTTTATTTTATGCTTAAGGGGGTTATTTTGTAATACGCAACGCCTTGCGTTGCGTTGTTTTCCATACAAATTGTTTTTGTAACAATAACAATTTACACATAAATCAACGCAACGCAAGGCGTTGCGTTTTACAAAATAACCCACTAAATATTTTTTTTTTGTATTTTCATAATTCAATCAATAACAAGCCAAATATTTTACAGAAATAAATATATATCAATATAATTTTGTGTATTTAAAATTGTGTATAGTTTGTGGTTAAAATATTTTAATAAATTTCAATTCTTTTTCACATAATTTTCTTGTACAAAATTTATACTATTTTCAATTATGTTTATTTGTTGTTGTTCTTCCTTAAAATAAAATATAATATCTACTTAAATAAAATATTAATAAAATGTTTACAATACAGTGCGTTGGAAAAAGTATTTTGGATCTTTTTTCGGTTCGAATGACCATATGTTTTATTTCTTTCTAGTGCGTTTTTTTTTACTCTATAGTTTTTTCAAGTTTTTTGTCCGTTTTTAACGAAATGAAGATTATAAAATGTATAAAGATTTTATTCAAGTTTATATAAAGCGAGATGAGATGGAAAATTTGATTTTTTAAATGATACCAAAATACGTAGTAAATACTCTTTCTAACTCGATAGTAATTTATTTTAAACCTAAGACATGAATTAATTCAAATTGCACATGGGACCCCCTAAAGCGTGAGAACTTAAAAAAAACTGATGCTAAAGATGTTTTTGAAATGAAATTATATTAATTAAAGACTTTTTCGCAATTTTCTAAATGTTATATTAAAAATTTCCGAAAAATTATGAACGCTGAACTCTTAGAAAACTTAAATTATGATTTCGCTTTGTCTCAGTATAGAAAACGGGAGAATATCTTCCGAACCTCAACTTAAAACAATCTACCGTATTTTAAATAGCACCATCTTTTAACACCAAAATTAGAAATTCGAATTAACGAGTTGCAATCAATTTATATTTTAGAACAGCTTAAAATGATAACAATGCCGTTCGGATTATCGAAATTTCGGATTAACGGCATTCGGACTATCGGGCGATTCCTGTATTTAATGCTCTAATAAAAACCATTGAACGCTTGAATTATTTCACACTAAAACCTAATAGAAATCTGAAAACTTTAAGAACTTACAGATTTCAATGTAAGAACTATATAACTTTGAAAACTCGACAAATCTAAGAATTTTTTGTAATACTTTTGAGCACACTCAAAAAAGTTTGTCTGTTACTACATGACAGTTTGTTTAGTAATCGGTAGTTCTTTTTCTTTGGAAAATACAAAACAACTATTATCGCAGTTATTTAAAAACGAAAATAACCAAAAGTACTGTATTTTACAATTAACAACTACCAAGACATTATTTTTGCTGTACACAGTTAATTTTTGTTAATACAAAATAAAAATTTCGTTTAGTTTTTTTTTTTAATTCTTGATTAGTTTATATTTTTTATTAATGATGTATTCTAAGTTTGCAAATAAAAATTGTTGTTTACTTTATTTTTCTTATTTATGTTTTATGTAGTTGCCAGATCTAATAAAATATTTATCCCTAAATATGTTGGAAAAAACAACAACGAAAAGTCGGAATAACAAAATTAAATAAATAATATTTTATTTTATAAAATTACTTCAAGTCTGCTTTACAAAAATCTAAAAAACAAACATAAAAGTGCATTGTCTTAAAACCAGAGACCCAAACTAACTGTTATATTTCTTAAAAAGTCACCACCCAAATTTATTTCATTATAATATTTCAATAATGCACTATATTTTATAAATCATATTCACAAAAAAATCACAAAGTTTGGCAACGATTTTAATTTTTTTTTTTATTTTTATTTTTTACTCTATAAATTTCTATTGTTTTTTAATTTTTATTTTAAAACTTTTTATAAAAGTTACAGAATGATTTTTTTGAACAAATTAAGCACTAACTTTTTTATTTGTTAATAAAATATAAATTTAAAATTGACCTAAATTGAATGCCGGAAATTGCTGGAATATACATATTTACTCACTTTAAATCACTGTTCAATCTTTTATTAACACTAGTTGACATCATCAGGATATTATAATTGTTGAAGTCATTGGTTCTATGGCTTTTGAATTATATTCTTAATTGTTATTTTTTGATAAAGAAAAAAAATCACAAAATAACTTTTATTATTTTTGAAAAAATAAAAATCATGTTTGGATTGTTTTTGTTTGAATTAAAAATAAAAATCAAACAGAGCAAATAAACACAAAATTAAAAATATACAAACAAGAAATAATTGTAAAACAATCAGTTTTTTGAATAAAAGTTATAACTGTTACGTCCCTGCTTAAAACTAAAAAATGTTTTCTTCAGTTACTCAAAATTAGTACAAAGGGCCCTGCGGAAAAAATGCAGAATCTATTTCCTAAACATTAGTAAAATATCACAGCAAGAGGAAATCTGTTAAATTTAAGGAATTTTAGTTAAATGTAAATAACAATTTACACTGCTAAAATCAACAAAAATGTTGTTTAATATTACACTCATAGAAATAAGTCCGTAGTAAATCTACTAAAAATTAGTTAAAAATGACGTTGCAGAAAAAACTGCTGAAATCAGCAGATTTTTTACTAATTAAAGAAATGAGCATGACAGAAGCTGTCAATAATGTAGAAATTGAATTTCGCACATTTATACAGAGCTGCATTACATAGTCTCCTGAAGTTTCTCTCGAGTGTAAATTTGTCTTATGAATTGTTTCATATAGTACAAAATAAATTTTTTTTTAAATTTAGGTGGTGTTATTAGATGACATTTGCTTCACACGAACGAAAATACAATAACAAAATACATGTAATACGAAAGAAAACAAAACAAATGCAGTCACTCGTTCGTGTGGCTACGAACGTCTTCTAGAAACCGCATGTCAATGTGTTTGAATTCTTCTACAGTCACTTAAAGAGCGTGCAGAAACTTTCGGACCATTATGTGTTAAAATAAAAAAAAAATACTAATACCCAGATGCATAAATGTTTTGTTGATTTTAATAACAGCATCATAAAACAAATGAACATAGAAAACAACAACAAATTAGTTTTATAAAACTGTTATAAAAACCAAAAAAAGTGTTATGCATTTGGGTATAAATCGGTAGGGGAGAGTGTTGTTTTTCACTACCTTTTATTTTTCACTACCTTTGCAACGTTTTATAAAAAAAAGTTTTTTTCTACAATGTGTCTTATTTTTCCTCACGCCCATGTTAAGCTTAAATAACAAATTTTTTTTTTGATTGCAAACGCAAAAAGTAAATTTTTTTTTAAACTTTGATGTAAAATAAAATTCTTTAGAAGCATCTCCGCTTATTAGCATAACTACATTGGTATTCAGTAAATACTAGAGGGCTGAATGAATGTTTTACAAAACATTCTCTTGCATGCGCTGAAGTGAGATTTGACGATTTTTAATATTAAATATAACAAAAAAAATAAATAAAACAGAAAACAAAAAAAATATATTTTGATGTTGTATAAGAAAATGTTTTTTGAATGTTTTGCAAAACATTCATACTGGCCTCTAGTAAATGCAATATAATTTTCATATTCTGTAAATATTAGTCCAACTTAGTTTGCAAATAAAGGAACAAATATTAAATTTCCTCAAAACACTATAGTGCATTTTAGAGATAAGCGATCCGGTGATTTTTGAATAACGCTGCTACCAGTGATCGTGATTTTCAAATCACCGTTCTTTTAAACAGTGACCGTGATCACGGGTTTGTAATAGAGATGGGCGATCCGTCGATTTTTCAGTAACATTGTTCTCAGTGAATGTGATTTGCAAATCGTTGTTCTTTTACTTTCACGGTTTTTCTATGGAAAATACTGCGATTTTCTGATAAATAAACGAAATAATATTTATGGCGAGTTTTTAAGATGTCAGTTAAACTTGGTTTAGTTAAACCGAAAACGAATTTTGTCAGCCATTTCAAAGTTTATTAACAAAAATTTGCCGGAAAAACTTTTTCTCGAGTATAATTTATTTCTTTATTGAAATAAAACAAAATAAACCACATATTAAAAGCAGTATTACAGTTACAAACTGCGTTAAACTAAGTTTTATTCAGAAGAGTGTGAAAGCACGTCACTGTTATTGAAAAAAAACATGTATTACTGTGCACAATGAAGTTTGCAAGAAAGAATAGTACAAAAATATTTAAAGAACGACATTCCGAGTAACTGCGACTTGAAATATTTGATCACTGCCGTTACCAGTGATTTATCAATAACTGTGATTAAATCACCGGTATGAAAATATCGCTCATCTCTAGTGCATTTACCTTTAAGCAGTTTTTAATTGTGCCTTAACACAATTTATATATATATATTTATATGGCAACATACCAGATTTTTAATAAAAAAACCCACTTGATGCACAAAACTGCATTTTTGTGTACACAGTGTTCTTATAGTGTAGCGCAGATTTTTAAACAGTTATAGGGAAAATCTTGGTTTTGCTTCGTGTTTTTGTGAAAAATCTAAAACACGCGTTTTTTTACAAAAAGTTCATATTCAAAAATGTTTGTTTATTCTCGCAATAACATTCATTTTGGCGACAATAACTGCATAGTTTATATTTTTTATTTTTTTTCATACACGTTAAAAAAACCATAATTTAAAATAATCACAAAAAACCAAATTTTTCAATAAAAAACACCTTTTTTTAAATAAATAAATTACTCGCCTTTAGAAATCACATATAAAAATAATATAATATAAATAGTTAAAAATTAAGAGATCATGCATTTAAGGGTTAAAATGTTAGATTATATTCATTTCAGATTGAAATTTCTTCGTCTTAGTTGAATGAAAAAATGTTTTTCTTCATTTAAAACTCGATAAATCACGATATTTTCTCTATTTTTTGTACCGTTCCCGTAAAACAGTATTGTGAATTGTTATTTTGAAAATTTTGTTCTTAAAGTCATACGATTTAAACGTTAGACCTATTTATGTAGTGCAACACGGTTATAACGACAAATTACTGGGCCTTAGATCTATATTTCTACGTTTTGCAGGCAGGTTTTTATCAAGGTATAATGTGTATGATAATGATAACTAAAATAATGTTCTCAGAATTTGTAATTTTTCAATAACGGAAATTGTCTAAGAATTTTACAATTTTAGCATAATCTAACTTTAAAGGGCCCCCAAAAATCTGATAAAATCTAAGAATGAACGTTTTCCTTATGACATGAGCAATATTATACAAGATCAATAGTTTTTATTATTATTCACTTTAAACGAAAAATAGTGTAATTTTATTTGCAAAAATATATGATATTTGTCTGCTAAGTGCTATGCAGATTTATACTGACAGGTTTTTTCATATTTCTGTTCGCCTCACTGAACTCTTCTACAGAAAAGCAATGTAGAAGCGGAAAAACCAAACTTTTGAAAGAAAAAGATCAGCACAATACAAAAAGAAAATATAACATTTTTTTTTTTTTACTAATAACATTTGATCCTGAACTTGAGTAATCTTGCTCACGTCATAATTTATGATAAAAGATCGAAAAATAAAATTTTTGTTGAGGTTCAGTTTTTTAGTCAGAATTAAGTAGAATTTTTTTCTAAAATTTTACTTAATGCATGCTTAGTTCTGACTATAATACTGGACCTAAATTTGTTTTAATAAAATTAATAAGTATGAAATGTTTTCTTAATAGAAAAATCCTAAAAAAAAGTGTTATTTAAAAATTGATACCAATAAAATTTTCAGTTACACTGTGTCATTTTAAACGAAGGTTCATGCGAAGAATTTAATGAGTTTAACAACTTTTGTATACAAAATGCCGCCGACGATGTGGCCGCATTTGGGCCAGTTTTTAAAAATACTAAAAATTGTGTATGCAAGGCAATACGCATTAAAAGTAATAGTTTAGCATCACCCGACTGTAAATCAAATTTAATCCAATTATCCAAAGACATAACAGTTTTAAAATTATCATTATTAAGAGATATGTTTTTTAAAGTTTTCGTTAACTTCATTTGTAAAGCTTCAAAATCATTTAGGGGATTTGAGTGTGAGTTGCAGATGGTGGCTGAGCTTACTTCCTGTGAATGTTGTGAATCTGTATCGGAATCTTCTAAAACGGTTTCATTTCCATCCTCATCACTGCTATCCTCTTCCTCACCGGTATTATTACTTATATCACAATCCATGCCACACTGTAAGGCTATCATAAGAGATGGTACCACGGTATTCATATTTATGGTGCATGTATTAGAAATTCGTGACTTCTCATAGAACACGATCCAATCATGGGGTATTTGATTTATAAATTCTTTAAGATGTTTTTTACCCGGCGGATTTAATGATGATGTTCTTTGTAATATAAGCTGCTTTTCGGCTCCACATACCAATTTCAAAGCTTTGCGTTCTATTAAAGCTACATTGGGATAAAATCCGGCTACTAAACACAACTGTATCATATGCCAGTCATTGTTAAACATTTTATCCATATAATTAATATTGAATTTATTCTTCATAACATCATTAATTTGTTTGCGTGTAGCACAAAACATTTCCATCGCCGAGTGCGAGAGGAAGTACTTATTACAAAATTCTCTTACTTTTCGAGGAATATGTCTTATTTCCATATATGATTTGTATAAAGATAAAATACCCATTTGATCACTAAATGATTGACCGGAAAATGATTTACGTTGAAAGGATGCCTGGCCCTGGGCGGAACGATCTGTTGGTAATATAAATGGATCTTTGACAGAATGATAAGCGCAAATAGTTAATACAGGATCATAACATTTTAGAAATACTCCATATAACAAACATTTTCCCAATTGAACATCTAAAGGTATCTCCACCAAATGTTTACCCAACTCTGTAACTGATTCATCGTCACGAAAAATTCCGAGAATTTTTAATTTTCTCAGAGCATTTTGTATGCTGAGAATAGAAGGAGGATTTAGAGATTTATGTAGATATTTTTGTACCTCCAAATTAGGTTCTAAAGTTTTAGCGTAGAGACATATTTCCGTCAAAGGAATACGCATGAATTCGGGTATGCTGAATTGTGGCATAAATTGATATTTAGCCAGTGAATACAAACGATAACAAACACCATTTTGTGTACGTCCTGCTCGTCCAGAACGTTGACAAGCATCTGCTTGTGATATCCATATAGACTGCAATTGTGATGATTCTGTTATCGAGTCATAAGTGTTCATTTTAACTTTACCCGAATCTATTATATAAGCTAAATCGGGTATTGTGATCGAAGTTTGGCCGATATTGGTGGATAATATAATTTTACGCACAGGATGTCTTTGTAAAGCCTCAAATTGATCTTTTGAATCCATTTGACCATGTAAAATACACATTTTATAAGTACCACTGGGTAATGTACTTTGGATTAAATCTCTTTGTTGAACAATATCATTATAACCGGGTAAGAAAACCATAATAGCTCCAGGATGAGCGTTACGATATAAACCCTCCAATAATGATAATATCAAATCGTGATCTACCTCATTGTCATCATTGAATTGTTGTTGATAGGCGGCTAAAATACGTTGTTTTTCTTTATCTTGCTGTGATAGCTCTTCCTGATGTTTAGCCCTTTCCACACAATTGGTAGATCGCATTAAAATCTGTAAACATAAACCGTCTTGATGGAAACGGGCATAATCAATAGCCTCGTTGCCATCACTGTCACGTATGAGGACATTAGCTTGTCGCTGTATAAGAAATTGTACAAAATCTGGCATATTACATTTGCAAGCAGCCATCAGGGGTGTTAAGCCCGTTTCCGAATGACCGGCATTTATAGACATACCCTCACTTTCTATATAATACTGAATTTGATCAAACATTTCATTTAGTTCTTCCCGTGAACGTAGCTCAATATTTTCAATACACTGTTCTATCAAAGAATCCAAGACCTGTTGTAAATATTCATCTTCTAAGCGATCTGCTAGTGTACCATTCATTGTCTCCAATATATTATCCGAAAACATTGATGTTGACGTGGGCAAGGCTTCATTCATAGAGCGCAAATATTTTTCCATTAAAGCGGTACGATAACCGGTATGAAAGAGTATATCTTCCAAGTGATATAATTTAACATCATACCCTTGACCGGGTACATTTAATACTGGACAATTGTCAAAATATTTTGATAGCAATTGTATATCCATGGTAGCAGACATCAATATAACCTTGAGATCTTTATTTAATTTCAATTGTTCCTTGATGGTTATCAAGGTAAAGTCAGTATTTTTATCACGCTCATGTATTTCATCGATTATAACGTGCGAGACCTTACGAAAGAGATCACGTACATCAGCCATTATGGAACGTAAAAAGCAACCAGATGTTGTGTATATAAGATTGGAAGTTTTTTTAACGCGACCTTTATTCAAAGAAAATTAAAATAATCAAAGCGATTCTTATTTTCAAATTGAAAAAAGTATAACTCGATCTTACTTTCCATGCGTATTTGATAGCCAACAGTTTCGCCCAACGGTTCTCCTCTTTCTTTGGACACACGATGAGCTACGGAAACAGCTGCAACTCTTCTGGGTTGTGTCACCACTATACGACAAGGTCGATTTCGTCTTGTTGAATCATTTAATATATACTGTGGAACTTGTGTTGTTTTTCCAGATCCCGTCTCACCATTCACTATAAAAACCTATGAATAAAAAAAATAATGTTATGTTACAATTTTTATGCTGCGGCAAATAAATTAATTTGACATTTTTATTGCGTCTATAATTTATCAGATTATGATTATAAGCTTTCTTATAATCTGGATTATTTGCCCTGGCTTTTTTGACATGTTGGAAGATTATGGTTGTTTGGGAAGATTATGTTTGAGAACTAATCGAAATTCGTATTCTGCGATTCCCGAAAATACCCGGGTTAATAATTTCAGTTAACTCCAGTACCTTTTAAAACTATTCGCCATATTCGATCAGCCATTCTTATATCAAAAACTCGATATCAGATTCGTATTCAGCGAGTTCCACTTTCCGATAATTAGTTTGCAATAAAATCTATTACTTATTATTACTTATTATTAAAATAATCCGTCATACTGTTTGTTGTTCACCATTTTGCAAATCTGATATCACATTAGTATTCAGCGATCCCAAAACTTTTCGACAAACAATTTATATCGAATTTAATAACCGACAGACACTGCTTTATGCGGGATATAAAATGACAGGTAAAATACCGAATGCTACCACCATTTTTTGACAATTCTAATTTGATATAAATTATTTTGACAAAATCAATGTGGCTACACCAAGGAATTTGACATTTCTTAAACTAGAACTGAAAAACATCACGCTCAGATAAATTTGGTTTAATTTTGTTTTGAAAAAATTGTGAATTCTAAGACATTAACAAATATCACGGTTATCACGACGGCTTAATTTTTAACATTGCAGGTTCTATAATCGCGATAGTTTACGAAAAACGGGTTCCATTTTCGCGACTTTTATCTGTTTTTTAAATATGTTTACAATATCTACAACCAAAAAAGGGAAATCCCCGTCTTTTGGTATGTTAACCTTTTTGGATGATTTTGATCTTCAATTTTGTCAGTTTATTCGTGTCATTTGTTGTATAAATACATCTCTTAAGTAATATGGGAAAAGTTCAACATATTTTAAAGACAACGATTTCTCAAAAATTAGAGATTTTAAAAAAATATTCCAAAATTTATCAAACCAATTCAGGTTTCAATGCCAGTGAAGGATGGTTGAAGAAATTTAAGCGTCGACATGGAATTAGATTTTTAAAAATTACGGGCGAGAAATTGTCGTCGAAACCTCATCTTATTGATCCATTTGTGAAAAAGTTTAAGGATTACGTTGATGAGCATGGATTGACTTTTCACTAAATCTACAATGCCGACGAATCAGGTTTATATTATAGGATGCTTCCAAATCACACTCTTGTCACATGTAATGAGAAAACGGCTCCCGGAAGAAAAATATGTAAAGAGCGAATAACTTTTTTGCCCTGTTCAAATGCGAATGGCACAGACAAACTGAAATTTTTTGTTGTTGGAAAATCGAAAAACCCACGCGTCTTTAAATGCTTTTTCAATAATCCTGTAATATACAAGTCCAGTAATAACGTCTGGATGACATCGTTTATATTCAAGTACTGGTTCCATCACGAATTTGTTCCCCACGTAAGTTAATTTTTACCAATTAGTAAAAGTAAGTTGTTCATAAGTAAAAATTTTTTAGGTCCGAGAATTTTTGGCTTCAAAAGGTCTCCCGCAAAAAGCAGTTTTGCTTTTAGATAACGCGACGTGTCAGCCAGTTGAGGAACTAAAAAGTGATGACGGTTTAATTATAGCAATGAATCTACCAACCAATTGCACTGCGCTTATTCAACCTTTAGATCAAAACGTTATCAACTTGATCAAATTAAATTATAAAAAATAACTGTTCACACACTTGCTTGGCGAGAAGGGGACAAATTTGGAGCTCAAATTAAAGAACTTCAATCTCAGAAATGCAGTTCAGATTCTAGCTACGTCCTGGGATAAAATACCAGTGTCCAATATCCAAAATACTGGAACGCGTTGCTCGAATTCGGTAGTAAATGGAGTGAAGAGGATAACTGCCCTTAAATATTTTACAAAATATATTTTTTTTTTCTTTTTTAAAGAGAAGTAACACTCAGGAAATTCTTCCTATTAATTAACGTGCTGCTTCCTTTGGAAAGGGGACAGAGAAGTGAAAGGTGGTGAAAGATGAAGGGCTTCAAATATGGCAACACTGTAATTGCGCGAGATGTTGAACTTTAGAACAGTTGTTGCGCGCCATCTGATGGTGAGTTGGCGAACTTTGTTGAAGCTTTTTAGTTCATAGCCCTGTTATATTATTTTACTTCGGTGGGGTTAAGTGCTATGGGAACACCGAAGTAATGAGGAGCAAATGGAATTATCAGATACGGAATCGGAGGATTTATACGACGATGCTATAACATCGATAAACATATGCATTAGAGATGAGCGATATTTTCATACCGGTGATTTAATCACAGTTATTGATAAATCACTGGTAACGGCAGTGTTCAAATATTTCAAGTCGCAGTTACTCGGAATATCGTTCTTTAAATATTTTTGTACTATTCTTTCTTGCAAACTTCATTGTGCACAGTAATACATGTTTTTTTTCAATAACAGTGACGTGCTTTCACACTCTTCTGAATAAAACTTAGTTTAACGCAGTTTGTAACTGGAATACTGCTTTTAAAATGTGGTTTATTTTGTTTTATTTCAATAAAGAAATAAATTATACTCGAGAAAAAGTTTTTCCGGCAAATTTTTGTTAATAAACTTTGAAATGGCTGACTAAATTCGTTTTCAGTTTAACTGACATCTTAAAAACTCGCCATAAATATTATTTCGTTTATTTATCAGAAAATCGCAGTCTTTTTCCATAGAAAAACCGTGATCACGATCACAGTTTAAAAGAACAACGATTTGCAAATCACATTCACTGAGAACAATGTTACTGAAAAATCGTCGGATCGCCCATCTCTATTACAAACCCGTGAATCACGATCACTGGTAGCAGCGTTATTCAAAAATCACCGGATCGCTCATCTCTAATATGCATACAATGGACTTTGGAAAATGATAAGCCGACAACAGCATTATATGATCTACGTGATTCAGCCGTTATTTTAAAAATTTATTTGCCAAAAAAGCAACTCAAAATCTACAATTTAGGTCTGGTTTTTAATAAGTCGCGAAAATCGAACTTGCACGTATATACGAATCTTTCGTATATTCTACGAAATTCAATTTAAGCAAGAATAGAGTAAATTTACGAATTTTTTAAATTTATTTATATGGTAATTTTTTCAAATTTTTCAAAACTAACAATAATTTTAAATGTGCTTAATCATTTAAATCTTAAAAAAAATAAATTTTTGTAAAAATAAACTTACTGATTCTAAATCCGTTTTCAAATTTTTTCTAGTTAAGGCATATTATTGCTGGCATCAAATAAACCGCTAAATTTTGGCATAAGATATGGGTGCTACACTCAGATAAAAAAGTTAGTAAAAAATTTGTAAACAGTTTCCAATCGCACTTTACTATTTTTATACTGATTTTTAGTACAATTTACTTTTTTAGTAATCATTTTTGCTATTCTCTTATTGCAAATTACGGATTTTTTTACTAATTCTCGCTGCTGATATCAGCAAAACATTTTACTAATTTTTCAAAACCGAGTGCTAAATTTAGCAGAAAAATATACTAATTTAAAAATATTTTTTTTTGATTTTTTACAATTCTTGTTTAGTTTATATTTGTTACTATTGATATATTCTTAGTTTAGAAATAACACCCAGAAAATTTTATTGCATCTCCAATGCATAAAACGGCAATAACTGGAGAACCGTTTGCAATTTTGACTCCAAATTTCAAGTACGATGAAGTTATTATACGCTTGTTACAATCGAAAGAAATTTTTTTTTAGATTTTACAGTTTTTTTATTTTTTAGTACATTTTTTGCTAATTTCAGCAGATTGATTTTAAATTACAGTTTACAGCAATTTACTGAAATTTAGTAGCTGCAACTAATTATTTATACTAATTTCATTGTACTAAAATTAAGATATTTAGTAAGTTTTTTAACTGATTTTTGCAAATCGATTTTGAATTGCATTTTACATAAATTTTTTCTACTAATTTTATTGTACTACAGATCAGCAGAAATGTGTTGCTAAAATTCGCAAAAAATACTGCTGGCCTCAAAACAGTTAAATTTCCCGTAATAACAGCAAAATTTTCAGTAGCCATTACAGACTTTTTTGGTTGAGTGTACAGAATAGTGAATAGTCTTTAGATTATAATTATTTAAAAACAGAGCTTAGAAGACAGTAAAATAATCGCGGAACGCGAAAAAACACTTCATGATGCAACAGATTTTGTTAGATTATGGCTATTTATCAAGGTTGGTTACCGTTATCGTTAGAAAACCGTTATCGCTAAAATACAGTTTCAAATTGAATACGGTTAGCATGTTCAATACCTCTAAAAAAGTTTCCAAATACCGTTATCGTTATTTTTATGGGTAGTTACAGATATTTTACCGGTATTTTTTAATTTATATAAAAAATGCAAAATTTTCAAGTTTTTTATAATAATCTTGAGTTCCTTTTATCAAAAAAATTTATAGATAATAATTTCAATTATTGAAACTATCAGAATTGAATTTAAAGCTTAATAATCTTGGATTTTAACGCTTAAAATAAAATAATATGCTAAGTTTCTAATTGTTTTTACGCAATTTGTAATACCGGTACGTACCGGTACGGCTGTTTCGATAATGATATACTCTTTCCGAAACAGTCTTAAATACCGTTAACTTTACCGTTACCGTGATAAACAAAATTTGATACCTTTACCTTCGGTAACTAACTTTGCTATTTATTAATAGCCATAATCTAGCCAAAAATATTACATATTTGTCAGGAGAGTATCCTGATCAGAGATCAGCAATGAATCGATTTTTTGCTATTCATAGTCACTCATGAAATTTAAAATATAAGTGAGTAGAAATCATTGAAATTCAACCACTCTGACGTACTCTTACTCACAATGAAGTTGATTTATAATTTTAAGTTGCAATAAATATGAATCCCACGTCGACATCATACTCATACCATCGCAAATCTGTTTGACTCATCAATCTTCTCATATAGATTCATAATTTAAAAAAAAATACTTATAATACTCACTATTGACTTAACTCATTCAGCTCATTCAACTCATCTATCTATAAACACATCTCTAGTATAGTAAACACATATATAGTAAACATATGTATAGTATTTTAATGTTCGTATTCGAGTTATACTCATTTTGCATCGTGCATTCACTTTAAGTGAAACAGAGTCGAAATCAGCAACGTCATAAATGTTATTAGGTTAGTCAACGCGGAAGATTGAATGCAAGAACAAAAGCGATAGAATAATATAAAAAAGGAAACTGCGAAGAAGAAAGAACAAAATACACTATACAGAGTGGAGTGGATCTATATTATATTTTGAACCTTGTTTTAATGTACAAGAGAGAGAGAACCTTTACCTTAACCTTTTTTTGTTAATTTATAATAAAAAATTTTTAAAAAAGTACTATGCGGGTCGAAAAAGTACTATGTTTTAAGCAGGTTGGTACTATTTTTAAAATACCCTAATTAGTAACTAATATTTTAAATTATTTTTTATAAAATTTTATAAATTCTCGTTGAGTTTATTATTTTATTTAGTTAAATATTTTAATTTTGCCATGTTAAATCTGAATATTCATTTATTCTAAAACATTACTATTAAATAGTAATGTAATTTTTGAAATTTTGTTTAAAAAATTTTAAATTTTGTTTAAAAAATTTTAAATTTTTTAAAGAAAAAGTTTTCAAAAAATTTTTAAATATTCAAAAAATTTTAATTTTTGAAATTTTGTTTAAAAAATTTGAATTTTTTTTTAAACAAAAAATCGCATAAAAATAAATTAAAAATTATTTTAAGAAATATATTTTATTTAGTTTCCAAAAAAATTTTTAACAGAGGCCTTTAGCGTCAGAAAAAAGAAGAAAACTAATTTATACGAGAGAACTTTTCACATAAGTATAAATAAATCTATCAACTGAATGAAAATTGCATGCAGGTTTTATTTTAATGAAATTCAAGCTAAAAAATAAAGAAGTATATTTTTTATAGTTGGCATGGCAACTACCACTTTATCCAGCTGATAGTCTTACTAAGAAGTTATACAATATTGATCACTTTTTAATCCAATGGATTAATTTTTAATCAAATGCATATAATGTGTTATTTATGAGGTATATAATATTGATCAATTTTGAATCCAATGAATTAATTTTTAATCAAACTCATATAAAAAGCCAATAAAAATCCTAATCAAATGTATCACTATTTTATTGAAAATTTATTCAATTAAAGAGCTACAAATTTTTAATTGAATGAACAATTTTCATGATTGGAGTAATTTCAACGAAAAAATTTATTGAATAGGCGGTTTTCGTGATTGAAATTAGTTTTTATTTTTTTTGTGTGTCATAGAGTACCCTCTATGTGTATAGCGTTTGTGATAAATTCCTATCTTTTAAGAATTTCAGTGAATTATGATTTTTTTTACTGTAACACTTGTACATTTTTCATTTAATTATACCAAAAATCTTAAACCGTCAACCAACACCACAAAAAGTATTAACCCTGATCGCGAAAATAATTTTTTTTAAAGAATTTCAAGCAGGCAAGCCCAAAGATGCAGAAATATGAAAACGGTAAACAGAGCGTGCATTAAATTAATTTGGAGTAGATAAATTAAGGCTGAATAGGAAATTCATATTACACGCCAAAGTATTCCACATTACCACCTATTTTAGAAATAAAACATTTTGAGGTACTTTTGTTTATCCGCCTTACAGGTATGGAGTTTTTAAAACATTTTGTTTAAATTTTATTTTTTTAAACCAAATATCAATTTAAATTCACGGGTTTTTAACAAAAAATAGAATGTCTAGTTTGTAGAAAAACTAAATATTTATACAAATAAAACATCCAAACATATGAATTTGGTATTAAAAGTAATGCAAGGGTAAGGTGTAAGGGTCCAAAGTAATGCAAGGGTAAGCGGTTTGATATATTACCAGGTAATAGCATAGTAGTACCCATATATTACCAAGGTTTTGCTGGGGAGGCAAATTATTTTGCACGAATATATAAAAAATAAGGTTCTCAGTGCGCGTAAAATTACGAAAAATGTAAAAGTGCACCACTTTCCAGGGTTTTAAATCACTACAGAGAATGTCTGACAATTGCTAGAAAGCCCGGTAGCGGAGGTGAGCATGACCAAAATGATACAAACAGTGCTCGGAAGGTACTCAAGGCATTTTCGCAAAAGCCGAAGATTTCGTCACGTTCTGTTGTAAAATCTGTGCGTAAATCGCAGTCTTTCGTACAAAAGGTAAAGCGGCAAGCTTCAGTGAGAAGTTTTAAAGCTCAAATAGCACCAGATCGAGACGCAAAGCAGAATGTTACGGCGAAATCGCGCAGCCGCAAGTTATACGAATCCCAAATCACGAAATATGAATGCATTGTCATGGACGACGAAACCTACCGCTTTCAAAATTTCAAATATATTGCAGGCCAAGATTTTTATACTGCTGCAAGTCGTAAAGATACTCCTGACAGCTGTAAATTGAAAATAAAGTCCAAGTTTCCAAAAACATACATAGTTTGGCAAGCCATTTGCTCTTGTGGTCGTAAAAGCAACCCTTTCATCACATCTGGAACAATGAACGCTCAAATTTATCGGGTTGAGTGCCACAAAGAGCATCTTCTGCCATTTATTAAGAGTCACGTTTCCAAACAGGACCTGGCAAGCTGCCACTATGCCAAGGACACATTGCAGTGGTACAATGCAAATAAAATCAATTTTGTACCTCGCGATTGCAATCCACCCAATAGCTCAGAGCTACGCCCTATTGAGGAATATTGGGCAATAGTGAAGGAATATTGAAGAAGACAGGTGAACTGGTAACAGATATTGCAGAATTCAAAACCAAGTGGTTGTCGGCGTCGCGAAATGTCGATGATGCAGTCGTGCAAAATATGATGGCGAGTGTGCCACGAAAAGTCCGATCAGTTGCATTGGAACAAATAACTAATATTTTAATATTTTTATTACCTCTAAACTTCAAAGTATTCGAATAAAAAAAATTTATTTCAAAGCCATCTAGTTTTTTTCTGGTATTAGTTTCTAAATGTCGCAATTTTGGTGTGTTCACCCTTTATACAAGCTTAACTAGCGAAAAAAAACATACGCTATAACAAAAATACATATTTGAAAAAAAAAAACACAAATGTTTTTCAATCTTAATCTTATATTAAATTAAAATAGTTTTAATTGTTTGCTTATTTTGTTTTCAAAGAAATTTTGAGTTTACAAACACTTATTATATAAATTGTCCATATGTTACAAATAAAGGATTGAATACACTTCATATTTTTTTTTGTTGTTTTTGATAAAACCTCTAAGACCGAAATTTTTGGATGCAATAAGATAAACTTGGTTTAGTTTAAGCCAAAACCAATTTTTATAATAAAAATATCTCCATTTCTAAACCAGAATTCCAGCTACAAACCACTTTAAACTATACGGCTAAAAGTAATTGTTGAATCAGATACGATAAGATATTGCAATTGATTCTGTAAAATGGCATCAAATAAAAAAAATTATATAAAATTAGATATGAAAATATATAATTTTTATATCGGAGTCTTGTTTAAAGTTTAGGTTTGTTAATAACGATGTGTTTATAAAGAAAAGTTGAACAAGTAAAAAGTGATTAATTAATTAAGACTTTTTTCCATTTAATGGAAAATATTTATTCCACAATACTTTTTAAAGCTAAACAACGGTTTTAAAGGATAATTCATAACATCTGAAGCACTTCTTTAGATCCATATTTTCACTTATTCAAAAGATGCGTCTTATCCCCACACCCCAAACACTAATTAAAAAGAACATATTTGGTTCTATGAAAAATAAAAATGCAATCTTTCATAACCTTATAAGGAGTGAGATCATAAAAATGTTAACACACATAAAGTTAAATAAAAAACAAACCACTAAATTTTAAGACTTCAAACCAAATTTTTTTTAATGAAATTTAATACAAAATCAAACAAAAAAAACTCCATGGAATTCTAACCACTACGAACAAAGTTATCCACTTTTTCCAGAAACCCTACCATTAAGGCTTTTATGGTAGTTTCTGTCACCTTTTTAGATCAGGTGGTCCATCTACGTTTGAAATCTTGCATGTCCTGGGAGACCTTTTTTGTGCCCTTTGATTCTCTTTTAACGAGAGCCCAATATCTCTCCACTGGCCTGAGCTCCGGGCAGTTTGGTGGATTTGCCTCTCTTGGTACAAAATCCACATTATTACCATTATACCACTCCAGCGCTTTCTTGTTGTAGTGACAAGATGCTAAATCGGGCCAAAAGTAAGTGGATACATTGTGCTGACTCAAAAATGGAAGAAGTCTCTTCTGCAAACACTCCTTGATATAAATTTCGCTGTTTATAGAGCCAGATGTCACAAATGACTTCTGGCTTCTTTGGCCGCAGCTACATATGGCTTGCCATACTAGGAATTTTTAGGGAATTTCGTTTGCTTTTTCGGCCTAAATTTTTCCGCAACATTTCATCGAACATCGGAAACATAAAATTCTTGACCAGGGAGCTGCGAAAAATCAGCCAGGACATAAGTTTCGTCGACCATTACACAACAGTTGTATTTTTGTATAAAATTTGATTTCAATTTTCGAGCTCTGGTTTTGGCCTCCACATTTTTAAAAGCGTTTCTATCGGGAACTTTTTGAACTTTGTAGGACTTTTGTCCTGCCTTACGTTTCACTTTGCGTACAAAAAAGTCCGAGCATTGGGCTAACCGAGCTGTTTTTCTGCCAGATGTGTTAGGAGCTCTCTAAAGGATGCTTTTAACTTTATATGCCTTACCAATGTTACGATAACCAGTCGTTGTTCCTGTTCCCGGCTTCCTTGCAATTGTTAGGTGTTCCAGATACATTTTTACCACTTTTGAAATTGTTTGGCGGCGTACATTAGTCCCTTTGGCAATTTTTTTGTATGTCCATGTTTGGTTTTGTTAAAAATATTTATTTATTTATTTTTGAACGCACTTTTCTTTCATCGTCCATTGTGTAAAACATTGCAAATTAAAACTCATGATGTAAATTAATTTATTAACTGACATATTTCTAAAATGTAAATTGCCGAAAAAAAAGAAATATGAGAAGCTTTTAACCAAAGTTATAGGCAAAAATGTGTGCTAACATTTTTATGATCTCACTCCTTACATACCACTTTTGATTGAATGAAGTTTTAGCAATCTGGATTACTTCCGTCCTAAGACAAAAACATCATTAAAATCATGCATGTTTCTCCTCAATTTGAACTACATCTGAATCGGTATATGTGATGTTTTTACTTAGCGTTTGGAAAAGTTTGTCGGGAATTCCCGGGAAAATAATATATTTTTCCCGGGAAAACGGGAAATTTTAAAAATATTAAATTTTTTAAAATTGTTTTTGTTTGGAATAGGATTTTTTAATTTTAGTCATAAAAAAAATTTTAAATACCAAAACAAAAATGTCATTGTTAAAATCTTTTAAAAGAGAATCAATTTATTTGACACACAAAACAATCTTTGCCAAGTAATTAGGAGCATTTCAACTAATAAAGATTTTTCGCATAACTTATTCAAAATTTAAGTAGTAAAACCTAAAATTTGGTAAATGTTTAAAAGAAATATGAAAAAAAAGTTTCTTACAAATAATCGCCCTTACTATCTAAATTTTTCAAATGTATATTTTAGTTAAAGTAGACTTTAGCTAAAATATTGGGTGGCAGTATACCTTGACTTGGTTTATTTTTGGAGCATTCTGATTGGTTAATTTATTTTCAACCAATCAAAATATTTGAAAATATAAATATTTTTGTTAATATGAACAAAACCGTATGATTAAAAATAAAGTCGACTTTAAATTTAAAATACTCCTTTATATTAAGTGCCAATAATTTTATAAGTAACGTTTTTATTAATAAATGTGATATTTTCAAGTAAGTTTACTTTATTTTAATACACCTGCTTTCAAACTATTATATTTTGTATTAAAGAATAAAATGTCAGGAGTATGGAAATTCTTCACAAAAAAGGACAATGCAATACAGTGCAATATTTGCCCTAAAAGACTAATGGTTAACGGAGGTATCTAAATTTGGTTATCCGACATCTAAATTTGGTTCACAAAAACAAATGATGGTCATGCAACTTCTTTTGAACAAAACAACAACAAGAATAACGTTGCAGCTAAAATTAGCAAAGTAGCCGAAGAAAAAAGTGTATGCTGAATAGGCATTGAACGTTTTATGGTAGGGCAAACATTTCCTAAAATGGTATCCAAATTAGCCGCAGTCCACGGAATGTCAATCTGCACCATAACTGGATCTTCGTTTATTCGAGAAAGTTTTTATAATAAAAACCTGGCATTGCCAAAAAATGAAACCGATGTAAAGAACATTATATTAAATTACTACAATCGTGTAAAAGATATCATGATAAAGGAAATATCGAGCAATATTCCTAACAATAGGAGATTTACTATAATCTTAGATTAATGGACAAGAATATCACAAAAGAGATATTTGAACATATATATAAACGGAAATAATTAATTTTATAACCTAGGGTTAGTTTATATATCAGGAAGATGTAATGCTGATAAAATAAGAAAAATTGCAGAAAAAAGACTACAAGAGTTTTATTTGTCTTTGGAAAATAACATTGTGGCCACCATATCTAATGGGCCAAATGTGATGAACGGTTTGTTTCCGACAGACCAGTAGTGGGTGCTTTCTGCTGGAATCATGCAATTCATTTGGCAGTGCTTAGAGTAATTTATGTGAAATCAAATGTTCAACATTCTGATATCTTTACTTTGAATTCTCACTACACAGACTGAATTTGTACTGAAATAGGGTTTTTTTTAAACAAAAATTACTTATATAGGTGGTTTTCATTAACAATTTTGTTCAAAAATATTTCCCGGGAATTCCCGGGAATCAAATTTTTTTATTCCCGTTTCCCGGGAAATAAAAAAGTCCAGGAAATCCCAAACCCTATTTTTACTACATCTTTTTCCGCTCTTTTTTTGCTGGGATGTGTACAGATCATAAAGGAGAATATTTAGAAAAACAAAGACATTTTCAATGATAAATTTATTTATTTATTCATTGTTAGGCATTTTTCTTCTAAAATTCCAGAATTTTCTATACTACACAGAGGGAATTTTGCTCGACGAGTTCCAATGAAAATTTTCAGTAAACTAATGACGTTTTCTTCACGAAGTAAATGAAAATTTTGTTAAATTTGATGAAATAGCTTCTAATTAATTATCTAAAAGTACGCTCAATTTAGGACTATCCAGAGTAATTTTAATGCAAATTTTGAAATTTTTCACTACATTAACCAAGAGTAAAATGTTCATCGAAATAATTCTAAATAGTGTTAAAATTGGCATTATTTTAGATAAGTTAGCCGACTTTATTAAGATATAAGAATTTTTTACGCAAATGTACCAAAAAGAGTCAAATGCAAAGGGTGATTCCCTTGTGTCTGTTAAATTTTTCAATAAAAATGTTTTCTTCTTCTTCCTATAAATCAACTCAGAAAAACATTTTTTGAACAAAAAAATTATTTAAAAAACTTACTTCTCCTTGAGGCTACAAAAATATTTTGTTAAACTAAAAAAAAACATAATTGCATTTTGTATAATTGTTTCCACAATTTTTATGGTGCAAAATAACAAAATTATTTCGTAAAATATAAAAAAACTTTCGTAAAATGCACACAAAATTTTTGTATATTTTACAAAAGAATTTCGTTGTTTCGCACCACGAAAATGTAAAATAAAAAATATTTCGTAAAATGTATATTTTACGAAAGATTTTCGTGGTGCGAAACTACGAAATATTTTGTACAATGTAAGAAAGGTTTCGTATATACAACGTATAGATTTTTTTCGGTGTAGGGCGCTTTTTCCGACTTCGTAATCATCACAAAAAAAATTTTTATTAGGTAATGAGTTACATTAATCGGCATGCCTTATTAAAATATTAGGTTTTGTAACAGAAAAGCAACAGCTTACCTCTATTACATAACGTTTAACATCCAAAACTTATAAAAAATTCCACTTATAAGGTTTTTTGTTAAAAATATATTAATTTTAATTTAATACACAATATAAAAAATATTTAAATTGAAAAAAAAATCATTACTTTTAACCTAGGGGTAATGAGTGCTTGGCGAGGAGTTACCTAGATGGACATGCCCTTAACTTCTTCCTATAAAACTCATTACTGGATAATAAAAGGTTTTGTTGGGATTTGAATTTAAGTCGAATTTTACCAAAGAGCTCTATCTCAAATCTGAATTTCACTAATATTGGAATGAACTAATAGCTTTCCTTGTTAGTTGTTTAATTAATTTTAATTTTAAAGGTTTTTTTCCAAAATTTTCGTATTGAAAACCTTTCTAGTTTTAGGATTTTCTTCTTGAAATTTTTTTTTATTTAAAAGTTGTAATACTTAGGGTCAGTTTTCTACTCAGCATTAATATTGATTTTTTCTTAAATAGTTCCAAGTAAGAAATTTCTAAAATCGATTTTTTCCTAAATAGTTCCTAAATAAGAAATTTTGTTTGAAAATTTCTTATTTAAGAAATATTTAAGAAAACATTAAATCCTACTTCTATCTATAAAACTGGCCCTTAAACAATTTTTCTATATTAAACCTATTAGATTAGGGGCGAGTAACTTATTTCCAAACATAAGCATGGTTAAACGTGAACCGCAGATATTTCCATATAAAGTTCACATTCATGACTATGGTTAAGCACTAAACTCAGTTTGTTTTGAGGTCTAAGAAACATTGTTGTGTTCGAAAAACTCTTTGACACTGGGACATTTTCTTATGTTCTAGGTTTGAAGTTGTAGGATTTATGCATAATCACTTTTGAAATTTATAAATAGTTTATAAAACAAATTTTTCATACAAAATTCATTTTACAAACGTGTTATGCGGTTTTCAAATTATTATATCAGTAGTGCGATTCTCTAACTTTGACAATCTAACTACCGATAAAAATCGGTAGATTGTCAAAATTCGATAATTAACTACATTGTCGTTAAAACTGATTCCGTAACTTTTTCTACCGAATTTTGTCGTTAAATAATATCGTTAACTTCCGACAATTATTGTTAAGTTAACAACAGAAAAAAGTTGTAGATAAGGTAAAATACGAGTATGAGTAAAAAAATTGAATAATTTCAAAATGCGTGAAAGAAATCTATTTTATTGTAAATTTCTTAACAATTTGCATTAAGAATAAGGAAGCGTTTGCATTAAATTCATTGGCTCTCGTTTAACAGTGAATCAGTGAATTATCAGTGCTTTGATACATATATTAGTGGACTAAAGTGGATACATATTTGAATATTTTTAAATCTGTATTAATAACCTTTGTTCAATTTGTGATATCCAAATGTAGTTTTTCCAGTTTTTGAAGTGGCCTGGTCAGAGCCCCGATTTGAATCCCATCGAGAATTGGTGGGCAATTGTCAAAAAAAGACTCTCCCAATGCGAACGAGCACCGACCAACTTAGATGATCTTTAGTCAGGAGTTTCAGCGGAATGGGCTAATATTCCACCTCAAACTATTAAAAATCTCGTGGAAAGCATTCCTTCTCGCATAAAATCTGTTTTAAAGAACAAAGGACTTTCGACAAAATATTAAAGAAAGAACTTGCCGAAAATTTAAAATATGAACAATACTGGATAAAGCTGTCACAATTTGCAATTATTTTTTTCATTAACTTCTTAATGATATAGTCTACTGTATTTAGCTTTTTATTGAAGAAGAATGTTTCAGTTTTATGCTTTAAAAAAATTCGTTTAAGTTTCTATAATAAAATAAAAATTATAACAAATTTCGAAAAATCTTGAATTAATGTATCCACTTTAGTCCACTACTGTACCACTAAATAAATACTGGTTTTTTCGACTAAAATGTTTATAAATCGCGAAAACAAGGATTTTAGTGAATTTTCTTTTCATAGAATATAAATGAAATACCATTCTATATTCTTAAAAATAAAATTTGCCAATAATTATAACGGCTTAGTGCTTAAAATTAATTACATCATTTTTTATCCTACATGTGCAAATAAAATTAATCCAATTAGATCGTATTAATTCAATTGCATCAAATTAATTCAATTGGATTAATTTTAACATTAATTAACATTTATGAATGACTATTTTTCAAGCTTTTTGTTTCTTTGTAGTGATAATTAATAACAACCCAGCAAAAAATAGACATTTTCGTGGTTCTGCTTGTAAGCGAAAAATACAAGCTCTTTCATTACCATTACATATACGTAATTGTAATGAAATATTTTCCATTTCCATTACATTCAAGTAATTGTAATGAAATTTATTTTAATTATTACAAAATTATTTTTATTACCGTTACTTTTATACAAAGGTAAATATTTCGTGTGCTTTAATTTGAATTCATGGTATGCTGATTCGTCGCTTAAAGCTCAAATAATAAATAAGCTTAATTTTTGAGGGATCAAGGTATAAAATGCCCCATGCGCTCCTCAGCCACAATATTTTATATGAAAATTTATAACTTTCGCTTTTAGTAAAGTAATGATTTTTTTTCATTTCATTACAATTAATGAATTTTTTTTTTCATTATATTACAAAAAATTAATGGAAATGAAAATCAAACCATTACTTTATATAATAGGAATGAAGATAAAAATTTCATTACCATTACATAACGAAATTGTAATGAAAATGTAATGGTAATAATTTTGGCCCATCTCTGGATACAAGTAGCACTAAAAATGATCTTCTAGTTCTGCAGTGCTGCTAAAACCATGTATATTTTTTGCTGGGATATAAAATAACCTATTTCAAAATAAACGGAAAATAAATATGTAGAAAACCGAATCACATATATTTTTCGAATCGCGGAACGCCAAAAGCGTTAAATTTAAGGTATATTTTTTTAAACTATAGAAGTATTAAAATTAATTCTATTAGGTGTATGTTATAAATGCGACTGAACATTTTTATTTTTTTTTTTTTTTTTGAATTTCTTTAAAAAGTTATGCTTTACGCGCTCTACCGCGGTTTTTTACTTTCTTAATTGATAAGCGGTGTGATTCTTAGTGAAATTAAAGTTATTCAAGTAAGTCGTGCGTATACGTGATTGAAAAAATAACTGTGAATCAGCTACAAAGTCAATGACACATTTTTGCACTTAACCCGATTTCTTTGTGCTTTTACAATTTCAAAAAAACTTATTTAACTTTTTGGTTCAACGCGTAATCAATACAAGATTTTGTGAAAAATCTCACTTATGCAAACCGCGAAAGTTTCGCGTCACTCAACTTTATGCAATTTAGTCGCTGAATGAACAAAATCAAAATAGAAAAGCAGGGGAAATTACGGTAATCGCAAAAATGTGCCACGGACTTTGCAACTGATTAACGGCGATTATTTCAAACTCGAACACTTACCAACAACTCACTTGAATAGCCTTAGTTTCACTAACGATCTAACAGTTTCACAATTACAAAAACAAGAACCGCGGTGGGGCGCGTAACGCCTTTAAAGACACTTAATTAAAATTTAAGCCGCTTTTATTACATACACTGAGAGAATTATCCCTCATGATATTAATGATATAATTTCATAGAATTTTTTTCGTAGAACCAATGAATAATTTCATTATGTATATAATATTTAATTAATATTATGAAATTTTTCATAACTTTTCTTTCATAAAATTTCATAATTTCATTAAAAAAATTCATTGAATTTCATAAATTAGATCTCCATAAATTTAATGAAAAATGTTTTTTATATATATGAAATTGTTCAATAGTATTTACTTTTTTTTTATAAAATATCGTCATTTCCTAAGAGAATAATCTTTTATAATTTTTATTTTTTTTTTTAATTAATTTTTTATTATTAATTTTGGACTATGAAATTTTTTTATAAATCATATTAATTTTTTCAAAATTTTTTTATGGCCCTTTTTTATTTAATGAATTCTTTCTTTAGATATATTTTGTACATCCGTAAAATATGCTACGATTTTATTACGCCTTTTGCATTTGCTAAGTACTTTTTATTTATCCACTCCAGCTTACCAACGACAATAACCAACTATAATAAATAATAGTAAATGAAATTGCTTCATAGATTTTATGAAGCTCTTCATTGGCTGAATGATTTATTCATTGGACGAGTGGCCTATTAATTTTATGAATAGTTTCATTAATTTTATGAACTTTTCAGAAACATTGACTTTAATGAAACCTGTTTCATAGATTCTATGAAAAGTTTCAATGGACGAATTCAAGTGACAATTTTCATTGAAACTATGAAGAAATTCATTACTGAAGTGATGATAATTCTCTTAGTGTACAATAATTACCTTATGGACTATATTATAATACTGGTATAGGGTGAAAAAATACACTTTAAATTTAACGCATTTAGGCTTTCGCGATTTAAAAAACATTATATGGAACTGTATTCCATATTTTTTAAGCCCGATAGCAAGCAAAAAACCACGAAAAAAAGTTCTAATCCGCCGGTTTTAAAATAAAAATTTTGAAATTTTTAAATATAGGCTCAACTGATACTAAATAGTTGCTCAGGTAATACTAAATTTCAGCGCCCTCTACCGGTGAGTAGTGTAAGTTTTGATTTCCTATCTCTATAACACAGTACAACAAAATAAGAAAAATTTGATGCATCGGGATTGCGACACATCATTTCTAATAGACTTTGGGACACAGATCACGAATATGGCCCTAGAATTTTAAAGTTTAAGCTATAGTTTAAAAAATATTTGTAAAAAAGTTTTTGTAGCAAAATTAAATTTTTTAATAAACTTTTTGCAAAAAAATATAAAATTAAAAGGTAATAACGCTATTTTTGCAGCATTTTAAAATGATGAAATATGCCCTTTAATGTGATATATTGCACGTTTTGACAGCTGCTTTAATATTCGCTATATATGCATTTAAAATTGAAATTTCTCTTTTTTCACGATTTCGTTAATAAATAATCTGCAATGAAAGAATTATCTAATATTTAAATTTGTACCTTTACTTAACATCTCATGTTACTTAATTTATCAAAAAAAAATCGCATTTTCTGTTTTAATTTTAAGTTAATATTGACTAAACCTGAAAAGGACTGACTTTTTTAATACCTAAAAATTAAGGAATCTGTGATAAATCTTAAATTATAAAACTCAGATAAAACCATTCAGAAATGTAAAACATTTATTTTTTAATCAATTTCAACAAAGTTTTAGATAATTGAAGTGCAAATTTCGAAAAATAACGATTTTAAAATATGCATGTTAAAAAATGTTCTTTATTTCCTTTTGTCATAGTAAATTCATATAAAAGTTATTTGAAATTAAAAGATGTAAAATGGGTATTTCAGATTGAATTTTCTGCAAATGTTGATGCAGGAGTTGTGATTCTTTTGATAAAAAGAATTTAGTGGTATATGAATTTACGTCATATGTAAAAATTTTACAAATCCGATTAAAGGATTTTATTAGATTTGCAAAATAAGAAAATAAGTGAAGTTTTCACTTTAATTGCAATTATATTCTAGATCCTTTACCTAGTCAAAATAAGTTGATATGGTTCTAAAATCACAAATTCTATATTTTTAAACCATATTCAAAATTATCCGTGGTTTAGTTTTAAAGAAAAAATTGTCTTTTTGCTAAAAGTTAAATTTGCAAATATATTAAAAACTGGATCTAATTTTGAAATTTGGTGTTCACATTCGTCATATTCATCCTAAAATCTATCATAATTGATATGTCGCATGCCCGATGCCTTTTTAGTGTTGTACTGTGTAATTAATAGTCTCTGCTATGAGGTATAAAACAAAATTCAAGTTTGAAAAGAACATTCAAATAAAATTAATATAAATGGAATTTGCTTACGGGAATATTCAAATAATATTTAAGATTTGGATTTGAAAATAGATATAAGAAACTTTTTAAAAATATATATTATTATTATGGTTTAGGTGAACGGGTAAGGCAATGAACTGACAAACAGAAGGTGTCTGGTTCGAGGCTTGGTGAGTGTAATACCAAATAAAAAACTTTGAAATTTTTAATAGAAGAAAATTAGCTACCATATATTTCGCGCTCGTTTTTTCCTTATTTTGAGCAGTTTTCAGCAGTTTTCCAGTTTTAAAATATAGGCTCAGCTGATACTAAATTGATACTAAATAGTTGCTCAAGTAATACTAAATTTCAGCGCGCTCTACCGGTGAGTAGTGTAAGTTTGGATTTCCTATATCTATAATTAATAGTCTCTGGTATAATGGAAACTTCCATCCGTCATATTCAAATTTAAATTTCATTTCGATCTGTCAACTCATTCGTATAGTAACAGGTGTTCAAAAAAGGAGCTTCATTGTTTTTTTTTTTTTTCATGGAAAAATTAGAAATTCGTGGTGTGATTAAATATTTACATAAAGACACATGTACACGGGATAGAAATTTCGTAGTTTGTGCTAAATTTGTCATCTCTAATATAGTTGGCACTAATTTTAATCGTAAAAGTATCATCTCTAATTGTCAAGTATTTGTTTTTAGCAAGGTTGGTTATCGTTATAATACCGTTATCGCTAAAATACCGTTTCAAATTGAATACCGTTACCTCTAAAAAAGTTTCCAAATACCGTTATCGTTACCGATACCGTTATTTTTATGGGTGGTTACCGGTATTTATTAATTTATACAAAAAATGCAAAATTTTCAAGTTTTTTATAATAATCTTGAGTTCTTAAAATGTTGCGTTTTAATTTTTATTCAAAAAAATAAAAATTGTTCTTTTTAGCAAAAAAATTTATAGATAATAATATCAATTATTGAAACAGCAGCATTGAATTTAAAGCTTATAATCTGGGATTTTAACGCTTAAAATAAAAAAATATGCCAAGTTTTTAATTGTTTTTATATGTTTTTAACGCAAATTATAATACCGGTACGCACCGGTATTGCTGTTTCGATAACGGTATACCGTTACCGAAACAGTCTTAAATACCGTTACCGTAATAATCAAAATTCGATACCTTTACCGTTATACTTACCGTTATTCGTTTCGGTAACCAACCTCGGTTTTTAGTAAAATTGTTGTATTTTAAAGAATAATTTTTTCTTCAAATATCAAAAAGTGTATTTAATAAACTGAAATGTTCAATAATGGTACAAGATATTTTAAAAATTGTTACTAATTAAAGAAATTAGTTATGACAGCAATTGTCAATGGCCTAGAGATTACATTTCGTAGAATTATACAGAGCTGCATTTTCATAAAGTCTAGCGAGTTTTCTATCCCGTGTAGATGTGCCTTTAAGGCACTTTATGAAAATGCAGCACTGTATAAGTCTACGAAATGTAATCTCTAGGCCATTGACAATTTCTGTCAAAAATTATTTCTTTAATTAGTAACAATTTTTAAGAAGTTTTGTAACACTATTGTACATTTCAGTTTATTAAATGCACCTTTTGGTATTTGGAGAAAAAAATATTCTTTAAAATACAACAATTTTAATAAAAATAAATACTTGACAACTAGATATAATACTTTTACGATAAAAATTAGTGCCAACTATATTAGAGATGACAAATTTAGCTTAAACTCTACGAGATTTCAATTCCGTGTAGACGTGCCTTGAGAAAGGGTTTATCGGGACAAGAAATTCATAATGATATGGTGAATGTGTTAGGTGAAAGTGCTCCTTCATATGCAACAGTAAAAAATTGGGTTGCTGAATTTAAACGCGGTCGTACAAGCATTGAAGATGAACAACGAAGTGGACGTTCAAAAACTGCAACAACGCCAGAAATCAAAGCTAAAGTCCATGGTATGGTATTAGACGATTGACGAGTGAAAGTTCGTGAAATAGGGAATGCCATAGGCATCTCAAATGATCGAGTACATTTTATTTTGCATCAAGAATAACAGATGAAAAAGCTTTCTGCAAGATGGGTTGACCAAAAATGCATTCGAATGAAAATTTCAAAATTCAACGAATTGAAGTACGAATTGCTTGAACAGCCATCTTATCCTCCTGATTTAGCTCCCTCTGACTTCTACCTATTCCCAAATCTAACAAAATTCCTTGCTGGCAAACGTTTTACCTCGAATGAAGATGTAATGGTAGCTGTAAACGATTATTTTGAGGAGCTTCAGGAAAATTATTTTAATCAAAGGATAGAATTGCTAGAAAAAAGTTGGACTAAGTATATTGAAGTTTCAGGAGATTATATTGAAAAATATTAATAATTTTAAAAATCTAGGTGCTGTTTTTCATTGTTAGGCTAAGAACATTTCGAACTGCCCTCGTACACTGCATACGAAAATATACTGCTTAAAATATTTAGGGAATTATGTTTTGTATCGGGCTTGCTTCAGTTAGGATTTTAAAATACACATTTGACGCATTTGTGGGCAATTTTATGATAGCTGCCCTGAGGTCCTTGCTGCCCTGAGGTCCGTGCACGTTAAAGCGTTAAGCTAGTTCACATGCTACATGTCGCAAATATGAAAATCTTCTAATGAAATTTAATAAGCTGATTCATATGGGCCCAAAGGAAGAGCCTATTGATTTGTTGGAATCGGTCCATGTTTAGACATTGTGCCCATATAAAGGTTTCCAAAAATTGGCTTTTCTGCTTGTTTGAACTCCACGGATAGCAAATATAGATATTTCATTGAAATCTGGTAAGCTAACTTACTTGGACCCAGAAATAGTTTATTTTAGATAGAATTGTTCCACATTTGGACTTAGCGCCCATACGGACTATACTTCCGATTTTCTCTTAAATACACCTAACTCTAGGCAAATTTCTTACGGATTTTTTTTTTTCCCCCATTTTAGACAAATTAAATTTTTAGACCATTTAAATTTCGGATCCAAACATTAGTTGCCTTCCCACCAGACTGATGTAGGGTATCGTATAGTCGGCACGCCCGACTTTTTACTCGGGTTTATTTGATTTCAGTGAGGTTTTTGTTAAATAAAAAGTTAAAACTAATATGCAAGTACTTGTGCAAATTGAAATGTTACTGACACTTTCGAAAACATTATTTTCTATTGTAGTTTATAGATGAATGGTTGTCAGTACATTGCTAGATCTGTCAAAACAACAGACTAGTGTATTGGAAGATGACAAAGCAAATTGTGGAAAATTTTTTATTGTTGTTTTTGTTTTTTCTTTGATATTTTAAATGTTTAATAATGCTCCAGACGAGAACAAGAAATTCTCATGAGTTTGTAAATTAATTTAACAAATATCAAAGGTTTAAAAGGCTTAATTCTTTCATTCACTTTTTAAAAATAAATGAAATTTGGGTTAAATTTCATTCCCTAATAGCATTCTTATGGAATTAATTCGATAGCTTAATTCCCTATAGCTTAAAATTATATGAATTCATTCTATTTCATTTAATTCTAACTGAATGAAACCCAATTTACCTGAATTCATTTAATAAAAAAGTGAATGAAAAATTATTTGTTTTCATTCACTTAATCAAATGAAAAATTTTAATTTGTATGTAATTGCTGAAATATTAGCATAATACAATGAAAAACGTTTAAAATTCTTCTAACAGAAATAAGTTGTATCGTATGCTTTGTTACAGCTTGTATGCTTTGGTTTTGATTATTTGTTAGTTCCATACTACACTGCACTAAGTGAATGGTAATAAAATTTCTTCATTCAATTAGTAAAATGGTGAATGAACATGCGATTTGAATGATTCAAGTTAGGAATTCATTCAATTCATATTAAAGCTTTGGGAATGAAGCTTATGAATGAATTCTTTACGAATGGTTTAAGGGAATGGTACATGAATCTTTTTAAAATCTGAATTTAATTTTTAGTGAATTAAGCTTAAATTGAATTAAGTTTTTCGAAGCTCTGACAAATATTTCTAGAAATTCTAAAAACGTCGCCCCCTGACGATTTCCTTAGGCAAGAATGAAATCCGGATAGAGACATGCCTTCAGCTGATTATTTTTCACAATTTGTTAAATAAGTTTTGGCATTTTGTGAATGTCTGTTTGATCACAACGATTGTGTTACAATAATTTATAGTATCCTTGTCCGATACCATTTGTTTGTTTAATACAAATTATTTTTCTAAACAAATATACTCTTAATCCCTGGAAGCAAGTGTAGAGGAAATGTAATGGATCTATTTAACCAGACCTATTTATTAATACAGATTTTGCATTTAAAAATGCATCAACTTATAGTTAAACTTACATTGTGTTGTTTTAACATTTGATGTAAGTCTGCCTGATATTGATATATCGGCAATTCTTGTTTGTCCCGAAACAATTCATTACTAATACGTTGAGATCTGGGTGGTATCATACGTGGACCCAAAGCTACAGATATTGAATCACTACGTAAATTCTTTTGATGACGATATGATGATGTTACGATAGCTTCATTTGTTACCAATTGTGTCTGTATGGTAGGTAAAAGATTTTGCAAAACTGTCCTCGTGGCAGCAGACATATTGAGTGGTCTAGCATCTCCCAGCGTAGTCAAACGTTTACGACGGCGTATATGTAACTCACGATTATTTTTACTACCAAAACTTTGTGTTTTCAAACCGAGACGAGCAGCATATTGATGCAAGTATTTACGGTGTAGATTGGAAAGATTTTTTATGATTATCTCATCATCACTACTGGCTAGAAAATCAGAAATTTTCAATTGTAATGGTAAACGTTCACTTTCGGGTACTTTAACCGTTTCCACTTTCGGATTACGATTATTGCTGGTGGAGCCTCCATCGATACCGGCTGCTTTTTGGCGATGTCTTTTAGAGTTTGTTGACATTGTTCGTAGGAGACAGCAAGATAATGTATGTAATTTGTTGTTTTTCTGTAGCTACTGGTTGTAGATAATTAAAAAAAAATTAAACGAAAGTATTTGTACGTGTTATACACTATTGTTAGTTATAATTTTTTTAAGTTAATGTAAAAATTGCAATTTTTTACAAATTTTTCTGATAAATAGCAAACTTTGCATATGAAAAATCAAGACGAATAAAAATGTCAAAATTTAACAGCGAAGTGAACGATATATTTAACGAGATGTTTGTTCCATTCCAGTCATTCTCCATTTAAAACAGATGTTTTTTATTTACAGTATAAGCAGTGTTACCACATATTTTTTTAGAAAAACTGTTAAAAAAACTGTTTCTTTATAGAAAAACTGTTTTTTGAAAAAAATTTAAAAATCAGAATTCTGTGATCCCGAAGTATCCTGGGATTAAAATGTTATCCCAGGGTCTCAATTTTCAAAATATCGAGATTTGAATAATTTAATTGCCTTTGGCATTTATATTAATCGACTTTTTGCACAGCCTCCTAATAAAACATTTTTTTAAGATTTTTGGTCTCCTACACACAAAAAAAAACTAAAGGTTATATTACCTACAATTGTAGGGTGATATCACCTATTGTCATAGGCAACATAGAGTTTGCTATGTTTTACGGCAATATTACCATAAAAAGTAGGTAATTTCAATGTTCGAAAAATCAACTTTATTTATAGGTAAATTACCTATAGCAGTTCGGTGATTTACCAATTATAAAAAAAGGTAATTCATACACAATTTTTGGAAATATTTCGCCGATATTAGTTAGAAATTCTACGTCTAAAAAAATTGAAAAATCTAAATAATAAAAGATTAAAATACATTTTTTTTTATTATTTATCGTAAATATATTACAAGTGCAATATTTATTGAGCCAAAATACACTTAACACGATTTTCAAACCCAGATTCGTCTAAGACAAATGATCTGGAGATCTGATATTTATATGTGCCTTTGTGATGCAGTCTAATAAGAGAGAGGGTGTACAAATACAAAAAATTATAATGCTATTTTTTTTGCAAACTCTTCCTTTCTAAACTGAAATGCGTAACCGTTAAAATAAAAAATTAAATTGTGCAAGACTGCTTGATTTGGTAGAACAATTTGCTTGAATTTCAGCATTTTAAATAGTGGAGTTCCACCTAATCCTAATGGAGTTCCACATAAGCATCGCATTAGATCCATACATTTACTTTTTGTGTTTGTTGATGCACTAGCATCTGATAATGATTCTGCCATCTAAAAAAACTTTGAAGGATTAAAGATTGCAAATAATAGGCCAACATCAATACATTTACCTCGGTTAAGAATGTTTTTCGTTATTTTCTTTTAATTTAAAATTTGCTTTATAAAAAAATAATTTATTGCTGTCTGTTTAAAATTTGTTTGGAGAATAAAATTAAATTTATTATGGTTTGACTTTATAAATTTCAAAATAAAATTTCGAAGTGGTACCAACTTCTGATAGTAAAATTTACATTATGGATAGGTAAAATAATTTCCTAGTGGCAATGGCAATAAAACAATTTTTTAAAATTGTGTATAAAAAGGCACTACCTATGCCAGCCAAGGCAATATACAATCTTGTATTTTTTTGTGTGTAAGGATAGAATACTTTACCCCCCGTTTCCACATGCAAGTGCAAGTTCGAAAAACTCAATACACTCACACTTTTTCACGAATACTATCACACTTATACGACTTGCGGCTCAATTTGCAAGTAAATTTTGAAGACAGTGGATTTTTGATACTTGCGGCAAGTGAAATGACAGAATAAAGAAAACAATGTTGCCTATTATTGTTTTCTATTAATTTACTAGTATTTGGTAAAGTAAAAGTTGTAATGCAACTGATTTTGTATTTATTTGTTAAAAAAAGTAAAAAAGAACATAACGGGATATCTTAATGGTAATTTAAAATATAAATTTTAAAATTTTTTGAAAAAAAAATTGTTAAGAACAAATTTTTTTCCCAGCTTTGTTCGAATATTGAATACTTGGCAATACTGGAGTGATATTTTTTGACAACCTATGCCTTCGACGACATTTTAAAAATGAACTTGCAGCAAGTAGTGTGGACACATGTAAAATGTTCATGTTTTTTCGGTAATTTTCGAAATTTTCGCTGATAATACGTATTGTCAACTTGCAACCATTTACTTGCATGTGGAAACGGGGGGTTACTGCTCAATGTTGTAACTCAAAATATTCTTTATGGATTTGCATTCCACATAAAACTGCCTTTCATTTGATTGAGTATTGTGTTATGTAGGGAATTGTTTGTTTGAAAAATTACTTTTTTGGAATTTTCCTTGATCATAATTGAAAAAATAATAGTAGCTGTGTTTGTGCGGCATGCTTTCAATGTTGGCTTATGTCATTCCCATATAAATTTGACATTAGTCAACGTTTAGTGTACTCTCAAAGTTTCTAATGTCAAATTTGTATGGGAATGACATAAGCCAACGTTAATAGCTTGCAGCACAAACACAGCCAGTAAATTGTTATCCAGAATTGGCAAATATTTATTAAAAACAAAAATAAAAAATAAATTTCGTCCTTTTTTAAAAATTTTTTCAAAAAATATAAATTTCTAAATTATCCTTTATTCTGCTGTGTCAGATAAACACATCATAGATCCGACGGACATTTTTTTGGTTTAGCCAATTTTATTTTAGTGCTAATTTTTGATGAAATTTGTAATAAAACTGTTCATTTATCCAGTAGGCATATTTTGTAGTATTATATTCGCATTTTTAAATTAATTTATGTTTCCATTTGTACCTAATTTTTTACAATATGAAACTTTTATTGTAATTTTTGGGTTATATGCATAATCACTTTCTAAGTTTATAAATGGCTTATAAAACAAATATTTTATACAAAATTCATATTTATAAACGTGTTATAAAGTTTTCAAGTTCTTATGCACAAGCACTTTTTTATTTTAACCCTCGAACCGGCCTAAGCTTTTTTGCAATCAAATTTATACCATGTGTTCCTCACAAAAAATAAAGAATAAGTTCTTCTACAAAATTTTTTTTTCGTTGCCTACTTTAGGCGATATGGGCCACAATAGTTAAGGGTGAATCTCGAAATCTAGCGCATAAAATTACTAGGTTTAGGCACAAATTACTTCTCTTACCAAGATGTAATTGTAATAAAAAAATTACATTTTTTGTGCTGTTACTTAAGAGGATGTAGCGATTTTCGTTTTTCGAAAAACGCGAAATTGAGCGAAAACGCACCAAAACTTCAATATATATTATTCAAACTTATAAACTTTGCTACCTATACCAAATATATTCTTTTTGCCAAATTTCAGAAAAATCCGTCAATTCGTTTTGAAGTTAAGGCGATGTCTTTTAAAGGTATCGTTATGGAATCCTGTGCGTCCTTGGACCAAAGTATGGATCTTTTCAAATAGCTTAAGCACCAATCTTACTTCATGGTCACTATCAATTGCTTTAGTGAATTTAAATATGTTTTTAAGATTTTTGAAAATTTTGGTTGTTTTAAAATATTTAATTTTTGAAATTTTACGAAATTTTATCTTTGACACTTTCTCGCTTCCAAACCGTGCATTGTATACAAAAAAATTCTTCACAAATAATTTAATAAATTTTGTTTTCTATCGAAAAACCATAATTTCTTATTATAAAATACTCCTTTGGCGCATTTCTGGTCCGCCTGGAGGCGGGCTTGCCGGTTAGAGGGTTAATTTTTAAATTTTAGTTAAAAAATAAAAAAAAAATTGTAAATGAAACAAATGTGCGGATTTAATATGAAAAAACTGTAAAAAAATCCTTGAATTAAAAAAAAACTGTTTTTTACATGAAAAAACTAGAAAACTGTTAAGCATCCCAAAAAACTGTAAAAAACAATTAAAACTGGCTATATGGCAACACTGAGTATAAGTAAAATGTGTACAACTCTGATGCAAAGCGCTAAAAAGAAAACCTATAAAAATCGTCGTCGCGAACACAACGATTTTTGTTTGAAATTTGCGTTTTTTTCTGACGTAACAAATATAGTGTTTTCACAACGTACAGCTTTGGTATAACTCCAGCCACAGTTTGTTTACAAAGAAATGTGGTTTACAAAAACTCTTCAACTATTTGAGGTGTTTTCACATACCAAAACTACAAGTCACCGGTATCAGTTTATGGTTTCTCTGCCGAATGCTACAATTAAAATGATTGAGTTTTAGCATATTATTCCAATTTTAGCCATTTCTTCTTTGTAATCTAGCCATTTTTCAATTCAAGAGTTGTTGTAACAGCTTTAAAAATAGAATTTTTAGTTAATAATTCTCATTTAAAGCCGGAGTGGCAATCCTTGCTCGGATAAATTCGAAAATTGGAATACATCCGAAACGTTCCGGCACATAGTCCGATTGCCGCGGGAACCGGGTTATACCGCCCATACTCGGTCGCCAGAGCCTCGTCAGCGTTAACAGGGGACACCATGCCCAAGGTGGACTGTGGGTGAGGTTGGCATTTGGAAATAATTTCCCTTGACCCCCTTCAATTCAAGAGTTGGCAACCTTGATTACCAAACAGGTAAAAGTGGTAAAATATGATAGACAAATATTTTTTTTTAATCGTTATTGCTTAATTATATTAAAGATTAAAATAAAAATATTTAACTATGGTTTTTATTCATTATCGCTACAATCTTCCTCCTCTTCGTCATCGGTATCATCATTATCTGAATCAAAATCATCGTCCTCGTCTTTAAGTTTAAGTTGCTCGATTTTAAGTAAAAGCTCGTCTCTTGTATGAGGCACTCTGAATTGAACTTTTTTCTTCTTATCAACCTCCCGCTCATCGACATCTCTATTTTCTTGTGTATCTTCTCCTTCGTTGGAATTTTCTTCCGTTACGTCCTCCACCTTTTCCTTTTTTCCATTGTCCATGTAACGTAAAAAGGCACGACGTTTCCTTTCGGGAAATGACTTAATAAGTCTCTCCATTTCTACCTTAAGTTTAAGTTCTTCCTCGGGAGTAGGTTGTGGTGGTTCAATTTCCACTTCTTCGGCACTTTTCAAACACTTGGCACAAACTCGTTCTTGCAGAGCACATTCTCGACACAGTACATGATACGCCTTCCGTATTTTTTTCTGGGAACATTTTGTACACGTTTTGGGTTGGCTAAGTGCTTTATATTTTTTATATTTAATTTTCCATTCAATTACACCTTTACAATGTTGGCATACTTCTGAAATGTGCAGGGAGTTGAGACGTTTTTGTTGTGGTGTTTTGTCATGAAGATCGTTTTTGAAAACATGACGGTTTTTATGTTTTTGGGCACGAGTACGTGATGCATTGCCACGTTGCGTACTCATTGTGAATAAATACAATAGTTTTTTTTTATCAAGTTATTTATATTTTAACACAAAATTTGTTTTTTTTCATTCGTCGTTAATTCTCTTAGCAGAAAAACGTGTTGATAAAATAAAAACAATTGATTGTCAAAAATAGTTGACGTTTTAAATTCACCACTTTTGCCAACTTAGCGTTTTCCGCTCATCTAGCGCTTTTTTATTGCTCTAAGCGGGGGAAATGTTTTAGCGGTAATTATAGCGCTTCTTGAATAGTGCAGTTTTAAAATAATTTAAAATACATATTAGGCCTTTTTTTTAATCACTGGATTTATTTTATTTTGTTAAAAAATCTATATTTTGGTTTTTAATTTTCAAAATGGATTTAAAAAATAAATAAATCCGTTTTGGATTTATAAAAAACAAAACCAGTTTTGTACAAAAACTAGGTAGTTTTTGCTCAGTTTAAATTCAGTATTATATTCCATATAAAAAACTGATTTTTACGATGAGTTTCTCATGAAAATTGTGCAGTTTGTTTTTACGCAAATTTAATGTACAAGACTATTATTTTTCTTGGGAAAAAGTGACATTTTGTGTTTATTGATTGTGTCTGTTATAAAATTAAAAATTGTTATTTTTTATAAATTAAATTGCAATTTGAGGCCTATAAAGTTTCGAGGGAAATTTTTCCACGTGAAAACAACTTACTGTGTTTTAACAAAAAAAAAAACAAAAGTCCTAATTTTTAGTATTTGTATCTTTTTCAAGTATTCTTTTGCATTACAAAAATAAGACTCTCTTCATCCATTTTCATTGATCTATTTTACACTTAAAGTCTGTAATGTAAATAACAAAAATGTAGAGTTGTGTCGTTCATGAACCAACTAGTTCATTTGAACGGTTCAGTTCATTGAACGATATGACATCGTTCATCATTATTCGTTCTTTTCGTTAAATCGTTCATTTCGTTCTTTTTTTAGTCATAAAAAATTTGTATCCCTTATTAATTTTATTACAGAATTAAATGTTTTTCTTAATAATTTCAAATTTTTAATAAAATTGTAATTTTCTGACACTATTAGTATATGTACAATAAAATTAATATCAACATGTAATATGTAGTGTGCCAATAAAATTAATATCAACATGTAATATGTAGTGTGCCAATAAATTGCCGAACGAACGACACCGTTCATGAATCACTGTTCAGACACAGCTCATGACAAAAAAGAACGATAACAAAAAAAGAACGATTGAACGAACTAGTTCAATGAATTTTATTGAACGATATGACAGAGTCACCAAAAAGAACGATTAAGCCCAACTCTACAAAAATGTACGGAATTAAAATGCAATACCTATAACACACTTTAAAGCAGGGTAATATCCATATTTTTTAAATGCACAAATTCATCCCGTAAAAAATCTGTCCCCAAACCTTCTTATCTGATAACACTGTTATTAATAGAAATTAAAGAAGATAATTCAAAATATAAAATAAAGTTCCTTTTTTATTATATGCTCTTCTGTTGGTAACGGGTTTCAATTATGTTTTCAATCGATTGACGTTAATTCTTCATAAATTTTTTAATAAATTGTATTTTTCTATATTTCAGCTAATTCAATATTCATGTACTTCTTACTAATAATAGTCTATATGAAGTTTATTATAAGATATCGATAAAAATTTCTAAAAAATTTTTAACAATGCGGGATATTAAACAGTGTTTAATAGATCTTTTACGATCTGGTGGTATATCAGTTGGTGATAATCACAATTCACCCACAACGCCTACCTCAAAAATATCACATAAACCAAAGAAACTCCACGAATATACAGCTGCCGATTGTAATGCCGCCTTTCTGCGAAAATATTATGAGGTAGGCAATGGTGGTTTTAATGCCAATAATAATGGCATTATATACTTTAATGAAAACCTAACAATGACCAGTAAATATGATATGCGACAGTTTCCTATGAATCGGTATTCCTCATGTCCACTAAGTACATTTAGTAATAGTGATGACAGCGTATCACCACCATCATCAAAATCAGAAAATCATGTTACGACAGAAGACACAGAAAGTTTCCGTTATGATTACTCTTCCGAAGATGATCGGGATACATTAATCGACTGCTGCACACACAATAATAATCCAGCAAATGTGCAGCTACCCGCTAGCAATTGTTGTGATAATGATGAATCTCTATTGGATTCTTTTTGTACCTTATGCACTTCCAGTTTTAGTTATAATAAATGTTGTCGTTATTGTGACAATTCTCAGTGTGGTTCCAAATGTAATTCAGAACGTGGTTCTCATACAAGTCGTAAAAGTCAACATCACGTCCCTACAATTCAACGTAATAATTTAAATTTAAGGTAAGTTTTTGATTTGTTTTTCTATTTTTTTTTATTTTTTTATTAAATTATAAATAACTTTAATTAAATCAGAAATATGCTAATAGTAAAAGTTCCTGAAATACCTACATTTAATTATATTTTTGTAATTAAAACTTGATTTTTTTAAATGTGTATAGTGTAATATTCTTAAAAACAATCAACAAACATGGTCTATTTTTCTTAAAGGAGGAGGATAAGTAGTATGTATTAAGTTTTAATTATGTTGTTCACGTTGCAAACGATTACCGTATGTGCGTGATACTAAATTCCAAGAATCCATAAACCGATCCATACACATCGAAATACATTTCTGAAAAAAAAAACAGAACAAATACAAATAATTACAATATAAAGGGCAAAGGGGCTTATTCATAACAATCTGAAAACCTTATACACAGTCCACCTTATAACACGTTTATAAAATGAATTTTATATGAAAATTTGTTTTAAAAGTCAATTCTGATATCAGCAAAAGCTACACCATTTTCAGTTTTATTTCAGAAAATTCCAAAAACTATCCAAAAATGTTTTAAAATTGTCCAAAAATGTTTTAAAATTGTCCAAATATATTTTCAAATTGTCCAAAAAGGTTTCAAAATTGTCTAAAATTTAAAAGTATCCAAAAATGTTTTTAATTTTTCCAAAAATGTTTTAAATTTGTCCAAAAATTATTCAAAATTGTCCAAATATTGTTTAAAATTGTCTAAAAAATCATTGATATTTGTCCCATTGCATTTTAAAATTGTCCAAAATGTATTTTAAAATTTTCAAAATGTATTTCAAAATTATACAAATATATTTTAAAATATTACAAATATATTTTAATATATTTTATTTGTTTTTTTTTTTTTTTATTAATTCTTCAATTACATAACCGAGCCCTTAGGGCCTTATGTGGTTAATTCAAGCTACTAACTAAATAACAAACTTCTATATAAAATTAAAGTTAATTATTAAAATATATAATAAATCGCAATATAAAAAATTCATAATTACATATGTATATGAGATCACATAAAATAAAGCATTACAAATTTAAAAAAAACCAAAATAAAATTACAGTGAATGCCAAGAATCAATTTCCATAAGAAGCCTTAATATCAGAAAGATAAATACATATTATTTCAACATTCTTTCCTTTCGCACTTTCAAAAACATACATTTTACAAAACCTCCAACAAATGCAGTTTCGCAAATTCTGCAGTTTAAGAAATTTACAAATGCATTTTAAATAATTCAATTTGTATTCCAAAATATAAATATATTTCAGAATATTCCAAATGTATTTAAAAAAAACTCTAAATACATTTGGAATTTTTTCAAATACATTTGCAGAATTTTGAAATACGTTTACGTATTATTTTAATATAACGAAATACGTTAACAGTAGTAAAAATGATGAGGATTAAACAAAAGGAGAATTTTCTGAACACTCATAAAAAAAGTTAGTACAAAAGTCTGGTAAACGCGTTCTGATTAAATTGAACTAATTTTTATGTTATTTTCTCTTAAAAAGCCCGTACGAATAGGTAAAAATTCTGCTAAAATAACAGGAAATAGTACATGTATTTGCGCCAGCACAATTTTGACCAATTTGTGCGGGATTTTTTTTTTTATTAGTGTAAAAGAATTCTGGAAATATACTTAAAAGTCAAAAAATGTTAAACTATTAGGGAATATAACGGTTTTTGACTTCTTAACTTCATAGATTTCAAAACCATAAAATATTTTAAGGTTCAACTCTGCGAAATCGAGCCAAAATCACTTTAATTGAAAATACTATAAAAATCAAAAACTCTTGAAGCTGCGTTTTTATGTTTATTTATAGCGGTATTCATAAGTTAAAACTAACGACTAACATCCAGTGCACAACTTTTTATACACACAAATTCCCATAAGGGAAAGTTGTGAATACAGCCCTTAGACTCTTGAAAAATAAAAGAAATCATTATATGCAGAAACTGCTCATCAAATCAATATTGCCATGATATTTGTCAACGAAGTTCCATTAGCGATATATTCCATATACGATTTTACTTTCCTCTAAAATTCAATTTCACACAAAATGTGTAATTACCACGGTTGGCAAGCAATACCGCTAAAATACCGTCATCGATTCAAAACCCTTTCAACTGACTACCGTTACCCCTAAAATACCGTTACCGAAATACCGCTATCTTTAAAATACCGTTACCGAAATAACTGAAATACCGTTACCCTTTAAATACCGATACCGAAATAAATTAAATATCGATACCCTTAAAATACCCTAACCGATATAAATAAAATACCGTTACCCCTAAAATACCGTTACCCATATTTTTAATTTTCTGTTTTGGCAATTGTTCTGTTTTTAATCTCGTTTGTTTTTCGTAAAAAAATTGAGGGATGCATCGAAAAAACTGACTACCGATATCCTTAAAATACCGTTACCGAAATAATCAAAAAACCGTTATCCTTAAAATACCGTTACCGAAATAACTAAAAAACCGTTATCCTTAAAATACCGATACCGAAATAAATGAAATAGCGTTACCTTTAAAATACCGTTACCGAATTAATTTAAAATAGCGTTACCCTTACCGATAACCGCATCGTTTCGGTTACCATCCATGATAATTACCATAACTTTTATATAACAGTTTTGGACACTTTTTCTTTAAAATTTTGCATTTTCTTTCATGTGAAGTATAAAGTATACTACATTTTTTAAATTAAGAAAACCATAGAAAAAGGGTTATATCCATAAAACTTGATATATGTGTGTATATAGCCTTTACACAAACTGCCTACTTGGTATTGAAATAGGGTTGATGAGTCAACGGAAACATGTAGCTCTCATACATTTTAAAAAACTGATATGATATAATTTCAATTACAATTTTACAAGAGAAGCAAAAAACTTAATAAAATGAAAAATAAACCAAATTTTTTCAAAATTTTTTCCAGGTTAAGTTTATTTTTGGTTATCGAATAGTGATTTCAATTATAAATTTCAAGTATAAAATTTTGCAGGAATGTGTATTTTGATACGGTGTATCAAAAAGTCGATTTTTAATTTTTTGTAACTTAAGGCTTTTTTGATTTTTTTTTTTTTTTTTTTTAATTTATTCACCATTTTGTAATTTGAAAGCCTAGTGGCCAATTAATTAATTACAATATTCCACTCACTTAAGATAATCTTAATTTAGAATTTATAAAACCCTGATAAGAAAATATATTTATTTGCTACTCTAAAAAATATTATAATTATTATTTTTGATATCCCAATTTAAACGAGAAAGAAATAACTATTGGCATTATGAACTATGTTGTAATAAAAATTATCAGAAAGATAAGAAAATTGTAGTTATTGAAAATTATTCAAAAGCCTCCCTTTATAAGTATGATCAGTACAATTGAAACGCCTTAAGGACGCTGGCAGTGCATTAAACAACAAGACCACACGCCTTTGAAAAGATCGACTTACCCAAGGAGTATTGAATGGTACAATTAGACGATTAGACCTAGTGGATCTGGTAAATCTAAAGAAATTAAATATAAACAACGGGCAATTTGTACTAATAACACGATAAAAATATAGCAGGAGACGTATTTTAATAAAGTCATTAAATGACGTTCCAAGAAAACGATTAACGTGTTGTGTAATATGTTCACGAATTCGCACTGAATATATATATCTTATCACTCTGTTAAAGAGCAACTGAATATCCCTAATGTTATAACCCCAAGTACCAGAAAATACCTCCACACAATATAAAAATAGTGGCATTATCGTACAATGGACAATTCTTTCCTTGACATAAACTGGAATAATCAGATTCGTGTTATATAATCTCCTCAATATAAAAAATACTCTTGACGTAAGAAATCTAATATGATATTCAAATGTCAAATTACAGTCAATAACTACGCCCAAAATTGATAAATGGTGTACAAACTCAATATTAGTATCATTAATAGATAAATAAATATCCTGAATAAAATTGTTCGAGGTCGAAAATAACATTGCCTTTGTCTTCATTGTATTAATGGATATATAATTATCAACCATCCAATTTGAAATACAGTTTGTTGAATAATTTATCACCGCTTGAAGTACATCCAAACTATCCTTCCTACCACAAAATAAAATTTGTATATCATCCGCATACCCGAAGAGATAACACCTCCCAACATCCAGTTTAGTAAAAAAATCATTTACGAACATAGTAAACAAAAGAGGACCAATAACCGATCCCTGAGGGACACCACTTATGACTGGTAAAATATCAGAACAACCAACTCCCGAGGAAACAAATTGACCACGATCTGTGAGATACGAACAGATTAATGAAGCTGCTGTTCTCGAAAAATTATAAACTTTAATAAGTTTCTTTAAAAGTAACTTATGACATATTCTATCAAATGCCTTAGCAAGATCTAATGACAGCAGCACACACAAATATTTTGTATTCACATGACTTCTTATAGTATCTGTAAGTCCCACCAAAAGTGAAGTAGTGCTATGCCCCTTACGAAAACCAAACTGACAACTGCTCAAAAGATTATTTTGATCTAAATATTGAGTTATCTGATTCTTCATCAGTCTTTCCACAACCTTTGACAATACCGGTAGAACAGATATTGGTCTTAAATTATCCATATCATTGGAAGAGCCACGTTTTTTAATTGGTCTTATACGTGCTATTTTCCAAACATTTGGAAATGTAGAGGTAGTTATAATTGTATTAATTAAGTGAAGAATATGCGAACCATAGTATGGTAAAATTAATTTAAAAAATTTTAACGTGTATCCATCACACCCTGTTGCATTAGATTCAATTCCATAAAATTGTTCGAATATTTCACTCAACATCACACATCTGAATGAAAAGCCTTCATTCGAGCATAAAATTTCGTTAAAATCAAAAGGCACTTCCTCATTACTCTGATTAGCAGCAAATATCTCATTTAAAGCAGCAGCATCAGTATTATCCCCATAAGACTCACTTTCCATAACACCATTATCTCTTAAGACTTTCCACATATTTTTAGTATCAAGATTCTCAAAAAGTTTGCTATGGGCTTTACGTTTCTCCCTCCTTATTAACGATTTTGCCTTATTTCGTAATCTACAATACTTTCTCCAATTATCATCAGTCCTACTACCCTTAAACGTTGCATACGCTAAATCTCTTACAGAAATGGCATAAGTTATATTCCTTGAATGAAACCAAGTATCTCTTTTGGGTTCAACTCTACGTCTAATAAAAGGTACCACTGAATGTGCTGTATCTAAATTATTATACAAAACACTGAGTTGATCGTTTACATTTGATGTAGTATAAAGGGTTGAAAAATCAGCAGACAACGCAATACGCTCCAATGCAGAAACATCAACGGCATTATAATCATAGTATTCAATTATTCTATCCACTCTAACTCATATGACAATATATTCCTCATAACAAAAACGGCGCTATCCGTCCTAGTTAACTAACGTATTTCGGCTAATTTGTCGGGTTTCTGATCTACAACTACAAATATCTGAAATTTGATAAAAAAAAAAATGTCGGAAAACTGTTTCCAGATTAAGAAAAAGAACATATCCATCATATTCAATTAATTTCTTAGGTATCTATTAGGGTTGTGACTCATTTTTAAAAATTTTACCTATCACCACGTGATGGGCAATACTAAATTAATAATAAGAATCGTGTTTGGCAAAAAAACCTTCCGCACCAAATGCATTTTCTAAAAAATTATTTTTTGCTCGGGGATTTTGTTTAATTTACATTACAAATTATTACAACTAGGGATGTACGATTAATCAATTAATCAAACTTCCTGATTAATCAAAATTCAGATTAATCAATTAATCGATTATTCAACAATTTTGATTAATCAAAAACATGATTAATCGGTTAATCATTATTTTGATTATTCAAAATAATGATTAATTGATTAATTATGATTTTGATTAATCAAATTTATGAAAGTTTGAGTCTCATTTGTTTAAAACTTCAGAGTCATATTTTAATTAAACTAAAAAAAATATAGACCAAATTTCAACCCTTTTGGTGCGGGAACTTTTTTGACAGCAGCGAAAAAGTAAGAATGCGTTTATTAATATTTTTTATGGCCTTTTTGGCTAGGGCATGTATAATTTGACATTTGCAAAAAATAAAAAAGTCATAACCCTAGTATCCATATATTAGGTTTGTTTCACGTAATTCTGGGTAAAGTCTGATAAAATGAGAGTAAACAAATAATTATCTCAAAAAATGGTAAAATTGCTCACAATACCGGGAGCGCACACATTTCAAGCCCAAAATTAACGTCAAAGTTATTCATATAAACAAAAGATATTTTTAAGAATAAAATATCGAAGGGAATAAAGAAAACGTGTTAGAACGTGGTATTTTTTACCGATATTAATTATTGTTTACAAGATCTGTTAATATTTTAATTATTTTTACAAATTTAAAACAGCTGATTTATAAACAACTAGTGATTTGATAGTTTTACCATTTACCCGAAAAAAATGTACGGGTAACTTCTGGTAAAAAGAGAAACAAATTATACTCCCATCAACGCTCTCATTTACCCAATTTTTAACAATAGAAACGTTTTTTGGTAAGATTGGGTTCCCGCGGATCCGCGGTAACGTACGTCGAACAAACCTATTATTGCGCAATTTTTCAATGTAGGTCTTTAAATTAGCAAATCATATCACAATCAAAACATTGTCATTAATAAGGCAAGGAATTCCATTCAAATGCATATTTTTTCTCGATAGTCCTTAACTAATATGGATTAAATATTTATCCGAATCATCAAATTTAAAACAAAATGGCTTCGATTTATAATTGCATATTTTGAGAAAAATGCATGTTTTTACACATTTTAAATGTATATTTAGTGCCTTTTTAATGCATATTTTGTGCATATCTTTAATTTCTATTGATATTGATACGTTCAATAAAAACATTTTTTTTCATTATTTTTAAAAATAAACATTCTTAAAACCAAAGGTTTAAAATGCTTAATTCTTTAATTCACTTTTTAAAAATTAATGAAATTTGGGTTAAATTTCATTCCGTAATAGCATTCTTATGGAATTAATTCGGTAGCTTGATTCTCGATAGCTTTAAATTATATGAATTAATTCTATTATTATTGCATTCTAACTGAATGAAAACTTTGGCGTAATGCTAATAATGTACATAAATTTCATAAATTAAAAAAATATATTTATATATCTAAGTAGAAAAGGAACAAAGTTCCTAAACTCTGCTTCTAACGGTGGGTCTCATACTGCAGGTTTAAACTTAGATTAATAGTTAACCCAAAAATTTGTTGTTGTTTTGTGTATATTTTTTGACATTTTATTTTTAGTTAAGTTAAACCTACAGTATATTATAAGAAATAAATTGAATTGAATTGAAAAAAAAATTGAATTAAACCAAATTTACCTGAATTCATTTAGTAAAAAGGTGAATGATAAGTGATTGTTTTCATTCATTTAGCCAAATGAAAAATGCTGAAATATTGGCATAATACAAATTAAAAACATTTAAAATACATCTAACATAAGGCGTGTTCGTTTACTTACTACAAGTTACTACTTTTACTACAGCTGGAAAAATTCAATACAAAAAGTAAACAAAACTTTCCAATTGTAGTAAATGTAGTAAGAATTTCGAGTAAACGAACACACTGATAAATAGTATTGTATGCTTTGTTATAGCTTGTGTGCTTTGGTTTTGATTATGTGTTAGTTTCAAACTACAATGCACTAAGTGAATGGTAATAAAATTTCTTCATTCAATTAGTAAAATGGTGAATGGACATGGGATTTGAATGATTCAAGTTGGGAATTCATTCAATACTTATTAAAGCTTTGGGAATGAAGCTTATGAATGAATTATATACGAATTGTTTAACGGAATGGTATATGAACATTTTTAAATTCTGAACTCAATTTTTCGTGATTTAAGCTCTGCTTAAAACCCTTGTTGACCTGTGGAAAAGCTTCGAGATCTGTGTAGATTTGCAAAATAATTAATTTACATATGTTTTTATATTTTAAAGTGCGTTATTTTTCAAAAATTGTCGTTTTTATTACATATTTTTTAACCCCTAAATTCATAAACGCTTTGTAAAATTATAGGAGGTTTATTGGACAAATTTTGTATGAAAATGACGTTTTGTAAACCTGCTATAACTTTAAAAAGCATTTATGAATTGAGGGGTAAGCTTTTAATGCATATTTGTCTTTTTTAATCGAATTTTTAACCGCATATTTTCGATTTTTAAGTGCATGAATTTCTTGCCCTAGTCATTAATACCCGTATTCAAAATGAAAAAGTTTATGCTACTAACTGGTGCTAACTTTTTTATACACAAATTTTCATAAGGAAAGCTGGCAGCTAGTTAATAAGCATATACTTTTTCATTTTGAATACGGGGGTAAATTTTTATCCTAACATTAAGCGGGTCAAATAGTTTACCAAGTAGACGAGTCCAAATAAGAATTCAATCTAAAAAGCATTTCTGCTAACAGGCATTCAGCCGGGCTTAGGGGTTTTCTACTTTGTGGTAGGCCAAAAGCCGGCTTTCTTGCTGGGTCAATCCTAAGAGACTTTCACCTCTGAGGTTGTCTAACACCGGCTTCTACGCGTTTCTTTTCGAAGGCACGCCCACTTTAAAGGGTCATCACTAAAAACAATTTCACTATTTCTCTTTGTCAATAGACAAGGTTATCAATTTCTGCGTGGTTTCGGTTAATTTATTTTTGCCGCTAATATGTTTCTCACCACTCACCTGTTCTGAAGAATCCAATGATACACCGGGTTTGTTAATGCATTTATTAAAGCATTTTTCAGTCATTTTCTAAAAGAAATATAAAGCAAATTAAATTACATTTAAATAATACAGAACATATCTTGTTGTTAGGTAATTTATTGTGACATAAACATACCGTCAACAGTTCCTGTGCATTTGCTACAGCTATTTGCTGTTTAACTTGATCCATTAATTCGCCTTTTTCATTGGCCGATAAATTTTCAATGCTCGACATTTTATTCAAATATTTGCTAAGTGAGTTATTAAAGAGAATGCGAGTTTTTACCGAAAATTGTATAAAAAATCTTTGGTGCACTTGAATATATTTCCAGTGTTTTAAAACATGTGTTGACCACTATTGCTCAATTTGCGGTTTACGCTAATCTAGCGCTTTTTGATTGCTTTGGTGGGTAGCACAGATTAATACCAGATGTGAAACCACTGTAAAAAAAGTATTCTCGAACCGTATGGTTTTGTTTACATGGAAGTCAAGAGGGAAAAAACAATATAAAATCTCCATACATTTTGTATTGCGCATTTTTTAGATTATTGTGCTTTAACTTAAATTTTTTTTCTTAAATTTTTCGTTTTATTTTGCTCATTTTCTGTCTACCATATTGCTTAAATCAGCTGATTCAATCTGGTATAATCAGTGTTGTCAGGTTAGGGGATTTATCCCCAAATTGGGGATTTTTTCGTCAAGACATGAAATTTTAGGGGATGATTTGGGGATAACATATTATTGCCTTTTTATATTTTTATGAATTTAACCCTGATAATTCTAAATATTTATATATTTCTTTTAAGTATGATGATAATAGTGCATGATTTTAGGCTACAAAAATTTTTGTCTGGAAAATTAATGTGCGTACAAACCTTAATTCCTTTTGGTGAAAATTGGAATTCTTTTTGGTTCCAAAATATTTAAGGTTATTCGGATGTAATATGAGTTATAAGAAGCTCTTCTTAAATTAAATATATACTTTACATGTTATTCAATTGTCAAAAATTCAATCCATCTGCTGAAATATTAAAACTTTTTTGTACAGTACCATACGCAACAAAATGTCTGAAGCTGATGAATCGAAAAATTTTGATTCTGAAATATTTAAAAGGAAAAAATTTGGCTCACATTTTTTTATGCTGTTATTTAAATTTATTTGTTCTTTTTTAGAATTTGTTAGAATTACAAAATTTATTGAGTTTAAGGGTATAAGGAACCGAAAAGAATTAAATAAATATAGTGTTTTTATTTATTTATTTAATTATTTCAAAAAAACATTTATAAACCAAAGGGCCAAAACGGCCCACACACATTAATTAAAAAAAAAAAGTTAACGAATACGAATTTTTCCAGAAAATAAAAATTGGGGATTTTTGGGGATAACAAATTGAAAATTGGGGATTTTTGGGGATATCAATTTGAAAATTGGGGATAAAGTCTGAAAAAAACTGGCAACACTCGGTATAATTTGTGGTGGGTAGCAAGGTTGCCAACACTTGAACTGAAAAAATGGCTAGATTACGGAGAAAAAATGGCTAGAAATGGCTAAAATTGGAAAATAATGCTAAAACCCAATAATTTTAATACACTGAGAGAATTATCTGCATGATATTAATGAATTTTTGCATAAAACCAATGAAGTTTCACTGGAACTCGTCCATTGAAACTTTTCATTGAATTAATGGAATTTTTCATACAATATTGTTAAAAATTTCATTTTATTTATTAAAATTTTCATACACTCAATGAAAATGTTTCATTAAAACTAGATTCATAAAATATATGAAGCTTTTTCATTTATATCGTGAAGAAAACTTCATTCGTTTACTGAAAATTTTCATTAAAACTCGTCCAGCAAAATTCTCTCTGTGTATAAATCAGGGATGTTGGTTTTTAATTTTTATTTAAAAAAAATAAAAATAGTTTTTTCGACCTTTATAATTGATTAATTAGAAATTTATTAATTCCGTTCGAGCCCAATTTCCTTATTATGAATTAACATAATAAGTACTTTTTTCAAAAACTGCTGTTTTTCGTAATCAGGATACTCTCCTGACACCACTTTCCAAAGAAAACTGATGAAGGGGACCTGGAAAATCCCCGATACGATCGTCTTTTCATTCCTGAAAATGTGGGGATTTTTGAAAGCAAAAGCTCTGTGAAGTATTTGTCAGGAGAGTATCCTGATGAAGAAAAATAGCAATTTTTGAAAAAAATACTCATTATGTTAATTCATAATAAGGAAATTGGCCTCGAACGGAATTAATAAATTTCTAATTAAATCAGGGATAATTAAGAGTTATAAGACTAATTTCATGAAAGTAGCCTTTAAATTTTAATATTTTCCGAATTTATAATACATTTTCATTCAAATTTTACAAAAAACATGATTTTAAATCGAATGTAAAAATTACATGTGTCTGTGAACCCAAATAAAAGTTTCAAAAATTGAAAATTTTGTACTAAAATTTTGACAATCATAAAAATTCAAGCAGCTTTATATGAAATTAACTGTTAAACATTAAAAGAAAAAATGGCTAGGGCAAAATAAAATGGCTAAATCTTCCGGCTAGATCCAATCTAGCCATTTTTTTATGGCTAGATGAAATTAAAATGGCTAGATCTAGCCAGAAAATGGCTAAATTGGCAACCTTGGTGGGTAGATTCTACTCAGTGTTGCCAAGTTTGGGGTTTTCCATTTAAATTTAGGGGGTTTTCAACCGCTTAGTGGGATTTTAGGGGTATCAATTTGTTAGGGGGAAATTTTGGGGGTAAGAAAATCATTTTAGGGGTAGTTTTGACTTAAAAAGCAATTAAATTTTAGAGTTCGATGATTGGTTTTGCCAAATTGTTGATAGTTATACCCTACACCACTACGTGGAGAGGGTATTATTAGTTTGTGCTGATGTTTGTAACACCAAAAAATATTGGTCGTAGACCCACCTTATAGTATACCAATGGGCTTAGAATTTTTTTTTATTTCGATTTAACGATGTCCGTCCGTCCGTCTGTCTGTCCATGCATTCTTGTGCGCACTCTACAGGTCGCAAATATTAAGATATATTGATGAAATTTGGTACACCCACCTATGTCGGCCCAAGGACGAAGCCTATTGATTTTGGTTAACACCGGTCCATGTTTAGACCTAGTGCCCATATAAGGGTCCCCCCAAAATTGGTTTGGTTACACGCTGCAGGTCGCAAATATTAAGATATTTTAATGAAATTTGGTTTGCTGATTCACATGGTCCCGAGAACAAAGCCAATAGATTCTATATAGAATCGGTCCATATTTGGACCTATCGCATATGGGCTATATTTAAGATTTTCTCTTCTTTTATAATTTTATAGAAAATTTTGACACAAGTCCCATTTTAACCCATTCGAATTTCGGATCCAAACATTAGTTGGCTCTTAACCAGACTGGTGTAGGGTATTGTATAGTCGGCATGCCCGACTTTAACCTTTTTACTCGTTTTTCACATACATTTTTATTTTCTTTTAGCCTACATATTTTTGAAGTTTAGACTGTGACTAGGAAAGAAAAGAAACCCAGCTAAAATATAACGAAGTTTTTTTATTTTAAGAACAAAAAAAAACAATTATTTGCATTTATTAATAAAAATTTAGAAAATTGTTGAATTTTGGGAAAATTTATTTTAGGGGGAAGTTTTTAGCGGTAGAGCAAATTTAGGGGGTTTTTTGGACAACTTATAGTGAATTTACATTGTTAAAAATTTCACTAGATTTCGTTTTGAAATCCAATCTATATCGTTTACATTAGAATATTTGACAGATGAATAGGATTTCGATCGGCCAACAACAATTTTTTTGTAAACAAACTAACCTTAAAAAATAACAAAAATTAAAAGATTTTCTAAAAACCATTTTACTTAATGGCGGAACACAAAAATCATTTATATTATGAAAGATACAATCTTATATTTGCTAAGAAATGTGTTTAATTATAGGGATGATTAGTAGAAAGCTAAAATATTCAATGTTTTGTCAGTGGTCTTGCCGGCGCCATCAAATAATTTTTCATAGTTGCTCTTCGTCGGATACAATAAAATAACCATTTTCAACTTTAAATATTTCTTTCAATTAAAAATAACAGACTTTATTATGTTATTCCTTAATTTTTTAAAGTTATTAAAATTTATTATTTATTAATTTTTTGTGACATAAACAGCTGCTTATTGTTGCCACTTTTTCTGCAAACTTCCCTACTTTTCTGCAAATATGGGAGAAAATTGGATTTCGATGAGATTTCGCTGAAATCTAAATTAAATTGGGATTTCATTTCCTATGGGAAATCTGTTTGAAATCCCAAATTTTTATTGGATTTCCGTCGAAATCTATCGCAATCTACTTTTACCTAGTGTCTTGACATTCAATAAAATGATAGCAAGCAATTGTCAAAATGCTCTCATCTCAAGTGAAGACACTCAATTTCAATTTTATTGCAAAATCATGATATCGCTGACATGCCATCGGATCTTGCAATGATGCCAGAGATCAAATGTCACTTTTAGTTTTCATTTTAATTTTGTAATAGAAAAACAACAAAATATTTGGTAAAAAGGAATGGAAAAGTGTTTAGTTTTTTATTATTTGTCGATAAACATTAATGTTTCATAAAATTTGGTGTTTTTCGAAGAAAAATCTATGATATTTCTTATCCATGAAATGGTCAAGTGTTCTCCACCACTCTGCAATTGATATCATTTTGACGTTTCGCTGCAATGGTTTTGACATTTCATATCATATAATTTATTGCATTTGAACTTATTTTTTTGGTGATGCCAATCGCCAATTAAAAAACTCCTTCTATTTGAATGAAAGATGGAAAATGTCTACTTGAAAATCAGTTAATATTACTTTATTTGTAACAATGGGCTGGTTTACCAGAGAAACCCGCTACCGCTACAATTGATATGTAGCGCTTTATGATTACCTTAATCTGGTGAACGATGCTACTTTTTTTTGTTGTTTTAAAATAAAAATATTTGTAGATGTTTCATTGATTTTTTCGAAATGTTTTATTCCTTTATAATTATATTTGTATACGTTTATTATTCTTTAAAAAAAATATAAAAAAACAGACGACAGCTGATGTATCATTAACTGCTCACAAGTAGCGTAAAATTTTTACGCTACCAAAACAAGATGAGCTACCACAACATGCTGACTTAGCGGTAGCTAATCAAATCGTTCACCAGATTGTTGAGTAGCGGATTAGCAACAGTTGAGCGTCTGGTAAACGCACTCAATATCACATTTGCATGTAAAATGTGTCTCAGTAATTGTTTCTTTATTACTGGCTATTTCAATAGGGTAATTTGAGGTAAAGTGGAAAACTGATCTTGCTTGAAAATGTACAAATAATATTTTATTAGCTATATTTTCCTACTAATTAACCGGAATTAAAAAACAATAATTACGTCGACCCAAAAATTTTGAAATTCGTAAAACCAATTCCATGACGAAATGTTTAAAATTTATATTTCGTTTCAATTCTTTTAAGAAAAACATTGATTTAGGGTGTGTGTGAAACGATAGCAAAGTATCATGGTGAAAAACATGTGCTCTATGGTGAAAAAAATTTAAATTTTACTGTGTGAAATGAAATCTTTTTCTTAATAATTTTTCTTTGAAATAATAATGAAAAAATAAATAAAAGGAAACAAATATTTTTAGGAAATATATGTATGCGTTTTCTAATTGCAATTCTCCTACAAAGCACATCGTTGCAATTTTAGTTTTGCACATCAAGCGTATAATCGATTTGATAAATAATATTAATCATACGCAGTGATGTTCTAATTTATTGCAAAGGTTTTCCCAATAGGGGACATTAACCCCCTGTTTTTATAAAGCGAAATGAAATATTCCTCAGGCGGAATTATTCCGCTCGCTTTATAAAAACAGGGTGTAAGATTTAGACAGTTTATTCTTATTGTGTTATTTTATCTTTCGCTAATTTTCCTGCTATTTATTTTTGAAATAATACACAGAAAAAAATATCAGCCTTAAATATCTACCCTACTAAAGAAAATTATATGACTTTTGATATTATATATAAGTATATCCGAAAAATGAGAACATCTTATTGTATCAAATTGTATCTTATTATGATCATGTTAGATCTAATTTCACACAATTATATCTAATTTGATGGAATAAAATATAGTTTGATAAAACTTTATCCGGATTTTGTCCTCATCCAAATGTATCAAATATAATATAATCATATCCAACTAAATATAATGGTATATAATTCGATGCAATTATACATAATTATATGAGGTATATGTAACTATATATAAGTCTATTTATAATTAGATATTGTAATATGTTGCACTATATATTGTGCAATATATAACAAGATATAGTTATATATTTAGGATATAATTTCGTAAAATTATATATAATTATATCTTGGTATATACATATGTCCCAAAATATAATTATACAAAATTTTATATAATAATATATGACTGTATCAAACCTTTTTTACTTGGGAAATCAGTACTTATTTGATCAATTACCCGTAAATGATTACTTTGCACGAATATATAAGTACTTCTATTACTTATTATCGGTAAGTCATTATTTTGTATTTTAAAGTCATGCAAAAGGTAATGACCTATCATTACTTGGTAATCCGTATTGTAATGACCTGTCATTACCATGTTTTTGCTGGGTATAGTCGACTTTACTTGATATAAAATAAAATAAATAAAAATGCATTTGTTTTGCATTAAACGAATAATGGCAAATTTTGTCGATTAACCGTACACTTTTTTGGTCCATATCACATTTTTTTCTTTTTCATTTTCAATTAATATTTTAATTGATATTATTACTATTAGTATTTTTAGTAATTAATGGTATCATTTGAGTGATTTAAAATTCAAATCAATTTCCAAATTAAAAATTATTTTTAGTTGTTTCTTTGCAGGATGTCCTAAAAACTAAATACATACATATCGTCGACCGGCCTGCAAAATGTCACATGTGTTTTTTAATAGATTTTCAGGAGAGCGAAAAAACTCTTAAAAAATCTACTTTTAAGATATTTTATTGGCATCATATGCCTTAATGATGATTTTACTAAATGAGGTCGTGAATCATTAAGGCATATGATGCCAATAAAATATCTTAAAAGTAGATTTTGTAAGAGTTTTTTCGCTCTCCTGAAAATCTATTAAAAAACACATGTGAAATTTTGCAGGCCGGTCGACGATATGTATGTATGTATTTAAAATATTTTTATTTAAACAAAATAAAACTATAACGGTGGGTCTCATACTGTAGGTCTAACTTTAACTTAACTATACAAAAAAGAAAATGTCAAAAAATGTGCACAAAACAACAACAAATTTTTGGGTTAACTATTAACTAAAGTTTAAACCTGTAGTATGAGACCCGCCGTAAATAAATAAATCTGATTTTGCCAGAATTTTAAACTATATTATTAAATTACAAAAATGCATAAATAATATCACGTTTACTCTAAAAATATCTGTTTGGAAAATTGGATACAACAATTAAACATATTAGATTTTGAAAGAAAAATTGCATTAGTTTTTAATTTATTTCAGTTTATAAGTGTGTTCAAGTCAATACATAATGAAAAATCACTCTCACTTTTTCGTTTATGGTTAATAAATAAAAAAAATCGTAAAACAGGTTTTCATTTTTGGTTTTTAAAGTTAACCGTAAAAAGATTGTCTTTAAATGCCGTATTTAATTTCAAGTTCATTGCAATTTTCAATGAAGTTTTTTTGCCCAACATTTTATGTTTCTTAAAGTTGTTGTTGCCTAATAGTTGAATAATGCATTTTATTATTTTTAATATGGTTACTGAAAACATGTACTCGTAAGTATCAACCTAAAAAAATATGTATTTATATGTTTGGCGAATAAAATATTGTCTATGTTTTTGCCCACATACAATATTTTTTTTATTTTGGGTGTAGTTTACAATCGTGTTTAAATATAAAATGCATAACATCTTTCATCATGTGAAGATTTATGAAAAATGCAATACTTTTTTCTTGAAATGCGTTAAATGTCATTAAATACTGGTTATATAAGTGAAATTTTAACTTATTTTTTAATTAGTTTTTTTCTTTTACAATTTTAAATTTCACAATTTTAATTCGTATTTACTGCATTTCAAATTAAATTGCAATTTATCTTGTTGTGTTGTGTTGTTTTTTTTTTTTTTTTTGGAAATTATTAATTAATTTATATCCTTTTTTATTTCATTGACATTATAAAATGATAACAACTGTTTTTTTAAAATTGCTTGTAAGTGGCTTTTTATGGGAAACATTTTCAGATTGACCAAAATGAGTGTTATTGTAATATCACAGACTACACAGATACTCCTATCACTGACCGTCAAAAGATTTTGATTTTTTGTTTACATTTTGTGTGATTTGCAGAGCGAGATAGACATAAAAAACTCCGCCTAACCTGGTGTGAAAAACAGTTTTTATAAGTACATATTTAATCTCATGTCTCTACCAGCATCTATTTTTCGACAAGTAATGATTTCCCAATTATGAATATACAAGTCTGGTGAGTCAAACTCTATGTAAAATTTGAAAGTAAGGTAGCTTCAAGCTAGAGATGAGCGATATTTTCATACCGGTGATTTAATCACAGTTATTGATAAATCACTGGTAACGGCAGTGATCAAATATTTCAAGTCGCAGTTACTCGGAATGTCGTTCTTTTAATATTTTTGTACTATTCTTTCTTGCAAACTTCATTGTGCACAGTAATACATGTTTTTTTTCAATAACAGTGACGTGCTTTCACACTCTTCTGAAAAAAACTTAGTTTAACGCAGTTTGTAACTGGAATACTGCTTTTAAAATATGGTTTATTTTGTTTTATTTCAATAAAGAAATAAATTATACTCAAGAAAAAGTTTTTCCGGCAAATTTATCGTTTCGGTTTAACTAAACCAAGTTTAACTGACATCTTAAAAACTCACCATAAATATTATTTCGTTTATTTATCAGAAAATCGCAGTCTTTTCCATAGAAAAACCGTGATCACGATCACAGTTTAAAAGAACAACGATTTGCAAATCACATTCACTGAGAACAATGTTACTGAAAAATCGCCGGATCGCCCATCTCTATTACAAACCCGTGATCACGGTCACTGTTTAAAAGAACGGTGATTTGAAAATCACGATCACTGGTAGCAGCGCTATTCAGAAATCACCGGATCGCTCATCTCTACTTCAAGCCATTTTTTAAAGGCTACGACCTTTGGACCTAAAATTTTGCACATTTATAGCATGCAACTTTATTAATCGAATTAAGTTTGTCACCAAAACAAATTGGTTTTAAAGGATTTAAAAAATAAAAATCTTTCTCATATGTCTACAACTTTTGACGGGTATTACATCTTGCTTTAAAAGAAAAGTGATAAAATGAGGCACTCTGGCACTCTATCCCGTAATTAACAGCAGATTATGGGAACAATTTCGGAAAACATTTTGAACAGTACTTTTGGGTAAAAAATTTTAAAAAACATAGCAGAAATATTAAGGCAAACATACACTTTTAATATTATTGATCAATTTTTTTAAAATCAACCAATCAGAACAAAGTGTATAAAATGTTCTGATTGGTTGATTTTTGAAAAATTTATCAATAATATTGAACGTGTATGTCCTACTTTAGAATATCTCTAAAAATTGATCAATAATATTGAACGTATATGTTTACCTTTAACACACCTAACGTCGACGCGCTGATTTAGCTCATACGCTTTAGAATTAGTTAACCCAGTTCACACCCACCCTTATTTCAAATCAAGCAGAATACCTACACTCATAGAAATAAATCTGTAAACATAGCAGAAAAAGCAACTAAAACTTAGTTAAAAATGATATTGCAGAAAAAACTGCTGAAATTAGCAGATTTTCTTGCTAAATACTAGTAAAATAAGAAACGCAAAAATAAAACTTTTAAATTTACAGAATTTAACTATGGCCTTACTTTTAACTGGACATTCAGTTAAGAGCCGAAATAAAGCAAAAATTATTTTTCTTTGATATTTTAAATGTTAAATGACACTTCTAGACGAGAACAAAACATGCTATTTGAGTTTGTGATTTAACATAATAAATATTTTTATAAATTCTAAAACGTCGTCCCCTGACGATTTCCTTAGGCAGGAATGCAATCCTGGGACTTGCCCGCAACAGATTATTTTTCACAATTTGCCAAATAAGTTTTGGGATTTTAGCACATTTAATTCATTTAATGCAATTATTGTTTATCCCGATAAAAATAAATTTGAAATAACGAATATGCAAGTGCTTGTGTAAATTTAAACGTAACTGCCAATTATAGAAACCATACGATTTTCATTTATTGGTTATACATAAATAGATGTCACTACATTGCTAGATCTGTCAAAACAACAGAGTAATATTTTGGAAGATGACAAAGCAAATTGTGGTACAATTTTTTTGTTGCTTTTGTTTTTTCTTTGATATCTTAAATGTTAAATGATGTTTCTAGACGAGAACAAGAAACTCTCATTGAGTTTGTTATTTAACCTAATAAATATTTCTAGAAATTCTAAAACATCGTTCCCTGACGATTTCATTAGGCAAGAATGAAATCCGGATAGGGACATGCCTGCAACAGATTATTTTTTACAATTTGCTAAATAAGTTTTGGGATTTTAGCACATTTAATTCATATAATGCAATTATATGAATCGCGATAAATATCCCGATAAAAATAAATTTGAAATAAAAAGTGTTTTGAATTTGAATTTGAATTTATTTACTTGAATTTCTATGCTACAAGATATGATCTTATAATTACAGCATAGAACTTAAATTGATTTACATAGGTTGATTGTTTTATTACAAAAAAATTGATTATATAAAAAAAGCAATGAAAAATTTTAAAAATAATACAATAATAATTAGTTGAAAAATAAAAAAAAATAATAATAAAAACCAATAGAAATTAAAATAACAAATAATAATAAAAATTAAACAAAGAATTTAAATAAAAGAAAAATAGAAAAAAATAGAAAATATAATAATATTAATAATTAAAATTCACAGAAAAAAAGATTTGAATTGAATGATCATAATTATTTATTTTAGAAAGTGAAAATTTATTTTTAATGAACTATGTAAGTAAATTTATTATTTCATTTTTAAATTTTAATGCGTTACTATTCTGCTGGGTGTTGGATGGTAATGCGTTCCAAAAACGTATGGCATTAATAAAAAACTACCACTCTGAACCCAGAGTCTGAAATAATATAGGAGTAACTCTCCTGCCTCTATTAGAGATGTTGAAAGTTAGCCTATCATAAAGGTATTTAGATGATTTGTCATAAATAATCTTGTGTAGAAATAGAAGAGTCCTAAGCTTAAGCAGACTTTCGAGAGATATTCCGTATAGCTGGCTAGAGAACTGAGATATACGACTATATCTTCCCAAACCAAAAACATATCTGATAATGTTATTATAGACGACATTTAATTTACGCTTGCTCTCGCAGTCACAATTATAAAAAATTTCACAGCCGTAAAGCAAAGACGGCATTAAATAAGATTTAGCAAGAAGCTTTCTTATATTCAGTGGTGTATAGTACTGTATTGCCCAAAGAGAGCGTAGCATGCTATATGTTTTACTAACGATACTGTTTATGTGATTAGACCAGGTAAGTGTGTTGTTGAAAATTATGCCAAGATTTCTCACGGATACGACTATCTCAATTTTATTATCATTTAGTGAGATATCAAGATCACGATTAATATTTGACATTCGTTTGTGAATCACAATACATTTAGATCTTTTGAGATTGAGACAAAGTCCATTTGCCGATGCCCAACGGTGTATTTTATCTAAATCATGATTCATTTTACTGACCGAATCATCAAGCGACTTTATCGAACTACTAAGATAAACCTGTACATCATCAGCATACATGTGCACATTGGAGTATTCAAGCTGTACTGGCAGATCATTAGCATATAAGGAAAAGAGAAGAGGCCCTAAAATAGATCCCTGAGGAACTCCTCTTAAAATATATGCGACATCTTATATATTGTCGTTATGGAAAACAGATTGCGATCGCCCCGATAGATATGACATGATCAGTTTTGTCGACGTAGTAGAGAAATTAAAAAAGTGTTTTAGCTTTTTACTCAAGATGGTATGGTCTACCGTATCAAATGCTTTTGAGTGATCAAGCAGTACTAAGAAAACCAGTTCATCATCAGCAACTTTCTGTCTTATACTGTCTTTCAGTAAGGAGGTTGTGTTTTTTGATGTAGGAGCTCATTTGGTTGTGTAATAATTTCTCTAGAGCCTTGGAAAGATATGGTAGGATTGCAATGGGCCTAAATTCGGACCTAGATTTTGGCACAGGTATAATTTTAGCGTGTTTCCAGTTAAGAGGATATGAACTTGTTGTAATTATTGTGTTAAAAAGATGTGTGATATATGGTAGAAGAAGTGGAAAAAGTATTTTAATAAATTTTGGGTGTACATATATTGTCAAAACCAACAGCATTTGATTTAATACTAGAACAGCACTTCAGGACATCAATTTGATCAACGCACTCAAATTCAAACATGTTCATTATTTCACTGTTGTCGGAAATTGTGGTTGAATTCGTGTTTTCAGTAAAATTGTAGAAACTAGGATCTGAAATAGTCATAGGGATATTTATAAAGCTATTATTTACTTGATTAACATCTACCAGGGAATGAACAACGTTTACAAGCTTTTCTACGCCTATTTCCTTTATAGTTTTCCATGTTTGTTTAGTATTAAAGCATTAGTAAAGCGATTGGAAAAATATTTAGATTTTGCTTTTCTGATCATATTATTAACATCTCTTCTCAATTGACGATACTCATTATGAAGCTCTGTAGTTTTGAATCTTTTCCATCGTGAGTACGCTATATCCCTATTTTCAATTAAATGTTTTATGGAGGATGTAAACCAATGTCTAGACTTCTTTGAGATACGTTTAGTTCTTAGTGGTACAAAAATATCATATAATCTTAAGATGTTAGACTCAATAAACTGTAGTTGAGAATCAACTGAAGCCATAACATACACATCATTCCAATCAATGCTAAAAAAGTTTTCATACAAAAGCTCAATGTCAATATTCCTAAAATCGCGAAAGGTATATGTTTCATCACACATTTGCAACTCGAAATCATATGACAGAAAAATCAGGTCATGCTTAGAAAAACACTATGCTGATATCTGATCATAAAGTAATACACAAGAGGAATCACCAACTAAAAAATTATCAAGTAGAGTGCTGGTTGTGGATGTGTAGTGGGTAGGTATGTACTTATTGGTTGATATAAGGCCAACAGATATAATTTTTTCGTTCAATGATGTTTCTATGAGTAGATCTCCAGACACCACTATGTCATTATATGATATTGTTATCATTTCCAATTTTGACATAAAATTATCAATTGCTACGTTCTTGTTAGGTCTATATACACATCCTACTAACATTTTCCTCCCAAGCGATTGGATCTCAATAAATAAGTATTCTACAACTTGCTTTTCCTTATTTTTCTTACCATTACCTTTTCTCTGTTTCCTAATGCTGCCCTTATTCTTTTTTCCTATTGATTTCCCTTCATCTATCTTTTCGTGTACATCCTTTTTACCAGATTTGCAAACAAATTTACTACATATATTATTTTTAACGGAAATGGCAACACCACCAGCTCGAGTTTTTCTGTCAGCTCTAAACATTCTATATCCATTTAGCAAAATCAAACCATCAGAGATTTTTTCATCCAGCCAAGTCTCAGATACACACATAACGTCAAGTCCCGTCAAGTCAAAACGATTACTATTTTCCTATCATGCATTTTTAGGCTTGTATTCACAAATGCTTAATAAATTTAAAATAGGTTTATTAAACAAATTTTGAATGGAAAATTTGTTTATTAAACCTATTTTAAATTTATTAATCATTTGTGAATACAAGCCTTAATCTTTTTGGCGATAACGTTTGGATGATTCTGTGCTTATGTAAACTAAATTAGCTGTAAAGAAAACGACTTCAAAAAGCGATTACAAAAATTTCGCTACTTGACGAAGCAATCGTCAGACGACAATCTTCCTATGGAATTCGGGTCCTGTGTCCATATTCTATAAGACGATAGACGATTTTCCTCCACTTTTCGAAATTAAATATCTACCATATTACATAAAAGTTTTAAAATATTATAACAAATTTGGTAAAAGACAAAAATTTTGCATCACATATTTCATTATGTTTGTAACCAACATCTTTAATATAAAGGGTTCTTCAACAGGGACGCTACAAAAGTAGAAAGGCAGGGACAGCAAACGACGCCATATTTCTTGCCGATCTTTTGACATTTCTCTTCAGTAAGGTTTGCCATTTCATGATGGAAAGATATACGAGCCAACAACGAGTCGAAATTATTAAAATTTACTACCGAAATTCGGAGTCAGTGGCCTCAACGTTAAGAGCGCTACGTCCAGTTTATGGTCGTCATAATGAATGGCTTCGTCAATAAACAAAATATGCGTTATTGGTCAGACAGCAATCCACACGTACTCCATGAGTCATCATTGCATCCCGAAAAAAGTACGGTTTGGTGCGGTTTATGGGCCGGCGGCGTCATTTCTTCTTCCGTGATGATCAAGACCGGCACGTTACTGTGAATGGGACTCGCTACCGTTCAATGATAACCGAATATTTTTGGACTTGGAGGACATGTGGTTCCAACAGGACGGCGCCACAAGCCACACAGCGAATGTCACAATCAATTTCTTGCAAACCAAGTTTGGAGAATGTGTTATCTCACGAAATGGTCCAGTCGATTGGCCGCCTCGGTCGTGCGATTTGACGCCGTTCGACTATTTCCTGTGGGGCTACGTCAAATCTATGGTCTATGCCAACAAGCCAGCGACGATTGATGAACTTCGTACGAATATCGGCCGATTTATGCTTGAAAACCGTCGAAAATTGGGTTCAGCGTCTGGACTTCTGCAAGCGAGCCCGTTGTGGCCATGCAAAAGAGATCGATTTCCATACATAATGGCATCGAACGTACTTTCACAGGAATAAAGAATTTCATTGATATCCAAAACCGTTTTTGTTTTATTTAAAAAAACTTTTGTAGTGCTCTTATTGAAGAACCCTTTATTAGAAATTTAATTCCATAAAAAATTCACGACAGTCGTAATTTTTTTATAGAATTCCAAACCTGGTTTTATTAAGAGAGCTTTAAAGTTTATTAGACCTTTTAAGGTGTTTTTACAGTAAAATAGTTTTAACAAAAATTTTTGCAATATTTACCAGTCAAAAAAGACTTATATTTTATTAAAATTGCATTAGATTCGCCAAGAAAATTTTAGTTTTTGTTAATGCATTTTTACTAAATACGCCAACCCCTTGAATAATCAGGGGGAATACTCAAATTTACTTGTGACTTACATATTTTTTTTGAAGATTTCACCGATTGGTTCTCGAAAATTGTGTATACAAAAAACGAAAATTTACTAAATTGTGGCCCAAGTTGCCATTTAAAAAAAAACTCTTTAAGTTTTGAGATTTGAAAGGTTTAAAAAATTTCTTTTAACTTTGTCAAGAGTTGTGCAAAAGAAATACCCAGCAAAATCTTTCATTACCAAATAAGTGGTTATATAATATAAATTCATAGCTCCGCACAACTTATTTTTTGGCGTATAAACTCATTATTTTTGTTTGGCGTGGTCGTTTTTATAAGTAGTCACGCTTACCCGCTCGCTTACCAAAAAATGAGAAGTAAGTAGTTATGAGATTCTGAATAATAAGTGGTTACAAACATGCTTACAAAAAGTTGAATTATAAGTGGTTATCCGACTGCTACTTGATTCTTAAAAATAAGGAGTTACACAAATACTATTAGCTTCAGGAAATACATTCAGAGAAATTAAAGTTTTTGCTAGAGTGTAATTTTAGAACTCGTCATAAATATTTTAGCACAAACATATTTACATGTAATAAATATAAATGTATAAAATTTAACTTTGTAAAAAGTACTTATTTAAACTATTGCGAGTAAGTCATTATTTTATATTTAAAAGCAATGACTACAATAGGCCGTTAGTAGGAAGTCATTATTTTGTATTACAGAATAATGCAAAAGGTAATGATATATCATTATTGGTAATGTAAACAGCAATGAGGTGTCATTACCAATATTTTGCTGGGTAATAAACACTTTGAAATTAACCCGTTAAGAGAGCAGCAGCATATTACGGTGGGTTTCATAGAGACAGTTTATGAGTTAACTGTTACTTAGCCCAAAAATTTGTTGTTGTTTTGTATACAATTCTTTGAAATTTCCTTTTGTTTAATAGTTAAGTTAAATTTAACTATAAAGTATGAGATCCACCGTTAAAATTTGAGGTTTAAGTAAAAATTTCTCAGCCAGAAATCGCAACTAAGCCACAAAAATAAAACAAAAACATTTCGTTAGCATAGGAGCAAGCTTCCAAGAAGTTTGGTTAAAAAAAACACAGCCAAACAAAATATGCAGCTAAATGGTTAAAAAGGAAAAGAAAAAGACAACTATAAATATCGTCAACAAATTTAGGCACTTTTGTTTGCTTACTTAACAAAATTTAAAACTGTTTGAGGTATGTGAAAGGCTATTTACTTTGAATTAAATCCAATAGTTTCATTACAAATTTAACACTATGAAAAAATATGTGCAGATAGATGACTTAGTATAACTTGCAAGGTGACAAAAATTATTTACTGATATTTCCTGATGGAATTACAGTTTTTAAAGGGAAGTAAAACTACGAACTAATTCCATAGTTTAAGTCCACTATTCACGCTTGTCATTTTAACTCTTATCATGGGTAAACATGGTTACATATGCAGACAAAATAAATGTTTGCTGTAATTTACGAAATTAACTTAATTATATTTCAATACCTTTTTACTAAAAAATCTATATCATTGAATGATTCTCCATTTTTTTTTTTTGACAAGTGTACTTACTCTAGGTACACTTAAGATTTACCCAATGTAAAAAACAAAAGACTTAAGCAACAAACTTGTTATAAGTTTAGATGAATATATTAGAAATAGAACACCGTTAAAACAAATTTTAAGAGCAACAAACAAAAACAACATAAACAAATCATGCAACAATAAACTCATGCAATGTAAACTAAAGTACTTAATAATTTTAAATTTGTAATAGTACTCGTTACTTTATGTTGTTTTTTGATTAATTCGTGTTAAAATTGAAGCTGACCATAAAATCACTGTGCAAAAATAACAACAAAATTGTAAACAAATCTTACGTACCAAAAAAAAAAAACAAAAATTGAATTAAAACAAATAAGAGCTGAAAAAAATTATACTAAACCATAAAAATAATAACAAAAAAAAAAACTACCAGAGCATAGAAAATCGAAAGAAACATCAAGAAAAACTAAACTTTATGCTTAGTGTGGCCACAAATTGCAATAACAACTTTGAATTGAAAACTAATGTAAAGCAGACAGCAAGCCAACGAGCCAGTCACCCAGCTAACATAATCAAAAAAAAAAAAAAAAAGAAAAGAAGGCAAGAGCCTCTTGTATACAAGGTATAAGCGGCATGATAACAACTAACAACAATAACATAAAATAGCAAACGAACAAACCACCACAAACAGATAGTCAGACATCATCATCACTTACCTCTTCAACACATTTTAGAGTTTGTTGATCAATTTCTTTCTTTTTTTGCATTTCTTTTGAATGATGCGCCAACCACAGCTCAAACGTTGGGTGAACATTGTTTGGAACGCACGTGGATCTTAACAAACGCGTCATTGTATAAAAAATATTAATAAAATTTATAATAAAAACAAACAAAAAATTGAAAATACAAAATATTATACATCAAAACACAGTGGATTTAATTAAAATAAAAACCAACAATATTTGGTTAATATTTAAAAAATTGTAAACAAAAAAAGTCCAATAAGAAAAAGTTGTATGAAAACAAAAAAATTAATTTTTATATAAAAACCGTTATTTAAAATTCTCAACAAAATGAAAATATTTATAAAATTTCTAAAGTTCTATTAAGTATTGTTATAAATTCGATATTTTTCTTGAATTTGAAAATTATTTTTTAATCATCATCATCATTATAACAACAATTATCTCGCGGCCTGTTGGGTGCCTTTAGTTTTGGATTTATTACAATTATTAAATATTTGTTGCATGTTGAAACGGTAAGTTTTATACATATGTATGTTTTAGTTTTTTTTTGTAATTTTCATTTTCTTCATAATTTTTCTATTCGAATTATTTAAATACGGAAGTGTACTCGTGCATATACTTGCACAAAATCTGCTTCAATTAATATTTTTCTTCTGTTATGCCATGATTGTTACTTATTTTGTTGTTGATGCATGCTGTGGTCAGTTTAACTTCTCTATGTAACGGTTATTACAATTTAAAAATTAACATATTTTAACGTTCGATTTATAGTTTTTTTTTAAATTAGATGTTAGGGTGTTTGTTTTATACTACACTCTATTAGATTTAGTTGAAATTTTCATAACTTATATTAGGAAAATGTACTCCTACTATAAACTGGGTAAATTTACTCTGTGTGTAATTGAAAAGAATAATACGCACATCATTTTTAAGTTAGTGAACAAATAATGTGTAATTTACATTGAAAAAATGTAAAAATCAAATGAAATTAGTTTGTTAATTTACTAAATTTGTGAATAAAAACGCATGTTTTACGTGTAAATGCATAAAAATTCACAAAAAATAAGTAAAAATTCCTCAAAAATTCATATATTTACCACATCTATGCTCAGGCTTACCAGATTCTTTTTTCGTTGTCCCCAAACAAATCTAAAAATATCCCCAAAAAATCTCCAACTAGAAAAAGTACGTAAAATTGCGAAATTTGGCGACTTTGGCACTAAACATCAATAAATTTTAACCAAATTACCTTTGCTTTCTACTAACTATGAGAATATTAGTTGTGCTTAATTTTGAAGAAATCTGTTAGCTAGTTTTTGAGTTATAGAGATATTCGTAAAACGTATCCTGTCTGTATCCTGTCAATCCTGGAGCAAAACTAACAACTAATTTTACAAGTAGAGACACTAAGCTAGCTGTTTTATTATCTACAATTTATACTAGGGAATAAATATATTTTTGATGATTTAAAAAAATTAAAATTTGACTTTGTATCCTTCTCGCTTGAAAATACAACAAAAATTTTAAGGTGAGAAAAGTAGAAAATTATATTTTCTATCGATGTAATACAGTTGCTTTTATAAAATGTTACTATTTAACTCAAAACTACTTAAGATCTGAAGACCACTTTATGGCAGCCTTGGCATTAAAGTGTTAAAAATTATATTTTGTGAATCTATAGGAAAGAAAATGAGAAATGAAATGAAAATGAGAAAAATCTGACACATCTTTTAATTCTACATATAAAATGTCACACTCAAAAAACAAATTTTTTTGCGTTTATAAATGTGTAATTTCTTCAGCCTATTTAAAATCTGAAGTAAAAATTCCAAACGGTTCCCCAGTTATTATGCTTTATGCATTTAAACAAGTTTTTGATTTTTATTTGCGAAGTAGGAATATATCAATAATAACAAATACAAACTAAATAAGAATTTTTAAAATTCAAAAAAATTTTTTAAATAACTAACAAAAATAACAATTATCCTAATTTTTGCATTAAAAATACAAAAATTGTTTTTTCGGACTTTCTATATTTTCATATATTTACTTAGAATATTCTTCTACTTCAAGTCCAAATTCTAATATGATATTGTCATATTAGATTTTCATTTGTTGTTTCAAAAAGGGTTGATCATTTTCATGAAGGCTCCATTAGTCTTTGCGTTCCGTGACGTTTCTGTAATGTGCCGTGCCGGATGACTCTTTTGTGTAGTTAGTCTTTTCCGTAACAACGTATCAGCTGTTTAATGTTGTTTTTCTTAGCAGAGATCTGCGCCAACCAGATTATTCGGTTGCGGTGGCTAAATAAAAAATTGCAGCGGCGGATTAAAGCTGGCTATGAGCCAAAAGCTAGCCAACTTCAAGTTGACACATACAAAACATCAGCTTAACGGTAAAAAAAAGAAAATTTAAAAAAATATATACTATTTTTAGATTTTAATCGTGTAAAAAAATTTTCGACGGCGGCGGTAACGAAAATTAGACGGCGGCTAAGTTTAGCCGGTTTAAGCCATTCGTCGCAGATCTCAAAATACCAGCTGTCAACTGGCTGTCACTTAACGGATAACAAAAATTCTGTTTTCAACAGGTTCATCCGGCACGGCACGTTACATTACAGACAAACTAACGACCCAAATGATTTTTCATAGAACAAAAACAAATCAGCTGATTCGTCACGGCACGTTACGTACAAACTAATTATACCTTGATAGACAATACAATTGTTTCGTAGACATCACTCTACTCTTCAGTTGTCCGCAATAAGAAAATGATAACTTTCTTACTCAAACCGAGACATTACATAAGGTACAAAAAATCAACGGGACTAGAATTTTGTACTTTCGTATATGAACTGTCTGATTTGGTAAAACCAGCTATAAATCAACTCCTTTTTGAAAGCAACAATTACATAAAAATACCCTTTGGGTACTATTTATATGTATGTTTGTTGTCAATACATTTTGTAAAAACAACTAACTTTAAACTCAAAACAAATTAAATATTTGAATGAGATTTTAGCCGTGGTATGCTCATTTCCAACAATTATCCTAATTTTTGCATTAAAAATACAAAAATTGTTTTTTTGGACTTTCTATATTTTCATATATTTAGTTAGAATATTCTTCTACCTCAAGTCCAAATTCTAATATTATATTGTCATATTAGATTTTTATTTGTTGTGTAAAAAATTTAGTTAAAACCACTAAAAATTAGTTAAAAATCATGCTGCAGAAAAAACTGCTAAATTAGCAGATTATTTTTGCTATATATTAGTAATATAGGAACAGCAAAAATAAAACTGTTAAATATACAGAATTTTAGTTATATTTGAGCTAAATTTTTGTAAATGGAGAATAGCAAATTAACCTGCTAAAATTAGTAAAAAAATTTGCTAAATAATTAGTAGCCTAAAAAATCACCAAAAAATTTAAAATTTTCGAAGTTTTTTTTTCGATTTTCTTTTTAAATGCAAATAGAAATCGAGCCTTTTGAAAACAGCAGTTTACAATTTTTTAGCAAATATTTCTCCTGATTTTAGCAGAATAGACTACTATTTGCATTCAACTAAATTTAGCTTAAAAATAGCAAAAATTTTTTAGATTTAACAGTTTATTTTTGCTATGTGTAGTATACAAATATTTAGCAAAATTTTCTGCAGATTTTACAGTACAATTTACTATTTTCAATTAACTAAAAGTTAGCCTAAATATAACTAAAATTCTGTAAATTTAACGTATTTAGTAAAAAAATCTGCTAATTTTAGCAGTTTTTTCTGCAGCATCATTTTATCCATTTTTTTATTCTAGCATTTTTTAATTTCTACCTATTTTTTTTTTATTTTTGCGATGTTTTTTTTTAGATTAACATTTTTTTAATTTTTTCTAAATTTTGGCGAATGTCTACACTTTATTTTTTTAATTAAAAATAAAAAAACATCCTATTGTCCAGATATTGGTATTTACAATTAAGTTTGAAGATAAAATTCGTTTAGCAATTGTTTACAATAGACTCAACCATTTATTAAGTGAATATACTAACAAATTGGTGCGATATATCAAATTTATTAAAAAAATTGTCGATATACGAAAGTGGTTATCCTAATGAAATATGTACGTTATTGAGAACTTTTTGTTTGTAGACCTATAGTGAAATTTAATATAAAATAATTTGTTTATACAAATCAATCAATTTTTGAAAGACTTTTGTGTACTAACTAATAACTAAATTAACCCTTAATGGGCAATCTTGAAATTGATTTCCTGTTTGTGTTAAGTTTTGGGCTTTGATGTGTTCCGACATATATAGTAAAATTTTATGGACAATATTTTGGAAAACATTTCATCCCCGCTCTCTCCCTTTCTAGAGGTGTTTTTTACGATTTGTTAGAATAGAGCCAAAATTTACTATTTTGTGGTGGAATTAGAGGAATAATATATTCCACAAAAATATTTTCCTTAATATTTTTTACAAAGTTGCTGATTATACAATTTACTGCACGAACAGGCCAAAGGGGGGAAGTTTCAACCCCCCGCCTAAAATAAAATCCGATGTGATCTTTCAAAACGCCGACACATGTATATTTTTTTTGTCTGTATGTCAGTATGCATAATCCCTGTAATAACTACAAATTTAACAATCTGTTAAAGTAGGGTAAAGCCCGAAATAAGCATTTCATAAAATTTGGAAAATAAAAGTCTCAGTTGAAACCATAAGTATTGAGTTTATATCCATTTAAAGACTTTTTGCAGGGTCATCCACCCAATAATATGTAAAATCCAACATTTTATATCTAACAAATTAAAACAATCTGGAACAATTGCACCATTGAAGCGTTTTTTCATTAAATTCACAAATTGGTGTACAAATAAAATACAAAATAAACCAAACAAAATAGTGATGTTGATTTAATCAAAACATAATCGTCATTCGAATACATTCAGTATTCATAATATTTAACTGTCTTCAAAATATTATTTTAAACTACACTGAACATTCTATAAATGTCACCTACAGGAATCAATTTTTTCAAAAAAGAAAACACATACATATAAATTATATGGGCACTTCTAAAATTTCGAAATTGCTATATTTGGCCTTAGATTTTTGTAAAGATTAGCAAAATAACAATAAAAATTTTGGAATTAATTTTAATTTTGAGTGACGCTTATAGAATTATGACACTTAAAGCATATGACCAGAGAAACAAGCCAGCCGCCGTAAGCCGTTTAAGCCGCCGCCGCCGGTCATTTTTGCCTCAGCCGCCTCCGCCGATTTTTTTCGGCTCATTTCGGCTGGAAGTATCAATTTTCCAAAATAAAAAAATTAAAAGCAAATGTCATTTTTAAAACAAATTTTCTACTTCATCATTTCCTGAACTATCAAGGGTATTTTTTTTTAGTTCAAAAGAAATAAAAGAACCAGTTTTATAGTCAGAGCTAAGAAGGGTTTTTGTCATAAATATTTCTTAAGTTGGAAGTTTTTCTTGAAAACTTCTGACAGATTTCGCTGAAATTTGGATATTTAATAGAGGAGAGAATCCAAATGACCACGTCTTTAGCACCCATAGTTTTGGATACAAATTACACAGTGTTACAAAATAAAATAAAAAATATATATACTTTTCAAATGACCAAGTGTAGATTGTAGGCAGAGCTTCGAAATAATTAATTCAATTTTAGCTTAATTCGCACAAAACCGAATTCAGCTTTAGAAATTGAATATATATCATTCCAGCAAACCATTCCTTTATAATTAATTCATAGGTTTCATTCCCAAAGTTTAAAATTAAATAGAATGCATTCTTATGCTGAATACATTCCTTATAGAATTACAATCAATTTAAATAATTTTTTCATTAATTCTAATCTTTTACAAAATGGCTTATCAAAATTGTCATTTTATTCAATCAGTAAAAGATCTAAGGTATGAATATACTAATGATTGTGACAACACTTTAGTTTATAATTACAAATTAAATAAAAATGTGGCTTATTTTAGGGATTTCATATTTATATCATATACAAAACCCATAAAAATAATTAAAAACGCAACATTTGTTTTAATCTTTTACAAACCGAATGAAACGTGAAAGATCATTATAAAAAGAATGAATTCATGAAAGAATTCATTTACTATGCATGAAAATTAAAAGAATGAAACCAGTGATTGAATTCATAAGGAATAATTAAAACGAATGATATATTAGTAAATTTTAGTTAAAAGTCCAAAAATTAATTAAAGAGTTAATTCATTCGAATTTATAGATCACATCACATTTTTCAGAAATTTCAGTACACCTGAAATTATTATCAAAAGACACATTTTTAAGACATTGCGGACGAAAAAAATGTTAAGTAAGTTATTTCTCGGTCGACTTATAAAATTGGGGAGATATTTAAGAATTTTAAAAAAATTCTAAAGTGAAACATTCCGAATTTTTTTGCTGTTCCGTGATCCACATCCGAGTTATTTTTTTCGATTTATTTCGTGTAGAAAAAGCTTGATGATAGTGAAACGAATATATATTTTTTAACGACAATTATTATATAATAATTTATTTTAAAATTAGTCTATGAATATTAAAATTTGGTAGAAACAACAAATTTTCGACATTTTTAATTCCGTGTGATTTTACAAATCAACTCTAATTAAAAAGTTTCGGAACTAAGAACAGGGGTGAATATCTGAATTGTTTAACTTTTCTTCTAAGTTTTTCAACTTTGACATCTTTTCGAGCATAATTTTTTTCGAACCATATTTTTTTCTAGTTTATTCTAAAAACACATTTAATTTTGAGTGAAAATAGAATTTGTTTATTTCTAAGTTCTGAATCCACATAAAAAATTCTAAAGTGAAACATTCTGAATTTTTTTGCTGTTGAAAGTAAAATGAATATTTTGTTGCAAAAATAAATGTTAAAATTTATTTTAAAATTTGTCAGTATGCTAAAATTTGTTCGAAACAGTCAATTTCCGACATTTTGGATTTTGTGTGATTTTACAAAACCACTCTAATTAAAAAGTTTCGGAATTCAGAACAGGGGTGATAGTGTCATTGTGGGTGAAATTCAGCAATTTTTCAACCGATTTTGAATCTTTTAACGTTTTTGGAAAGACAAAAAATTTAGCTTTCCAAATATATATAGAATTATTTATTTGTAACTGAAATATGTTGAGTTTTTTTTTTTTTTAAATATTAAAATTAATTTTTTTTTAATTTCTATACTTTGACGGCTTTTTTACAGTATTAAACAATTCTTTACTATTGTAATTTATTCTGAAAGTGGGTTTAGTTCTTAGTAAAATCAGATTCTTTTGTTTAAATTAATTGAAAATAGAAAAGGTTATCGTAATTTTTCTAAACATTTAATTTCAGCTATTATAAGACAACTCGATGTTCTTGTTTGCACACTCATTAAGGTTAATATTTTCAATTTTCTTATAAATACAAAGATTCTATGTTTATAAAAAAATGTATAACTTTGACAATTTTAAAGCGATTAAAGTAGATCTTCATTTTACCCTGAATTAAGAATAAATTAGATAAAAATTATTTTTTTTTAAACAAAATATTGCAATTAAAAGCCGTCAAAATTAAACAAAATAAGAAAAAATTAAGAAAATCAGTTTTATTTGAAAATATTTCCACACAATTTTGTTGAATATATAAATATATGGAAAGCCCAACTATCTCTCCTTGTAGCTCCGTTCAAAAACTAAAAATCCTAAATTTGTAATTTTTATCGATGAATTTAACTTAAAACTATTTTTATTTGATAATTCCAATTTTTTTGTACAATTTTCTACTGCTATATTTTGGAAAAAACCTTAAACATATTTAAATTACGTGTATAATGTTCTATCAAGCCGATCAAGCCGCCGCCGCCGCCGATTTTTATCCGGCTCAACCTTAATCGCCGCCGCCGCCGCCGATTATTTTTATCGGCTTGTTTCCCTGCATATGACAATTATAGAACTTTTAGTGTATTACATAACCAAGATATGTATAAAAATTGTTATTGTCATGTTTTGATTTATTATAAATTAACTTTATTGATAAAATCTTCAAAACAACATTACCCAGGAAAATTTTCTGTTCCAAAGAATCGGTTGTAGAATAGCTACTTTTCATTCACAACCCCTTCTACCGTCGATTCTAACACCGATTCTTTTTGTTTGAAATTGTCCCAAAAGCAACCCTTTCTATAGCTCCAAAGTGGAACCGGTTACTCTAGAATCAGTTCGGGAACTAGTTCTGGAACTGATTCTATGTCACCCACACCTTCCATATGGGATCCCAGGAACTGGTTCCGTAACCAGTTCCATGGAATCGGTTGCAGTGGAACCAGTTGTAGAATGGGTGTGGTTGGCTACCGATTGTAAAAATTTCCCGGGATGATTAACGAGTCAATCGTTTCCTAATTTTTTGAATCACTAACAATTTATTTGATAGTGGAGACACATTAAATAAGGGTGTTGCCAGAATAAAACGAGAAATTAACAAAATGTTATTTAACAATTATGCATGACATTTTTTAATAAACGTTTAATAAGGAAAATGAATACTTTAGCATTGTATTCCTTAACGGAAAATTAAGAAAAGTTTATGCATTAGAGCCATATGCTGCAATTTATTACAAATTTACTGGATTACATAATAATTTATAAAATAACTAACTTGATCAACCACTAGACCACATTCTGTTAATCAATTATATTGTATTAAATCTTTATCAAAATATTTCTTTAACAAAGAAAATACAAAAGCAAGAAAAACCAACTCACATTCTAACCAATTATGTTACAATAGTCTATATCTAAAGACATATTTCATCTTTCATCTAACATCTTATATTTTGTATTTTATATCTCTCTATAAACATAACACAGTAAAACTCGCTTAAGACGAACTCCGGGGGGCTACATTAATTAGTTCGTTGTAAGCGAGGTTCGTATTAACCGGGGTAAAATGTATTTAAAATGTTCTAATTATCCACAAAATGTTTAAATTTCCTTGAAACAACTTTAAAAATTTTACAATTTTTTCATTTGGTTTCCTAAATATATTGTTTGCAATATAGAAAAAATTGTCGAATTTTATAAAGTTCGTATTAAAAGTGGAAAATTATATAGAAATTTGTTTGTGGGACCATCACAAACAGTTCGTTTTAACCGAGTGTTCGTCTTAAGCGAATCGTATTAACCGATGTTTTTTATAATAAAATTGTTGCCAAAACTTCGGGACTTCTAAATTAGTTCGTATTAACCGAGAATTCGTCTTAACCGAGTTTGTATTAAGCGAGTTATACTGTAGTACTGATTCGTTCGAATATATTGAATAGATTGTAAATCACAATACAGAAATTCTTGTTATTGTTGTTGCTGTGTTGAAATGAAGATGAAGATCTTTTTGTAATTCTAACGGTTTTTTGGAAGATCATTCATTTCTTTTATACAACTTTAAAGAAAGTTTGTGGCGATACATTTTTTATTTTTTATTACTCACATTTCAACTATTTTAACTGAACATAAAGAATGTATTAAACAAATGAATTAATAAAAAAAACGATATAATAAAAGTTGGTTGTTAATACTGCGTCATTAATTTTTAATTTCAATATTTTGAAGAGCTTATTTAAAATAGAAACCGCTGTAATAAATAGCTTTAAAAGTTATAAAATTATTTTTTTTTTCACTAAGATAGAAAGAAGTAACAAGTACTGTTTTTAAAATTTGTTTCCTTAATTTCTATATTTTTCACAAAATTTAATTCCACAAATTTGCATCTTTATATATTTTGTTTTATGTCTAAAAATAAATTATTATAGAGCGTTACAAAATGTTTTCCTCTGAGTAAATTGGCCAATTTATAAATGGTTAAAACAATGATCCATATTAATAATGCATTAAAAAATTCCACCTTTTCTTATAAAGCTAATCATTGCAATTTACCATACTTGTGGCGATTTTGTATTTGTAATCTTTATTTTGAAAATTGGAAACAAAAGTGAAAATCCTTTCGCTTTCTGTAAATGATGGATCATATAAAACACAGAAAATATCACAAATAACAAAATTATTAACAAATATTCACAGCTACATAATTTTCTTAAAAAAGCAGTAAAAAACAAGTTTTCATAGTTTGAGTGTTGTTGATTGTCAAAGTTTGATATTTTTATGTTCACCGTTAAAATTACAATTATTTACAAGTTTCAGAGATACTCAAACCTTCTTTTTGCGTTAAAAAAAATACAATAATAGTAAAAGCAATATTATTCTTTTTTCTCTAATTGAACTTTGAACTGGTGCCATTTTTGACAGCTGTAAGATTTTCTATTGGTATGTTATAATAAGGCCCTATGCTCCTTATACACTGATAGAATTTTGTGCATAGTATTAATGAATTTGTTCATTAATCCAATGATTTTTTTCATTGAAAAGTCCCCAAAGAACGCGTTCATTAAATCAATGAAACGTATTCATTAAATGAAAACTAATTGAAAAAAATATATTTTTTTGCGTTACTTTTTTATTTATTGTTTATTTTTATTTTATTAATTTTTCTTTTTATTTGTACATATATTTCTTTTTTGTTTTTATAACTTTTTTGACATCTCCCTGAATTCGACTTGAACCCGCAATCACCAGAATGTAAACATTACCGCGTTACCGATTCATCTAAATAGCCAAAATAAAATGATGTAATTATTTGGACTTTTATATTTAAATAATTTCAGTTTGCAACCCTAGCGTTCATTACTGGAACATACATCTATTTTAGTAATTAGCAAATTCAAAACCCTTATAAAAATTATAGCATATCTTACGGGTTAGTTGAAAATATATTATGAAAAAATTCATGTAACTAATGAATTTTTTATTAAGTCAATGAAAATTTTTCATTAACTCAATGAATTCAGATTAATGAAATCGATTCATTAATAGTATGAACGAAAATTCTATATATATATATATATATGTTATAATAATGATTTTATAAAAATAATAACGCTTTGTTAAAAAGGATTTATAATCAGAAGGTTCAGAGTTCAAATCCGCTTGCAAGCAGAATTATTTTCTGATTTTTTTAATTAAAAAAATTTTTTTGTTTCATAAAATTAATTTTTTGTTTGTGGAAAAGCTTCTTTAAGACCAACTTTATTTAAATTTTATTTAGGAAAATCTATTTCCCGGCCACCTATTATGGTCTTATTATGGGAATGGGTTAAAAAATTTGATTTTTTGTTTGTGGAAAAGCTCCTTTAAGACCAACTTCATTTAAATTTTATTTCCCGGCCACCTATTAATTGATTTTGCCAGCGTTTTGCCAACGTTCAAAATTAATTTTTTTCAGTGCTTTTTCGGCGATAACATACATTTGTTGTTTTTCTTATATGTATTGGATGAAATTGAAGCCGGTCCTTTGGTCTAATGATGGGAATGGAATAGTACTTTTTGCCATTACTTGTACCACCTGTTAAATTTAAATTTTAATTTTAAGTTAAATTTAACTAAATATTAAAATTAATATCAAGGAAAGCATATAGCGCATATGCCCCATCCCCCAACGAAATAACCAATACCGATAACCTTAAAATACCGTAATTAAATAACTTTGATATACCATTATCCATTTTTACTAACCGTACACTCAGAAAATAAAGTTAGTAAATAAATTTGTAAACAGTTTTCAATAGCATTTTACTATTTTTGTATTGATTTTTAATAGTTTTTTTTTGCAATGAGAGTTATTTTTGTTCGGTTTAAGATAAAATATGATAAATTCCAAATAGAATTCACAATTTATTTTACACCAATTTTTTGTTTTAGCAATACTTTTTGCTATTCTCTTATTTCAAATTACTGATTTGCCACCAATTTTAAAGTGCTAAACTTAGCAACAAAAAGTTATTTTTTTAGTAAATCGAGATAAAAAATTTTTATTTTTTATTCCCGAAATACCTAATATAATTTTCTAATACATATGATCGATCAGATCTCAATGTATTTAATTATATTAGATTGTATGAAAAATTTCAATAAGATAAATTCAAAATCCCAACCAAATTATATTCATAAATATAAAAATTGATATAATTGAATAAACATATTTCGTATCAAATTAAATTCTAAAATTTTCAAGAGTAGTACACTCAAAAAAGTTTGACATTTACTACATGACAGTCGTTTATATAGTAATCAGTCGTTGTTTTTTTTATAATACAAAACCACTATTATGACAGTTATTTAAGAAAGAAACTAAAAAATGTTCTGTAATTTCGTACACTAAAAAAAAAAGTTAGTATAAAAATTAGTAAAACGGTTTCCAATTTTATTATACTAGTATTATACTAATTTTTAGTATAAAGTTGTTTTTTAGTAAAATAATTTGGTATTCTCATTTTACAAATTACAGAATTTTTTACTAATTTGAGTTGCTAAATCTACAAATTTAATTTTACTAAATTTTGAAACCCGATTAGCTAAAATTAGCAAAAAAAATTACTAATCTTTTTTATTTTGAAAGTTTAAATTTTTTTTTTTTTGAAAATATACATAACCTGATAGAAATTTTTGTTGCAATATGATAAGACCAAGTTGTTTTTAAGCGTTTTTTTCCATTTATAATAAAAATAGATTTGTTCTCTATGTTTATATTTCCACGTTTTTTTTTTTGCTTTTTTCGAATATTTCTTTGCTATAAATACAATTAGTTTTTGCATTTTTTTCAATATGTATTTTTATCATCCATATTCGTCCACTCGGTGAAAAAAAGAGTTATCATATTGATGAAACTGCTTCATAAATCGTTAATCGGCAATAAATATGACGAAGCGTTTCATAAAGCGGGTGATGTTTTTTATACGAAAATTGATGCCAAAACGTCTTTCAAATTAGTTCGTATTAACTAGAGTTTGCTGTTCGGTTTTAATCGAAACCTAAACCGCGGTTTTTCAAGCTTCAAAACCGAAACAGAAAACCGACAAAAATAAGTCGGTTTTTAACAAATACTTTAACCAATTAAAATAATTAACTAGATTGCATACCAGTGTGCAGTTAGAATCCGAAAAGAGTCATAAAAGATCCCTAAGACCTTGTGAAATTATAGCTGTATGAGGGAGTATTTCTTCACGGATGAAGCCTCTTTCCGAGCGCTCTTTTACGACTCATAAGAGAGTATGAGTCATTTAAGACTAATTTTTGAGTTATTTAGGAGTAATGAAAAAATTAAAAAAAAATGTTGAACAGAACACACCCATAAATAAGAATCTATTATGTTTCATTTATGACTCGAAAAATTAATTTTGATGATCATATCATATTTTAGAGTCTCTTACGAGTCATAATTTCTGAGCTCTCAGAAAAATGTTGGCTGCGATATTATTGAATCTTGAATTTCGAAAAGAGCTCAGCTCCTATTTTACAAAGTTTTGTATTTAATTGTAATGAACATTTTCTCCATTAAATATTAATTTAATTTTATGCTTTTTGTTATTACGGATAACATAAGTTAAGTCAAGTCACCAAAATGTCAGTTAGTTTAAGAGATATTGAGTTTCATATATTCAGTTCAGATTTCTATTTCGTAGTCCTCGAAATTTATAAAATTTTAACTTTATATTGTTTTAAAGAAATTGCTTAAATTTAAACTCTTAAAAATACAGCTTTAGTTGCCGGCAAAACACACGGTTTTCCGTATTTTTTTCTTGTCTCGCAAAGGTCTAGAAACAGATTAATTGTCTTTGTTCGAGTGAGAAATTCAATCAAATTTCAATAAATATCTTGAACGTGTTAAAATATTTAATTCTTACACATATTAAATTATTCTAAAACAATTATATTAATATCCCAAGAAAACCGAAAAATAACCGAAATCGCGGTTTTTGTAATTTTAGAAAACCGAAACCGCGGTTTTCAAATTTTTCGGTTTTTAGCAAACTCTAGTATTAACCGATAGTTCGTCTTAACCAAGTTTAGCTTAAAAGAATTTTACTGTAAATGGTACAATTGTTTTCTATTCTAAAGCTGCCTACACACGAAGGAACATTCGTCACAAAATGCCCTTCGTGTATAGCGACATATAGAAAATCAAGCATGCTGGACGGCTGTATGAATTTGATCATGTAGTGTCTAATTTGACAGCTTGTCAAACATGGCAGATTTGACAAACACGCTTTACAGTGTAATGGAAAAATTCATCAAACATTAGGGAATTTTACATTTTTAATTAGTTTTTTTGTAACAAAAAAGGGATAACGTTAATAAATGAACTAAAAAATGCAAAAACAGAAAAAAAAAATTAAATTCGAAGAAAAAAAATTATTGACATAAGCGGCCTTTATACGATCAAGCATGCTGTCCAGCTTGTTTGACAAACAAATGTTTTTTGGAATACACGGACAAGCATGCTGTAAAACTTTACTTCAAAACCACAAAATCAACACAGCGGATGATAATGACGAAATTATTTTTATTAATTTTTTTCTTGGAATTTCATTTTTGAATTTGTGTTTTTGCATTTTTTAGTTTATTTATTAACGCTATCCCTTTCTTGTCACAAAATAACTTATTAAAAATGTAAAATTCTCCAATGCTTGATGATTTTTTTCAATAGACGGTAAAGCGTGTTTGTCAAACTTGCCGAAAAATCAAAAAATTTTGTTTTTCGTCCAACATGCTTGACAAACCGTCAAATTAGACATTACATGGTCAAATTTGTGTTATCAAAATTTTTTGATATTTTGTGTTTCCAAACTCAATTTTCCACCGTGTGTATCGATGTTACTGTTTTTGCTGTTTTAGTTCATTGAGAGCAGTCGTACGGGGGGGTGCTTTTGTAATTGCGCATTATGGCGACAATTACAAATAATGAAAACTGCATTAATTTTACAAATTAATATAAAAATTTATAGACAATTAAGAAAATAATTCTTAAATATAAATTGTAACAAAATATTGACCAGTTTTCCTTTAAACATATATAATACTTATAAACAACTGTAAATTGCACGCGTATAACCCGGTATATTTAAATGCAATAAATTATATGATTTGAAATGTCAAAACCATTGCAGAAAAACGTCAAAATGATATCAATTGCAAAGTGGTGGAGAACACTTGACCATTTCATGGATAAGAAATATCATAGATTTTTCTTCGAAAAATACCAAATTTTATGAAACATTAATTTTACCGACAAATAATAAAAAACTAAACACTTTTCTATTCTTTTTTTTAAAAAATTGTTTGTTGTTTTTCTATTACAAAATTAAAATGAAAACTAAAAGTGACATTTGATCTCTGGCATCACTGCAAGAGCCGATTGCATGTCAGCGATATGATGTTTATATTAATTTTATTGTGCATAGACTAGCGTCAGAAAATTACAATTTTATTAAAATTTTTAAATTATTAAGAAAAACATTTAATTCTGTAATAAAATTAATAAGAAAGGGATAAAAATTTTCTATGACTAAAAAAAATAACGAAATGAACGATTGAACGAAAAGAACGAATAATGGTGAAGGATGTCATATCGTTCAATGAACTGAACCGTTCAAATGAACTAGTTCGTTCATGAACACACAACTCTTAGCACGAGGTTTTTCTAACAAAAACATTCGGTAGTGTTTTAATAGTTAAAAAAACAAAGTGAATTAAAATAATAACTTGTAAAAATCAATAACAATGGTTCCTATTGGACCAGTACATGGTGGTCATCCTGGGGTACATGCTCCACAACCTGTGCCCACCGCATCCAGTGATCCTAATACTCTTCAAACATCATCTTCGACCTGAACAACATCCTCATCTTCAAATAAATCGTCTTTATCCGTAAAAACTAATTATACTTTAAACTTTACTTTGGCTGGTCATACCAAGGCAGTATCAACTGTTTTCACCCAATGGGGAATTGTTGCCGAGTTCATGTGAGTACCAGAAGTGGGAAAAGAAATAATTTCGAAATTTTATGAATTGACCTGCCTCTGCCGTTCATTTCAATCGTGATGGTTCGTTAATTGTCTCTTCTAGCTATGATGGCTTATGTCGTATTTGGGATATAATATAGTCAGCGGTCAGTGTTTGAAGACTAATAGATGATGACAACCCGCCTGTAAGTTTTGTAAAATTCTCCCCCAATTGCAAGTATATATTGGCGGCTACTTTGGATAATACTTTGAAATTATGGGACTATTCGAAAGGAAAATGTTTAAAAACCTACACTGGACATAAAAATTAAAAATATTGTATTTTTGCAATTTTTTTAGTAACTGGAGGAAAGGTTAGTTAAAGGCAAGAATTTTCTTATCTATACATTTGTTTTAAGTGTTTGTAATATTTTTTAGTGGATTGTTTCCGGCAGTGAAGATAATATGGTTTACATCTGGAATCTACAATCGAAAGAGGTGGTCCAGAAATTACATGGTCACACCGACACTCTATTGTGTACTGCTTGTCATCCAACAGAGAATATTATTGCTTCGGCGGCTTTGGAAAATGACAAAACCATAAAATTATGGAAAATGACAAAACCATAGGATTATGGAAAAGCGATACATAATTTTACAATTACATATGGCTATCCCAATATTGGTACCATACGTGAATTGGTATTTAAAAAGGTTTTGCTCGTATCAATGGCAAAAAACCACCCATTATTTGTTTGGAAGATATTATTCATGAGATATTTACAGTGGGTACAAATGTTCAAGCTGTTAGTGAATTTATGTGTGCATTTTTAGTAAGTTTATTATCTTTATATTAATTTATATATAGCAAAAATTAACTTCTATTTTGTTATCTACAGTTTTGTAGCCCACGTGAAGCTTGGAAGAATAAAGTGTCGGTATCCTTTAAGCGTGGAGGCGAATACGGCGATCGTGGTAATAGTATCAATTATTTAATAGCACGCAGTTTATAAATATATTTTTGTAAAATTTGACACTGTTACTTATAAACTAGAAAGTATTTTAGAGGCTTTGACATGTCTTTTTCATATTTATGTAGTTTTTCATTTTAAATATCCGATTGAATGTAAACATGTATGGCTCTTCAATCACATATTTTTGGAATCAATTTTCCTAAAGACAAGTTATCAACAGCAATCCTTAGCCTGACATCTAAAAAATATAAATGAAGAGAATAATTTATAAATTTTACTCCTATGTTAGTTAATTTGATAATTTCACATTTTAAGTCGTTTAAAACATGTTCTTTTTCGCTGTTTTCGAATCAATTTATTAATTAAAGGAAATAACATTTGCCTACTTTTGTTAACTTTGAAACTCTTAATTTCTAATTATAATCTTTACAGCTGAGTTTCATACTGAAGACTTTAACTTCACTATTAAACAAAAGAAAATGTCAAGAAATTTGTGTACAAAACAACAAAAAATTATGGATTGACTAAAAGTAAACTCAAAAACCTACACGGTGGTTTTCATACTGAAGGTTTTTGAGTTAACCATTAGTTATTTAATTTGTTATTTCGTATATAATTTTTGACATTTTATCTTTCAATATCGTTAAGTTCAAGTTAAATTTAAATATAAAACCGAGCGTAATAGATAAAATGTACCTACATTAATTTGGAATAAATTTTTTAATACTTTGATGGTGGGTCTCGTACTGTAAGTTTAACTTTAACTTAACTATAAACAAAAGAAAATTTCAAAAAAATGTACACAAAACAACAACAAATTTTTGGGTAACTATTAACTAAAGTTTAAGCCTGCAGTATGAGACCCACCGTTAAAAGTGAATACTTATAAAAATTTGCATTAAATGAATGTGTGACTTTCTTTTAAATACTTATATATATTAATACTCCAAAAATTAATTTAAATGTGAATATCAATTTGATATTGATCTCAAAAGCCTATTATTTAGTACATATATTTATAATAAATCTTTTTATCTTTTTATATACATACATTCAATGTTTCATTCATCTAAAAGTTATTTAAATTTTAAAACTTTACTTATAATTAAATCGTATTTAAAATTACATTTCATTTTATAACTAAAAAGAAATAAATGTTTGTTTAAAAAACTTTACTATTCGTAAGCATTTTTTATGGATTTTGTTTTAGATTTTTTGGAAATAAAATACAGTATGCATACTAATATTTAGTATAAGTACTATTTTATTTCCATTTTAAATTTACAGAAATTTTACTAATATATAGTAAAATTACTAATTTTTGCTTCTAAATGAATTTCACTAATATTTAGTAAGAAATTTGGCTAATTTTAGTAAATTGATTTCCATTATGAATATACTAAAATTATACTAAATTTTAGTAACTATTACAAATTTTTTCCACAACTTTGACTTTACTAATAATTACAGACACATTTTGCTAAAATTAGCTAATCGGTCTGCTGGCCTAATATTAGTTAATTTTTCTGTAATATTACAGTTTTTTCTGTAACTTTTACAGACTTTTTTATTTGAGTGTAACAGTTGTTTAAAAACAGTCGTTTATTAAAAAAATAGTAATAATAAACAACGACCAAAACAGTATTTTTACAGTAAACAGTTATTTTTGTTATTTATTTAAAAAATAAAATATTTCGTTGATTTTTTAGAATTCTTGTTTAGTTTATATTTTTTATTAGTGATATATTCTAAGTTTGCAAATAAAACTCAGAAAATTTTATTGTATCTCCAATACATAAAAAGGTAATAACTGGAGAACCGTTTGCGATTCACTCCAAATTTCAAGTAACGATAAAGTGATTACATTAAATTATTACAATTATAAGTGTGTTTGTTTACATGCTATTTTTACTGGCTTTACCATGTTTACCAGTTTTACTCAAAAATCTGTTTGATTACAAAAAAAAAATAGTAAGAACTAGTAAAAAATTTAAGGGAAAATATTTTCCTTAATATTTTCTACAAAGTTGCTGAACATACCCTACACATCAGATGTACAGAACATATACATAGTTTCATATACCGATATGCTGCACGAACAGGCCAAATGGGGGAAACTTTAACCCCCCCCCCCCTAAAATAAAATTCCGATGTGATCTTTCAAAACGCCGGCACACGTATATATTTTTTTTGGTCTCCTCTATTAAAATTAGGGGATTCAATCGATTAATGGAACAATTTATTTCAAAAATTGTTTGAATAATTTAAAATGTCCAAATTTCGAATAAAGAATAATTCGAATAATTTCATACGATTAATCGATTAATTGAAATTGGTAGAAAATTACAAAAATAAAATTTTTTAAGTAAATGTGCTAAAATCTGAAAACTTTTTTAAAAAATTGTGTTAATTTGCTGTAGGCTTGTACCTATCCGGATTTGATTGTGTCCTAAAAAATATTCAAAAAAAATATTTGTTAACTTCAACTCAATGAGAATTTCATGTTAACATCTTAAACCCCAAAGAAAAAACAAAAACAACATAATATTATCACAGTTTGCTTTGTCATCTTCCAAATTACTACTCTGTTGTTGTGACTTATCTAGTAATAAATTTTTAATTATTTTTTACGACTTTAAACGTTGATATTAAACGAAAGCATTAATAATCATTGTAATTAATGATTATTAGAATTAATAATTATAATTAATGCTCAATGTAATAAAGCTTGTTTAGTGAGCACTCTGAATTAATAAAATAAAATAAAGGGATGGAGGAACGCAAATGTAGAGGGAATATCAACTATCAACAGAATTCCTCTCTACATTTACGTTTTTTATGTATTCAATGCATACAAAAGAGATACAAATTATATTCTTATATTCTTCTTTAACGCTTTAACTCATTGCGGTGTGGTTCTCCCGGATTTGGATAAAATTTTAATATGTGGAAGAGGGACAGAAAAATAAAAATATTGACAAAATCTGATCTCAATTATTACATTTTTTTATTTTCAGAAGAGTTACTTACTGAATTTATGTATATTATTTCACAGAAAATTTTTTCCATTAATCGATTAATTTAAAAATTTTGTTCGAATAACCGGTTAAGAAAAATACCCGAATAATTATTTGCACGATTAATCGTTTAAAATGAAAAGCCGATTAATTCAATACTCTAATTAGAAACCATTGTCAGAAACCCGTAATTATTTCCGTGTTGTACTGTGTAATCATATTTGGACAATAACGGTGGGTCTCATACTTCAGGTTTAAACTTTAGTTAATAGTTAATCCAAAAAAATTGTTGTTATTTTGTGTACAGTTTTTTGACATTTTCTTTTGTTTATAGTTAAGTTAAAGTTAAACCTGCAGTATGAGACCCATCGTAAGCGTTTTCGTTTACCTATTACAAGTTACTACTTTTACTACAGCTGGAAAAATTCAATACAAAAAGTAATCAAAATTTTTGAATTGTAGTAAAAGTAGTATGAATTTCGAGTAAACGAACACACTGAATATACGAGCATTGGAAATCATGGATGGTAACCGAAAAGATGCGGTTATCGGTAAGGGTAATTCTAATTTGGATTATTTCGTTAACGCTATTTGAAGTATAATGCTATTTTATTAAATTCGGTATCGGTATTTTAAGGATAGCAGTTTTTTGATTATTCAGGAAACGGTATTTTAAGGTTAACGGTATTTCAGTTATTTCGGTAACGGTATTTTAAGGATAGTGCTAGTCAGTTATTTTGATGCATCCCGCAATTTTTATACCCTACACCACTACGTGGCCAGGGTATAATAAGTTTGTGCTGATGTTTGTGACACCAAAAAATATTGGACCTAGACCCACCTTATAGTATACCGATCGACTCAGAATCACGTTTTATTTCGATTTAACGATGTCCGTCTGTCTGTCTGTCCATGCATTCCTGTGCGCACCCTACAGGTCGCAAATATTAAGGTATTTTGATGAAATTTGGTACACAGACCTATGTTGGCCCAAGGACGAAGCTTGTTGATTTTGGTTAACATCGGTCCATGTTTAGACCTAGTGCCCATATAAGGGTCCCCCCAAAATTGGCTTGGTTACACGCTGCAGGTCGCAAATATTAAGATATTTTAATGAAATTTGGTTCGCTTACTTACATGGTCCCGAGAACAAAGACGATAGATTCTAGATAGAATCGGTCCATATTTGGACCTATCGTCCATATGGGCCTTATTTACGATTTTCTCTTCTTTTATTATTTTATAGAAGATTTTGACACAATTCCCATTTTGACACAAGTCCCATTTTAACCCAAACATTAGTTGGCTTTTAACCAGACTGGTGTAGGGTATTGTATAGTCGGCATGCCTGACTTTAGCCTTTTTACTCGTTTTTTCAAACTCGTCGTATAAACCAAATACAATTAGGTCATTTTTTATGACTTTAAAATACTCTAGGACCCTTTTTATCGTTTGGATTTTTAAAGATTTTGTCCATTAAAAAAGTAAAGAAATTTTCAAAATTTCGGATTTGTTTTTTATCATTAAAAAAGTACTAAATCGGTCGCGTGGGTACTGCGGTACTTTTGCAAGTGAAAAAGTACTGAAAAATGTACTCTAGTTTTGAGTATTTCATCCCTGGTTTAAATGTTTGAATAAGTGAAAGAAATCGATATATTTTATATATATTTGTCCCTCTCTGCAAATCACTTAAATTTTGACATTTAATTATTTATGTTTTGGGTTGGCATATTTTTAAAAACAGCCGTTTCCTATCTGGGTAATCTATATTTGGTAATGGGCATCGATGTTTCATTAATTTCGATATCGTTATTTTAAGTATAACCGTGTTTCGTTTATTTTCGTAAAGGTAATTCAAGTGTAACCGTAGTCAGTTGATAACGGTATTTTAGTGTTAATGTCTGCCAACCCTGAATAACACTTAGGTTGGCTTTATTTTAGCTGGATAATAAGACATATTTTTAGAAATTGCCAATGGATTTTTTCTATTTCGCTGTCAATTTAAGAGTGAAAATATTTTTTTTTATTTTACTGTAGATTTTAGTTGATCTGAAGAAGAAGTCTACAATGAGTGTAGACTTGGGCATTTTAGTTCATTTTGGTGACCGCTCTTTCTAGCTCAATTTGTTGTAAAGATCTAGTTCGCTCTTTTAGTTCAATCTCTCTTTGACAATTTAGTTCAATCATTCATAAACAATTTTTTCGATCGTTCGTTTGACTATTTTGTTAGCTACCTATTCATTTTGCTCATCTTTTAGTTATCAAAGATATAAAATTCAGACAAATTTAACGAAAAAAAGAAAAATCTTTAGTGTAAAATACGGTTTTTAATTAATTAAAACGTAATAAATTTACCCGGCCAAAGGTAATAAAATGAACGATTGAACTAAAAGAGCGATTAAAAGTGAACTTGGTCTTCCGATCAATTGAGTGACTAGTTCAATTGAACTAGTTCGTTCACTAACGACACAAGTCTAAATGAGTGTTATTTTTGTTCGGTTTAAAATCAAATATGATACAAATAATCGTATTATTCTTTGCTTTCGTTCTTATCACTATAAATAGAATTAAAAGCTTGAATGTTAGAAATACAACATACAAATACCTGCTTTACTACTTATATGATTTTACTTATGTGATTTTCGTTGTAATACAAATAACTAAGTAAAAATGTTTAAATTTAGTTATCATAAATATTCTTTACTTTGAGTTATCGTGTAAATACAAAAAACTAGAATCTGCATTATAACCTAGAGAGAACCCCATATAGACAATCTGATGAGAGTGCTTGGTAGCACTTGAAAATGCGTTAATTGTCAATAATTGATTCTAGGAAAGTTTTTCTCATAAGTTTTTTCTCTGTTTGTAAAATAAAAATTGTGAATTATAGTTGGAAATTGTCATATTTGATCTTAAACCGTACAAAAATAACACTCAATAATTTTTGTCACAATTTCGATTCTCTCCTGATTTTCTTGCATCCTTAAAATCCTTTTATTTTTTTAATAAATATTTTTGACCACGCACTTAAATTACTGAATTGATTGTGGAATTGAAATGAATTGAGTGTGTTATAGTTATTGCCTATTTGATAACCTCTATGCTAATACATTCGATTGTGCTGAACAAATCAATTTGCAACAAATTTAATTGTTGGTACAAAACTGTGTTTTCAAAGTTTTTATGTCAAAGGAAAATAACATTAACATAGAATTCATTATAAAAAATTCAGGCCTCTTTAATACATATTTGCGACAACAAATTTAGCACTGGCAAAACTTCTATGAGTTAACTAATATTTATTATTTTGAAAAAGGTTTAATAATCTCTGCATTTATTGATTACTTGTTCATCTATCTTACAACAATCTTTCTATTAAAATTTATACAACTTACTATATGTCTATGAAGGTGTGTATGTTTATTTTTTTAAATGTTGATTGTTATTTGTAAGAAAATGTTTTGCTAATTTAGTTTATCTCGTTTTACATTTTACTTAACTGAAAGAAAAACTCAACATTTAAACTAAACTTTCTTTGACAACAAATCTTCGAAGGTAAATTGCATGTTAATAAACTTAACACACAGCTAAAGAAAAATGAAAATACGATAAATAAAACTTGAAAGTCATGTTAAGAGATAAATAGAAAAACTTAATTTAGTTGCGGTAACAAAGATTAAGAAATTATTTCACTAATATGTGGTCCAGGGAAATTTCAGTTGGCTAACACAAAATGTGATTGAACTTTTAACTCGTTAAAATTATATTGGGAGTACTTAATGATAATTGTATAATAAAATAAATAATTTCCTTTTAATATGATATCAAGTGAATGAACTTTTTTATAAACAAGCAAAATTTTACTTAAATATATGTAGGTATCGTGATATAAAAGAAAACTCTAGACACTATTTGTAGACACCTACTATTGCTTACTAACCACTTTGGGGAATAATAATGAACGTGTAATAAATGTTAACTACATTTAGGTACTACTATCGCTATACACAATTGAGGTAATAAACAATGGGCTGGAAGTTTATTTTTTTCTCAAATTGGTAATTTATATTGTAGTTTTAGTATTCGACTGACAATTTACAATTTTACAATTAAGTTTGAAATTTAAAATCAATAGCATTTACACCAACCAAGTGTAGATATTTTATTTCTACTTAGTCTTTCAAATATTTTTTACAGGATTTTCAAAAGTCTTGCCCATAGTGTGGTAGTGGTTTTGAACTTGGCCTATTGCACGACATGAAGAGTGTTTTACAAATAAGGCAAGATATGTTATTAAACAAAAAAAGTACCTACTCTCTTTCTTTTACAATGCCATTATTTCATATGAAGCCTGAAACTTTATACCTTTAATTCATACCTTTAATTTACTTGTACTTCTTTTACAATTCTTTGGCAGTAAACATAAAAACACAAAACAGTCGTTTTTACAAAGTTGTGTGAATTTTTTTTGTGTTAGATATTTTGTGTATATTATTTATGAAACAAAATATAGTGTATGTTTGTTAATATGGCCACAAATAAAAAATAAAACCCTAGTAAAGAAATGTTAATTGTTTGTTCACTGAATATGTTGTTGTCTGGTTGGTGTTGTTCGTTGGGGTTTTTTTTATAGACTGACATACTTTCACATAGACTTCTTCTTAAGTGTCTATTATTTTTCACTAGTTTGCCATAAACAAATTATTATTTACGCAGATTTAATTTCATTGTGAAATGAAATAGAAACAAGTGCATAAAAAAGAGATATTAAGATATTTTTAAAATGAATTAAGTGCCTGATTATTGATACAAACTATTAATTAAATTGTTTTATTGACATGTATATTATCAGTATTTCTTATCTATACATTCGTTTATAATTTTATTTTATTTAATCATTTATTTTTTTTTTAGCTTAGTGTTGCAATTTTTTGAGATGCCATCACACTTTTACTTTCTTTGATAGTGTTTTTTTTTGCAAAACCCTTTGATTATCTTATAAATACATAATCTTGACACTTCAGGCAAATTTTTAATTAAAATTTATTTAGTTTAATGTGTTTATTTGGCAATATTTTAAATTTATATTAAATAACAAGTTTTTGTCTTAAGTCTTTTGTTTTTATGTAGCCCACCACATGTGAGATAGTGTATTAATTCAAACACTTTATTTCAGTTGTAAACAAAACTACACTTAATTATTCATTTGCAAAATCTGTAGTCTAAAAAAGTTGAATATCAAAATTTGCAATAACTCGACAATTAATCAAATCATAACGATAAAACTTAGTTACAATATAAAGAAAAAATAGATTGGATAATAAATGATGAACACACCAAACTTGCTTTGGAAAACTTATAGGTTTAGGTTTAGGTTGAATGGGAGCTCGCCATAACGGCGAGTTCACTCGGAGGCCATAGGGACCATTGCGATTCCCTTAGTCTTCCCCTCATCACATGGAAAGAAATACCTCGACCCGAGAAATCTAGAACCATCCCGATCCCTTTAAAAAGTTCGCAAGACCAGACAGAGAAACATCGCGTAGACTGTCCAGGTCGTCGAAGAACCTGCACCCCAGATATCTGAGTCGCCGTTCCTTCAGTCCCGGACATTCACAAAGCAGATGATGCACTGTCTCCTCCTCCTCCTCGTCCCCACAGCCCCTGCAGTAGTTCGCCTGGGTGTAACCCCAACGCACAGCCATTCGGCATATCGCGCAGTGTCCCGTTAGAACTCCTACAAGCATTCCGACCGTCCGCTTGCCAAATCCAAGAAGAATCTTTGTCCTCCCCGGATCAGGCAGTGGCCATAGGGTCCGAGATATCCTATAATTGGTCAAGGTTGTCCACCTTGCCCTCGTCTCCCTATCCGATATATCCCCTATCACACCGAATAGCTCCACCAGAGGAACCAGGACCTCCGTCTGTATAGGGTCCGCAACCGACTCGGAGCCCGCTCGTTCCCCGCAATCCCAGCCTGTCCAGGGACCCACGCCAGCCTTACCGAGTGCCGACGAATACGGTCGAGGGATTCAATACAGTGCCGCACACACCCCGATCTGACAGTATCTGATTCCAGTGCTTTCAAAGCAGCAAGACTGTCCGCAAAGATGCTAATGGATGATGGATCCAAATCCCGTTCCATTATCATCCGTGCGGCCACGTCAATTGCATACACTTCCGCCTGGAACACGCTACAATCGCCCGAGAGTCGTATGGAGATTCAAAGGTCCAGTTCGCTGGAGTAAACTCCCGACCCTGTCCCCATGTCCGTCTTCAAACCGTCCGTGTACACTGAGATATCACCACTCCGAATAACGGAGTCGGCTGCCCAGTCTTCCCTGGTCGGTACAGTCACCTCAAAAGTCCTCTGGAAATTCGTGACCGGTAAAATACAATCCGTTTTACGATCCAGTAGTGCACCACCAATCCCATGCTGAATGGTACTGTGCCCCCAAGTGCGTTGCCTCAGCTCTTGCATCTCCTTGAGTCTGAGAGCTGCCTGTGCCGCCGTGCCCCTGATATAAATATCCAGTAGTGGGATGCCAAGCATCACCTCCAAACTTGCCTGGGGTGTAGAACGAGTCGCCCCCGTAATACCCAGACAAGCCAGTCGTTGCACCTTTGCGAGAGTGGAGAGATATGAACCCGTGTCCACCGCCCTCCACCACACCAGTGCCCCGTAGGTCAAGGTCATATTCAAGTGGATGATAAATGGCTGTAGACCCCACCTCTTCTCAAAGGTCCTTCTACAGGTGTAAAAAGCACATAAGGCTTTTCTCATTCTCTCCTCAGTATTCCTCTTCCAGGAAAGTTTAGAGTCAAGAATGACACCCAGATACTTTACCTCCCCTGAGAGTTGAAGAGTAACTCCGTCCAATCTAGGGAGATTAAACCTCTCCGGTTTGTACTTCCTTGTGAACAAAACAAGTTCGGTTTTAGATGGATTGACTCCCAGACCGTTCTCCCTTGCCCACCTGGATAGCATCGTAAGCGCCGACTCCATGAGATTACTGACCGTCTGGAGAAATTTCCCCCCTGATCAGTAGCACAACGTCGTCGGCGTATGCCACAACCTTCGTCCCCGTTCTCTACAATGAATCGAGGATTCCATTGATCACAAGATTCCACAGAGGAGAAATAACCCCCCCTTGTGACCACCTTCCGCGCCCCATCACCGCCTATGTCCGAGTTTATAGCCCTGCTCCTGAGCATATTGCTCGTCCACAGGGTCATCTGCGGGTCAGTGCCAATACCCCCCCAAGGCACTAATGATCGATGATATACTCACGTTGTTGAAAGCTCCTTCCACATCCTGGAAGGACGCCAACACATACACACGGTCGTGAAGAGCATCCTCAATTGTGCCGACAACCTCACTCAGAGCCGTTTCCACCGACCTCCCCTTGAGGTATACGTGTTGGGCTCTGCTGAAATTGTCTGCAGAGAGGATGCTCCTCACATGAAAAACTTATAACTTACTCAAAAAAATTTATATATTTTGAAATTCAAATACCCTGAGTAGGCCATGACCTAAATTTCATGTATGAGAAATTTCCTTCGAATTTGACTTTTAGTTTCGTCCAAAATGACAACCGAGTTAGAAACGAGGCAAATTATTGCGCACGAATATATAAAAAGTCCAGTCCACAGTGCGCGTAAAATTGCGAAAAATGTAAAAGTGCACCACTCGACAGTTTCCAGGGTCTTAAATCGCAACAGAGAAGTTCTGATAATTGCTAGAAAGCCTGGTAGCGGAGTTGAGCATGACCAAAGTTATACAAACAGTGCTCGGAAGATCCTCAGGACATTTTCGCAAGATCCGGAGATTTCGTGATGTTCGGTTGCAAAATATGTACGTAAATCGCAGTCTTTCGTACAAAAGGTAAAGCGGCAAGCTTCACTGAGAAGTTTTAAAGCTCAAACAGTACCAGATCGAGACGCAAAGCAGAATGTTACGGCGAAGTCTCGCAGCCGCAAGTTGTATGAATCCCAAATCACGAAATATGAATACATTGTCATGCAGGACGAAACCTACTGCTTTCAAAATTTCAAATAATTGCTGGCCAAGATTTATATACTGCTGCAAGTCGTAAAGATGCTCCTGAAAGCTGTAAATTGAAAATGAAGTCCAAGTTTCCAAAAAAAAATACATGGTTTGTCCGTAAATGCAGCGCTTTCATCACATTTGGAACAATAAACGCACAAATTTATCATGATGAGTGCTTCAAAAAGCGTCTTCTGCCATTTATTAAGAGTCTCGTCACCAAACCACTGTTCTGGCCGGACCTGGCAAGCTGCCACTATGCCAAGGACACATTGCAGTGGTACAATGCAAATAAAATCGATTTTGTACCTCGCGACTGCAATCCACCCAATAGCTCAAAAGTTAAACCACCTAAAAATATTTTCTTTTTTTAAAAAAACAACAAAATAATTTTTAGTACATATTTTATCGCATAATCCAAAATTACAGTTAAAACAAAAAGTTTTCCAAGTCTTGTAAATAGCTCTATGGAGCTGTTTTGGAACTAGTACACTCAGAGAATTATGTAGGTAAAATCAACTGCAAATGACACTTTAAAATAACTGCATTTGGACTTGAAAAGGTGTATACTACATTTTGCATTTAAATCAGCTGCAATATCAACTTATTTTTAACTGTTAAAATCAACTGACAGATGTAGTAAAAATAACTACAAATGTAGTTAAAACAACAATCAGGGAAATTATTGTAAAACTGTACAAACAACTACAAATGTAGTTAAACAACAGACATAAAAACTATTGTATATAAAACTGTTAAAACTATTGTTTTTGTAAGTTAAACTTACTAACACCAATTATTTATTTAATATAAACAAACTTTTCTAAATACTCTTCACTTTATTTTATTCTTAAATAAATGTTACAATTTAAAATTAAATTTTTTTTATTTTTTAACTTTTAATACATACATTGTTGGAGATTTCTGCTAGCGGGGGATGATATATTTGTTTTGCTTCCTTATCCTGCAGGTAGATGCTAAAAATATTAAAGAGCCGAAAGAAAAGAAATACAATATTTTGTAATATTTACTTAAATAAATATAAAAATAACTCACCTTATTTTCTTTATTTAATAGAATTTATTACCGCGAAATTTTCAGTTGACTTTCTTCAGCATCTTTTTTTTGACCAAAGACACAAAAGAAAAAATATTCTTCTCATATTCTTTCACTAGAAACTTCTAAACGCCATATTTTTTGTATGTGTGGACAATAGAATTTCTATGTGTGGTATATTTGACCGAAAGACAAACATGCACACACTTAAAAATAATTGTGTTTGTTAAAAAATCCAAAACAATTGCATAAAGTAACTGTAACGAGAATGCAGTAGTTTATGTAGGTTGTTTAAAAAAATAACTGTCAAAACATAGAGAATTTCTTGCCCAAATAAAATAATTGCAACTCCAGTTAAAATATCTGCAACCGCATTACTACACAAATACCTGTCATGTAGTAACTGCAGAATTTTTGTGAGTGCATAAGATTCTGGGAACTGATGTACAAGTCATGTATAACTAGCTCTAAATCAATAGCCCCTATCTGTAGATGTAGCTAAACTGCAAAATACGAGTATGACTATGAGAGAAAGAAAAGAGGAAGTACAGTCAAAAAAGTTTGACAGTTATTACAGTTGTTTGCGTAGTAATCAGTAATTATTGCTTTTAACAGTAATTACAGTTATTTTTATATAGAAAAATGCAAAACAACTGTTATGCCGGTTATTTAAGAAAACAACTAACGAAAAGTACTGGAATTTCGTAACAGTTATTTCAAACAGTTATTTATAATATCATAATAAACAACTATCATAACAGTAATTTTACAGTAAATAGTTGTTTTTGTTAGTTATTTAAAAAATTAAAAATTTCGTTGAATTTTAAAAATGCTTGTTTAGTTTATATTTGCTATTATTGATATAATCCTAGTTTGCAAATAAAAATCAGAAACTTGTATCTTCAATGCATAAAAGCATAATAACTGAAGAACGTTTCGGAGTTTTTACTTCAAATTTTAAATAGACTGAAGTAATTACACATATTTTGGTAATGGAAAAAAAAATTGGTTTCTTTTTACTAAAATATACTTTTATAATACTAAAATAATTAACTGTAAAAAAACAGTATTTTTTACCTATTTTGTCAGTTGTTTTAAAATTTTTATAGTAAAAATTTGTCACTTAATTTTATGACATCGGAAGCTATTTTTAATGTATTTGTTAGTTATTTTTCAACAGTTAAAATTAACAAAATTTTTAGTTATTTTAAATGAAAATAACTTTGTCGCCTTTTTAAGTGCATATACCTCTGTTTTAACTGTCATTTTCAGTGGATACTACCGACAAACTTTTTTGAGTGTAGAATTTGTCGACATTTGACTTCAATATCTCTAGTATTGTAAGTAACAAGGAAAAACTATGCTGGGAGTCTATTCCAGATAAGTCTTGTATGACTGATAAACGAGCATTCCGAACATAAACCCGCGCCCTATGGATGAGTTCACTTACATATCTCGGAAAAATATCTTCCATGGTAATATCAATAGAACAGTGATGTACAACCCATCTTCCGATGATGCACCAATGAATCAATTATGCTAGATACCCTACACTCAACCAAAAAAGTCTGCAATGGCTACCGAATAGCCTGCTATTATTACGGGAAATTTAACTGTTTTGAGCCCCACGGTATTTTTTTTTTTGCTAATTTCAGCAACACATGTCTGCTGATCTGTAGTACAACAAAATTAGTATAAAAAATAGTAGCCCCTGCTAAATTTTAGCAAAATTGTTGTAAACTGCAAATCGGTTTGCTAAAATAAGTTACAAAATTTACTAAATAATTTTAATACAATGAAATTGGTATAAATAATTAGTAGACGCTACTAAATTTCAGTGAATTGTTGTAAACTGCAATTTAAAATCAATCTGCCGAAATTAGTAAAAAAGTGTAAAAATAAAAAAACTGTAAAATCTAAAAAAGAAAAATTAAATAAAATTTAATAAAAAAATGTTTTCCTTCGATTGTAAAAAATGTATAATTATTTCATCGTAAATACTTGCAATTAGAAGTAAAAATTGCAAACGGTTCTCCAGTTATTACCTTTTTAAGCATTGGGGATACTATAAAATGTTCTGAGTTTTATTTCCAAACTAAGAATATATCAAATATAACAAATATAAACTAAACAAGAATTCTAAGAAATTAACGAATTATTATAAATAAAATTTCCTTATAGTATCCACTTGTTGTTAAATTAGCATATTTTTTTGCTAAGTTTAGCACTCGGTTTTGAAAAATAAGTAAAATTTTTTGCTGAAATTAGCAACGAAAATTAGTAAAAAAATCCATAATTTGTAATAAGAGAATTGCAAAAATTATTACTACCCAGGAAAATTTTCTGTTCCAAAGAAACGGTTGTAGAATAGGTATTTTTCATTCACAACCCCTTCTACTGTCGATTCTAACACCGATTATTTTTGTTTGAAATTGTCCCAAAAGCAACTATAGTTCCAAAGTGGAACCGGTTGCCCTAGAATCAGTTCTGGAACTGACTCTACGTCAGTCATAGCTTCCATATCGGATCCCGGGAACTGGTTCCGGAATCAAAAAAAGTGGAACTGATCTTAATGAATCAATTTTTCATTGATTCCAAAGTATCATTAAGTTCTGATTTTTCGCTTCTAAAGCAGTTCTTTTTCACAAATTCCGAAAATGTGATTTTGAAGGAAATTAAGACTTTCCAAATCTATCTAACTACAGATATTTCCATATAAATTTAACATTTATAACTATGGTTAAGCACTTAACTTTAATTATTTTGAGACAAGTTGTCAGGTCCAAGTGATTTGCTTAAATTTTTTACGAATAAAACTTAATTCCTTTTCACCAATTAAAAAGAACATCAAAAGGATCATAATAGAAAACTTCCACCCAAAATTCATTGGCTCCGATCCAAATTTTCGCAATATCGAATCCAAATCACTGCTTCTTCCATAACCAATTGAAGTTTATTTAAAAAGTAATAGGTAAAGTTTGTCTTTAATTGAAGAATCAATTAAAATACATGGAAAGATATTGTTTAACTTTTTGTATCAGTCAATAAAAAACAAACTACAAAAAATACGTATCGTCTATAGGAGTTGATATTTTCAGTAAAATTTACTATTTTTATTTTTCTATTTTTATTTTATTATTTAAAAAAAAAAAATCAAATAATTTAGGTTTTTTTTAAAATAGTTTATTTATATACAACATTATTTGAACTCAAATTCCAAGAGATTCTTCACTCATATACACAAGCAATAGCCAATAAAAGTATGTTTTGAAAATTCAAACAAAAAAAAAACTTTCAAATATGAATAACAAACCACAAAATCGTTTTTTCTTACGTTTTGTCAGTTAAAAATTGAAGATTGTTTCAAGAGATTTTTCGATTGTTTTTATTTCTTTTATGGAAAATGGTTTGAATATTATGAAAATCAGTAGTCCTCTTTTTAATTGTGTTTTCAATTATTTTAATATGTATTTTAGGTTGTTTTTAACGATAAAACATTGTGAGGGTATTTGGACCTATAGCCCAAATGGACTATATTTCCGATTTTCTCTTTAATACTCCTAACATTGAGTAAAATCAAAATATCTTACCCTTTTTTAATTTTTTATCATTTTCTATATAATTTTGACACAAGTCCATTTCAACCCATTCGAATTTCGGATCAAAACATTAATTGCTTTCAACCAGACTAGTATTGGGTATCATATAGTCGGCATGCCCGACTTTAGCAGTTTTACTCATTTTAATAATAATTTTTTTACAGGTTTATAAGTATGAGTGTAGTCACCATGAATGTCACTGTACACTAGACCATACCTCAAAAAAAAGTTCGCCGTACACCCTCCAATATGAAGTATTTTTGCAAGGCAATTTCAAAGAAATATTTTTTTTGCCGAACGTAGGGGTCGCCTTTTTCAATTTTTCGTTATAGCTTCGGCATTTAAAGTCGGATTTTAAAGTGGCATATATCGATTTGTTTTGCCTCGAGGAGACCAGTGTGTTGCTATAAAGGAAAAATCCAATGAAAAAAAATTTAAAAAGGTGACCCCTACATTCGGCAACCAATATAAAAAAAAATTTATACTGGGTTTATCGAAAAACTTCCTTAGCAAACGTTTAATGATTTTTTACGAGCTTTAATTTTCTGTAATTAGGGTGGTAAATTAGGGTAGTAGCAACTAAGATCTGGTGGGTAAATACTAGAACGGGATACTTGAGCTCAATGGTAATTAGAGCAAAACACTGGTCTCCTCGAGAGAAAAACATCGATGTATCATACTTTAAGATCCGACTGTAAATGCCAAAGATATAACGAAAAATGTAAAATGGCGACCCCTACGTTCGGCAAAAAAAAAACCAAAAAATAAAGTTTTCAAACCTCCTTGCAAAAATACTTCATATTGGAGGGTGTACGGCGCACTTTTTTTTTTCCTGTAAGGTGGTACGCTCTACTGTTCACCTTCAGATTTTTGCATCTCACCAAAACTTAATCTTTTAAAATTCTACCAAGTGTGTGTCTTAAATCTGTCGTTTATATTTATTTATACCACGAAAAGTAACAGCAGTAATTATATTTATTGTGGAATAATTGGGGCTTAAAAATTCTTTTCCTTAAATATACAAATAAATACAAAAGCTATCTTCCTAAACATGACAAAAAAGTTCAACTACTTATAGTGTAAAATTTGAATTGTATTGCGAAATAAAGAACGGAGCTTTAGTTGCTAAACTCTTCTTAAGAACAATTCGAAATAAACAGGTTGACTACAGCATTGTTTAAAAAGTTATAATATATTTTTAACAACTTTGACAAAATGTTCAACACAATAATAAAATAGTTTTTGCACAAGAGGATACACGAACTTTGACAGGTTAATGTTATTACAATTAATTATATAACATTAAAATGTATTAAATAAAAAAAACGCGTAACTACTATACATTTTTATAATTTTGCATTGTTTAAATAAATAAGAAATTTAATTTATTTACAAATTTCTGGTGGCTTACCAAGGTTAATTACTTTATGCATTTAGAATACACTGGCAGTAATATTTGATAAAAACTAAAATGTCTAAAACAACTTCCACACGATACGGGCTTAATAGTCTGCGTCATTTTATAAATTTTGACAATAGTAACGGTTGGACGAATTTATATTATAAATACTTTACATACAAATGTAGGTACATTTATATACAAAATACAATTATTTTATATTAATTTTGCAAATGAAATTCTCAAAGGTCGACCATCTACTGCAAAGCAATAGTCCTATAAATAATATTTTTGTTATCGATTTAAATATAAATACGCGAATGTATAGAACCTGTGTGTTTCATGTTTTATATGTTAAGATTTTTGTTTATAAATGGTTAATGATAAGCTTTGTTCGACTCATTCTTTTCACACTTCAATGATTACAATAGCTGTTTAAAGTTTTTAGTTTTACATGATTTATTTAAAAAATTGTATGTTTGTGTTGTTGAAGTTTTAACATTGTGTTTAGTATTGTGTGTAATTGCTACAATGAATTTTTGTTGTCAGTTTGTCACCTGCCATCAATGAACTTGTAACCTGCATTCAATGTCTTTTTGAAATCAATGTTTTTGTATTGTCATCTTCGTAATGCTTTATCATTGAACCTGAAAAACTTGTACCTTATTATATGTATGTGTGATGAGGGTATAATCAGTTTGTTATTCAATTTGTAACATGTCGAAATATAGTTCGAATACCCGATACAGTACATATATATATATTCTTGATTCTCATGAAATTTTAAGCCGATATAATGCTGTGCGTCTGTATGTCTGTCGCTATATTAATAGACACTTCCCAGCAGTTTGGTACTGAAAATGAGCAACATCGATCCAGTGGTTAAAAAGCTGTGATTGAAAGTTTGAATCTACGAGTGTTTCTAAATTTTTCATACAAACTTGTGTATTCTAATTTAATTTTATATACTACAAACTTTTTTCCATATCAAAAATTGTTTTTCATCCAAAAATTTGTTTTATATATTTTTTTTACCGCATAATTCTTCTTTTCACTTCTATAAAGTTTTCCCATTCTCGAACTTTTTCTATCCTCACACCCTGAAAAGTACTCTGATCTTGGAAGCGTTTTAAAACCAGCCCCGAGAAGCTCGGTTTTTCTTTACGAAAAGGCTCGTTGGACTGGAAACTCTGTACACTTGATGATAATGTTGTTTCAATCGCGAAAATATGAAATCAGAATTTGTTAGTTGTTTAAGTAGTACTTCAGTTTTGTTGTTTTAAGCGAAAATAACATTCATTTGTAGAACAAATGTAAATTTTAACTACATTCCCCAGTCTAGCAATAACATATCATTATTTTTTGGACTACCAGCAATGACACCGACTTTATTTCTACATTACATATAAAGCATATAATAATGAGTTACTAATAACCATTTCCATTATTTCAAAATATGCGTTTACAATAATGACTTATTGTTATCATTATTTTAAATATAAAGTAATGTTCCGACTTTAACGCACGCAAAACCCAATGTGTTATTTATGTTGACCTATACAACCGTGGATCCAACGACATCTTCTGTATATATTTATGTGTGGTATCATTATTGAGGATGCGAATACTCTTGACGTTTTGGGCATGATGATTCTAAGTGACTTCCGTTAGACAAATCATACCATGTCGAAAGAATAATTTCTCCGACTGAAAATCTAATATAACTCTCATATATGGGCAGGTGCTTGAAAGTTTATTTATTTTGGGGCTTCTGGATCTTGTGCAAATGAGGGCGTTGGTGCTCATCAATGAAAAGTATCCAACTATACTGACTCGCAGCATCGTCAGAATGTAGGTTGTGTAACTCTTCTATAGATATCACCATGGGAATTGTTCTGCAAAGATAAATCATAAAAAAACAATGTGTTAAATTTCGTGATGTTCAGTTTGATGTTATAAATGTTTTATCGGGTGTGCCTCAAGGCAGTCATCTAGGACCGCTGTTGTTTACGCTTTTCATAAATCATCTTCCAACTGCTCTTCAATATTCGAAATCATTAATGTATGCAGACGATGTCAAAATGTTGCTTTCTTTCAATAGATGTGATCAATCTCTATTATAAATAGATATGTATTAATAACCTTACAAAGTGGTATAGTACTAACTTAATGGTATTTACAAGATCTTTACCAATAAATGGCTTATATAAGATGAACGATATGCTATTGGAAATGGTTTTAAAAATTAGCGGTCTTGGTGTTTTATTGGACAGACGATTAGATTTTCGCAATCGCATATCAAAATCTGTTAATAAAGCAACTGCTATACTTGGTTTTATCTAGCTTTGGACGAAGAAGTTTTCTGAACCATATACAACAAAGCAGCTGTTTAGTTAGACCAAATCTTGAATATGGGTCAGTTATATGGGATCCTTTCTACAATGTGCATTCCAATTCGATTGAATCGGTCCAAAAACAATTCCTTTTATTTTGCGGACTTGTAATGGGATGGTGGTGTCAGTTACCTCCTTATAAAAGTCATCTTGCTCTTATAAAGCTTCCAACACTTAAAAGTAGTAGAAAAATGCTTAATGTATCTTTTTTACTAAACTTAATAAATGGCAAGTTACATTCCGAATTTCTGATTAATAAAATCAATATAAACACACCCCAACGCCTATCAAGATAATATAAATTCTTGTTTGTTAAATACTTCGAACTAATTACGCTAATTCGGATCCTTTTCGAAGCATTTAAATTGAATTTAATCAATTTTATCATGCCATTGATTTTCAAAATAACTGGGATACTGTTATCTTAATAATTAGACTACCTTTTCTCAATTTTATCGTTATATTTTCTGTTAAATTATTAGAATTTATCATATAAAAAACTTCCCTGTTTAATTAATTATTGCAATTGTATATTTATTATTGTTATCAAAACGGTCTGTAAGGATTTCATTTCCATAGACCGTAAATAAATAAATACAATAAAAACGAATCCCGAGGGCCCGAGTTTCTTTTCATTCTACTCACTTATCTAGTAGATCTCATCCGTTTGTAGTGTATGTATAGTTCAGGGGATTGCACAGCGCATTACAGAGCGAATTCGATTTTCAATCCCACCCGCAAAAACTACCAGAGTAACAAGCCGGCCGTATAATTTTCTTTCGACGAATCTTTTAGTCGACCAATCCAAATAACTAAATAAAATTTTGTTTAACATACTATATATCATTGTATTGTATCAATTCTCTTATTTTTTAACAAAAAAAAATCGGCTGAAATTAGTCGTTAATAATTTTTAATTATATTTATTACTTTAACTGTTGAAGTGTAGGTAGATGACCTTTTAACAAAATTTTTCTAATTTACTACCAATTGGTATTGCCAACATTTTCAATTCTCGGTTATTAAATAGGTACTATTTAAAAATCTTTTGTTCTTTGAATATGTGAGTAATATTTAATATTTAGTTGTAAATAATGATAAAAAAATATACGTAACTAAATAAATAATAAAAATATACATAACTAAATAATAAATGAATGATCGTGTTAATAGCGCGTGCGCAACCAACTGAAACGCACTATAGGTACATTTTATAAAATTAATAAATTTAACAAAACAAAGAACTACAACAAAGAGACAGAGAAAAAACACGAGAGAATGAGATTAGTTAGCACGCATAGTACATAATATTAAGTATATTTCAGGGCTGGAAAATTCAGTACTAAAGTGCATTTTTCAGTACATTTTATTTAAGAAATAAAAAATTTCTTTGAAGTTTTCAAAATATTTGGTTAGTTTATGTCTGTTATTATTGATATTGCTGAGTTTGAAAATAAAAACCAAAAAATTGTATTGGGTATTCAATACATGGAAATGTTATAATGTGGAATTTTGACTTCAAAATGAAAGTAGAATGAAATAATTACACTTTTGCTTCTAATCATGGTTGGAAAATACTAGCCAATAACGATTTAAAACTCCCCTTCCCCCTCCCGATTAAAAAAAATATTTGGAGCTTTATAGAGTCATATGTAGTCTTTACACAATTTTATCCGAGAAATGGGCCGATATAATTACATAGGTTTGCATCAATTCAGTAAAGTTGATAATATCAGTATCCGAATATTGGCGCGATATAATTTGATGATATTTTATATAGTCAGAGCTTTGAAGAATTAATTCCTTAATCCAATTTTTCAATTCTGAAGTAAAAATTCAACGAATTAATTCAGAAAGCATCATATATTTAATGGCATTAATTCATATTTATTTTCGTTCGATTTATTTTTTTTACCAATGAATTCAAGTGCTATAGTTCTTTTTATTAAATCAAATGAATTAATTCACTGGTGAACGTGTTCAATTTTAGAAATCGAACGGAAAAAATACTGAACTAATTCACCACTGAATTCGTTCAATTTCATTTTCGTTCAGTGAATTAAAAAAAAAATAAAATTACGATCAGTGAATTAAAAAAAAAATACGTTCACTGAATTAAAACAAAAAAAATTACGTTCACTGAATTGAAAAACAAAAATTACGTTCACTGAATTCAAATAAAAAAAAAGTTCACTGAATTGAAAAATAAAAATTACGTTCACTGAATTCAAAGCCTGTTTTCTGCCGTTCAGTAGAAGAAAACATTTATTTATAAATAAAATTTGTAATACGAGTACTAAGTAATTTTACAGCCTTTGCTAGTAAAACTAATAAAATATATTAAGTGTTAGAGAAACCCGATGCAGTTTATCAACCTACGTGATTAAAAAACAAAGCCATTTACTATTAAAAATAAAAACTTTACAGATATAGATGAATTTGGAAAAAATATAAGTATTAATTTTTCGAACTTATGCTTCCCCGTAAAATGTAGATGCTTGATTGACTATGACGTATTTCGTTTATACGTTATTACAATACTAAGAACTCTACAAGCTATTAAAATATGTTGTTGCTTATTTTTAAATTCAGTGAACGTAATTTTTTTCAATTCAGTGAAAGTAATACTTTTTTTAATTCAGTCAACGTATTTTTTTAATTCACTGAACGAAAATGGAATTGAACGAATTTAGTGGTGAATTAATTCAGTAAGGATATAATTCACTTTTTCCCATTCGATTTATAAAATTGAACGCGTTCACCAGTGAATTAATTCACTTTAATAAAAAGAACTATAGCAATTGAATTAATTCTTTGAATTTGTTGTTTAATGAACGCGTTCAGTTGAACGAATTCAATGAATTACTAAATAATTCTAGAGAAAATTGAATTCGATTGGTAGTGAATTCATTCAAAAAGGAAGTACTTCTTCAAAGCTCTGTATATAGTGTTATAAAATTATAGCTGAACTAATACAAACATACAAAAAAGCATATATTATCCTACCCGGTTTTTGCACAAATTACCCTAACGAAATAACTTACAAATTTTTATTTCTTTCTCTCAAATAGATCATGCATAAAATATTGACTTTCAGATTTTATTTAATAGCAATTGCTATTGTTTACATCCAAACATAAGGTTTCATAAAGTGGCTGTCTATAAAGTTGTCAAAAATTTCAAAAAGGGAATATCGTTAACCTTAAAATACCAGTGACGAAATAACTTAAAATACCACTAACGAAATATGTAACTTAAAATACTGTTAACCTTAAACTAACCAAACGATATAGCTATAAATACCGTTAACCCTAAAATAACTTAACGAAATAACTTAAAACACCCTAACAAAATACTGTTAAAATAACGTTATCCATTATCACTAACCTTATAAATCGGTTGCCAACCCTGCATGCAATGGAAAGAAAAAAAAATTTATTAAAATTGTAGTTTTTACCAATTTTATCAGTTGTTTTAATTTTTTTTACAGTAAAAATTGGTTTATTATTTCTACGACATTGTTAGTGAGTTTAAAAGCAATTATTAGTTATTTTTCAAGAGCTAAAAATAACTGCATTTTTGGTTATTGTAAATGCAAGTAAATTTCGTGCCTTTTTAACTGCATAAACCTTTGTTTTAGCTGTCATTTTCAGTAGATTCCACACATCAGTGCAAATTTGAAATTTAGAGTACGATTTTTGGTATATTTCGGCAAGCGGTTCAAATTCCGCGCAGCAAATTTAGTGAATATAGTGAAATATATAATAAGCTATAGGTGTAATAAAAGTGGGTTTTAAGTAAAATATGAAAAAACCACGAAAGAGCAACAACATTTAGCAAATTTTCAAACTTATCGCCCTTTAAAATACTATCAAAACTGGTTCTGGTTTTGTTTTGGCTGGAATGAACACTTTTTACGTAATGAAAATAATATTGTATAGGTTCCGTGCAAGAAATTGCTTAAAATAGCTTTGGTTTGGTAACACCATTTAAGCTCAATACTTCAACCTAGAGTTTGCATTTCGGTTTTAACCGAAACCGCGGTTAACCGCACTAATTAACCGCAACCGTAACCGCATGTAAAAACCGCGCGGTTACCGTTAAATTATTACACACTGAAAAACAGATTTTTGTATCAAAATTTTGGAATTTTTACAAAAAATAAAAATTTCTGCAAAGAATTCACGCAGTTTTATAAAACCTACCTAAAAAAATTTTGAAATTAATACATTTTTTTTTTGGTTTTGTGTTTAATCTGGAACCGAAATGTTATTTTTTTTCAAGCGATGATCAAAACTTTAATAACTTGTCGTGCGATATTTGAATAGTTTTGGAATGATGCGCAAAAATTAAAAGATTCTACTGATTTCACAAATAAAATTAAGTGGGTTATTTTGTAAATCGCAACGCCGTTGACTTGTGTGTAAATTGTTATTGTTACAAAAACAATTTATATGGAAAACAACGCAACGCAAGGCGTTGCGTTTTACAAAATTACCTCATACATTTTTTTAATTTGTTTTGTAGAAAAATATGAATTTTAGTTGTATTAGAAACAAACTTCTTATTTATTCGTTATTATTTATTTAATATTATTTTAGCAACTGGATCTGATGTTTGTTACACCAAAATATATTGGGCCCACCTTTCAGTCTACCGGTCGACTTAGAATCACTTTCTGACTCGATGTAACGATGTCCGTTTGTCCGTACTTCTGACTATCCATTTAGCCTTGTGCGCTACAGGTCGTAAATATTAAGATATTTTGATAAATTACATCGGCTTATATCGACCCAAGGACAATTGGTTAAAATCGGTCTATGTTTAGACCTATTGCCAATATAAAGGTCTCCCCAGAATTGGCTTTTTCGCAAGATACATGTCGCAAATACAAAAATATTTTAATGGAATTCGGTGCACTGATTTACATGGGCCAATGGACAAAGCCTGTTGATTTTTGAATTTTTTTTACAGACGAATTTTGAACCAAGTATGTTAGCAAATGTTTTATTATGAGTGCGATTAACCGTTAACCGCGATTAACCGCACCAATTTTAACCGTAACCGCGGTTAAGCAAAATTGCGGTTAAATGCAAACTCTAATTCAACCTCAGATAGAACATTTCCTTAGGTATTGGGCCAAAATATGATTTTGACCGTTTCCAATAAGGTTCGTCCTTATGGCATTAAAAATTTATGTAAAAAATTTAGTCGCATAAAGTTTAGATTTGCTATCTGTCGTTTGATTAGAAGATTCGGTCATTTGGGACAGACGGGCGCACATCGCTAAATAGACTCAGCAAGTAATTCTGATTCTGAGTCGATCTGTTTACTATAAGGTGGGCTTACGCCTGTTATTTTTGGTAATTTCAAATATCAGCACAAACTCAATAAACTCTGTACCACAGAGTGGTATATTTAAGAAATTAAAAAATAGAAACTTATGCCTGTAACCAGATTTAAACCAAAAACCTGTGCCAAAAATCTGTGCCGTTGACAATTTCTGGCTGGGTATTACCTACTGGAGAACAGTTTTTCAAATGTTGGTTTTTTTATAAAACACTAAAATTTTTGTACTATTTAACACCTGCAAAATACTTTCTGCAAACGCTGGGAAAGTATTCCAAATAATTGTTCTGTCAGTCATTTACTTTTAGCGCTAACCCAGTTGTGTGCCAGTGTTTCAGTTTTTGTACCACTGAAAATTTCTGACTCTGCTGATCAACCGATTTTCACCAAAATTTTTCTTACCCCAATAAAATGGGAACCAATGAATATATATTAAGTTTTATTCGAATCGGATAATAATTTTGGACACTTAACACAAACATGTTCCCCTAAAAATTGATAAAAAGTGCAAAGAAATAATCAAACTTAGTTTCTGCCATTAACCCACTATTATATATTCGTAATGAGTAACTTTCAATGGAAACGAAAGGCTAAAACTGCCCAGTAAAAAAGCCAGATTCAAGCAACTGGTTGCAGAATATCTTATACTGTATGAGCATAGGTTCTAATTTTTGTTCTGCAGCCGGTTCCTATTGTATGGAATTTGACGTTTCGGGAAAAGGTTTTTTAACTCCAAACTAAAATACATTGCTTTGAAATGGGTTCTACATCCATTTATAGGGAGTCAGTTCTAGAATTTGCTCCATGAAACAGGTGCTGAAAGAACCTGTTATATAATAGATTCAAAGGTAATTGGTTCTAAAAAATACAGAAGAAAGTTAGTTTGATTTTTTAGTGCATCACGTAACTTCGAATATATTTAATGGTGATATGACATAACACCAACGGACATTATCCTAAATTCCGATCTTGGGGTTATGGCGCTAGGTCCAAATATGTACCGATTTAAACCAAAATCAATATGGTCGTGTCTAAATATGGACCGATTCTAAATAAAATCATGCATATGCCAAGAAAATTACATTAGTTTTGAACATCTATGCGAAATTTCAGAAAGGTCGCTTGAGTAGATCGGTAGGAAACTACAAATTTCGAATACAATAAACGAAATTTGCAATATAATTTTGAAAAAATTTAAATTATGCGAAACTATTCAAATTGCGTTATTCTTTACTATTCTCAACCAAAAACTTATATTTTTTTCAAATAAGCTCGATTTTTGAAAAATCACGGACCTGTTAGTTTTATTTTTACGTAGTACGAGTGTAAATACAGAGTAACGAGATAACTTTTAATTTTGTTGACTTCTTTAGCGGTCGATTATGCAATCCACTTCTCTACATATTTATTACTATTATTTTTCTTTATTTTCTTTAATGTCAATTAATTCTGTCAAATCTTATTCACAGTGGTTGCGATCAGAAGAATTTGTGTGTCGTTATTAAACACAGTGTGTGAATTTATTATTCTAAAAAGTTCATTTCAATTCCACACTCATAGAAATAAATCTGTAAAAATTGTAGAAAAAGTTACTAAAAATTAGTTAAAAATGATGCTGCAGAAAAAACTTTGAAAATTTTAAATTGTGTGGTGATTTTTTAGGCTACTAATTACTTAGCAAAATTTTTTGCTGATTTTGCAGTTTAATTTGCTATTCTCCATTTACAAAAATTTAGCTCAAATATAACTAAAATTCTTTATATTTAACAGTTTTATTTTAGCTGTTCCTATATTACTAATATATAGCAAAAATAATCTGCTAATTTAGCTGTTTTTTTGCAGCATAATTTTTAACTAATTTTTAGTAGTTTTAACTAAATTTTTTACGGACTTTTTTCTATTAGTGTAATATTTAACATCATTGCGTTTCCAATTTTTTAAACCTATTACAAAATATTGTAAAAATTACTAAATAAATATTAACGCTGGGTTTCATACCGAATGATTTTGACTTAACTAGTGGTTAACCCATAAATTAGTTGTTGTTTTCCATATAATTTTTTGACATTGTATTTTATATAATAGGTTAATGATAAAAGTTAACCATTTAGTATTAAACCGAGCGTAACTCTCTCAAAATACAGAAAAAAGGAAATGCCATGGCAACCATCAAAACAAAACTATGCAAAACAACAATTAATACAATGACAATACATTCATCAAATGCCCAGATGTAACAAGTCAAAGAGCAGAAGTAACAGCAATCCAAACAATATCACACGTTACTCTAAAACTATAAACTCTAAAACTAAACTAAACTAAACGATAATTTAAAGTTTTTGGTGGAGGGGTTTTGCATACCTTTTCAAAAACATTTGTCATCATTTTCGGAAAACACGTTACAATGAACAGACGTCTGTTTTTGTTGGTTAAATAATAAAACAAGTGCGCGAGTGAACGAACGATGGAACATTAACAAAACGGAAACTGAAATCATAGACCGGAAATAATAATGAGTTTAGAATGAAAATTTTTAAAAACACGTATAGAGATAAAATTAAAAAAGATATACCAAATACGTAGGGGTTAAATTAGATTATGTTTCGACGTGAGAGTGTTTTAACAACCAACAGTAGCACAACTTATAAAACCTCCGCTGCTGCTCCCGTAACATTGTGGCATGGAGCACAGTATGCAGCATCATCAAAAGAAGTGGAATTATTACGCTCCGAATATGGTTTAGATACACGCATGTTAGAAAAGAAATTAGTACCGCGTTATAGGTTGTATCATAAACCACAAGTTAGTTGTAAAAATAAATTGGTCAACTCACCATTGGCTAGGACAAAATACCAAAAATCATCATCTTCATCGACCTCAACTACAGAATCTTCATCAGATTGGATTTTATGTTATAACGACGCTAAAGAAAACTTTCATCCCTGGTCTCAGGGCAATTGTGACAAACGTTTTGGTCAATTTGATTTAGTTCCCTGGAGGAAACATCGTTCCGCTTTGAATTTACAAACATTAACCGATTACAGTGCTTCCCCTACCACCGCCATAAGTGCCAAATCTTTAAATCGTTTAGAAAAACTTGAATTAAAACAAAATCGTCGTCAATTAAAACGGGCCAGTGTAAAAGCTTCACAATCGCGTTTACGTCGTTTTGTTCGTGTACGTTTAATATTTTCCATTGAGTTGCGTCACAAAAGAATGGAACTACTCCAACAATCGACCCTAAAACCACGAGTTTTTGAACAAAAAGTCACTTTAAGTGAATGTGACGTTGCTGAATATGAGCGCATATTATTCGACGCCCATTCTAGTGTTGAAGATCATTTGGGTTATTTTAGTAAACGCAGTTTGGGTGGTGGTGATGGCAAATCTGTGCGTGATTCAAAAAAGCCGGGTCTTAATTTAAAACCTATTGAAAATATGAATTTTACTTCGAGTGAATCAGATACATCACTAAATGCCTACGATTCTCTGAATAATAGTTTAACACCTATAGAAATGTTGCTGCAAAATCAACAAGTGCCATGTGTTAAATGTCGCGATTTAGCCATAAAATTAAGGTAAAGAAAATGAAATGAAAAAAAATAATTAAAAAAGTTTGCGTAAAACATATAAAAATGAATACAAATAGGGAATGTATCCCAAGAGTGGTGTATAAATTTTAATTCAATGTTAATGGGACAAGTTAGTAAAAACATTAAATTTTAATGCGACAAAATGTTTACTTACTTAACAATGTCACTTGCGAAAATTTTAAGTTGAAGAAAATGTAAAGTGAAAACACCTTTGTGGTAAAATAAATTGAAAATAAAAATTTCAAAGGTGAAATATACTTAAAAAAAATTTTAAGATGTAAAAATTAAGGTAAAATTTATACTGTGAAAAAAATTGGAGAAAAAAGTTTTTAGGTGCTCACTAGGGTGCTTTTGAGTTATTGACCGGGCTTCCCCTGGAAATATTTATTTGGGTGTAAAACTATGTTCCTCAAAAAATTAGGATAATCGGATAGTTTAGAACACGGATTAAAAGGGGAAAATATGATTTTTTGTATATTTTCTCAAAAACATTGACATTTTTAAACTAATTCGATTAAAAACATTAAAGAATCGTGATTCGGGGCAAATTATCTTTCTATGAAAGCAATAACAACTTAATTCGGTTAAAAAACAGCCAAGTTATTACAATTTCCCCAGGCAACCGATATATCGCAGACGGGTCCAAATTTTAAAATTTATTGAAAAAATCTACTACAGAATCATGTTTTTATTCTATAATTCTAAAAAACGCAGATAACTCGTTTTAAACTAGTGCCAAAATGGTCAGCATTTTTAAACACTGTTTTCAAATCTACAATTTAAAATCTTTTAAAGAAATTTTAAAAAATTTACCATTGGGTTTTGTTACGAACATATTAGAGATTAAAAACTACAAAAATTATAGGAATTCGTTTTTTCATTTGGATAGGGCAGAGATTTTATTTCAGCAGATTTCGAGAAAACAGTGATTTTTGGCACTATTTAGCTTTTAGGCTAGTTTTGTTTTGTGAAAAAAGTACGAAAAAATATTGAATTGCAGTGCAGCTTTTGCATTTGTTTAATAAGTACTTTTATTGAATAGGATGAGACACAATAGGCTTGTTCGTTTACTTACTACAAGTTACTATTTTTACTACAGCTGGAAAAATTCAATACAAAAAGTAAACAGAACTTTCCAATTGTAGTAAAAGTAGTAAGAATTTCGAGTAAACGAACACACTGAATATCTCACAATGACAAAGTAATGTATTTATGCCAGTCAAAATTCATATTAAAAAATAGCTCAGATATACAGGACTAGACTAGCAATATTGAGGTCGCAAGTTCGATATCCGATAGCGACAATTAAAACATATTTTTTTTTCCGATTTTTTTCTTTTTTACTTTCAGTTGATGAAAAAGAGTTTCCATTTCACTCGTTCAAAAAGTACTTAACAAATTTTGAAGTGAGAGTTAACAAACCTTTTCGAACCCGCTTACATAATAACCTCCCACGACCTCCCATGACCCTTATTCTAGACCTTATGTTCATGTTCAGCATTTTCCCATTCGGACTTAATCTTCAGGACGTTAGTTACGCAGGATTGAAACAGAACAAATACGTAAGTCGTCTCATTGCCGCAATGATTTTATTAAAATATTTTAAAATAAAACAATTATATTCATGGATGGTAACCGAAACGAATGCGGTTATCGTTAGGGTAACGATATTTTATGACATTTGGGTATCTGTATTTTAAGGATAACGGTATTTGAGTTATTTCGGTAACGGTATTTTAAAGATAACGATATTTGGGTTATTTCGGTAACGGTATTTTAAGGTTAACGGTATTTCAGTTATATCGGTAACAGTAGTCAGTTATTTCGATGCATCCTGCAATTTTTTTACAAAAAACAATCGAGATTAAAAACAGAACCAATTTATCAACTTAATGTACAAAAAATACTCAATAACCGCGTGAAATTACCAAAAGCAGAAAATTAAAAATAACGGTAACGGTATTTTAGAGATAACGGTATTTCATTTGTTTCGGTAACGGTGTTTTAAGGGTATTGATATTTCATTTATTTCGGTATTGGTATTTTAAGGATAACGGTATTTCAGTTATTTTGGTAACGGTATTTTAAGGATAACGGTATTCCGGGTATTTCGGTAACGGTATTTTAGGGGTAACGGTAGTCATTTGAAAGGGTTTTGAATCGATAACGGTATTTTAGCGGTATTGTCTGCCAACCCTGATTATATTTGATTTTGGAATATGCGAAAGTGACACGGATGTAAAATTTTATCTGCTAATTTTAATAGTTTTTTCTGCAGCATCATTTTTAACTAATTTTTAATAACGTTTTCTGATATTTTTACAGATTTTTTTCTATGAGTGTATGTTTAACAAAACTTTTTCGGACATAATTCCAAAACCATAAATTGGAATAATGTTCGTTAGGATAATGTCCGATCATCTTGAGCCCATGCGCGGCTCCAGCAATTAATATAAGGGGAAAAATCATACGCCACCGTAGACAAATACATTGAGTTGGGCACTGTGGCGTATGAATTCCCCCCTTTTATTAATTGCTGAAGCCACGGATGCTTGAGCCGATATGTATAATCAAAAATTACCCATTTTTTATATTTGTTTCAAAGAATCGATATACAAATTTGGTATCAGATGAAAAGTATTTTCAGACCTTTGCATTTTATTTTCCATTGCAATTACAATCTGATTGATCATCACAGCGTGATTTGTACGAGTGGATCGATCTGGTATGAATCCATGTTGAAAATTTGAAAAAATATGATATACATGATCATAAAATTTTATTTTAAGAATTCTATTGTATCAAAAATTTTTGCCATTGCACATTGTTTTACCCTATATATATATACATTGTTTTACAATGGGTCTATAATTACCCACTAAAAAAATTATAGGTTTTTGGAAGCAGGAATAAACAAATGCGCTGATGTAAGTTACTATTATAGCATACTGCAAAGCAACAAAATACAAGAAAAACTTTAAAATGATATCCATATAAAAATAAACAAAAAAAAATTAAGTATGCAGCATGTAAGCAGCTTACTCTAATCCGGGGGTGCGCATTTCAAAGGACAATTGTGAATTTACTACCTCACATATATTATTATGCTCTTTAATTTAGTCGTCAATGAGACAGCGACGAGTGCACATGCTTAATGGGTGTTTTGATATTTTTTTCAAGTGCACTGAAAAAAATTAATTACGACATTCAGAAAATATATGATGAAAAATGCTTTTGATATCATGCAACAATGCCTTTTACGTTATAAAACATTTCAGGAATCTAGGGAATATGTTATGTAAAGACATTATACTTATTTTCATAGTAATATCTTTCATAGTAAACCTTTAATAGAAATAAAAAAACAAAAAATAAAAAAATTTACATAAAAGTACTAACATAGAAGATTTTGTTTAAAATCTATAAAAATAGGTTGCAGAAAATTTCATTAAGATTGTATAAAAATATATATATGTCCTTTATTTATTTAAATTACGTAGTAAAAAAAGAGATTACACATAATACTTAAATAAAAAGTTCACGAAGAACATAGAGCGTCAAATTTGTTAACGTTTCTGTAATCATTTTATGTTTAGGAAGATTGACTGATTGGGCCAAAGCCTCCGATCCTAGTATTGGGGCTGCCAACACACCTCTAGGCCGGTGAGCCGGCATAAATACAGCTGAGCTTCAGCGACTAGTTGTTCTCAGTTGTCACCTACTTCCTGAGACGCATCGGTGTTAGCATGCCATTCAGGTTACTCAAAACTGTACGCCTTCTCACCAGGGAACACTTGGTCAGAGACCGTAAGTCGTGAGTTGCTTGAGAATTTCAGACAAAGGAATCGCTTCTTGCTACCCCTAAGTGGATAGCAGACAGAGAGCTTTCAAACTCTGTGAAAACCCCCGTTCCCCATAAAAATATGGAGATTGATAAATAGGTAAAAGACATATTTTTTAATTCGCTCAATTTTTTTCCCAGTGCAGGTCTCTCTCTTGCTCACTAATACAATTGCAAATCAATTTTGTGCATCCCTGTTCTAAAGGCTCCATTAGTCTGGTAGTATCGTAAAATATGGTGTCAGCTGTTTACTTTCAACTAGTGATAGTATACACAACTACTTAGTTTGTAAGTAGATTTGACGTAAGAAAATATATTGAACATAGATTTCTACTTTACGATACCTCATTTCACCTCACTTTACTACCAAACTAATTTGGGCTTAAATCACCTATAAACATGGTACAAGAGAATCATTTTGTATAATATGCGATATATTGGACAGGGAACCAATGTTGCCAGTTTTGACGATTTATCGTCATTTGGACGATTTTTACTATCGAAAATAGCCAAATGACAATTTGACGATTTTCCTCTTCAAAATGCCGATTTTTTTCAATAGGAAATATAGCAAAAATTGTTCAAAAATACGTTATTTTTCCATTATCTAAGGTTGCGTTTACACTTGCATCGAAATCCCGAGATTTCGCTATTCACCACTCTGAAAAAACAATGAAGAAAAGCATATATATGTGCAATTTTTAATAAAGCACACATAGTTGGCTCTAATAAATACATTTTCTAAAAATTTAACGTTTATATGCTTTTCTTCATTGTTTTTTGAGAGTGGTGAATAGCGAAAACTCGGGATTTCGATGCAAGTGTAAACGCAACCTAAATCAATAAATCTGAAAATTTATTCAGGTAATTTATCATAAAATTTTTATTTAAGGTAGTCATTTTAGAATCTGATTGTTTTTTTGTAAGAAAACTAATACAGAACCTGGTAATTATTTTTATTTAAAATAGTTTTTTCTAAATCTCTAATAAATGTAACGTGTTTATCGAAGGTATGTTCTCATATCCGACTCTTTTCATGTAAGTTCTTTAGTAGGTACCTGTGAGACATCTCTAGACTAAGTACATTAAAATCTAAAGTTTTTTCGATTCGAAATTTTTTTTTTTAAGTGAACTTTTTCTTTCGAACAATTAATTTTATTATATGGTAAATTTTCAATACATACATAAAAAAATTTTCTAAAACACTTCGGTGAAGTGTTGCGTTATTTCTATAGAAATTCTTTTTGATACAAAATCAATTTATGGTACTGCATCACGACAATATATGTGACAGCGCATAGAGAAAGGGACCTAAGGGTAAAAAAATCAAAAAAATTTTTTTTTTGTGGACAACATCTGAGCATCGAATGAGACCGATCCCATGCTCTCCTGACCTTGGGTCCCTTTCTATCCTTAGGTCCCTTTCTATTTTACGCGTCAAATATATAGATATATCAATAGCAAGACTGTTTAAAAAGGGTTCCACTCTCCGGTTATCAAAGCTTCTAGTCCTAGAAAACGTTGATTGAAAAAAGGAGGTCAATAAGTTACAAGATTCATTTTGTAAACAAATGACCCCCATTGCACCAGTTCGCTTACGCATCTCTTAAATATTAACCGTATAAAAATTTAATAATCTTATTAATTCCTATTGGGTGTACTTCTCTCCCTTGTTCAGTATCACTTTTGCATTTAGTAATTTCTGGAAAATAAAAACAAACTATACAAAACAATATTCATTCACATAGTAAAAACAACAATTTCGCCATTAACAAGATTTATTAACAGTTTTCTGTTTAGTAAAATGTGTCTTATATGGGGATTTTGTTCGCGTATCCCAGCAAACAAAAACAAAACGACGTGATATAAGCAAAACTGGACAACAAATGTAAGCTTTAGACGAAAGCGTTTTGTAAGTCGATTTATAAGCCTAAAAACGATTCATTTAGTAAGCTTTAAACAAAATTTGTAATATAAACACTTGTGAAATGTTAAAAAAAGGCGCAATTTTGAGCTAATAAACCATAATTAAAATAATTATCTTGAAAAGGTTTTGTTAACGTTTTTTACCTTTTGTGTACACTAAAAAAAATATTAAAGATTTGAAAAAAAATTATAAATTTTTTCACAAAAATTATTTACAAAAAGCTAAAAAAAAAACAAAATAAAACTACAATATGAAGCCTGAATTGGGAGAAATAAAAGAAACATACGATTTAAGGTAACTCTTATTTTCAGACTTGAAATATAAGTATATTAAATTATATTAACAGATAAGTGTTTTGTGAATGTCTAAAACAATATAAAGTAACCCAGTCAGAAAAATACAAACGGGAAAGCGATGGCAAAGCAGTTAAACAAGTGGTACAAGTACTGGCAAAAAGTGCTTTCCCATTTCCTAAATGATAAATAACATCATTAGACAAAATAACCGGCTGTTCAAAAAGCGTCGGAAAAGCACTGGAGGAACAAAATTTTTGAACGTTGGCAAAACCAATAAACAGGTGGTTTGAAAATATATTTTCCAAAATAGAATTTAAAAGATTTCATAATTTTTTTTTTTTTTTTTGTACTGCCGTGATTTGAACTTAGGCCGTTAGATTGGCAGACGATTGCTCTACCCACTGAGCTAACGAGACATATAATACTTGGTGTCTAAACACATATATGTGTTAACAGCTGGACAACTACTGGCTGTGCTAAAATGCTAGCACTGGCAAACAGCTTTTTGGAACTAATATGCCAGCTTTGGGAGAGTAAAAAAAAGTTGATCTTAAAGGAGCTTTTCTACAAACAAAAAATTTATTTTATAAAACTAAAAAAATTTTAAATTTAAAAAGTCAAATAAATTTTTTTTTGCTTGCAGCTCCGAACCTTCTGACTACAAACCTTTTTTAACGTAGCGTCAGCATTTTTATAAAATCATTGCTCTACCAGTGAATTGATTTTTATTCCGCTGGTAATTTCTGACTAGGTAGCACTGAATAACTACTGGTTGCAATCCTTGGCATATCACTCTAAGACCATTGTTTGCCAGTGTTTTTTTTTTTTTATAAACCACCGTCCCAAATGCTTATATTATACGCTAAAAACTTCATGTTTTAGAACTTATTTATGCTTAAAAAACGTTTTTAAAAAGAAAATATTTCATTATAACAAAAATTTTATAAAATATGTGTGAAATAAATTTACAAATTCTTAACTTTGTAAACCATTTTAGTGCTTTAAAAGTACTTGAAAATTGTTAACTTTCAGATGTTTATTTTTAAGTTTTATAAGATATTTACAAAAAGTTTACAAATGATATCATCTGCATGGTTGCACTTGCATTTCGCTTTACGTTAACATTCATGTTTATTGGGATATGTGATGCTTTTAATACATTTGTGTTGGTTTAAACAAACGAAATATATTTCCAAACAAATATACACACACACGGACACACACACACATACACAAATTGCTTTTAAGATTTGAAACAAAAGTGAATCTGCTTAAATTTTAAAATCTTTATAAATGCAAAAAGTGAAATGATTGTTATACTCGCATAACAAAATTTTTGGTTTTGCAAAATATATTAAATTTATTTATATTTAATAAATAAATTTTTAAATAAATACTTCGTAGTCTTCTTTTAACACATAATTAAAATAATTTAAACTGTAAGCATATGTTTGTTACTTGTATTATTTTGCTTTTATGAACATCTTCAGCAGCAGGTGTGTGGTGAGTGTGGTTGGTATATATTTAAGCAGGCAGTGTTGTAAGCTCATTTAAAAGTTCAATTAACTTGTTTAACTAAGCCAGAAGGTAATAAGTACAAAAATTTAATGAATTTTCTAAATATTTCGTTACGTTGAATGATTTATATTAACCAGTAGTGCAATTTTAAAAACTTGATTTTTGTGTACAAAAAGCTGATTCATAACGCTTGATTATTGCACTCTGCAGAGTGGATTTTTTTCCTTAATTTTTCGCACTTACATATTTTTTTTTAACAAGACATCTCTATTTTGGTATACTCTAGTGCTGATAAAAATGTGAGTAGTGGGTTAAATTCATAAATATACCAGCTTTACACAGTTTACGGGTACACTAATAAAAAAATCCCGTACAAATAGGTCAAAATTGTGCTGGCGCAAATACATGTACTATTTCCTGTTATTTTAGCAGAATTTTTACCTATTTGTACGGGCTTTTCAAGAGAAAATAACAGAAAAATTAGTTCAATTTAATCCGAACGCTTTTAACAGACTTTTGTACTAACTTTTTTTATGAGTGTAGACTACGAGTTTATAAGAGTAGGGGTCTCACATGGTCCTTTTTAATGGCAATACCGGTTTTTAATGCAACAGATGGCGCTGACTGCTGTTTTGTTTTTTTCTGGCAATACTGCTTCATTTTATTGGGGAGCAGAGTTGCCCGAAAAGTTTTAGCACATTCCCATTTTGAATGTTTAAATCCCCAATGTTATACCCAATTCATTTTAATTTAAACAAAAACTCAATTTAAAAGAAAAAAATAGGAGCTAAGTTAGCATCGCTCTTAAGTCCAGAAAATTATTAAGAAATGACTGAGCAAAGTAAACAAAATTGAATATTTTACGAAGAAATATTTAGAACTTTTAAGGCCTCAAATCTTTGTTAAAATTGTGAAAGTAAAAATATTTTATTATACGAAAGACAAATCACAATTAAGCTGTTTCAAAATAAAAGTCGTACATTAAATTTTCGAGAGAAAAAAATTCTACACAATTTTCTAAAATGTGTATGGAATTTGACAAGTAAATACGAGTAGTTTTCAAAAACTAATAGTTTTTGGTTAAGTGTAAATCTAGTAAGTGCAAGTTCTAGGACTTGTAAACTGTTTACAATATTAAGTTTGCATAAGTCGAGTTTACACGATTTAGAAGGTACATAAGAGGTTATATGAAAACCCCTGGTACTTTTTGAACCTACACAAAATTTATTTTTTCTGAGTCCTTTGCATGTAAAAATTTCAGTGTTTTGAAAATAGAAATTTTTTTGATTAATTATTGAGTTTGGTTGCTTTTCGTTATTTTAAGATTTATAAATATTTATATAATATTTCTTCAATAATTCAATATTTTGTAGGAATTTTGAAATATTTTAACAGACCTAATTTGATCGACTTTAAAATAATACGCATATAATTTATCCGAAAATTCTTCTTATTTTCGGCCTAAAACTAAATCTTTTAAAATTTACAATTTTTGAATCTATCCCCAAACCGAAGTCGGAATTCCTAATTTGGGCCCAAATCCCCTTACCTGACAACTCTGTTAAAATCTCATTTGACAAAATAAAATTCTACCTTGACAAAATTTCCCACATGCTAGCGACATCTACAGTTTGTTTAAAAAATTATCGATGTTGCATCTCCTATATTATATGTCTCTGTATATGAGAAGACTTATTATGTTAAAAAACTATGAAAAACCAAATGATTAGTTGGTAAACAAGTTTAAAAATAGGTTTATAAATTTAAATTTAAAACATTTTCAAAGCACGGTAAAGTGCTTTCAGTTACTTTACCGTACTCAGGTCACTAGTAAGCATCGTTTGAGTGGTGTTATTACTTGAAACACCTTTTCCCAGGCCACATCGAAGTACGTGAGTTATGAAATGTGTCTTTAAAGAACCTTTCTAACCCTTTGCACTGTGGGCCAGCATCATTTAAATGGCGCATCCAAGATGACGGCCATGAATTTTTAGTTTTTAATATGTTGGACTTAAATTAATCAATTATATACGTCTAGCGGCTGCTGATTACAAATCTGAAATTAAAATTTTGAAATTCAAAATGGCAGATCCAATATGGCAACAAACAATTTTTTCATTAAGGGGGTAATTTTCTAAAACACTTCGGTGAAGTGTTGCGTTATTTCTATAGAAATTGTTTTTGTTTTTGTTACAAATTGTTTTTGTTACAAAAACAATTTTTGTTACAAAAACAATTTACATTGAAAGTTCCCTTCACCCAAGTGTTTTACGAAATTAGGTAGTAAATTTCTTATATTATCTGATTTACTTAAAATTTCCACCAGAGAAAGTTTTTGGGTGGCAAATTACGAATCTCAAATCAAATTTTAAGAATTCAACATGACGGATCCAATATGGCAATCAAAAATTTAAAATTGCTATGTGTTGGAAAATAAATTATTCCTTAAGCCACATTCACAATGATGGAGAAATCCACTCTGCAGAGTGGAGTGTACTAAAATAGAGATGGAAGGATATAAAAAATATGTAAGTGCGAAAAAGAAAGAAAGAAAATCCATTCTGTAGAGTGGAGTGAATCTGGCTTTATGCAGGTCTTAAGGTCCTGGTAACGAATCAGAAATTAAAAAATTTTGAATTCAAAATGGCAGATGCAAGATGACGGTAATGAATCCTCAATCAAAAATTTAATATTTTAACTGGTGGATCCAATTTTAATTGTTTTCATACAAATGAGAAAGAAATAAAGTTTTGTTGGTAAAAAATTTAGCAAATCATATACATATTTTGGAATGAAAATAAAATGAAGCAAACGCTATGGGAAATAGAATAGTTTTCACAAATACGAAATTATCTGAATTCCTACACACTAACGACACGGTGCTACAGTGAAAATATACTTGTAAAATGACCTAGTGGAAGTTGTAAATCACTTTTCAGTTTTCAGAATTTTGAAGTTACTAAAAATATTTACTACCAAAATATTTTTTATTAAATCAGTTTTGAACCGATTTTCAATTTTTTTAACTGTTTCAGAAAGCACAAAATGGAAGTTAAAAAATTTAAATTTAAATGGAATTTCACATTTGCAACTGAGATAAATGTCTACATGCTATTTATGAGTTTTTACATTAATTCAATGAAGTGTCACTGGAGTTCGTCCATTGAAACTTTTCATTGAATTTATAAATTTTATGAAAAAGCTTCATAATTTTCATGAAGCTTAAGAAATTTTCTATACATTTTGTTAAGAAAACTTCATTAGTTTAGTGAAAATTTTCATTAAAACTGGAATATGTTAGCTCAAACTTTAGATAATTTTGTGCAAATTTTTGCGCAGTAAATTGGTATTTTCAATTAACTAATATTTTATTAAAATAGAACTAAATTTTTTTATATCGATGGCTCAATGTAAAAAGGCACTAATGCGTTTTCTATTTCTTCAGAGTAGGATGAAGAACTTTCGATAATAATTTTTTTAAATGCAGTATTATATTTATTGTAAGGAGTGAGATCATAAAACTGTTAACACATAAAGTTAAATAAAAAACAAACCACTGAATTTTAAGACTTCAAATCAAATTTTTATTAAATTAAATTTAATACAAAATCAAACCGCATGGAATTCTAACCACTACGAACAAAGTTATCCACTTTTTCCGGAAACCCTCCCATTAAGGCTTTTATACCCAGTGTAGAAAATCATTACCAGATATGTGGTTATGTAACTATATAGTTGGTAAATGTAACTAGTTACTTTTGTTATTGCATTTCTTATTACCTTTATATGGCGATGTCGCGAAAAATAATGAGTTATGGTTACACACCAGCATACGAAAAATCAAAAAATATATCGTTACCTATGTGCTTACCAGTACTAACAAAAATAATGAGTCTAAAACTAGATTTTCAAAAAAATAAATTATATAAAAAAAATATTTTTTATTATATTTTTTTTTTTAATAAAATTTCCTTGTGCGGGAATCGAACCTGGGTCTACAGATTGCCAGTCAATAGCTCTACCATCTGAGCTATATCGACATGTAATATTTAATAGATAAAAACATAATTGGCCTGCTGCACACAAGTAAGATTACTCGCCAACATACAAAAAATCAAAAAATATGTGGTTACATATATCCTTACCAGTGTTTAAAAAATATTGAGTTTAAAAATAGATTTAAAAAAATTTAAAAAAATTTAGAAAATTACTTTCTATTTGAAATAATGATAAAAATAAGTCATTATCAGTAACTCATTATTATATGTTTTAAAATAATGCAGAATGTAAGTAGGTGTCATTACTGGTAGTCCAAAAAATAATCTACATTTGAAATCTTGCTTGTCCTGGGAGACCTTTTTTGTGCCCTTTAATTCTCTTTTAACAAGAGCCCAATATCTCTCCACTGGCCTGAGCTCCGGGCAGTTTGGTGGATTTGCCTCTCTTGGTACAAAAACCACATTATCATTATACCACTCCTGCGCTTTCTTGCTATAGTGACAAGATGCTAAATCAGGCCAAAAGTAAGTGGATACATTGTGCTGACTCAAAAATGGAAGAAGTCTCTTCTGCAAATACTCCTTGATATAAATTTCGCTGTTAATAGAGCCAGATGTAACAAATGACTGGCTTCTTTGGCCGCAGCTACATATGGCTTGCCATACTAGGAATTTTTTAGGGAATTTCGTTTGCTTTTTCGACCTAAATTTTTCCGCAACATTTCCTCAAACATCGGAAAGATAAAATTCTTGACCAGGGAGCTGCGAAAAATCAGCCAGGATATAAGTTTCGTCGTCCATTACACAAAAGTTGTATTTTTGTATAAAATTTGATTTCAATTTTCGAGCTCTGGTTTTGGCCTCCAAATTTTTAAAAGCGTTTCTATCGGGAACTTTTTGAACTTTGTAGGACTTTAGTCCTGTCTTACGTTTCACTTTACGTACAAAAAAGTCCGAGCATTGGGTTAACCGAGCTGTTTTTCTGCCAGATGTGTTAGGAGTAGGGTTTGGGATTTCCCGGACTTTTTTATTTCCCGGGAAACGGGAATGAAAAAATTTGATTACCGGGATTCCCGGGAATCCCGGTAAATATTTTTGAACAAAATTGTTAATGAAAACCATCTCCATAAGTAATTTTTGTTAAAAAAAACACTATTTCAAAACAAATGCAGTCCGTGTAGTGAGAATTCAAAGTAAAAAATATCAGAATGTTGAACATTTGATTTCACAAAAATTACTCGCAGCACTGCCAAATGAATTGCATGATTCCAGCAGAAAGCACCTACTACTGGACTGTCGGAAACAAACCGTTTCATCACACTTGGCCCATTAGATATGGTGGCCACAATGTTATTTTCCAAAGACAAATAAAACTCTTCTAGTCTTATTTCTACAATTCTTCTTATTTCATCAGCATTACATCTTCCTGATATATAAACCAACCCCAGGTTATAAAATGAATTATTTCCGTTTATACATACATATGTTCAAATATCTCTTTTGTGATATTCTTGTCCATTCATCTAAGATTATAGGAGATTTACTATTGTTAGAAATATTGCTCGATATTTCTTTCATCATGATATCTTTTATATGATTGTAGTTATTTAATATAATGTTCTTTACATCGGTTTAATTTTTTTTGCAATGCCAGGTTTTTATTATAAAAACTTTCTCGAATAAACGAAGATCTAGTTATGGTGCGGATTGACTGCAGCTAATTTGGATACCATTTCAGGAAATGTTTGCCCTACCATAAAACCTTTAATACCTATTCAGCTTACACTTTTTTCTTCGGGTACTTTGCTAATTTTAGCTGAAACGTTATTCTTGTTGTTGTTTTCTTCAAGAGAAGTTGCATGACCATCATTTTTTTTTTGTGAACCAAATTTAGATGTCAGATACCCAAATTTGGATCCACCGTTAACCATTAGTCTTTTATTTTCACATTTATTAATGAAAACGTTACTTAAAAAATTATTGACCCTTAATATAAAGGAGTATTTTAAATTTAAAGTCGACTTTATTTTTAATCAAACGATTTTGTTCATTTTGTGTATGAAAACCTTACAAAAATATTTATATTTCCAAATATTTTGATTGGTTGAAAATAAATTAACCAATCAGAATGCTCCAAAAATAAACCAAGTCAAGGTATACTGCCACCCAATATTTTAACTAAAGTCGACTTTCCCTAAATTATACATTTGAAAAATTTAGATAGTAAGGGCGATTATTTGTAAGAAACAAAGCTTTTTTTCATATTTCTTTTAAACATTTTACCAAGTTTTTAGGTTTTACTACTTAAATTTTGAATAAGTTGTGCGAAAAATCTTTATTAGTTGAAATGCTCCTAATTACTTGGCAAAGATTTTATTTGTGTGTCAAATAAATGTATTCCCTTTTAAAAGATTTTAACAATGACATTTTTGTTTTGGTATTTAAAATGTTTTTATGACTAAAATTAAAAAATCTTATGCCAAACAAAAACAATTTAAAAAATTTATTATTTTTAAAATTTCCCGTTTTCCCGGGAAAAATATATAATTTTCCCGGGAAATCCCGGGAAAAGTTTGCCGGGAATTTCCCGAACCCCAAACCCTAGTTAGGAGCTCTCTTAAGGATGCTTTTAACTTTATATGACTTACCAATGTTACGATAACCAGTCGTTGTTCCTGTTCCCGGATTCCTTTCAATTGTTAGGTGTTCCAGATATCTTTTTACCACTTTTGAAACTGTTTGGCGGCATACATTAGTCTCTTTTGCAATTTTTTTGTATGTCCATGTTTGGTTTTGTTAAAAATATTTATTTATTTTTGAACGCACTTTTCTTTCATCGTCCATTGTGTAAAAAGTTGCAAATTAAAACTCATGATGTAAATTAATTTATTAACTGACATATTTCTAAAATGTAAATTGCCGGAAAAAAAATATGAGAAGCTTTAAACCAAAGTTGTATGCAAAAATGCGTGTTAACATTTTTATGATCTCACTCCTTAGTATGGATTAAATTTGCATTCAAAAAAATTTTGTATCGAAAGTTTTTCAGATTAAAAAAAAAATTATTTTTAAGAAATAAAAATTCTACCTTGAGTTATGCTGTTTTTAACTTACTAATATTTAGCAAAAAAAATCTGCTAGTTTCAGCAGTTTTTTTGCCATTTTTAACTAATTTTATGTAGGTTCAGCTACATTTTTGTATTAGTATAAGAAATATTTCAAGTTAAATAATCTCAGATTCCGAAACTTTTCAACCTTAAGGTACATTTACACGCCAGAGAAAGCTGATACAGATGGCACAAAAAACACCTCTAAATAGCTAATTAGAGGTGTTTTTTGTTTTATCTCTAGCAGTTTTTTCTCTAGTGTAGATGTCCTTTTTTAATTTAAAAATTTATTTTAAATACATCGTGATCACATGTTATGTTGATATTTAACAAAACTGGAAGCTGTCGGTGTGTTTGTTGATGAAAAGTTAAGAAAATACATTAATTTTGCTTTAAACGATTAATCGATTAATCGCCAATTTTCTCGATTCACCGATCCGAATAACCGGTTAATTAATTTTAGTGATTTTTCGAATAATGCATTAACCGGTTAGCCGCCTATGTTGAATAATTGGTTAATATGGAATTCTGAAAATATCGAATAGTATCGTGTACTCAAAAAAAAAAAAACAAATACTTAATAATCGATACCCACTGCTCATATTTTTACAAGCACTACACCACAGCACAATTTTGGTCTTATTCCGGAAAGGGCGTTTCTTGACGGTGCACTTAATATAGTGAATATTATAAATAATTAAATAAAAATAAAATATTTTGGTAGTAACAAATATCATCACAAAGTCGCAACACCCTAAATAATATACCCAGCCCAGATCTATGGAAAGGTTTTGGGAGTTAAGTTACATTATTTTTTTTATACTCTTTTAAATTTTTGTTTTGAAAATTTTTTGTTTGGACTAGGAAATATCTCAATTTCCTTCCCCCTGGATCTGCGCCTGCATATACCGCATGGTATAGAATATTATTCTTAAGAATGCGTTAGAAAGTTCAAGTCCCGATTTATCCGATATCGGAATGGATCGGGGTTCTATAATATGTCTATTAGGTCAGATATTCTTGTTTGCGAGTTCATACGTTAAATTAGTATCGGCTCGATACTAAATCCAATATAACGATATCACAAAACGTGAAATATTTTAGGAATTCTCATAAAAAATCAAAAAGATTATTTTTAGGTGTCTCAAAAGCTTTGTTGTCTAAAATCCTGCCTTAACATCATACTTTGGAGTTTTTCATTGGCATTAGTTAATGTCAATGCTAAAAAATTTCATTACAATTCAATGCCAATGAATTTTTTTTAATTTTCATTGATTAAACCAGTGTTAACGAAATGTACACCAACGCCTTAAAGCAACCAATTATAATTGAAGAAAGAAGCATTGTATAAAAAAAATGTTTTGGAAAAACGGATATTAAGTCAAAAACGTAAAATATCAGCGTTATAAACATTAAAGTTATTCGCTATTTTATTAAGTTGTATTAAGTGTACGCTGTTCACCCTTCTTTGATAACTGATTAGTCTAGATGGATAAGCCGCTAGTAATCTTAACTTTACGAAATTTATATTATTATTAAAGGTGCATTCACAATGATAGCGTACTCCAAGCTGTAGTAAATTTATTTTGTTTCTCTTTCATACTAATACATTTTGTAATCTGCAGATTTGTTTCACTCTAGAGTTAACATCACTCTGTTAACTGTTTAACATGACAAATATAACTAAAAGAACACATCTCTAATTTCTTCACATCTCTAATTGTCAACAAATTATAAAAAATATTGAAAAATATAAACAAATAGTTTTAATTTAGAATAAAATATAAAAGAAAAAATTATTTTATAATAATAGCAGTGGAAGCCGTGAAAGCAGTGAAAGATATTCGCTAAAACTACACCGATAAAATTCCATGGTTAGATAGTTAACAAAATCTATAGTTGAATAAAAAAAAATATGAATAACTATCATATTCATTGACAACTCTTGCTTTCAATGAAATTATTAATATTATAGTTGTCCTGTTAAAATATATTTCAATTTATTTACAAATTGTCAACCCGTTTTGATAAATAAATTTTTATTAAAGAAAAAAGCAAAAAACGAAAATATTGACTTATAAATTATTTGGTAAGATTTAATTCACAAACTTTGTTAGCCATTTATAATTAATATTTATTGCGTATTTTGTAGATACAATTTTAGACTACCAAAAAAATTGGATTAATATCAAGAAATCACGAAAATTTATGTTCAAAATTTCAATATCATAAACCTAAAGGGAAGATGAATATTAGGAGAGGAAACGAATCTTAAAAAAGGACAACATCTGTAAAAATAAGCAAATTCATTTTAAAATGTGTTGGTGTATATGTTTTTTTTTTTTTTTTTTTTTTTTTTTTTTTTTTAAAGATGTTATTCCTTTTAGTTTATTGTTTTGTAATGTCTTAAATTTTTTTAATAAAAAATTGGCCAGTAGTTTTGCAAAATTTTTGTTAATTCCATAGAAGAAAAAAAAAAAAACAAAACACAATGTCTATAGTCCTTATTAACCATGTTTCAATATTTAATAGTTAATTTCTATTAATTCCTTGACATTACAAAACTTGGTTATCGTCAACTAAATAAATTTAACTATATATTAGTTAGGGGTATTTCACCTATAAGATAGTTGAAATATTCGTTATAATCAACTAAGGAATTGTTTGGGTGTACGGAAGTATTGAAACGTTAAATTTATTTTTGAAGTAACTCTACTCTGCATTTTGAACAGAGTAGAGTCAATCTACCATTGTGTAGGCACCTTAAAACAAAATATTTGTAAAAACAAATCCTTTTTTCATCAATTATAATTGATTCTTTTAGGCATTAAACAATGCCAATTGAACAAAAGTTCATTGGCATATTGATTAATTCTAATGCCAAAAAATTTCATTACCATTGATCCACTGTTATGCCAACGAAATCGTCAATTAATTGGTCCATTCAATTAACTAGCCCCAAGTATGCCTAACATACATACATAAATGACATTGAATTTAAAGTTTTTGATTTATATGCGATTCGGTCGATTTCTTTTAATTATAAAGTTCATGAAAAATTTTAAATAACTTAATTTTGTTAATTACTCTACGAGCTTCCATTATTTCTAACAAAGAAAACTTTCAATTTTAAGTTCCTAAAAAACACATACATTTTTTGGGTTAACCAGAACAAACACCTTCAATTTTATGCACTCTAGATAACAAAATTAAAAAATATTAATAGAGCATAATAATGTACAATTGGTACACAACTTTAAGTAAAATAAAGAAATTACTTTTTTAAATTAATCTAAAGCAGAAAACAAGACACCTGCTTAACAGAACAATAATATGCGCATGGTGTAAATAAGTTAATTTGTATGTTTTTATTCCTAATTTAATTTAGTATAATAAACAAATGTGTAACAAACAAGTGTGTAAAAAGAGCGTATAAATTACAATCTACATACATTTTGCTTGTTTAAAGTTCATAAATGGGAAAGTTTTGAAACAAAAGCGAATTTAATTAAAATAATGAAAGAAACAAGATTTTAAGAAGTCAAACAAACAAACCGAATTAGCAAAATCAAGAGTAATTATCAACTAACAGGTAATTTGTATGCAAAATCCAGGGTAAAGAGTAGTTTTAATCGATTTTCTAAGGGCGCCATGACACATTTTTGACAAGTTCCACAATAAAAATATTTACGAATATTCAAAAGAAAATAAGAGTTTTAATCGGCATTTACCACTTAAGTTCGCAGTACATAATTTTTTTTCTGCAAATTATTACAATTTTTTAAATATTATTTTGTAGTATTTGTGAAAACACATCAAGGGAATTTCAATTTGAACACCAAAAACTGATTGTAACTGGTAATCTTAAAGGCCTAAAAAGAGTTTGAAAAGTTGAATTGTGTGTTGAACATTTAAGTCGTATATGACAACTAAAGGGTTCTTCAACAGGGACGCTACAAAAGTAGAAACCCCGTTTCAGCAAACGACGCCATATTTCTTGCCGCTCTTTTGACATTTCCCTTCAGTAAGGTTTGCCATTTCATGATGGAAAGATATACGAGCGAACAACGAATCAAAATTATTAAAATTTACTACCGACATTCGGAGTCAGTGCCCTGAACGTTAAGAGCGCTACGTCCAATTTATGGTCGTCATAATGAATGGCTTCGTCAATAAAGAAAATATGCGTTATTGGTCAGACAGCAATCCACACGTACTCCATCGTACGTCATCATTGCATCCCGAAAAAATTACGGTTTCGTGCGGTTTATGGGCCGGCGGCGTCATTGGGCCGTACTTCTTCCATGATGATCAAGACCGGCACGTTACTGTGAATGGGAATCGCTACCGTTCAATGATAACCGAATATTTTTGGCCCCAATTGGATGATATGGACTTGAAGGATATGTGGTTCCAACAGGACGGCGCCACAAGCCACACAGCGAATGTCACAATCAATTTATTGCAAACCAAGTTTGGAGAACGTGTTATCTCACGAAATGGTCCAGTCGATTGGCCGCCTCGGTCGTGCGATTTGACGCCGTTGAACTATTTCCTTTAGGGCTTCGTCAAATCTATGGTCTATGCCAACAAGCCAGCGACGATTGATGAACTTCGTACGAATATCGGCCGATTTATGCTTGAAAACCGTCGAAAATTGGGTTCAGCGTCTGGACTTCTGCAAGCGTGCCCGTGGTGACCATGCAAAAGAGATCGATTTCCATACATAATGGCATCGAACGTACTTTCACAGGAATAAAGAATTTATTGATATCCAAAACCGTTTTTGTTTTATTTAAAAAAACTTTTGTAGCGCTCTTATTGAAGAAACCTGAAAGATTGTTTATATGCATATTTATGTCGCATTTATACTACCCGTGGTACCCTGGAAAAATCTATATTTTTCTATTCGGATATTTAAATTAAATTTCTCCGCCTCTGACAACTGACAAAACAAAAACAATTGAGTAATTTTTTTCATAATCGTTCTTCTTACAAATGCTAATGGCAATGCATTGCTATTTATATGAAAAAAGTAGTTTCTCAGTGCTTTAATTCCAAGTATAGCTCCTGACTATTCAATTTCTATCTACACTAAGTACAATAAAATCGTACGGTCTCATATTGCAGGTTTAAGCGTTAACTAATAGTTAACCCAGAAATTTGTTGTTATTTTGTATACAATTTTTTGACATTTTCTTTTGTTTAATAGTTTTTTTTACAGTTTTTTCCAAATCAATAAAGTTTTGCATAACAACAAGTCAACAAGTCAAAAAACCACCCCAACAAATTCCTAATTACAAAATTTTAATATTTTATGTATGTGATTTTATGCGATTTTATGTGATGGAGTACTCCACTCTGCAGAGTGGAGTGTACTAAAATAGAGATGGCATCCCAGCCAACAATTTTCTGAGTGCTCAGAAATTATGACTCATAAAAGACTCTAATATACGAGCATTTTCAGAGTGCTCAAATTTTAGAGTCATACACTCACAATATATTTTCCATAACCGATTGAGGTTTATTTAAAAAGTAATAGGTAAAGTTTGTTTTCAATTGAAGAATCAATTAAAATACATTGAAACATATTATTTAACTTTTTTTGTCAACCAATAAAAAACAAACCAGAAAAAATATGTATCGTCTGTAGGAGTTGTTATTTTCAGTCAAATATTCTATTTTTAGATTTCTATTTTTAGAAAAAAATATTTAAATAATTTCGTTGTTTTCTGTTTTGAAACAAAAAATTAAAATATTTTCGGTTTTCTTTTTTGTTAAAATAGTTTGTTTATATACAAAATTATTTCAATTCAAATTACAAGAAATTCTTTACTCATACACACAAACATAGCCAATAAAACTATGAACGTGTCTGTTGTGTATGGTGTAGTGTTTTGAGAATCGAAACAAAAAAAAAATTTCAAATATGAAAAAACAAACCACAAAATCGTTTTTTTTACGTTTTGTTAGTTAAAAAATTGATGATTGTTTTAATAGACTTTTCAATTATTTTTATTTCTTTTCTGGATTGTTTAAACAATGTTTGAAAATAAATAGCAAAATGGTTTGAATATAATGAAAAATCAGTAGTCCTTTTTTTAATAGTGTTTTCAATTAATTTAATATGTATTTTAGGTTGTTTTTAAGGATAAAATATTGTGAGTGTACATAAAACATAAATAGACTCTTATTTATGAGTGTATTGAAATTTTTATTCATAAATGACTCATAAATTGCTCAGAAAATTCAAAATTTTCCAGCAATGCTCATAACTTGGAGTCATAAAAGTGCGCTCAGAAAGATGCTTCATCGGTGAAGGAAAACACCCTCATATATCTGTGATTTCAGAAGGGCTAAGGGCTCTTTTATGAGTCTTTTCGGACTCCAATTGTACACTGGGATGATACAAAAAATATATAAGTGCGAAAAAGGAACAAAATGCACTCTGCAGAGTGGAGTACTCTATCATTGTGAATGTGGCTTAATAGACAAACTTGAAAAATTCTAATCTAGGAGTTCTTAAAAAAATACTTAAAATGTCAGAAATTTCAAAAAGCTTTTTAGACTTCGATTAGTTTTTTTTTTTAATAACGTAATAAAAATCAGAGAGTTTCTTCATAAAAGTCCCTGAATTTTGGGGATTTCTTAGACGACAATCTCAGAATTCTTAAATCGTTGTTATTGTTAGTGCTGTTTTTATATTTAATTGTATAGTTGTTATGCGAATAATGATAAATTCTACTACCTTTCTGAACATTTTTAGTTGGGGATTTTTTAGGAAAATTTTTAGATTTGTTTGGGCCTGATTGAAATTTTCTGCAACAAGTTTGTTCTTCAAGTCTTATGTTTTATTACTTTAATAATTTCGCCTAAAAGGCTGCTATAGTTTGAACAATAATTACTTATTTTTTGTAGCTTAAGCAAATGCAAGTGAAAAGTGAAGCATAGTTTTGTGCTTTTTAATTAAAAACAAACAGTGTTGTAAAGTGATTTGTTTTTATTAACCACAAAATTAATTTTATTTCTAGAACAACCAATGATTACGCGCCGCCACAATTAAATACCAACAATCTTACAAAGTTTAACAATCACCATAAAAACAATAGTGCTAATAAGATCAAAAACAATAAAATGCATTCCCATCAATTGGATGCATATTCAGATTCAATGCACTCGGGCAGTCTTTCATCTGTTGAAAGGCCCAATGGAGGCGCATTAGCGTTGCATTATGCAGCAGCAAGAGGTTGTTTGGATTGCGTGCAACTATTGGTAGCAGCATCAGCAGATATTTGGTAAGTTAACCTAAATAATTTTGAAAATTAAAACAAAACAAATGATGCATAGAAACAACATTTGGTATGGTTTTATTTTATTTATTTATTTTTTTTTTGCACTCGACTATATAAAGTGAAATTTTAAACAAAATTATATATTTTCTAATAGCTTTAAGTGGAATTTTATCATAATTTATCTAATTTTCCATTAATAAATCTAATTTTATTGATTGTTTTAGTATTACTATCTGAATAATTAACAAGTTTAAACTTATTATTTATATTTAAAATCAATTTTCATAATCATTTAAATAATTTAAACTTGCTTAACAACGTCAGTTTATAAAAAGTTTCATTATTTTAATTTATATGATTTTCTTTTGTTGTAATTAACTAATGGTAACGAATGTTCTACTTTGTTACATACATGTTAATTAAAATAATACAATCATTAATTTTATTTCAAAAGAGAATGGGTTAGACCAATTTTGGTGTTTTTATACCCTACGCCACTCTATGGAATAGGGTATATTGAGTTTGTAACTACCAAAAATAACGGTCGACGTAGAATCAATTTTTGAGTCGATTTAGCGATGTCTGCCCGTCCGTCTGTCTATGACCGAAACTTGTAATCAAACTACAGACGTAATACTGAAGATAATTGTACGAAATTTGGTACATAATTTTGTTATGCCAAAAAGACAAACCTAATTGAATATGACCCAAATCGGTAAATTTTTCGACCTAGTCGCCATGGAAAGGTTATCTCTAAGCTTAAATCTATTAAGCTTAAATTGTATTACTTGATCAAAGCTATTTTAAGCGATGTCTTCCTCTATATATATTTTTTGCTGCATCAGACAGTGCTAATTTCGGGTCAGAAATTTTTACAGCGTTTTGAATTCCTATTTATTCGCAAAAGATAAATAGAGGCTAGTTTTGATTAAAATACTACTGCATTTATAAAAAATTTGATGTTAGTGTTGCCATATGATAATTTTAAAACATGTCAAAAACCACCATTTTTTTCCAAAAAAAATTTAAATCGGTTAACTCAAAAAAATAAAAATTTCTTATACATATTTTTGAATAAAATTTTTTCAATGAATATATACAAAATTAAAATTTCAACGGTCTGGGATTTATATCGTATCACTTTATAATGAAATGTTGACCTATATAAGTATCCTCAAAGTCCGGTTAAAAAATATCCAATAGCTCGATGACATGTCCTTGGTAAGTTGGAATAATTTAAATTTTTTGTTTTAAAATAGAAATCAGATAAATTATTTAAATTTTTTTTATCTAAAAATAGAAAAAAAAAAATTAAACATTTAACTGAAATTATTAACTCATACTGAAAGTACATATTTTTTATAGTTTGTTTTTGAATGACTTAATTAATTCTTATTGTTGTCAACACCCACAAAATTGTCCCAGTTTTGGCCACCGAATTTTTTTGCAATCGAATTCATGAGGATACACCTACTGTTTTTATATTAATATGGTTTTGATCAAATTCCAAATAATAATTATTATGGTTTTGATCAAATTCCAAGCAATCTTTTTCCTGTGTTTTTCCTTTTTGCCCATTTTATCCAATTGGATAAAATGGGCAAAAAAACTAATTTTTGATTAAACTAAAATACACCGAGTTAAACTAATGATGGGGTGGACAATAGACCGCACTTTCCAAAAAAAATTCGCCGTACACCCTCAAATAGAAGTATTTTTGCAAGGCAATTTCAAAAAAAAAAAATTTTTTTTGCCTAACCTAGGGGTCGCCTTTTTTCAATTTTTCGTTATAGCTTCAGCATTTAAAGTCGGATTTTAAAGTGTGATATATCGATTTTTTTTGCCTCCAGGAGACCAGTGTTGCTATAAAGGAAAAATCCAATGAAAAAAAATTTAAAAAGGCGACCCCTACGTTCGGCAACCAATATATAAAAAATTTCTACTGTGTTTATCGAAAAACTTCCTTAGCAAAAGTTTAATGATTTTTTGCGAGCTTTAATTTTCTGACATTAGGGTTGTACATTAGGGTTGTAGCAACTGAGATCTGGTGGGTAACTACTAGAACGGTATACTTGAGCTCAATGGCCCTTAGAGCAAAACACTGGTCTCCTCGAGAGAAAAACATCGATGTATCATACTTTAAGATCCGACTGTAAATGCCAGAGATATAACGAAAAATGTAAAATGGCGACCCCTACGTTCGGCAAAAAAAAAACAAAAAAATTTTTTTGAAACCTCATATTGGAGGGTGTACGCCGCACTTTTTTTTGTCTGTAAGGTGATACGCTCTAGTGGACAAACAATTATTATCACAACTGAAGGATTTGGTTGCAGTAACCGAATTGGAAAGTTGTCGCAATCAAATGTATTCGTGGGTCAATTGAAATCCACTTTTCCAATCGAACTTCTTTTCTTACAATGAGTCTATTTTCTCTATATTGATAAAACAAAATATATATATTTTTAAAGTTCTCACATATTTTTGCGAAAAAAAATTTCCATTCTGATTTATTTCGAAAAGCTGAATACCATTTGACATTTACTACATACTAGTTATTTGTGTAGTAATTAGTAGTTGCTGTTTTGAACAGTAATTATAGTTATTTTTCTATAAAAAATACAAAACAAGTAATATGTAAGTTATTTGAGGAAACAATTAACGAAAAGTACTGTAATTTCGTAATGGTTGTTTTTAATATGATAATAAACAACTGCGAAAACAGTATTTTCACAAAAAAAAAATGTTAGTTTTGTTAGTTACTAAAAAATAAAATATTTCGTTGATTTTTTAGAATTCTTATTTAGTTTATATTTTTAGTATTTATTGGTATATTCTTAAAGCTTAATAACTTTTTAATGGGTTGCGATAGATCTCAAATTTATTAGTAATTTTTCTAAGTTCAAAATACTTCTCCATTACGTTTGTTAAAAAATAAAACAGAGTTTTTGGCCGCCTTGAAAGAGCTATAATTTTTCCAGAAAAAATATCGCCAATATTTTTTTTATTCAAATAGGTAACTTCAAAATGATAACTTCAATAAACTTTACATATCAGTATTTTCCAATCGAACTTTAATACATATATACCGAACTTACTCTACATTTATTTACGTATAGGCTACTAGGGTCTAAGCTCATTCTTTTAAATTTGCACAAGCCTCTTGTTTGCACAATTACCAAAAATGTGCAAAAGTTCTCACGGATTCAAAAAATATGCTCAAAGAGCTTTTATACGTACCCAGTCAGAAAAATACAAACGGGAAAGCGGTGGCAAAGCACTTTAACAGGTGGTACAAGTACTGGCAAAAAGTGCTTTTCCATTCCCAAAATGATAACATCATTAGACAAAAGGACCGGCTGTTCAAAAAGCGCCGGAAAAGCACTGGAGCAACAAAATCTTTAAACATTGGCAAAACGCTGGCAACACCAATAAATAGGTGGTCTGGAAATATATTTTCCAAAATAAAATTTAAAAAAAGTTCATATGTATTTTTTTTGGTCCTGCCGTGATTTGAACCCAGGCCGTCAGATTGGGAGACGATTGCTCTACCCACTGAGCTAACGAGACATATAATATTTGATGGCTAAACACATAAATTAGTGATAATAGCTGGACAACTACTGGCTGTGCCAAAATGCTAGTACTGGCAAACAATTTTTTGTAACTAGTATGCCAGTGTTAAGAGGGCAAAAAAAAGTTGGTCTTGAAGGAGCTTTCCCACAAACAAAAAAATTGATTTTATAAAACAAAAAAAATTTTAAATTAAAAAAAATCCAAAAAAATTTTTTTGCTTGCAACCGGATTTGAACTCGGAACCTTCCGACTACAAACATTTTTTAACGAAGCGTCAACATTTTTATAAAATCATTGGTTTTCCAGTGAATTGATTTTTGTACGCCTGGTAGCATTGGCTAGGTAGCACTGGATAACCACTGGTTGCAAACCTTGGCATATCACTCTAAGCCAATTCTTTGCCAGTGTTTTTTTTTTATAAACCACCGAAATTTTTGTAAAACAAATACTGGTAAAACGCTTTTCGCAAACGCTGGCAAAGCGTCCCAAATGAGTGTTCTGCCAGTCATTTATTTTTAATAACGTGGTTACCCAGTGGTATGCCAGTGCTTGATTTTTTGTACCACTGGCGATTTCTGACTGGGTAGCTTATATGTAAATACAATGCAAATAATTTAAATTTATATGTTGATATAGACTTTTGAATTTGCAAATAAATTTGTTTATAGATATGGGAAAATCCAAGATTTTTAAAAAATGTTTGCTTCCAAATTGATATCATAGATGGATATAACATCAACAATGACTTTCCCATCAAAAACACCTTTTGGTCAAAATTGACAATGTAGACTTTTGAATCAGGGGTATGGCATCACCAAAAAAATAAGTTATAAAAATATCGTTATCACTAGATGGCACTTTGTTCAAAAAATTGATAATTTTCTTTTTTTATTTAAATTTAAATAATAAGAAACAACAAATCAAAAAAACAAACGGATATCTAAAACTTTATTGTTTAAATATATTTCGCTCTTGTTTTCTCCTTATTTTGAGCAGTTTTCAGCAGTTTTTGAGTTCTTAAATATAGGCTCAGCTGATACTAAACTCACACAGAAAACAAATTAGTTGGAAATCGGTTGAAAATGTAAAAAATCAATTGCTTAACAACAAATTTAGGTCCGAGTACATAATTTTCTTGATTGAAATAGTTAATATATTTTTATAATCAATGTTTTCGTAAAACAACCAAAAGTATGTTGTAATACTTTAATAATCGGTTCTGTCAACCAATGTTGAAACAAAAAATAATTGTGGTAATTATCGGTAGACCCAACCGTAACAAAATATGAAAATTAGTACTTGAAACGACAAATATATGCTAACAAATGATTTTCAATATTCACTTCTTTATAAAACGTCAATCTAAAAATCAAAAAATTTAATTTTTTTGGTAAAATAAAAACCAAAATAAATAAATTTGGCTAAATAAACTAAAAAAAAGAGATAAACTAATTATTCAGGTAAGTAAAATTAGAATCAGAAGTATAATTCTAATTCCTAACAAAATTTCTTTGTCTTCTTTTTTTAGTTGAAAGAATCTGAGCAGAAAACTCCAATATGGAATTAAATATCGTTGTAAATGCAAGCTAAATTCAAGGTATTTACGAATCCAGGAAGGAAAAAGGATTATTGTAAATCTGTACAGTTGATAAAATCTTTGATTTCCATTAAAGTGGCTCTTATTTATCGCGGTAATTTATTTTTTTGTACTTTCGGATACATATATTATTTGGTATTTTTTACTTTTATATACACAAAATAAAAAGAACAGAATAAGCTAAATTGAAAATAGTGTTTTATTTACTCGATTTTAACTGTAAAAAATTTGGCGGAGGGGACTGAATGCTGTTCTAATATGCTAGACATAACCGCCAATGACGGTAGCTGTAATCGAATTATGTGATAGTACATGTACTACCTAAATTCGGTTGGCGAAAAATTCGGTTGTCACAACGAAACTTTTCTCTGTGTGCTGATACTAAATAGTTGCTCAGGTAATTCTAAATTACAGCGCCATCTACCGGTGAGTAGTGTAAGTTTTGATTTCCTATCTCTATAATTAATAGTCTCTGTTTTGAATATACTTAGGCTCTCGATATATTTTTTATTCAGAATTTTAAAAATGTTGTTTTTAAAATAAATATTTTCCAACCTTTGGCCTTGAGAAATTAATTTTCAACATTTATACGTGTTGTTATTACCTTTTTTATGAGGCTTTAACTATGCATATGAAATTTTGTGAGATTATTTATTTTATTACAACTAACACCCGTAGCAATTTTCATCAATTTTACAAAAAGTGGAGGCAACCCTTCGGCTAATTTGATATGAATTAACACATCCCATTCAGTAGCCTCTAACTGTGGTGCTCATACTGCAGGTTTAAACTTTAGTTAATAGTTAACCCAAAAATTTGTTGTTGTTTTGTGTACATTTTTTTTACATTTTCTTTTGTATATAGTTAAGATAAAGTTAAACCTACAGTATAAGACCCACCGTAAATATTTTATAAACTATTTGATAAACAATTTTATTAAAAAGAATAAAGAAATTTATAGAAAAAAATAGAGAATAATTAGAAGAGTTTTAAAAAGTCTTCACCGTTGGATAACAAACTACATAGTAAAGAAAAAGAAAGAAGATGAAAGCCAAATATGAAGCAATAGCGGTCATTGGATGAATTTTATTTCATATTAAAAAAAAAAAACATGCCCACAAAAACATAAGATACATAATAATTAAACTTCATTCAACGAAATAAGAGGAAACCCATGTAAAAGCCTATGTGTAGTGCTTGCGATCATTATAAATTTGCAGACTTTATTGAAAATCTTAAATCAAACAAATTCAACTCTAACTATTATTTATTTATACACCCAGGAAAAAGATTGGTTGGAATTGGATCAAAACCATTAAAATGAATTTACCAGGACGTTATTTTATTTGCAGTTGCCTATAAGTGAATACTACACCAGAAATATTTTACTAGGTATTAAAAATAGGGAAAATGAATTAAAAAACAATCCTTTTAACAAATTATTGGTATCTCCAATCAATTTTAAAATTAGTATCAGTTTAGTAATTTTATGCAGTAGAAGCAGCCATAGTGTATATACAAGAAAATTGGTGTTACGAAAGTGGTAACTACAAATACGGGTATCCTAATCAAATATGACCATAAAGTCGAGTTTCTGTAGAACCAACCGAATTGTGGATTGTACTGATAACACACACAACTATTGATTGGTATTGGTAAACGAATTTTTTATTATATTTGTTTTCCAAGCAAAACATATAAATTCAAAATTAGACTTCAAAATTAATAAGTGTTTGTGGTGTAGTCGGTAGGGAGTTGGCCTAGTACGCCGGATTTCCGAGTTCAAATCCCGGACAAGACAAAAATTTATATGTTTTTTTTTTAATTAAAATAAAATACTCATATGTATAAACAGTAAATATGGCTAAGAAAATTAAAAGTAGTTGTGGTGCAGTGGCTAAGAGTGTGAACTATTAACCTGAATGACCGGGTTCAATACCAGAAAATTCAAAAAAAGTTTTTTAATTTCAATAAAATTTTGTGGAACATAATAATATTTATGTGGAACATAATATTGAATAAGACAACCGAATATTGGCTTTCACAACGAAAAATATTATTTAATATAAAGATAGTTATCGTAACCGCACGAATTCGATTGGCAACAAATTCGGTGGCCACAACTGAGACTGTTTTCTGGGTGTATAAATGTACAGTAGCTGTTGAAAGCAGAATAATAGTGACGAGAAGTGCGATATATGAAACATTCGATTGATCGCAACTACTTAACCCTCTAATGCACGAATACTTGTATGTACCCAGCAAAAACAAGACGTTACCAAGTAATTAAGCGAGTAAGCAGCAAACAAAGGATTTTGAAAGGCACCAGACTATTTATTCGCTTAATTACTTTTTTTCACGATTCCCTCAAATTTATGGGTGGTCATTACCCTCTCTCTTACAAAAGATGAGTTATCAGCATGGTTATCATAGTACCATAGCATGTTACTCATACACTAATAGAAAAAAGTCTGTAAAAAATTTAGTTAAAACTACTAAAAATTTGTTAAAAATGATGCTGCAGAGCAAACTGCTAAATTAGCATATTATTTTTGCTATATATTAGTTAGACAGGAACAGCAAAAATTAAACTGTTAAATATACAGAATTCTAGTTATATTTGAATTAAATTTTTGTTAATAGAAAATAACAAATTAACCTGCTAAAATCAGCAGAAAATTTTGTGAAACAATTAGTAGCTTAAAAAAACACAAAAAAATTTAAAATTTTCAAAGTTTTTTTTACGATTTTTTTTTAATGCAAATAAAAATCGAGCCTTTTAAAAACAGCAGTTTACATTTTGTGTAAATTCAGCAGAAAACATCCGATTTTGGGTATTCATTTCGAAAAACTACCAACCGAGAAAACATGAATTCCTTTCTGTAACGGTTACTTTCATGCATTGTTCTTTAGTTATTTTCCATTTTGATAGACAACATTTTCAGAACATTTTGTGTTAATTTAAGGAAGAAGAAATATTTAAATTTTTCTAAGTTTTTCAAATAGCTCTACGGAGCTGTTTTGGAACTAGTATCAGATCCTGGGAACCGATGTAGAAGTAATGTATAACCAAATAGCTCTAGATCACTAGTTCTCAAAACATTCTAAGGATGTACACTAGGATTATGACTCATTTTTAACAAAAATTTTACCGAACATCACGAGATAGGCAATACTAAATTAATAACAAAAATCGTGTTTTCGGGTCATTTCGGCAAAAAAACCTTCCGCACCAAAGGCAATTTCTAAAAATAATTTTTGCACGGGGATTTTGTTTAATTTACATAACGAATTATTACAAAAATAATTGTAAATGACAAAAAATGTATCCAAAAGTCACTCCAAAAAGGTTTCGTAATTTTTACCGTAAATAGCATTTAACAAGCATTGTTTGAGTCTCATTTGTTTAAAACTTCGGAGAAATATTTTAATTAAACTAAAACCATATAGACCAAATTTCAACCCTTTTGGTGCGGGAACTTTTTTAACAGCAGCGAAAAAGTAAGATTGAGTTTCTTAATATTTTTTTAAGGCCTTTTTGGCTAGGGCATGTAAAATTTGATATTTGCAAAAAAAGTCAAAAAATCATAACCCTAAATAAAACATACCTAAAAGGGATTACTTTTTGTGAATTACTACATTTGTACAAAAAAAATTTTATTGTACCAATTTTATACATCTACCTTCAGATCTAAAGACAGCTAATTTCGACATAAACGTTTATGTGAGATTATTTTTTTATTTTACACTATGCGACAGTCAAATTCGGGATGGGATGAAACCAACGGGAAATGTTATATCGGTCAAAAACAAGTTATACGTGTCCCGGCGTTTCGCTGGGTCACCCCTAGGAATCGAGATATATCTTTTTTTTGACATAACTCGAGAACCACTAGTCCGATTTTGCTCAAACAATTTTAAAAAAATTAAAAATTACAATTCCTTTAATCTGTTCATATAACGTTTTTCTAAATACTCAACAGTTTTGCCGGTAAAAATAAATATTTGTTAGCGCTACCATAAAAATCAAATAACCTTTTGTTTATTACTTTTTTTTAATATTTTAGGCAAAAAATATATTTTTCTTCATACATTTATTTTTACCGGCAAAACTGTTGTGTATATAGAAAAACGTTATATGAACAGATTAAAGGAATTGTAATTTTTAATTTTTTTAAAATTGTTTGAGCAAAATCGGACTAGTGGCTCTTGAGTTATGTCAAAAAAAAAGACCACCAAAGGTCAAATCGATATATCTCGATTCCTAGACGTGACCCAGCGAAACGCCGGGACACGTTCAACTTCTTTTTTACCGATATAACTTTCCCCGGTAGTTTGAACCCTTCCCGATCACTGACCCCTACCATTTGTCTCACAGTGTTATTAATAAAATACGCCATAACACTTAATTTCTTATTTTATTAAGAAAAAAAAATTATATATTTTTGAGTAGTAGTAGTCGTATATCGATATCTTGTGCGATGAATTTTGCTACTGCGGATGGTAAAAGTTTCATAGTGAATGTTTGTCGTTGATCTTTATAAGTTCGATGTAAGATGTTCTTCGTTAATGTTTATAATATTCGCTGAATAATCGAACCTACGCCAACAAAATTTTTTAGGAACAAACGCGAAGAAATTATGATAGATGTGAAAATGTATAAACGGTGAGATTTCAGCGTTGATAATTATCCGCGAAAGTTAACGTGCATAGCAAAAGTAATATGTTAGTTTTTATCTCAAACACGTTTTGGTGTACTTTGAGTTTTTTTTTGTGAGTTAGCGGATAAAGTTAAGTCGAAAACACAGCTATTATTGATAATAAAACAACTAGCTTAGGGTCTCTACTTGTAAAATAAGTTGTTATTTGCGTTCCAGGATTGACAGGATACAGTCAGGCAAGGTTGCCAATTTAGCCATTTTCCGGCTAGATCTAGCCATTTTAATTTCATCTAGCCATAAAAAAATGGCTAGATTGGATCTAGCCGGAAGATTTAGCCATTTTATTTTGCCCTAGCCATTTTTTCTTTTAATGTTTTACAGTTAATTTCATATAAAAGTGCTTGAATTTTTATGATTTTCAAAATTTTAGTACAAAATTTTCAATTTTTAAAACTTTTATTTGGGTTCACAGACACATGTAATTTTTACATTCGATTTAAAATCATGTATTTTGTAAAATTTAAAGGAAAATATTTTAGAAATTCGAAAAACACTAAAAGTTAAAGGCTACTTTCATGAAATTCATGTTAGAACTCTTCATTATCACTGAATTAAAATTAAAAATATTGGGTTTTTGCTTTATTTTTAAATTTTAGCAATTTCTAGCCATTTTTTCTGCGTAATCTAGCCATTTTTTCAGTTCAAATGTTGGCAACCTTGCAGTCAGGACATATTTTAGGAATATGTCTCTAACTAAAAAACGAGCTGACAGATTTTTTCGAAACTAAGCACAACTAATATACTTATAATTAGTAGAAAGCCAAACTATTTTGGTGAAAATTTATTAATGTTTAGTGCTAAATTTCGCAATTTTAAAAAAGCGAAAATCACTGTAGCTTTTGAAATATCAACACTAGATCAACAATTTTTGGTATATAATTTTATTTTACTAATACATAGTTTTGTTTATAGGAAAAACTAAAATTATTTGGTTATTGGATTTCTTGTTTCGTCATGAAGATTTTTTGTGCTATATCGCCTAAATGAAGCGATAAATCAACATTTTTTTAAGCTCTGTGACATAGTTAGTTTTCAATCCCGAGTAAAAAAGTTCTGATATAATCATATATTATTTTATCTAATTGCATATATTAACTTATAGTTACATATGGCCACATATGCTTTTAAATTCAAGCATATATACTTTTATATAGTCATATATTAGATATTTTTTCCTCAAAGGTTTTAATATGGAGACATATGTTATTTTATATTATTACATACTGGCCTACATATAATTGTATGTGCTATATATAAGTACATAAATTAACATATAAAAGATATAATTACATATGCGTTTATATATAATTTAGTATGGCGCTATACATAATAATATAAAACTATATGTGGAGCCATATAAGAAATATTTTATAATTTGTGTTAGTTATGATTATATATTGACGAAAATGAACCCATATATACAATATATAATATGGTTCCATACATACAATATTTCATGATTTCTTTAATATATAACAATGTAACGTTCTTTATAAAATCATCTGTAATTATATATCATCCCACATAAGCAATTTTTTCAAAGTGATTTTATATAAACATATACAAGGTCCATATAAAACCGTATTATATTATATGTGGTTCCATGTTAACAATGACTTTGAACTAGTTTTTAGTGTCCGACGGAACAGTTCAGCTGGAAAATATATTTTGTCGGTATTTGGTATTTTCAAGCCTTATGGACAAATTTTGCTTATGAAACAATATTTGTTTGTCCGATTAGAATGCATTTTGAGGGTCAAACTTAAGGAAAATTCCGAAGTTAAGCAACAAATTCACTGTTCGGCCACCGAAAGTTCGGCCAAATTGATAAAAGTTCGGCGGCCGAACAGTTAGCTTTACAGCTAAACTACGGAGTTTTCCTTAAATTTGACACTGAAAATCGAATTAAATCCGCTCAACAAACAATTTAGCAGTATGAAAATTTATCCACAATGCTTTCAAATAACAGAAAATCGACTAAATGTCACTTTTTGGCCGAACTACTTTGACCGATACTACTAGTTTTAGATTTAATAATTACTAGGGATTGGCGCGTGACTAGAAATGTTCGTGAGTCACGTTATTCACACGTGATCGTGAGTAATATTTACTATACTCAAGTGGTTCGTGCTTGAAAATTTTCAATTACAAATTACTTGTAATTTCTTGAAAATTTTCAATTACAAATTACTTGTAATTTGTAATTGAAAATTTTCAATTACAGTTACATGAAATGTAATTGATTTTTTTTTAATTTCAATTACATTTATTTGTAATTGAAAATTTTCAATTACAAATTACAATAATTGTAATTGAAATCCCTCAGGTCTGATCTCCAGATATTGTATATATTTTTATATTTAAAAAAATAATTTTTTATATTGTTAGATATGGTCATATATAATATGATAAAAAATATAAGGTCAATATTTAGATATAATTGTATCAAACTATGTCCACTTTTATAACATTTTATATAATTTTATACAAAAAGATATAATTTGATGTAATTGGATGAGGACAAAATTCGGATACAATTGTATCGAATTGCATAAAATTGTATCAAATTGTACGAAATTATATACAATTGTATACAATTCGATACAATATGATACAATAAGACGTTCTCATTTTTCGGATATAATTATATGTAGTTACATAAAATATTATATATAATTAAATATAACTTCATATGGCTCCATATCATTTTTTTTTACTTGGGATGCCAAAATATAGTATAAATATTATCGCTATCAGAAGAAAGAGCATTAGAGGGTTAAAACGCACTCGAATAGACTGAAAATGTAATACATAATACTACTGTATTTAAAATTTGTAATTTTTTAAAAATATTTTTAGTCTAACGAATGCCTTGTACATTAGAGGGTTAATATACTCGTTAATAATTCTGGACGTTCTAGTCCAGAACGTACATATGTCTGTATGTGAGTATGTGTGCAAGAAAAGCTCGTTTAAGCACGCACATGATATACAGTTTACAATTCAATGCTCCACAAATTTACACTTTTAAGTCAGGCTAAGAAAACGGGAATCCCACAGATTCATGTTTGAAAAAAAATATTTACCAGTATTCTTTTTAGTTGAAAATATCTACAAATATATAAAGAAGCAAAAACAACTTTTACAGGAATTTTCTAAGGAAATTTACTTATATTGGAATATTTTCACTCGCTCATATGAAATTTCACTCAAATCAATATAAAACCTCCACATTCGTCTTAACTCAATCATTTGTGGTTGATTTTTCTTGGGTAGTTTTTCTTGTTAGTTGATGCTCCAACAAGATCATAAACATCCATTCACTGCAAGTACAGACAGTTAGACATGTACTCGTTTAATATAGAATATATATCTTTTACATAAAATACCAAACATAGAAATTTGTATGACTTTCGCGGTTTTATCGTTTACAACTTTTCTTCTTCTCGTATTGCTCCAATTGTAAATAGATTTATACCGTTGTTTCTTAACCCACTGCCCCTGTTATTATGATACTTAGTAGATTATTGGCTGTGATCAGCAAAAATATTTTATAAATGATGATTATAAATTAAAATGAATTAGAATATTTCAAAATGATTGTTACCTACAAGTTAAATGTATTTATGAATGAATCATCGTATCGTACTAGTGGGGCGTTTTATTGAATGAGATGAGTTATTATACCATCGGATGATGCTGATGGTGCATATTAATTGTTTGTTTTGACATGACATGTAGGTATTGCGAAAAGAGTTGTGCAATTTTTAAAGGTTGTGAAACAGTTTGCTATATGTATATAAAATTCATAATATTTTTTAAAAATTTCATTTCTCCTACACTTTTATGTAAATTCTCAGCAAAACATTGGTAATGTGTGGGTATTACCGTGCATATTACCTGGTGATACATTACTTCGGTTACCAAGTTCAGACGTTTGGATGTTTAAATTTTATAAATTTAATTTTTGGTTAAAAATTTATGAATTTTGAATTTAATATTCAAATTAAAAAATGAAAATTTAAATAAAATGTTTTTGAAAACTCTTTACCTCACAATATTTATTGAAAATTTGGTTCCTCTTATTTATTTTTATAAATATTTAATAGTGTGACCATAACGAGGAAAGTAACCCATCCTATAAAATATGAAAATGTGGTATTGCTAGAAAGTAGTGTTTCCAATTCGGTTAATCGATTAACCGATTCCTCGATTAATCGCCTCTATTTCGGTTAATGTCGAAACAAATAATTCAAACCTCAAATAATTATTCGATCCGAATAATCGGTTAAAACAGGTCGATTAACCGGTTACAATTTTAATATGGAATTTATCCCTTATTTTTTTCTTAAAACTTCATAATTTTCTTAACTTTGGCTAAAAAATTACAAGAAACATAATCACAAATACATTTTATTCGTATTTAAGAAAATTCTATTTGTATTTTAAATTTGTCCAAATACATTTCAAAATTATTCACTTGGATTTAAAAATTTGTAATCGTATTTCAAAATTGTAAAATTGCATTTTAAATAATTCCATTTGTATTTCAAAATTCTCCAAAAGTATTTCAGAAATTTCCAAATGTATTTTAAAAGACTAGTTGTATTCCAAAATTTTCTAAATGTATTTAATAAAATTCTAATTGCATTTCAAATTTATCCAAATGTATTTCAGAAATTTCTATTTTCATTTTAAAAGCATTTTTACAAACATGCCTGTTTTCTCTTTCGTAATGAAAATTTTATAGGAATTTCGAAAAATTTGAAATGCAATTAGAATTTTATTAAATACATTTGGAAAATTTTGGAATACAAATAGAATCTTTTTTTTTCATTTTTAAATTCATTTGCAAATTTCTGAAATACATTTAGAGAATTTTGAAATACAAATGGAATTATTTGAAATGCATTTTGAAATAGAGATTTAAAATTTTTAAATATATTTATAATACATATTTTAAAATATATTTATATAATTTTGAAATACATTTTGAAAATTTTAAAATGGATTTTGGACAATTTTGAAATGAATTTTGAAAAGTTTTTATGCAATTTTAAACAGTGTTTGGACAATTTTGAAAAATTTTTTTAAAATTTTAAAACATTTTTGGACAATTTTGAATGATTTTTGGACAAATTTAAAATATTTTTGGAAAAATTTGAAAATTTTTGGATAATTTTGAAATATTTTAGACAATAATGAAACCTTTTTAGGCAATTTTAAAATATATTTGGACAATTTTAAAATATTTTTGGACAATTTAAAAACATTTTTGTAGAATTTTTAAACATTTTTAAACAATTATGAAATATATTTGGAATTTTCTGAAATAAAACTGAAAAAGGTGTAGAATACAAGGGAACCCGTAACCGTTTCACTGAAATTCAATTTTTATTCGCATTTGTGACATTAATAATAACGAAATAACCTAAAGTTAACACAAAATTAAAGCATTTGACATTTGTAACTGTACACTGAATTTTTACATTGATTCATTGAAGTTTCGCTGAAGTTCGTACATTGAAAATTTTTATGAAGCTTTCCATTCATTTTGTTAAAAAAACTTGATTAGTTTAGTGAAAATTTTCATTAAAACTGGAATAATAAAGATCCCTGTGCGTATGTTACCTCAAACTTTGGATAATTTTGTTTATTGTCAATGGCCCTTAAAAACGGAGAAAAGACTGAGAAATTTAACAATTGTTTATGATATGCTTTAGTCTACTAACTTTACTATTGAGAAAATTTTTTTGCAAATTTTTGTAGAGTAAATTGATATTTTCAATTAATTAATTTTTTACTAAAACTAAATCTTTTTTTTATTTCTTCAGAGGAGGAGGGAGAACTTTGGATAATAATTTTTTTAAATGCAATATTATATTTATTGTAGTATTGATTAAATTTGCATTTAAAGAAATTTTGTATCCAAAGTTTTACAGATTAAAAAAAAATTTCGTAAAGAAATGGAAAATCTACCTTTAGGTTATGCTGTTTTTAACTTACTAATTTTTAGAAAAAAAATTCAGTTTCAGCAGTTTTTTTTTGCCATTCTTAACAAATTTTTGATAGCTTTAGCTATATTTTTATATAAATATTTCTATTAGTATAAGAAATATTTCAATTTAGATAATCTCAGATTCCGAAACTTTCAACCTTAAGGTACATTTACACGCGAGAGAAGACTGCTAGAGATGGAGCAAAAACACTACAAAATAGCTAAACTCATTCATAATAGAGCTAATTAGAGGTGATTTTTGTTTTATCTCTAGCATTTCTGTCTCGATTAGATGTGCTTTTTAATTTGAATTTTTTTAAATACATCGTGTTCATATGTCATGTTGATATTTAACAAAAACAGGAAGCTGTTAGTGTCTTTGTTGATAAAAAGTTAAGGAAATACATTAATTTTGCTTTAAACGATTAATCGATTAATCGCCAATTTTCTCGAATAACCGACCCGAATAACCGGTTAATCAATTTTAGTGATTTTTCGAATAATGCAATAACCGGTTAACCGCCTATGTCGAATAATTGGAAACAGTACTAGAAAGAAATTTTTGAGGCCTTTTCATTGGTACCTTATTTTGATACCGTTTTGCTCTTTCGAATTTGATGTTTTAAAATTTTTCAAAATTTTGGGTACTTTATATGGAGAAGTACTGCTATGGATGCTAAACTCACATATTTTATTCCTTCTTAAATTTAATCGAACACGTGTTTTTGCGTTTTTCAATATTCTTTTTGCATTAGGTTTGGCAATATTTTTTCCGAAACACCTTTTTCCCGAACACCACTCCTTAAAGAAGTTATGCCGTAAACATAGGAAATATGTATATCCAGGGGTATGGCATCACCAAAAACATAACTTATAACAAAATCGTTATCACTTTTATTTAAATTTAAATATCAACAAACAACAAAGCAAAAAACAAACGGATATCTCAAATTTTATTATTTGAATATATTCTGCGCTTGTTTTATCCTTTTTCCGTGCAGTTTTTAGCAACTTTCGACTTTTTAAATATAGGCTCAACTGATATTAAACTGATACTAAATAGTTGCTCAGGTAATACTAAATTTCAGCGCCCTCTATCGGTGAGTAGTGTAAGTTTTGATTTCCTATCTCTATAATTAATAGTCTCTGTGTATATCAAACTTTATATTTTGACGGATACATTAATTCTGTGACATATTTTTTTTTAATTTTTTAAATTTAAAATGTGCTACCATATAAAGGCTTTAAAATAATGCATTACTGATATTGTGTTACATTGTTCTTATTACCAGTATAGGAAATCATAACCGGATATATGGTAACGTAACTATATACCTGGTAATGGTAACTAGTTACATTTCTTATTACATTTCTAATTACCTTAGTATGGCGATATCGCGCAAAATAATGAGTTATGCTTACACACCAGCATACGAATAATACTATGCGACAATCGGGATGGGATGAAACCAACGGGAAATGTTATATCGGTCAAAAACAAGTTATACGTGTCCCGGCGTTTCGCTGGGTCACCCCAGGAATCGAGATATATCTTTTTTTTGACATAACTCGAGAACCACTAGTCCGATTTTGCTCAAACAATTTTAAAAAAATTAAAAATTACAATTCCTTTAATCTGTTCATATAACGTTTTTCTATATACTCAACAGTTTTGCCGGTAAAAATAAATGTTTGTTACCGCTACCATAAAAATCAATAACCTTTTGTTTATTACTTTTTTTTAATATTTTAGGCAAAAAATATTTTTTTCTTCATACATTTATTTTTACCGGCAAAACTGTTGAGTATATAGAAAAACGTTATATGAACAGATTAAAGGAATTGTAATTTTTAATTTTTTTAAAATTTTTTGAACAAAATCGGACTAGTGGTTCTTGAGTTATGTCAAAAAAAAGACCACCAAAGGTCTAATTGATATATCTCGATTCCTAGGGTGACCCAGCGAAACGCCGGGACACGTATAACTTCTTTTTTACCGATATAACTTTCCCCGGTAGTTTGAACCCTTCCCGATCACTGACCCGTACCATTTGTCTCACAGTGTAATCAAAAAATATGTCGTTACCTATATGCTTACCAGTACTGACAAAAACAATGAGTCTAAAAATAGATTTTTAAAAAAATAAACTTATTAAAAAAAATATTTTTTTTTTTTGTAAATTTTTTTAAAATAAAATTGGTTCGTGCTGGGAATCGAACCTGCGACTCCAGATTACCAATCGACAGCTCTACTATCTAAGCTATCTCGACATGTTATACTTGATATACAAAAATATAACTGACCTGCTGCGCACAAGCATGATTACGCGCCAACATACAAAAAATCAAAAAAATGTGTGGTTACATATATGGGTGAAATCAAAAAATGTGATAAGTTTTTTGGCCAAATTTGTGAGAAGCAAAAAGTGTTAATATTTCGGTTTTTTCTTAATGGAATCAGTAAGTTTAGTCATAAACCTAATTGCAAAAAATCTCTTCTACAAGTTGTCGCAATAACTTTTTTTGCACAATTTTAATTTTTTTTGTGGTAACGGAGTTTACATTTCTGCAAGCAAAAGATATAACAAAAAAAATTGCGTACAAATTTTCTTCAATTTATTAGTTTTTCGTATTTGGGTTTTCAACATGCTTTCCAATGATATATAATTTGTGTTTATCAAATTGGCGGTTTCGCAAATAAAAATACAATTCATTCCGCGAAAAAATTTTTTATTTTTTTTTAGTTTTGTATTTTTGGTCCTTTTAAATGCTTTTAAAAAATATAAAATTTGTTTAAAATCCAACCAGCGGTTGCGGAGTTACAAAATAATATATTAAAAGCATAACATTTCGCGATCAAAAAATTCTTAAATTGTGTGAAACAAATTTAATTTGTCAAACTAATGTCAGTAATGGCTCGAAATATCGATTCCAAACCAATGAAATGCAAATTCAATCGTTTTTCGCTCCAGCAGTTTAGGGTAAAAAACTGAAAACTTTTTTTGATTTGACGTAAAATTATTAGTTGAATCATCTTTTGACGCATAAGTATTAGTTCAATCACCTCTGTTTATGCTTATTTTAACAGTATTTTAAACATTTACCTACATTTTTTTGAATGCAATCTGATGCAAACAATTTTGGTTACGGAGTTTAAAGTTACGGAGTTTACATTTGGATACTTTTTTCGTTTTCTTTCAGAAACGCTTTGTCAGAATTTTCTTTCCAAAACAAAATCGTATGATGCCTACAAGCAGAATCCAAATATGCCATTGTTTTTCTTACTCGTTAAATAGTTTGGTGTAAAAATTAGGAACGGAGTTTACAACATTTTTTCAATTCTTGTTAAAGACATCCTTTTTCATCTCGAGAATGTTACAGCTGCAGAAAAGCTTCAAATCTGTTATACTAGATGATTACTTACAGTCCAACGATCATTTGAGTATAAAGAACATTATACTTTTCGTAATATAAATAATAGATAACTCCAAAATTCTGGTGTATGCATTTTTATCAAAAAATTATAACGAAAAATCGTTACAGAGTTGAAGTTGTGGTAGCCAAGATATACGAAAAATTTTTTAAAATAAATTAATTTTTCTTAAAAACGGCACTTTTCCTCTTCACAAAAATTCTTACAGTTAGTGTTTAGCTTTATTGGTTATTAAAATATAAGCTATTAAAATTAAAAAACCTTATGAGTTACTGGTTACGGAGTTTACATTTGGCCTATAAAATTGGTCACATATTTTATGTATTAACCAAAAATTGGCCAGATTGTTATACATTTTGTAAAACAGGTAACAATGCGCTGATATATAATGAAATATATAACTCTAATGTAATCCATGCATTAGAAATTAGGTGGTTACACGGTTTTTATCACATTTTTTGATATCACCCATATCCTTACCAGTGTTGAAAAAATATTGAGTCTAGAAACAGATGTTAAAAAATTAAAAAAAAAAAATCTATAAAAATACTTTCTATTTGAAATAATGATAATAAAAAAATCGTCGTTATCAGTAACTCATTATTATATATTTTAAAATAGTGTAAAAGTAAAGTAAGTTGGTGTCATTACTGGTAGTCCAAAAAATAATGATATGTCATTACCGTTTCTACAGTGGGTTTGTAATGAGTTTAAAGTCTTGTAACCAATTAACTACGTACTAATGTGTAACTACTTATTTTAGTCCCTAGAAGTATGTATCTACTTACCCAGCAAAAACAAGGTAATGACAGGTCATTACCATACGGATTACCAAGTAATGGTAGCTCATTACATTTTGCATTACTTTAAAATGCAAAATAATGACTTACTGATAATAAGTTATAGAAGTACTTATATATTCTTGCAAAGTAATCACTTTCTGGTAATTGGTTAAATAAGTACTGATTTGGTCTTTTTATATTAAAATAATGCGTTATTTGAGCAAAGTGTAAGAACTTACAATTTTTGGTTTCTTATTCCATTTCCCTTGCACCGAGAAAAGAGATTCATTGTAGTAACCGAATTTCTTGCCAAGCGAATTATTTGGTTGTCCTAACCAAATATATTTCTGGGTAAATTAAAAAAATAATCTTCCAACCGAAACTCTGTCGTATTCACCGAATTTCTGTTGACACAAACAATATATAGCAAAAATAATCTGCTAATTTTAGCAGTTTTTTCTGCAGCATAATTTTTAACTAATTTTTGGTAGTTTTAACTAAATTTTTTACAGATTTTTTTCTATTAAGTAGTATACCGACCAACATTTTTCAGTTTCCATGTTAAAGAATTTTTGTTTAATCTAAGAATTTGGTTGCTGTTTTGAGGAAGTTAATTGCTGTAGTTGGTTTTGGTTAAATTGAAGATTCATAATTCGTAATCAATCACTCTTTCACTTATGGACTTAATAAGCATCATCCTTACTCATGATAACTGTAGACACACACCTAAGTAGTGCTAAAAGAAAAACAACTTTTGATTTATTGGATAATTAGTGGAAATCTTTAAATAATTACAAATAACCGGTAAAACAATGAGTAAACTTGTACATAAATACTCGTGCTGTGAACAGCTCAAGACACTAAAACAATGTTTAGAGCTTAACTAGGTAAATGAAACAGACAAAAGAAATCCATCTAAATGATGAAATTATTGTCAAATGCACAGCTATTGCTAAAGAAGCATGAGAAGAAACATAAGAAATTAATTTTCCTAAAAACTGAAAAGAGCTGATTAGGAAGCTGTTCTATTAAAGCCAACAAATAGATAATGCTGCTCATTAGAGAATAACACTAACAGACATGGGAACTATTGGAGCAACAATAATTTATTTATTTATTTATTTATGTTATTTATTGCCTTTTCTATGCAACAAGATTATATCTTATTATTAAAGCATAGAAATATAATTTTTAGATTTACATTGTTATAAATTAATACATTATTATTTAAATACATATATAATTATTAACAAGATTTAGAATAGAATTTAATAAAAACAAAACATAATGACAATAGGGTGATTACATTAAACATTGAAGACTGTATAAAATCATTATATATATAAAATTTTTAACGTGAAAAGAAATCAAATATATCCCTTTTAAATATGAATGCATTACTATTAGCCTGAATGCGATGAGGTAACGAGTTCCAAAGCTGTACAGTTGGTACCAAAAATTGCCATTTCGAAAGAAGTGTACGATGTTTAATAGATTTCAATCCGTATCCTCTCTCAGATCTTGCAAGTGTTAGACGTTCGTATAAATATTTAGGCTCCTTCATATATATAATTTTATGGAGAAATAATAGGCATCTAATTTTGAGTAGGTTCTCAAAAGTTACACCATACAATTTCCTAACGTGTGGTGAAATCGAGCCGAATTTTCTTAATCCATAAACATATCTAGTGATGCTATTGAATAACCTGTTTAGTTTATTAATGCTATTTGAATCACAATTGGAGAAAATCTCACAACCATATAATAGACACGGCATCAAATAAGCCTTGGCAATCAATATTCTGGTTTTTAATGGTGTAAAATATTGTGTCGACCATAATGTCCGTAGCATGCCGTAAGTTCGACCAACTATGCAATTAATATGATTCGACCAAGTAAGAGTTTCATTAAATATTATGCCTAGATTCTTTACTGAGGATACAATATTAATTTGTTGGCCGTTAAGTATAATGTTTAAATTATTGTTTAGCGTTAACGTTCTCCTATGAATAACAACACATTTTGATTTTTCAGGATTTAAACACAATCCATTTGCCGACGCCCACTGGTGTACTCTTTGTAAATCCATGTTCAATTTTTCAATTGATGCGTCTAATGATTGCAAACTAGTCCGCAGATAAATCTGCACATCGTCTGCATACAGGTGTATTCTAATATAATAGCAAAACATAAGCGGACATTCATGTGTGTATTTTTACCAAAAGAAATTTGAATTCAATTTGCAACTGCTGCTCTTTGTGCTGGAGGGGAGAAGTGAGTTAAATTGGTTTGTTGTTGGTTGACTGGATTATTATTGTATTGAGTTGAGTGAGGAACACACCAACTCAATAGTTTTTGGATTAGTCTTCTATTGCGGTTTTTTTGTTTTTCGATATGAATGAAGCTGCTGCTGGCTAGTAAGATTTTTTTTACTTGAGTTTAATGTGGCCAGCTAGCGTTGATCTATTCATGTACGGTTGTTAGAAGCGAATGGTAGTGCTCTCATAACATAAACAGCACATTTGCAGATACAAAATTTTTGTTGATTTTAATTTAATACGGGCACATTATACCACGAAAAAAATTAATCGCGTGAATTAAAAATATTGACCGTTATTTTGAAATACGAAAAACAACAACTTCAACAAAATTCAAATCATACAATTATATTTGCGGTTGTTTTTGTTTATATCGCGGCTTTTAAAAGATTACTTGAAGAGAGCGTTATATTAAGAAAAGCCCTGTAGGGGCGCTTTTGGAACGAATTGTGTTAAGTGATTTTTGTTGCGTTTGAGTGTTTTTTTTTCAGCGTGCAAAGTTTTGAAGAATTCGTTTGCCTTAATTTTTTTAACCATTAAAATATTAAGTGCATTCGACCATTTCATTAAGCGTGTTAAATGTTTAAACAACGATGGGCATTCGAAACACCAGCTATAACAACAACATCAAGAAATGTATTAACAAATGTGGATGTGGATTTACCTGTGGTTAACTAGAAAATTTTCAAAAAATTAACGAAACGTATCGAAAAATACAAATACATAAAAAACAATGTACTATTTTCTAATTCGTAAATGAAGAAAAAAAAAATTGAATTAACAAAAATAATAATTAAAACAAAAGAAGCCCCCACTCTTTAAATTATAATTTTGAAGATTGTTTTTTGTTTACATTAAAAAAAAATATTGTTTTTATGAAACCGCAATAATGAAAAGGTAGTCAAGTCCGTCAATCTTGAAGTGTTTGATTTTTCATGTACAGGGGAAGTATACTAATTAAATTAGTTGGATTTTTAATAAAATATTTGGATATATGTATGTATGTATGATAAATATTGTCGGACAATTGGTTTTTACTAAAACTGATGCCAGATTCTAAAGAATCTGAAAGCAACGTTGATATTTTACTTATAGAAATTATAATTATATATTTTTTAATAGAAGAATGAAAACTATGCCCAAATGCCAACTATCCTTTTCTACGAAGAAATCAAGATATAATTAAGAAAATTCAACGAATAATTTATAAAGCTTTGTCCCATTGTGCTAAGCTAAATATATAAATTTTTCACTGATTATCATAAATATGCATACTTCAGGTCGTATGAGTGGTACTAAATTATTAATAAAACGTACTACTCATACGACTTGTAGAACTCAATTTTACATTAATTTACTCTGCTCTATTTGCTAAATATTAGTAAGAAAAAAAAGGAGCAACAAAATCTGTTTAACCCACAAAATTTAATTATATTTGAGATATTTTTTAGTTAATTGCCAATGCCAATTTATCATACTGAAATGTTAGTAGACAAAAACAGCAAAAAAAAATTGTTATATCAACAAAATTTAAGTTTTATTTCAATTAAATATAGTTGCATGCAAATAAAAAGAATAAAGTTAAAAACACTCAAAATAATATGTCTGTTGACTCAACAGAAAAAATAATTAAATTTAACAAAATCTATTCCTGTTATTTTTAGCTTAAAGCTTAGATATTATCAAAATTTTTATTAAATTAAACAAATCGAAATTTAAGAGCAAAACTAGTCAGTTATATTTTTACTTATACAAACTTATGAAATTTTTTCAAATTATTAAGATATAAGGGTCTCTGGGCCTTCTTAGTTTTTGAGATATGGGTCATTTTATGCAATAAAATTAATTTATTAAAAATTTCATGTCCAAGGCCTTAGTTGGGGCTAAATATATCAATTGAAATTCAGAAATCGTCAATTTAGAAATTCTGAATTGAAATCCACGTTATGTTTTCTGAATTGGATTAATATTTTCTGAATTTTAAATGATGATTCTTCTTAATTTCAATTGATATTTTTTCAATTATTTCTGAATTCCAAATGGCAAATCTAAATTTCAATGGAAGTTTTCTGAATTTCAAATGGAAGTTCTGAATTTAAATTGATATTTTCTGAATTTGAAATGGATACTCTGTACTTCAATTAATATTTTCTGAATTTCAATTGATATTTTCTGAATTACAATTGATATTTTCTGATTTTAGAGTTGCAAAAGGTGTAGAAAATTTCTAAACAAGCGCCATATGTTTTGTGTGTGTGTGGAATATTTGAACAAGGCACAAACATATGCACACACACACACTTGAAAATAAATATGTATGTTTATTAAAAAATTCAAAACAACTGCATAAAGTAAATGTAACAAAAATGGAGTAATTTTTGTGGGATTTGTGGGAAAAATAACTGCCAAAAACAATAGAAATGATTTCCTTAAGTAAAACAATTGCAAAGGCAGTTAAAATAACTACAACAGCATTACTGCACAAATGACTCTGTCATGTAATTGCAGAACTTTTCTATGTCTACATGACAGACCACCATTAGTCTTGAAACAGAGTTGCCTTTGTCATTTCTATGCTATAGTGACAGCATATGGTGGAATGTCACATACATGCCATTCTGCTAATTGACGTCACGCTGTGTATCTGTTGGTACTGTGGTAGCCATATTCTAAAATAAAAGGAAATTAACCCTGTTTTTCGGACTAATGATGGACTGTGGTCTATATCTATGACGCAGCTCTGTCTTAAACACTGAAGTTGTTCTAACTATTTATCTTCTTTGTCACAGATGTATTTAAATAAAATTTTCTAATAAAAGGCAAAAAATCAAAACCAAGTCGAAAAAAGTTTACAGTGCAACAACATCGAAGTTAAAATTAACTCCGAAAAATCAGAATCTTTAAAAGAGTTTTTATTTTAAAATTTAAAAAAATTAAAATTACTTATTTGTTTGTATTAGAAAGCTAAAATCTATGCTCAACGAAAAGTGTTATTAAGTTTTTTTAGTTTAAAATTTGTATCCTCCATTTCACATATATCCAACATTTAAAAAAATCCATCTAGTAAATTTAAGTATACTTCCCTCAATATGATTTTTATTTAAAACTATTGCATTTATTCCATTTCAATGGCTAACAACTTTAATCGAAATATACAACATGTATAGACAATATACCGTTGTAATATTTTCAACAACTTTTATTTGAAATCAGTTGTATATTTTCGTTAAAGCTACTAGCTGTTGTTTTACCATTTTTCATTACATACAATTGGTGAAAAAAGTGTTTTATTGAACGCAGATATTATTTGTAACATTAAAATTTGATAATAGCATTTTAGTTAACTTCGGTGGTGATTAAAACGTTAATACCATATATTTAAGAGCTGATTTAATAGATATGTATGTTTTAGTATAAAATTACAATATTAAGAGTAATATTTCTGCAGCAAAATCATATTACTTTATGGACATAAGCGGATATAAAAAAGAAGAGTGCAATATGTTAAATGATAAACAAATAAAATGAAATAAATTTTTACATAAATAATAAACTTTTGAACACGTTGTAAAATTTGCTATGCCATAAAATTGTTACATTTCTTTAATAACTAATATTTTATTATGCCAATGCGGTAGTTAATAATTTACTGAAATTATAATAAAAAAAAACTAAAACGGAGTTTTGAATAAAAAATATTTGTATAGAATTATTACTTGCTTAAAAACCTACCAAAATTTATTATTCATTCAGTAGCATGCGCGAAATCAAAAAGGAAAAAAAGGGAAAAGGAAAGAAAAAAAGGAAAAAGAAAAGAAAAAGGAAAAGGAAAAGAAAATAGGAAAAAAATGAAAACAGGAAACAATACAGAAACAAAAGTTTTTCCAAAGTCCAAAACTGTTCTACAGCAATTTAACAAAAAGTCTCCCCTATACTCAAATGTAACTGATTCTGAAAAAATTACAAAATATTTAATCAAATACGAGAAAAAGAATACACAAATAACGAAGTAATTAAGTAAACATTTTTGTGGAAATTTTTCATTAAGAAAAAAAAAAAAACTACAAATGAATACATTTATAAAAATTTTCATTAAAAAATTTGGGATATTTCTCGTCTGAGAACTTTTTTTATGAAAAGTTTGTCAAACTATGTAAAAGAATTTTTTTTTTTTAATTTACTTTAACTAAAAATCAGTTGTGATACTGTTTTTGATAAGAAAAATTTTTTATAGAAAGTCACATAACTGTAAAAATCAAAGATTCTATATTTAGGCCAACTACAACTACATTTTTAGAGTAACATTAAAAATTTGTTCCCCTTTTCCCATGAAAAATTCAATTAAAGGTCTCAGATCTCAGTTCAGTTAAAGGTCTCAGAGGGGCAATTCTGCAACTTTTTAACGATAAAATTCGGTTGTTAACTTGACAAGTTTTCATAGTAAACTGACAACTTAACAACCGAATTTTTTCGTTAAAAAGTTAGAGAATCCTACTACTGATGGTTATTTAGATTGTGAATGAAAACATGTTTTTATTTTATAAGAAAGATGTTTGTACAACAAACGCAAAACGTCAATTTTTCACCAGATAAATAATATTAAATTTGCTGAGAAACAATTGATATACAATTTTCCCATGAAACACTTTATCGTGAAAAACGTTTTGTTTATATGTAAAATTGAAAAAAACTAACGAGCTTAAAATATGAAATTTTAAAAAAATTTATTGAGGAAACGTTTTTGCAAATAAATTTTTTTCAGGACTCTTATTCCGCAAAATAAAATAATACGTCTGTTGGCTGGACATACAAATTTGTTACTTTAACAAAACTTATTCCTGTTTTTTGGCTTAAAATAAAATTTGTTGATTTTAACAAATTCTTTTGTTAAATTTAACAAATCAAAATTTAAGTAAAAAATTTGTAAAACTAGAGTTTTATCTGTAATTGTACTGAGTCGTAGAATTTATCCAAACTTAGGGTCTCGGGACCCTCCCCGGGCATGTGACGGCCTATAAGGGCACTCCAAATGAGCAAACATTTTGTCCGTTTTGCTCTATCTCGCTTAGTTTTCGAGATATGGGCCATTTTATGATGTGGAAAATTTTTATTAAAAATTTCCGAGGGTCCAAGGCCCCGCCAAGGTCCATATTTGGTTAGAGATAACCCCTTTCGCTGGGGTATTGTACAATTAGGTGTAGTCGAAATTTTCATCAATTTTGCTCTATCTTAGTTTTCGAGATATGGGCCATTTTAAAAAATCGGGAGGGCACGAAATAGCGCCATCTTTAAAACTTTGGATACATTGGTGGCGCCATCAGAAAAATGGAAATATTATATTTTAACAAAAAATTTTGTAAAATGTAACAAATGGGTTCTTAAAAATTACCCAGGTAGAAATTGCCGACGTTACAACAAAAGTTGTACTGGGAGAGCACTGTTTTTTACGAAATGCCGGTACTACTTAAAACGTGCTTTGCCAGTACTGTTTTCTGAAAATTAACGAGCTTTTTTTAATTTATTAAAATTAACAATTTTATAAATTTTACGTATTTTTACATCTATTACACAATTATTTATGTAAGAGAGACATCGCCATTCTTTTCTTGTGAAGTTTCGAAAGAATACATTTGAAGAAATTCCATCAAGTCTCAAGACATTGCCAAAAAAAAATCTGTGATGTACACTAAGAGGACAGTAAAGTTCTAGCAAACTACAAAATTTGTTATTAAATGTACTGGAGTAATACCAAAAAAATAAAATCCCAAGTTTGCGGCAATGTTGGGAAATAACTACGGCCAAGCGTTTATTGGTGTTATCATTTCGACAACATGGCAGTACAGTGAAAGTTAAAAATCCGACGCATTGCCAGTAAAATTTCTGTTGATATTTCCATTTGTTTTTCAAATATTTTAGAACATATCTAATATTTACACAATTTTGATACAAAATATTGTTCACTATAGACAAAATGTAAACCCATTGATTATTGTGAAAAATAATTTCATTTTTATGGAGCATAACAGTTGTTTCACATGAAACACGAACCACTTTCCCAAAAAAAATTCTATATAAATACTATTTACTCGACAATCTAAATACCGTTACTGCGAACATTATGTGCTTCATAATTTCCATAAAACTCTTTTTAATGAAACTTTTTCATTGGGTGTATGACATTTTTCATAAATAATATTAAATTGCTGTTAAAACTTTATGAAAAACTGCATTAAGAACTGCTAACTTATCTTAAAATAAACTGAGTTTAGTTCTTAACCAAAGTTATGAATGTCAAATTTATATGGAAATATCTGTGGTTAATGTTTAACCTTGGTTATGTTGGAACTAAGTTACTCGCCCTAAATAAATTAAAATATACAATGGACGAATTCCATTCATTAATTAAATGTAGAAATTCATAGAGGATTTTTATATCGTAATATGTATTTCAAGATACAGGAGGATTTCCTATACGGCACCTAGTGCCCATATAAAGGTCCCCCCCAAAACTGGCTTGGTTACACGCTGCAAGGTCGCAAGATATTTCAATGAAATTTGGTTCGGTGACTCATATGATCCTAAGGACAAAGCCTATTGATTCTAGATAGGATCGGTCTATATTTGGACCTAACGCCAATATGGGCTTTAGGTCCATTTTAAGCCACTTGAATTTCGGATTCAAACATTAGTTGGTTTTTAACCAGACTAGTGTAGGGTATTATATAGTCGGCATGACCGACTTTAACTTTTTTACTCGTTTTATTATATAAATATGATAAATTCATGCTTCTTTTTGTAAGGGTTTTGTAGAATGTATATTATTGATAAGCTAGTTCATAACACAGGAATCAAATTTTTTAATATCCTAGTAAATAATCCCGTTCCAAAAGGACAGAAATGAATTTTTTTCAAAAAAATTCGACAAACCCTAATTTTTAGTATTTCTCCATTAACTACTTTAGTAAAAATACTAAATTAAGGTTTAATAAAAACTGAATTATATTTATCCAGTAGAAATATATTTTTGTTTTAAAGTGCTGTGTTGAAAACGGAAGAGTGTGTTCAAAGTGGGTTAATTGAAAGCGGTTAAAATTCGCCACATTAAAATTATTATCAATCAGCTAAGATGTTGTAGATATTAATTTTAATGACTAGGGCAAGGAATTTCATGCAAATGCATGTTTTTTATCGATAGTCCAAAACTAATATGGATTAAATATTTATCTGAATTATCAAATTTAGAACAAAATGGCATCGATTTGTAGTTGTATATTTTTGGATATTTTGTCAAAAATTCATGTTTTTGCATATTTTGACTTTAAATGCATATTTCGTGCCTTTTTAATTCATATTTTAAGCTTTTTAATGCATATTTTTGCATATTTTTAATTTTCAGTAACTTTTTTTTAAATTTGTTAAAAAAATTAAAAAATTTATAGATTTTTATATTTTGGTACAAACAAAAAAATTTGAATTAAGTACGTTTGAGGTTAAGAAGAAGAATAAACCTTTTTTCAAAGTTATAGACATATTGTTAATTTGCAAATCAGACTAGATCTAGTTTCTGCCTTTTTTTATGTTTTTGTGATTTCAAAAGAAAAAAGGCTTTCTTGAAAATCATGATGACCACAGAAAAAGCAATCAACTCGGTGTTTATTTGAAAAATAACTGAATTATATACCTTTTTATATTTTAAGGTGCTTAATTTTAGCAAAACTAAGTATTTTTATTGCATATTGCATATGTTTTTAATGCATATTTTTCTTTTTAGCTGCATTTTCTAGGCACATATTTTCGTTTTTTAAGTGCATGAAATTCCTTGCCCTATTTATGACCTTAAATACTATAAGATATTTACTTAGTTTGACCCCAAATTATATTTATTCCCAGCAAAATCTCAGTAATGGGTGCTCATTACTAATATCTAAATTATAAGCAGTATTATTGGGGTCTACTGTATTTAATTCAGAGTCAAAACTCATTATTTTTATTCGACATGGTCGTTTTTGTAAGTATGTAGTTGTTTATATTCGATGCATGAAAAAACGCACAAAATCTGTGCACCCGCTTACCCGCTGCGTTGTAAAACTATAAAAAATAAGTAATTATTCGCTTGCTGATAAGCAGTAAAAAAGTAAGTTGTTACATGTTGTTATATAATAACACTATGCGACAGTCAAAATCGGGATGGGATGAAACCAACGGGAAATGTTATATCGGTCAAAAACAAGTTATACGTGTCCCGGCGTTTCACTGGGTCACCCCTAGGAATCGAGATATATCTTTTTTTGACATAACTCGTGAACCACTAGTCCGATTTTGCTCAAACAATTTTAAAAAAATTAAAAATTACAATTCCTTTAATCTGTTCATATAACGTTTTTCTATAACTCAACAGTTTTGCCGGTAAAAATAAATGTTTGTTACCTCTACCATAAAAATCAATAACCTTTTGTTTATTACTTTTTTTTAATATTTTAGGCAAAAAATATTTTTTTCTTCATTCATTTATTTTTACCGGCAAAACTGTTGAGTATATAGAAAAACGTTATATGAACAGATTAAAGGAATTGTAATTTTTAATTTTTTTAAAATTGTTTGAGCAAAATCGGACTAGTGGTTCTCGAGTTATGTCAAAAAAAAAAGATCACCAAAGGTCAAATCGATATATCTCGATTCCTAGGGGTGACCCAGCGAAACGCCGGGACACGTATAACTTCTTTTTTACCGATATAACTTTCCCCGGTAATTTGAACCCTTCCCGATCACTGACCCCTACCATTTGTCTCACAGTGTAATGCTTACTCATATACTTATTGTAACGACTTCGTCTAACAAAAATATCTAGAAGGTCCACTCATAAAAAAAAGTTAGTACAAAAGTCTTTTAAACGCGTTTTGATTAAGTTGAACTAATTTTTCTGTTATTTTCTCTAAAAAGCCCATACAAATAGGTAAACATTCTGCTAAAATAACAGGAAATAGTACATGTATTTGCGCCAGCACGATTTTGACCTATTTGTACGGGATTTTTATTATTAGTGTACTGACGCCGAATTATAAGTAGTAAAAAATTTCAATTTCATTATATAACCACTTATTCGGTAATGAAATATTTCGCTGGGTTATATATCATAGCTTAACAACAAATTGAAAGTAATAATTTGTTAATTGCTATGTGCAATTCAGTTGTTTAGTTAAAAAGTCCGCATTAACTTTTAAAAGATAATAAAAAATATATATATGTATATTTAAACCGAAATAACGCAAGTTATGATCAAAACTAATAGACAAATAAATTAATGAGTAAAAACAAATTGGAATGTTCACATATACTTAAATAATTATGAATTTCTTCAAAAATTAACAGTAAAATTACCAGTAAACAAACTATTGAAAAAGGTTAATTAAAAACTTCAACACAACTAACAAAAATCAGTGAAATGAAAAACAATAAAACTCGTACTTACAAAAAATAAAAATTATTTACAGAGATCTAAAAATATCTTTTTTTAATAGTCTTTAAAAATAATTTTTTATTTGCTTAAGTAGCTAAAACAAAATAGTTTACCAAAATACTCGTAAGTTTGAAATGCATTAATTCTGTAATACGAAAATATGAAGCTGAAAATGACGGTTATGCTCCAAATTTGATAAAGTCTGAAAAACGTATGCGTGCGTTAAAACTTTTTCATAAAGAAAAGGAAAAAAAACTAACCAGACTGTAGTCAGCTCCAATGTCAGTGCTGCGTGAAAATATAAAACAAGAATTTGTTTTGACTGCACCATCGGATTGATGTTTAAATATAAAAAAAATTATAAAACTTAAAAACTAAAAACAAAAGTTTGCAAAATAAACCTTTAAATCAAATCGTATTATTGAAAATCTTAACAAAACAAAAAAACTTGATATTTTACGTGTATAACTTGATTCAAACAACTGTAACTGAATTAAAAAAAAAAAACAGAAAAAAGAGAAAAGTGTTTTAAATTTTCCACAATTTTCACGACGCACATCAAACACAATATTTTATTATTTTTTAAACTTAACAAAACTGTAAACTATAATTTAAACTCAATATCAGATACATAAATATATAATTGCAAGAAATACATCTGCTGCTACACATTTTATTTCACCAAAAAATTAAAAAAAATGCAGATCATGACAGTCAAGCAATTCGATTAGTTCGTGGCAGTTCTTGTACGGTTTTCTTTTAATAGATCGATGAAAGAAAATTATGTATATTTATTGTGAATGAATTAAATAATAAAAAAAAAATACTGAAATCATAATTTTAATGTCATATATAAGTGTAATGACTTGCATAAAAATTGTATTAAAAAAGCGTGTGATTAAAATAAGTTCATTGATTTGTTTAAAAATAAAAAAAAAGAAAATTACAAATAAAAATTAAATTTGATTTTCAAAAAAAATTATAAATTTTTAGCAAACAGTAGAAACATAATCTCGATAAAAATGTCTGATTAATCAGAAAACAAACAAGAAATATAAGGATTATGAATGAAAAATGTGTTTACACTCAAAAAAATAAGTTAGTAGAAAAATTGATAATACATCTTGTATACCAAGGATACTAGATTTGAGCATTTTTTTTTTTTTTTGTTACTGAAATTGTGGTTTCAGCAAAAGTTTTAGTAATATTTTTGTCAGCACTACACTAACTTTGAACTAATGTTTTACTAATTTATTTTGCTAAACTCATAGAAATAAATCTGTAAAAATAGCAGAAAAAGTTACTAAAATTAGTTAAAAATGATGCTGCATAAAAAACTGCTAAAATTAGCAGATTTTGTTTTTGCTAAATTCTAGTCAAATAAGAACAGCACAATTAAAACTGTTAAATTTACAGAACTTTAGTTATATTTAAGTTAACTTTTAGTTAATTGAAAATAACAGATTGTGCTGTAAAATCTGCAGAAAATTTTGCTAAATATTAGTAGTCGGAAAATAGCAAAAATAAACTGTGATATCTACAAAAGTTTTGTTTTTATTATGCTAAATTTAGTTGAATGCAAATAGCAGTATATTCTGCTAAAATCTGCAGAAATATTTTATAAAAAATTGTAAACTGCTGTTTTCAAAGGATCCATCTTTATTTGCATTTAAAAAAAATCGAAAAACAAAATTTCGAAAATTTAAAATTTTTTGGCGATTTTTTAGGCTACTAATTATTTAGCAAAATTTTTTGCTGATTTTAGCAGGTTAATTTGCTATTTTCCATTAACAAAAATTTAGCTCAAATATAACTAAAATACTGTATATTGAACAGTTTTATTTTTTGTTGTTGCTCCATTACTAATATTTAGCAAAAACATCTGCTAATTTTTGCAGTTTTTTCTACAGCATCATTTTTAACTAACTTTTAGTAACTTTTCTGCTATTTTTACAAATTTATTTCTATAACAGATTATTTATTTGAAATAGCATATATTTTTAAAGGAATTACATGTGCTAAAATCCCAAAACTTATTTAAAAAATCGTGAAAAGTAATATCATGTAGGCATGCCCCTATCCGGATTTCATTCTTGCCTAAGGAAATTGTCAGGGGACGATGTTTTTAGAATTTTTAGAAATATTTGTTAAGTTACATTACAAACTCAATGAAAATTCCTTGTTCTTGTCTAGGAGCGTTATTAAACATTTAAAATATCAGAGAAAAAAAACAACAACAAAAATTACCACAATTTGCTTTGTCATCTTTCAATATTTTGTTTAATAAATACATAAAATTGAACACATTTTTATGTGAATCGTTATTTAATTAATGGACTTTAATGATTCGCTTCAAATTTTGCATATCACGAACGTTTTTCCCCGGTTTTTGTGAAATTTTTTTTGCTTGTTTGCTATTTTTGCAATTTCTCCGTTTGAGTACAGTTTTATATTTTGACAGCTTTTAATTATTTACTAGTTTTACTAGAAATGTATTCAAATAAACCTAATTATTGGTTGTACGAATACATATTCGGATTCAGCGCCCCAAAGACATTTAGAAAATATATCTAACCTTTTGAAAAGTATCTGCTCTCATTGCCTAGAAAATGGCGGCCTATGTAATCCACAATTAATGACTGGTGTCAATTGACAGTTGTGTGATATCGATTGTTAATATAATTTATATTATTTTATAATATATAAATATATAATTACTTTTTAAAATTATAAATGCTATTCCTAAGCTTATCTTGCCATTTTTTTGGTCAAAGATAAAAAAATTGTGAAGTTTTGGTGAAAAATAATAGAAAAAATCCATAATAAAAATTTAACCGGTTAATCGACATATTTTAACCGATTATTCGGGTCGAATAATTATTTGAGTTTTAAATTATTTGTTCCGACTTTAACCGAAATCGAGGAATCGGTTAATCGATTAACCGAATTAGAAAAACTAGTTATGCAGTACACTTCATATGATTTTCATTGATGGTGCAAATATCTAGAAACTTGCAAGAATACGACCGAAACTGTTTCGGTCAAAATCCCAACTACCAGTATGGGGGTTATGTCCGAAACATTTTCACACATAAACACAAGACCGGAAATTGGGAAAGGGTCCATTTGGTTTATGTCATGTTAACAGTTCTTGTTAACAACATATTTGGACATAATATTAATATCAAAACTGACGATTGGGCCCGAGGAAACTACCGATTCCATATTTTGGAAGTCAAGGAACTAAGGCCCTATCTAGTGCTGTTAAAAATATGAGTAGCCATTTTTTTTACTCGATATTTAAAAATACTACTCGATATTTTCAGAGTTGCATTTTTGACGGAAAATATATATAAAAATGTGACTCCGATAAAATATTTATCACAAAACTACAACTCTGCTAAAAGCAAAAATCAAAAGTAAAACATTTAAAAGTATATGTTAAAAAACTATGACAAACATAATGAATAGTTGCTATAAAAGTTTATCAACGTACACACTTCCAAAGAATTTTAATAAAAAATTTCAGATTTAGAAACCGTTAAATGTATAGAGTAGTATCGAGTATCCAAACTAAAAATATCGAGTAGTAACGAGTATTGCAAAGTAATTGAATTTACCAGCACTAGCCCTATCTTGAATATTTTCAGATTATTCCGAAAAGTGATTCATTTAAAAGTCGAACCATTTATTGCCTATACCTTTCTCACTTTAAAAATTCAAACTTGTTCATAAATTTGTTTGGACTTATTTCCGCTATTTGGAAAAAAAAATTCCAACTGATCAATAATTTTGGAAACTCAATTTTTCATATTTAATTTATGAATATTATATTTCAGTTTTTTTTTTAATTAATAATAAGCTTAAGAAATATTTTTCAAATATCTCCCCCGGAAAACCCAGCTAGGAAGAATTATTGCAAAAAATTAAAAGTATCAATTAAAAAAAAATAACTTTCAATTTAAACCTTAAATAAAAACAATAAATTCACACATGACTTAAAAAACAGTTGTTAACCTCAGATTTAAAATAGCGTTTTAAAGTTAAAGTACAACTAAATGTAAAGCAAACGAAAAAAATACAAAACTTTAAAAAAGAAACTATTAAAAACCAATCAAAACCGTGTGTGTAAAATCTTTAAACAATAATAATTAAGGTGTACGATATATGATGAAAAGTGAAATTTCGATTATATAGAAGCAGAAATTAACATCATAAAAGCTTAAAACTGAAACAAATAAGCGTTTTAGCAACAGATGATTTAAAATCTAAAATATAAAAAGAACTATAAAAATATCTATATATTTAAAATACAAAACACACAAAAAAACATAACGAAAATTAATATTAATAACACAAGAACTTTAAGTGAAGGTAAATCACTATACATTTAAAATTTGTTGAAAAGTGAAATTTTTTATTATATTGTATTTCTCTTTGAACTTTAAAACTCTGAACTCTGACATCACAACAAAAAATAAATAATCAAATTATGCACATTGTTTTCTAAAACTTGACACAATATTTAAATATATTACAAATTCTGCGAAATAAAAATGTTTACTCTACTACGCTCTTGTTGCACTCTTCTTTTTATTAAATACTTAATTCACCAATTGTATTCCACTTATTTAGAAAAGTTGTAAATTTTATAACTCAATGTGAGACAAATACAACTCTGTTTTTATTCGTATCCAAAGTAACAGCTCAGATTAAACAGACACATCACAAGGGACAGATGCAAAAAAAGTACTTAAAAATAGAATTTTTTTCTGTAACAAAGTACACACAAAAAATTATTGAACCGTGAAAAAAATAATTTGATTAAAAATTAATCAAATTCAATTATGGTTTATTCGTTTCTTTATATAACCAGATATTATATATATTATACGGTGTAACGTATTTTATGAATAAATGAATAAACTCATACATAAATATATAAAAAAATCAATAAGAACAAAATTCTTATACAGTAGACGCTCGCAAATTAGAACCGCTTTGTTTTTGAGGCAATTCTAATTTCTGAATTATTCTAATTTCTGGACGTTTTTTTTCGAAAAAAAAAATTGAGTAAATTTACTTCCAAAAACTTAAATAAAACTCTTTTTAATATTTTTTAATTCAATTTTATTTGATAAAAACAAGAAAACAAAACACAACAATTCAGTCCAATACATCAAATGTATTTTTTAAATTAAAAATATGAATATAAAAAAAAAACGAATGGCAACAAAACATAGCAATGCAGTCCAATTACATCACATGTATTTTTTTTAATTAAAAACTAAAAAACTGTATTTAAAAAAAATTAAACAATTAAAATTAAACAATGGCCAAGTTAACAACTAATGTTTGTTTGACATATAATCAGTTATATTTGTTTGTTTTTTTTGGTTTCTTTAAATCCGAAATATCATTACGGAGAGCCATTCGTGAAAAATCCGAGAAGTCATCCAAGTATTTTTTGAAAAGTTGTAATGCAGAGGATTATTGAAATTTTTAAAACACCTGGGTTTTTTTGCTTTTCCAATTACCAATGGAACTAATTTGTGTGATCCATCAGAGTTTGCACCAAGTAGGACTGAAATTCTGTCTTTTTGAATTTTATGTTTTGAAACAGATATGTGTTTGAAACAGCATTTAATATTGCTGTTCTATGTGATTTGATGTAGCTGATTGAAGATGTTCTCACATTAAAATCTAGGGCTAACCAGTTCCCTTGAACGCCTTTGTCAAGCTTTTCTAATATTTTGACTTTAGTTTCCAATGATAAAGTGTTTTTTTTACGTTTATTTAACATTTTAAATGATACACTTTCACTATTTAATAGAGACTGCCAAATAATATGTAAACGCGTATCAAATTTCACAAATAAACTAGCCAAAAATGTACATAAATGCGACAAAAAAAAAACAAATAGGGAAAAACATATATAATTTGGTGATTCCCCTTTTTAGTTTTACTTTATTCAAACAGAATAAAAATAAATTGGGGATTTCCTGTGTATTAAAATAACCAAAAAAAAAAAAAAAAAAACGCTCAGAAATTAGAATTTTAAATTCGAATTTCAGAGCGTTTAATGTATTGCAAACATTGATTCTAATTTCTGGACGTTCGAATTACTGAAAGCTCTAATTTGCGAGCGTCTACTGTACAATTGTATCAAATTATACTCAAATTATGTAATTAAAGATTTGTTGAAAGTAAAATTTGTTTTTAAACAAATATTTATTTGAATCAGGTAAATATTTGAATTGCTTATTTATTTGAATTAATCGTACACAATTTTAAGTAATTATTTCTATCATTTGCATGGTAGATGCAAAATCAATCAATCTGGCATGTGATGAAAATCGATCGGTTTCAAATCGATCGTTTCTTAAATTTCAATCCTGAATATTTCCTATTATTTTTAATTTAAAAGCGATAAGAAGTCGTAAATCAATATACCTGATACAAGTATAGCGGTTAAAAACAATTTCAACCCTTTTTGCCTTTTATATTCACCATTTAGTTTTTGATTTTTACCAAATCGATCGAAATCAAAAACGATCGTTTTTCATCACATGCCAGATTCTATTATTATCAATTTGGTAATTGAAACTCGTTTTTTATTTTTTTTTTTGTGTGTGAGGACGGGTAATCATAAGTACTAATAATTTTATTCCAACACCCATTAACAAAATTTCCTGTTAGCTACTAACTGGGACTTTAACTGACACATTTGTTGTTGTTTACCGCATAAATTTAAAATTTAACGTTAGGTTAAATTTTAACGGGAATAATAAATCGAAAAAAATAAAAGAGTTGCCAACGTTGGTGTGTTATGGCCAAACTTGCCAGAGTTGTCATACTTTAAAATCTCTTGTCGTTTCTGTTTAGTCTGTGGTAGCATAGTATTGTAATCAGAGTTGTATTCTTTTCTGTTAAATGGGAAGTTATGACATTTATGAGTCTTCTATAATCATCATTATTTTGTTTTTCTTCCGCAATTTCACCAGTATTATATTTTTGTATATCGTAAAATTTATTAAGATCATTTCACAAAATTTAGTTATTTTTCTACCATCAGCGTCAAGAAGGGATTTCTTGGCAGAATGACCACAAGTCTTGCATCGTATCGTCGCACAAAAAGCAAAAATAAATCAAATAATGATGCATGTTCGATTGAAATTAATGGTAATTCGTCGATGATCACAGATAATGCTTGTAACTTGAGGCGTATTTCAAGTGATGATTTGTCGGATTTAGCTGAAATAATGGATGATCCTAATGATCACGATGATGATGCTGATAATTTTGCTAATGATGCAAGTGGTCACAATATATCAGGTGTACGTAAAGAACATAATAATCGTCGTAATATAGTTAGGTGAGATTGCAATTATTAATAAGGTTTTGTGTAATTGTTATACATTTTGCAAATTATACCTATTTAAAATTATGTTTCTTGAAAATCATATGATTTGCATGCAAATTTAAAGAATTTTTAGAGAACATCCCAGCAAAGACATGGGAATGACAGGTCATTGCCCTATAGAATACCAAGTAGTGCTATGTTATCAGCTTTTGCATTACTTTAAAATACAATATAATGACTCACTGATAATAAGTTATATAAGTACATATATGTATATTCTTGCAAAATAATTACTTAATGGTAATTGATTAAATAAGTAATTTTTTACATATTTAGTTAGAATATTCTTCTACCTCAAGTCCAAATTCTAATATGATGTTGTCATATTAGATTTTATATTAGAATTTGGACTTGAGGTAGAAGAATTTTCTAACTAAATATATGAAGATATAGAAAGTCCGAAAAAACTATTTTTGTATTTTTAATGCAAAAATTAAAATAGTAATTTTTTATATTAATATTATATTTATTAATTTGTTTTGAACATTTTTACAACTAAATAAAAATTTTATAAGTTAAAAAAGTATTTTGCAAAAATTTTGCTAACGAAACGCTAAACTCTTAATAGGTTTTATTTTTTATTTTTAGAATTTTTTAAAAGTTAAGCCAAGTTTAGCAACACTGGGGAATTGCAATAACTCAGCTGTTTTTTAACCGATTTAAATTTGTATTACTTTATTAAAAAGAGAATTCACTTCAAATTACGATTCTTTAATGTTGTTAATTCTAATTAGTTTTAAAATATCAATATTTTTGAGAAAATGCACAAAACGTCATATTTTCCCATTGTAATCACTGTTCCAAATTTCAGAGCCGACGCGGCACGCCTTCCCGATATTCGATTATCCTAATTTTTTGGGGCACGTTCTTTGAATTAAAAAAAAAAAATATATAACTATTATTTATTATTTGAAAAGGAGTCAATAAACTTTGACCTACACATGTTGAAAGTTGTACAATTTTTATTTTTTTTTTTTTAATTTTATTCGATTAGTTTGTAAACTAAAGACCCGAATAACAATTTAATCGATTAAAATATAGATTACAATTGGTTTAAAGTTAATGTATACTAAACATAAAGAAATTGAAATTTAAAATTTGGATTTCGGGAATTCTGTCATGGAGTAACCCAAATATTTCCCAAATGTGATTATGGCGAAAACCAATCAGGAATACATCAAATAATAAATAATTAGGAGACATTTGAAAAAATGTTTGGCACAAATTTTGATTTTGATCACTTAAATCACAGTAACGTGTCATAGATAAGTGAAAAGTGCGTATAAGAAATTTATTGGCTATAAAAGGCCCATACCGTTTTTTTTTCTGTAAAACCTTTACTTTAAGAGTTATAGTCCAAAGAAACTTTGAACTAATTTTAGTCCATTTTTTTAGGGATAAAAAGTGACTGGCCTGTTTTAATCCGAGAGCACCAATTTTTGCGGGGATATTATTTTTTACGTCCAATCTACTTTTGCACATTCTATATACTTCATGGGTGTTCTAGTGAACATTACTTATATGAAATCCGAATTAATAGGGAGTCGCGGATTTCGCGAAATTCTAAAATTTCATACAAAAACATTTTAAACTTTTATTACGTTTTTATACCATATATTACCGCTGTATAAATTTCTGTTTTGCATGAGCTAAAACTTGGAGTTTTCGATGAAATCCTTTTCAAAATAATTGGTTCTTTTCTTTTACTTTTTGAAAACCGCAAATAATTTAAAATCACTAATTTTTTCAAAATTGTTTTTTCAGATCTGTACTCCACATAAAAATTAAATCAGAATTGGGAAATTTGTTTAATAAGGCGTAAACAAGTTGGATTTTTACTTACATCCAAACACAAAATTAAGCTTAGAATAAATTTAAGGGCCAGTTTTAACTACTACACTCATAGAAATAAATCTGTTAAAATAGCAGAAAAAGTTACTAAAAATTAGTTAAAAATGATGCTGCAGAAAAAACGGCTGAAATTATCAGTTTTATTTTGCTAAATACTAGTAAAATAAGAACAGCAAAATTAAAACTGTTAAATTTACAGAATTTTGGTTATATTTAAGTTAACTTTTAGTAAATTGAAAATAACATATTGTACTGCAGAATTTGCAGAAAATTTTGCTAAATATTAGTAGACTAAAAATAGCAAAAATAAACTGTTATAAATTGATTATTCTGCTTTCATTCAATAAAAAACAGAACTTCTTTGTTAGAACTTTATTTACAAATTAGTGAAGGCAGATATTATTCAGCCTCTATTTCGATGTTTTTATTCGTTATTTATTTAAATAAAAACCGTGCATATAAGTTTTCAAAATTTTGTTCTTGCAAACAGGATGGACAGCTGTTTGCAGGACGTTACTCCCCCTCATCAGTATCCGCGCAAGATCATAACCATAAAAGATTAAGACTAAGGTTAGTTTGATTACTTATGTGCAAAACATCAAATCCCCACTTTAAATAAATGAGAATTCTGTATTCTTCGAAGTTTAAAAAGCAACCAAAAAACCAAAACAAAATTATATCAAACTAATATGAAAATAAAAACATCGAACTAGAGGCTGAATAATATCTGCCCTCACTAATAAACTGTTATATCTACAAAATTGTTACTATTTTTAAGTTAAATTTAGTTGAATGCAGATAGCAGTCTATCCTGCTAAAATCAGCAGAAATATTTGCTAAAAAAAATTGTAAACTGCTGTTTTCGAAAGGCTCGATTTTTATTAACATTTAAAAAAAATTTAAAAAAACTTCGAAAATTTTAAATTTTCTTGTGATTTTTAGGCTACAAATTATTCAGCAACAGTTTTTGCAAAAATTACCTGCTAAATTAGCAGGTTATAGACTAAAGTATATAATGGCCATGGCTTCAAGGCCTTAGGCTCAATATACAGATTTTTAGTTATATTTATGTTAAATTTTTGTTAATAGAAAATAACGAAGTAACCTGTTAAATAAGCAAAAAAATGTGCTAATTTTTTTGTAAATATTACGGCTAATTTAACAGAATAGACTGCTATTTGCATTCAACTTGCTGCTGACAAGCCATAGGCTTAGCAGTTTTTATTATTAAGAATGAAGTTTTATGTTATTAAATAATAATAAATAATAATAAAAAAAAAAAAAAATAAATTTAGCTTAAAAATAACAAAAATTTTGTAGATAATACAGTTTGTTTTTGCTATTTTTAGTCTACTAATATTTAGAAAAATTTTCTGCAGATTTTACAGTACAATTTGTCATTTTCAATTAACTGAAAGCTAACTTAAATACAACTAAAATTTTTTAAATTTAACAGTTTTATTTTTGCTGTTCTTATTTAATTAGTATTTAGCAAAAAAATCTGCTAATTTAACAATTTTTTGTGCAGCATTATTTTTAACTAATTTTTAGTTTCTTTTTCTGCTATTTTTAGAGATTTATTTCTATAAATAATAAAATTCAATTCACCATTTTCACGATTTAGCGTCTCCGAATGAATTGTATTTACTACTATTACAGTTATAAATTTTCAACTTTCATTTAAACACTATTCAAAGAAAATAAATTTTATTTTACTTTCTAAATGCATCCTGCAGAAAATGTAGAACTTAAATATGTTAACAAACAAATTAAATGCTTTGCTAGTTTTTATAACGAAAATGGCAAGAAAAAAACTACTTACACCAGTGTTGCAATGGTTAAGACACTAGTCAGGTGCGGAGCCAAGGGGGCGTCAGGGTGATTTGTACAATACGGTACAAACATATTGTACTAATTAATATTACCCCATGAGGTCATGGAAGTTTTTGAAACGTTAAAGTGAGACATGACACAAAAAAGGTTGGGAACCCCTACAGCTATTTACAGCTATTATCGTCATATTTTACCGTTTTCATTTTCTTTTGGTTCACCAGTTCAATTTCTTATTATGCACAACTTACTGTTATACATAACACTTTTGGCTGTTTTATAACGCTACACTCATAGAAATTAACCAATAAGATAACAGTAAAAGTTAATTAGAAATTAACTTATTGTATTAGTAAGATGAGATAAGTTATAAAGAAAGCTATTTAAAATACAGATATTTATTTATATTTAAGTTAAATTTTATTTTACTGAAAATTATATTTGCTAAATCAACAGAAGTACCTGCTAAAAAATAGTAGTCTTCTAATTTCAGAACGGTAACTTTTTATTTGCATTAGAAAGAATCTAAAAAAAAAATTTTAAATTTTAATTACTTTTTATATATATTTTTACCCCTCAATTCATAAATGCTTTGTAAAGTTTTAGCAGGTTTACAAAACGTCATTTTCATACAAAATTTGTTAAATAAACCTCCTATAATTTTACAAAGCGTTTATGAATGTAGGGGTAAGTCTACTAATAATCAGCAACATTTTATATTCAAAGTTTAATTTGCGAATACTAGGAAATTGAGCAAAGGCCCAATTAAAAGCCGTGAAACTGAGCACCTTTACCCGTAATGTTATCAACATTTTAAAAAGTTCATATCGGTTTTGCCTTCGGTATGGTATACAATTACTGTTATTTTAAAACTCAAACGGTAATCAACCTTAGTAACAAAAAAATTAAAAACTTACAGAATAGTTGGTGAATCATTTTAAAAATTATCCCCCATCGAAAGCTTGGGATATATCCGCCACTGGCACTAGTAGATAAGAAATACGCGCTAATTAAAAAAGAACAAAATATATTATGTATAAAATAAGAAAATACTATTTTTAAATACGAGAACAAGTGCAGCAGCTATACCAAATTAAAGAAAAATATACTTGTATAAATGCAACATGTTTAATTTAGACTTTTACCAAAACAAGAAATACTATTGTTGGCAATAAACTTTTTGTCACACTTAACCAAAAAAAAGCATGAAGCCATACTTAAAAACTAAACTGCTACACCATTTTACACTTTTTGTTTAATTCCATCTATTTAATAACTTTATTGCTGCGGTTATTAAAACCGCTTGTGGGAATCCTGATTTTGGATATTTTGCGAAGTCCCATATCGGGAAAACACTTCGCAGCAAACATTTTTAAACAATAATTCTCAATTTTAGTACAAATCATCAATTCCACAATTTTGAAATAAATGTGAAAAATATTGTAAATCGTGCAGTATTCAGCCATATGATATTTTTTTAATTACTGCTCTATAGTTACAAGAATTTACAAAGTTGATTTCCTTTTTTTTTCCTATTGTATTTATGTGGTTTTTTTCTAAACTTCAGCGCCAATACGCAAATGGACAATGATGTCACACCAGTCTACTTGGCAGCACAAGAGGGACATTTGGAGGTGCTCAAATTTTTAGTGCTTGAAGCTGGCGGTTCATTGTATGTACGAGCACGCGATGGCATGGCACCGATACATGCCGCTTCACAAATGGGCTGCTTAGATTGTGTCAAATGGATGGTAAGTAAAAAATCAAATTAAGTTTCAATTCAAAATCATACTCTGTTTTGAAAACTTAAATGTTAAAATTATTTAAAGAAGGTCAACATGAAATAGTGGTAAATTCTGTTTGAAATTTATTTTCGCCATCAGTAAGTGTCTTGCAATTTAATCCAATTTTGTCAAATGTCACCATATGATTATAGTCTACATTTTTATATGTTTTCGTGGAAAATGTCTTTGAAAAAGTCACTTATAATTTGTTAAACGTGTAGCTGTTATACTTTATTGAATTTTCACATATCGTATTTAAATGTTTAAATTTCTTTGTTGTTTGTAAAGTATCTAGATAAGTGGCCTATCCAGTTTATTTTCATTTAACCAACTGTCAACCAACATCTGCTTTTAAGAGATCGGTTACCAAAATGCTGGAATTAGGAATTTTAGCATACTACTACGTAAAATGAAATTGTAACCATTTATTTAAATTCTTTATTTGGCTGTTTGTTCAATAAGATTTTTCTTTTAAAGATTTAAACAACTTTTACAATTCTATATACCAGTTGTAACGGTTAGTTTTCATATGGCATCTTCTTGTAGTTTTAATTTCTTTGGTTGAATTTATTGATTAAAATTAGCTATAAATAAAAATTTATAAGAAAGTTTTGACAATTTTGTTTGTTTCCGTTGCACTATGGCCGAAAGTCGCAGATTCGCGGCAAAAAATATTTCCCGACAAGCTAGCAGCACCATATTTAGTATGCAGAATTTCACTGCTGAAATATTGCATCTGATTCGGGAAAAGTGGGTGGTGTACGCCACTTTTTCCAGAGATGCGCTTGTAAGGGGGATTTGGAAAAAAAATTTTAATTTCACAAAGTTATATTGGTTAAAACTATCCCCAATACTTTGGATAAATTGTAGAAATATTTTGGAAAAAATTGTGTGGGTCGAGCCAGCTTTTTTTTTGATACTCCCATATGAACGCACCTTTTGCTAAAGCCACATTAAATTTTTTAAAATGGGCAAGGACACGAAAGTTGTAACTACACTGATAGAATTTTGTGCATAGTATTAATGCATTTGTTCATTAATCCAATGATTTTTTTCATTGAAAAGTCCCCAAAGAACGCGTTCATTAGATCAATGAAACGTATTCATTAAATGAAAACTAATTGAAAAAAATATATTTTTTTTTGCGTTACTTTTTTATTTATTTTTATTTTATTAATTTTTATTTGTACATATATTTCTTTTTCGTTTTTATAACGTTTTTGACATCTCCCTGAAGTCGACTTGAACCCGCAATCACCAGAATGTAAACATTATCGCGTTACCGATTAATCTAAATAGCCAAAACAAAATGATGTCATTATTTTGACTTTTATATTTAAATAATTTCAGTTTGCAACCCTAGCGTTCATTACTGGAACATATATCTATTTTAGTAATTAGCAAATTCAAAACCCTTATAAATATTATAGCATATCTTACGGGTTAGTTGAAAATATATAATGAAAAAATTCATTAAATTAATGAATTTTTCATTAACTTAATGAAATTTTTTCATTAAATCAGTGAATTCAGATTAATGAAATCGATTCATTAATAGTATGAACGAAAATTCTATCAGTGTATATATCTCAGATATGATACGAGATATCGAGAAATGTGTTGCGTAATCAGAAAGAGTATATTTACATTATATGTAACCCATTCCTAACTCAACTTTTTCAAAAATGGTCAGTATGCCAAACCAATAATAAGCTGACGACTTATTTGCAAAATTAATGAAAATTGTTGCTTTTCAAAGGTTGTTGATTTATGTCGAGATTTTATCAAATCAGACAGTTCATATACAAAAGTACAAAATTCTCGTCCCGTTGAATTTTTGTACGTTATGTAATGCTTCGGTTTGTGTGTTCCAATCATCATTTTCTTATTGCAGACAACTGATGAGTTGGGTGTTGCCCATGTATTGTTAACATGGAAATCGTAAACCTGTTTGCAACAACAAATAAATCTAATACTCGTATGACAATATCATATTAGAATTTGGACTTGAGGTAGAACAGTATTCTAACTAAATATATGAAATTACAGAAAGTCCGAAAAAACAATTTTTGTATTTTTTCATACACAAATTAAAATAATTTTGTATGGACTTTAATAAGAAAACCGAAAAAATCACAAGGTTGGTTACTGTAATCGTTATAATACCGTTATCGCTAAAATACCGTTTCAAATTGAATACCGTTACCAATACCTCTAAATTGATTTTTTGGGTAGTTACCGGTATTTTATTACTTTATATGAAAAATGAACATTTTTTAACTTTTTTGTTTTATAATCTTGAGTTTTTTTTACACAAAAATTTATAGATAATTATTTTACTTATTAAAATTACCAACATCGCATTTATAGCTAATAATCAGTATTTTTAACATTTTAAATTAAAAAATAGGCTAAATTTGTACTTGTTTTTATATGTTTTCAACGTAATTTATTATACCGGTACGTACCGGTATTGCTGTTTCGATAACGGTATACCGTTACCGAAACAGTCTTAAATACCGCTATCTTTACCGTTATCAAAACAAACAAATTTCGATACCGTTACCCTTACCGTTATTCGTTTCGGTAACCAAACTTGCCTAATCAATATCAACAGCCCTAACCTAGTGTCTTCAAATGCAATAAATTATATGATATGAAATGTCAAAACCATTGCAGCGAAACGTCAAAATGATATCAATTGCAGAGTGGTGGAGAACACTTGACCATTTCATGGATAAGAAATATCATAGATTTTTCTTCGAAAAACACCAAATTTTATGAAACATTAATGTTTACCGACAAATAATAAAAAACTAAACACTTTTCCATTCCTTTTTACCAAATTTTTTGTTGTTTTTCTATTACAAAATTAAAATGAAAACTAAAAGTGACATTTGATCTCTGGCATCATTGCAAGATCCGATGGCATGTCAGCGATATCATGATATTGCAATAAAATTGAAATTGAGTGTCTTCACTTGAGATGAGAGCATTTTGACAATTGCTTGCTATCATTTTATTGCATGTCAAGACACTAGGTAACCTAGTGTCTTGACATGCAATAAAATGATAGCAAGCAAGTGAAAACACTCAAATTCAATTTTATTACAATATCATGATATCGCTGACATGCAAGCGGGTCTTGCAATGATGCCTGCCATCAAATGTCACTTTTCGTTTTAATTTTAATTTTGTAATAAAAAAAATAACAGATAATTTGGTAAAAAAGAATGCGAATGAGTTTAATTATTCATTATTTGTAGATAGAAATTAATTTTTGACAAAATTTTGTGTTTTTGAAGAAAAATCTACGATATTTCTTAGCCATGAAATGGTCAAGTGTTCTCCACTACTTTGCAATTGATATCATTTTGACGTTTCTCTGCAATGTTTTTGACATTTCATATCAAATAATTTATTGCATTTGAAGACACCGAGTAACCTAGTGTCTACAAATGCAATGAAATGAGCAAAGAAATTTGCAAATAACACACAAAGCGACAATAAAATTATTTCGTTGTTGTCGTATATTTTATGGCATATTTTATTGCAGTTGAAGACACTATGTTAAGAATTCATCTTTGTTAATCACATCTTTAACAGATTTTTAATATGTAATTCTCCTAATTGATAAGCGCTGCCCTTTAAGTGGGTGTACATGATTTGTGTTGTGGTTACAATCTAAAATATTAGATTATTAATATATTTACAATATTATTATATTTACACTCCGAATATTTTTACAGTAACTACAATACATGTAGGTCATTTGTGTAGTCATCTTTAATAGTCATTTTTAATCGTAACTGTAGTTGTTTTTCTATGTATAAATGTAAAATAACTACTTTTGACAATTGTTTAAAAAATTAACTAACTAAAAATGTTGAAATGTAGTAACAGTTATTTTGGGTGGTTGTTTTGTTTTTTCAGCAAATAACTGTTAAAAAATGATTACATGTGCGGTAAAGGTAATTGTTGGTAGTTAATTTATTACGTTTTTTATAATTTTGTAAAATAGAAGAATCTGCGCAGATTATAAGCAATAAAATCATCACTTAAGAAAAAGTAAAAAAATGCAGATATAACCTGCTGACTTATCACTTAAATGGCGCTGCTGACATTGTCTTTAAGACATATTTTACAGCTGGGTTTATTTATATATATATATGAACAAATATCTCACAGAAATTAGGTTTCTTCTTTTTTCTGTCAAAATTTAAAAAAAGTAGTTTTCTTTTTGTTACTAGAATAAATATATTTTATATAAAATAATTTCACTTCTCTTCACTTCTAAAAACTGTTCCTGCAAAATTTCAAGCAAAACCGTTTCCATTTGCAAAAGTTACAACAATAAATACATTTTTTACTAAGGTTAGTATCATACTAAAGACATTAATATATTAAAATTTGGAAAGCTATGCTGCCATATAAAATTTTGGAAAAGTCGCGGACTATACCGCTATAGGTGAATACATTTTTTTTTGTTGAAATATTTTCCTTTTAATTGCTTCTTTACTATACTCAGATAAAAAAGTTAGTAAAAAATTTTGTAAACAGTTTCCAATCGCACTATACTATTTTTATACTGATTTTTAATACAATTTTTAGTAATCATTTTTGCTATTCTCTTATTACGAATTACGTATTTTTTTACTAATTTTCGCTGCTGATTTCAGCAAAACATTTTACTAATTTTTCAAAACCGAAAGTGATTTGGGTACAGTTTTTTCCCAAACAAATGATCGCGGGTTCAAATCTTAGCGTTCCAATATTTTTTTAGTTTTTTACTTAATATAAAAAAGAAAAAGTCGATTTTAAATCACAAAAGTCGACTATCATTTTAATTTTCGTACCATATCAAATATTTATGGTCTAATTCATAAACTTTTACAACAGTTTTATTGCAGGATTTTAAGCTAATTTGTGGAAAACAGTATTCATATTTGCTTAATAACGAAAAAAATAATACAGGTTTATAGGCGATACTCATTAACTTTAAACCGTTTATAAAGTTTGGAGTGAGGAAGCCACCATTTAATTGTTAATTATTTAATTTTCAGGCATGAAATGATTTATTAAAGCCATCCCATCCCTAGAATGTTTGGCTTCCAACAACTTGCATCCATCAAATTGAAAAAGCTACAACAATTGCGTAGCTAATGACCTTTTTCGAAAAAATTTCAAAAAATAATGTCAAAATAAAATTAAAAAGTAAAACAAAACAATAGTGATGTACAGATTGTCACATTATTCGAAATTCGATTACTTTTGTATGCTTCGAATAATATGTTCTAAAAAATTACTTTTTGCACACATTTCCATTGATTTGCTTTATAAAAAAATAAAAAAAAATATATTTTTAATGGCTTTTAAATTTATCTTAGCACATCATTAGTTCTCTAATTTAAGAAAATACATTTTCACTTCCGATTACCGAGTCAATCGTTTATTAAATTTGTACATCACTTACGACTTATTTGGGAGAATAGAGAAAATAAACAATAGTGTTGCCAGTATCAAATCGAAAAATTAATTTATAGCTAAAATACGATTATGAATCAAGATTTCTAATAACCAGGGCAAGGACATTCATCACTAAAAAATCGAAAATATGCGCTTAAAATATGCACTATAAAATATAAAATATGCATTTATAACGAAATATGCACTAAAAACCAAAAATATGCAATTAAAAATAAATGCTTTTTTTAATTATATTTATTAAAAACTAACATAAATGTAAAAATTCAGGTATCGGTTCGTTTACTTACTACAAGTTACTATATTTAGCTGGAAAAATTCAATACAAAAAGTAAACAAAACTTTGCAATTGTAGTAAAAGTAGTAAGAAATTCGAGTAAACGAACACACTGAATATGTCTTCAAATACACATAGTTAAATATATTTTTAGCAAATTCAGTGAAAATAAAAAGAATTACAGTCGATTGTAAATATTAAGGGTGTGTGGCATTTTACCTGAAAAAAAACTTTATTATAAAATAGAACTATAAAATCGTACTCACTTTCGTAACTCAGAAAAAAGTGGCAAAAATTAATGCTCAGGGACAAGTTTCCTTAAAATAATTTTTATAAAATTTTTCAACTTTCTGTTTGTGAGCAATAACGCCCGAAAACGTTAATTTAAAATTACATCTATAAAAAATGTGTTAGTGGATGACAACATATTGTATACTATGAGTTTCTCTTTCTAGTGTAGTGTTATATTACCAAAGTTATAAGGTATGAATTATTAAATAGAATTTCATATTAAAAAATATGCAATAATGTGCAAAATATGCAAAAATATGCAATAAAAGTCATAAAATATGCAATAAAAATGCACTTAAAAGCAAAATATGCAAAAATATGCAACAACAAACCGATGCAATTTTTTTGCAAATTCTTTGATTCGGAAAAGTATTTGGTCAAAATCATTTTTGGGCCACTGACTACAAACCAAGGTTGGTTACCGAAACGAATAACGGTAAGGGTAACGGTAACGATATCAGATTTCGTTTGTTTAGGTAACGGTAAAGGTAACGGTATTTAAGACGGTATACCGTTATCGAAACAGCAATACCGGTACGTACCGGTATTAAAAATTATGTTAAAAACATATAAAAACAAGTAAAAACATGGCATATTTTTAATTTTAAGTACTGAAAATACAGATTTTAAGCTATAAATTCAATACTGGTAGTTTTAATAAGTAAAATTATTATCTATAAATTTTTTGTAAAAAAAAACACTCAAGATTATAAAATAAAAAATAAAAAAATTTTAATTTTTATATAAAATAATAAATACCGGTAAAATACCGGTAACTATTCATAAAAATAACGGTATCGGTAACGATAACGGTATTTAGAAAATTTTTTAGAGGTATCGATAACGGTAACGGTATTCAATTTGAAACGGTATTTTAGCGATAACGGTATTATAACGATAACGGTAACCAACCTTGCTACAAACATGCATTTGCATGAAAGTCCTTGCCCTGCTATTAACTCTTTAAAAATAATTTTTTTTTTATGAATTAGCACATTAAAATATATGTACCTTAAAATTCTGTTTTAAATTTGAAGTTTTCATTTGTTTTTATTTTATATTTATTTATTTTGTTTTTATTTTATCCAAATTTTGATTTGGTTTTTTTTTTTAATTATTTTAAAAGTTCTATTTTAAATATGTTGTATATCCTAGTTAAAAAGGTTTAATAAAATATTGGACAATTTGATATAGTTATATCTAATCAGGTGTGGTTAATCTGATATTATATGAAATTGTATATAATTGAATCAACATAAATGTATACAACTTAGATCTAAGCACAATGGGTCAATTTCCTTATCAATTTTAAAATCATAGCTGTTTCTGTTTAAAAAAAGAATTACATCTAGATCATTAATTGTAGTTTTCTATGTATTGTATTGTATTTTCTACTGCTTTTTAATCTCTTTTTTTGCTGGGATGTATTGCAGAGAACTTTTTCGAAGTATTTTGAATTTTTATTAATCAACTTTCATTTGAGTATAATCATGTCGGGAAATGTTCAAACGTGTTTTAAAGACCCCGTAAGGATCTCGAAAATTGTCTTTTTTTTAAATCATCCTTATAGCTATAAAATTAGCTAAAAAAAAATTAAATGATTAAATTTCGCCATCGAAAATACACTTATAAACGCATTCAAAAAACTGATGTGTTAATTTATAAATGCTCTATAAAGTTATAGGAGGCTTATGAAACAAGAATTTGTTTTGTAAGCCTCCTATAACTTTATAAGCATTTTATGAATTTACACATGAGTTATTAGGAATTTGTAAGCCAATTTGGAACCTTGCCATAATTGAAGACATTAGAATTATCCAAATATCTGACTCCTTTTAATTACTACTTTCAAAAAACAAATTTCCTTCATTAACGTCATAAAGAAAGAGTTGGAATTTCTGGGAATATTCATAAAAACTCTAGTTACTACCTGATCTCCGTTTGGAAAAATTTATATTTGCTATGTAAAATATTTTTATATATTTTTTTTTTGCAAGAAACTCTCGCGAAATGTTGGCTAAATTCTTGTTTATTTTAATCTTGCTTACACATCATTAAAATAATTTCCGTTAATGTAGAACGAAATCTAGATTGCAAATTTTTTCTAACATGTCAAGGTTGTATACAAAAACCCACACTCCATAACAAGTTTAACATCCCAGCAAAATATTAATAATGACACCGCATTACTATCTGCAATACCAATAATGATACATCAATACATTTTACATTTTTTTATAATATAAAATAATGGCTTCCTAATAACGGCGTATTGTGGTCCTTGTTTTTAAATATAAAATGACTTACTCGTAATAGTTTAAATAAGTACTTTTTGCACAGTCAAATTTTATACATTTTTTATTTATTATATGTAAATATTTTTGTGTTTAAATTTTTATGACGAATGCTAAAATTACACACTAGCAAAAACTTTAATTTTTCTGAATGATAATAGTATTTGTGTAACTACTTAATTTAAAAAATCAACCCAGCAAGCATGGCAATACGAAGAAGATTCCCCGATCATATTGCCAGGAAGAAAACATTTATTGCCGGCAATATCAATTTCGTATTGCGGAAGTTTCCTCCGTCGGGTACAACTGTTACCCGAAAGCAATACTTCCAGGCAACACGAAGTCGATACCCCAGGAAGACAAATCGACGATATCGCTAAGTTATCACCTGGAAGATAAAAAGGTGATATCGCCAAATAAACTCCCCGGTGAAAATAAAGGATATATATTTTTTTCATTATTAAATTTAAGCCTGAAAAAGAACATCTGCATACATAATCCATTAACCAACACATTAATTATCTTGATTTCATCGTAGCCGATTTTTTCCGCGCATTAAATCTTGATTTTTTCGAGGAATTCGTTTCCTATGTATCTGTTGATTGTTTTTGTACAAATGTTGTTTTAATTTTTTCTAAAATGACAAAGAATTTCAAACAAATTTTCTTTATCTTCCGGATGATAAAAAGGTAATATTGCCGCAATATTATCATAAAAAATTATGACAAAGAATTCAATTTTTGAATTATTTTTTTCTAAATATCACCGAATTATCTTCCAAGTGATAAAAGGAAGATAATTTTAAAATACTGCTTGATTATTTTCATTCAAATGAAAAATATAAGATATCGCTTTAATATCTTCTTGGAAGATATCTTCCAAATGCTTTCAGGGAAGTAAGCAATCTTATAACCACTTATAATTCAAATTTTCGTGAGGATGTGTGCAACTACTTACTATTCAAAATCTCATAACTACTTACTTTTTATTTTTTCTTAAGCAAGCGGGTAAGCGTAACTACTTATGTATATAAACGACCACGCCAAACAAAAATAATGAGTTGTGCAGAGCTATGAATAAGTTGTGCAGAGCTATGAATTTTTATTATATAACCACTTATTTGGTAATGAAAGATTTTGCTGGGTTTAAACTTCTTTTTCTTCGGCTGAAAAAAATTAGAAATAGTCGCGTGTTCAATAGATTATATATACATACATAAAGGAACCAACCGATATTCAAAAAAAAAAAAATTAACAATATTCTAACATGGTAATAAATTTTTCCAGCAATTTAATACATTTTAACGGTTTACATATGAAAATAACAACAACAAAAAACAAGGAAAAACAAAAGAAAAACAGTTGTAGCGAATATCCTGTATTAAATTGACAACATACAAACTGTCAATTAGTGTATCGAAACTAAAGTTATTGAAAACATAGACACAAAATAATATACATAGACGTAATTTATTTGTTGGCCATAGTGGAGATGGTAATCTAAGAAGAAGCCAAAAACAAAGTAAAAAGTTATAGTCGGTCAATTCCGGCCATGAGATACGCTACGCTAGAAGGTGAGCTGATTCCTATTATATGGGCGAAAAAACGAATGAGGCACAAAATATACAGAAAACTCTGAATGAATTTGCCGAAAAACTGATGGTTTTTATGACGACTAGATCCAAAAGTGTTCGGAAATTTTTAGCCCTGGTTTATGAGAGTATATCGTATTTACAACCCAAAAAAAAAAAAAACCAATGGTTTAGTGCGTTTTAATGCGATTTAGCCTCAATTCAGATAGGACTTTTCTATGGTCCTATACTACGCCTGTAGTATAACAAAAATATTTCTAATTTTTGGTTAAAATAAAATTTATGGAAAATAATATTTGGTGTTAAAAATTAGAAAGCTTGTTAATAATATATGTTCAATTACCAAACTTGTTTAACTATCTCAGTAGTTCTACTGAGTTTTAACAAAAAATATTTTTAGTTATAGGGTATGCACAAACGTATACAAATATATTTTTGTCCAGGTACCTTTAGAATTGCAATCAGTGGTTTGATTTCAAGGTTACATAGACGGACGGATAGACTAACATCGCTAACTCAAATCAAAAGGTTATTCTGCTTTTTGGATTTAGGTATACTTAAAGGTGGGCCTTGATTACAAGGATACGTGAGCAGTCATATGGATAGACATCGCTTAATCGACTCCAAATGTTGCTCTGAGTCCATAGGTGCACTCAAAAAAGTTTGTCGTTAGTATCTACTGAAAATTGCAGTGAAAACAAAGGTATATGCATTTGAAAAGACGACGGAGATATTTACCTTTAAAATAACTAAAAATGTAGTTCTTTTCAACTGTTAAAAATTAACATAAAATACATTAAAAATTACTAACAATATCGTAAAAATAATTGACAAATTTTTACTAAAAAACTTTAAAACAACTGGCAGAATTGTTACGTAAACCCCACCCAGCAGAAATTACTGCTTGCTTGGAAGCAGTTTTGTCAGGGAAAGTTGAGCAGTGAAGCGATTGCATTATTGATGATTTCATTCGAGATAGCTCGCGTGAAAGCAACTGTTTCGATATCCGAAAAGGCATGAATTCATCGCCTTTGATTAGTGCTCCTGTTTTTAATTCATGCCTTCTCGGAAGTGCATATTATAAAGCTTTTCAACTATTTAAAATCATGCCTTCTCAAAAGCACAATATTCCTGCATATTTTTCCTTGAAGAAAAAATGCCTCATATTTTTAGCAAAACCTCTTATTTTCATTAAAATAACTTTTTTCCGTATTTTAAAAAATTTTGATAAAAGAACCGCAAAAATATTTAAGCAATCAAAATGTATTGCTCATTTCATGCCTTTTTGAGAAGCACAGTAAAAAGCGATGTAAAAAATTAATTAACTTAGGCCTTTCATTAGTGGCTTCGTACAAAGGGGTAAAAGTAGCATTTTTGCTGGGCACTGTTTTTACAGTTTTTTTATAATAAAAATTATTTTATGAACAAAAAGCTATTTTTTGTCGCTTACAAAAAAAAAAGATTTTTTATAACTTCATCTACTTAACGTTTTTATGGATTGGAACTTTCTGAATTTTATTTGCAAACTAAGGATATACCAAGAATTATAAAAAGCTCAAAGAATTTTAAATTTTTTAAGTAACTACCCAGCAAAAAAAAGATGCCGAAGCAGTACAAAAAGCACTACTATTGGTGATCTAGATGTACTCCTTTTTTAATATAAACACTAACGATTTTAACATTGAGTTGTCATAGGAGAGGAGTACTCAGCACTTTTTGAACGAGTGCAAAGGTACCTTTTTTTACTAATTAAAAGTTTAAAAAAATTCTTCGCAAAAAAATTATATTTTTTTATTTTACAAAACTTTTTTTATTGCCGCCACCGGGTATCGAAATTGCTAGTCTAGCTCTCTACCGCTGAGTTATTCTTTGATATGAAAGTTGACTGGCATAAAAACACCACTTTGTCATGGCGAGATATTGTGCTTTATTCACTTCAATAAAAGTTCTTATTAAACAAGTGTAAATAAAAGGTGCACTCCAATTCAATATTGTTTTCAGCACTATTTTCACAGGTGCATAAAAAGCAATTTCTCATAATTTTTTTTATATACATATATTTTTAAAAATTGAGAAATTAAAAAAATATTGAATTTAAACAAATTGATTATAAATATTAGAAAAAAACTTAATAAAAAAAAAAAATATATTGGTGCTTACTTAAGTGATTTTTTGGAAGTTGTTCAGAAGTAATTCAAAAACGCTGTAAAAATATACTAACGAATACTTTGGATGCAATGAAAGAAGTGATTTTTTGAAGTTGTTCAGAATTAATTCTAAAAAGCAGTAAAAATAAACTAACGGATACTTGTTAAGTAGTTAAAAAAAATTTTAAAGCATTACTTCTAATTTTTTTTGCTGGGTAAAGTTACTAAAAATTAGTAAGAAAAACTGCTTAAATCAGCAGAATATATTTGCTATATATTAGTAAGATTAAACGTATAAAAAAAGTTAAAATCGCGCATGCCGACTATATGACACGGAAAATCGGAAATATAGTCCATAGCGACCATAGCAACCTGTAGCGACAAACAAGCGCAAGAGGAACCTGGGGGACCTGTATATGGGCACTAGGCCAAAACATGGACCGATTCTATCGAAACTCAAAAAAATTTGTTCTAGAGCCCATGTGAAATAGTGTACCAAATTTTATTAAAATATATACTTGCGACCTGTAGCATGCGAACTAGCTTAAGACCCAATTTTTGGTTTACCTTATAAGGTCGATAGGTTTAAACATGGGCAGATATTAACCAATTAGTACACTTCGGGCAAATTTTATCCAAATATCTTAATATTTGCCACTTGTAGCGTGCGCACAATAATTAATGGACAGACAGACAGTGATTTACAAGTGGATCAATATCTAGGTCTAGGTCTAAAATTTTTTGGTGTAACAAACATCAGCACAATCTTGTACCTTCCCCACGTAGTGGTGTAAGGATAAACAGCAAGAAAAAAATCTGTTAAATTTACAAAACTTCTCTGCAGTTTTTTATTTGTCATTTTCAATTAAATAAAAATGAACTTAAATATAACTAAAATTTTTTAAATTTAACAGTTTTATTTTTGCTGTTCTTATCTACTATTGGTACCAGTAAGATAAGAACAGCAAAAAAAGGTCTACTAAATATAATTTGCAGATTTTTTCTGCTAAGGTAATTTTTAACTTATTTTTAGTAGCTTTTTATGCTATTTGTACAGGTTTATATAACCGCCGAGAAATGTAGAGTTTAACACTATCGACTTAACTTAATATTTTACAGTTTTTTGTTTTGTACAAGTAGTTTTAGATTGCAACAAAATAAGACTTCCTCTACAAGAAGATGATCTAGTTTTTTGTTTTGTATTGTGATCACAATATAATATATTTGGATTCGTTTATGACAATTTATATCAATAATGGCAAAGAGTCTATTCAATATTTATTTGATTTTGAAACCCCAAGCCTTGAAATGTTTTTGTTTAAAAATGTTTCTAAATAGGCTGCATTGTTAAAATTTTTGTATTGTTTTATTGCCATTGTTGAAAATATTAATTTATATTCAATACTACTACAATTTTGAAATGCTATGAGATTGACAAAAAAATTTAATAAATGCATAAAAAATTAATTATTGGATATTAATACAAAAAAATAATAAAGCTTAGATAGACATTTGTATTAAGTGATTTTTAGTTTTTCTATATGTGTACAAACTATTTTCAAATTATTTTTGCTAATCAAAATTTAAATGTATTGCAAAAAACAAATATTGAGCAATCATAATTAAATTATTTAAATACTACTGGTTAAGCGTACTTCTTACATTTTAATTAAAACTTTGAACGATTATTATTAAACAAATCTTTCATACTTACCATTCACAATTAAATATTGCACTTATGCTACGAAATAGCAACTTGAAAATCCGCTTTCTAAAAAAGTCTGTAATAAAAAATGTAAAGTTTGCTAAGTTAAGCCCTAAAAGAATCCAGTTATTTTAGCAGATCGTACAACATCATTTAAATTTATTTGTTATAACGATATTTTATTTAGAATTAATAATGAAAAAATATTGTATTTGGAATTAAATCGAAAAAAACAAAACGATTCATCATGACAACGGAATTTTTTACCTAACCGAATGGTTTATTTTGGATCCACCGATATATTCGTTTTTGTCAATAGAAATTCGGTTAGACTTATGGTTGACACAATTTCAATTGTGTAAGGAGTATAGCAACCAAACAACAATTCGGTTGTCACAATGAATATGTTTTCTCTGTGTACTCAAAATTAATTATACACTTTGTTTTAGTGTAGTGTGAACAAATTTTTATGTTATTTTGTCTTTAAGCCTGAATTGAACTAACTTTTTATTTATTTTTGATTTTTTAATTCCAATTTATCATAACAATTCATTTCATACGGGTTTGAGTTAATTTTGTATTCTATTTTTAGTAATTTTTATTTCATAATTTAAAAATTTTCCAGCTAAATTTAATCACAATTTGCTACAAATGATTCTGTTTTTGTATCACCCCTATCGATATCACATTTTTATTTTCTCCACATTTTTTATTGTAAAATCATAGAATTGACCATAGGTACCTGGGAAACTCTGCAAGTTAGAGCAAAATGGATAAAAATTCATTAATCCTTAGTAATGTATTACTATTTATAAAATATCTCTGCTCCCAATAAAGATATGGGCATGTCCCAGGTCAGACCCGTAGAGTCCATAAACATGGTATCATATAGTACATCGACTCATTAGAAAATTGAGAGCTTGTCGCTATCTGATGTAGTTGTAGTGGTATTAAGAACCATATTTACACTAGACCGTCCACCTTACTGGCAAAAAAAGTGCGCGGTACACCTTCGAATATAAAGTATTTTTGCAAGGTAAGTTCCAAATTTGGCATTAACATTCGGATTTTAAATTGTGATATATCGATTTTTTTGCCTCGAAGGTACCAGTGTTTTGCTATAAAGGAAAAATCCAATTAAAAAAAATTTATAAAGACGACCCCTACACTCATAAAAAAGCTCGTACAAATAGTTAAAAACTCTGCTGAAATAACTGAAATTCTGCGCCAGCAGAATTTTCAATGAAGTTGGAAATCATGGTCTGCTAAATTTAGGTAAGCAAAATTTTACATACTGCTAAATATACAGACAATTTGAGTTATACACTCCGTTTCATAACTATAGCCGCACTATAAAACAGCTGATAGGTTTCTGAATAATTTAGACATATAAAAGACCTTATAACTAAAACTTACATCTAAAATACATATATTTAAAAAAAAATGTTTAACGTAGATTAATTTAAATCGCCATTTTTATTTTACTACAGTTTCATAGCTATAGCCGCACTTTCAGAAAAATGGATTTGGAAGTTAAAAACATTTGAGTAAAAAAATTAAATAAAATAATTTAATATTAGGTAAAGTCGACCTAATTTTAATTAATACCAAAAATTCCATTTGGCATCCGCCATTGTACACTGTCCACCAATTTTTTTTCATTCATTGGTCTTCAAACACGAGTTTCTGCTCTTTTGAGATTAAAAACTGTATGATACTATCGATTTTGTCGAAAACAATTACATAACAAAATTCCATAGGTATTCTAAATTCGGCTCTTATCCCGAAAATATATGGGTCATTCCATAGCTTTAGTATTTTCAGTTTGAAAACATCCTTGAGTAAGTGCATTTTTAAGGCCTGATGCGTTGCCAGTTTGAAAAATTAGTTCTTATGAACATTTGTTCTTAAAAACTGCATAAATTTCTCTTCCCAGATTTCAGCCTACTGCAGTGATCTCATCCGTGTACCAGGTAACACCTAATCAAACATACCCTCACAACAGAAAAGTAGTTCTTTCACAACGAAGTAAATAAAATTATAAATTGTGGAGTTTCTTCCATTCATCGCTTAAACGCTGTTAAATCGATTGAAATAATTAAAATCTGAAAAGTATAGACGATTTTAATAACTATTGGATCCATCTGAAGAAGAAATTTTCGCATTTCTAAACATTCATTCCGGGGTTATTTGTTAGTGGTTCGGGGAATATTTCATTGTAACAGGAAAGCTTGCTTTGTTGTTTTGGTGTGTCACGGATGAGATCATTGGAGTATGCTTTAATATTGGAAGAGAAATTCGTATGTTTTTTTGAGAAAAAATTTTCACAAAAACTGATTTTTCTACCTGGCAACGCATTAGGTCTTAAAAATCCACTTGCTCAGGGATGCTTTCAAACTGAAAATACTATAGCTATGGAATGACCCATATATTTCCGGGATAAGAGATGAGTCTAGAATACCTACGGAATTTCATTATGTAATTTTTTACAGAAAATGGATAGTATCAAACAGTTTTTGATCTTAAAAAAGCAGAAACTAGTGTTTGAAGACCAATGAATTTACAAAATTGGTGGACAGTGTACAATGGCGGATGCCAAATGGAATTTTTGGTATTAATTAAATTCAGGTCGACTTTACCTAATATTAAATTATTTTATTTATTTTATTTTATTTCCAAATAGCAAAATAAGCTTTTTTGCTAAATTAAATATTTAAAAAAAATTTGTTAATCAGTTTTTTTTATTAATTTGATATCAGATCATCTTCACTGTTCGTATACTAGATTTTTTTTAAATTTCAGATAAAAAATCGTAATGTGTCTGGTGTAAAATAAAAAATTTCTCGGTACCGATATAATGGCTCCGGAATGCATCATCATATTTTGTTGAAAATCATCATCCAAAATATGAAAACAGTATATAGAAATGAGTTTAAATTAATCTTTGGTACTCGGAATCACTTTTAAAAAACAATAAATATCATTACCAATCTTGTGGAATAAGGTTTTATAGTCTTATGTAATAATGCCAAAAATTTTCATCATGTACAATTAAGGTATAGGATGAAAGTGCCTTAAGAAGAAATTAAAAAATAACGCAAATAAATTTAAATAAGTTAATATTTTAGTGGAAATTTTTTTGTTTTACAATATTTTTAATAAAAAATCACATAAGTATTTTTTGCACAAAAGATATGTGATTTGTTTTTAAAATTGTTACAAGGATATGTTGGAATATCAGAGATTAATTTGAACACAATTCTCAATATTTTTGTACTATTTTAGATGATGATTTTTCATTTACAACCCCTTCTACTGTCGATTCTAACACCGTATCTTTTTGTTTGAAATTGTCCCAAAAGCAACCACTTCCATAGCTCCAAAGTGGAATCGGTTGCCGTAGAATCAGTTCTGGAACTAGTTCTAGAACTGATTCTACTTCAGTCATACCTTCTATATGGGATCCCAGGAACTAGTTCCGGAAACAGTTCCATGCAGTCGGTTACAGTGGAACCAGTTCTAGAATAGGAGTGGTTGGCTACCGATTGTAAAAACTCTTCCTGGGCAGTTTACAAAATGTTTTCAAATATTGAATTTAGCAAAAATCTTTTTTTTCAATTTGAATATTAAGAACAGTTTGGTATTTTATAAAAATTTAAACACAAATTTGTGAAATTTTCTGTAAAAAGTAGCTAAAGTCTTAAAAAATAAAAATAAATTTAAATCAAAATACTGAAATATTTCGCAATATATAAAGTATTTTTTTAATATTCTGTGTAAGTGCGCTCTAATTTTGAACCACTCGATTGGAGCTAAGGTGGACTTACTGCCAATTTGTTTCTTCAAAGTTCGAGAAAGAAGGAAGTATCTGTATTTTTAAATTGCCAATCAAATTGCGTTTATAAACTTAAAAATTAAACTGTTGAACCTTTGGCGAGGTATTCAAGCATTAGAAAGTGCGCTATAATTTTGAGCAGTGCTTTATTTGATCATATATCATCATATATGACCATTTTCACCCGGAAATAGAAAATAACGAATTAAACTGCTAAAATAAGCAATGTAAAGTAAGCAATATAGCCTAAAAATCCCAAAGAAATTTTCCAAGTTTCTTTTCGATTTTTTTTTAATGCAAATAAAAATTGAGCCTTTTGAAAACAGCAGTTTATAATTTTTTTTAGTAAATCAATTAACTAAAAATTAACTTAAATACAACTAAAATTCTGTAAATTAAACAGTTTTATTTTTGCTGTTCTTATTTTACTAGTATTTAGCAAAAAATCTGCTTTTTTCAGCAGTTTTTTCTGCAACATACTTTTTAACAAAAGTTTAGTTGATTTTTCTGCTATTTTTGCAGATTTATTTCTATATGTGTACAAGTAAAATTACAAACAAATTTCAAATGACAGAAAAAGAGTAATACTACATTTATACTTGAGCAAAAACCACTTAGTTTTTGTACAAAACTAGTTTTTCCTTGTTTTTTTGTATGCGTTTTGACAAGTTGAAAACTACAAGAGCCAATAACAAGGTAGTTTTTGCTCAGGTATAAATGTAGTATAAGTGTAGGGCCAGAATAAGAGCGCAGAGCTTTTTCACATACATTTTGACATTTAAAAATCCCTGAGCGATGCTGTCGTGAAATAGTATCTATTTTATTTTATAAAGCTACTATATTATGTCAAGCATTTTAACTGCAGTTAACGGGTTTAGTTTTTTTTATTATATTTTTTCATATTTATTGAAACAATTTTTAATATTTATTAAAACTTAACCTACCACCTTCTAATAAAAATTCTTGAAATGTTGTACAGAGCCAGTTAACAGGGGTGCAAAATTTGTGTTTAACCACTTAAATCACTTTGACTTAAATCACCATGACGCGTCATTGATACGTCAAAAGTGTGTATCAGAAAACTGCTAGCCACATTATTGCCTGTAGATATGCCTATTTAGTATTGTTCTGTAAAACCTTTATTTTAAGAGTTATAGCGCAAATAAACTTTAAACAAATTTTAGTCCATTTTTAGGGCTAAAAGCCACGGGTGACTGGCCTGTTTTAATCCGAGAGGATCAATTTTCGCGGGGATATTATTTTTACGCCCAATGTACAGGAAAGTGCCTGGAGAGGTGAAAAAATAACACTTTTGCACATGTGGGTGCTCTATTGAGCGCCAATTCTGAATAAGCACGAAATTAACTCATAAACACATTTGAAGTTTTTACTTATTTCTGGCATTGAACCTAAATTTTCAACTTTGATGTTTTTGGAGACTTATAGTAGAATTTCATGACAAATGCGGAAGATTTTAACCCTCTAACTCTTCAACTTACGGGTCGTTAATGTCTTTTTCTAAGTCCAAAAAGTCCCTTTAATTGAAGAGTTAGAGGGTTAAATTGTTCTACAAAAATATTTGTCATGAAATTCTACTATAAGGCTCTAAAGATATCATAGTTACAAATTTAAGTTCAATGCCAGAAATAAGTCAAAACTTAAAATGTGTTTAAGGGTTAATTTCGTACTTATTCCGAATTGGCGCTCAAATGCCCCACAAACCTGGATGTTAGGAGGAAACCATGTGAATCTTGCATTTTAGATAGATAGGATGTGTTCAGTTAACTTATGTAAAACACAATGAGGAACATTTCTGTGGAACATTTTATCTCTCGGATAAAATGTTTCGGATCTTTTTTGTCCCTTTTTTAAACGGGGCCAAAAACGTCCCTTTAATTGAAAAGTAAGAAAGTTAAATACAATAGTTCCACAAAAATGTACCTCGAAGTGTTTTAAATAAGTTCGCTGAATACATCCTATACCAAAAATGGAAGATTCACATGGTTTCCTAGTGCACATATGTAATAATAAATCTATACCTCAGAATCAGTTTTTGGCCGTTTTGTCATGGAATGGCCAAAATATTAAAAAAACCTTATTTTTCTTTTAATCTACGCAAAATTTCTTATCATATGATAAAGAGTGTACGTTATTGCAGATCTCCAATATTAAATGAGAGACATTCAAAGTTTAGTTTTGACACAAATTTTGATGTTTACCGCTTAAAACACCACTAACGGTCATGAGAGGGTTAAAAGTTTGTATAAGGAAAATGTTTGCCTTTTCATTGTGTAAACAATACCTATGTAACTTAATCACCAGAAGCTTCTAGTTTAAGAGTTATAAATGGATAAATCAATGACCCTTTTTTAGGGTAATTTTGAGGACATAAATTTAAACGGCCAGGCCGGTTTACACCGCAGAAAACTAATTTTTGCACAGATCTTATTGTTTACTCTTAACCTATCCGAAAATGTGCGGGGAGCTGGAAAAATAAAACTTTTGCACATATGGGTGCTCTAGTGGACAGGGTATAAGTTTGTGCTGATGTTTGTAACAAAAAAAATATTGTACCTAGACCCACCTTTTAGTATAGCGATCGACTCTAAATCAATTGTTGTTTCGATTTGACGATGTCGGGACAGACCGTCTGTCTGCCTGTCCATATATTTTTGTGCGCACGCTACAGTTCGCAAATATTAATAAAATTTGGTACACTAACTTATTTCGGCCCAAGGACGAAGCTTATTGATTTTTAAAATCGGTCAATGGTTAGACCTAGTCCCCATATAAAGGTTCCCCCAAGAATTATATTTTTCGCATGATTGAGGTCATAAATAAAAATATATAATAAATATAGAATAAAGCTTATTGATTTTATATGAAAAATTGGCTCCTTCGTATACTAATAGAAAAATGTCTGTAAAAAATTTTGTTAAAACTACTAAAAATTATGTTACACTTTTTGGTTTAAAATATTGGTTTTAAAATACATTATTGTAAAAAATAAACAATATTTCAGCGGACATGAATTAAGTATAAAGTAAAAATTTTCCTGTTTGCAAACATTTTTTTCAGGTACAAGATCAAGCAGTTGATCCAAATTTACGTGATGGTGATGGTGCTACACCGCTACATTTTGCCGCTTCACGTGGACATCTCTCTGTGGTGCGATGGCTCTTAAATCATGGAGCTAAATTATCACTGGACAAATATGGAAAATCACCCATAAATGATGCTGCAGAAAATCAACAGGTTGAGGTAAGTTGTGTTGAGAGTTGAGCTCATTTAAAACATAAATCTACAAGTGCGGCAACTTGCAAACTAAATCATAAAACAAACAATAACTTGTTTTTTTTCTATTGTTTTATTTTCCTTTACAAGTGTCTTAATGTATTGGTGCAACATGGAACATCTGTGGATTATAATGGTAGAGAAAAGAATGCTACACAAAGACATGGTAAATCATCTACATCAACATCATCAACCACGAATAGACAGAAGCAGCAGCAACAACAAACACTGCAACAAAATGGCAATAATTCAGCAATGGGTCATCACAACAGTTCTCATGGTAGCTGTAACAATTCCATGAGTAGCAAACAGACCAGTCGTAGTAATACAATCAAATCGAAAACATCATCAACAATGAGCTCAGATCAAGAACCATTTTACTTACATCCGCCATCTACCATCGCAGTACGCGGTAAAAATAATGATTCTCTTTATTCGCCACAATCACAGCACTCACGATCATCATCGGAAAAGATTTACAATGGTTCCCTAGTGCCCAACACTGATGGCCTATATGTTAATCCCATGCGTATGAATGGTATTTATACACCACCATCACCCAGTGGCAGTATGTCGGGTGAATCATTTTTCCTACATGATCCGCAAGAAGTCATATATAATCGGGTACGTGATTTATTTGATTCCGATTCGAGTAGTGTTAAACATTCCAATCCCCATAAACAACAACATCATCAGAAACAGTCATTGTCGACCAATTCTACGCCCAGCTCGAATGCTCTTACCATACAGGCAGATGTTCACTCTAGTTCTAGTGGTGCAGGTAGTGGTTCAGATGAATCGGTTTCGATACCTTCGAGTATGAATTCGCCTAAAGTTCAACCACATCGAAATCATAGTTTTAATCGTCACACAAATCATCCTCAGCCACAATTACCGCAACGTGATCCGCAGCAGCAACAACAGCCACATCATAATAATTCCAATAAAAATTATAGTCAATCCCATGCTTTGAATAATAATAAATCGAATGCCAATACAAATAATTCTAATAATTCCAATAATTTAATGATTCATCAAAATAATCATAAAAACAATAAACATAATGGTCAAAATCAAAAATCACCATCAACGAATGCCCATGATCATGATTATGAAGATATTTATTTGGTACGGGAAGATGCTCGCAAGAATCAACAAAAATATATGATCGGTAGATCGAGATCAAGAGACAGTGGTTCACATTCAAGATCGGCTAGTGCTTCATCAACTCGTAGTACGGACGTTGTTTTACAATATAGTAATCATGTAAGTATGTATTTATTTAAACATATTTTTAAGAACATCCAAAATTAACCGTAATTGGACATTACTTTGAAAGATCCATCAATTTTCATAGCAGGTATAGAAAACTGCAATTTTTAAATGGTACTCAAATTTAACCAAATTAGTACCTTTTCGAAGCCACTGATACTTAAGAAAATGTACAAAGACGGGTTCGTATTAAAAAAAATCGGCAAACTATTTGAAAATAGTAACAAAATCAGTTTTTCAAAAAAACAACTTTTTTAAATACCGTTTTGTCGATTAACCGAAAATGGGCCTTATTTGAGGCCCTTCAACTTACACCACCTCTTCTCTATCCCCTTTAACAAGAAACCATTACGTTAATTAATAGGAAGAATATCCGAAGTGTTGCTTTTCTGAAAAAGTGGTGTAATCATTGTTGAAAAAAGAATAAAAACTGAATCTTGCGTGGACGAAAATATATTAAAAATTTGCTTTTGACAAACGAAATATGCTTAAAAGCATTTAGCATAATTTTTTTAGAAAACTTTTCGAACTCAACCTGCTAAATCTAGCAGAAAATATATTAACATGGCAACACTATTTTAAGGCACTTTTTAACTCCTAAACGTGAGATTGGGCCACTAAAAATTAACACATACTTATTTATCGTCCCCTTTATTACATATCCAAATTTCATCCTTGTAAGAAAAATCCTTCAATTTCCTTAAACATTAACCCCTCAATTCATAAATGCTTTCTAAAGTTATAGCAGGTTTACAAAACGTCATTTTCATATAAAATTTGTTCAATAAACCTCCTATAATTTCACAAAGCGTTTATGAATTTAGGGGTAAATTTTTTAATACGAATTTTTGACATAATCCAATATTATTTAGCAATATGCCACTTAGTTTTCTTAATTTTTGATCGATTTTAGGCTAAAAATAATAAAATAAAATGAATCGGGTTTTCAGTTAACCGAAATTTCAGAAGAAATCCTGGGTTTTTGGTTAGCCGGTATGGAAAAACTAAATCAATTGATATTTTCTAAATTACAATTTCAAAAGCTGCATAGCAAAAAAGCAAAATTTTGTATAAAAAATATACCCTCTACTTACTAGTAATTTTTGTTGAAAATAATCGTTTTTACAACTCCTTTGGTAGCTACTTATTTTATATATTTTTGTAACACAGCGGGTAAGCTTGTGTATAAATTTCGTTTTTTTTTTCAAAAGTCGAATAAAAATAATAAGTGTTGACACCAAATTAGGTGTTTATAATGAGCACCCATTACTAAGGTTTTGCTGGGATATCTAGATTTTCACCAAAGTCCAATTTAAACTAGATTTCGGGTGTAATATAAATGCAATGTTTAATTTTCGCTTAACTTCTTTAATAACTCAAGTTTTTATCTTTTTTACAGAATCTCAATAATAAACGTGATAATAATGTACTAAATCGTAATAAATCGCAATCAATTATTGGACTGCACGGTAAATATGATGCATCACAACGTTCCAAGGACGGCTACAATAGTGCAAAGAATGTAAATTTAAAAAATCAACTCAATAGTGGCATAAAAAGTGACACATATGAAAGTGTATGTCCACCAGAAGATGTTGTGGAACGTACAAAGCAGACAAATAAAAATTCCGTGATACGCAATAATCTGGATAACAATAATGGTAATGGACAACAACATTGTGGTAGCAATACCAAGTTGTCAGTAACAAATTCCAATACCAATTCAAATGCGAACGCGAATATGACGAACGTAAATAACAGTAATCAAAACATTTACAATAGCACAAATAGTGTTAACAGTAATAATTCTAGTAATATGAATAACAGCAACAACAATATTAGCAACAATAACAGCAACAACAATCGACATTTGAAACGAGTTTCCTCAGCACCACCAATGCAAAATACCCAAATTGGTAAGTTGGTAAATGTGGCTTATTTGCCTCAATCTCATTCTTTTGCATTTATCTTGCGAAATGCTGAAAGTTTAAATCTGTTTTTAAGTAAAAGTAGAACACTTTTTTTCAAATAATTCAATTTCTAAAAAATGTTTGCATTTTTATTTTTTATTATTTAGTAAATGGTCCACCACCACCTCCTCTACCACCACCATTACGTGCTCCTGTTAATCATCAACAGCAGCAACAACAGCAACAGCAACAACAACAGCAGCAGCAATATCAACAACAACAATCTTTTGTACACAGTGGCAATAACAAAACCAATATAAATTCGGATCATTCCAATTCTTTAAATTCATGTCATCGTGGTTCAAGTAATAATTTATACTTGGATAATTGCATTGATTCTGATTCTGGTTTAGAAGTTGTTGAGGAGCCAAGTCTTAGACCATCTGAATTGGTACGTGGCAATCACAATCGCACAATGTCGACTATTTCAGGTAAGTAAATTAATTTTAATTCGTTACAGATTTTGTTATTAACACAGAAAAAATCATACTATTTATGACAATTTTATGAAAAATTTGACAATGTACTAATTTAAGAACTTTCCATAAATCATTTTTGAGCAAAATGCCAAATGCCAAATTTTATTGACCTGCATAAAAATACCTGACCAAGTGACTAACCCTTTGACGACCAATGGTTGATATATGTCCCATTTTTACTTTTTGCGATTTTAGGAATTCTTCTCAGACGATTTTAACTAAATTATTGTGGTTGACACTAGATAGATGTAGCTTTGTAAGGATATCCATAACTTGTAGCCAGATAGTCTCAGAGCGGTACAAGGTCAACTCGAAATCGAAAATTAAAATTTTTGTTTTTTTAAGATTTCTTTTAGTTTTCTAGTTTAAAAAAATTCAATTTGAAATGCACAGAGAATTATATGTTATTTTTGGATTGGCCATAGTTTAGAGAAAAATAGAAAATTTAAACTTTTTAAAAATGTTAACCCTTTTAGGAGCGATATTCTATTAATATTATAGCTTTAGTACCATTTTTCTCCGATGCGGGACTTAGTAAAGGTTCAATTAGACGTGCCATATCGCCATAGCCGTAACCATAACGCCATAGCAGAAAACCAAAATTCAATTGGTTTCTACGGTTACGGTTATGGCGTTATGGCATGTCACCAATAATCGTATACATTGTAGCCCATAAGATTGGTTTGAACAGCTGTTTTATATGGTTATGGTTATGGCACGTCTAATTGGACCTTAAAGCGCCAAAGATAATAATTCTCAGCCATAGGTCCATGCCCTCAAAAAGTGTCGTTAGAAAATCTACAGCGGTTCAAGTTTGGTCGTCAAAGGGTTAAGGAGAGATGAAAAGTAACTTCTTCGGAATGCAATCAAATATACTCGTATATATTTTGGAAGAGATATTTATGACATGCTTTAAACTTTAACTGCGTAATTTATCTTTGATATGAGGAAACAAGAAAATTTTTGCGTCACAAATAATTTTTAAAAACAAATACATAATTTCTGAGGCGGAGCAACGATATGTTTTATCAGAGTGTTAGAGTTTTCAAAAAATCGGCCTTTTTTGAAAAACCAATTTCAGTTACGTTTTTTTTTTTTTTGCAAAAACATCACAAAATTTCGATAAATTTCGGGATCCTAAAAAATATTGATCGCTGCCAGGATCACGTGTTTTTTGGTTTTGAAATCTCTAATTTCGGGATTTGAAAAAACCAATCATTTAATGGCTTTATATAAGATATAATCAATCTATATAAAAAATAAGAAACAAATACAAAATAAATTAAAAAATATTAAAATAATAGCATTTTGAACAAAATGAAATGTATAATACTTTCTCTATCATCATTTTTAAGACTATTAGCGTTAGTATATCAAATACCTTTTAACGAATCGTCCCAAATTTGACGCATACGTAGAAACTAAGATAAAAGTTAGATATTCATACACGGTTTTTTTAAATTTTGCTGCGTTCTTGGCTTAAAAGTACCTCTAAATGCGTTTTCTTCACAACGATGAGTTTAAAGGCTCCATTAAACCCAAATTAGTTTGGAAGTAAAGTGGGGCGAAATGAGGTATCGTGAAGTAAAAATCTATTTTCAATGGAGCTTTTAGTCTGGTAGTATAGTGTCAGCTGTTTACTTTTAATTAATGACAGTATACACAACTACTTAGTTTGGAAGTACAATTGAGATGAGAAAATCTATTGAAATATATTTCTACTTCACGATAGTGCTGATAAATTCGGTTACTTTTCAATACTCGATACTACTCGATATTTTTAATTTGGATACTCGATACTACTCGATACTTTTAACTGTTTTTAAATTTGAAGTTTTTTCAGGCTTTTTAATAATATTCTTTGAAAACGTTTACGTAAATTCAATATTTAAATTTATAAATATATTTTCAAACTTTGGTAAATATTTTAGCGGAGTCACATTTTAATGTATTTTGTCCGTCCAAAATGCAACTTTGAAAATATCGAGTAGTAGTTTCGAATATCGAGTACCCAAAAAAAAGACAAATACTCGATACTCGATACCCACTACTCATATTTTTACCATCACTACTTCACGATACCTCATTTCGCCGCACTTTACTTCCAAACTAATTTGAGCTAAAAGTCGGCTGCCACTATACAGCGAATTAACCGATTTTGATCTGGTTTTTTCTTTTGTAGCCAACAAAAAACTCTAATCCTTATAGAGGCCCTTTTTTCGAATTTTAGTGAAATAAATTTTATATTCCCAAGTAAATTGGTTTTTTCGATGTATCATACTTTAAGATCCGACTGTAAATGCCAAAGATATAACAAACAATATAAAATGGCGACCCCTACATTCGGCAAAAAAAAATTTTTTTAACTTCCTTGCTAAATTAATTTAAATCGGACGGTGTACGGCGAACTTTTTTTTGCGGTACGGTTTACTGCACAGTGGAGCCGATTTTGCTTTTTTTTAAAAAGTGGCAACCCGGGCGACTGTGGTTGGCGAAATTTAAAACTAATATTTTTTGAAAATATTTACAATAACATGTCTTTTAAATAGAAAATACAATAATTAAAATGTTGTCATTGAAATTTTTGACAACCGTTAAAATATTCAATTTAACCTATTTTAACAAAACAAATTTCACAAAATTTCAGTTCTTTGTCTCTTCTTGCCCCACTAAATATAAGGTTATAAAAATCAGAGCCAATTTTATAGTGAACATTTATGTTTCTTAATTTTATTATACTAAATACACCACTTATGTAAACTTTTTAAACAGTTTTAAAGCTGGATGGTGTAAATATCCAACTATATTTTCCCAGCAAAAAAAAAAGTGAATTCAGTCTAATGCCTTTTTCATTACATATAAAGTAGCTTTGTATGCTGATTCCTTAATTCCAATAAATCTATTTCAAATGACTCCCAAAATGCAATTAACTAAAAAACTTTACAGCTTTGCCGAGCAAAAAAATACCTGACCAACTTTTCGACACGAATGCGTTCCAACTGAGGTGAAGAATGCATTTTTTTAACATTGGCTTTTCATAGGACTTCAAAAAAGCAGTTAAAGTTTCAAGCATGTCATAAATATCACTTTTTAAATATACCCGAGTATAAAAAATTGATCTCGCGCAATATCTAATCATATCCAATTTTTAAGATCTGCTGTAATATCTAGCTGATGCAATTCGATCTTTAAATTGGGTGTATCCAATGATATCGTATTAGATCCCATTGTATATATGGGGATAAACTAAGATCAACTTATATCTCAAAATTGGGAGGTCCAGCAATATATTTGTAGATAAACTTAGATCTAATTTTATCCGAAAAATGGCAGATCGAATTAGATCCATTTTTTGAAAATATTGGGAAAAATAATACAAAATTTGTACAAAAAACAATTATAAGAAATATGGGAAACAAATTCGTTGAAAAATGAAGATTTAGTGCGCGGAAAAAAATCGGGTATGGTGGCAACAAGATACTTAATGTTTTTGTGAATGTATGATATTCTTTTTCAGAGTTAAATTTAATAATGAAAATTATAAATCGTTTAGTTTGTTTCGAGGAGTTGATTTAGCGATATCACCTTTTTATCTTCCAGGTGATAAATTAGCGATATACGATTATCTAGCGATATCGCCGATTTATCATTCAGAAGTATCGCTTTCGTATTGCTTGGAAGTAACGCTATAGAGAGGACATTTACTCCCGAAAGGGGGATCTTCCGCAATAATAATATGATTATTGTCGAAATAAAGTTTTTCTTCCAGGCGATACGATTGCGAAACATTTTCGTATTTTAATGTTTGCAGGGGTAAGATCTCCATTTATTTGGGATTAAATAAGATCCCAGACAGATATTGCCAACTGATTTTATAAAAATTACAATATTTTGTTAAAATAAGGTTTCAACTCAGAAGGTCTCGAGTTCGATACCGTTCAAGGCTATGCATTTGTTTTATAAAATGAATTTCTTTTTATAAAATTATAATTTTTTTTTTCTATACATTTTTTTATAAAATTATATTTTTTTTTATTAAATTGAATTTTTCAATATAATAATTTTATTTACATCTTTTTGACGCTCTACGCCATTTCCAATTGTATGAATTGTTTTTAAGATTAATCAATTTCATATCAAAAATAATCAATTCAATTTAAGTTTTATCAATTGTATTTCAGAACTTATCAATTATTTTTCAGATTTATGAATTGTATTTCAGAACTAGTCAATTGAATTTCAGTTTTATCAATTGTATTTCAGAAATTATTAATTGTATATCAGAAATTTTTCTCTATTAACTATGAAATACAATCAACAAATTCTGAAATAGATTTGATTATTTCTGAAATATAATTAATAATTTCTGAAATACATTCGATAGTTTCTGAAATACAATTATAATTTCTGAAATACAATTAATAGCTTCTGAAATACAATTAATATTGTAGGTGCTGATGAGTTACCATATATGACAATATGTTGTTTAAATGGCACCATATATGGTATATGCTGTTTAAATGATACGATATATCAAAGTACATATATGGAACTACATATATTAAAAATGTTGTTTATGAGGTACCATATATGAGCATATATTGTTTAAATGGCACCATATATGATAATATATGGTTAAAATGGCACCACATATGGTAATATATTGCTTAAATAACACCATATATAAATATATATGGCACTATATATGGTATCATATATTATCATATCTGGAACTGTATTAAAAAATTTGACCATGAGGTACCATATATGACCCTATATTGTTTAAATGCCACCATATATGATAATATTTGGTTTAAATGGCACCATATATGATAATATATGGTTTAACTGGCACCATATATAGTATTATATTGTTTAAATGATACCATATATAATTATATATTGCTAAAATTCCACCATATATATTAAGATACAGCTCTATATATAACTATATATGCAATAAGATAAGCCATGCTATGTAATATATAATCATATATACCATATATAATATTATAAAGACCGATATCTAATTAGATGAAATTATACATGGCATAATATAAGGAAAAATTTTGGAAATAAACGTCATACCCGAGTAAAAAAGTTTTGATATAATCATATATTATTTTATGTAATTGCATATAGTAACTTATAGTTACATATGGCCACATATGCTTTTAAATTTAAGCAGATATACTTTTATATAGTCACATGTTAGATATTTTTTCCTCAAAGGTTTTAATATGGAGACATATGTGATTTTATATTATTACATATTTGCCTACATATATATGTATGTGCTATATATAAGTACATAAAGTAACATATAAAAGATATAATTACATGTACGTTTATATATAATTTAGTATGACACTATACATAATAATATAAAACTATGTGGATCCAAATAAGAAATATTTTATAATTTGTGTTAGTTATGATTATATATTGACGAATATGAACCCATATATAACTTAGACATATATCATCCCACATAGGGAATTTTTTCAAAGTGATTTTATATAAAAATATATAAGGTCCATATAAAACCATATTATATTATATTTGGTTCCATGTTATAAATGATTTTGAACTAGTTTTAGATTTAGTAATTACTAGGGATTGGCGCTTGACACGAAATGTTCGTGAGTCACGTTATTCACACGTGATCGTGAGCAATAATTACTATACTTAAGTGATTCGTGCGTGAGCGTGAGTAAGAATAAGCCGTGCATGATTCGTGTGTGAGTTTATTTTTTGCATCATATGTTTTTAGTAATTTTTACTGTTTTGCGTGAGAATTTTCTGATTGTAAGTTTTTAATATACTCATGTGTGCTGAGTAAGAAACGAAATGCTCGTGCGTGAGTAACAAAGGTTTAAAAGGCTTAATTCTTTCATTCACTTTTTAAAAATTAATGAAATTTGGGTTAAATTTCATTCCCTAATAGCATTCTTATGGAATTAATTCTATAGCTTAATTCCCAATAGCTTTAAATTATATGAATTCATTCTATTTTGATTGAATTCTAACTGAATGAAACCCAATTTACTTGAATTCATTTAATAAAAAGGTGAATGAAAAATGATTTGTTTCCATTCACTTAATCAAATGAAAAATTTAAATTTGCATGTAATTGCTGAATATTAGCATAATACAAATGAAAAACGTTTAAAATTCATCTAAAAGAAATAAATAGTATCGTATGCTTTGTTACAGCTTGTATTGTATGCTTTGGTTTTGATTATATGTTAGTTTCAAACTACACTGCACTAAGTGAATGGTAATAAAATTTCTTCATTCAATTAGTAAAATGGTGAACGAACATGCAATTTGAATGATTCAAGTTAGGAATTCATTCAATTCAATTTTTCGAAGCTCTGGTGAGTAATTTGTTTTTTTTTTTGAGCATGAGTCAAAAATGGCCTACGCACCGCACCCATAACATTAACAACACTAAAGCTTTAATACGAAATTCCCTATACTATAACGTACACTTGTCTGATTTCTTATATCTTGGTTGTATATCATAATCCTATTAACTTTAAAATTTCAGTGTTGTTAACTTTATTTTAAAATTACTAAATTAAAAGTAATTTTTTTTCATGTTTATTGCACTGTCATGATAAATCAGGATAAAAGTAATGGAAGATTTATCGAAATTATAAGATCTCCAGCAGGCCTGGGGTTAATCATTACATTTTGTAATTAATTACACATGCAATTACACAATTACATGTAATTGTAATTGAAAAAAAACTCATCTATAATTACATATTATTTGTAATTGCAATTCAAAAAAGAACATTACAATTAAAAGTAATTGAAAATTTTTTTTTATTTAAAAAAATAATTTGTATGTATATTGTTAGATATGGTCCTATATAATATGATAAAAAGTATAAGGTTAATATTTAGATATAATTGTATCAAACTATGTCCACTTTTATAACATTTTATATAATTTTATACAAAAAGATATAATTTGATGTCATTGGATGAGGACAAAATTCGGATACAATTGTATCGAATTGCATAAAATTGTATCAAATTGTACCAATTTGTATACAATTGTATACAATTCGATACAATATGATACAATAAGACGTTCTCATTTTTCGGATATAATTATATCTAATTACATAAAAGATTATATATAATTAAATATAACTTCATATGGCTCCATATCATTTTTTTTTACTTGGGTATATAATAATATATGGACATTAGGGTTTGGGGTTCGGGAATTCCCGGGAAATCCCTGGAAAAGTTTTCCGGGAATTCCCGGGAAATCCCTGGAAAAGTTTTCCGGGAATTCCCGGGAAAATAATATATTTTTCCCGGGAAAACGGTAAATTTTAAAAATATTAAATTTTTTAAATTGTTTTTGTTTCGAAAAGGATTTTTTAATATTAGTCATAAAAAACATTTTAAATACCAAAACAAAAATGTCATTGTTAAAATCTTTTAAAACGGAATACATTTATTTGACACAGAAATAAAATCTTTGCCAAGTAATTAGGAGCATTTCAACTAATAAAGATTATTCGCATAACTTATTCAAAATTTAAGTAGTAAAACCTAAAAACTTGGTAAAATATTTAAAAGAAATATGAAAAAAAGGTTTGTTTCTTACAAATAATCGCCCTTACTATCTAAATTTTTCAAATGTATAATTTAGGTAAAGTCGTCATTAGTTAAAATATTGGGTGGCAGCATGCGCGGTTCCAGCAATTAATATAAGGGGAAAAATCATACGCCTCAGTGGCCAACTCAATGTATTTGTCTACTGTGGCGTATGATTTTTCCCCTTATATTAATTGTTGGAACCGCGCATGGGCGGCAGTACACCTTGACTTGGTTTATTTTTGGAGCATTCTGATTGGTCAATTTATTTTCAACCAATCAAAATATTTGAAAATATAAATATTTTTGTAAGGTTTTCATACACAAAATGAATAAAACCGTTTGATTAAAAATAAAGTCGACTTTAAATTTAAAATACGCCTTTATATTAAGGGTCAACAATTTTGTAGGTAACATTTTCATTAATAAATGTGAAAAGAAAAGACTAATGGTTAACGGTGGTATCTAAATTTGGTTATCCGACATCTAAATTTAGTTCAAAAAAAAAAAAAAAAAATTGATGGTCATGCAACTTCTCTTGAAGAAAACAACAACAAGAATAACGTTTCAGCTAAAATTAGCAAAATACCCGAAGAAAAAAGTGTAAGCTATGCCTATTCAGCTTACACTTTTTTCTTAAAGGTTTTATGGTAGGGCAAACAATTCCTGAAATGGTATCCAAATTAGCTTCAGTCAATCCGCACCATAACTAGATCTTCGTTTATTCGAGAAAGTTTTTATAATAAAAACCTGGCATTGCAAAAAAATAAAACCGATGTATAGAACATTATATTAAATTACTACAATCATATAAAAGATATCATGATGAAAGAAATATCGAGCAATATTTCTAACAATAGGAGATTTACTATAATCTTAGATGAATGGACAAGAATATCACAACAATGTATGAATGGAAATAATTCATTTTATAACCTGGGGTTGGTTTATATATCAGGAAGATGTAATGCTGATGAAATAAGAAGAATTGTAGAAATAAGACTAGAAGAGTTTTATTTGTCTTCGGAAAATGACATTGTAGCCACCATATCTAATGGGTCAAGTGTGATGAAACGGTTTGTTTCCGACAGTCCAGCAGTAGGTGCTTTCTGCTGGAATCATGCAATACATTTGGCAGTGCTGCGAGTAATTTATGTGAAATCAAATTTTCAACATTCTCATATTTTTACTTTGAATTCTCACTACACGGACTGCATTTGTTTTGAAATAGTGTTTTTTTTTAACAAAAATTACTTATATAGGTGGTTTTCATTAACAATTTTGTTCAAAAATATTTCCCGGGATTCCCGGGAATCAAATTTTTTCATTCCCGTTTCCCGGGAAATAAAAAAATCCGGGAAATCCCAAACCCTAATGGATATACATAACGACATGTCTAATTATATATTGTAATATATGCCACATATGATTATATATAATTTTTTTACTCGGGTGCATTCACAAGAAGTTACTTTTCATGTCTCCTTAAACGCTAAAAAAATTAATTGTTTTCCCATATAAAAAAGAACATCGAAGCACTCATGTTTATGAAGTGCAAAGCAGACTTATAGTGGCATAAACACCTTCTCACAGAAGACAAGCCAATGTTAAATGCATGCGTATTTCACCTCAATTTGAACGCATTCGTGGCGAACAGCTGTGGTACTTTTATGACTCTTAAGCCCAAATTAGTTTGGTAGTAACGTGAGGTAATGAGGAAATGAGGTATCGTAAAGTAGAAATCTATTTTCAATAGATTTTCTTACGTCAAATCCACTTCCAAACTAAGTAGTTGTGCATAATATCACCAGTTGAAAGTAAACAGCTGACACGATACCTTACGATACTACGAGACTAAAAGAGCCTTTAGTCAGGCAATATTTTTTTGCTGGGTAGCTAAGTTGAATTAAGGGAGAGAGCGATGCCATGTAAATATTTACATTGAATAAAAAAATAAAAACATTTCAAACAAATAAATAAAACAATTAATAAAATTGAAAAAAAACATACATATAACATATTCGTGAATCTGGCGAAGATTCTCAAATTCACATAAGTGAAATATGGGCGTTTTTTAATTTGAAGAAAAATTAAGCCAAATTGTGAACAAAATCAACAAAAGGTAAGTCAGTTGTGGTTACAGCTTAAGGATGAGTAACTCAATCATTAGGCCTTTTTTTAATCATTGGATTTATTTTTGGATTTATTTTATTTTGTTAAAAAATCCATATTTTCTTTCTTAATTTTCAAAATTTATAATTTTTATCAAAATTTAATACTTATTCGCCGATATAATTTGCAAGGAAATCATTAAATTTTGTAAAAATGTGAGCACAGGAATTGAAATAAGCTAAATCCAAAATGGATTTAAAAAATAAATAAATCCGTTTTGGATTTAGCTTAATTTTGTTCCAGAAATTGCATTTTCGCAAAATTCAAATTTTTTTATTTCACATTATATTAGGGAAAAGTGTTAGATTTGGATAAAAAATACAAAATTTTGAAAATTAAAAAACAAAATATGGATTTTTTGAAATAAAATAAATCAAAAAATTAATCCAGTGATTAAAAAAGGCCTATTAGTAATGCTCAAAACACTTGAAAATCTTAAAAGCCCGGAAACAAATTTTATTTAAGTTTTAGATTTTATCAAAGCGCTCACTATAATATCGGCCCTAATAGATTTTCAGGAAAATCTATGAATATATCCTTGCATAACTAATCAATGTATTGTTAACATATGTTATATGAAAGATATTAAAAATACGTTTAAACTGACATGCAATACGATTTTTATTTTAAAAAAGACAAAATTAGTTCAGAAAATAATATTTTTAAAACTCCCAAAAAATTGTACGTAGTTACCTACTAAACTCTTATTTTATGCCGTCAGTTAATTTTGTGAATGAGTCTTTAAAATTGCCTGAGTTATTTAAAAAAGTTCAAAATAAGTGATAACTTCAACCTATAAAAATAGCAGAAAAAGCTAGTAAAAATAAGTTAAAAATAACCTTGCAAAAAAAATACTAAAATTAGCAGATATTTTGCTAAATACTAGTAAAACAAGAATAGCAAAAATAATACTATAAATTTTATTAGTTCTATTTTAGTTAACTTTTAGTTAATTGAAAATGAAAAATTTTACTGTAAATCTGCAGAAAATTTTTCTAAATATTAAAAGACTAAAAATAGCAAAAACAAACTTTTATATATACAAAATTTTTGTTATTTTTAAGTTAAATTTAGTTGAATGCAAATGGCAGTCTATCCTGCTAAAATCAACGGAAATAATTGCTAAAAAAAATAGTAAACTGCTCATTTTTTTTGCATTAAAGTAAATCAAAAAAAAAAAAAAATTTGAAAATTTTAAACCTTTTTTGTGATTTTTTAGACTACTAATTATTTAGCAAAATTTTTTGCTCATTTTAGCAGGTTAAGTTGTTATTTTTATTAACAAAAATTTAACTCAAATATAATTAAAATTCTGTATATTTAGCAGTATTATTTTTGCTGTTCCTATCTTAATATTATCAGAGCTTCGAAGAATTAATTCCCCAATTCCCTTTTTTTGAACTGAATTTATATTTTGGCAATGAATTCCCGTTTAATCGAAGGAATTAAATTTATTTCGTTTAATTCCCTAGCAATTAAATTTCTTTCGTTTAATTCCCTAGGAATTTAATTTTTTCGTTTAATTCCCAGAATTTAAGTTTTCAATTCCTAGGGAATTAAACTTGAATTGCTAGGGAATTAAACGAAAAAAATTTAATTCTTTAGGGAATTAAACGAAATAAATTTAATTTCTTCAATTAAACGGGAATTCATTCCCAAAATATAAATTCAGTTCAAAAAAGGGAATTAGGGAATTAATTCTTCGAAGCTCTGAATAGTATATAGCAAAAATTATCTCCTAATTTCAGTAGTTTCTTCTGCAAGCTAATTTTTAATTAATTTTTAGTAGTTCTAACCAAGGTTGGTTACCGAAACGAATAACGGTAAGGCTAACGGTAACGGTATCAGATTTCGTTTGTTTAGGTAACGGTAAAGGTAACGGTATTTAAGACGGTTTTGGTAATGGTATACCGTTATCGGTATACCGTTATCGAAACAGCAATACCGATAATAAAATAAAATATAATATAAAACAATATAAAAACAAGTAAAAACATGGCATAGTTTTAATTTTAAGTACTGAAAATACAGATTTTAAGCTATAAATTCAATACTGCCCTATAAACATTTTCACTGGAATTCAAGTTGAAATCAAGTTCAATGCCAGCCCTGTTTTCCAGTTTCAAGGCTTGAATTCAACTTTTATTACATTTTATTTCAATAGCATACTCCAGCAAAAGGGAAACAAAAATTCAAGTTTGAAATATTTTTGTTAAATAAACAAATGCTAGAATTTGAAATATACTTTACTTCAAGCAAAATTTAAAGCACTTGAATTTTTAAAACCTATGTGCTTATTGGGTGGTAGTTTTAATAAGTAAAATTATTATCTATAAATTTTTTGTAAAAAAAACACTCAAGATTATAAAATAAAAAGTAAAAAAATTGTAATTTTTATATAAAATAATAAATACCGGTAAAATACCGGTAACTACCCATAAAAATAACGGTATCGGTAACGATAACGGTATTTAGAAATTTTTTTAGAGGTATCGATAACGGTAACGGTATTCAATTTGAAACGGTATTTTAGCGATAACGGCATTATAACGATAACGGTAACCAATCTTGGTTCTAACTATTGAGAAAATAGAACTGATTAACGACTATCGCAGAAATATACCCTTTAAATTGTTGTTTGAGTATTGGCAAACTAACTGTACGCGGTTTAGAAAAAATAATAAAATTTTTTACTTTTTTAACCGTGGTTTTCAATTATCCGTGCTGAGCTCGGTCCCGAACAACCCCGATAATCGAGGTTCGACTGAATCTAAAATTTTTATATTCTTTTCCAGTATTTTTTTTTATGTTATCATGTTTTTACAATGAGTAGAGAAATCATTAACCAAATTTTTCTGTACGACGAGAAAGAATGGAGATAGATACTAATGAAAAGTAAAGTTTGTTTCTTAAATCTTTTGTTTTTCGTTCTAAAATAAAGATATACATAAATAATATAGTTGTATAAAATAAAAAAATTGCGACATGATTTGCAGTCTTATAAAATTTTTAAATATTTTCAGCCGAATGCATAAAGTTCCTAAACTGTTTAATTAATTATTTTTAAGCTAATTTGGCAAAAACAGTATGCATAATTCGTTTAATAACGAACAATTTAACAATCTGTTAAAGTAGGGACATGTCTAAAATAAGCGTTTCATAAAGTTTGGAAAATGAAAATCTCCGTTGAAACCAAAAATATTCAGTTTTCATTTATTTAAAGGCTTTTTCAAGGGTCATCCAAATCAAATAATCAAAACATATTCGTCATTCGAATACTTTCAGTATTCGTTGTATTAAACTGTCTTTAAAATATTATTTTACACTATTACGATATATAACCAAAATATGTATAAAAATTGGTTTTATCCAGTTTTGATTTATTATAAATTATTTTTATTGGTAAAATCTTCAAAACAACATTATTAATCTATGATTATTTGAAAGCGGAGACACATTTTATAAGGGTGTTGCCAGAATATTAAACGAAATTAAAAAACTATTATTTAACGATTATGCATGACATTTTTTAACAAACGTTTAATAAGGAAAAATAATACTTTAGAAATTGTATTCCTTACGCAACATTAAGAAAAGTTTATGCATTAGAGCCTTTAACTCTTGCTATTTCCGATTCTTATTCAAAATTAGGATAACATGGAATTTCTTATTTGGTTATTTGTTTTTCTTCCAAAATGTTGTACGAGTAAATCCGCCAACTGTCCAAATGATTCGACTATTGGCAGATTACGAGTATATAAAAGCACAAATTGATGAGTTTATTGTTATAAGTATAAATACCAATACATATATTTTTATTATTCATAAATATATATTTATTTGTGTAAAAATGGTTACTTAAAGTGGCAGTAATAACGTAAACGTTATCCACATGTTTTTTATTTTATTTTGTGTTCCTTCAGTGTGTATGTAATTAGCTTTTAACAATGTGTAATAGTTTGTTTTGTTGTCTATAAAAGTGGCCAATGTCAGGGACCTCAATTATTGTTAAAAAGAAATTGTTTATATTTATTGATCACTTTTAGGTAGACAGGTTTCTGCAAATTGCTATATTTTTTGCATTGTTGTCTGAAATATATACAAATGTATATTTCATATTTATATGTATGAATTTATATTTTATGGTCAATTGCTCTTTAGCGAAAAAATTATGATAGATGACACATGATAGTTGAATAAAATTTTTAAATGTTATAGCATATTAGACAAACATCTCATTAAAAAAAAAAAAAAACATGTAAACAATACAATGACATATGAGGACAATGATTGATTAAGTGAAATGTTATGTTGGCAACTCAGGTTTATAAGATGTGATCCTACAAATATTTTGAACACAATCATAAAAAAACTGTAAGATGTCATGGAAGTGAAACTTGGAAATATTACTTAATTTATAATTTTTACAAAATTTTATCACAGCATCCATAGCCATATAGGAAACAATTATCTTTTCTACATATAATAAAGTTTTAAAATCCGTTTTTCCAGAGCACTTTAGTTTTAATAAACATAAATAATACATATTTCCTGTCAATATACATAAATTTATTTTATAACATAATTCGTGTATGAATTTTACCTAGATATGGAATTTTCATTGTACAAAATATACCTGGTTCCCATTATTTTTATTTTGAAATTAAACCGGAAATTTATCACAAAAAAAAACACAAACTTCAATCTTAAGTTATATGTCAATACATAACAATATGTATGAATTTTAAAATACATGCAAAAATATAAATCATTATATACGAACCTTAATTTTTGTTAATTAAATTCATATATCATAGTCTATTATCATACTGATCCATCTTTAATGTATAAAAGTGTACATTTTTTTTTATATTTTCTTAACTTCACATACAATTGTTTTGTAGCTGTATCGCAAAACTGAAACTTGTTATACAAAATTAAAAACAAACAAAAAAACTTGTCTCGTCATATATGTGGAGTAAAATGGCAAAGAAATTAAAAAGTGGAAAGTGGTTGTTACTGGAAAATTCATATTGTCCATTTTTCAAATGGTAGGAGAGAAATATTTTTGTTGAGGTGGAATATTTAAACAATAGTAGGTACAGACTTCGGACAACCATGTATGCCTTACGAAAACATATAAGAAATATATAGTCCATATTAATCAGTTGATTCCGAAATTTCAGTTAATCCAAAATAAGCTACACTCAAAAAAGTCAGTGCAGCCAACAAAAAATGTAGCTGTGCCAACAATTTTTTATTCAGGAGCGTGCTTGCAAAAAAGTTGATAATTTCAGCAAAAGTAGTTTACTGAAAATTAGCGAGCTGAATTTTACCCCAAAAATAGTAATCTCGCAAAAGTTTTACTAACATTTAGTCGATTGGATATGAAAAAAATTCTTGCTAAAATCTATAAAACTTTTTTCTCAATATTAGTGGACTGAAAAAACTCAAAAAGTTTATAGAGAAATTGTATTTTAGTTAATTTATTTGCTGAAAGTCAAAAAATTGAGTTTTTGTTATTCTTTCGAACATTATTTAGGAAACTTAAAAAATATAAAAATATCCTTACATTACTTAGTAGACAATTCTAAATAATAAAAAAAAGAAATACACTATGGCTTTTATATTATAGAAACCAGGGGTATGGCATCACCAAAAACATAAGTTATAACGACATCGTTATCACTTGGTGGCACCAGGGGTATGGCATCACCAAAAAAATAAGTTATAAAAAAATAGTTATCACTAGATGGAACTTTGTATTGACAATTTTCTTTTTTTATTTAAATTTAAATAATAACAAACAGGAAAGAAAAAAATACAAACAAATATTTAAAATTTTATTATTTGAATATATTCCGGGTTTGTTTTTTTCCTTATTTTGAGCAGTTTTCAGCAGTTTTTGAGCTTTTAAATATAGGCTCAGCTGATACTAAATAGTTGCTCAGGTAATACTAAATTTCAGCGCCCTCTATCGGTGAGTAGTGTAAGTTTTGATTTCCTATCTCTATAATTAATAGTCTCTGGGTGGCACTTTGTTCAAAAAATTGACAACCCAGGTGAAAATGTCCATATATGGTCATATATGGCAACATATATGGGTTCATATAAAGGTTCGGATCCGAAATTTGAGGGTATATAGCCATATATGGAGATATATGAATGTTCATATAAAAAACTTTTTTTTTATTTTTTAATAAAAATATACATAAAGATTTTACTTCAAGTTTAGAAATTATTTTATGACTGTTTTTTGATTATTTAATGATTGTTTATACACTAATAGAAAAAAGTTTGTAAATATTTTAGTTAAAGCTACTAAAAAATAGTTAAAAATGACCTTGCAGAAAAAACTGCTGAATTAGCAGATTATTTTTGCTAAATATTAATAAGATAGGAACAGCAAAACAACAGTTTAATATTTTTAACAAATATTTCTGTTAATTTTATAAATTGCTATTTGCATTGAACAAAATTTAACATAAACATTTTAGATACAACAGTTTGTTTTTGTCATTTTTTGTTTACTAATATTTTGCAAAATTTTCTGCAGATTTTGCAGTATAATTTGTCATTTTAAATTAACTAAAAGTTAACTCAAATATAACTAAAATTTTCTAAACTTTGCAGTTTTATTTTTGCTGTCTTTATCTTACTGCACCATTTCCAATTGTATTTCAAAAAATTTATCATTTTATTTCAGAAGTTATCAATTATTTTTCAGATTTACCAATTGTATTTCAGAAATAATCAATTGATTTTCATATCTATCAATTGTATTTCAGAAATTATCAATTGTATTTGAACAATTATCAATTGTATTTCAGAAACAACCAATTGTATTTTAGAAATCATCAATTGCATTTCAGAAATTATCAAATGTAATTCAATATTTTTTGAATCCGCCGATGATAAAAAAAATTAAAACATTACCCATATATAGAATAATATATGAATTCATATATGAAAATATATGGAATATATCCACCAATATATGGACCAATGTATTCAATATATTATCATATATGGCTTCATATATTTAAATGTATTTACCCATATATGCTTCCATACATAACATATATGTTCATATATGATCATACATGAAACCATATATGCTCATACATGAAACCATATATGACAATATATGAACATATATGGAAATTTTCAGCTGGGAATTTTCTTTTTTTATTTAAATTTAAATAATAACAAACAAAAAAGCAAAAAAAACGGATATTTCAAATTTTATTATTTGAATATATTTTGCGCTTATTTTTTTTTTTTTCTTTTCTTATTTTGTGCAGTTTTCAGCAATTTTTGGGTTTTTAAATATAAGCTCAGCTGATATCAAAGTGGTACTAAACAGTGATGGTATTTGAGAATTTTCGTTTGGTGCCTAAATGATGCCAAAAAAGTGCCAAAAAAGCTTTTAAAGTGCCAAAAACAATTAAGCAACATGCAAATGTTTCAAAAATTATGTTCAGCTTTTATTTCAAATATTTATACATTTACACCCTTATTCTAAACTTTATAACAATAACAAGTGTCACAAAACTGTTGTGAATGGAAATTATTATAATTTTGGTATTCTGAGAAAAATTGTCACAGCAAAACCTTGACAAAATTATCATGTAACAAAAAGCACATAACAAACAAATATTTTCATTTGTCAACAATTTAAAATATAAAAATTTTCTTTTCTTTTGAAGAATTTTATAATGTTTCTTCACAGAAATAAAATATGAAATACCTAATTCATATTTTGAGACATTATTTTAAGATGCATCGAACCTTTCACCGATTCTAAAATTCCTGCAAATTCCTCCAAAATATTACGTATTAACATGGGATTTTTGGGGCTAAAGTTGTTAGGAATAAGCTCAGGATGCTTGATGCTAAAATTTAAAGGAAACTCCACGTGCTTAGAACTAGTTGTCTTGTGTTCTGCGGTTCCTGTAAATTTTTTTAAGTTTTCATTTCATTTAAGATTTCATAAAATTATCGAAAAAATCGTAATTTTTTACAAATTACAATTTTTTAATCGTTTTATTTTATTTTTGGCAGAAAAAGCTTTCACCATTGTATGGTCAAATTTTTAAAAATTTTGCTTGTCATAAAAAAACTAGAATACCATAACAAATTTTTGAAAAATTACAGTGACAACAATAGAATCAATTAAAGTTTTTCTAATTTTATCCCCATTGCTTTTATTTTTAAAGATCAAAATAATGATTAAATTGTTCCCGAAGAACTGGAAGCTGGTCCAGAAAATTGTAGAAATTTTTAGTGTAGCGATTGTTTTTTAATTTTTCTACCCGTTCTAAGTAGGCATGGATTTAATGAAAAACCAGCGATATCGACCTTTTATCAAATTATATAGAAATTTTCTTAAAAAGTGCCAAAATTCTATAAAGAGTGCCATGGTGCCATTGAACATTCAATAGTGCCACAAATGGCACTTTTGTGCCACTTTTACCAACAGTGGTACTAAATAGTTGCTCAGGTAATACTAAATGTCAGCGCCTACTATCGGTGAGTAGTGTAAGTTTTGAGTTCCTATCTCTATAATTAATAGTCTCTGATAGAAACCTTTTTCTTAAAAAAGCAAAAGGGAACACAAAAAAAATAACCAACCTACTGAAAAAATGTCTGTTCTTGTGTTTCACATACCCGATCAAAAAAATGTATATATAGTCATTAGGGTTTGGGATTTCCCGGACTTTTTTATTTCCCTAGAAACGGGAATGCAAAAATTTGATTCCCGGAACTCCCGGGAAATATTTTTAAACAAAATTGTTAATGAAAACCACCTATATAAGTAATTTTTGTTAAAAAACAACACTATTTCAGTACAAATTCAGTCTGTGTAGTGAGAATTCAAAGTAAAAATATCAGAATGTTGAACATTTGATTTCACATAAATTACTCGCAGCACTGCCAAATGAATTGCATGATTCCAGCAGAAAGCACCTACTACTGGACTGTCGGAAACAAACCGTTTCATCACACTTGGCCCATTAGATATGGTGGCCACAATGTTATTTTCCAAAGACAAATAAAACTCTTCTAGTCTTATTTCTACAATTCTTCTTATTTCATCAGCATTACATCTTTCTGATATATAAACCAACCCCAGGTTATAAAATGAATCATTTCCATTTATACATATGTTCAAATATCTCTTTTATGATATTCTTGTCCATTCATCTAAGAATATAGTAAATCTCCTATTGTTAGAAATATTGCTCGATATTTCTTTTATCATGATATCTTTTACATGATTGTAGTAATTTAATATAATGTTCTTTACATCGGTTTCATTTTTTTGCAATGCCAGGTTTTTATTATAAAAACTTTCTCGAATAAGCGAAGATCTAGTTATGATGCGGATTGACTGCGGCTAATTTGGATACCATTTCAGGAAATGTTACAATTCCTTTAATCTGTTCATATAACTTTTTTCTATATACTCAACAGTTTTGCTGGTAAAAATAAATGTTTGTTACCGCTACCATAAAAATCAATAACCTTTTGTTTATTACTTTTTTTTAATATTTTAGGCAAAAAATATTTTTTTCTTCACACATTTATTTTTACCGGCAAAACTGTTGAGTATATAGAAAAACGTTATATGAACAGATTAAAGGAATTGTAATTTTTAATTTTTTTAAAATAGTTTGAGCAAAATTGGACTAGTGGTTCTCGAGTTATGTCAAAAAAAAGACCACCAAAGGTCAAATCGATATATCTCGATTTCTAGGGTTGACCCAGCGAAACGCCGGGACACGTATAACTTCTTTTTTACCGATATAACTTTCCCCGGTAGTTTGAATCTTCCCAATCACTGACCCCTACCATTTGTCTCACAGTGTTATTAATTTCGCAAATACAGACTGTTGATATTTAGACTTTTGAGTCATATAAATCGGTGCCTAGGCCCTTTAACAAACATTTTTATCTTCTTCACCAAAAAAAGCCGTGAGTGGAACAAATTTAAAATTTTTAATTTTTGTTTTTTGCAAGAATGTAATTAATTTATTTTTTCAAAGTCATCTATATTTATAAATTTATATAATTATATATAACTCAGTAACACGAACAATGTTGTCTCATATAGTCAGTCATTTTGTATAGCAGTGTGTGGCTGAGTGAGTTAAGTGGCCGACTACAACGCCAGCAATCTGGGTTCAAATCCTGCCGACGGAACTTTTTTTTAATGAAATAAATATTTTTTAAATAATAAATATTTTTGTTTTTAATTTTTTGTGTTATTTTTCAAATTTTTTTAAAATTTGAATAATTCCAAATATATCATAGGATAAATTTTGATCTCAAATTATCCATTTCGATCTGCCAAAATTAGCTTATCCGCTTGCACCTAATTGGATATAAATTAATCCCATAGGATATTTTGGGATCTAGCAGGATCTCAATTTTATATTATTGGATATTATTGGATCTCCCAATTTTGAGATCTATTTGGATCTTATTTAATCCTGTAATATATTTGAGGGATCTGATTGGATGTTAATGGATACCTCAATTTTGAGATGAACTTGGATAAGATTAAATGTCGATCTATATCAAATGAGATATGACTACATATGCTAGATATAATGTTTTTTTGATCGGGTAATCAATATTATAAATGTATTTATGAAGCACAATTTTGGTAGCAAAATAAATTAGTAAAACATTAGTTGGAAATTAGTTTAGTGCTAAAAAAATATAACTAAAACTTTTTCTGAAAATACAATTTCAGCAAGAAAGTTACTGAAATCAAATATACTTGATATACGAGACGTTTTACTAATTTTTCTACTAACTTATTTTTTTGAGTGTAGGAACCTTAATTCAGGCAGCGATTTTCATGCAAATGTATGTTTGCAGCCAGCAGCCCAAACGCGATTTTCGTCAAATAATTTTCCGCTCCAAAGAGTTTACAAAACAATGTCATCGATTTTAAAAAAATCTAAAATTTTGTTTACCCAGTGCTTTTCCTATGCTTTATGGGATTTTTTTGGGATTGGTAAAATACATTTTTCCAACACTTGTATCATCCGTTAATGTATCGTGCCAGCAGGTGGATTAGACGTGGGGTTTTGTCCCCAAATTTGGGGAGTTTTTTGTTGGTCTTGTGGTTGAGAATTAATGTATTTTGAAGTACTACTAAGTATCGTACTGTCATCCGACTGTATTTATGGGCAGACTTGGGGGATGTCAATTACATTTGAATTACAATTAAAAATAATTGGAATTGAAATTGAAATTTAAAAAGACGCAATTACAGTTACATGTAATTGTAATTAAAAGTAATTTTAATTACATTTAATATTATAGAATGTTTCTATTCAAATTTAAAAAAAAAAAATTTTTTTATTTGTAATTGAAAATTTTCAATTACAAATTACAAGTAATTGTAATTGAAATGTAATTGAGATCCCCCAGGTCTGATCTGTAATAAACTATTATGTGCATTTTATTACAGATCATACCTGGGGGATCTCAATTACAATTACTTGTAATTTGTAATTGAAAATTTTCAATTACAAATAAAATTTTTTTTTTTATTATTATTTTTTTATTATCTCTATGTTTGGTATTAAAAAAATTACGAATTTTCTTAAGAAACGTTTAAGATTACCAATGTGAGCGTATTTTAGAAAGGATTAATAGTGTTCATTTTCTTACGCCCATAATACATTTTGACACTTTCTTAATGCGAATAAAACGCGACAAGTTTTTTTTCTATTTGACCGAATATCCAATTATGATATTATTTTGCCAAATTATTTCGTTAATGAATAATTGTATAAAACTCATCATTATTCATTAAAGTGTACTAAAATAGAGATGACATTATAAAAAAAATATGTAAGTGCAAAAAAGAAAAGGAACAAAATCCACTCTGCAGATTGGAGTACTCCAGCATTGTGAATCCGGCTTAAAAACGAAATTATTAAAAAGGAAAATTATCTGTAATATATTAGGGGTTTCATATAAACTCGTGTACTACTCGTAATCGTGTAAACCTGGTATATTAATGAGTTTAATGTCAAACTCCATATATAAAAAATATGGTTTGTATTTATACAAGATTTACAGGGAATTTATGAGTTTATATGAAAACCCCTATTGTTTTACAACAATATTCAACTTGACTCGTATCGGCTTAATTTTTTTTTTTTTTCTTTTTAATTAAAAATCATTTACAACATAATTTCTCTCATACTTTAAAAACACATTGACATTGTCGAATAGACCATATAAATAATAAATAAATTTTTTGATAATAAATATTATTTATCTCACAAAAAACTATACACAATTTACAATATTTTATTAGCACCATATTACAATCATAAGTGTTGTTTCAAACTCTCTTAACCATTAGGGCGGCATTTCTTTATGGAGAAAATTTCTTGTCTTAAAATCTCCATTTATTTAATTCGAATATAATTATAGCACTACTTCTAGAAATTATGTGGTGCAGATTTGAAAAATATCGGATGACTTAACCCTTGGCGCGCTGCGAACAGAATTTTTACTAAAATGGAGATTTTTTTTATTCTAGAAATTTGTCAGATATAATTTAAATTTTTTTACGCTTAATAAGAACACAAATTACCATTTGGTTTAAATATAATAACATTATTTTTCAAAAATTTCTAGAATAAAGGAAAAAAATGACACTTTTAGAAAAAATCAAGTCGCAATATCTCGAAAATCGTTAATGCGATTTAAAAATGTTTTAAAAGATGTGTCACACCTTGCATTTTGTTAGGGGAATTTAAAAAAAAATTTCGAAATTGGGAAAGTTTGCTTTCCGATTTTCCATTTTTCACTTAGTGCTAAAATAATTCAAACAATAATTGATAAAAATCTAAAGTTTTTACAAAATGCCGCTTTAATGTCGGGGATGTCGTGTATGTTACCTTGGATCGCATGTACCTTGGAACTTTGCATTTTCTCCCTATTTGTTAATGCTTTATTGTAAAGTCTTCTTCTATGACATTTTTTATTTTGACTAGTGATCATTTTAAAGCACACAAACTTTCAGATAAGTCTATAGGAGACCCTTAAATTGGATGGATGTAATTTGGAACGACAAAAGTGAATTTTTGAAAAAAATTTTAACTTCTTTTTTAAAAATAATCAAGATATTTCAAGTTACGGTCTTTAATAAATTTAGGTGCCTATTTGTACTTGTGGCTCATTGTGACCGTCATAATACTATTTTTAAGACTGAGAGTCTTAACTTTACATACAAAACAACAATAAAATTCAAAATTCAAAAAATTCAAATTTTATTTGTCAATGTTATGATTGTGTCGATAACACGTCTTAATTTTTTTAAAGTTTTCAAACAAAAATTTTAATAATTATAATTTATTGTGACTTTGCAGCAACAAATACATGTGGAATACAGTCATATCTAAGATTCACAGACTTTTCGTAGAAAAAGGCACCTTAAAGTTTGTGGTTTTCTAAATGCAGCAACCAGCAAATTTTTTAACTATATTATACAAATGAGTGTAAATTTTAATTTTACACTCATTTGTACACTCATTTTAATTTTATTTCTAAAATTAAAATGAGTGTACCTTGGAACTTTTTGAACATTTCCTCTTCTAATTATGTATCCAATAAATTTACATGATTATTTGAAGCTCCACAGGCTAGTTATGCTTTTTAAAATTAATTCGCTACGAAATAATGTTTGATTTAAAGTTTTCGCCATTTCTTAAAAATAATTTTTTTCCAAGGTAGGCGCCAATTTGTAATTTGGAACACCTTTTCGCTTTTATAAAAAAATCATAATATTTTAAAATGCCTAAAAATTGTTAAAGTTTTTATTATTTGCAATCTATAACAATACCAATATTAATATTTCTGCATTTAAAGATTTTTCACATCTATTCCAGCAAAAAACGAGATGCCGAAGGAGTAGAAAAAGCACTAGAATTGATGATCTACTTCTTTTTTAACATAACCACTAATGATTTTAACATTGAGTTGTCATAGGAGAGGAGTACTCCTACTTCAACATTTTTTCAGTACTTTTTGAATGAGTGCAAAGGAAGCTCTTTTTCACCAATTAAAAGTTAAAAAAAACTTCTTTACAAAAAAAAATTATATTTTTTTTATTTTACAAAAGTTTTTTATTGCCGCCACCGGGGATCGAACTTGCGACCTCACGATTGCTAGTCTAGCGCTCTACCACTGAGCTATTCCTTGATATGAAAGTTGACTGGCATAAAAACAGCACTTTGTTAATGCCAGATATGGTTCCTTATTCTTTTCAATAAAAGTACTTATTAAACAAGTGTAAAAGGTGCACTCCAATTCTATACTGTTTTCAGTACTATTTTTACAGGTACATAAATATCAATTTCTCACCATTTTTTTATATATATGTACATATTTTTAAAAATTCAAAAATTAAAAAAAATATTGAATTTAAACAAATTAATTATAAATATTAGAAAAAAATTAATAAAAATTCCCGCCGGTAATCGAATCCGGGACCCTCTGTTTGGAAATGCCAAATGATACCAAAATCACTTTTTACAATCACTTTTAGAGCAATTACTCTTTAGAAGCAATACTTAAGTGATTTTTTGGATGTGGTTCAAAAGTAATTCTAAAAAAGCTGTAAAAATGTAATAACGGATACTTGGGAAGCAATGAAAAAAGTGATTTTTTGAAGTTGTTCAGAAGTAATTCTAAAAAAGCTGTACAAATGTAATAACGGATACTTGGAAAGCAATGAAAGAAGTGATTTTTTGAAGTTGTTCAGAATAACTTTTAAAAAAGCAGTAAAAATACACTAACGGATACTTGTGAAGCATTGGAAGAAGTAGTTTGTAAAGCACTACATACTTGCAATTTTTTTTGCTGGGATCTTAATCTTCGAGATATTTACACCGAATTTTCAAAAGTACTAAGATACACGACATTCCCCTACATATATTGACATATCAGAGTGTTACAAAAAAAATTTAAATTTTCTTTTGCAATTATCAAAATGATACTAACATAAAATTGAATATAATTCACAAAAAACAAATCCATTTAACTGCAACGACTGGTTAGATGGCTTTCATAAAATTTCAATAGACGAAATTAAAATGAAATCGTAACAAATTTTTACACATACCAGATACAGCACATAGCCAGGAAATTAGGAAAGCTACAAAAGTATTTGATAATTAAGATTTTCTACGGTGAAGATTTAATGAGTTTAATAGTGTCAAAATTTTGTTATTCTGAATACCGACCAAGTCTTAAATATTTTAACATTTTATGTACAAAAATATGTCCTATCGAACCTGCATATGTGATCCTTTTGGGAAAAACTTAAGTCTTTTAAAACTTATCGTATCGTATGGGAAATGTGTCTTGATTCGAGCTTGTCTTATAAGGTTTTTATGCCTATGTTCGGCAGTATAAAGTGATTGTAGAAAATTTTAAATTTTTTGTCAATGTACTGTCCACACAGCAATAAGAAGTAATGTCAAATTAACAATAAAATAAAAATGTATTAGGCTCTGAACATAATGTACCTACGGCTTTAGGTTCATTAGAAAGAAAAAAACATACTTTGTGAAATATTTATGCATATGATCCAACACAATATAATGGTTGTTTTAATAACAGTTGTCATCAATATTTAATAAAAACTATTGTGAAAAATTTATAAAAGATATATAAATAAATGCAGTGGCTAATAACAAACACCAAAAAAATACACGTTAAAAATACACACACACACACACTACTTAAAAAGAGCAAGTCTTACACAAAACCAAAAAAAAAAAAAAACTTGTCATCCGGTGCTACCACAAATGAAAGTGAATGTTGTCAGTACAACAACATGAAGTACATGCGACTCTCGACTAGATTTGTCTTGTTATGGGATAGGATGAAATGTGGTATGAGTATGAGATCGCATAAATCTTTTCTATTGAATTTTTTTTTTCTTTTCATTACAAAACAATTTTTCCACATACTACCAATTTACTATTTTGTGGGATTGATGTTTGTTTGTTTATTTTAACGTATAATTCCATGTTTGTAGTTTGTCATATGCATGTTGTTTTTGTTGCATTTTATATTTATGGATTTTTAGTTTGGGGCAACTTTTGTTTGGCAGTGTCAGTGGCATTATTCACCCAAACGATGCCAGTCTTTACATTGTCGCAGTAACGTTAACTCTTAACGCTAAAACTAAAACCGCTTGAAATTTAAATAATATTGTCATTTTTAAATAAATATCCGGTAGTTTACCAAATATGTAGATGGCTTGTGATTAATTTCCTTAACGTGACGTGAAAAGAAAATTTCAAAGATATATTTCTCAGTGTTTGAATCGAAACAAAAAAATTTGACCTCATGTTGGGTCAAAAGAAATGCTCTCGCAAGAATTACTTTACATTGCGTTTAGCGCAATTCCAATTTTTTCATTTGCGTTGTAAGTGTCAAATTCTGAATAATTAACGAGTTTTAAACAAATAATAAAAACTTATATACAGATTGCAAAAAAAAAAAACAAAATAGAAAAAACCAAAATAATAATAATAAACACAATTGATAATAAACAAAATTGATAATAAACACAATTATAAAAAAAATAAAAATTCTATTCCAAAATAAAAGTGATAAAAATAGTTTAAAATGAGATCCATGAAAATACTTGTTCTATTTACAACTAGTTCTTAAGAAACTATACTAGTTCTAATTTGGTGTCGTCACTATGTTTTGGGATTTCCCGCACTTTCTAATTTCCAGGGAAACGGATGTGAAAAAATCGATTTCTTATATGTATATGTAGTAGGCTGGGTCGATTTGTGGGGAGGCAAAAAAATCGCCCATGGCTCAGGGAAAATCGTATTCTAGGGATCAAAATAAGAAACTTTGCGGAAGGAACCATACCTCTAAAACGAATTCTACTACCCCTAACTGTTGACTTTTGTCCCGTAGGGTCAAGTTTTGAAAAATCCCACTTTGACCCATTTAGAGTGCCCCAATCGAGTCCAAATGTATGACCGACCCCCACTAACTTTGGAGGGCCGATCCACCCATGCCAGTGGTACACCCCCTGGAACTCCCCTGGGGGGTTCCCCATACAAACATTTTAAAAAATCACCATTTTTGGCACTTTATTTTATTATTTTTTATTTATTTTATTTATTTTTATTATTTTATTTATTTTTTCTCCTTAGAAATTTATTTAGTCAGAACATATGTAAATGAAAAAATTAATTTAACTTAGTAATAGAAAAGAAAAAATGCCCAGACTTGAAAGCAAAAAAGACTTCAAACAGTAATTTTTTTTATTTTCTTTTCTATTACTAAGTTAAATTAATTTTTTCATTTACATATGTTCTGACTAAATAAATTTCTAAAGAGAAAAAATAAATAAAATAATAAAAATAAATAAAATAAATAAAAAATAATAAAATAAAGTGCCAAAAATGGTGATTTTTTAAAATGTTTGTATGGGGAACCCCCCAGGGGAGTTCCAGGGGGTGTGCCACTGGCATGGGTGGATCGGCCCTCCAAAGTTAGTGGGGGTCGGTCATACATTTGGACTCGATTGGGGCACTCTAAATGGGTCAAAGTGGGATTTTTCAAAACTTGACCCTACGGGACAAAAGTCAACAGTTGGGGGTAGTAGAATTCGTTTTAGAGGTATGGTTCCTTCGGCAAAGTTTCTTATTTTGATCCCTAGAATACGATTTTCACTGAGCCATGGGCGATTATTAAATCGACCCGCCCTAATATGTAGATAAATCGGAAAATGTCAGTAAAAATTTAATTTTTTTTTTAAATTGTCTATTCTGATAAGGGGCTGTATAATTACGCATACAAAAAATCATGCTGTCAGTTATTATTCAAAAGCTCGACATACATGACTTAAATATTCATCACCAGGGCAGCAACTTTCGTGCACTTAAAAATTGAAAATATGCGCTAAAATGCAAAATATGCACTTAAATGGAAATATGCACTAAAAAGCTCAAAAATATGCACTATTAATCCAAAAACAAACGCTTCAAACCAAAAACTTCACTTTAAATTTATCGATTTTTTAAAATCATATTTATTACTCGGGAGCGTCTGGTTAAAAATTAAGTCCAATATAAATGTATAGTGGATGACAACTTGATGGTTTCCTTCTAGTTAAGTGCTGCGTTAAGGTTTACAAATTTATCTTTTTCTTTATTTTTCATTAAATCTTACTTCCCATGTGAAAATCGAAATATATATGAACATACATGATCATACATTGGGTCGTATGTCATCATGCATGGGCGTACATAGTCATATACGTCCATGCATAGTTTAATGTATGACCTGTAGTACGAATATTAGTCGTTTATACCGACACAATTATTTTATGATGTGGATCCAATTACACCAACAGTCAACTCTTCTAATGTTGAACGATATACGACTATTACTTGAATTGTATGTGTTGTCCACTTGTGCCCGACCGTACTGTAGACGGTATGAAATATGATCACCATATTGCACAAACAGTCAACTCTACTAGTGTCGTACGGCAAACTACTGTAGCTGTATATTTGTGTATATTGTCCACCTGTGTTCGGTAGTACTGTTCATGCTATACTTCCGTGGGAATTACTCTTCAATAATTTTAGCTAAGTAAGCAAAATTTATATATAAAAACCCCACGAAAATTTTAATAAAAATTCAATTATAAAACTAAACTCGTTGAGCATTTTAATTTGCTCCGGAACAACTACAGACCATACATGATCTAATATATTTCCATATACCTTTGGATCCGAAATTTGAGGGTATATGGAGGTATAGCCTATATATGATCATATATGAGCATATTTGAAGCATATATGAGAATATATGGTCATATATGAACATGCACGGTCATATACCCTCAAATTTCGGATCCGAAGTTATATGGAAATATATGAGAGCATGTATGGTTATATATCGAACTAGACATGGACGTATATGACTATGTACGCCCATGCATGATCATATACAAATCAATGTATGATCATGAGTGTTAATTAGGATTTGGGATTTCCCGGACTTTTTTATTTCCCGGGAAACGGGAATGAAAAAATTTGATTCCCGGGAATCCCGGGAAAAATTTTCGAACCAAATTGTTAATGAAAACCACCTATATAAGTAATTTTTGTAAAAAAAAAACACTATTTCAGTACAAATTCATTCTGTGTAGTGAGAATTCACAGTAAAAATATCAGAAAGTTGAACATTTCATTTCACATAAATTACTCGCAGCACTACCAAATGAATTGCATGATTCCAGCAGAAAGCACCTACTACTGGACTGTCGAAAACAAACCGTTTCATCACACTTGACCCATTAGATATGGTGGCTACAATGTTATTTTCCAAAGACAAATAAAACTCTTCTAGTCTTATTTCTACAATTCTTCTTATTTCATCAGCATTATATCTTCCTGATATATAAACCAACCCCAGTTTATAAAATGAATCATTTCCGTTTATACATATGTTCAAATATCTCTTTTGTGATATTCTTGTCCATTCATCTAAGATTATAATAAATCTCCTATTGTTAGAAATATTGCTCGATATTTCTTTCATCATGATATCTTTTATATGATTGTAGTAATTTAATATAATGTTCTTTACATCGGTTTCATTTTTTTGCAATGCCAGGTTTTTGTTATAAAAACTTTCTCGAATAAACGAAGATCTAGTTATGGTGCGGATTGACTGCGGCTAATTTGGATACCATTTCAGGAAATGTTTGCCCTACGATAAAACCTTTAATGCCTATTTAGCTTACACTTTTTTCTTTGGGTACTTTGCTAATTTTAGCTGAAACATTATTCTTGTTGTTGTTTTCTTCAAGAGAAGTTGCATGACCATCAATTTTTATTTTTTGTGAACCAAATTTAGATGTCGGATAACCAAATTTAGATACCACCGTTAACCAGTCTTTTCTTTTCACATTTATTAATGAAAACGTTACTTATAAAATTATTGACCCTTAATATAGAGGAGTATTTTAAATTTAAAGTCGACTTTATTTTTAATCAAACGGTTTTGTTGATTTTGTGTATGAAAACCTTACAAAAATATTTATATTTTCAAATATTTTGATTGGTTGAAAATAAATTAACCAATCAGAATGCTCCAAAAATAAACCAAGTCAAGGTATACTGCCACCCAATATTTTAACTAAAGTCGACTTTACCTAAATTATACATTTGAAAAATTTAGATAGTAAGGGCGATTATTTGTAAGAAACAAAGCTTTTTTTCATATTTCTTTTAAACATTTTACCAAGTTTTTAGGTTTTACTACTTAAATTTTGAATAAGTTATGCGAAAAATCTTTATTAGTTGAAATGTTCCTAATTACTTGGCAAAGATTTTATTTGTGTGTCAAATAAATGTATTTCCTTTTAAAAAATTTTAACAATGACATTTTTGTTTTGGTATTTAAATTGTTTTTTATGACTAAAATTAAAAAATCCTATTCGAAACAAAAACAATTTTAAAAATTTAATATTTTTAAAATTTCCCGTTTTCCCTGGAAAAATATATTATTTTCCCGGGAATGCCCGGCAAACTTTTCTCGGGATTTCCCGGGAATTCCCGAACCCTAAACCTTAGTGTTAATATAGATTTCGATTTTCACATGGGTTTTAGTTTTTTAAAAAATATGAAGAAAATATGCAATTTAATGAAAAATATGCAAAAATATACAACAACATATCGATGCCATTTTGTTGCAAATTCTTTGATTCGGAAAAGTATTTGGTCAAAACCATTTTTGGATTAATGACTACAAACATGCATTTGCATGAAAGTCGCTGTCCTGTTCATCACACATATCGGCAAACGCTTTTGATACCTTTAAATTTACCAGTTAGAAATATACATACATATATACGAGTATACATATATATTCATTGCGCATACATTCGAGGCCAATTTTTGATCCGCAGTATAGTTTGGAGACATTTGCATACTTTGGGAAACTGTCCTCAAACTCTTCATAGGTCTACTGAATACTTTGAAGACATTTTAGACTTATGTGCTGCATAGTTTGGGCACATTTTTCGCTATGTCCTCGAAGTATGATTAACACATACATAAGGGTGGGTCAATTTTTTTTGTGAAGAAGCGTATAGCAAAAACGTGATCTACACTAAATTCTAAGAAAACTACCCGAAGAAACTATGGGTCTAAAATGAAAACCTAGCTTCCGCCGAGAAGCATTTTGATTTTAGTGGTTTTGTAAAAAGTGCATACCACACACCTTTAATAAAACACGGGTTAGAAAAAAATGAATATATTTTCTTTTTCAAAACAAGCCCCAATTAATAGCGCTTTAAGTACAACTTTTCAAGCGACAATCCCAAATCAATTCCAAGTATTCAATGTGTCAAATATGATGTTAGGTTTATAAGACAGCATGTTTTTTCGAATTTCAAATTTATGCAGTTTTTACAAAACCACTAAAATCAAAATGCTTCTCGACGGGAGCTAGGTTTTCATTTTAGACCCATAGTTTCTTCGGGTAGTTTTCTTAGAATTTAGTGTAGATCACGTTTCTGCTATACGCTTCTTCATTTTTTTTCGGAATCATACAAATTGACCCACCCTAACATACATGGTGGCAAAAATAATAAAAAATCGTAGGGGGAAATGATTCTACGAAAAATTATAAACAACTTTGCCCTAGAAAGCATAGGTCTAAAATGGATTTCGAGCTTGCGCAAATTCCAAATTTTGTTAGGAGTACACTCAAAAAAAAAAGTCAGTAAAGTCAGCAAAAAATGTTGCTGTGTCAGCAAATTTTTAGTCAGTAGCGTGCTTGCAAAAAAGTTGGTAATTTCAGCAAAAGTGTTTGCTGAAAATCAGCGAGCTGATTTTGACCACAAAAAATAGTAATCTTAGCAAAAGTTTTGCTAACACTTAGTCGATTGCAAATGAAAAAAATCCTTGCTAAAATCACTAAACTTTTTGGTGAATATTAGTAGACTGACAAAAACTCAAAAAAATTTTAGATAAATTTTACTTTAGTTAAATTATTTGCTGAAAATTTAAATATATAAACTGTGTAGAGTTGTTTTTTTTAATTATCATTTCCGTTGTCTGTACTACATCCAGACAAGCTGCGATATCTACATCATGTCTATCTGGTTGTCGTCCACGCTATAATTGCGGTTACCAGCACAATTTTTTAACAAAATAAATTAGTAAAACATTAGTTCAAAATTAGTTTAGTGCTAAAAAAATATAACTAAAACTTTTGCTGAAAACGGAATTTCAGCAAAAAAAGTTGCTGAAAACTAGTAATTTTGATATACAAGACGTTTTTTTAATTTTTCTACTAACTTATTTTTTTGAGTGTAGTGCTTCACTGCAATGCTTGTGTAAAATTTGCGTTAGCATGTAAGTATTGTGAACGAGGATAATATTCTGGACTTTTTAGTTAGGAGTCTTCATCGGCTTGCCTTTTTATAAGAAAAAAATCTCAAAATATTTTTATTTTTGACTAAACTAATATGCAGATGACATAAATCAGCCTAAAAATTCACGCATGCTACATGTTGGAAATGTTAAGGTCCCAGCAAAACCACACATTACCAAATAATGTGTAAAGTAATGTGTAGCCATAGGGGCCGATGCATTACTTTACACCTTACTTCACTGATGAATTTTACAGGCGATGAGCCCCAAAGTAATGTACGGAGAGGAAGTGATAATGTAATTGGTTGCCTATGAGGTTACGAGGATGGGAAAAGTAATGGGTCTATAAATACATTTTCGTAAAAAAAAAATTTTATTTAAAAAAAATTTATTAGAAATATTTTTTTATTAAATATATAAACGTGGTCACGCTGGAATTCGAACCTGGGATCCCTACTTGTTAGCCAAGAACTCTACCACCTGAGCTATTGACACATATAACATTTGATTGTTTAAAAAGTAAATGAATTGTTGTGCTTCGTATATTCTTTCGTAATGGCGAAAAATATACACCTTACACACATTCTTACAAAGAAACACAAAGTAATGTGTCTAAAAATAGATTTTCAAAAATGTTTTAATCATTACTTTCTGATTATAAATCACGCAATACGTAATCAGTAATTGGTAAGTCATTCATTACTTTTTGTTTTGAAATAATGCAGAAGGTAACGAGCTATCATTACAAGGTAATGCGTGAGTATATCGCACCCATTACCAAAGTTTTGCTGGGGTATTTTGATGAAATTTGGTATACCGACATATATGTATCATCCCAGGGACGAAGCACATTAATTTTGGTTGAAATCAGTCCATACTGGTTAAAATCGGATATTTTAATTAAATTTGGTGCATCGACTAATATCTGCTCAAGGTCGAAACCTATTGATTATGGTTAAAATCAGTGCATGTTTAGACCTAGTGCACATATAAAGGTTTCTCCCAAATATTTTTCGCACTCTACAGGTCTCAAATATTAATAAATTTTAATAAAATTAAAATTCTGATTCACATGAGCCTATGGACAAAGCCTATTGATTTTTTTTAGAATTGTTCAATTTTTAGACCTACTGCTTATGAAAAGGTCCCCCAAAAATTTGGATATCCGCACGCTACACTCAGATTAAAAAGATAGTAAAAAAATTTGTAAACAGTCTCCAATCGAACTTTGCTATTTTTATACTGATTTTTAGTACAATTTTTTTTTAGTAGGGTAGAGGGGGGATCTTTCGTCAGTGGGGCACATACACTAATCCCATTTTTCTCCGTTATTAAGGGAGATAAAAAATTGGAAAAAATATATTTTGTGCATTCTTCAATTACCTTTCCTTGACATCCACTTTGATGAATTCATATCACATGTTGGCGCAGACAGACGTGTTTTTGTGTTTTTTGGGGTGCCAAAAAAATAATAGGAAGCAACTACATTTTGCAATAACTTCCTCAAATCGTGTGATAAGAAAATAGTTGTTCATTATGTTAGACCTACGATCCTAAGGTTTCGAAAAATAATAATTTGATTTTAATAAATGCTTAAAAAGTGTGAAAAAAATATTATTTTTATGTTAGTGCCTGTCTGTGGGGCACAATCAGCAGATGGCCCCTGGAGCTACAAAAAGTTGGTGCATCCCTGCCTAAAATTCTCTATAAGACTTTTCTATATGTTTAAAATATGGTTAGTAGTAAATTAGAACAATCGAAGCCTGGATCAGCCAGACGTAAACGTATACGTATCTCTGCATAGCTGAATTAATAAGTTAAATAAGAACAGAAGATGTGTTGTGTTTTTTGTTTCATTCTTATGCATTCAATATAGAGCAAACGTAAATACACAACGAAAATCTGTTGTAAATAGAATAACAAATTTTTTTGTTGAAATTGTATCTAGCTCTTTTGGCGAATTTAGCCCAGGTTTGGGGCAGTTACGCCGAATTGAGTTACTTTGAAAATCATTAAAAAAATAATAGAAAATATACAAATAATTAGAATAAAAATCATAGAAATTAAAGCCAAGATATGTAGGTTTTCAATTTGAAAGTAATTTTTGAAAAATAATTAGGGGTTAAGAACTGACAGTGCTTTTAAAAAAAAGTGGCGAAGGATCCCCCCTCTACCCTAATCATTTTGCTATTCTCTTATTACAAATTACGCATTTTTTTACTAATTCTCGCTGCTGATTTCAGCAAAACAACAAAAAAAACAGTAATTTTTGTTAGTGATTTAAAAAATAAAAAATTTCGTTGAGTTTTAAAAATTCTTGTTTAGTTTATATTTGTTATTATTAATATATTTCTAGTTTGCAAATAAAAATCAGAAACTTGTATTCTATCTTCAATGCATAAAAGTATAATAACTGGAGAACCGTTTGAAATTATTACTTCAAATTTTAAATAGACTGAAGTAAATACACATATTTTTGCAATGAAGAGAAAAATTTTTTTTTTTTTTTTTTAATATACATATGTATGTACTTTTAGAATATCACAAGAATTAACTGTAAAAAACAGTATTTTTTACCCATTTTTTTAGTTGTTTTAAAATTTTTGTAGTAAAAAATTGTCAGTTAAATTTACAACATTGTAAGTTATTTTTAAAGATTTTGTTAGTTATTTTTCAACAGTTACAAATAACGACGCTTTTCATTATTTTAAAGGTAAAAATACATTTTTAACCACACATACCTTGGTTTTAACTGTCATTTTCAGTAGATTCTACCGACAAATTTTATTAAGTGTAAAATTATGGAAAACAACCCACAAGAAGAAATCACCTTTAGCTTATTATTTTAGGTTCATTATAATTAATATGCATGTAGTATCTTCATACGTTTTTCTTCTAAAAGAGACATGATAAAATCCCATAAATAATTCTCTTTTCGGAACAACAAACTCAATACAAACATTTTAAATGAACGGTCTGTTGCACATTTGAAGTTCATGCCAACACTACGACCAACACAATGATTATTATTAATAGTGCACACAGGGACAACAAATTCAAAAATCTAGAAAAAAAGCGAAAATTGCGTGCGAAAAAATTATCTTCAAAAATTATATAAAAATAGAAAAAAATTCACAATAAAATCCCTAGATATCCCAGCAAAAACATGGTAATGGCAGGTCACTATCTTATAGATTACCAAGTAATGATTGGTCATAACCGTTTGCGTTACTTTAAAATACAAAATAATGACTTACTGATAATAGGTTATAAAACTACGTATATATACTAGCAAAATAATTCCTTACTGGTAATTACTTATAATTAATTACATAAGTACCGACTACGTATTTTTTTATTTTAATGTTAAATTTATTAATTTTCCAAGGTAAAGGGTTACTTTTTAAAAAATATAAAAATTTAAAAGGGTTTCTAAAAATGTTAAAGCTTTTTTAAGATTATATTATTGACTTTCATTCTTTTTTTAAAGATTTGAGCATATTGCTAAGTTTGAGCAACACTGAAAATGATTTAGCTTTTACATATATGTGGCTTTCCGCACCAGCTGCCCTGCTACTGAAAATTATGTCGCATCAATGTCAAATTTGCATTATATTTATATTGGTCTATGTAGCAGAAAACAGAATCCGTACTTGTTTTTTTTTTTTTGCTTTTCTACAAAGTAGGCTAAGTAGGCGTAAATTTGAAAAAATTTAAAAGTGTTTTTAGTAAACAATTTCTAAATTTTTTTTTCAAATATGCCAAGAGCCTAAAATTAAACATAATCAATAGAGCTTTTTATTTGCTATTTTCTGAATGAAAAAAAAACTTAAAATTTTCAGAACAAATGCCGAATTTGGATTTTTTGTGTTTTTATTTTTTTAAATATTTTTAAAAATATCACCAGGTAATTTTCTATTGTTAAGAAAAAAATTGGAGATATGTTCGGCTTAGTTTTCGAGAAAATTTACATTGAATATGCTACAAATGTACACTCTCAGAACAATTCCGTTGTGGAAACCGAATTTTTCCCCAACCTCGTAATTCGGTTGCCCCAACCGAATTCAGTTGTGGCAACCGAATTAGATTTCAATTCGGTTGCGGCAACCGAATTATTGGCTGTCACAACTGAATTCGGTTGAGGCAACCGAATTACGAGGTTGCAGCAACCGAACGAATTCGGTTGGAAAAAATTCGGTTGTTACAACGGAATTGTTTTGAGAGTGTAGTTGTACCGTATTTTGGGAAATTTGTGCATGGGTGCGTATGAGTAATATATATGTGGTATAGTGTTAGCAATAATAAATATAATGTTTTCGAAAATTAAGCCGAATATCGCTCTAAAAATGTTTAAACCTATAAAAGATCATGCCGATGGTCATACGTAGCCAAAACCTTAGCTGACGATATATTCAGAATTTAACATACAGTAGTGGAAAATATAATAGAAACGATTCAAGTATTTCCTTATTTTATTCTCTTTGTCTTTATTTTTAAAGATCAAAATAGTGGCTAGATTTGCCCTGAAAGGCGAGGAGATGGTTCAGAAAATTGTACAAAATTTTAACGTAGCGTTTGTTTACTTCGTCACTTATTTTAAGTTGGCGTGGCTTTTAACGAAAAATTAGCAATATCGACCTTTTACCAAATTACATACTAAAATTTAGAGAGTACTGATCGGTTCTGAACAATCTGTATATTTTTGGAAATCCTATAAAATTACTTTAAGCCTTGCATTATTTTGATCTACAAATAGTCGCCAGACTTAAAATGGAAGTACCTTAAACATGACCAAATTTTTCTTTGTTTTTAGCGATTTTAAATAAAGTTAACAACACTGAAATTTTAAAGTGAATAGTTTTATGCTTTTCTTACCACAATATAACAAATCAGTCAAGATTTTTTTACGTTATAGTAGAAAGCATTTCATGTTAATATTTCAGTGTTGTCAACTTTCTTTTAAAATCGCTAAAAACAAAAAAAAAATTGGTCATGTTTAAGGTTCTGATTTTTTTTTGAAAAGTGAAAAATGGAAAACATTTTTTAAAAATTGACGTGTTCCTTGCAACTCGTTAAAATAAAGGGAATTTCTTAAAAGAAATTTATTGCATTACTTGCAGTAGAGTTGATATCTACTTAAAATTAGAAATGCAATTTAATATTTGCATAAAAAAATTTATTTCCAAGAAAAGACGAAAATGTTAAATCAAAGTTTATTTCGTAGTGAATTAAATTCAAAAAGCACAATTAGCCTGTGGACCTTCAATTAATCATGTACTGAAATTTGTTGGAAGAGGAAATATTCAAGAACTTCCAAGGTGCACGCATTGTAATTTTTGCGAAAAAGATAATTTTTTTATTGGTATAATGTAGTAAAAAAAAATATACTGGTTACTGCATTTATAAAATGACAAACTTTAAACTGATTTAAGCCCGAAAACTTGAAATATCTGCCTTATTTAAAAGAAAAAGATTGTTTAAATTTTTTTCAAAAATTTACGTTACCATGGGTTATCTTATAGACTTATCTGAAACTTTGTGTAGTTTAAAATTATCATTATGCAAAATAAAAAACTTCATAGAAGAAGACTTTACTATGAGACATTAACCAATAGCGGAAATGTAAAGTTCCAAGGTACATGCGATCCCAGGCACAAGACATTCCCTTACTTTATTTAAAATCCATGAAATTTTTCACACAACAAGTCAAAACACCGAATATATTTTATTATACTATTTATTATATTTGTTGAAAACATAATTAAATTATTTGTAGCTAAAAAATATAGGCTCCTTTATAAAAAAATATCTGATACTTATTAAATAAAAATATTCATAAATAAAAAAAACATAAAGATTGTCATAAGTTGACAACTCGTAACTGAAATGAGCTAAGAGCATGCCTAACGACTTTCCTATTATATATAAGCAGGATTGGCAACCGATTCATAAAGTTAGTGATAGTGGATAACGTTATTTCAAATGTATTCCTTTAGGGTATTTTAGGGTTTCAGTATTTTAAGTTATTTCGATAAGTTATTTTAGCATTTAAATTATTTAAAGCTATTTCGTTTGGTTATTTTATGGTTAACGGTATTTTAAGCTTAACGACAGTTCTTTTTTTTTTAATTTTTGACAATTTAACGGACTGATACTTTGTTAAAACATTATCTGTGTGTGTGTGTGTGTGTAAACAACAGCAATAGTTGTCCAATAAAAGCTGAAAGTCAATATTTCTTGTATTTAAATTATTTCAGTGTTAACGATATTTAACATTATTTCATTAGTGGTATTTTAGGGTTAACGGTAGTCATTTTAAAGGGTTTTAACTCGTTTTTGATATTATGCGATTAGTGTTTGCCAACAATGTTATTGACTGCTTTTATCACATTACATATCTCAAGTTCTGAATATATCGTCAGCAAAGGGTTGGCTACATATGACCATCGACATGATCTTTTATAGTTTTAAAAAATTTATTATCGCTAACATTATAACACATTCACATATATTACTCATACGCACCCAGCCACAAATTTCTCAAAATACGTTACTACATTTGTAACATATTCAATGCAAATTTTATAAGAAAACTAAGCCGAGCACATCTCCAATTATTTTCTTACCAATAGAAAATTATCTGGAGATTTTTTTCAAAATATTTAAAAAATAAAAAAGAGAATTTTTGAGAAATTGAGTTTTTCATAAAAACACAAAAAATCCAAATTCGGAATTTGTTTTTTTTTTTCATTTAGAAATTAGCACGTAAAAAACTCTATAGATTGTGTTTAATTTTAAGCTCTTGGCATATTTCAAAAAATTTTAACAAAGTATTTACTAAAAACACTTAAGTTTTTTCAACATTTGACCACGCCTACCTAGCCCACTTTGTAAAAAAGTAAAAAAAAAACAAGTACGGATTCTTTTGTTTGCTACATAGACCTATACATATCGAAAATTTGACATTGATACGACATATGTTTTACAAGCTGGACATTTGGTGTAGAATGCCTCATATGTAGGGTGACCATTTGTACTGATTTGATCAGTACATGTACTGATTTTTGGTCACATGTACTGATGAAAAAATTGTGTACTGATTTGTACTGATTTTTTGAAATTTGTACTGATTGTACTGATTTTTAATATTTCAAAAAAATATTAATTCCCTGTTTTTATAAAGCGAACGGAATCATTCCTCCAGAGGAATTGTGTGTATTTTGTTTTTGTTACAATAAAAAAGACACACATTCCTCAGGCGGTATTATTCCGCTCACTTTATAAAAACAGGGGGTAAATCTTTTTTAATAAGAAAAATCAAAATACGAACTTAAATATAACACTGTGAGACAAATGGTAGGGGTCAGTGATCGGGAAGGGTTCAAACTACCGGGGAAAGTTATATCGGTAAAAAAGAAGTTATACGTGTCCCGGCGTTTCGCTGGGTCACCCCTAGGAATCGAGATATATCGATTTGACCTTTGGTGGTCTTTTTTTTGACATAACTCGAGAACCACTAGTCCGATTTTGCTCAAACAATTTTAAAAAAATTAAAAATTACAATTCCTTTAATCTGTTCATATAACGTTTTTCTATATACTCAACAGTTTTGCCGGTAAAAATAAATGTTTGTCATTACTAGGGCAAGGAATTTCATTCACTCAGGGAATTATGTAGGTAAAATCAACTGCAAATGACAGTTAAAATAACTGCATTTGTACTCAAAAGGGTGTAGACTATATTTGCAGTTAAATTAACTGCAATATGAAGTTATTTTTAACTGTTAAAAATCAACTAACAAATGTAGTGAAAACAACTATAAATGCAATTGAAACAACATACATGCAAATTATTGTAAAACTGTACAAACAACTGCAAATGTAGTTAAAAAACATAAATAAAAATTATTTTAAAAATTATTAATTTAATAAAAAATAAATTTATGTAAACACTCCTAACTTAATTTTATTCTATAATAAATTTAAAATTTAGAAATAAAAAGTTACACTTAATGTCACTTTTATTTTTCACTATTAAGATATTGTTGTAGATGTCCGTCTGTGAGGGATGAAATATGGTGTTGTTTGGCTTCCTTTTTTTCTCCAGGTAGAAAAGGATGAGAATATAAAAGAACTGAAAGAAAATAAATACAATATTTTTTTAACATTCCCGTAAATAAATTTATATTTTATATTGTAAAACTTAACTTATTATTTTAATAATTTAATAAAAAATATATAACCTTTTCCGTATTACGCGTCCTCGCTCTTTGGCGTTGTTTTATGACTAAGACAAGAGAAAACATGTTCTTCTCATATTCTTTCACTAGAAATTTCTAAACAAGCGCTTCATACACATGCTCCTGTTTGCTTCGTCTGTGTGCACACACACTTGAAAATTTAAGTATTTGTAAAAAAATTCAAAATAACTGCATAAAATAAATGTTACTACAATGTAGTAGTTTTTGTAGTTTGAAAAATTGAAAAATTTTAATCTAAATAAATTAACTACAATTGTAGTTAAAATAACTACAACCGCATTACTTCACAAATGACTGTCATATAGTAACTGCAGAACTTTTCTGAGTGTGCACTTAAAAATGGAAAATATGCGCCCAAAATATGCAGCTAAAAAAGAAAAATATGCATTAAAAATATAAGAAATATGAATTAAAAACTTTTATTTTTGCAAAAATAATGCACTTTAAAACTTAAAAATATATTTAAGTTAGTTATTTTGCAAACAGACACAGAATTCGAAGGTTTTTAAGAATGTTTATTTTGATTGAATCAAAATATGAAAATTAAAATTTTTTTATTTTTTTACAAAATAAAAAATGCTCCTAAAAATGAAAAATATGCATTAAAAAGCACAAAATATGCATTAAAAAGTCACCAAATATGCATTTAAATTCAAAATATGCAAAAACATGCATTTTTGACAAAATAATTTTGGACTATCGTGAAAAACATGCATTTGCATGGACTTCCTTGCCCTAGTCATCTTCTACACTGGGTAATTTTGAATGTATAAACTTTTCCCCGGCACTTTGATTTTTCCTTTATAATTAGTCACTAAATAATAATTTGAAATTTACTGGTGAAAAATGGGTAAAGTTTTGTGCAATACAACACATAGCGCACTCATTGTTTTTTAATTGTAAACACTGTGTGTTTAAATTTACACGTCTTGAGGCCAAAATTAATGTTTATGAGAAAAATTCAAATTCTATTTACAAAATTTTTAAATATACTATCTTGTAACGAGTGCGAATAATTTGAGAAATTTTGTGTGTAAAATTACACACATAATATGTATAATTTTTCATTTTCTTTAAATGAGGTAAATTTAAGTTAAATTTATAAGACTCCTTAAATGTACATTTTCGTCGGGCAAATTTTTGTTTTTTTAAATATATTTAATATGCCCCTATGTGCATTGTTATTGTAATCTCAAAAGAATACAGTTTTCAATAATATATAAAACTTCACAACACCAGATAAACATATTAAAGTAAATAGATACAGTTTTGAACACATATTTTGTTAATTATTTACAAAACTATACTCTTAGGTGTTTAAAATACCATAACCAACGAACAAAAACTCATACATTGTTTACTATTTTATTCACTTTTGTTAAATCTTTGCAATGCAGCAGATGCATTTAATAAATAAATTTGTTCAATTTCAGCGAACAAGAAAGCTAAACTACTCAATGGAGGCTCAAGCGTGCAACAAGTGACTAACCAAACAACAACACAAACAAATGGTGAAATTAATAACAACAGCAACTATCAACATCTTCAGAACGGTAACAATGGCGGCAACAACAGCCACAACAACAATTATGGCAAAAATTCAGCTCATTATCAACATTTACAAAACAACGGCACTGGCAGTGGTAACAACAGCGGCAGCAACAACAACAACGGCCAGTCAAATTACTCATCCTCCTCCACATTATCGCAACAACATCATCACTATCAACAACTCCAGCAACATACACACATTTATGGTTCTTCAGCCGAAGATCATTACGAATTAACCCAAGCTCAATACGGTCATAGTGCAACGAATCCAACATCCTCACGACCCGGTGGTCCAAATTTAGTTAATAAACAATTGGTGCTACCATTTGTGCCACCAAGTTTTCCCAATCACTCACCAGATGGTGTTACACATCTTATCAAGCCATCGGAATATTTGAAATCCATTAGTGATAAACGTTCATGTCCATCTTCGGCCAGGTAAGTGAAATTGCATTACTCATTGGTGTTAATCCAAGTCAATTTATTATAGTGAATTAAAAAAAAATCTTTTTAATGCGTGATTTTTATGAAAAGAAGAAAAAATCAATTAAAACTATCTGTAATTACTACTAATCTCGCAATTAGTGTTGCGTGCCTTTTAATTTGGCCAAAACTGCAGCAAAGTACAATTCAAAAAAGTTTAATATTTTATATGGTAAATATTTTTGGCAAACATTTTATTTTGGTGGCTTGTTGCAAGATCATAAGATTAGTTGTAAATTATCTCTCGACGCGATGCTACTACAAACACGTCGCACCTGGCATAGGTATGTTAGGTGAAAAGAAAATTTTAACTTGTTAAGTTTTTGTTCAACAACTGTTAAAATTTTTAAGTTGATTTCCGAGAAAATCTTAAAAAGTTGGATGGATGAAGTTTACGAAATAAAAAATGGTTAAGAGCATGGTCCGAAATTTTTTCTTTAACGATTGCTTAAATAATGTTATCAAAGAGAAAAAAGTTTGGATTGTTTTTTTTTTTTAATTTTACTTTGTCTAAAGCAGTGATTCCCAACAACTTTTACTTTATGTACCACTTGAGACATTTTTATTGGCTCATAAGGCACATCTACACGGGATAGAAAACTCGCGAGATTTTATGAAAATGCAGCTCTGTTTAAGTCTACGAAATGTAATCTCTAGACCAGGGCTGGCAAAACTATGACACGCGTGTCAGTAGTGGCACGCGAGAGGATTTTTGGTGGCACGCGACGTTTGTGGAATATTGTAAAAAAAATTTTATTTTTGTTGGAAGACCAGCGAAATCATATGTTAAAATTTACATTAGGTATTTTCGCTGTTGTAAAAAATGCTAAAAATTTTCTTTTAAAATGATTAAAAAACTGCCTTAAAACTTAGTTTTTGTTTACACAATTATGGTTAATAACTCGAAAATTCATTCTTTCGAAAGTATTCCGGATCAAAAGTATCAAAACTTCTCTGCGAAGATGCATTAATAGATCGATAGAATTTAAAATATTTCGATGAAAAAAGGCTCCAGAATTGGAGAAATTAAAAAGTGACAGAAAAGTTTTTTTTTTTTTGCTAAAGTTACCAAAAAAGTGCTCAAAAGGGCCTTGTAGAAAAAAATGCTCAAATCGATTGAATCTGTTTGCTAAATATTAGTAAAATAAAAAACGCCAAGAAAAAATCTGTCAAGTTTCCAAATTTAAGATATATTTTAGTTAATTGCAAATGGCAATTTTCTCTACTAAAATAAAAAAATATTGTTGAATAAATTAAAAGTTGTATTTATTCGACATTTCCTATTGTTAATAAAACTTCAGATATTTGTGCTCTAGGTCCGTTATTTTACTATGAATATTATAAGGAGAATATTACTGCACTGTACCAGATGGCGATGAATACACAACTATAGCTTAAAGTTTGGTTATGGAAACATTCACTGGAAGAATACTGAGGATGAAATTGATTTATAAGGAAAATGTTTATAATAAAATCATTGACGAACTCAAATATCTGAAGTTTTATTAAACGTTGTTGAATATTAGTAAATTTAAACCACCATAAAAAGTTTTATATTTCAAAACAAAAATTCTTTATTCTTTTTGAATGTATTTAATAATCTAACCTTCTAGTATCAATGTTGTACTATTTTTAGCAAATATTTTTGTCGATTTTAGAAGGGAAATGTTATTTCCATTAAACTAAATTTAACTTGAATATAAGTATAATTTTTAGGATGTACCAATGAAGCAAAATTTTGCAACTATATAACTAAAAATTTGTAGATTTAGAAGATTTTTCCCGCTGTTTCTTTTACTAATATTCAGCAAATAAGTTCAGATACTGATTTTGCTGTAGGTTCCTTTTTAACAAATTTTCAGCTAATTTTTCTGCTATTTATAACTATTTATTTCTATCAGTGTAATAACAAATAATAGTAAAATATTTATCAGAATTTTTTTTTTACAGTACGTGCAAGATTTACGAATGCGAAAAATTTGTTTCGATAACAATTGCGCGGAAACACCCCTTTGATTAAAGTTTTTATAAAGAAAATGTACTTAAGGTGGCACGCGACAAATTTTTACAAAAAAAATGTATCTGTTTTTGGCACGCAACGCAAAAAAGTCTTGCCACCCCTGCTGACAATTGCTGTCATGCACAATTTTTTTAATTAGTAACAATTTTTAAAATGTCTTGTAGCATTAGCTGTGTTTGTGCGGCATTCATATCAATGATATCTCGAACAATTTTGACAGTAGAAAGCCGGAATACGTTGAAAAACTGTCAAAATCGTTCTTGATAACTCTGATAGAGAGCCACACAAATACAGCTATTATTGAACATTTCAGTCGGTTAAATACAATTTTGGTATTTGAAGAAAACAATATTCTTTGAAATACAAAAATTTAAATAAAAATAAATTCTTCACAACTAGAGATGGTACTTTTACGATAAAAGTTAGTGCCAACAGTGTTAGAGATGACAAACTTAACCCAAACTCTACGAGATTTCGATCCCGTGTAGATGTGCCTATAGACCCCCAATTTTTAAAATTTTTATTTAAAAACAGAAAATCCAAAGTGACGATTTTTAGATAAAAGTTGTATAAAGTTGAAGATAAAAAACGTTTTCATTTCAGAAAAATCAACAGAATTTAAGATATTTACCATAAAAAAATTTTGAGGGATTTTTCATCAATCCTAAACTCTTAAAAACCTAAAATTCAAAAGGTTTTCGTATAAAATAAGCCTGTGATTTTTTGCAATTATAATTAAAAAAATTCACTTGGAATTCAGAAAATATCAATTGAAATTAGGAATTTCGATTTAAAATTCAGAAAACATCAATTCGAATTCAGAAATCATAAATCATAAATAGAAATTTAAAAATCATAAATTTAAATTCAAATTCAACACCATTTACCATTAATTGAAATAATGATAATATTAATTGGAATTCATAATATTCCAATTGTAGAAAGCTGCAACTGAAATTCAGAATACATATATCTTGTGAATTTCAGAAAACACCAATTAAAAATCAAAAAATTCAAGAGGAAGTTAATTTAAAATTTTCCGAATTTAAACTCATATTTTTTTATTTTCAATAAATATATTCTGAATTACAGTTCGTCAGCTTATTATTATTTTTCCACATATGTCAAAAAGTCGTTATCGAGAAAAACGATAACGAAGGTTTACATTTTTTAATTTTTGTATGCAATAAGCTTGTTCGTTTACTTACTACAAGTTACTACTTTTACTACAGCTGGAAAAATTCAGTACAAAAAGTAAACAAAACTTTCCAATTGTAGTAAAAGTAGTAAGAAATTCGAGTAAACGGACACACGGAATATTGGCAGGTACATCAAAAATTTCGCTAACGGTATTTTAAAGATAACGATATTTGGGTGATTTCGGTAACGGTATTTCAAAGTTAACGGTATTTCAGTTATATCGGTAACGGTTTTTTAAGGTTAACGGTAGTCTGTTATTTCGATGCATCCCGTACTTTTTTTTACAAAAAAGAAGCGAGATTAAAAACAGAACCAATTTATCAACTTAATGTTCAAAAAATATTCAATAACCACGTGAAATTGCCAAAAGCAGAAAATTAAAAATAACAGTAACGGTATTTTAGGGATAACGGTATTTCATTTGTTTTGGTAACGGTATTTTAAGGGTATTGATATTTCGGTATCGGTATTTTAAGGATAATGGTATTTCAGTTATTTCGGTAACGGTATTTTAGGGGTAACGGTAGTCAGTTGAAAGGGTTTTGAATCGATAACGGTATTTTAGCGGTATTGCCTGCCAACCCTGATTTCTAACTAATTTTTTCAAAAATGGTCAGTAGGTCAAACCAATAAATAAGCCGACGAGTTACAACAAGTGTAGTAGGTACATACATACATACTTTGACTTTGAAGGTTTTCTATAAATATCATGAAATTATAATATTAGAATCAATGGAAGTTAGCCAAACTTTCAAACTTAGAGCGTTTTTCTATAGGAGTTATAAAAATCGGAGTATTTATCCATTTTTACGGAAAACATCGCCGGTGTTAAACATTGGCGTACCTAGTCCATTTTTCTGGGGTGGACAAGCGACCCATTAATTTTCTGCTGTTTATTTGCCCAAAAGTGCATCTATTTTTCTGAAGAAAACCTCGTACAATGAATGTGTTCCAAGCTATATTTTCAGATTATTATGATAGAGAAAAGAAATCTAAGATCAACCTGTCTAATTCGTCTACTTCGGACGAATCCTTTCTAACCCCATATTCTGATCACTTAAATTACCAAGTAAAAACAGTGAACATCTATCTCATCTTACATTTTTTTTCTCCAAAATATTGAAATTTCATTAAAATAACATAGTAATGTTTAGTTTGAAGAAAATTCCTAGTTAGATATTAACTAATTATTCATTTAGAAAACTACGAAATCTAAGATATTTAACTCACCAAAAAAGATTATGCGTTATATTTCTACACTCACAATAACTTTACCGTAAAAGTTCAACAGTTGTTTAATAATAGTTAAATTGCTAAGAAATATATTTTTTAACTTTTTCTATCAGTCATTCAATAAACAAAATACACAAAATACGGACTTTCGGTAGAAATTAAAATATTCAATCAAAATTTTCTGTTAAAAACAACCAGTTGTTATAATACGATTAATTTTAAAATAAACGAGAAATCTATTATTTTTACCGACTTTGCCAGTTAATAAATTAAGAATTAAAAATAAACGACAAAATACAATTGTTTTGAACGAAAAGTGGGTAGTCCTTTTTTAACTTATTTTCAATTGTTTTAATATACATATTCGGTTGATTTTAAGGAAAAAATATTGTGATTGTATTATTGAACAACTTTGCGATTCTAATATGTAATTTCTCTTAAAGAAAAACTCGTATGGTCAATTTTATAATCAGAACTAAGATCGATTTGTTTCTTAAATATTTCTTAGGTAAGAATTTTTCAAACAACTTTCTTATTTAAGAAAAATTTAAAACAAAAATCGATCTTAGTTCTGACTATAGAACTGACCCTTAGATTGCAACAACTTAGCTGCCTAGGAATCTAGTAGAGATTTTCCCAAACCAAAAACACAGGATTAATTTTATATCAATTATATATTGTGATACTTTTTGCCATCAAAATTATAGATAAAAGAATTGTAGGTAGATTTTTTTAAAATTCTGGGGTGGCCACCCCATACCGACCTAAGTCCGCCAATGATGTTAAAACAGTTCTCAAAAAAGTACAATAAAGTTATTTGTCTTTTTTAAGATATATCCCCGGTTTTTGTTTTTTAATTGTGATAAAAAGCTGATTTTATATATGTATATCAGTTAGAAATATCAATTTATAAATTCTAATTCTTAAAAATGTTCTTGTTTCCGAAGTACTTTTTCAGAATAGTTCGCCGATAGCGGAACAAATTAAAATATCGAGTCAAATTTGGCGAAATCACGGCCTGTTAAAAATAACAAAAAGCAGTCCGAATCATGCTTCATAATAAAAATTTATAGTTGGAATACGTCAAAACCCAGAGACATAGAATATAGAGATGCAACATCGATAATTTTGTAAACAAACTGTAGATGTCGCTAGCATGTGGGAAATTTTGTCAAAGGAAGATTTTATTTTGGGAAATTTTCTCAAGGGAGGTCTTTTTTATGTCAAATGAGGTTTTACAGAGTTCTTAGGCAAGGGAATTTGGTCCCAAATTAGGGATTTAGACTTCGTTTTGGGGACAAATTAAAAAATTTGTAAATTTTAAAAGATTAAGTTTTAGGCCCAAAATAAGAAGAATTTTCGTATAAATTATATGCGTATTATTTCAAATTAAAGTCGATCAAATTAGGTCTGTTAAAGAATTTCAAAATTATTGAAGAAATGTTCTCCAAATATTTATAAATCTTGAAATAACGAAAAGCAAGCAAGTTAATCAAAAAATTTTCTATTTTCCAAATACTGAAATTGTTACATGCAAAGGACTCAGAAAAAATAAATTTTGTGTAGGCTCAAAAAGTACCAGGGGTTTTCATATAACCTCTTATGTACCTTCTGAATCGTGTAAACTCGACTTATGCAAACTTAATGTTCAAAAGAGTTTACGAGCCCTAGAACTTACACCTTACTAGATTTACAAATTTTAGAAAAAAAGACTTCACCATAATGAAGTTCGTGTGAAAATTATGAAGAATTTTTTCTCTAGAAAATTTAATATACGACTTTTATTTGAAACGTTGGCATTTCAGCTTAATTGTGTTTTGTCTTTCGTATAATAAAATTTTTTTAGTTTCACAATTTTAACAAAGATTTGAGGCCTTTAAAGTTCGAGTGAAAACGTAAATATTTCTTCGTAAGATATTCAATTTTATTTAATTTGCTCACATATTTCTTAATAATTTTCTGAGTTAGCGATGCTAACTTAGCTCCTTTTTCGATTTTTTGTTTAAATTGCAATGAATTGGATATAACATTGGAGATTTAAACATTTAAAATGGGAATAAGCTAAAAGTTTTTGGCCAACACTGCTCCCCAAATAAAATGAAACAGTATTGCCAGAAAAACAAAACAACAGTCAGCGCCATATGTTGCATTAAAAACCGGTGTTGCCATTCATCAGGACCATGGGAGACCCCTAGGTTTTGGAATTATGTCCGGATATTTTTCGGCCATAACCCCCAAACCGAAAGATAGGACTATGACTAATAGGTTTTCATGAAATTATAGGGAATTTGACAATTGTAGAAATGATCACAATCGTTATGATGGAGATTGAAGCCTTAAAGCAATGAATAAAGTTTTTCACTGAATTAAGTTTTTATGACAAGAAAATGGGGATTAGGCAGTGTGGGTTATGATATGGCATCGCCGTTCTCTCTTACAAGGAAAGTACTTCATGGGATAGTCTCCGATTCTTATGAAATTCGGACATATGATAGAGAATGAAAATCTAATAACAATAATGTCCAGTATTTAGGACATTTCGGGGATTTAGGAGGAAAGTAGGCAAGAGAAAATCAACCATTTTTAGTACTCTCTTGTTCGGGAGCATATCAGAACATTCGATATAAAAACTGGATAAAAATAATGTATTCGTCAAATAAGGAAGTTTTAAACGCAAAACGCCAAAGTTCTTTCTCAGGGTTGCCAAATTGTTCCAAAAAGTAACAAAAGAGGGCTTCAGCGAAAATTTAATAAAAGCCGAAGTAGCACGAATGTCGAAAATAAAGGAAAAACACGTGTTCGCTCGAACGTAATAACGATTAATATATTTAATTTAGATTGTTGTACAAATAAATATGTCCATACATATATGTATATACATTTTTTACAAAAATATCTTAACAGAAACAATATAAAACACCAAAAAGCGTACCGGTTATAACATTTATACAGGATGGCCCAAAATTACCGAGGGGGTTTGAGTCTGTGTCCCTCGCAGTGTGCACTGTGGCTATATCCTGTTCGAACCATACTTTCGGATGGTTTTCCAAGGCTGGCCTAAAAAATTTTACCAACATTGTCCGATATCGAACACCGTGTTCATTTCCAAAAAAATATGGGCCAATTATCCTTTCCGACGAAACACAGCACCAAACTTTACACTTAAGTGGGTGTAATTGTCGCTGTTGCGCTAGTCTTGGATTTTCCGTAGCCCATATTCTGCAGTTTTGCCGATTAACGAACCCATATAATTGAAAATGGGCTCTGTCGCTCATAATTAAATTATGAATAAAATCGTGATTTTCTTCTGCTTTTTACCGGAAACGATTTGGGCACGTTGTTCAATTGTGTACTTTTAAATACCCCAAGCCATCCCAAGCCTTCTTTACAAAATACTGAAGAAAAATAAAAAAATTATAATAAAAAAGTCATAAGGAATTCAAACCCCTTAGGTAGTTTTGCGCCACCCTGTGTATATAGTTTATTTGAAAAAATGATAAAGAACTTAAAAAAACAGAAAAAAGAGTAATTTTTGACCTTACTTTTAACACCCTAAATCTCCGAGATGGCCGATAATCTCAGACACCCCCGAATTTCGCCAATAGCTGAGATTATCACATGAGTTACCTTCCTTGTTAGTAAAACAACCGCTGGGCTCAGGGGATTCCAATCTGTAATATCTCCAAAGCTGGCTACGCTCGATTTGAAAACAGTTATGCTACTGGAGATTGACCTCTGTTAGGAATAAGTTCATATTTGCTTGTAAAAATCGCTTGTAAATAACGGCCCAGGAGCCTAAATTTTTTTACAAAATAATATTGAAATTGACCAGAAATTTAATCAAGAAAAACTAACCAGCATATGGTTTGTAATGTAAGTTTCAAATGAAGGAGAACTAGTTCCAGGAAATTGGTACTTGTAGAACCTCATCGCAGTAGTTAGAAATCAGTTACATATTACCAGTATAAAATATATACATACATTAGACCGACTCACGAAAAAAAGTAAAAAAAGTGCCCCTCTCAAAATAAACCTTGGTTTGTTTTATGATGATTCCTAAAATATTTCGGGTCTAGCAATGAGATCTCACGAGCTGGACCATTTTTAAAAAAGATCTTTTTATAGTTTTTGTAAGAAAACAACATACTCAATATGGTTTTTTAGAGGCGCGTCCAGCGGTATATATAACATGTTCAAGCATATCCTGACATGTCCTATTTTCAAGGATATTCTATAAAAAAACAAATTTTTGACTCTTTTGTACGGAGATATTTATGCTTGAAATGTCAAATTTACATATCATAATCTATAGACGATTTAAGTGAACACGTGTTTCAGATTTTTGGAAATTCGCGAGTTTTCGCGTTTTATCAGAAATTCAATGTGGAGGAAAAAACGTATTCTAAATAGGACAATATGGATACCAAAACTTTTCTTTTGATCTGCATTTGAATTCAGTATCTAGTTGATGTAAGATAAAAATGCAACTTAACAGAAAAAATGCAGCATGCGCTTTTTTGGCGGAATATCTTTTTTTCGCGAAAAATTTTTATAAAATTTTAATAATAATTTTAATTCAGTTTCTAGTAGATGTAAGGATAAAAATGCAACTTAACAGAAAAAACCCCAACATGCGCTTTTTTTGGCGGAATATCTTTTTTTCGCGAAAAAAAATTATTAGAAAATTTTATTTGGGATCAGTTTTAATTAGAATTTTTTAAAAAAAAATCAGACATGCGTATTTTAATAAAATATTTTATTTAATAATAAACCTACAAAAAATTTCATAAATTTTTTTTATTGAATTGGGATAACTCCAAATTTTATCAAAATTTGGTCCAGAGCACCTTGAAAAATGTATTAAATAAGTAAAATTCTAAACTATATCTACTTAGCGTTTATTTACTTATCAAAAGGAAAGTTTTTATACCCATATTGCCCTATTTTAATCATATTTGCTCCACCATATTGAATTTCTGATAAAACGCGAACAATCGCGAATTTCAAAAAAACCTGAAACACGTGTTAACTTAAATCGACTAGAGATTAAGATATGTAAGATTGACATATAGATCATAAAATTCTTCATACAAAAGAGTCAAAAACTTGTTTTTTTTTTGTAGAATATCCTTGCAAACAGGACATTTCTAGGAATGATTGAACATGTTATATATACCGCTGGACGCGCCAAAAAAACCTTTCATATGATACCAATATTGTGTATATTGTCTTTAGCTAAATACCAAAATTCTGCCAAAAACTAAAAAAAGACCTTTTTTGAAAACGGTCCATCTCGTGAGATCTCAATCCTAGACCCGAAATATTTTGGGAATCATCATAAAAAACCCAAGGTTTATTTTGAGGGGGGCATTTTTTTGTTTTTTTTCTGTCCATATAAAGTGAGTCGGTCTAATATACACATACATATATAAATGTAATGTCCTTTAGAAACGACCTAACAAGTTTTTAATGTTAAAAGAAGCCATCAACATTTTCGGAGTAGGCTTCCTTAATACAATGTGGGCAAAAGTAAAATTCATATTGTGAATTTTTACCATTTTGTTGGGAAACAAATTAACCATTCTCGGCCACAGCAGGAATATTTTCGGTTCAACGAGCAATTCGGGTCCACCACTTCTTGCTACATCTCTACTGGACCCAGTTTGTACGAGACGCTTAGCAAAATGTTTAATTGCTCGTTTACATGGTGCAGGGCACTATGACATCACTTTTGCCCCACTTGTGTGAATGGCTTAATTAAGTATAACTTCTTCATCTGAGAAATTATTATTTTGAGAAATAATGAAGCAAGGGCTACAGCAAAATTTTTACCTGATATAAATTCTCATTAATTTAATTTTTTAGGTCTACGGACACCGAAGATTATATGCAAATACAAGTATCCAATCAACATCCCATAAGCTTTGAGCCACCCAAACCACCACCTCCACCACCATTGCCTATGACACCATTGACACTACACAATTCAATCAATAATAACGAAAGAAACAATACTACAAGATCGCAAAATAACCATCACTTACAAAATAATCATCAAGATACAGCCACGCGTAAACAACATCAACCCCTGTCAGCCATTTCCATACAGGATTTAAATAGTGTGCAGGTAATTTTAAGAAATCATAAGTCCAAAAAAAATACTTATCAAATATGTTCCTAACTCTTTGAATTTCCATCTAAAGCTACGACGCACCGATACTCAAAAAGTTCCCAAACCATATCAAATGCCTGCAAGAAGTCTAAGTATGCAGTGTCTCTCCACGACGTCAGATACATATTTAAAGACTGATCTAATTGCCGAGTTAAAAATATCTAAAGATATACCGGGTATTAAGAAACTGAAGGTGGAAAAACAAATGGCCAATCGCTTAGATTCCGAACATTATTCGGAAATAACTAAACAATTTACAGCCGATAACTATGTTGATCAAGTGAGTATTAAGTTTTGCACAAGCCCCTAAAATAACGGACCCTTCATAAATTGCCAAAGATTTATTTACAGATACCGGAGAAAGATCAGACTGGTAATATAATACCAGATTGGAAGCGACATATGATGGCAAAGAAAGCAGCCGAAAAGGCTAAAAAAGAATTTGAAGATCGTATGGCTAAGGAGGCAGAAAATCGCAGACTTTCACAAATACCACAATGGAAACGGGATTTGTTAGCACGTCGAGAAGAAACGGAAAATAAATTAAAGTAAGTATTGGGAAAGAGAATAATTTTGAAAAGATGAGTGTAATTTAAATGTTGTCGACAACAATATTATTAAAACAATAAAGGTATTCACGATGGTTTTTTGCATTCAATGCAAAATAGCACAGTTGAAAAATTCAAATAACATGTTGAAAAATTCAAATAACAGGTTGGGCTTTTTCGAATCGCGTGCAAATCACCATCGTGAATATTCTCAATATTATCGATGGTATCTTTCTATAAAAAACGATTAGTTATCGATATCGAAAATAAAACTGTACTAATTTAACAAATAATGTCCATTCCATGATGAAAGTTTAAAAAGTAGAATTTTTACCAAGTATCCTCCGATTTTTTTTATATTCTGCATACTTATACTCTAGGATGTCTTTTAGATATTTCCGTTTCCAAAATTGAATAAACTATTATTATTACATTTGATTTATATAAATATAAATTTAATGTATCCAAATTTATTTCTGAATTTTAGAGCTTCGACGACAATTATGGATTCCTTAAAATTCTTTTGAATATTTCCCGAGATGTGACATTCAAATACTAAAAAAATTAAAGCAGGTAATTTCGGCAATATTGAAAAGAAGTCTATGCAAGAACCTTTTGCATTTGTAATTCAAAAAATTCGGAAATTATCAGTTGAAAATTTCAATTCAGAAAACATTATTTAAAATTCAGAATTTTTATTTGAAACTGAGAAAAATTCAATTGCAATACAGACTTTTTATCTTAAGTTCAGAAAACATCAATTGTAATTCAGAATATATTAACTGAAAACGAGAAACCAATTATAATTCAGAAAATATCAACTGAAATTCAGAAATCATAAATTGAAATTCATGTCGTGTTTTCTGAATTTCAATTGATATTTTCTGAATTTCAAATGGAAATTCTGAATTAAACATGATATTTTGTTAAATTACAATTGCTAAAAGTGTAGCGTTTCTCTACTTGGTAATGGTTATTTTCTTCACATAGAATATGTTTTCAAAGAAAACTATATTTCAATAACAAATTATTGTGTAAAACATCAATTTTATTGATGACAAATGTAAAGCTGTAATCACAATTGACTTACCGTTTGTTAAGTTTTTTCGGAATTTGGTTTAATTTTCTCCAAATTAAAGAGTGCCCATATTTGACTTACTAAAATTTTAAAATTTTCGCCAGATTTGCGAATTTATTTTTTGTTTATTTGTTTTATTTTATTGTTTTTCATTTGTTTTGTTTGTTGGAAATGTTTTTAATTTGATTAAGTTGGGTTCGATGAGTTTCGATTGAAAATTAACCGAATTAATAGAGATGGAACTTTACGAAAGTTGACTTAATATAAATAAAGCAAGGCCGTTTTTAAATTTTCTGCTATGTATACAATTTTTTTTTTTAATTTTTTAACTTGTGATTTGAGACAAAAACATCAAAAGGATGAGATCCTAGAAAAGGATGAAAAAACATATTGTAATAGAGACTTAAAGTGTGTGCAGAAATAATATACTTTTTATGCAAAGTTCGGTAAAATGAGAATAACTAAAAAATTCTCTCACAAAATGTCAAAATTAACCAAAAGTATGGGATTGTGCGTTCCACTTTTCTAACCCAAAAATTGATTTCAAAGAAAATTTTAATTTCAAAATTTCACAAATACACATACAGCTGCGAAAAAAATAGCACCAATTACAGTTTTTTCTAATTTTATCGCCGTTGCTTTTATTTTAAAGATCAAAATAATGATTAAATTGTCCCCAAAGTACTGGAAGATGGTCCAGAAAATTGTAGAAAATTTTAGTGTAGCGTTTGTTTTTTAACTTTGTTACCCGTTCTAAGTGGGCGACACTTTTAATGAAAAATCATCGATATCGACCTGTGTCCGTCTGGCCCGATTTTAGCAGATCATAATAGACGGGACTTTCTGGTCCCACCATTAACATTATGATCTGCTAAAATCGGGCATTGAACATTACTTTGGCGCCATGGATATTCGGCTTTGGCCTTGATTTGGCTGGTTGGCCTGGCTTCACATACGACTTCCTGTGATTCGGGTTGTAGTTTTGGATCCATCTTTCCGCGCCAGTAATAATTCGATGCAAAAATGACTTCTTTTTATGGTGTTCAAGCAGCAATTCGGACATGCAAAATAGTATTTCAACGTCTCTCGGCTTTAACTCGTGTAACGTTAAAGCAATTTCCTTGCTTTTCGATAAATACTGCTGCTAGCAAACGTTTTGAAATTGCTGCTTGAGTGACTTCCAATGATTTTAAAGTTCTTCTTTAGTTTGACAACATCCTTCATCGAATAATGCCTCCAATTCATCATCTTCGACTTTTTCTGGCTGACCTGAGCGGTCTTTGTCTTTGGTGTCAAAATCACCACTTCTGAACCGCAAAAACCATATCTCGCACGTTAAAATCGATGGAACACATTCAGGATAAGCTTCGGTGGCCAATCGATGTGCTTCAGCTGCACTTTTCTTCAAATTGAAGAATTAAAGCAAAACTTCCCGCAAATGATGCTTTGTTGGCATAAAATTCTACATTTTCCAGTCAAAAAAACCTATGTTGTTTACTCTATTTCGTTCGATGACTAAGTGAGAATAATTGACATATGTTTACCCTCCAAAATTCCATATAAGTTATTAAAGACACAAACCATGTGTAAAAGATACGCCATCTGTTGTGAATCCTGCTTAAAGAACGACAAAAATTAAGCAATTTGAATTATCAATACCAGTGCAAGTTTAAAATGGCACAAAAAATTTAAGATTGGCTGGAAAATTGCCACGAAAAATGACAGTTGATTATAAACGAAATCAATTTGTTTTATCTTTGAGCCCATGTTTGAGCTCAGTTTACCAAATTTCATTAGAATCATTTAAAAAGAGGACTACTTAATTTTCGTTTAAAACAATTGTGTTTTGTGGTTTATATTTAACCCTCTAACCGGCAAGCCCGCCTCCAGGCGGGGTATATTAAATTGACCAGAAATGCCCCAAAGGGGTATTTTATAATAAGAAATTATGCTTTTTCAACAGAAAACAAAATTTGTAAAATTTTTTGTGAAGAATTTTTTTGTATACAATGCTCGGTTTGGAAGTGAGAAAGTGTCAAAGATAAAATTTCATAAAATTTCAAAAAGTAAATATTTTAAAACAACCAAAAGTTTCAAAAATCTTAAAAACATATTTAAATTGACTAAAACAATTGATAGTGACCATGAAGTATTCAAAAAGTTCCTTACTTTGGTCCAAGGACGCACAGGATTCCATAAGGATACCTTTAAAGGACATCGCCTTAACTTCAAAACGAATGGACGGATTTTTCTGAAATTTGGTAAAGAGAATATATTTGGTATAGGTAGCAAAGCTTATAAGTTTGAATAATATATATTGAAGTTTTGGTACGTTTTCGCTCAATTTCGCATTTTTCGAAAAACGAAAATCGCTACAACTTCTTAAGTAACAGCACAAAAAATGTAATTTTTTTATTGTAATTACATCTTGGTAAGAGAAATAATTTGTGCCTAAACCTAGCAATTTTTATGCGCTAGTTTTCGAGATTCACCCTAAAGTATTTTGGCCCATATCGCCTAAAGTAGGCAACGAAAAAAATTTTTGTAGAAGAACTTATTGTTTATTTTTCGTGAGAAACACATGGTATAAATTTCATTGCAAAAAAGCTTAGGCCGGTTAGAGGGTTAACTGCTAATTAGTTAACTGACAAAATCGGTAATAACAATTTTTTTTTTCGTTTATTTTAATAATCAATATACTTTAAGGACTGTTTGTTTGAAAAAAAAAACAACAGAAGATTTTAATCAATACCGAAAGTTCGTATTTTTTGTATTTTTTTCATTAAATGACTGATAAAAAAAATTCAAAATAAATGTCCTTATAATTTAAAATTTATTCAATTGAAACAACTTTACTGATGCACTTTTTAAATAATTCCCAGCAAAACCTTGGTAATGACTGGTCATTACTACATGCATTACTTAGATCTCATATCTCATTACCCGTTGAATTACTTTTAAACTGAATGTAATGGGTTACCGATAATTATACCCCACACATTACTATTTCACAATAGCTGAAACCAATAATATATGTTCTAAATCATTAAAAACCATAACTATGGGGTAGCCTCGTGGTTATCGTTTTTGCCTGACAGACATGAGGATCGCTGCTCAATTCGTGTTAGCTTCCATTGTTGTTTTTTTTTTTGTAATTTATATTAAACATCTATTTATAGAAATGTTGATGTTCATTAAGCAGTATTTAATAACAACAAGTTTTGTGAAAAATAGACATGTATAACATTTGCCACAATAAATGTGTACATAAGTTAAAGCAATAAAAATCATAGTGATGTCGTGGTCTAATGGTTAGAGTGTTTGCCTGACAATCGTGGGGTACGCTGATCAATACGTGTCAGCTCCTATTGGTTTTTAAATTTTTATATTTTTTTAAATCTATATTCAACATCTATTTATAGAACAGCTGATAAACTACTTACAGGTAACATCAGTGTAATGACTTTCCTCCAATGACATCACCATGTTAAAATAAGTAGTTTAGTAATTAAAAGGTAACTAGTGAACATTTAAGATTTCAATACCTAAAACTCATTACATCCCAGCAAAACCTTGGTAATGACTGGTCATTACTACATGCATTAGTTAGATCTCATATCTCATTACCCGTTGAATTACTTTTAAACTGAATGTAATGGGTTACCGATAATTATACCCCACACATTACTATTTCACAATAGCTGAAACCAATAATATATGTTCTAAATCATTAAAAACCATAACTATGGGGTAGCCTCGTGGTTATCGTTTTTGCCTGACAGACATGAGGATCGCTGCTCAATTCGTGTTAGCTTCCATTGTTGTTTTTTTTTTTGTAATTTATATTAAACATCTATTTATAGAAATGTTGATGTTCATTAAGCAGTATTTAATAACAACAAGTTTTGTGAAAAATAGACATGTATAACATTTGCCACAATAAATGTGTACATAAGTTAAAGCAATAAAAATCATAGTGATGTCGTGGTCTAATGGTTAGAGTGTTTGCCTGACAATCGTGGGGTACGCTGATCAATACGTGTCAGCTCCTATTGGTTTTTAAATTTTTATATTTTTTTAAATCTATATTCAACATCTATTTATAGAACAGCTGATAAACTACTTACAGGTAACATCAGTGTAATGACTTTCCTCCAATGACATCACCATGTTAAAATAAGTAGTTTAGTAATTAAAAGGTAACTAGTGAACATTTAAGATTTCAATACCTAAAACTCATTACATGGTAATGAAAAGTTTTGCTGGGATGGTAATGAAAAGTTTTGCTGGGAACTATTGAACTTTTATGGCACACATATTGTGAGTATAGTTGAAATAGTGCGAATGGTTTATTAAATTTCTTGAGAATTCTAAAAATTATTTTAAAAGGTTAGGATTTCACTATATTTTATCACCTTTTTAACAAAAGTTCTGAAAAAATATATCAAAAAAGACATTTTTATCTAGGATCTGTAAAAATGCATTTTTACAAAATTTTTCGAAAAATCGCAGAAGTGGCAAAATTGGCTAATGGCGAAATCAAAAAACATGCCCTAACTATTACAAAAAGTAATCGATAGAAATTTTTGTTTATAAAAATCAAATAAAAACTTATCGACAACAAATTTTTCACTAGAAAACAAATTTTAACTGTCCTATTTTTTTTTTATTTCAAATTTATAGAGCTACTATTTATACCCCCAAAGTGGAAGAAAATAATCGTGTGGCAGATACTTGGCGCATGAAAAATCGAGCCATGTCTATCGACAATATTTCTTTGGTTTCCTATGCCACTGAAATTACATCCAGTCAAATTAATAAAGAAAATTCCAATAGTTATACTCAAAATGGTGCTTATAATGGTCATAGTGACAGTAAATCTGTAAATGGTGACAGCTGTCAACAAAGTGTCAGCGATATACAACAACAACAATATCAACAACAACAAGAGCAGCAGCAACAGCAATACCAACTTCAAAATAATCAAGATGAAGATGAACATGAAAACATTATACCATGGCGTGCTCAATTAAGAAAAACAAATAGCAGACTGAGTTTAATATAAGAATAAAAAACCATTTGTGCTTTTAAGAGAGGCAATTTAATCATACACAGAGAGAAGAAATTAAATATAAAAACTTTGTTTTTTTTGTTACTTTTAATGCATTTTACTGCTTTAAGCATAGTAAGTTGTTTGGGTTTCACTTGGAAAAACTGTTATAGGTACTCCACATGAAAAAAATAATTTTGCACAATAACGAGTTTCACGTGAAAATTGCGTTATATTTTTTTCACGCAAATTTAATATACAAGACTCTTATTTTTCTGTTGAAAATTTTAGACTTAATGTTTGTTGTGACTGTGTCCTTCTTATAAAATAAATAAACTGTTTATTTTCACACTTTAAATTCAGATTTGAAGCCTCTAAGGTTCGAGTGAAATTTTTTCAAGCGAAAAACACTTTACCATGTTTTATTTATAAAAAAAATATCAGTAGTTTTAAATAAAAAATTTATCATGAAATGTAATTTATCTATAAAATAATAAATACACTTGATTTTATTGATAATACGTATTAAGTTTTAAAAAAATATTGTAAAAACTTTTAATTTAATTTTGTTTTTCATTTAGAAAATTTTAACACTTATTCACACAATATTTTATAACCCTTTTACATGGGATTTTCGGTGCAATATTACATAACTCAATAATTTTATAATCCGACTTTTATTTGAAATCATTACAAGAATTAAAGTTATGTAAAATTTTCATTCTAACATTGCAGCAAGGGCAGGGTGCTGTTAAACAATTTAAAAACTTGATAATTTTATTTGCAAAAATTTGAATTGTTTTTAAATACATACTATTTTAAAATATTGTTTAAATCCACATTAAACATATGAATTTATATATCTTTCTTTAATTTGTTATTTGTTATACAATAAATTTATATTTTAATAAAAATTTTATAAAAAAAAATTAAAGTTTTCTAAATTTATTTAGAATCAAAAATATAAAAAAATTAAAGAATACGGAGTAGAAAAGGAAAGGTAGAAAGATGTAAAAACAGCGAAATCGTTTTTACATTTTTTTAACTGGTGTTGAAAACTTACACTCATAGTAGGGCAGCCCATGCTGACCACTTTGTCAGATTTTTTCATTAGTAATACATTGATCAAAATTCAAGATCCTACGACGATTGGAACAACTTGCTTTACGATCAAATATGTTGCCGAAATGGACCAAAATCACCTAAATTCGTGCACTTCAATTGGAATAAAAACTATATACAACCCAGCAAAACATTTTAAAGTTATGATTTACAAACCACTTCTCTCATTGCTTGCAAAGTTTCCTTCATTATATTTTTACAACTTCAACGACATATATTCTCCTAAATTAGGAAATCGTGGGAATTTTTCAACCTGCACCCAAACAAAATTTTCCTGCATTTTTTATTTTATCACCACGCCCTCTAGCGGAGATATTTGCAACCAACCCGCTGACATTCTTCAATGGATCCAGATTTTTTCAAAATTATATTTTTAGTTCTCTTAATTAAAATCTGCGTAAATAACCAATACTTTTTATAAAAGTATTGACAAGCAGTTTTTAGAATTCCTTTTTTTTAATTTTGTGTTGTGATTTCAAAATCTTACACATATGGATTTTGAAATCCATGTGGCTACCCTGTAATGTTAATCTATTTTTTTTTTTTTGTGGTTATAGCCAAACTTTTATATCAGGGTTGGGTCCGCATTTCTCACCGAGGGCCATATTGGGCCATGCTTTAATCATAAAAGGTTAGCTACATGGGCAGTTTTTGCACTTGCTATGGACCATTTGGACAAAATTCGAAACAATAATATTTAGGAATTTACAAATGGTAATAACAAAATAAAATTTGGCACAAATGACTCAAGTTTACAATAAAATATTTTTGTTTGAAAAGTATCTGAGAATTTTGAATATTTTGATTCGCTATTTCATAAACTTTAATTGTAATACAATTTACAGGTTAATATATAATTACACTGTACAACACAAAAAAAAAATAACAAAGTTCTGACAACTGATTCTGGCAGAGGGGACAAAAAAATACACGTGTATCGGCGTTTTAAATGTTAACGTCTGGGTTTACGATGTGTTCAGTAAACTTATGTAAAACACTACAAGGACATTTTAATCCTGTAACTCTGCAATTAAAGGGACTTTTTTGGCCCCTTTTTAAAAAGGACAAAAACATCCGTACTTTGAAGGGTTAGAGGTTAGAGTCATAACTTTTATTCAAAAAACTTATTGTTTTACAATTATTTCTTGTTTGAATATTTTTAATTTTCTGTTTATTTGCTCTGTTTGATTTTTATTTTTAATTCAAACAAAAACAATCCAAACACGATTTTTATTTTTTCAAAAATAATAAAAGTTATTTTGTGATTTTTTTTTTCTTTATCAAAAAATAACAATTAAGAATATAAATCAAAAGCCATAGAACCAATGACTTCAACAATTATAATATCCTGATGATATCAACTAGTGTTAATAAAAGATTGAACAGTGATTTAAAGTGAGTAAATATGTATGTATATTCTAGCAACTTCCGGCATTCAATTTACACTGATAGAATTTTCGTTCATAGCATTAATGAATCGATTTCATTAAAATGGATTCATTGATTTAATGAAAAAATTCATTAACTGAATGAAAATTCATTGTTGTTATGAATTTTTTCATTAGATTTTTTTTTATTTTTCATAATTTCATTAAAAAAAATTCATTAAATTAATGAAAATTTCATATAGAAAAAATTTAACTTATAAAATTGATTTCAGGTACAATTTTACCTCTTTTTGGTTTTCCCTATATATGTATGTGTTATTTTTGGGCTAAACAAAGGGACCCGCATCTCGGGAGTTATATCGGCTTTAAGGGAACAAGTTGAGTTTAGCGCCACAGCCACGATTTTTTCCCCCAGATAGTACTTTTTGGGCTGAATAGGAAAAAAATTTTTTTGTCGGAGATCCCTATTTTGAGTCAAAGTTAAAACATGGACTTGCCCATATCTCCGGTATTTATTATCGGATCAATATGGCAATATGAGCATCATTTGAAAGGTAATTGAAATGGCTTTAATTAACATATTTATAACCCATTACGAGCCGATTCAAGTTTTTTTTTATTTTAAAGTGAGTTTTTTGGGAAAAGCCTTCATTAAAAATATGAACAAATCATTATACTAATAATAACTTCATTTCTTATTGAAATAATTTCAGTAAGTCTATGCTAAAATGAAAAATATTAATGAAATTATTTCATAAAAGTAATGAATTTAATTCATTAAACATATGAAACTTTCATAATTTTCAACTTAAAATTAATGAAAAAAATTCATATATTCTATGAAACTTTCATTAGATCATTGAATCCATTCATTAAAATTGATTTAATGAAACATGTATCATTAATCCAATGAAACCGTTCTTTGGGGACTTTCCAATGAAAAAAATCATTGTTAATTAATACTATGTACAAAATTCTGTCAGTGCACTGATAGAATTTTTGTTCGTACTATTAATGAATCGATTTCATTAAATTGAATTCATTGATTTAATGAACAATTTTCATTGAATGAATGAAAATTCGTTAATTTAATGAATTTTTTCATGATATATTTTCAATTAACCCGTAAGGTATACTATCATTTTATAAGGATTTTGAATTTGCTAATTACTCGTACTGAAATAAATATGTGTTCCAGTAATGAACGCTAGAGTCGCATACTGTAATTATTTAAATATAAAAGTAAAAATAGTCACATAAGTGTGGTTTTTTAAAATTTATAATCTAGGGTCTATAGTACCAATTTTATACACAAAAGTTTGGTGCTTAGTTTGCAAAAAAAAAAAAATAAATCGCGAAAAAAATATTTGCAAAAAGGAAAATTTTTGCGTCATTGTATTCATTTGCAGATTGTTAATCGCTGATTGAGTTTTCTAATTATTTTTTTCTAGCACAAAGTCTTTTTTCGCGTTCCTCTATTATTTTGCAATTTTTTAAGTGCGGTTTTTTAAATTTATAATCTACGGAGTATAATGCCCATTTCATAAAACAAAGTTTAGTGGTTAGTAGGGTTTGGGATTTCCCGGACTTTTTTATTTCCCGGGAAACGGGAATAAAAAAATTCGATTCCCGGGAATCCCGGGAAATATTTTTGAACAAAATTGTTAATGAAAACCACCTACATATATAAGTAATTTTTGTTAAAAAAAACACTATTTCAGTACAAATTCAGTCTGTGTAGTGAGAATTCAAAGAAAAATATCAGAATGTTGAACATTTGATTTCACATAAATTACTCTAAGCACTGCCAAATGAATTGCATGATTCCAGCAGAAAGCACCCACTACTGGACTGTCGGAAAAAAACCGTTTCATCACATTTGGCCCATTAGATATGGTGGCCACATTGTTATTTTCCAAAGACAAATAAAACTCTTCTAGGCTTATTTCTACAATTCTTCTTATTTCATCAGCATTACATCTTCCTCATATATAAACCAACCCCAGATTATAAAATGAATTATTTCCGTTTATAGATATGTATGTTCAAATATCTCTTTTGTGGTATTCTTGTCCATTCATCTAAGATTATAGTAAATCTCCTATTATTAGAAATATTGCTCGATATTTCTTTTATCATGATATCTTTTAGAAGATTGTAAAATTTTTTGGCAATGCCAGGTTTTTATTATAAAAACTTTCTCGAATAAACGAAGATCTAGTTATGATGCGGATTGACATTCCGTCGACTGCGGCTAATTTGGATACCACTTCAGGAAATGTTTGCCCTACCATAATACCCTCAATGCCTATTCAGCTTACACTTTTTTTTGGGTACTTTGCTAATTTTAGCTGTAACGTTATTCTTATTGTTGTTTTCTTCAAGAAAAGTTGCATGACCACCAGTTTTATTTTGTGAACCAAATTTAGATGTCGGATAACCAAATTTAGATACCTCCGTTAACCATTAGTCTTTTAGGGCAAATATTGCACTGCGCTGCATTGTCCTTTTTTGTGAAGTCTTTCCAAACTCCTGACATTTTATTCTTTAATATTGTTACGTTTTTACCTTTTAAAAACGTTGGTTTATCTCCTTTAGATAAACCGGATTCTTTTCTATTGCAATCAAAATAACCAATCTAAATCCAGACACCAATTGTTACGTTTTACCTTCAAAAACGTACGTTTATTTCCTTTTAAATAAACCTGGCTGGCAATTAAAATTAACTAAAAACGCACACACACTTGTTGTTTACTATTTATTGTTTATTTCTTAACACTTTATTACTTTACAATTTCACAATGATTTACTAGAGCACAACTTAACTGTACAAACGCTACTGCGTGACTGACTCCCCAACACAAGTTGCAGCCCTTTTATAGTGTAATGTCTGCAATTGTAGAATGATCTCGAATGTTCCAGAGACACCCAGATTGTGTGTGTGGAATGAACTAGAAGGTTCCAGAGACATCCAGATTTGTGTAGAATGAACTAGAAGGTTCCAGAGACATCCAGATTTGTGTAGAATGAACTAGAAGGTTCCAGAGACATCCAGATTGTTAGCCATGGTTGTAGAACATACCAGAAGTTTCCAGAAGTATCCAGAGTATTCGTAGCGGAGACACCAACCACTTGGATTTTAGCCGAGACACAAACCACTTCACAGTATAACACTTTATAGCACATTATAGCATAATGTTGTATACTCAAATGTAGCGTTGCCAGATTGACAGGTTTAGTGAATCCCGTTTCTCGGGATATTCTGATTCGAAAATACCAGAACCAGATCAATCAAATTTCGTAACACTGCCGCCCACTTAAGCCTGTTCGTCCCGAATAGGCATAGATGTACCTTTTCCATATTTGGCTAGCCTCTCTAGGTGTACAACCTTCATTTTAGATCTCGTGCTGTTGTACTTTTGTATTCTATAAACTACGTCATTTAGCCTCTTGATTACTTTGTAGGGACCGTCCCAATGAGTTTGTAGTTTAGGTGACAATCCTTTCTTTCGTTGAGGGTTAAAAAATAGAACCAACTGGCCTTCGGTGAATCCTTCAGAATTTGCAGCTTGGTCGTATCTGGCCTTCATTTTATCGCTGGTCATTTTAATTCGGTTACGCACGAATTCATGAAGTTCTTCGAGGTCGTTCTTGCAGGGGTTTCCACCGTCTTCCTCTAGTGGTGTAGGTTTAACGCCAAACTCTAAGTCTCCAGGCAGTCTTAACTCAGTTCCAAATATAATCTTTGCAGGTGCTCGTGAGGTGGAATCATGCACGGCTGACCGGTATGCTAGCAGAAATTTTGGTATGTGCACATCCCAATCCTTTTGATGCCTGCTGACCACTTTTCTCAAATGTTCCTCCAGGGTACGATTAAATCGTTCAACCATGCCATCAGATTGCGGATGTAGTGGTGTTGTCCTTGTCTTTCTTATGCCATATAATTCACACATTTCCTTAAATATGGCCGACTCAAAATTCCTACCCTGATCGGAATGCAATTCTAATGGAACTCCGTAACGGCACACCCAGTTGTTCACAAATACGTCTGCTACAGTTCTAGCTTCTTGGTTGGGTATGGCATACACTTCTGGCCATTTGCTGAAGTAATCCATAACCACTAGAACATATCTGTTTCCAGCCTCACTGACAGGAAAAGGACCGGCTACATCCATTGCGATACGCTCAAATGGTGCACCTGAATTGTATTGTTGGAGTTGTCCGCGGCTTCTTCTTACTGGACCTTTGGCCGTAATGCATTGTGGGCAATTGGCTATCCAATCGGCTACAGATTGCTGGCATCCAACCCAATAGAACCTTAGTTTTAGTTTTTCTAACGTTTTTGTTACACCAAGATGACCGCCACTGGGACCATTATGGAACTCTTTCATTACTTCGTTTATTTTGGAGGTTGGCACAACAATTAAATCAGTTGCTGCTTTTCCGCCTGCATCTTCCCATGTCCGGTATAAACAGCCATTTACTAGTTTAAGACTATCCCATAGGGTCCAATATGATTTAGTTATTGGGCTTTCTGAAAATATTTCGTGGCGAGCTGGCCTTCTGCCCTGTTCTTTGGCGGATATAATTCTCGATAATATGGGGTCATTTCTTTGCGCCGTTGACCAGTCTACGCTGGAGTCTATGTGCGTTAGTCGAACATCAATAACGCATTCTTTCCTCTCTGCCCTGCTACAATGTTTGCACTCCAGATTGCAGGGACGTCTTGAGAGAGCATCCGCATTATTATGCTTTCCACCTCTTCTGTACTCAATGCTAAAGTTGTAGCTTTGAAGGCGTTCAATCCAACGTGCAAGTTGCCCTTCAGGATTTTTAAATTGTAGTAGCCACCTGAGTGCGGAATGGTCTGTTCTTAGTGTGAAGTGTTGACCATAAAGATACTTGTGGTAATGTTTTACGCACTCTAATAATGCTAGGAGCTCTCGTCGCGTTACACAGTAATTCCTCTCAGGCTTCGAAAGTATTCGGCTATAGTAGCCTATGACTTTTTCAGTCCCATTGACTAACTGAGAGAGCACACCTCCTATTCCGTAACCGCTCGCATCACTATCTAGCACAAATTTCTCTCCAGCAATTGGATATGCCAGGACTGGTGCTGTACATAATAACTCTTTGAGTTCCTGGAATGCCTGCTCTTGTGATTCACCCCAATGGTAACGCCGGGACTTTTTGGTCAGCTCATGTAAACTTGCAGCCACTCTGGCAAAGTTTGGCACAAATCGTCTGTAGTATGTGCAAAGTCCTAGAAAGCTGCGCAGTTCATGCAGATTTTGTGGACGAGGCCAATCCTTTACTGTCCGTATTTTATCTTCATCGGTCGATATACCTTCTGCTGCAACGCGATGTCCCAGGTACTTAACTTCTTTCTGAAACAGTGCACATTTCTTGGCATTTAGCTTTAGCCCAGCCGCTGATATACGATTAAGAACTTCTTCTAGGTTTTTGAGATGTTCGTCAAAAGTCTTTCCCGTGACTATGATGTCATCAAGGTACATCAAACAAGTCTTCCAGTGAAGTCCTTTTAACACCCGTTCCATCAAGCGCTCGAATGTGGCCGGAGCGTTACAAAGTCCAAATGGCATCACATTAAACTGCCACAAACCATCACCCGCACTAAAGGCAGTTTTCTCTTTGTCTTTGTCTGCAATTTCTACCTGCCAATACCCGTTTTGCAAGTCTAATGTGGAGAACCATTTTGTTCCGGCTAGCGTGTCCAAAGTGTCGTCAATTCTCGGTAGCGGATAACTGTCCTTCTTGGTGACGTCATTAAGTTTTCTGTAGTCGACACAAAATCTGGTGCTGCCATCTTTCTTCTTTACCAAAACCACTGGCGAGCTCCATGGACTTGAGGATGGTTCTATTATACCGTTTTGCTCCATTTCATTGATTAACTCCTTTACTTCACTTCGCTTTGCTAATGGGATACTTCTAGGCGCTTGTTTAATTGGCCTTGCTTCGCCGGTATTTATTTCGTGCTTCACAATAGCCGTTCGACCATGACTTTGACTGTTTAAGGCGAAGCCGGAGGCATATTTCTTAAGTAGCTGTTTAGCTTTATTTCTATCAGGCGCCGCCAATCCTTCTACCCATTCCCCCACATGTTCGGTTAGCATCTCATGTTCCTTTTCTGACAATGTAACGGGTTTCGGCTTTCTCTCACAATTTATTACCGCCTCTGCTGGAGCGCATTGACCAATGTCGGTGTTTTGGCTGAACAATTTTTCGCTGCTGGATAGATTTATCACTCTTACAGGGACTCTTCCATCGTTGCAGGCTTTGACGAGGGCTTTTGCTGTTATAATATCACTTTTTATTTCTTTAGGTTCTACTACCCACAACCAGTTGTCCACACAATTTCCCTCTATTCGTGCCCACACTATAGTTTCCGACTGCGGTGGTAGTTTCTGGCGTCCAACAGTAGCTAGCTTTCTTAATTGAGCTTTACTTTCATAACCAATATCAAGGGGTATTTCAATGTTGCGCCAAATCATGATTTGTTGTCCCATATGCAGATTAATGTTATGGCTAATCATAAAATCTGCACCGATTATTACTTCGTCCACAATATCAGCAACAATAAAAACGTGATTTACGTGGATGTTGGCTATGGTTAATTTCGTTTTAATTTTACCATACACGGTAGCCGGCTCCCCAGTAGCTGTGCGCAGTCTTATATTGTACACTGGTTCAATTGTACCTTTCACTAAATCGGGCCTAATAATTGACTGTGACGCTCCTGTGTCAATCGTAAAGATGTGCTTTTTGCCGTTGATGTACCCACAAGTAGTAAGATTGCTGTTTTTCTGCTGCATTACTGATATGGAAATTGTGGGGCCCTCGTTTGTGGGAGCTAGCTCACGCCCCGTAGTGCTAGCCCGTTTTAGTTTTAACGGTGACTCCTGTGATGATTGTTGGTGGACTCTCTTATTATTCCGCGGTGGCGAAGAAGATCTAGATCGTTTTCTTGGTGCTTTACAATTTCGTTGAAAATGGCCGACTCTACCGCAGTTACAGCATTTAGCTTGTGGCTTGTTTCGTTTCTCCTCTAGTGCTTGCATAACTGCCTCTTTTATGTCGTTGACTATATCTCTATCTTTCTCAGCGATAACCTCCAGATTTCGCACCTTATATATTTGCGGCTTAGTAATTATTTTAGCTGTCTCCTGTGCCAGTGCAAATGAAACAGTTTCTGCAAAAGTTGATTTCTGTGTAGCGCATACTGCATGTTTAACATCGGGATCACGAATGCCATTTACAAACGCCTCAATTTTGAATTGATCCAAGAATGGGTGGTTTTCACCAGGGTATGTCATCTGCACCAATCGTTCAACCTCCATCGCGAAATCTTGCAACGTTTCATTGACCTTCTGCACTCTGCCTCGCAATTCCATTCTGTAGATTTCCTTTTTATGTTCTCCACCATACTTTCGTTGTAGTGCAGCCATTACGTCGTCAAAATTATTTCTGCAGCTCATTGGTATGCTTTCAAGGACTTCTGCTGCGGTTCCTTTTAAGGCCAAAATCAACTCAATGGCTTTTTCTTCATTTGTCAACAAATTTCTGCCAGCCATAGTTTCAAACTGGAACTTGAATACATTAAAGGGTGTACTGCCATCGAAACATGGTGTCTTTATTCTACTAGAGACTTCTGGAATAACACGAAGTGGTCCACCTTGGCATTGAAGATTGTTAATTTTCGCCTCTATGTCAATTTCCAGATTATTCATCTTACTCTCTAAATCGACAAGCTTCTCATCAAATTTGCTGACTTGTACCTCAACGCGATCCATTCTTTGGTTTATGGCCTCTGTCATTTCTGTCAATTTCTCATTTGTGGCTCTAGTTTCTCTAGAGTTTTCTTCCATTTTCTCCATCATTTTTCTAGAGATTTCTTCCATTTTGCTAGAATTTTCTTCCATATTTCTACAATTTTCTTCCATCATTTTTCTAGAGTTTTCTTCCATTTTGCTAGAATTTTCTTCCATATTTCTACAATTTTCTTCCATCATTTTTCTAGAGTTTTCGTCCATTTTCTCCATCATGACTGCCAACGCTGCATTAATGTCCATACTGCTTGCCGCTGAACGGGTACATACCTCCATTTCTTCTTTTCCATCAAATACGTAAGTATTGATGTCAATGCCAAGCCGCATGAATTCATCTATTAGCCTTTTTTGAAGTTCTGCCTTATTACCTGTTGTCGGCAGCTCCAACTTACTCAACTCCTGCTTGAGCTGTTCCACTTTAAGCTCTTCAAACTTCATTGCTTTTAGTTATGTTTATTTTGCAAACTCCTGGCTATTTTTTGTGGGAGCTAGCTCACGCCCCGTAGTGCTAGCCCGTTTTAGTTTTAACGGTGACTCCTGTGATGATTGTTGGTGGACTCTCTTATTATTCCGCGGTGGCGAAGAAGATCTAGATCGTTTTCTTGGTGCTTTACAATTTCGTTGAAAATGGCCGACTCTACCGCAGTTACAGCATTTAGCTTGTGGCTTGTTTCGTTTCTCCTCTAGTGCTTGCATAACTGCCTCTTTTATGTCGTTGACTATATCTCTATCTTTCTCAGCGATAACCTCCAGATTTCGCACCTTATATATTTGCGGCTTAGTAATTATTTTAGCTGTCTCCTGTGCCAGTGCAAATGAAACAGTTTCTGCAAAAGTTGATTTCTGTGTAGCGCATACTGCATGTTTAACATCGGGATCACGAATGCCATTTACAAACGCCTCAATTTTGAATTGATCCAAGAATGGGTGGTTTTCACCAGGGTATGTCATCTGCACCAATCGTTCAACCTCCATCGCGAAATCTTGCAACGTTTCATTGACCTTCTGCACTCTGCCTCGCAATTCCATTCTGTAGATTTCCTTTTTATGTTCTCCACCATACTTTCGTTGTAGTGCAGCCATTACGTCGTCAAAATTATTTCTGCAGCTCATTGGTATGCTTTCAAGGACTTCTGCTGCGGTTCCTTTTAAGGCCAAAATCAACTCAATGGCTTTTTCTTCATTTGTCAACAAATTTCTGCCAGCCATAGTTTCAAACTGGAACTTGAATACATTAAAGGGTGTACTGCCATCGAAACATGGTGTCTTTATTCTACTAGAGACTTCTGGAATAACACGAAGTGGTCCACCTTGGCATTGAAGATTGTTAATTTTCGCCTCTATGTCAATTTCCAGATTATTCATCTTACTCTCTAAATCGACAAGCTTCTCATCAAATTTGCTGACTTGTACCTCAACGCGATCCATTCTTTGGTTTATGGCCTCTGTCATTTCTGTCAATTTCTCATTTGTGGCTCTAGTTTCTCTAGAGTTTTCTTCCATTTTCTCCATCATTTTTCTAGAGTTTTCTTCCATTTTGCTAGAATTTTCTTCCATATTTCTACAATTTTCTTCCATCATTTTTCTAGAGTTTTCTTCCATTTTGCTAGAATTTTCTTCCATATTTCTACAATTTTCTTCCATCATTTTTCTAGAGTTTTCGTCCATTTTCTCCATCATGACTGCCAACGCTGCATTAATGTCCATACTGCTTGCCGCTGAACGGGTACATACCTCCATTTCTTCTTTTCCATCAAATACGTAAGTATTGATGTCAATGCCAAGCCGCATGAATTCATCTATTAGCCTTTTTTGAAGTTCTGCCTTATTACCTGTTGTCGGCAGCTCCAACTTACTCAACTCCTGCTTGAGCTGTTCCACTTTAAGCTCTTCAAACTTCATTGCTTTTAGTTATGTTTATTTTGCAAACTCCTGGCTATTTTTTTTTTTTTTATTTTGCAATATCCTGGTTACTTATATTTTGCAATCCCACTTCTGACACCAATTGTTACGTTTTTACCTTTTAAAAACGTTGGTTTATCTCCTTTAGATAAACCGGATTCTTTTCTATTGCAATCAAAATAACCAATCTAAATCCAGACACCAATTGTTACGTTTTACCTTCAAAAACGTACGTTTATTTCCTTTTAAATAAACCTGGCTGGCAATTAAAATTAACTAAAAACGCACACACACTTGTTGTTTACTATTTATTGTTTATTTCTTAACACTTTATTACTTTACAATTTCACAATGATTTACTAGAGCACAACTTAACTGTACAAACGCTACTGCGTGACTGACTCCCCAACACAAGTTGCAGCCCTTTTATAGTGTAATGTCTGCAATTGTAGAATGATCTCGAATGTTCCAGAGACACCCAGATTGTGTGTGTGGAATGAACTAGAAGGTTCCAGAGACATCCAGATTTGTGTAGAATGAACTAGAAGGTTCCAGAGACATCCAGATTTGTGTAGAATGAACTAGAAGGTTCCAGAGACATCCAGATTGTTAGCCATGGTTGTAGAACATACCAGAAGTTTCCAGAAGTATCCAGAGTATTCGTAGCGGAGACACCAACCACTTGGATTTTAGCCGAGACACAAACCACTTCACAGTATAACACTTTATAGCACATTATAGCATAATGTTGTATACTCAAATGTAGCGTTGCCAGATTGACAGGTTTAGTGAATCCCGTTTCTCGGGATATTCTGATTCGAAAATACCAGAACCAGATCAATCAAATTTCGTAACAATATAAAAGAATATATTAGTTTGAAAGCAGGTGTATTAAAATAAAGTAAACTTACTTGAAAATATTACATTTATTAATGAAAACGTTACTTAAAAAATTATTGGCCCTTAATATAAAGGAGTATTTTAAATTTAAAGTCGACTTTATTTTTAATCATACGGTTTTGATTATTGTGTGTATGAAAACCTTACAAAAATATTTATATTTTCAAACGTTTTGATTGGTTGAAAATAAATTAACCAATCAGAATCCTCCAAAAATAAGCCAAGTCAAGGTATACTGCCACCCAATATTTTAACTAAAGTCGACTTTAACTAAAATATACATTTGAAAAATTTTAAAAATCCTATTCCAAACAAAAACAATTTAAAAAACTTAATATTTTTAAAATTTCCGGTTTTCCCGGGAAAAATATATTATTTTCCCGGGAATTCCCGGCAAACTTTTTCCGGGAATTCCCGAACCCCAAACCCTAATGGTTAGTTGCAAAAAAAGAAAATTTTGGCATCGTTTGCAGAATGCAAATCTTTTAATTAATTTTTTGAACCCCAAAGCCTTTTTCGCATTCCGATATTATTTTGCAATTTTTTACGTATGGGTTTTTAAAATTAATAATCTAGGGCTATAATACTGTTGGAATAGTATAATTCCATAGTATAGTTCCATTCTTGATTTTTATAAATAAATTATTATTTTCCATCCCTGGTTACAATCGATGTTTTGAGCATAGTTTTGAGTCATACAAAGAGCGCACATAATGACCCTGCAAACATTTAAAAGATACCAAGTAGTATTTACTTTGAAATTGTCTTCCTTTTATCACTTGGAAGATAATTCGCCGATATTTGGAAAAAAAATAATTCAAAAATTTTATCTTTTGTCATAACTTTTTATGACAATATTGCGGCAATATCACCTTTGTATCATTTGGAAGATAAAGCAAATTTGTTTGAAATCTTTTATCAATTTGGAAAAAATTAAAACTAAATTTGTACAAAAACAATCAAAAGATATATAGGAAATAAACTCGTGAAAAGTTAAGATTAATTGCGCGGGAAAAATCGGCTAAGATGAAATCAAGATAATTTATAAGTTGGTCAATGGATTATGTATGCAGATATTGTTTTTCAGGCTTAAATTTAATAACGAAAAAATTAAATCTTTTTTTATTGTACCGGGAGTTTATTTAGCGATATCCCTTTTATCTTCCATATGAGTTATTGCTTTCATATTGCCTGGAAGTATTGTTTTAGTGTAACAGTTGTTTCCGACGGAGGAAACTTCCGGAATACGAAATTGATATTGCCGGCAATAAATGTTTTCTTCCTGGCGATATGTTTGGAGAATCTTCTTCGTATTGCCATGTTTGCTAGGTGATATTGGTTTGAGTATGTTCCTGTTCCAAGGCACATAATAGAACAAATGCTTTCTCAGTGATAGAGAGTCCCCCAATCTCTTTATTATGTATACTCTTTGTTTTGAGTCATACAAAGAGCGCACATAATGACCCTGCAAACATTTAAAAGATACCAAGTAGTATTTACTTTGAAATTGTCTTCCTTTTATCACTTGGAAGATAATTCGGCGATATTTGGAAAAAAATAATTCAATAATTTTATCTTTTGTCATAATTTTTTATGACAATATTGCGGCAATATCACCTTTGTATCATTTGGAAGATAAAGCAAATTTGTCAGAAATCTTTTATCAATTTGGAAAAAATTAAAACTAAATTTGTACAAAAACAATCAAAAGATATATAGGAAATAAACCCGTGAAAAGTTAAGATTAATTGCGCGGGAAAAATCGGCTAAGATGAAATCAAGATAATTTATAAGTTGGTCAATGGATTATGTATGCAGATATTGTTTTTCAGGCTTAAATTTAATAATGAAAAAATTAAATCGTTTTTTTATTGTACCGGGAGTTTATTTAGCGATATCCCTTTTATCTTCCATGTGAGTTATTGCTTTCATATTGCCTGGAAGTATTGTTTTAGTGTAACAGTTGCTTCCGACGGAGGAAACTTCCGGAATACGAAATTGATATTGCCGGCAATAAATGTTTTCTTCCTGGCGATATGTTCGGAGAGTCTTCTTCGTATTGCCATGTTTGCTGGGTGATATTGGTTTGAGTATGTTCCTGTTCCAAGGCACATAATAGAACAAATGCTTTCTCAGTGATAGAGAGTCCCCCAATCTCTTTATTATGTATACTCTTTAGTGATATTCATCCTAAAATCCATCAGAATTGATATGTCGCATGCCGGATGCATTTTTAAGTGTTGTACTGTGTAATTTTTAAAGACCAATGATAAATTCTGAAAAAAAATGTATAACTAAAATAAAATTAAAACACAATTAATAGTTTATGAAATAAATACATTTGATTATTTCTGAAATACAATTGATAATTTCTGAAACACAATTGATAATTTCTCAAAAACAATTGATAAATTTTCAAATACAATTGATAGTTTCTAAAATACAATTCATAAATATGAAAATCTGTTGATAATTTCTGAAATACAATTGATAAATCTGATAAAAAATTGATAAGTTCTGAAATACAATTGATAAGACTGAAATTCAATTAATTATTTCCGAAATACAATTCATAAATCGGAAAAACAATTGATAACTTCTGAAATAAAATGATAATTTCTTAAATATAAGGTTTGTTTTTTTTCGAATTTTGTATAAATATTCCATACAAATTTAAGCATTTATAAAATTTTTAAGTAGGTATAAATTTAGCTTCTTACGGTGGGTCTCATACTGCAGGTTTAAACTTTAGTTAAGGGTTAACCCAAAAATTTGTTGTTGTTTTGTGTACATTTTTTTTTGACATTTTCTTTTGTGTATAGTTAAGTTAAAGTTAAACCTACAGTATGAGACCCACCGTTAAAAATTAAGTAGTTGTAAAAATGCTACCAAGTCTTAAAAATTCTTGGCTTTTCTCTTTCAAATGTAAATAAAAATATTTGTCATAAAAATATTTGAAATTTTAGAATTTTTTATTTCATAAAATATCTGAAACAACAAAAGCGAACATTTGAATTATGCGTTTGTTGGTAAAGGTACAGCAGGGCAAACAAGATTATTGCTCCATTTCGAGTTCCGACTAAGTCTTTGTACGAAAACAGCTTTTGTACAAAGGCGACCCCAAATGTTTAAATTTTATTTGTTTACAAAAAATAAAAGAAAATCAGGTAAGTACGGATAGTCGTTTTTTACAAGTCGTGTATAAAATTCGAAAAAAAACAAAACTACACCGAAAATTTTCCATAGTAGGATAGTTAACAAATACATAGTTGAAATCAAATAAATTTCAATTAACTATCTTTAATTATAAGCAACTATATTTTTGTTTTATATTGTATATATATATATATATATTATAATGTTATAATTACCCTGTAAAAAATTCAAGGTAGTATATCAAACATATTTGTAAGTTAAAACAATTTAAAAATTTAACTTCAAAATATGGAAATTTAATCAACTAATGAATTAAAAGAAATTTGGGTTCCCTGTTATTATTATTAGTGCAGATCTTAACTCCAAGGTAATCAAAGTAGTGGATTATATCACATTTTTTTTAATCGAAAATATTTTTTTCCCAAAGGATGTAATAAAGTTTAATATTAGTCGGACGCAGATAAATAATTTCCAAAGGAAAAGAAAACTTTCGTAGTTTATTGAAAATTTTAATGGCAGATGGCAAGAAATAGAAGTTCAATAGGAAACAACAGAAGAATCTTTTTTCTATACTTTTAAGGCTGTAGGAGAATATTTCGAAGTTTATTTTAAATTTATTGATATTTAAATTTTTTATAAAATATAAAGTTTGTTATATTCAATACAAAAAATAAGATAAAGATAAGATCTATTGTTTATATTAACCATATTTAAATTGGATATAGTTGATATGCACTAAACCCAAAGTTTATTTAACATATAGTTGAAAGTAGCTAAATTTCTAGTTAACTTGCTGATATTTAAAAACTTAGTTGACACCAACTAAATCAATTCAACTATATATTAGTTAGGGGTATTTCACCTATAAGATAGTTGAAATTTTCGTCAAAATCAACTACGAAATATTTTGGGTGTATAATTAAAAATGGTGTAGTTGTTGTTTGCAGTATAAGAGATTAATCACAACTGGGTCGACAACGACAGCGAGAATTTGCTTTTTTCATATATTTTGTATGGGAAGCAAAATTTCGCTATTCTATTTTCATGACGACACACTAGCATACACAGAGAAAATTTTTCTGGACGAGTTTTAATGAAATTTTTCAGTAAACTAATGAAGTTTTCTTCACAAAGTAAATGAAAATATTCTTAAATTTGATTGAAAAAGCTCCATATATGTTATGAATCTGGTTTTAATGAAACTTTTTCTTTGAATGTATGAAACTTTTAATAAACAAAATGAAATTTTTTACAACATTTTATGAAAAATTCCATTAATTCAATAAAAAGTGTCAATGGACGAGTTCCAGTGAAACTTTACTGGTTTTATGCAAAAATTTATTAATATCATGCAGATGATTATCTCAGTGTACACTCAAAATATTTGTCAAATTTTTGCCATATTTTTACCTAAATAAGGGTTGCCTATCTGAACAGAGTTGTAGATATTCGTATCAGAGCTGTAAAATTTCGTACTTTGTTTACAAAAAATTTATTTAAATAAAAATACAGAATTTGCCGCTAAAAAGCAAAATTAAATGCAATAAAACGAAAAACAACAATAATTAATGCAAAACCAATTGAATTATGATTAAGCTCTGAACTGGGCTTAATATTAGGAGAAAAAATTATTTTTTTAATTACCCGAGTAAAAAAGTTTATATAAAATTATATATAAATGGATATATTTGCAATATGTAACTGGATATAATTTCATCCGAAAAATGGTTATATTAAATTGTATCAAATCGGATATAATTATATTTACAAGGATATAAAGTTATATCAAATGATCAATTTATATTCGAGTTTTGTCCCGATCAAATTGGATATAAGTTAATACAATACGATATGATTAAATTTAAATCATAAAAAAACTTTGTATTGGAGGGCAGCAGGATCTCACATCCTATACACTACCAGTCGCAGGCTACTGTTGATAATGATTCCATGCAAATGCATGTTTTTTCTCGATAGTCTAAAACTAATATATACTAAATATTTATCCGAATCATCAAATTTAGAACAAAATGGCATCGTTTTGTAGTTGCATATTTTTGCATACTTGTGCATATTTTTAATTTTTAGGAGCATTTTTCATTTTGTAAAAAAATATAAAAAATTAATACGTTTTCATATTTTGATTCAATCAAAATAAATATTCTTAAAAACCTTATTGACCTATGGAAAATCTTTGAGTTCTGTGTCTGATTGCAAAATAACTAACTTAAATATATTTTTAAGTTTTAAATTGCATTATTTTTGCAAAAATAATGCATTGTTAGTGCATATTTCTTATATTTTTAATGCATATTTTTCTTTTTTAGGCGCATATTTTCCATTTTAAAGTGCATGAAATTCCTTGCCCTAATAATGAGTAACTATTAAAGACGTTATTGTATAAAGCCGTTATTGTTGAATTCTTTAAAGATTAGCCGCCGTATTCAAAATGAAAAAGCATATGCTAACTAACTGGCTGCCAGCTTTGCCTTATGGGAATTTGTGTGTAAAAAATTTAGCAGCAAGTTAGTTAGCATACACTTTGTATTCAATGGCTTATTTCTCCACTCAAAACTTAACGGACCAACAAAATATATATGTCGTTGGAAATGTTCTTGAAATATCTTACCAATGATATGGAACATGCGTTGACTTATTAACCCATTACGAACCGGGTCGTGATTTTAAATGTTATTTTTTTAAATTGGATTTTTTAAATTAAAAAAAAAAATTGTTTTTGATGAAATGAGTTTCGAACTTGTGTCTGAGATTAACTAATATATTGTAATATGTGACAGCGCATAGAGAAGGGACCTAAGGGTAAAAAATCAATTTTTTTTTGTGCACAACATCTGAGCATCGAATGAGACCGATCTCAGGCTCTCCTGACCTTAGGTCCCTTTCTATCCTTAGGTCCCTTTCTATTTTGCGCGTCACATATAAAATAAAATCAAAATTATTTTTCGTATCTATTTATATATAAAATTTTGAATGGCTTTATCAATTATATATTCGTATATAAACCATTTGCAATAAAGCAAATACTGATATATAATTTAATATGATTACAAATGAGTAAATTTCTAAAAAAAAATGTCTAATATATCATCATATAAAAACATATAAAGTCGCATACAATAATTTATATTATCATATATTTTAATATTAAAAAATATATGTTATATGTACTCTTTTTTACTCGGTTATTGAAGAAACTTTGAAATTTTCACCTTTAAAAATATTCAATACAAAACTGATTTCTCGAATAATTCAAAAACCGCCTTTTTTAAAAACCGGTTTATAAACCCGAAAAATAGGGAAAATCCGGTTTATCGATTAATTTGGAAAACGGTTTCAATAATTTTAGAAATCGCCATGACTTTTCCAAAAAACATCTATTAAAATAATTTAAAAACAAGTAAAAGAGTTAAAGTCGAGCATGCAGACTATATGATACCCCACACCAGACTGATTTAAACTACCCAGTCAGAAATCGCAAGTGGTACAAAAAGCACTGGCATACCACTGGGTAACCACGGTGTTAATAATAAATGACTGGCAGAACACTCATTTGGGACGCTTTGCTTAGGGTGGTATGCCAAGGTTTGCAACCAGTGGTTGTCCAGTGCTACCTATCCAAGGATACCAGTGGTACAAAAATCAATTCACTGGTAGACCAATGATTTTATAAAAATGCTGACGCTTCGGTAAAAAAGGTTTGTAGTCAGAAGGTTCCGAGTTCAAATCCGGTTGCAAGAAAAAATTTTTTTTTTGATTTTTTTTAATTTAAAATTTTTTTTGTTTTATAAAATCAATTTTTTTGTTTGTGGGAAAGCTCCTTCAAGACCAACTTTTTTCTTGCTCTCCCAACGCTGGCATATTAGTTACAAAAAACTGTTTGCCAGTACTAGCATTTTGGCACAGCCAGTAGTTGTCCAGCTGTAATCACTCATTTATGTGTTTAGCCACCAAGTATTATATGTGTCGTTAGCTCAGTGGGTAGAGCAATTGTCTGCCAATCTGACGGCCTGGGTTCAAATCACGGCAGGACCAAAAAAAATACATTTGAACTTTTTTTAAATTTTATTTTGGAAAATATATTTCCAGACCACCTATTTATTGGTTTTGCCAGCGTTTTGCCAACGTTCAAAAATTTTGATCCTCCAGTGCTTTTCCGGCGCTTTTTGAACAGCCGGTCCTTTTGTCTAATGATGTTATCATTTTGCGAATGGGAAAGCACTTTTTGCCAGTACTTGTACCACCTGTTAAAGTGCTTTGCCACCGCTTTCCCGTTTGTATTTTTCTGATTGGGTAGGCTCTGGGCAAAATCGCTCAAGTACTGTTACGCGCTCTCTCACTGACTTTGTCTAAGATTTGAAGAAGTTAAATTACAGTTAATGGGTTTAGTTTTTTATTATATTTTTTTAAACAATTTTTAATATTTACTAAAATGTAATAAATCTTAACCTATTACCTTCTAACATAATTTCCTCAAATGTCGGCCAGAGTCAGTTAACAGAGGTAGAGACTCATGCATACTCTTGAAACTCAACTAATGTTTGGATGCAAAATTTGAATGCGCTTAAATGGTGTCAAATTTTGTCTATAAAATGGACCGATTTTATCTGAAATCAATAGGCTCTATCCTTGAGTCCATATGAGTTAGCGTGCCAAATTCCAATAAAATAGGTCCAAATAAGAATCGATTCTATATAAATCAATTGAATCTATCCTTGAGTCTATTTATAGTTTCGACCTATAAATGTAAACAAGCATAAGAACCAATTTTTGGGATACCTTTAAATGGCACTATGTCCAAAAATGGACTGATTCTAACGAAACTCAATAAACTTCTTCCTTCGGACCCATGTGAATAAGTATACAAAATATCTTTAAATTATCTTCATATGTGCGCTAGGTCTTAATATGACCAGATGTTAACCAAAGTTAATAGCCTTCGTTCTTGGACCGATAAAAGTCATTCTACCAAATTTTTCCTAATTTTTTTAATATTTGCGACCTGCAAATATAAAGACATCACTAATTCGATTAAAAAGTGATTCTAAGTCGATCGGAATACTAAAAGGTGGGTTTAGGTCCACACAGTAATGTATTATATAAATATGAGTTAAAAATATAAAACTTCTACTTTAATTTCCATTTTCATTATAAAAGCACACTTTATTCAAAATAATTACTCTAATAATATTTGTGTTCCCGTGCGTTACCGCGGGTACCCGCGAGATCCCAAAACAGCCCAAACAACAACAATTTACACGCAATTTTGAGTACGAGAACGGCTTTGGGCTGGCTTGGGCAACCGCGGTAAAGTACGGGAACAGGCATAATTTCACGAGTGGTACAATTTAACTTGTCAATTTAGAGCAAGCCTTAATATTGGCAGGGAATTGAGTAAAATAGCTCTCCAAAGTGTTAATGGCATCATTGATACAATTGTTGGTATCGGAAGGAACCTGCTTGATTTGCTTGATTAAATTTAAAGCGTATTTAATTTGTTTCTTCAAAGTTTGGAGTTTACGTAACATTTTTACAAAACATTTATGAACGTTTTTTATACCGGATACTGAACCAAGAGTTTGGGCAGCTGTATCGTCTTCATCAACTGTATTACCACAAATGCTTTCATTAATACCCAAAATATCCTTGCAGTTTTTAATAATATTATTACAAGCATCAAGTAATATTTGCACCTTCTTGGATACTTCACCACCACAAGCATGAACGTTATCGATAAAGTTTTGAGTAACGGTTTCGATTTTCAAAACTTCCTTAATTGTGCAATTAAGACCCTTGAGAGTTCTCAAAGCCTTCTTAAAGACAGAGAACATACCAGTGAAGAGACCGGTTGGTTCAACATCCATAACTTCTTCAGCTAAATCTTGGATAATATATTCATATTCTTCAATTTCTTCATTATTGATCGTAAATTCACTAGTGGCCTACAACGAAAAATAATATTTTTAATTAATTGAATAATCGGCCTTATTACTGTTGCGGTCTCAAAAACATTTGACAGCTATTTTATGACAGTTGTTTGTGTAGTAATCAGTAGTATTTGTTTTCAACTGTAATTGCAGTTGCTTTTATGTGAAACGAGTAAAAAAGTTAAAGTCGGGCATGCCGACTATATAATACCCTACACCAGTCTGTTTAAAAGCCAACTAATGTTTGGATCCGAAATTCGAATGGGTCAAAACGGACTTGTGTCAAAATTTTCTATAAAATGATAAAAGAAGAGAAAATCGAAAATATAGCCCATATGGGCGATAGGTCCAAATATGGACCAATCCTATCTATGCCCTTATATGGGCACTAGGTCTAAACATGGACCGATTTTAACCAAAATTCGATATAGGTCTGTGTACCAAATTTCATTGAAATATCTTCGTATTTGTGACCTATAGAGTGCGCACAAGAATGCATGGACAGACAGACGAACGGACGGACGGACAGACGGACATCGTTAAACGAAATAAAAAATGCTTCTGAGTCGATCGGTATACTATAAGGTGGGTCTAGGTCAAATATTTTTTGGTGTTACAAACATCAGCACAAACTTATTATAACCTCTCCACGTAGTGGTGCCGAATATATAATACCCTACACCAGTCTGACTTAAAGCCAACTAATGTTTGGATCTGAAATTCGAATGGGTTAAAATAGACTTGTGTAGGGTGACCATTTTTTCCCACAGATTCTAAAATTTTTCCATGGATTTTTGTACGGAAAAATCTTCAGCTTTTGATATTGTTTCCACACTCAGAAAACAGAATCATTCTGACAACCGGATAATTAAAATATTTTTATCACAGTCAAATAACTGTTGTATCAACTGATGACTATTATCGCAATGGAACCATTTGTTAAATTCGGTTGTCACCACGAATCGAAAGTAAAAAAAATTCTGAGCCGATCGGTATACTATAAGGTGGGTCTACGACCATTATTTTTGGTGTTACAAACATCAGCACAAACTTATAATACCCTCTCCACGTAGTGGTGTAGGGTATAAAAATTAATTGTAAAAAGACAATAGTTTTTATATATTTTGTCAGTTGTTTTAAAATGCTTGTATTAATAATTTTAGCACATTATTAGTTATTTTTAATGCATTTGTTAGTTATTTTACAACAGTTAAAAATAACTACATTTTAGTTATTTTAAAGGTAAATATCCTTGTCGCCTTTCTAACTGCATATAACCTTGTTTTAGCTGTCATTTTTTGTAAAATTTATAAGTTTTCTTGTTCTTGTAACTTAGCGTCTTGACGAGACATCGATTTGTTCAACCAACGAACAATTTCTTGTTGGCCCATGAATTTGTCTCGTGTGGACCACTCTTGTTCATGTTTTGTTCTTGTTCAGACAACGTTGTCAGCATAATTGTTCTCACAACTATGTGCACCAACAACAACGATGCCAGATCTAATTTTTACTTAGTGGCATTACTTAAAAATAAAGGAAAATGAATAAAATGTTAAAAAAAGTAAATAATTTGTATTATTATTGAATTTAATGCATTTACTTTTTATTATTGGAAAAAAATTAGTGAAAAACACATTGAAACATGAAAATAAATAGTTTTGTTTGTGATCTACTCCAACAAAAAACAAAAAATAATGAATTGTCTGCCATTAAGTATTCTCCACCCAAAACAAATCGACAAATTCTTTCCCGTTATTCTGCTGACGATTAGTTTTTGGGCAAACAAATCAATGTCTCGTCAAGACTCAGAGTAAACTTTTCTGGACAAATATTTGCCAGTAAGAATTTTCAAGCAGAAAAAACATGTGATTGAAAAAAACGTGTTTGAAAAAAAGAAAGAAAATATTTTAAAATTGCTGTAATATGCAAATGCAATGCGATAAATATTTTAGGATTATTTACGGAAAAGATAAGAAAACCATCTAAAATGTTTTTGCTTAGCATTTCACATCAAAATCCTCCTTTCCCTTATTAAATAAAGCACCGTAAGTTGTTTGAGTTTCACGTGAAAAAACTGTTATACTCCATATAAAAAATATAATATTTCACGATAACAAGTTTCACGTGAAAATTGTGTAGAGTTTGTTTCCACACAAATTTAATACAAGACTATTATTTTTCTTGGGAAAAAGTAACATTTTGTGTTTATTGTGACTCTGTCTTTGTTATAAAATAAAAAAATTGTTAATTTTTATAAATTAAATTGCAATTTGAGGCTTTTAAAGTTCGAGTATAATTTTTCCACGTGAAAAACAACTTACGGTGCTTAAAGCACCGGAAGTTGTTTGAGTTTCAAGTGAAAAAACTGTTATACTCCATATAAAAAAACTAATTTTTCACGACAATGAGTTTCACGTGAAAATTGTGTAGAGTTTGTTCTCATGCAAATTTAATATACAATGCTATTATTTTTCTTGTGAAAAAATGACATTTTGTGTTTTTTGTGATTGTATCTTTGTTATAAAATTAAAAAATTGTCCATTTTTATAAATTAAATTGCAATTTGAGGACTTTAAAGTTCGAGTGAAATTTTTCCACGTGAAAAACAACTTACGGTGCTTTAAGAGCAAACTTTTCTCACTCTTTGTAAACTTGTTACTGAGTATTCTCACTGGACTTTACGGAGAAAAGTACGGGAATGGAACTAAATCGACTTCAAATTCGACAACCATAGATAAGCCGAATTTATTTGATTCGTCTTAACTTACAGCCACAGCCACTAGGCATAAGCCAGCAATAATTGCAAATACAGTAAATTTCATTTTGATAACAGAAAACTTTGTTTAACAATTAACTATTGAAATGTTTTGTTTGAATTTTAGCTTTTATACTCCTAAATAAATCAGAACCTCTTACTGTTATCGTTCAATATTTAGTGATTACAATTATTAATGCATGTCTTTGCCTATTTATAATAACTAATCAATCATTTTATTTCGTTTGATATGACAAATTTTGTAGTAGGTACACCCTAAAAATTACATAGTTATTGAGCACTATTTTTTCAAATACCCAGTGTAGAAAAACATTACCAGATATGTGGTTATGTAACTATGTAACTACATACTTGGTAATGGTAACTAGTTACTTTTCTTATTACATTTCTTATTACTTAAAAATATGCCATTACCTATATGCTTACCAGTACTGACAAAAAGAATGAGTTTAAAAATAGACTTTCAAAAAAATAAGTTTTATAAAAAAAAATATTTTTTATTGTAAAATTCTTTTAAATAAAATTTTCTGGTGCGGGAATCGAACCTGGGACTCCAGGTTGCCAGTCAATAGCTCTACCATCTGAGCTATATCGACATGTAATATTTGATAGATAAAAACATAACTGACTTGCTGCACACAAGCCAGCTTACTCGCCAACATAAAAAAAAATCAAAAAATATGTAGTTACATATATCATTACCAGTGTTGAAAAAATATTGAGTCTAAAAATAGATTTCAAAAAATTTTCGGAAAAATCTAGAAAATTACTTTCAATTTAAAATAATGATAAAAATAAGTCATTATCAGTAACTCATTATTATATGTTTTAAAATAATGCAGAAGGTAAGTGGGTGTCATTACTGGTAGTCCAAAAAATAATGATATGGGAAGAGTTACTCGCAACGATTCGGTAGTGAAAATTAAGAAAGCTTTGAATGTAGTAAATTCCCACTACATTTAATTTTAAAATTATTTATTGAAATTACGAATTTAATTATTGTATTTTTAATTCAAATATTAAATTTCGTATTTGTTACAAAATGCATTTATTATGTACAAATTTGATTTATGTATATTCATACAGAATTTCTAAAATTAAATGGTAAAATTTGTTTTAGTGGAGTCTATCGGACATCTACAGAACATACATCTTGAGCAAAACGCCATACATCTTGAAAAAAAAACAGTCGCATTAATTGTATGTATGCATTACAACGAATTATAAAACCTACCAATGCAATTATCTGGTCCTTTTTATATTGGCCGAGCTGAAGAAAAACGATATTTAAAACATTTAAAATTTTAAATTGTTTTTTAAAATTTGTGTTGTGGATTTGACAAATATTTTAAAATTCTGTTTTTTCCATTCTCGACATTTTTGAACTATTACAAATTTCATACTACAGGGTAACTAGGAAATTGCTTTTTTATCTTTTTATATAGTTGTTATTAATTATGGTAAATGATTCAAATAAAATCTAAATTGACTACGTATTATTTTGGGTGCACCTATTGTTGATTTTTGTTTTAGAATTTGCAGTGTTACTTGTAAACACCAAAAAAAGTTCTTCAAACAGAATTCCATACAAAAACTCCGATAGTTAATTGCATAGTTGGGAATTTTTCATTACCATTGAGATTTCGTTACCAATAGTAGGCACTAATGGTAATGAAACAAATTTCTTTACCATGTAATGGTACAGAGAAAAATTATTAACCTTAAATATCTAATTAAATATATATTAAAAATAAAAATTGTTTCTAAACAAGTATTTAATTGAATCAATTAATATTTTAATTGACTTTTAAATATTTTTGCAAATATTTGTTACATAATTATGTGTTGCATAATTCCCAAACTTTTTTTCTAAACTGTATGCATATATAGAAAATTGTTGGTATAAGAACCAAAACCTTTGCAGTTCACAAACAAAACAAACACATATGCAGTACTCCAAATATATAAACATGACATACACTTTTTTTACAATTTCATATTAGCTGTGTTCGGGTACTCAACATTGGGATCCCGCGGGATCCCAATTTTACCAAAAGCGTTTTCTTACTACACAATTGGGTAAATGAGAGCTGTCATGAGAGAGTAATATTCTTGTTCTTCTTGCACGAGAAAGCCCAGACTTTTTTTCGTGTAAAGCATTAAACACATAGACGACTGCAGCTACACGACTACAGCCTGTCAAAAATAAAATACACACGTTTATATGAAAACGATTATTTTGACACCAACACAGCTACACGGCTACACGACTACTTTTGCCGCTGTAGTCAACTTAGGATAATTTCTATTTTTGTTGGCTACAAAACAAAAATAGTGTTGACAATATAACAAAATATGTAAAACAGGACAATTTTTCCCGCTAGAGGCGAAATAAAATCGCTAGTTCTGACTAGAAAATCACCGTTTTGGGAACACTGAAGAAACAGCTGTTTATATTTTACAATTGTTTGAAGGTTTCATTAATTTATATTTGGAAATAACTTTATTGTGATGTTTTGTAAAAAAAAATGGATCTTAAAAAATTAACAAAATATTCCTCAGCCATTATTTTAGAAGCACAAACCAAAAAAGATTAACATTTATCAAAATGTCAAATATTTAGGATTATCTGTTTACATGTTGCTGTCGTTTTCAAAAAAATTAAGTAGCTGACTACACGACTACAATTGCAGCCAGCAGCATTTGTAGTCGTGTAGTCGTGTAGCTGCAGTCGTCTATGTGTTTAATGCTTAATGCATTAAACACATAGTCGTCTATGTGTTTAATGCTTAATGCATTAAACACATTAAGCATTAAACACATAGACGACTATGTGTTTAATGCATTAAGCATTAAACACATAGACGACTGCAGCTACACGACTACACGACTACAAATGCTGCTGGCTGCAATTGTAGTCGTGTAGTCAGCTACTTAATTTTTTTGAAAACGACAGCAACATGTAAACAGATAATCCTAAATATTTGACATTTTGATAAATATTAATCTTTTTTGGTTTGTGCTTCTAAAATAATGGCTGAGTAATATTTTGTTAATTTTGTAAGATCCATTTTTTTTACAAAACATCACAATAAAGTTATTTCCAAATATAAATTAATGAAACCTTCAAACAATTGTAAAATATAAACACCTGTTTCTTCAGTGTTCCCAAAACGGTGATTTTCTAGTCAGAACTAGCGATTTTATTTCGCCTCTAGCGGGAAAAATTGTCCTGTTTTACATATTTTGTTATATTGTCAACACTATTTTTGTTTTGTAGCCAAAAAATAGAAATTATCCTAAGTTGACTACAGCGGCAAAAGTAGTCGTGTAGCCGTGTAGCTGTGTTGGTGTCAAAATAATCGTTTTCATATAAACGTGTGTATTTTATTTTTGACAGGCTGTAGTCGTGTAGCTGCAGTCGTCTATGTGTTTAATGCTTAATTTGGGTAAATTGTTTTAATCAGCTGTTATATCATCAGTTGGGTGAAACTAGTTCAATTGAACTCTTCACTGATTTGTACCAAAGACCTAGTTCACAACTAATAGCTCTTTTAGTTCAATCGATCATTTCATTCATTCAGAAAATATGTTTATCATTTACAAAAATTAGTATAATAGTTGCAAAAGCCTATCGGTGATTTTACAACTCCATAAAATTACCGACAATTTTGTGAAGACGCTTGTTTAAATGTGTTAAAGAGTTAAATATGTAAATAAATCGAAGCTTTTGTTTAATATTTAAATCTTTTCCAAATTTAATAAACTATGTATTCCTTTTTGTAAATAGAAATGCCTAAAAATTAAATTTTTTTTTAAATTTTTGATTTAAAAAGGGGTTTAACTAGAAAAGCTATCTAGATTTTTACAACAAATTGAAGAAGATCTAGAAAGAGCGCTCACCAAAACGAACTATAATGCACAAATCTATTGACATTTGTTTTTCGGGCTTCAAATGTGGTTTTTCGCGTTCGTTTACTTTTGTGCATTTTTGTTATTTCGGGAGAGTATTTCTTGTTAACTCTCATTTTACCGAACTTTATCCAAAAAGTAAAGAAACAGAGCTATTATTTTTTATTTTTTTTATTTTCAATTAATGTTTTAAATGATATTATTACTACTTTAATTGAAATTTGTTTCAATTAATCGTATATGATTTTTAGTAGTTAATAGTATCATTTGAGTGATAGGTGCAAAATCAATTAAAATTTTAATTGATATAATCAATTTCGTTGTTAAAATTTGTTTTTAGTTTTGTCTGTGTATGTAAAAAAAACTAAATACAATTGTCCAGGGAAGTTATAAAACACCATATTTTCAAGGATGTCATTGAATTGATGGAGTGTAAATCGGCGTTGACACATACGTGTTTAACTCGATTTTACGTGTTTAAGCGTTAAACCTTAAACACGCCAAATTGTCGTGTTTAATTTTTAAACACGTTGTTAAACACGATAAGTTCGATATCATTGATGTTTAATGACAAGTTTGAAACAGAAGAAGATACAACAAGAAAAATAAAATTGAATAATATAAACTAAATTTAAATAAAAACCAGTTAAAATGTGTTTTTTCCTTAATAAAGTGATAGACGAACAAAACAATTAAATTTTCCTTTCGGTGAACAGAAAATCCAAAAAGAGCCATAAAGTTGCCCCTTAACTAGAAATTGAAAAATCTTGTTTCCGACTAGGGCGGAAAATGTTATTTCACTTTTTATAGCAATTATAACATTGGATAATGCCAAAAAATATTAATTATTGCCTCCGGACGAAGAAAAATAACTTTTTGGGAAATTTTGTTAAATTTTTGTTTTTTTTACAATTGTTAAGGAACAGCTGTTCGAGATGTTTAACTTAAACACTTCATTTTTATCTGTGAACTGATACACTCAAGGAATTATGTAGGTAAAATCAACTGCAAATGACAGTTAAAATAACTGCATTTGCACTTAAAAAGATGTAGACTACATTTGCAGTTAAATTAACTGCAATATGAAGTTATTTTTAACTGTTAAAAATCAACTGACAAATGTAGTAAAAACAACTACAAATGCAATTGAAACAACATACATGCAAATTATTGTAAAACTGTACAAACAACTGCAAATGTAGTTAAAAAACATAAATAAAAATTATTTTAAAAATTATTAATTTAATAAAAAACAAATTTATGTAAACACTCCTAACTTAATTTTATTCTATTTAAAATTGAGAAATCAAAATTTACACTAATGTCACTTTTTTCACTAGTAAGATATTGTTGTAGATGTCCGTCTGTGAGGGATGAAATATGGCGTTGTTTGTCTTCCTTTTTTTCTCCAGGTAGAAAGAGATGAGAATATAAAAGAACTGAAAGAAAATAAATACAATAATTTTTAACAATCCCGTAAATAAATTTATATTTTATATTATAAAACCTTATTATTTTAATAACTTAATAAAAAATATATAAACTTTTCCGTATTACGCGTCCTCACTCTTTGGCGTTGTTTTATGACTAAGACAAGAGAAAACATGTTCTACTCATATTCTTTCACTAGAAATTTCTAAATAAGCGCTTCATACACATGCTGTTGATTGCTTCGTGTGTGTGCACACACACTTGAAAATATAAGTATTTATAAAAAAAATTCAAAATAACTGCATAAAATAAATGTTACTACAATGTGGTAGTTTTTGTAGTTAGTTTGAAAAAATAACTGTCAAGAACATTGAAATATTTTGCTCTAAGTAAATTAACTACAATTGTAGTTAAAATAACTACAACCGCATTACTACACAAATAACTGTCATGTAGTAACTGCAGAACTTTTCCGAGTGTATATTTAACTTTTACATAAACGTGTTTAAGATCGTACTGTGAACGCAGTATAACATTGTTCCAAATGGAAACGAAATGTAATGGAGCGGAGAACGAACGGAATTGAAGCACCTTCCGAGATACTGACCATTTCAAAAAATTACCATTTTACAAAATGGCCGATATCTCGACGACAAAGCGAGATACCCCAAAACGGAGAAAATTTTTGCAAAGGGTAATGAGGTTTACAAGCAAATGAGATAGGTCAGGGATTAGTCCAAGAGATTCATTTTTATGAAACAGGCACATGGTGGTCTAATTAATTTTTACCAATTTTTATACCCTGTTCTATTCCGATTCAAAATTTCATTCGTTTCCCTTTCCCTTGCATTTCATTTTACGAGCAATTTCCATCCCTGATTTCAGTGAATTTTCTCAATTTTTACGTTTTTCAGAAATGGTAATTATCTTTTTTAATTGAGGGATTATCAATGGTAATAAAATTTAAAACAATTGTCATTAATCAGTTGAAAAAATATCTTAAATCATCCCAGGAAAATTTTCTGTTCCAAAGAATCGGTTGTAGAATAGCTACTTTTCATTCACAACTTCTTCTATTGTCGATTCTAACACCGATTCTTTTTGTTTGAAATTGTCCCAAAAGCAACCCCTTCTATAGCTCCAAAGTGGAAGCGGTTGCTCTAGAATCAGTTCTGGAACTAGTTCTGGAACTGATTCTACGCCACCCACACCTTCAATATAGGATCCCAGGAACTGGTTCCGGAACCAGTTCCATGGAATCGGTTGCAGTGGAACCAGTTGTAGAATGGGTGTGGTTGGCTACCGATTGTAAAAAATTTTCCTGGGATTAACTTCAATTAAAAAAATTTGTAATGAAAATAATTTCATTGCATTTGATATCAATGCAATGGCAATGAAGTCATCAATTAATTAGTCCACCTTATTCATTAGTCCCATGTATGGTTAATATTCTTTCTTCTGATGGCTACGAAAATTTAAATTATGGTGACATATCACGGTAACTATCAAACAAATAAACATACTACACTCAAAAAGGTATATTAGTTACTACTAGGGTTTGGGATTTCCCGGACCATTCTATTTCCCTGAAAAAAATTTAAGATAGAAAAGCATGGGGGGGGACCACGCCCACTTTTACGCCCACTTTTTTCGATTTATTTAAAAACGGAAGACGGCTGCACCGATATGCGTAATTTTCTTTTCAAATGTTCGTAGTAATCCAATGTAAGTTTTTACTGAAAGAAAAATTGACCACGCCCACTTTTTTCGATATATCTAAAAGCGTTCGCCTGGACCGATTTGGCTAATTTTTTTTTTTAATGTTCGTAATAGTCCACAAAAGTTTTCAACAGTTTGCAAAAATACTAATTTTTGCATGCACTCTCCATGATAACTGACAATTAGAACTACATATTTTCTTGATTCTATTTTGTTTTGTTCGAAATACTCTCAGGTTGTAAGCAACTCATTTGTTATTACTTTTGTATTCCATTCATGAAAGACATCCAACTCTTGTTCATTTAGCCGTACATCTGGAAAATGTTCAAAGAGTGTACTTTACTGAGGAGAATGTATTACAACGAGTTGATCGACCGCCATCTACAACATTGACTAGATTTTTTGCAATATGCCGGAATGATGAAATTGCCCGAAGGTCGCATTTACACAGTCCATCCAAAAAACGATGAGTGTTTCTACTTGCGCTTGCTATTAGTCAACGTTCGTGGTCCAAAATCATTCCAAGATTTGCGAACTATAAATGGTGAATTCTGTGACACGTATAGAGAAGCGTGTCATCGCTTGCGATTGTTAGAGAATGACACTCATTGGGAATACACCCTCGAAGATGCTGTGCTTTCGTCAAATTATCATCAAATACGAACATTGTTTTCGATAATTATCTCAACATGCTTCCCATCCAAACCAACTAATTTGTGGATAAAATACAAAGATGCCATATGTGATGATATTTTGCATCAGATGCGTATTAGAACATCAAATCGAACTTTGCAACTGAGCGAGGAAATTTACAACGAGGCTTTGATATTAATTGAGGACATGTGCTTGATGATGTCGAACAAGGTATTATTTGATTTAGGCATGACAGCTCCCAATCGTCCGATGCACGACGCATTTAATCAAGAGTTGCGACGCGAAAAACAATATGATTGCGATGCCTTGAGGGAATTAGTTCGAACAAACGCTCCACTGTTGAATCGACAACAAAAATATGCGTACGATACTCTTATGAAAGTTGTGAATGATGGAACTGAAGGGATTTTTTTTTGACGCTCCCGGTGGAACTGGAAAAACTTTTGATCGCGTTGATTTTGGAAACGATACGCTCGCAGAATGATATTTCACTTGCTTCATCAGGAATTGCAGCTACGTTGTTGGAAGGCGGTCGAACTGCTCATTTAGCACTCAAGTTGCCATTGAATATGGAAATCAATGAAAATCCAACATGCAACATTTCCAAGAATAATGCGATGGCTAAAGTTTCGCAGCAAAGCAAACTGATCTTTTGGGATAAGTGTACAATGGCGCATAAAAAGTCTTCGGAGGCATTAGACAAAACGTTGCAAGAACTACAAAACAATCAAAGACGGTTTGGTGGTGCGATGATTCTTTTGGCAGGTGATTTTCGGCAAACATTGCCAGTGATTCCACGGTCAACGCCAGCCGATGAATTTAATGCATGTTTGAAGTTGTGGAAATACGTCAAGAAACTCAAATTGACTGTGAACATGCGTGATGAGCTGCAGAACGATCAATCTGGAGAAGTATTTTTCAAACAATTGCTGGACTTTGGCAACGGCAAAATCCCGGTTGACATTTCAACCGGCTGTATTCAATTTCCCGTCGCACAGTCCCCATATAGCAAATCGGCAAAATTAGAGAAGTTATCGTAGAAGAATGAAATTCGGTGTGCTGGTTCAGAACATGTAAATTAAGAAAAATTCGAAGTTTCAGCAAAATCGGTGCAAGGACATGACTACCTCCCATACATCCTTAATCTAAAATTTTTAATTTTAGCTACACTCATAGAAAAAAGTTTGTAGAAAAGTTAGTAAAACTGTTAGTACTTCAACTTAACAAATTTTTAACTAATTTTTAGTTAAAATTTAATTTTTAGTTAATTTTTTTGCTACCTCCACATTACTAACTTACAAATTATTTTGCTATTTTTTTTTTGCTGAATTTAGTTACTAATTTTTAACAATAAATTTGCTAACTTTACAGTATTTTGCTGAATTTTTTGTAACCTAAACCACCAATTTTGGAGCGCTTATAAACAGAATGTTAAATGACTCATAAAAATTACTGCATATTTTTAACTCAATTGAAATGGAAGTACATATCCGATCAGCAAACAATGAAAATCAAAAGAAGGGTATCTGAAATACATTTTCCCAATCAGAAAAATACAAACGGGAAAGCGGTGGTAAAGCACTTTCACAGGTAGTACAAGTACTGGCAAAAAGTGCTTTCCCAGTACTAATATGCCAGCGTTGGGAGGGCAAAAGAAAAGTTGGTCTTGAAGGAGCTTTCCCACAAACAAAAAATTGATTTTATAAAACAAAAAAAATTTTAAATTAAAAAAAATCAAAAAAAAAATTTTTCCTTGCAACCGGATTTGAACTCGAAACCTTCTGACTACAAACCTTTTTTTAACAAAGCGTCAGCATTTGTATAGAATCGTTGGTCTACCCTGGCATATCACTCTAAGCCAATTCTATGCCAGTGGTTTTTTTTTATAAACCCCCGAAATTTTTGTAAAACAAATACTGGCAAAACGCTTTTTGCAAACGCTGGCAAAGCGTCCCAAATGAGTGTTCTGCCAGTCATTTATTTTTAACACCGTGGTTACCCAGTGGTATGCCAGTGCTTGATTTTTTGTACCACTGGCGAATTCTGACTGGGTTGTTATGGTTAACATATTATTGTCTATAAATATTATGTGCCACTTTTACAAAAAATCATTTTTGGGAAATTTTCATTGGCATTGAAATATAATTGACATTACTTTATCTCAATGTCAATGCCAACAAATTTCATCACCATTCAAAGCCAATGAAATTTTTTCAATTTGCATTGATGAAAACAATGGTAATGAAATGTACACATAATTGAAGAAAAAGCATTGTAATATAAAAAATATAAGAAATACGCGAATTTTTAATTTTTTTTTCTTAATTTATTTTTTTATTAAAACACGAAAATAAATACTTCTTCCATCAATTATAAATGGGCATTTAGGCATTGAACAATGCCAATTGAAAAAATTTCAATTAATTGACACATTCAATAAACTGGTCCCAAGTATGTTTTTAAATACAAATTAATTTTTTATTTATTAATTTCCATTTCATTTGTTCCTTTTTTACCTTTTTCCAGTCCACTAGTAATCTGCAAAAGTTTTGTTGATTTCAGAAAATTTTAGCAAAAATTTTGTAGATTTAACAGTTTTTTTTTGCTATTTTCATTTTACTATTATTTAGCAATTTTTTTGCTGATTTCAGCAAGTTAAATTGTTATTTGCAATTAACAAAAATTTAGCTCAAATATTACTAAAATTCTGTAAATTTAACAGTTTTTTTGCTGTTTTCGTTTTATTAATATTTAGCAAACTGATTCTGCTAATATTAGCAGTTTTTTCTGCAGCATCATTTTTAACTAATTTTTAGTAACTTTTTCTGTTATTTTTACGGACTTATTTGTATGAGTGTACAATTATAAACAGAATAAGACGAAAATTGGTTACTGCCGGTCAAATTGTGTCCCTTAACTCAGTGGTTAATTTTGTTTCATTCGGGGCAAGGACATGACTACCTTCCATATATCCTTTTTCTAAAAAACAATATTTTGGCTACATTTATGATCAGAATGCACTAAAAGCTTAAAATAGTTTGTAAAATAATACTTTTTAGCTCTTAGGCAAATTTTGTTTCATTAGGTGCAAGGACATGACTACCTCCCATATATCCTTTTTCTAAAAAACTATATTTTGGCTACATTTATGATCAGAATGCACCAAAAACTTAAAATAGTTCCTAAAATATAACTTGCTAGCTCTTTGGCAAATTTCCCAACAAAAACAGACATTACCGAGTAATTAAGCGAGTAAGTAGCACACAAAGGGTTTCACTACTTACCAGGCTATTTACTCGCAACATTACTTTTGTTCGCGATGTCCAAAAATTCATGGGTGGTCGCTTACAAAAAAAGTGGTAATAACGAGTTACCCATAGTGAAAGAATAAGTAGTTACTCACAAAGATAGAATAAGTGGTTACTCAGAAGTTAGGAAATAAGTGGTTACCCTACATTGTAAAATAGTTGGTCATATTGGCAAAATAAAACTTTTTACCTTGGAAAAATTAGTTCAAAACAAATTTATAAATAAAATGTCAATATAAAAAAGACTTAATCAGTACTTATTTAATCAATTACCAGTAAGTGATTAATTTGCACGAATATATAAGTACTTATATAACTTATTATCGGTAAGTCATTATTTTGTATTTTAAAGTAATGCAAAAGGTAATGGCCTATCATTACTTGGTAATCCGTATGGTAATGACCTGTCATTACCATGTTTTTGCTGGGTTTGTTTCATTCATTTCAGAATGCACTAGAAACTTACAATAGTTTATAAAATTATACTTTTTATCTCTGTGGCAAATTTTGTTAAAATTTAGTGAAAACAATTTTTGACAAAATAATCAATTTTCATAAAATGTCCTGGAAAGTCGTTCCCACACAAAACCCGATGAATGGACAAGAATATCACAAAAGAGATATTTGAACATATGTATAAAAGGAAATAATTCATTTTATAACCTGTGGTTGGTTTATATGTCAGGAAGATGTAATGCTGATGAATTAAGAAGAATTGTAGAAATAAGGCTAGAATAGTTTTATTTGTATTTGGAAAATAACATTGTGGCCACCATCTAATGGGCCGAATGTGATGAAACGGTTTGTTTCCGATAATCCAGCAGTGGGTGCTTTCTGTTGGAATCATGCAATTCATTTGGCAGTGCTTAGAGTAATTTATGTGAAACCAAATGTTCAACATTCTGATATTTTTTACTTTGAATTCTCACTACACAGACTGAATTTGTACTGAAATTGTGTTTTTTTAACAAATATTACTTATATAGGTGGTTTTCATTAACAATTTGGTTCATAAATATTTCCCGGGATTCCCGGGGATCAAATTTTTTTATTCCCGTTTCCCGGGAAATGAAAAAGTCCGGGAAATCCCAAACCCTAATCATAGAGCATTGCAATGAACGAAATTATGATTTCAGAGCAAATCAATCGAAAAAAGTATTTCTTTATATTAATTGGTTACCTGAACATGGATCTTTCAATCAAAATGTAAATAGAACACCATAAGATTCATTGTACATCTTTTCAAATGTAAATCAAACATAGCCCAAACCTATATGAATAAAATTTATCATTCAAAAATACGTTTTTTGTTTCTATTTTTACGCATTTCAAACAGCTTTTCAAAAATCGAACACAAACATTTTTTCTAAGTTGGACAGGGCAACGTCTGTCGGGTCAGCTAGTATTGAAATAAAATATCTTTCGTCGTTTTAAAATTGTATTATCATTAACCGACTCAAACAAATATTGACATATCTTCTGGATTTTTCAGAAGATCCACACTATAATTATTGTCCCTTAATGACAATGCCGGTTTGTTGTCTCCGATTTGCGGCCCATTTGTGATAGACGTAAAGTTGTCATTATATATGTCAAACAATCATTTTATTTAATAAAGATTTTAAATTTTCTTTATAAATTCATGCGCCAGTGACTCTAATTTGCGTCTGTCTTAAAAAGCATAAATCGTCTGTATATCCATTATCTACTAACAGGAAAGACTCCCAACGTGGACCGGCAGATCTTAATGAGCTTCAAATATGTTTGTTGTAGAGGTGAAAAATTTAAAGGACACGTATTTTTTTTTATTCGCCAAAACTCTTATTTAAATGCTAAAAAATGGGGTCGAAAAAGGCCCAATTTTTTGGTTTTTTGGTTTTATTGCATATTTCTTCCAAAGTACCTATAGGAAAATTTGGTGTCAAACGAAAGGTATTTGAGAGGCTTGTTTATCGGTGTGTAAAACATGCTTATTTGTTTATGCCATAAGACAAAGCATTAAATTTGGGTTAAATTTCATTCCTTAATAGCATTCTTATGGAATTAATTCGATAGCTTAATTCCCTATAGCTTTAAATTATATGAATTAATTCTATTTTGATTGAATTCTAACTGAATTAAACCCAATTTACTTGAATTCATTTAATAAAAAGGTGAATGAAAAATTACTTGTTTTCATTCACTTAGTCAAATGAAAAATTTAAATTTGCATGTAATTGCTGAAATATTAGCATAATACAATGAAAAACGTTTAAAATTCATCTAACAGAATTAAATAGTATCGTATGCTTTGTTACAGCTTGTATGCTTTGGTTTTGATTATATGTTAGTTTCAAACTACACTGCACTAAGTGAATGGTAATAAAATTTCTTCATTCAATTAGTAAAATGGTGAATGAACATGCGATTTGAATGATATAAGTTAGGAATTCATTCAATTCATATTAAAGCTTTGGGAATGAAGCTTATGAATGAATTCTTTACGAATGGTTTAAGGGAATGGTACATGCATATTTTTAAAATCTGAATTTAATTTTTCGTGAATTAAGCTTAAATTGAATTAAGTTTTTCGAAGCTCTGTTTTGTATGGGGATGTATACAGGGTAAAGGGTCAAATTTAGATATATGTATTAATCCTTATCATATTTAAGAGGGGGTGTTTCGGTTTTTTCGATATTCGGTCGCTTTCGGATTTGAGACGAATTTTCTCGAATATCTATATTTTTAAAGATTTGGGAACCTCTGACTAGTTAACATATGCAATATGTACATTAGACCGTACCGCAAAAAAAAAGTTCGCCGTACACCCTCCAATATGAAATATTTTTGAACAGTGTTTTGCTGTAAAAATAAAATCCAATGAAAAAAAATTTAAAAAGGCGACCCCTACATTCGGCAACCAAAAAATAAAAAAAAATCTACTGGGTTTATCGAAAAACTTCCTTAGCAAAAGTTTAATGATTTTTTGCGAGCTTTTATTTTCTGGCATTAGGGTGTAGGTACATTAGGGTTGTAGCAACTGATATCTGGTGGGTAACTACTAGAACGGGATACTTCAGGTCAATGGTACATGAAAATGTACATGAAACTTTTTCTTTCTGAGAGTATATTTCGGTTATGTATAAACAACGACTATATAGACTAAAGACAAACCACCAGCCTCAACTGCTGTTAAAAAGTCTCTTTAATTTTATATGCAAACTGGTTTTAAGAGAAACAGTTTTTAGTGTTTTTTTAACACGTATTTTTTAATATTCATAAGCAAAATTTTGTGCTAATTATGCAAAACTAATGCAGAGAAGATATCAAACAACACAAGTGCACTTTACAATTTAATTAAATAAAAATAATTAATTAAAAATACCAATTTTTCACGTTTTTTGTTATTTTACATTGAAACTCTTTTAAAACCAGTTCAGTTTTTCAGATGAGAGCCGTGGATAGTGCCTGGTATAAATTCATTTAGAAGCTATTTATTTAGCGATTCGTTAGCAGGGTAAGTTCAGAAAAGTGGGTTGCTACCCCTTCTTTCTTATGCGGCCTATAGACTACGCAAGTTACTTGCACAATAATGAGTTTGTGCAGGTTAGTTGAATAGTGTGTGGCCTGGTTTGTGTACTTGTACAAGTATATTTTTAGACTTGAGTAAAAATCAAAACGATTTTGATTTTTACGCAATATTTTAGAACTTGTGCAAGTCATTTGCACAGTGTATGCTGAAATTAGCACAGTTCAGCAGTAATTTTTGAAGAGTGAACATCATAAATACGGATAAAAAAATTAAAAGTATGAATAAACGTAAAGTAAAAAAATGTTAATATAAATTTATTAACATCGCCAACGAATTTCAGGGATTTTGGCCTACGCAAAGTGTAAAATAAAGCTTTTAAAGACTAATATTTTCTCATAGCAACAGCAATCCGCTAGATGTTTCTGCTGCTGTGTGTAAATTAAAATGAATATTGCACAGTATACTTGAATGGTGTGTGGCGAGTAAGGTGACTTGAACAAACTCGTTATTGTGCAAGTGACTTGCATGGTCTATTTGCCGCATTAGATTGGTGATAGGGCTGCTATCCTTGTGTCCAATCCCACGTTGCAGTCATGCTTCAGCAAACATTCATTCATCATTTACCTACTTTCCTGAGACGCCAAGTTGTCCGTGGCCATTCAGGTTACATGATTTATTTAGGCGCCCTATGCTACAGTGGGAGTTAGAGGAATATGTACACTCAGATAAAAAGTTTGTAAAAAAATTTGTAAACAGTTTCCAATCGCACTATACTATTTTTATACTGATAGTACAATTTTTATTTTTAGTAATCATTTTTGCTATTCTCTTATTACAAATTACGGATTTTTTTACTAATTTTCGCTGCTGATTTCAGCAAAACATTTTAATAATTTTTCAAAACCGAGTGCTAAATTTAGCAGAAAAATATACTAATTTAAAAATATTTTGTTTTTGATTTTTTATAATTCTTGTTTAGTTTATATTTGTTACTATTGTAATTCTTAGTTTAGAAATAAAACCCAGAAAATTTTATTGCATCTCCAATGCATAAAACGGCAATAACTGGAGAACCGTTTGTAATTTTGACTCCAAATTTCAAGTACGATGAAATCGAAAGAAAAAAAGTTTTTTATTAATTTTTTTTTTTTAGATTTTACAGTTTTTTTTATTTTTTAGTACAATTTTTTGCTAATTTCAGCAGATTGATTTTAAATTACAGTTTACAGCAATTTACTAAAATTTAGTAGCTGAAATTAGCAAAAAATTGTACTAAAAAAAACAAAAACTGTAAAATCTAAAAAAAAAAAATTCTTTCGATTGTAACAAGCGTATAATTACTTCATCGTACTTTAAATTTGGAGTCAAAATTGCAAACGGTTCTCCAGTTATGACCTTTTTATGCATTGGAGATACAATAAAATTTTCTGAATGTTATTTCCATACTAAGAATATATCAATAGTAACAAATATAAACTAAACAAGAATTGTAAAAAAAAAAAAAAATTTAAATTAGTATATTTTTCTGCTAAATTTAGCACTCGGTTTTGAAAAATTAGTAAAATGTTTTGCTAAAATCAGCAGCAATAATTAGTAAAAAAATCCGTAATTTGTAATAAGAGAATAGCAAAAATGATTACTAAAAAAAATTGTACTAAAAATCAGTATAAAAATATTAAAGTTCGATTGGAAACTGTTTACAAATTTTTTTACTAACTTTTTTATCTGAGGGTATAACTCACGTCGTGTGTTAAGATTTAACATATCCGCTTAAGGGATTTGACCAGATTTGAAAAATAGGAAAATAAGTTAAGTTTTCACTTCAATTGCAAAGATTTCCTAGATCATTCGCATAATACAAATAATTTGCTGTGCTTCTAAAATCCCAAAGTCTATACTTTTAAACCGTATTAAAAATTATCCACTGTTTATTCAGGTATATCAATAAATAAGAAATTTTAGAGAAAACCCCGGCTTTTTGATAAAAGTTAAATTTGCGAATATTTCGAAAACTAGAGCTAACTTTAAAATTTAATGCTCACATTTATGATGTTCATCATAAAATCTATCCGAATTGATATGTCGCATGTCCGATGCATTTTAAGTGTTGTACTGTGTACTTAATTTAATGGTCTAATTTTGTAAATCACCTGCGTTCATCACATCACCCACACTTCACTCACGTAACGCGGGGAATAAAAAATATTATTTTATAAATCCCTAAGTATTTTTGATTGATTTTTACATTTTCACTTGAATTGTCAAATACTTTCATTTAAGAGTTGCCAACTTTCTTTCTGCAAAAATAGACAAATTTTAACCGTTTTTTGTTGGAATTCATATAATTTATTATTGTTATCCCTTATAATAGAATAAAAATCTAAGCAAAATGTGCAAAATATCTTAAAATATGGTAGCAACAATTAATTTAAAATCTCAATCAGCGGTTAACATTCTGCAAACCAATTTAATGATTACGAAATTACAGTACTTTTCGTTAGTTGTTTTCTTAAATAACCGTCATAAAAGTTGTTTTGCATTTTTCTATAGAAAGACAACTGTAATTACTGTTAAAACAACAACTACTGATTACTACATAAACAACTGGCATGTAGTAATTGTCAAATTTTTTTGAGTGTAAGTGTGATACACGCAAATGTTCGTATGGATAAAATCTATTAATGCCCATACTTAGAAATGCGACGACTAGTCCAGGTATTCCAGAAATTCAGATTTTGTTTACTGACCACCAGTGGTGAATCACATTTTCATGGAGCAACTCCACAAAAACTGATACACACAAAAGTTTGTCGATAGAATCTACTGAAAATGACAGTTAAAACAAAGGTATATGCAGTTAAAAAGGCGACAAAGGTTACCTTTAAAATATCTAAAGCTTTTGTTATTTTTAACTGTTGAAAAATAACTAACAAATGCATTAAAAGTAACTACCAATGTCGTAAAATTAACTGATTAATTTTTACTACAAAAATTTCAAAACAACTGACAAAATCGGTAAAAGCTACTGTTTTTACAGTCAATTCTTTTTGTTTATAAAAGTATATTTTAATGAAAAAAAATTTTTTTTTCTTTCGATTACAAAAACATGTGTTATTACTTCAGCCTATTTAAAATTTGAAGTAAAAATTCCAAACCGTTCTCTAGTTATTATGATTTTATGCATTGGAGATACAATACAAGCAAAGAGTATACATAATAAAGAGATTGGGGGACTCTCTATCACTGAGAAAGCATTTGTTCTATTATGTGCCTTGGAACAGGAACATACTCAAACCAATATCACCCAGCAAACATGGCAATACGAAGAAGATTCTCCGAACATATCGCCGGGAAGAAAAGATTTATTGCCGGTAATATCAATGTCGTATTCCGGAAGTTTCCTCCGTCGGAAACAACTGTTACACTAAAACAATACTTCCAGGCAATATGAAAGCAATAACTCATATGGAAGATAAAAGGGATATCGCTAAATAAACTCCCGGTACAATAAAAAAACGATTTAATTTTTTCATTATTAAATTTAAGCCTCAAAAACAATATCTGATAGAAGATATCGTTTTAATATCTTCTTGGAAGGTATCTTTTATATGTTTGCAGGGTCATTATGTGCGCTCTTTGTATGACTCAAAACATCGATTGTAACCAGAGATGGAAAATAATAATTTAGTTATAAAAATCAAGAATGGAACTATACTATGGAATTATACTATTCCAACAGTATTATAGCCCTAGATTATGAATTTTAAAAAACCATACGTAAAAAATTGCAAAATAATATCGGAATGCGAGAAAAGGCTTTGGGGTTCAAAAAATTAATTAAAAGATTTACATTCAACAAACGATGCCAAAATTTTCTTTTTTTGCAACTAACCACCAAACTTTGTTTTATGAAATGGGCATTATACTCCGCAGATTATAAATTTAAAAAACCGCATTTAAAAAATTGCAAAATAATAGAGGAACGCGAAAAAAGACTTTGTGGTAGAAAAAAATAATTAAAAAACTCAATCAGCGATTAACAATCTGCAAATGAATACAATGATTCAATTTTCGTTTTTGCAAATATTTTTTTCGCGATTTATTTTTTTTTTTGGCAAACTAAGCACCAAACTTTTGTGTATAAAATTGGTACTATAGACCCAAGATTATAAATTTAAAAAAACCACACTTAAAAAATTGCAAAATAATCGCGGAAAGCGAAAAAAGGCTTTATGGTACAAAAAATTAATTAAAAAATTTAATCAGCGATTTACATTCTGCAAACAAATATATTGATGAAAAAATTTATCCTTTTTGCAAATTTTATTTTTCGCGATTTTTTTTTTTGCAACTAGCCACCGAACTTTGTTGTATGAAATGTGTATTATAGTCCCTAGATTATAAATTAAAAAGAAACGTACATAAAAAATTGCAAAATAAAAGCGGAACGCGAAAAAAGACTTTGTGGTACAAAAAATTAATTAGGAAACGTAATCAGCGATTTAGATTCTGCAAACAAATATATTGATGCAAAAATTTTCCTTTTTGCAAAATTTATTTTTCGCGATTTTTTTTTGCAACTAGCCACCAAACTTTCTTGTATGAAATGTGTATTATAGCCCCTAGATTATAAATTAAAAAAAACGCACGTAAAGAATTGGAAAATAATAGCGGAATTTGAAAAAAGACTTTATGATACAAAAATTTAATGCCTAGGTTATATATTTAAAAAAACCGCACTTAAAAATTGCAAAATAACGGCGGGATCAGAAAAAGGCTTTATGGTACAGAAATTGAATTAAAAGAGGTAATAAGCGATCGACATTCTGCAAGCGAATATATTGTTGCAAAAATTTCGCTTTTTGCAAATGTTTTTTTTTGCAATATGTGCTAATATTTGCTAATATCTAAATATTTAATTTTTATGTTTTTTACCGAGCCAAAGAGGAAGGTATTTTTTAGTTACTTACATTTTTAAATGTGTAAGAGCGATCTAACATTTTTTGGTATAAGAGCCCGATTAAGTGAGTCTTTTCCATCCCTGATTAACCAGTCGGAGTTCGTTCCTGTTCCAAGCCGCCTAATATTTTTTCAAATAAAAAATATTGAGAGAGTTGCAAGGCCATTGATACAAGTTTCCGATTTTTATTTGTAAACTAGAAATATATCAATAATAACAAATATAAACTAAACAAGAATTTTTAAAATTCAACGAAATTCAACTGTTTACTGTAAAAATACTGTTTTGGTAGTTGTTTATTATGATATTAAAAGTAACTGATTTAAACAACTGTTACGAAATTACAGTACTTTTCGTTGGTTGTTTTCTTAAATAACCGTCATAAATGTTGTTTTGCTTTTTTCTATAGAAAAAGAACTGTAATTGCTGTTAAAAACAACAACTACTGATTACTACACAAACTGTCATGTAGTAACTGTCAAACTTTTTTGAGTGTAGGATATAAGTGTGATACACCAAAATGTTCGCATGGATAAAATCTATTAGCGTCCATATTTAGAAATACGGTGACTAGTCTAGGTAGTCCAGAACTTCAGATTTTGTTTAATGAATTTTACCGTTTTGATTTTTTTTTAGAAAAAAGTTGGGGCCGGCGGGTTGCTCAAAATTGTACAAAATTTGGCGACGTCGCCAGAGTTACCTAGTGCAACGACTATATAGACTAAAGACAAACCACCAGCCTCAACTGCTGTTAAAAAGTCTCTTTAATTTTATATGCAAACTGGTTTTAAGAGAAACAGTTTTTAGTGTTTTTTTAACGCGTATTTTTTAATATTAATAATAGGGTTTGGGATTTTCCGGACTTTTTTATTTCCCGGGAAACGGGAATGAAAAAATTTGATTCCCGGGAAATATTTTTTAACAAAATAGTTAATGAAAACCACCTATATAAGTAATTTTTGTAAAAAAAAAAAACACTATTTCAGTACAAATTCAGTCTGTGTAGTGAGAATTCAAAGTAAAAATATCAGAATGTTGAACATTTGATTTCACATAAATTACTCTAAGCTCTGCCAAATGAATTGCATGATTCCAGCAGAAAGCACCCACTACTGGGCTGTCTGAAACAAACCGTTTCATCACACTTGGCCCATTAGATATGGTGGCCACAACGTTATATTCCAAAGACAAATAAAACTCTTCTAGTCTTATTTCCATTCATCTAAGATTATAGTAAATCTCCTATTGTTAGAAATATTGCTCAATATTTCTTTTTCTTATGACCTAACCTTTTTTTCACCTATAATGCCTTTCAATTTTAATATTATTAGAAATAAATGCGTTACTATTAGGGTTATTATTTTTATCTTTATACATTATTATCATGCCAAGTTTGAATAGTGTTAACAGTCATTCCAAAGACGTAACAATGAATATGGTCAGAATATTGGCGAAGCAGAGAAATGGTATCCATATTTGTCATATTAATGCACAAAGTCTAAATAATAAAATAGAGGAATTTAGGTTGATATTTGAGAACTCTGGACTAGACGTAATATGTGTATCCGAGACCTGGTTGGACGAAAGAACACCTGACAGTCTAGTTTCTCTTAGCGGATATAAAGCTGCCTACACACTAGGGAACATACTGAAAAAAAAGAGAGCATTTTTTGTGAATGTGTGAGTGCTTTTGTGTGTGTGTGCGTGTTGAGAGCGTGCATTTCGTGTTTACAAAATTTTTTGATATTTTTTGTTCCCTCAACCATGTTCCCTAGTGTGTAGGCACCCTACGGGAAATTTTAACAAACTGTCACCGAACTGGCCCCTTTATATGAAATAGACTGGTCACTTTTACATGGCGTTGTCATAGGAGGGGGAAATTGACCCCTTGTGCCATGTCACAAGACAAATCCTGGGACAGGTTACTGAAAAACAAAGTTCAGGGACCTGTACTTGGATTTGTCTTGTGACATGTCACAAGGGGTAAATTTCCCCCTCCTATGACAACGCCATGTAAAAGTGACCAGTCTATTTCATATAAAGGGGCCAGTTCGGTGACAGTTTGTTAAAATTTCCCGTAGGGCAGCTTAAATCTTTTAGAGCCGATCGAAAAACCCATGCAGGTGGTGTTGCCATATTTGTAAAAAATAGTATCAAATGTAAACTTTATTGCAAGTTTGAGCAGAAGGATAATTCTTGCGAAAAAGATGAGAAGAAAAAAAAGGAAATAGAAAGGTTAAGAAGACTAAGAAGAATAAGTCCATAAATGCAAATGACAAGAAAAAGCAAGTAGTAGAATACATTTTCGTTGAAATTCAATCGTTGGGTAACAAAATGCTAATTGGCTGCGTATATACCCCTAATAAAAATGTTAATATAGATTCTTTTATATCAACGTTGGAGATGATGACAGTTCCTTTTCACGATATAGTTATATGTGGGGATTTTAACTCTAATTTACTTAATGAAACGTTATTGACTGATAGTATGTTGGCACTTGGACTAACACCAACTAATGATAATTTACCGACCCACTATACGGCTACAAACAACACACTTCTTGATATTATATTTGTTGGAAATGCTCTATCTGTATTACTTTATGACCAGGTAGCGGCTCCATGTTTTTCTAATCATGACCTTATATTTGTCTCATATAATTTTCAGTTAGAAAAGGATAATATATCATATACATATCGTGATTTTAATAATATTAATATTGATATTTTATACGAGAACTTTATGAGCATTGATTGGTATAATGTGTATTCTATGGCATCAGTTGATTCACAATTGTCGTTCATCGAATCTAATGTCATACAATTATATGATCTACATGTGCCTTTAAAGACTAAGCGTGTTCCGAACAAGTCTAGACCTTGGTTTACTCCGGATATCAAGGAACTGATAGAAAAGAGGGACATTGCTCATTCACGGTGGAAGAGATTTAAAACAACAGAGCTGCACAATGAATACCGTATATTTAGAAAAAATGTCAATAATTTAATTGTAAGGAAAAAGTCGGAATATTACTCTAACCGTTTTTCTAATGCTGTTAATAATAAGCAAACATGGGAGACTATCACGAATATAGGCATAGGAAAAGCTGGGATAAATGATAGGTTGTTAGTTGATGTTAATGAAATCAACAATACATTCACAAACATACCGATGGTAGCTGCAAATCCTAATTTCTACAATTTTGAAAGCACTTATAATTCTAGTTCATTTAATTTGACAAATGTAAACGGCGAGTTTCTTAATAATTATAACTTGATTTCAACTACGGTTGCAACGGAACACTTGTTGACAAACATGTTTGAGTTCGAGTGTGTCAGCCAATATGATGTTTTACAATGCTTATTGAATATTAAGTCTAATGCTGTAGGTTTTGATGATATTCATCCTAAGTTTATAAAACTACTTATACCGTTAATAATTCCATATATCACACATCTTTTAAACACGATTATTACAACAAGTTCTTTTCCTCATAAATGGAAATACGCTAAAATTATTCCTGTGCCCAAATCGGGCTCTGAGTTTAGGCCTACTGCAATTCTTCCATTTCTTTCTAAGTTGCTTGAAAAATTACTACACTCTCAGATAAATTCATATATTAAGAGATACAACATACTTTCTGATCGGCAATCTGGTTTCCGCTCAGAACATAGTTGTGTCACTGCTCTCTTGAATGTTTCTGAAGATATACGACAATATGTCGATGAAGGAAATTTGGTTTTTTTAGTACTGCTCGATCATTCAAAGGCTTTTGACACTGTGGATCATAACATTTTAATTAACAAGTTGAAACATGTATTTAACTTTTCTACCAGCTCAACGAAGCTACTTTTGTCGTACCTATCTGGTCGTACACAATCAGTTTTTTGTAACGATAACACTTCAGATATTTCATCTATTCCGAGAGGTGTTCCCCAAGGATCCATTCTAGGACCTCTACTTTTTTCACTCTATGCCAACGACCTGCCATCACAACATCAACACTGCAAGGTGCATATGTATGCTGATGATGTTCAGGTATACCTGAGTAGTTCAGAAAAAACTCTTGATTCATCACTCTGTAAACTTAACAATGACCTAGATAGAATTCACCGATGGGCATTGGGGAACGGACTTTGTCTCAACCCAAAGAAATCTAAATGTATCGTGATTCATAAGCGATTATTTAAACTTAATCGTGATTTTGATATACGACTTAATAATCAAAAAATTGATATAGTGTCATCTGTACGTAATTTGGGTATAATCTTCAATAACACCCTTACTTGGTCTAACCACATTAATAATATTGTCGGTAAAACATATAATATGCTACGTACTCTATGGGCAACACAGTACTACACACCACCTAATATAAGAATGCTTCTAGCTAAAGCCTATTTGATGCCATCTCTGCTATACGGCTGTGAAATTTATTCATATTGCGACGCGAATAGTAAGCGAAAATTAAATGTTGTATTTAATAATATTACCAGATATGTATTCGGTCTAAGAAAATACGATCGTGTATCTTCATATTCCTTACAGCTTTATGGAATGACGCTTGATAATATTTTTAAACAAAAAAGTCTTATGATGTTACATAAAATTATTTATCATAAGACACCGAGGTACCTTTATGAATATCTGTTTTTTAACAATTCTGAAAGAGGAAAGAGGATAATTCCTATATTTTATCGAACTCTAATATCAGAGTGGCAGTTTTTTGGAAATGCTATACGTTTTTGGAATGCACTTCCGCACCACATTCAAAAAAATAGTAACGCATTAAAATTCAAAACTGAATTATTTAATATGTTCACATAAACGTATATATGAAATGATAGGCGATACAATTGAGAGGTTTTTTATTTATTTAGTTTTTGTTTTCATATATTATTTTTCTTACTTTTTAATTTTATTTTTATTTATTTTTATTTTTATTTAAATTTTTAAAATTATTTATTTGTCATTTTCATTTTCTATTTCATTTTTTATTTTAATTTTTTTTATTTTCATTTTATTATTTTCTTAGATTTTCTTAGATTTTTAAAGTTATTGTGATAAAAAACAGTTGTGATTTCAAATTATCCATTTTATTTTAATTTTTTTTTTTTTTAACTTTTTTTTCAATTATGGTATTATACTTTACAAATTTGTTCTTTTTATTATTATCATTTTTAATATTTTTTATTTTAAATTCAATTTTTATTTTTATATAAATTGTCACATTTAAACATATGTAGTCAAATTAAGTTCTATGCTGTAATTCATAAGATGTAATCTTGTAGCATATCTTTTACATGATTGTAGTAATTTAATATAATGTTCTTTACATCGGTTTCATTCTTTTGCAATGCCAGGTTTTTATTATAAAAACTTTCTCGAATAAACGAAGATCTAGTTATGGTGCGGATTGACTGCGGCTAATTTGGATACCATTTCAGGAAATGTTTGCCCTCCCTATTAAAAAAATTAATGAGGTACAACATGCAATCATATCTTTTTCTGATGTTGGCCAATACAAAATTTGATCCAAAAAATGGTGGATCATGCTGTGTTCATTTATATGATGAAATACGATCCGAAAATGGGTTTATCTAATCATATAAAATTGGATGTGACGTAATGACAATCAAAAACTAATCTCAATAGAATGGACGATTTAATGCAATATAAGCGAACTTTGAATGAAGTATTTTTGTCTAATGGTATCAAATAAAATGTAACTTGATTGTACTAAATCTAATTATATATAGTAAGATAAACCCATTTTTCGGATCGTATTTCATCATATTAGATCCAAGGTGTATCTAAATTAATACAGTATGATCCACCACTTTTCGGATCAAATTGTAGTTTAGGCTATACCAAAAAAAAATACGTTTATATTTTATAACATCTAACTTTTTTTACTCGGGCTACCATAAAACCTTTAATGCCTATTCAGCTTACACTTTTTTCTTCGGGTACTTTGCTAATTTTAGCTGAAACGTTATTCTTGTTGTTGTTTTCTTCAAGAGAAGCTGCATGACCATCAATTTTTTTTTTTTTTGTGGACCAAATTTAGATGTCGGATAACCAAATTTAGATACCACCGTTAACCATTAGTCTTTTCTTTTCATATTTATTAATGAAAACGTTACTTATAAAATTATTGACCCTTAATATAAAGGAGTATTTTAAATTTAAAGTCGACTTTATTTTTAATCAAACGGTTTTGTTCATTTTGTGTATGAAAAAAACCTTACAAAAATATTTATATTTTCAAATATTTTGATTGGTTAAAAATAAATTAACCAATCAGAATGCTCCAAAAATAAACCAAGTCAAGGTATACTGCCACCCAATATTTTAACTAAAGTCGACTTTACCTAAATTATATTTGTAAGAAACAAAGCTATTTTTTCATATTTCTTTTAAACATTTTACCAAGTTTTTAGGTTTTACTACTTAAATTTTGAATAAGTTATGCAAAAAATCTTTATTAGTTGAAATGCTCCTAATTACTTGGCAAAGATTTTATTTCTGTGTCAAATAATTGTATTCCCTTTTAAAAGATTTTAACAATGACATTTTTGTTTTGGTATTTAAAATGTTTTTTATGAATAAAATTAAAAAATCCTATTTGAAACAAAAACAATTTAAAAAATTTAATATTTTAAAATTTCCCGTTTTCCCGGGAAAATAATATATTTTTCCCGTCAAACTTTTCCCGGGATTTCCCGGGAAACCACCAGCCTCAACTGCTGTTAAAAAGTCTCTTTAATTTTATATGCAAACTGGTTTTAAGAGAAACAGTTTTTAGTGTTTTTTTAACGCGTATTTTTTAATATTAATAAGCAAAATTTTGTGCTAATTATGCAAAACTAATGCAGAGAACATATCAAACAACACAAGTGCACTTTACAATTTAATTAAAATTGCTTAAAAACAATAAAAATACTTAATTAAAAATACCACTTTTTTCGTCGTCCAGTTCAGTTTTTCAGATGAGAGCCGTGGATAGTGCCTGCCTAGCAGTGTTGCCAACTCTTGAAGGCAGGAAAGCACCGTGGCATTATGAAAACGGGTAAAAAGGGTAAAAATTTACCGAAAATGGGGTAAAAAAGCACGATATCAATTTTTTGAAAAATGTAAATCAAGAATTTAAAAACAAATTTTAACTTTGAAAAATCGTGTAAAAAAGGTTCAAAAAATAACCAAAAAAGGGGTAAAAAAGCACCAAACTAATATTTCAAAATTTTGAAGTTTAAATGTAACGAAGTTACTATTTAAAATTGTACTACAAACATTGTGCAATAATGTATTTCTTGTATAGTTCGTTTTATTTTTTAAATTTTGACAGAAAATTCAAGAAAAATTTTAAAAAACGAGAACAAATACCAAAAATATAAACTGTACAAAAAGCACTAAAAGCACTGCTTCAAATATGAAAAAGCACCGTAAATACCCGCTTTTTTTGAACGGGTATTTGTAAAAAGTCACCGGGTACAGGAAGTAAAAAAGCACCAAAAAATACCCGAAAAGCACTGAAATGGCAACACTGCTGCCTAGTGTCTTCAAATGCAATGAAATGTGTAAAGAAATTTGAAAATAACCAGGCACTATCCACGGCTCTCATCTGAAAAACTGAACTGGTTTTAAGAGAGTTTCAATGTAAAATAACAAAAAACGTGAAAAAGTGGTATTTTTAATTAATTATTTTTAAGCAATTTTAATTAAATTGTAAAGTGCACTTGTGTTGTTTGATATGTTCTCTGCATTAGTTTTGTATAATTAGCACAAAATTTTGCTTATTAAGCCACATTCTCAATGATGGAGTACTCCACTCTACAGAGTGAAATGTACTAAAATAGAGATGGCATGATACAAAAAATATGTAAGTGCGAAAAAGAAGGGACCAAAATCCACTCTGCAGAGTAGAGAACTCTAGCATTGTGAATCCGACTTTAATATTAAAAAATACGCGTTAAAAAAACACTAAAAACTGTTTCTCTTAAAACCAGTTTGCATATAAAATTAAAGAGACTTTTTAACAGCAGTTGAGGCTGGTGGTTTGTCTTTAAGCATTAAACACATAGACGACTGCAGCTACACGACTACAGCCTGTCAAAAATAAAATACACACGTTTATATGAAAACGATTATTTTGACACCAACACAGCTACACGGCTACACGACTACTTTTGCCGCTGTAGTCAACTTAGGATAATTTCTATTTTTGTTGGCTACAAAACAAAAATAGTGTTGACAATATAACAAAATATGTAAAACAGGACAATTTTTCCCGCTAGAGGCGAAATAAAATCGCTGGTTCTGACTAGAAAATCACCGTTTTGGGAACACTGAAGAAACAGGTGTTTATATTTTACAATTGTTTGAAGGTTTCATTAATTTATATTTGGAAATAACTTTATTGTGATGTTTTGTAAAAAAAAATGGATCTTACAAAATTAACAAAATATTACTCAGCCATTATTTTAGAAGCACAAACCAAAAAAGATTAATATTTATCAAAATGTCAAATATTTAGGATTATCTGTTTACATGTTGCTGTCGTTTTCAAAAAAATTAAGTAGCTGACTACACGTCTACAATTGCAGCCAGCAGCATTTGTAGTCGTGTAGCTGCAGTCGTCTATGTGTTTAATGCATTAGTCTATATAGTCGTTGGTTTGTAGTAGAGTTGTAAAAGTATTGAGTATTCCGGTACTGAGTACTCAATACTGACTGTTTTTTTGAGTACTCAATACTAAAACGGTACTACTCAATACTTTTAAAGATGCAATTTTCCATAGAAATGTGTATTTTTCGTATAAAAATACAACTCTAAAAATAGTACTCTAAAAATACAGCTCTGAAAATACAACTCTATTTGTGAAGCAAAGAAATTTGTAACGAATTTTTGGGAAAAATTATTTAATTAATTTATTTAAAATGTTTTAAATTAATTAAAATGTAAATAACAATAGTTATTTAACACGTGTATGTGAATTGTGATTATTTTTCCTAATAAATACGAATTCATAACATTTTTATTTTTAAATTAAAAAAACCGTTAAAAGTATTGAGTAGTATCGAGTACTCAATTGAAAAGTATTGAGTAGTATTGAGTACTCAAAAATACCGAAATTTCACAACTCTAGTTTGTAGTATTATATTGGTATTTTTAAATTCATTTATTTTTCGATTTGTACCTAATTTTTCACAATATGAAAGATTTATTGTAATTTTTGGGTCATATGCCTAACCACTTTCTAAATTCATAAATGGCTTACAAAACAAATATTTTATACAAAATTCATTTTATAAACATGTTATAGAGCTTTCAAATTATTATGCATAAGCACTTTTATACCCAACAAACAAATCGTACCGTTTACGTACCGTTTTCGGTCCGTCATAAACGGAATCCAACTCCGTTTACGTACCGTTTTCTGGATCCGTATACGGACCAGAAAACAGATTTTAAGGAACATCGAAACTGATTCAAATCCGTTGAAAGTCCGTCAATGACGGACCGTTTACGGACCGTTACGTCGTGTAAAAAACTGACAAGTCCGTTGAATGTCGGTCATTGACGGACCGTTGCGTCGTGTAAAAAACGGACAAGTCCGTTGAACATCCGTCAATGACGGACCATTTACGGACCGTTATATCGTGTATAAACGGAGTGACTCCGGACCAAAAGCAGACTGGTATATCTATCTAAATTGACTAATTTTGAGTAATAATTTTTTGCTTTTTAATATATTTATTAATAACGATATTATTACAATTTCCACTATATTTAGTACATCAGTTTACCTCTCTATATAGCGCCTCAATTACCGATAAACACCCATAATAAAACAGATCATCTACAGGCAAAAGAAAAAAAATTAGTTATGGTATAATTTATTGTATTTACGATGGATTACTGCGGGTTCCCAAATTACCCGAAACAACAATTTACACACAATTTTGGAAAATTTGGATAGCCGTACGTGGAACAGAGCTTTTGTTACAAAAACAAACCATCTTACACACACCATTGAAAATACGCAGTAAATTTGATTAATCTTACCATCTTGAAGTTATTTAATCGATGATGTGTTGGACCTATTCCAGCTACCGCCACTAATTATCGCCAGAAAAGTATTTTTTCCAAACTAAAGGGTTGACCTTCAGTTTTTTAAACAATTTAATTGGTTTTATTTTGAACACAAATTAAAATCAATTAAGTCCGTATTTTTCGGTACGGAAACGGAGTTAAAACGTATTGTGTTCGAAAATCCGATTAAACGGTCCGTTAATGTTCCGTATACGTACAAGCTTTGACGGAGACGTGTATTACGGACCGTAAATGTACCGTAAAAGCCGGATTCATGATTCCGTACATGCCGGAGAGTCCGTAAAAATGTTTCTTGGGTATGTTAATTCTTAAATTTTAGTTTTAAAAATAAAAAAAAATTAAAAATGAAACAAATGTGCCGATTTAATATGAAAAAACTGTAAAAAAAATCCATGAATTTAAAAAAAACTGTTTTTTACATGAAAAAACTGGAAAACTGTTAGGCATACCAAAAAACTGTAAAAAACAGTTAAAACTGGCTATATGGCAACACTGATCATAAATTAAAATGATGCGATAGTTGCAAAAATTTGTAGCAGCACTGTCAATTGTTTGCATAACCTAGTGTCTTGACATGCAATAAAATGATATCAAGCAATTGTCAAAATGCTCTCATCTCAAGTGAAGACACTCAATTTCAATTTTATTGCAATATCATGATATCCCTGACATGCCATCGGATCTTGCAATGATGCCAGAGATCAAATGTCACTTTTAGTTTTCATTTTAATTTTGTAATAGAAAAACAACAAAAAATTTGGTAAAAAGGAATGGAAAAGTGTTTAGTTTTTTATTATTTGTCGGTAAACATTAATGTTTCATAAAATTTGGTGTTTTTCGAAGAAAAATCTATGATATTTCTTATCCATGAAATGGTCAAGTGTTCTCCACCACTCTGCAATTGATATCATTTTGACGTTTCGCTGCAATGGTTTTGACATTCCATATCATATAATTTATTGCATTTGAAGACACTAGGTAAAAAAACGTTTGACGTAAATCAGTGCTGTCAATTGTTGCTTTTTTGAACGTTTTACTTTTAAAGGCTGAGTTACCCAACCGTAAACGTATCTGTAACGAATCATCTGTTTCGAAACCACAAGAAGAAATGTATACGAATGGTTACTAAAGCAGGGAAGACACGATACAACTAGTTGTACAACTTGTTGGTCGTAAGCACAATTTTCATCGTATGTAGGGCTGTCGTATGGTCGTACGGACATGTCGAACAAAAATGATTTTTCTGTTGGTCCGCAGACTAGAGTTGTAAAAGTATTGAGTATTCCGGTACTGAGTACTCAATACCGCCTGTTTTTTTGAGTACTCAATACTAAAACGGTACTACTCAATACTTTTAAAGATGCAATTTTCCGTAGAAATGAGTATTTTTCGTATGAAAATACAACTCTAAAAATACTACTTTAAAAATACAACTCTATATGTGGAGCAAAGAATTTTGTAATGAATTTTTGGGAAAAATTATTTAATTTATTTAAAATGTTTTAAATTTAGTAAAATGTAAGTAACAATAGTTATTTAACACGTGTATGTGGATTGTTATTATTTTTCTTTATAAATACGAACTCTTAACATTTTTATTTTTAAATTCAAAAAAACCGTTAAAAGTATTGAGTAGTATCGAGTACTCAATTGAAAAGTATTGAGTACTCAAAAAGTATCGAAATTTCACAACTCTACCGCAGACATGTCCGTTGGTGTATTGATAAGTCCGTCAGACAAACTGTCAATTTCTCATTTACAATAGTGTTGCCAATAGAGCGATTTTGTGTATCTGAAAAAGCGCACTATTTGTGTTAGCGGGTTTTTAAGAAATATACAATATTTTTATAAATTGATAGTTAAAAAAAAATAAGACTGTTTAATAAATTTTTAAAATGCTACGTGATGAATGTTTACAAAAATTTAATTTATCCACAAAATTTTTTTCAAATTTTTAAATTTTAATTGGTAACTAAAATACAAAGTAAAGTTTGATTTTAAATATTTTTGTTGCCCGATGGCACAAATGGTTTAAAAAATATACTTAATTACACAATTTCAATTTACTCCTTTTAAGCGATTTTATGTGGTCTGAATATTCATAACGGTTTTTAAAAGTTAACATCACGTTTTTTATTTTATTCCGCTCCAAAACACATGCGTCTCCTTCAAAATACTTTTTCAAATGGCATGTTGTTAGGGTTTATGTCCCGGGAATTCCCGGGACGGGATTCCCGCCCTTTTTTCCATCCCGGGAATTTTGTGCGGGATTTCCCGGGATTTTTTTATTTTACAGAAGTTTTAGCTATTATATATTGCAATTTTGGAAGCTAGAATATTTAAATTTAAAGCATGGATTTGAAATTCATTTAATTAAGAAATATTTGAAATTAAAAATGCGATTTAAAATTTAATAAACTGAATTAGTATAAAAAAAATATTATTTATGCCAAATTGTTTTTGGATGTCAGTTGAATTTGGTTAATTTAAATCGAAAATAAATACTCGAACTTCAGAAATTTTTTTTTGTCTTTAAAATGGTGATCTTTGCTCTTCACTTCAACATCTGCATCTCAGTTCCAAATACCTCCAGAAAAACTAGGCATTAAAAAATTAGTAATATTTTCATATTTTCAATTGAGTATTTCGAGGGTTTTTCACTTCAAAAAATTTTATTTAAATTTCATTTGCTATTTATTTCAATTGTATTTTTTAAATATTGTGCAGATGTTTTTTCAAATTATTTTGGATTTCTTTATATATTAATTTAAAATGCAACTATGCAAATTAAATAATTCCTTTTTAAATAGTTGTGGCATTAAAAATTTCTATTCAAAAGATACAAATTACATTGAATAAAAATTTTAAAAATTCGATAGAATAGAAAATAGGATAGAACACGTATTTTTTGGTCCTGCAATATTCTATGCGTTTATAGGTTAATAGTTGATGATGATCTATTTATATTGAATTGAAACAAATAAGCAAATTGAAACAACTCAATTAGACTAACATCAATGAAATTCGAACAATGTTATTTTTATCCAGCTGCTTCCTATGGAATTCAACTCTGATCGGCAACTTATGAAGCACAGATTTATGAACGACAATTAATCGTTAATTTTAAATGCATATTCCAATTATTTTTTAACCTAAAACATAAATCCATGTTGATAGTAAACAATTAGGCATATGTATTGAATTATATTTTTCACTATATCTAGTGTGTTAAGATGAATAAAATATTATTTAATAATATTCTAGTTAAAAATATTCAAGAGAATTTGCCTAATTAGTTGTGTGAAGAATACTCACTTTTAAATTTTTTTATAAAATAATTCTACACAAATACTTCTGTAAATCTGCATAGAAACAAAATCTTTACAAATACAAATTTTTGGATTCCATATTTAAGTAATACTTCAGTAAAAAATCTATCTTAGGTCTAACTATAAAACTGGTCCGAGACAAGTTTGCACCCATTAAGAATTCCAATATATCCTGAAAGAAGAGATATATTGATATTTTTTTTAATATATCAATTCGTTTAACCGTTCCAACCGCGAATTAATATTTAGTTAATATATTTCATTTTAAAATTAAGACGGCCTTCTATATAAATATATTACCTAAATAGTAATTCGCGATTTAAACTGTAAAACGAATTGATCTAGAAAAAGTGGAAGTCATGCATAATTTATATTTAGCCCTACTTTAAGAATATATTAAGAAGATTTTAGCATGGGTACAACCAAAAGATGAACTTTGTCGGACGGTATTTTAATAAAAATCGAGCTTTTCAAGTACAAGATATGTCGGATTTATTTATTTTCTAACGAGCGGGAATTCCCGGGATCCCGGGAAATTCAGAAAAAAATCCCGCTGTCCCGGGAAATGAAAAAGTCCGGGAAAAGAAAAACCCTACATGTTGTAGAACTTGTCTGACCGTGTATTTCAAAATTATTTTTCGGTCCGACAACAAGTTGTACAACTAGTTGTATCGTGTCTTCCCTCCTTAACACGTAAATGTAAACGTACTTGCCGGACCATTCTGTTGAAATCAGAATTTCCTATCCGGCATCGAAACAGCTGAATGATTTTAGTCGGCAAAAATATAAAATGAATAAAGAAAATTGATTCAAACAACAAATAAGGAATAAAAATTAACAAATAAATGGAAAAATTTAGAATAAAATATAAAACCATATGAAATAGATGCTAAATAGTAGTAGTTTACGGTAATCTATAAATGTACTTTTTAGTTACGGCACGGTACAGTTACATCACATTTACGGTCCCATAATCCGCCCTTAAGGCTCATTTACCCATACGTAACGTAACGAATCAGCTGATTCAATCTAAAATAATGAGTAAAAGAGAAATAGACTGTCAGCTATGCTCTTTTGACTCATTAGATTTTCCATAAAGAGTTTCGTCACGTTTACGTTTACGTCTGGCTGATCCAGGCTTAACTTTATTATGCCGCAGTGATGCCTAACTACCGCATTTACGAACGTACCCTTACTTTCACATTTTTATTGCCCTAAATATGTTCAAGATTAAAAAATTGTTAATTTTTTAAATTCAAATTTAAGGCAAAAATCACTTTACGGGTCAGTTTAGATAATTTTTAATGCAAATTTGAAGAAGAAAAAAAAGAAAAAGTAGTATATTTTTTGCTTAGCACCGGTCAAATTAGTTAAATTTTGATCAAAATTAAAGTTTTAAAAGCGATAAATAAAAAACCTAAAAGCGCCATCCTAGCGCCTTATTTATAAAAAGCGCTAACAGAAAATAATGCGAGTTTTGGATGTTGAAAACACGCTAAATCTAGATCGAAAAGCGCTAAGTTGGCATCGCTGATGAAAAGCGTTCATTGGTTAATCAGAAATTGAATAAAGCAGACGTTTGTGAAAGTGCGACGCATTAAAAATCGCGAATAAAAAAAATCAAAATAAAATTGGAAGAAAAATATAAAAAGGTAGGTTTTACTATAAGTTTTGCTAAAAAAAAGTTAAAAAATCGTCGGAAATAAAATAATAACATGAAGTTAAAGTTTAAGAACATTATTAAAAAGGGTGCTCCGCTAAATGAGACTCCCATGGACATTTCCAACAATATTGGATACACAAAAGCGACAACTTAAAGTTATGATGTGAAAAACGTTTGAGACGTGCAAATGTACAGAAAAAAAGTGGTGTCTGTCTACTGAACAGAATTACGATTTCTTGAAGTAAAAACAAAATGGCGGATATTTAGATGAAAATGTGGAAAATTTTCATGTTAAAATAGTTTTCCACAATTCCGTAAAAAGTTGGAGTTTTTCGCTTAAAAATTTTGTTTAAATACTGTTGAAAATTGGATACTGTAAAGAAAAATATTTCACAATTTTATGTAATTTTTAGAAAATTATTTTTGAATTAAATCTAGGTGTTCATATTCTTTTTTCTGTAATCGAGCTTATCGTTGTTTCTTCGCGCTGAACTTTTGCCATCGTTTTATATCTTCATTGTTTTTGGTAGTTTGGTTGGTGGCTTGGTAATCAATGTTGCCAGTTTTGACGATTTATCGTCTTTTTGACGATTTTTACTATCGAAAATAGACAAATGATGATTTGACGATTTTTCTGTTTAAAATTGCGATTTTTTTTTCAATAGGAAATATAGCAACAATTATTCAAAGATATGTTATTTTTCCATTATCTAAATCAATAAATCTGAAAATTTATTCAAGTAACTCTTAAAATTTTATCATAATATTTTTATTTAAGGTATTAATTTAAGAATCTGAAAGTTTTTTGTAGGAAAATTAACACTGAATTTGGTAATTATTTTTATTTAAAAGGATTTTCCCAAAATCCCTAATGAATGTAACGTGTTTTTCGAAGGGATTTATATTCTTTAGTAGGTACCTGTGAAGTACCTCTATACTAAGTATGTACTTTAAAATCTAACCCCTCAATTCATAAATGCTTTGTAAAGTTATAGCAGGTTTACAAAATGTCATTTTCATACAAAATTTGTTCATTAAACCTCCTATAATTTTACAGTGTTTATAAATTTAGGGGTAGAATTTTTTCGATACGAAAAATGTTTTTAAAAGTGAACTTTTTCTTTCGAACAATTAATTTATATGGTGAATTTTCAATACATAAATAAAATTGTTTGAAATTTTCTATTATGATTATATGGTTATAATAAAAACGTGATTATTAAAGTTTTGACGATTTTTAACAATATTTTGACGATATTTCAAAACACAATGACGATCTTGGCGATTTTTTCAAAAATATTTGACGATTTTTGTACCCAATTAACCTGGCAACACTGTTGGTAATGTGTGTATACGTATTTTTCGTTTCATTTGTGGCTTTGTGATTCGTTTGGTTATTTTATACACACAAAATTCGCGCGCGCAACACTTTGATCATCAGAGAACGAAGTCGAGCGGATTATAGACGACTTATTGCAGCCATCGACTTTTTTGCTTCCTAACTTAGCCGCCTCTGATATAATTTCGGTTACTTAACATGTAAAAAATAGAATATCGAACTAAACAAATCTAGTTCACGGGCATAGATAAAAACAAAAAATAAGTGAAGATGAGTTAGAAAAAAATTGTGGGTACGTTCGTAAATGCAGTAAATTTGTGCAACACTTCGGCAGTTATGCCAATTTTTGTTGCTGATACGTGATCAGCTGTTGCAGATGTTTTGCTACTGCTCAACAACTGCACAGAGTTTGCTTTTTAGAAAATTTTGCAAAAAATAAAAAACATGTTCGCAATAACATTAAAGAGCCGTTTACATTATAGGATAGAGTCATGAATTTAAGTAAAAGAAATCGTAACACTGGGAATATAATCCTAATTAAAATCTTAGACTTTAAATGTGAGAGAGGTAACTCAACAGAGATGACTTTGTGCGTGCAAATCTTATGAGAGAGAACGATTTTTTGAAAAAAGTCTAAAAATTAAAAATCCTATAAGAAATTTATGACTACCAAAATATGGTTTTTTGGACAGATCATATCATTCAATCCTATAATTGTAAACTACTCTTAACAAATATCGAAAATCTTGATGGTAAAAATGACAATTTTTTGTTAAGTTATAAAAAGAGAATTAAAAGAAAGATGAAATGACTTGATTATTAAAAAAAAAAAATTAAATTTGTATTCAGAATTTTTATATAATAACTCTTCCATTATACACCAACGTTTAGATTTCTTTTTGTATTAAATGATTTTAACATAAAAATTTTGAACGCGCACTCAGTGAACCAAGCCGACCCTAAACAATCGGAGGTGGCGGCGCGGGCTATTTGGCTCGTCAGCGGCGGCGTTTAGTACTACAGAACGGCGGCGGCTAAACTGTCGGCTTAAAACCTTTTTTTATAAATAAAGCATTGTAAATTGTTTTTTTTTTTCACATGAACAAATTTCACTCGAACTTAAAAGGCCTCGAAAGTTAATTTAAATTCTAAAGACACAATCACAATAAACCAAGGTTGGTTACCGTTATCGCTAAAATACCGTTACCGTTATTTATCTATAAAAAAATTTTATGGGTAGTTACCGGTATTTTACCGGTATTTGTTATTTTATATAAACATTTACATTTTTTTATTTTATAATCTTGTGTTTTTTTTACAAAAAAATTTATAGATAATAATTTTACTTATTAAAACTACCAGCATTGAATTTATGGCTTAAAATCTGTATTTCCAGTACTTAAAATTGAAAATATGCTATGTTTTTGTTTGTTTTTATATGTTTCTAACATAATTTTTAATACCGGTATGTACCGGTATTGCTGTTTCGATAACGGTATACCGTTACCGAAACTTTCTTAAATACTGTTACCTAAACAAACGAAATCCGATACCGTTACCCGTACCGTAATCGTTTCGGTAACCAACCTTGCAATAAACACAAAATGTCACAATTTTACAAGAAAAATAATATTCTTGTATATTAAATTTGGGTGGAAACAAAGTCTATACACTTTTCAGTAAAACTCTTTTAGTGAAAAAAAATTTTTTTATATCATGATATTGCAATAAAAATGAAATTAAGAGTCTTCACTTGAGATGAAATTATTTTCACAATTGCTTGGCTATCATTTTATTGCATGTCAAGACAGTAGGTGACATGCAAGCGGTTTTTGCAATGATGCTTGCCATCAAATGTCACTTTTCGTTTTTAATTTTGTAATGAAAATATAACAGAAAATTTGGTATAAAGTAATGGGAATGAGTTTAATTTATTATTTGTAGGTAAAAATTAATATTTAATAAAATTTTGTATTTTTCAAAGAAAAATCTATGAAATTTCTTAGCCATGAAATGGCCAAGTGTTCTCCACCACTATTCAATTGTTATCATTCTGACGTTTCTCTGCAATGGTTTTGACATTTCATATCATATAATTTATTGCATTTGAAGACACCGGGTTATAGTGTGATATTCGCTTTGAAAAAAGTTAACGGGACTTTTTTTTATAAAACTACATAGTTGCAAAATACAGTATTATATTTGCTTCAGTGCGGCCAAAAACAACTTCCAAATTAACGGGACTTTTTTTTTATAAAATTACATATTTGCAAAATACAGTATTATATTTGCTTCAGTGCTGCTAAAAAAAACAACTTCCAAATTCAAACCTGTAAAACAAAAAAGCGCCACATAGGTGAAAAATTTTTGCGGCGCAGCCGATAAATTCGGCGGCTTTCTTTACGCCGACTCTTATTTTAAGCCGTAACTAGTCGGCGGCGACGCAATAATCCAAAAATTAACCGTCGGCGGCTGATCATCAGAAATTAAAATGATGCGATAGTTGCAAAAATTTGCGGCGGCACTGCCAATTGTTTGCATAAAAAAACGTTTGTCGTAAATCAGTGCTGTCAAGTGATGCATTTTTGAACGTTTTACTTTTATTATGCCGCAGTGATGCCTAATAGAGTTGTAAAAGTATTGAGTATTCCGGTACTGAGTACTCAATACTGACTGTTTTTTGAGTACTCAATACTAAAACGGTACTACTCAATACTTTTAAAGATGCAATTTTCCGTAGAAATGTGTATTTTTCGTATGAAAATACAACTCTAAAAATAGTACTCTAAAAATACAGCTCTGAAAATACAACTATTTGTGAAGCAAAGAAATTTGTAACGAATTTTTGGGAAAAATTATTTAATTAATTTATTTAAAATGTTTTAAATTAATTAAAATGTAAATAACAATAGTTATTTAACACGTGTATGTGAATTGTGATAATTTTTCCTAATAAATACGAATTCATAACATTTTTATTTTTAAATTAAAAAAACCGTTAAAAGTATTGAGTAGTATCGAGTACTCAATTGAAAAGTATTGAGTAGTATTGAGTACTCAAAAAATACCGAAATTTCAGCCTAACTACTGCATTTACGAACGTACCCTGTTTGGCGCCCTAAAAATTGTACACCCTGAAGTGAAATGACCTCTACAATGCCGTACTTAATATGAAGTAGTGGAAGGCAACTTTTTTTTTTATTAAATTCTAGAAATTAACAATGGAGAAATTTATTGCCAATGATTTCCTAGTGGAAATTAAATCTGAACGTGGTAGCTGTGGTGGTAGCTAACGACTATTTTCAATTTAAAAATGGTCAATAGAAACCACGGATATTGATTGATGTTTGAACTTATTTAAATAATATTTTAATCAAGTCAATTGTTCACATTACTTTTATTTAAATTAAAAAAAATCAAAAAGTCATAACCTTACTTCTGACTTTATCTTATTTTAATAAAGCGTAGTAATTTTTATGAAATCAGTGCTCTGCCAGTGTTTTTTTGTTTTTGATACAGTAGGCAATTTCTGTCTGGGTATATATAAATTCGGGATATACATATATTTATGAAAACCTAAAAATTAGCTGACATTAATAAGTCCATGTTCAAAAATTTATCGTTAATTCGTTATATTAAAAAAAAAGTCGAACCCACCAAGATTTTTTATCTTATTGACCATTAAAAAATAGGTATAAAATCTAAAAGAAAAATTTTTAATTTCTAAAAGTTTACTTTGCTCTGAAAAATTTCTCGAAGTTTTTTTTTTTCAATAATAAATAGCTCTATTTGTTTACATTTATAGTAAAAACTAGTAAACTTGGAAAGTGCCGAAGAATTACCAAAACTGATTTTCTTTTCAAGTGAACCGAAAGAAATTGGTATCAAAAATAATTAATAGAAGCCACTGAATTAAAAAAAATTGCACATTTCACGGTAAAAACCAATTAATGAAAAAAAAACTAGTACAAATAGTTAAACTGGCATGTATACAAAAAGACATACTATTTTGAAGTATCGGAAATGATTAATTCTTATTGAATGATAAATTATTATCGTTTTCGGATATTTAAAGCAGGGTTGGCAACCGTTTCATAAAGTTAGTAATAAATGATAACGTTATTTTAACAGTATTTTGTTAGGTTATTGTAAGGTTATCGGTATTTTAAGTTATATCGTTAAGTTATTTTAGGGTTAATGGTATTTTAAGTTATTTCGTCAGTGTATTTTAAAGTTAACGGCATTTTAGATAATTTCGTTGGGTATTTTAATGTTACGGGATTTAACGTTACTTGTAGTATATTTTAAAGATATCAGATTATTATTTTTACCCGTATTAATAAGTTATTATATAACACAATATCAGTAATTTATTATCTTAAAGCCTCCAATAAGTAGTGATATATCTCTATATCGGTAACTCATTATTTCATACCTCCCACATAAGTATTGATGTATCGCAATATTAGTAACGTATTACTTTAGGTTTCTAAGCAAGGTTGGTTACCGAAACGAATAACGGTAAGGGTAACGGTATCCAATTTAATTTGTTTCGATAACGGTAAAGGTAACGCTATTTAAGACTGTTTCGGCAACGGTATACCGTTATCGAAACAGCAATACCGGTACGTACCGGTATTATAAATTATGTTAAAAACCTATAAAAACAAGTAAAAACTTAACATATATTCAATTTTGAGTGTTAAAAATGCAGATTATAAGTTTTAAATTCAATGCTAGGAGTTTTTATAACTAAAATTGTTATCCAAAAATTTTTTTGTAGAAAAAAAGACTGAAGATGATTACAAAAAAGTTACAAAATTTGCATTTTTATATAAATTAATAAATACCGGTAACTACCCATAAAAATAACGGTATCGGTAACGATAACGGTAATTGTAAAATTTTTTAGAGGTATTGGTAACGGTAACGGTATTCAATTTGAAACGGTATTTTAGCGATAACGGTATTATAACGATAACGGTAACCAACCTTGTTTCTAAATAAAACCAAGGTAAAGGCGTACCCATTGCCAGGCAATGTGTGAAAAAGGTCTAAAGCCCAAATTACTTGAACGTAAATGTAACGCGACGCATCAGCTGATTCAACCTGCTTAATGAGAAACACATAGTGCTGAGTACTAGACGTAAACGAGTCGTAACGTGCCGTTCATTTCTGTTGAAAACAGAATTTTTTCTCCGTTTTTACGTGAGAGAGCAAAACAGTTTGATTAGTACACTGGCACATTTTTGTTATTTCCAAATATTCTATAGAAATCCAGTTTATTTAAAAAAGAAATTATTTGGCAAAAACAATAAAAAAATTTTTTTTAATTTTCATACAAAAACTTTTGTTTAAAACGAACACTTAAAATATTATATTTGAAAAGTAAACAAATTAAGTAGATAAAAACTAATTTAATGATTGAATGAATCAAATGAGCTAAATCGACTACAAATTATTTTCGATTTAAAATGAAATTGAATCCGATTTTCAGGGATAAAATATAATCCACAATGAATTTTTATGAAAGTTCTTGCTTGTTATTTTATAAAAAAGTGCAAGTTTTGGTACTATTTTTAAACTGGTTGGTACTATTCTGAAAATCAAATTTATCAATCCTTAATAGCACGTTACATATTTTGAGTAACTTAGCAAAAATAAAATACCACGTTACGACTCGTTCTCGTTACATTTACGATCTAGTAACGAGACCTTAACCCATTACCACGGTTTTGCTGTGTGGTTTTCCGCGTTCCCGGTATTATGAGCATTTTTTGAGATAATTATTTGTTTACTCTCATTTTACTAGACTTTACCCAAAATTAAGTCGAACAAACTTAATATTACGACCGTACAAACTTATTTTTTTTAAATTTAATTTTTATGTTTTTTAGAGAAAAAAACCTAACGTAATTGTATTTCGTTAGGGTATTTTAGGGTTAACGGTATTTTAAGTTATATCGTTAGGGTATTTTAAGGTTATCGATATTTTAATTTATTTCGTTAGGGTATTTTAAGGTTAACAGTATTTTAAGTTATTTCGTTAGTGGTATTTTAGGGTTAAAAATAGTTCTTTGAAAGGGTTTTGAATCGTTAACGGTATTTTACGGTTAGGTTTGCCAACCATGATTTAAAGTGATAGCTAGATTTCGCTATCGTATTGTTTTTTTGTTTATTGGGTAATATCTATTTTCCCAACTCTCTAACTTGCGGAATAAATATATGTAAAAAATTGGCTTTTGTTAAACCGAGTATTCATTAAGCCGGCATTCCATTATATTAAATAAGCTTACCCTATTAACCAAACGATATCGTTTTTCCAATTAATTATGATACCGTTTTCGCTATTGCAAGTCCCTGCAATAACAATAGTAAAACGAAATCGTTATATTTAGAAGAAAAGTCGAACTAACCTAGATTGTGGAACTTATTAGCCAATAAAAGGAGTATAACAAATATCCAAAAGAAGAAAAATGGCAAGTTTTTTTTTTAAAAAAGTTTATTTGTTTTTGAAAATAGTTTAAAGTTTTTTAAAAAATTAATATTTTGAAGTATACTTTATCATTAAACCTTATCGAAAACGATATTATAATCTTATTGGAATATGATATCGTTTTCGTGTATTTAATGTGATAGTGATTTCGCTATCGTATCATTTTTTGGTTTATTTGGGTAGTTCAATCATATTTCTAATTTAAACAAATTTAATAAAACATAAATTTGCAGAAAACAGTAATGGCAACGCACTTTTTAAGTGGTACTGGAACAACAGTACCACTCAAGAATAAAACCACTTTACTCCAGATACTATATCCTTTGTACCGCTGGCACTTTCTACTTGGGGTAGTTATAAGCTCATTTTGTAAATTTTGAGTAGTGTTTATTTCCCTCTTGTGTGCTTTTGTGTGTTTATTATACATCTTAATACATTAATAATATATTATTCGACCACATGCTGTTCGTTTCAATTACATTTTGTATGCTCGTAAGTTGACATCCATATAAGTCGTAACTGAAGAAAAAACCTTCGTTTTTCCAGGGGAAACGCTTTTGAAAAGTTGTGTTTAATTTTCAAGAAACTAAAATATATTTTTTATAAACCGCACTAAATTGTATTTGAAGTACAGAAAGTTGTTTGAGTTTCACGTTAATAAACTGTTATACTCCATATAAAATAAACTGCCCAGTTAGAAAAATTCAAACGGGGAAGCCATGGCAAGGCACTTAAGTACTGACAAAAAGTGCTTTCCCATTGGAAAAAAATATTTCCATTGGGAAATTTTTAATCAGAGATATCGCGAAAGCCGTTCCTCTATTTGAAATTTAGACTACATATTGGCAATTGATCTTGAAATAATGCAATGCAATTTAACATTTGCATAAAAACATTTAAAAAAATGACGAAAATTTTAACTTAATGATTATTTTGTAGCCAAATCAATTAACCCTTACATGTATGGTGTAGCAACAATAGGCAACATACCAGTTTTTTAATGAAAAAAAAAACCACTTCAGGCACAAAACTGCATTTTTGGCATTGGTGCCTCTTCTGTCTGTACACAGTGTTCTTATAGTTTAGCGCAGATTTTTTAAACAGTTAGAGAAAAAATCTTGGTATCGGTGTTGGTATTACCGATACCGAAACATCAATACTGTTTAACGGTATTATTGAAGAATTGTGTTTTCACAATCAATTATGTGTTGTAAAAAAAACGCAATGTTGCTAAACCAAATTAATGAAATTAAAAAAGCAATACGCTTGCTAGCAATACGATTTTTTATTAAAAATCTGTGTTTTTAATAAAAAATCGTATTAAATTAATTTTAAATTTTGCATATTTTGTATGAAAAAATTATATTTTTTGTGAAAAATGTAAAAAAAAATTATTTTATTAGAAACCGATTCAATACCTGTACGACACAGGTATTAAGAGAAAATGTTTTTGAATACCGGTATTTTTTTCGGTTTTTTATATACCGGTATTCGGTTTTGGTATTGGTTATCAATTAGAAAGGGTTTTGAAATGGATAACGGTATTATAAAAGTATCGGTTGCCAACCTTGGTTTTAAGTGGTATTCTCGCAATAAAATTCATTTTGGCGACAATAATAGTATAGTTTATATATTTCTATTTTTTTTTTACACTTTAAAATAATCACAATGTAGATATTTGGCAAAAAAAAAAACAAGGGTTAAAAAGGGACAACTAGCTTTTGGAGGGTTAAGGGATTTTTTTAAATAATAAAAACTAAAATTCGCGCCAAAAACAAATACTGTCATGTGTGTAGTTTGACATGTGCTAATTTTAGATCTTAAGAAATATTTAGGAATGTTCTTATAAAAGAAAAAAAAAAACAGCTGGAGGTAACCTTTTCTCTTAAATTACAATTATGTACCTAAAATTTTCCGTTTTTAGTGTAGGTAAGAAAATAAAACAATACAAGAGTTTAATAGTAAATAAGTACAGCTGCTAAATGGAAAAGCAGGAAATTGTTATAGATTCATCGTTTTAATACAATAGACTCAAGAATATTTTTAAGACATTAAGAGCAGTTCGAAGAAAGTCAAATAACTTTAAAAAATTTGTAACATTACATCAGTTAGCTGCAAGCAGTTGAAGTGTATAGTTGCACGAAAAAAATCAAATAATTTTTTAAATATATTAAATAATAAAAGTAAGAATTTGTTAAAGTGAATAAATTACGAAATGTAAAATTGTGGTTAATTGTTATTTTTCTCTCTATTCTAGATAAAAAATGGCTCGTACTAAGCAGACAGCTCGTAAATCCACTGGTGGTAAAGCCCCTCGTAAACAATTGGCAACTAAGGCCGCTCGTAAATCCGCCCCTTCCACCGGTGGTGTGAAGAAGCCCCATCGTTATCGTCCCGGTACCGTAGCCTTGCGTGAAATTCGTCGTTACCAAAAATCTACTGAATTACTTATCCGCAAGTTGCCCTTCCAACGTTTAGTTCGTGAAATCGCTCAAGATTTCAAGACCGATTTACGTTTCCAATCTGCCGCCATTGGCGCTTTACAGGTCAGTATTAAGATTTAAGAAATATGTAGTTTAATTTTTGAAATTTAATGAAAAATATTAAGTGATAAATAAAACAATTTCAAGAAGCGGACATTCTGAATTCATTATGGAAAATTTAAGTAACTAATGAAACATTCGCAAAGTTTTAATTTATTGTAATTTCTTAAAGCAATTGTTATCATTCATACCTTGGGTGAAAGCACTGACTTTTAGTATCGAATGGATAAATTTAAAGAAAAAATACACTCAAATATTCCAATAGTAAAATTCTTCATACCAGACTTGATTTCATTGCTAAAATGGATAAGTAATAAATAATGTTGATTCTTTTATATATAATAGGGTGGCATTGAAAATTCAATATTAGGGTTTCGCTGATAACCGGGCGAAATATTGTACTATTAGGTCTTAAACTGATTTAGTAAAAATTCGGGAAAAACTATAATTTAAAGGTTTTTGAGTTTATTATTGAAATATTTTCGCCTAACAGAGTGTTTTAGATTTTATAAATTTTTGGTAATTTTGACTTACTTTAGATTTTTTTTTTACTAACGACCAAATTATGGCAAAAAATCGAATTTTTTTTCCTGCCAATTCGCTGAAATTAAATAGATGCCATTGCAAAATTAAATGTTTACCATTTTGCTTTCCTATAATGTAACTTATAAAGTGAAATCCTCAAATATTTAATTTTGAAAATGCTTTAAGAAAAGTTAAAATTTTTGTCCATATCTAGAAATGGGTTAGGGTTATCCTCGGGACTAGTGCTGGTATATTCCGGTACTTTTTAATACTCGATAGTACTAGATATTTTTAATTTGCATACTCGATGCTTTTAACGGGTTTAGAATTTGAAATTTTTTCAAATTTAAAAACCGGATTAGGATTTTCCATCTGTGTATAAATACCAAGTTTTCACTTTTCTTTATTTAATCGCCACCAGATTTCATATCAGTAATTTGTAAATACAAACGATAACTTAAAATTCATACGCCTCTAATGTGTATAACATTTCAATAATTTAAACAAAAGCCCCCTTAAGAATTTTGAATATTCTGGCAATGATATTTATGTGTACACACAAAAAAATATAAGCTTAAATCATCTAATTAAAGATTTGTTTAAAATAAAATTGTTTTTAAATAAATATTTAATTAAATCAGTTAATTCTTTGAATTCTTTAATTGATTTAATTAATCGTACACAATTTTTAGTAATTGATAGTATCATTTGCGTGATAGGTACAAAATCAATTAAAATGTAATTGATATCATCAATTTCGTAACTGAAACAGGTTTTTAATTTTTTGTGTGTACACAGAAAAAATAAAAACTGTTTTTAAGTAAATATTTAATTGAATCAATTTCTATTTTAATTGTTTTAATTAATCGTAAACAATTTTTAGTAATTAATAGTATCATTTGGGTGATAGGTGTAAATTCAATTAAAATTTTAATTAATATAATCAATTTCGTAATTAAAACTCGTTTTTAGTTTTTCTGTGTATATAATCGGATGAGTGGTTTATGAGAAACAAAAAAAAATGCTTTTAATTCAACAGGGGGTGTTACCTAGTGCCTTAAAATACAATAAAAAATGACATAAAATTTGCAAATTACACACAAAGCAACAACATAATTATTTTCGGTGTTGCTTTGTGCGTTATTTTCAAATTTCACTGCACACAAAAAATTAAAAACCTGTTTTAATTACGAAATTAATATCAATTACATTTTAATTGATTTTGCACCTATCACGCAAATGATACTATCAATTACTAAAAATTGTGTACGATTAAAGAATTATCTATCTATTAAAAATGTTTTTCTCAAGGTTTTTACTAGAAACCCTGCGACAATAAAAGAAATTTCTTAATATTAAAAATATTTATTTGGATATACAAATTTTTATTTGTTCATTATAATAAAACTTGTTTTCTCTCTCTCATATTACAGGAAGCTTCTGAAGCCTATTTAGTTGGCTTGTTTGAAGACACCAACTTGTGCGCTATCCATGCCAAGCGTGTCACGATTATGCCCAAGGACATTCAATTGGCCCGCCGTATACGTGGTGAACGTGCTTAAGCAGTTTGTTTTTGCATCTTTATATTAATATTAAAAAAAAAACAAGAAATACAAACTACATTTCTTTTTTATTTTAAATAAATATCCTCTCATCCCCTTTAACAAAACAAAAAATTTGATCATACAAAATACATACATAATTTTTACTTTTAAACTCCTTGTTTTTTATTGAAAAAAAAAGAATTAACATCAAAAGAACCATATATCAATATAACTATAATAATTAATTTATAAAATAAAATTTATAATGTTAAATGAAACAGAAATCAAAAACCCTCGTTAAAACCTTTTAACTGAAAACTGTTCTGTAAATTCTTTATTAAATAATTAAGACAAATTATAATAACTCAATTGTATACAATAGTTCTAATTGAAAATGTTATAACTTCAATAAAAACGCAAATGAATTTTATAATTTAAAAATCACAAAACTATTTCTTTTATTTTTAAAGTTTAGAGTTAAAATTTATAAATGTTAAACATTTTTAATAAAGAATTTATTAAAAAAATGTATGTAGGGTTTTATCGATTTTTACCACTAGGTTTTTGATGAAAGTTTTTCTCATTTTACTTTGTCATTTTATATAATCCTTAATTTTTCTTTTCTCAAATATGTATTAACAAATTTAATTTACTTTGTTAATAATTAAAATATTTAATACATATATTTATAAGAAATATATTTAAAAAAATATATATTAAACTTTTTATAATATAAGAAATTTAAGTTTTCAAGCAACTCAGCCAATTAAAACCCAATCTTAATGTAAACACTACAAACTAAATCGTTGTATTAATAATTTGGTTTCAATTTATAGAAAGAAATTTTGTAGTTTTTCTTAAAATTAAATTCTTTTGTTAAATGTCAAATTTGCAAAATTCAACTGTATTATTTAGCACATCTTATACCAAAATAATTCATTTCAAAAGTCAACTCTAACAAAGATTTGATTATTATTTATTTTGATTATTTTTGTTAAACTAGACTTTTTATGATATGGAAACCAGTGGCAGTTTTTAAGATTAAAAGAATTTGTTTAAAAACATTTCTTTATTTACACAACATTTTTGTTTTACTGCAAATTATAGTTTTATTTTTATAAATTTGTGATTTAATTAAGAATTTAATATAAAATAACTACAAGTTTCTTAATTGATATAAGATTTCTTAGTCGTGGATTTTATAAATGTATGTGAAGTGTGTAACAACAAAACTTGAAATTTGAATACCTAAGTTTATGCAGCACTTTCATACATTATTTGCTAATCAACTTAGGTGTGACATTTATAATATTCCATATAGGTTTTTATTTTTAACATCGAGGTTTTTGAGTTTTTGTATTCATATTTTACAATTTTATTTTCTAACATAATATTTTATTCAATTTTATATAACCTTGGGATTTTTGTATTACTTTTTTTTTTTAGTTAACAACATTTTATTTATATTCGATTTTTATATTGCGTACTTTATATATTTTTTTAATTGTTTACTAATTGTCTATTCTTTTGTTAACATTTTTGCTATTTTTGTTAGCCTCTGCTTTACAAATTTAGAAAAGTTTTTTAGAAATTATAATTTCCGATTTTTTTTAGTTATTTCTTAAATTTATAATGGGCCTGGTTGCGGTTGTCGATGTCGAAAAATATGTCCTCATACAAAAAGACATTTTTTATTTTAAAATTTACAAATAAATTCAACTCTTCCGGCAAATATATTGCAATTTAGATGTTATATATCGCTTGCAAAATGTAGCAAAAGAATACTTTAAAAATTATATCGAAAGCTAAATTTTGCACTACAACCAAAAACTAGTAGTTTTTAAAAACTTATTTTTTTATTCAAAATTTGTATTGAGTTTGACAAGCAAATACCAGTAGTTTTCAAAAACTACTAGTTTTTGGTTAAGAGTAAATTTAGTATTAAGAAAGAAATGATTCGAAAAATCGATTTAAACTTTATTTGGGATTTAAACTATTATTTTTTTATGAAATTCAATTCACTATTTGAACATTTCAACATTTATGTTCCATTTCAGGCACGAAATAAAAGAATGAATTATTTTACGGTATAAATTGAATTAAGTTTGTGTCTAACTCGCTTCTTATTTGTTTAGGTCAAAATTCAACAAATTTCTTATTCATTCACATGAAAAAAACTGAATGGAAAATAAGTTTTTGAAATCCACCTGAATGAATAAAAATTTTCTTAATTTTTTACATTTAAGGGAATTATAAAATTCCCAAATTAAATAACAAATTTATTAAAGATGTTCGAAATTGTTTAGTCCGAATTTAATAAATTTCTTATTAATTGAATGGAAAATACATTTTTAAATCACAAGTTAATGAGTAAATTTTCAACAGATATTACTGGTTAAAATTGGCCACAGGCTATTTTCAGAACCATATGTGGTTATGTTAACCAAACCCCATACGGTAGATAAAAACTGTTCTGGAGCATCATTTGAAACCAATTTCCAATATTTTCTAAAAATCTAATCAAATTTGTATATCTAATAAGTATAACAAAAAAATCTGGGTTTATCAAAAGAATAGGCTTTATATATTACTAACCATAATATAAATTATATAATCAACTTTTTATTACAATATATTTTAAAAATTAAAAGAGAAAATAAATATCTTATTATTTTAAAAGTAAAATCCATACTCGGGATATACAACCTATGATTCATATTAATCCTTAGAAAATGATATATGGCAAAATATAAATGTATTTTAAATCTTTAAGGGATTAAATGTTTTTAATTTATATTATTTTTTATCTATAATAAAAAATATATACATAATAATAATACAAACCCCCTCTATCACATATGTATGATGATATATAATAATATAAGTATAATCTATAATAGTTCTAATGTTTAACAAACGAAATAAAAAAAAAACCTCAAATGTAATAAAACTCTAATTTTTAAGTAGTAGCTTTTAGTATATAACTTTATTACTGATTTTAAACACTTATAGTTTTTTATATTTAATAACATCTGGGTTAAATGAAAATATTTACCAACTTTCGTTTTCGCCGCCTTTAGGATTAAGGATATTTTGATACAATTAAACATAAACAGAGCTTTTACATTCCTTAATTTTAAAGTGTTGTTTAGCCAGCCAACATCTAAAGGATGTTTTTTAAATATAGAACTATAAAAAAAATATTTTAAGATTTATATATATATGTCCACATTTATTGCATTATTAAAACAGAGCTGATGAAGAAGAAGTTTAAATTTATATTCAAATTTTTTAATTCAATTTTTTTATTATTATAATTAACCCATATACTTTTTAAACCTTTTTTAATTATTTTTAATATATGAAACTAAAAATATTTATTCATAAGAATTAGCTTTTCTCTCTTTTATAATTACCTACTAATCTTCAAATTATAATTTTTTTTCGTATAAATTCAGTGTTTTTGTATGTCAAACTTTGTTTTTTTGAGTTTTTTTTTTTTTTTTAATTTTATATAATTTATACATAATTTAATTTTTTTTCTCTTTATAATAATTAATAGTTTTATATGTCAACCATAGTATTATATAGTAACTCGACTCATTTTCTGTCATTTGAGAAAATATGTCTACAAAACCACAACATCTAAATAGGAGCTGCTATATTGTACTATTATCTCAACCACATAAATTAAAATACAACAAGGATAAAAAGAATATGTAGTTTTTAACATCTCGTCTAACATAAATATACATACATAAAAAACCAATAAACATAAAAAACATAGGCTTTGCTAAAAAGCCAAAAAAAAATGCTAAACTGAGTTTTATTTATCGACTGATGGTACATGTTTTAAATATTAGGGGAATGTATTGTACCTTGAAATGTTTAAAATTAAAAAATCTCTTTCGTAAATGCAAAAGCCAGCGTTCTTTAATTTAAAATACCTTTATGCTAAATTTTGAAGGGTCAAAGACGACCAAATTTTTCATTTTTAATTTGTTATGATTTTAAAGAAAAATTGCAAATTGAGTATCAATTGAAAGCTCTTTTAGAGATGCATCTACCGTTATACAAAACGTCCAATTTTTTTTATTATGTTTCGAATAGCAGCTTATTTGCGTGGGGAATTGTTTTTGGTTTTAGTTCAAATTTGCACATAGTAATGCCTATTTAATTTTTTCGATATTCGGCTTTAGGACGACTTTTCCCACATCGCAACCCGACAGTTACTAAACATTGTAATTAGCATGGACGAAGACTTTATTGATAATTCGATTCGAAAAGAAAACGCTATCGAACAGAATTTTCACATTAAAAATTCAGTAACAGAAAATAGTTTTTAGTGAAGGAAAATGTTGAAAACGTGTAGACATGTCTACACCTTTTGCAATTGTAATTCAGAAAATACCAATTGAAATTCAGAAAATATCAATTGAAATTCAGAAAAGATCAATTGAAATTCAGAATTTCCATTTGAAATTCAAAAAATGTGATTTGAAATTCAGAAAATATCAATTGAAATTCAGAAAATATCATTTGAAATTTAGAAAATATCAACTGAAATTCTGAAAAAATCAATTTGTGTATATCGGAGACGGACTGCCAGCAGGGCATTTTTATTTTTCTAGTAAGTGTTTTTTCAAACGCGTCATATAGACCAAATGCAATTAATATGCATTTTTATTAATTTTAATTAAGTAGGTTTGAGGTTAAGAAGCAAAATAAACATTTTTTCATAGTTATAGACACACTATTAATTTGCGAATCAGACTAGATCTAGTTTCTGCCTTTTTTTATGGACAGGCTTCATCAGTGATTTTTCCATTAAATTGTATTATTGTTTATATTTTATTGTCAGATTGTCTCTATATGTTAATTTACTCTCAGAAGTGATCAAACAGACATAAACATTCTAGTTTAGATTTTTTGTTTATCTTATCTCCTCTTGGTCACCTTTTTCACAAATGTTGCCACACTGACGTATGGTTTTTACGTACAAGTGCAGGCAATTTGTGTATATCGGAGACGGACTGCCAGTTTTTGTTTCAAAATTTGAGCACAAATTTGTTATCGACTCTATGTAGAACAGATACGGCAAAAAATCGTCATAACTAAAAATATCGTCAATATTTGAAAAAAATTGCCCAAATAGTCAAAACTTAAAAAAAAATTTTAAAAATTAGAAAAAACGCCAAAATTGGAAAATATCGTAAAAATTTTGGAAAAATTGTCAATATTTGAAAAAATTACCAAAATTTCAAAAAGTTGATAAATATTTGAAAAATTGCCAAAATTGAAAAATATGGAAAAAATCGCCTTGAAAACATTGTCAATATTTGAAAAAATTACCAAAATCGACATAATTTCAAAAAGTAGACTTTGTCCTTGGGACCATGTTAGTCAGTGAACCAAATTTCATCGCAATATCTTCGTATTTGCGACTTGCAGCGTCTAAACAAGCCAATTTTGGGGCGGACCCTTATATGGGCACTAGGTCTAAACATGGACCGATTTAAACCAAGATAGGCTTGGCCGACGTAAGCCGGCGTACCAAATTTCATCAAAATATCTTAATATTTGCGACCTGTAGAGTGCGCACAAGAATGCATGGACAGACAGACGGACGTCGTTAAATCGAAATAAAAAGTGATTCTTGAGTCGATCGGTATACTACACTCAGGGAATTATGTAGGTAAAATCAACTGCAAATGACAGTTAAAATAACTGCAATTGCACTTAAAAAGGTGTAGACTACATTTGCAGTTAAATTAACTGCAATATGAAGTTATTTTTAACTGTTAAAAATCAACTGACAAATGTAGTAAAAACAACTACAAATGCAATTGAAACAACATACATGCAAATTATTGTAAAACTGTACAAACAACTGCAAATGTAGTTCAAAAACATAAATAAAAATTGTTTTAAAAATTAATTTAATAAAAAACAAATTTATGTAAACACTCCTAACTTAATTTTATACTATTTAAAATTGAGAAATCAAAATTTACACTAATGTCACTTTTATTTTTCACTAGTAAGATATTGTTGTAGATGTCCGTCTGTGAGGGATGAAATATGGCGTTGTTTGGCTTCCTTTTTTTCTCCAGGTAGAAAGAGATGAGAATATAAAAGAACTAAAAGAAAATAAATACAATAATTTTTAATAATCCCGTAAATAAATTTATATTATAAAACTTACCTTATTATTTTAATAACTTAATAAAAAATATATACTTTTCCGTATTAGGCGTCCTCACTCTTTGGCGTTGTTTTATGACTAAGACCAGAGAAAACATGTTCTACTCATATTCTTTCACTAGAAATTTCTAAATAAGCACTTCATACACATGCTCCTGATTGCTTCGTGTGTGTGCACACACACTTGAAAATATAAGTATTTGTAAAAAAAATTCAAAATAACTGCATAAAATAAATGTTAATACAATGTGGTAGTTTTTGTAGTTAGTTTGAAAAAATAACTGTCAAAAACATTGAAATATTTTGCTCTAAGTAAATTAACTACAATTGTAGTTAAAATAACTACAACCGCATTACTACACATATAACTGTCATGTAGTTACTGCAGAACTTTTGTGAGTGTATAAGCACAAACTTATTATAGCCTTTCCTCGTAGTGGTGTAGGGTATAACTAGCAAAAGCCCGGAACTAGGTAGTTTTTGCTCTGTCTAAACCGCACACTCAGATAAAAAAGTTAGTAAAAAAATTTGTAAACAGTTTCCAATCGCACTTTACTATTTTAATACTGATTTTTAGTACAAATTTTGTTTAGTAATCATTTTTGCTATTCCTTAATTACAAATTACGGATTTTTTTACTAATTTTCGCTGCTGATTTCAGCAAAACATTTTACTTATTTTTCAAAAACCGAGTGCTAAATTTAGCAGAAAAATATACTAATTTAAAAAATTTTATTTACAAGAATTCCTTGATTTTCAATTCTTGTTTAGTTTATAATTGTTACTACTGATTTGATCAGTACATGTACTGATTTTTGGTCATGTGTACTGATGAAAAAGTCGTGTACTGATTTGTACTGATTTTTTAAAATTTGTACTGATTGTACTGATTTTTGGCATTTAAAAAAATATTACATTTTTTTAGTAAAAAAAGCCAAAATGCAAATACAATGTAGTTTTTCTTCTATAGGATAAATTTTTGTGAATGTGAGAGGTTTTCTCTACCAGAAAGCATTCAAAATAATTTTTCTATATGTAAATTTCTTAATCTAATATGTAGCTTCCTACACAGAGAAGATTCGTGGTGACTACCGAATTTATCAAATGGTTCCATTGCGATAATAGAAAATCAGTTGATACAACAGTTATTTGACTGGTAAAAATATTTTAATTATCCGGTTGTGAGAATGACTCTGTTTTAGGAAACGACAATAAAAGCTGAAGATTTCTCCGTACAAAAATCCTTAAAATCTGAAGAAATATATGTGGGTATTTCCATGAAAAATTTTCGAATCTGTGGGATTTTCAATACAAAAGAGTTCACAAAACCTTAAAATTTTCATTTTTTAAAACATTACGTGTTTTTGTAGAATAACGTAGCCAAAATGTGAAGTTTTTCTATGTTCTGCCAGCTAAATTTGTAGCCAATCGATTGGTTAGTTTATATCTACAGAAAATTAGTTTAGACAATGCAATTTGCTCATGACAACAGAAATTCAGAATTAACGTTCATACTATCCTGGGGTCATATTTGACTCCATTCACAGCATGGCTATATTTCATCAATCTGTTACAACAAAAATTAGAAAAGGAATAGTAACAGATAATTGAAATTTCTAAATAATGGGTCCGTTTCCTGGATTTTTTCATGGAAAAAAAATTTTTGTCTTGGGGTCTGAATAGGGAGAAATGTGTAAGGTTTTTTAGAATGGTATGATGGTTAACCGTAAAATTTTGTTGTCTCAACCAAACCATTCGGTTGACAACAAATTAGGTTGGCTGCATAATGATTTTTTTTTTGATAATATTTTTTAAAATTTGTACTGATTTGAAGACAGAAAAAAATGGTCACCCTATATATCTACATATTGTTAGTTTGGAAATAACACTCAGAAAATTTTATTGTATCTCCACCAGGGTTGGCAGGCAATACCGCTAAAATACCGTTATCGATTCAAAACCCCTTCAACTGACTACCGTTACCACTAAAATACCGTTACCGAAATAAAATGAATACCGTTATCCTTAAAATACCTTTACCGAAATAAATAACTGAAATACCGTAATCCTTAAAATACCGATACCGAAATAAATGAATTATCGATAACCTTAAAATATCGTTACCGACATACATGAAATATCCTTATCCTTAAAATACCGTTACCGTTATTTTTAATTCTCTGGTTTTGGTCATTGTACGTGTTTATTAAGTATTTCACATAAATTAAGTCTATTAACTCGTTTTGTTTATACTTTAGTTTAGCTTTTGTAAAAAAATAATGTATGCACCGAAATAACTGACTACCGTTACCCTTAAAATACCGTTACCGATATAACTGAAATACCGTTAACCTTAAAATACTGTTACCGAAATAACCCAAATATCGTTATCTTTAAAATATCGTTACCGAAATAACTCAAATACCGTTATCCTTAAAATACCGATACCGAAATAAATGAAATATCGTTACCCTTAAAATACCAATACCGAAATAATCTAAAAAAAAAAATTTTCTTCAGATTTTACAGTTTGTTTTTTAGTACACTTTTTTGGTAATTTCAGTAGATTGATTTTAAATTGCAGTTTACAACAATTTACTGATATTTCGTACATACCGGCAACTAATTATTTATACTAATTTCATTATACTAAAATGATTGATATTTAGTAAATTTTGTAGCTGATTTTATTTCATTCGAATTGCAGTTTACAACAATTTTGCTAAAATTTAGTAGCGGCTACTAATTTTTTCTACTAATTTTGTTGTACTACAGATTAGTAGACATGTGTTGCCAAAATTAGCAAAAAATACCGCTGGGCTCAAAACAGTTAAATTGCCCGTAATAATAGCAAAATTTTCAGTAGTCATTACAGACTTTTTTGATTGAGTGCACTACAGTATAACTGGCATCGGTTAAAACGAACTGTTTGTGATGGTCACACAAACTAATTTCTATACAATTTTCCACTTTTAATACGAACTTTACAAAATTCGACAGTTTTTTCTATATTTCTTTTGTTTTCTGACAAATTTTAAACCGAACACACAGAAATTTTTTCTTAAATATATTGCAAACAATCAGTGTGTTCCCGTACGTTCCCAAAGTTACCGAAATTTACCCAAAGTTACCGAAATTTACCCAAAAGCGTTCCCGTACTCGAGAATTGGGTAAATGAGAGCGCTAATGAGAGTGTATTAGTGCTTCTCTTTTTACCAAAATTTACCCAGACTTTTTCTTCGGGTAAACTTTGGTAAAACAGCTGATGCAAATATAAACAAAAAACAATTGTGAAATTAAATTAAAAATTGTAATTAAATAAAGAAATAAGCAAAATAAACTTGGTTTTTTGTTAAAATTAATTGAATAAAATCAAAAACAACTTTTAAATGCGAATAAATATGTTTATTTGTGCCGATTTGCAAACTGAAATTATACGTATTTTCACATCAGTGATGGGATTTTTGGCACAATCTAAGATTGATTGGTACAATGGCACAACCGATACTATTTTGGAACATTTTGGTTATCTACAAAATTTAATAGAAAATGAATTTAAAAAATAACAATTCTTTAATTTTTAGTTTCTAAGCATTTATTGGTATTAAAATTCGATCTTCTATAGCAAAACTAAAAAATGGCATCGAAGATATTACCGAATAAAGCACCTTAAGTTGTTTTTCACGTGAAAAAATTTCTCTCAGACTTTAAATGCTTTAAATTGCAATTTAAGTTAAAAAAATTAACAATATTTGAATTTTATAACAAAGCCACAATCACAATTAACACAAAATGTCACTTTTTCACCAGAAAAATAATAGTCTTGTACATTAAATTTGCGTGAAAACTAAGTTTGCACAATTTTCACGTGAAACTCATTGTCGTGAAAAATAATTTTTTTTATATGGAGTAGAACAGTTTTTTCACGTGAAAACTGAACAACTTACGGTGCTTAATCCATAGAATTTTAAAAATTCAAATGCTAGTCCATAAGAATTCAAGATAGAATTAATTCCATAGGAATACATTTACAAAATGAAAGTTGAAAACACGGGCCCATTTTGCATATTGGCACAAAACAAAATTTTTCAAGTCCCATCACTGTTTAACATTATTCTTTGAAATAAGTTTTTGGGCCAGAAAAGTGGTTTTTTGCGTTCCTGTACTATTGGGTAATTTTGTCATTTTTTGAGAGGATTTTGGGCTTACTCTCATTTTACCGAACTTTACCCAAAAAGTAAAGAAACCAGTGTTGCCACTTTTTGAATAATTATTCAAAAAAGGGACTGTTTACACATTCGTTGGATAATTTTTGAATAATGACATTTTTGTGTAGTTTTTGTGTAATTTCACTTTTTACAGAAATTTCCGTAAATTTTTAAAAGTTATTATTATTATTCTTTTTATTCAGTCTATGGAACATCATTTCCTTACAGACTATGATTAAACTATAAAATAATTATAAATAGTAATTAATATTGTACATGTTTTAAGATATAGGCTTTTGAAAGAAAGTCCCGGAGCTTTTTAATAACTTAATAAAAATTAGTCGATATTTAGACGAAACGAGTTTGTTTACCACAAATCTCCATTTTCTGGTGAATTACTTTTGTAGATTTTTTCAACACTAAACCCTATTTAGAAGAAATCAAAAATGGTGTTATGTATTTTTTTGTTTTGTTTAAAGCACCGCCTTTTGTTTATTGTTTGCGAAAATAATTGTCAGGCTTCTTTTAAAAATTCTCTTGGTTTGCAAGAACATTTAAAAATTCAGCGAAAGAGTGGGAAAGTTTGTGACTTTCTAATGTCTGAAATTATTTTGCTGTAGTTATCATGATACTGGGCTTTGATCAGACAAAAATTTTTCTAACGCAGCAAGGTGGAGCAGAATCAGAATATTTTAGAATTCTGTAAATCCAACTTGTTTCAGATTTCAACAGACATTTTTTGAGACACATACTGCAAAGAAATTTCATGTTAAGGTCTGCCTTGCTACCATAAACATAAAAATTAAAGAAAACAGGCAACATTTTACAAATACTTTTTTAAAATTTTTTTTTCTGTCTTGCCGACATTTAAAGCTAGGGTTGAACAGGGCTTATGCCATCACATTACGGACGCCTTGGAGGATCTACTCCAGCTTTTTTTTAAATTCCAGCTTTGTACTCGGAGAAAAATTGGTTTAATTTAAATATAAACGGTTAAATTTTGAGAAGTATGGGAGAGAATAATTAGCAAGTAAGTAATATTTTTGAATGAACTAGCTTTTCTGAAAAACATAAATACTTTGTTCTGAAAGACACTTTTAATAAGGATAAAATACCATTTTTTTAATATTTAAATTTAAAAGCACGCTATTTTAATCCTGAAATAGATATTGCATTGAAATTCGCTCTAGTTAATAGAATAATTTGTTATAATATTTTCTGAAAAATTGGCCTGGATTTGCTTTTGCAGAAGGCAAAAACACGGAACAGGTTATAGCAAAAATGCAAAATTTTCGTTTTAAAATGCAAATAACTTTAAAAATCGGTTTGTAAATAGAAAAATGGCAAAACTTTGGAGTCGAATGGCATAGCTCCCGCAGTTTCGACCATCCAAAACTTACAGTGTGAAATTTCATATCACTCTGTAAGAAATGGTGAAATTCTTCTCCACCGTACCCAGGAGAGTTTATTTTGAAATAATATGAAAAATATATTTTTTGTGTAATTTCATACGGTTTTGGATAATTTTTGATATACAGCTGTGTAATTTTTTGTTTTACTGGTGGCAACCCTGAAAGAAACACACCTAATATACATATTTAGGAAACCAAATGAAAAAATTTGTAAAATTTTTAAAGTTTTTTCAAGGAAATTTAAATATTTTGTGAATAATTAGAACATTTTAAATAAATTTTACCCCGGTTAATACGAACCTCGCTTACAGAGAACTAATTAATGTAGCCCCCCGGAGTTCGTCTTAAGCGAGTTTTACTGTATAAAGTTGTAAAGCTTTTCGAAATAAAAGCTTTTAAGGAAGTCCACAAACAAGTGTATTACAGTGATGGGATAAGTGGCACAATGGTGTAATTTTTGGCAGAATATAATAATGTTATAATACTTTTTTGGCACATTTTAGTTATCTTCAAAAAACTAATAGAAAGTGGATTCATTTATTAAAACAAAAATATAGCGTACAACACAAATCTAAAAAAGTTGCTCTTCCCGCAATAGTTTTAATTCAAAAGATTTTGGTCCCCTGATTACAATTCCCCATCTCATGTGGGAATTTAGGGGCTAATTTTCTAAAACACTTCGGTGAAGTGTTGAGTTATTTCTATAGAACAAGGGTGGGCACGGATTTTTCACCGAGGGCCATATTGTGGTTTTTCATAAATTATAAAGGGCCGCACTATACATTAAAAAAATAATACATTAAATAATAATAATAATAATAATAAAAAATAATAATTACCTTAAATAAAAGCGGGCGGAACTAATGTTTTATTTTATTTTTCATGTTAGATAAAAATCTGTTCTCAAATCCATTCCCAAACTGGATCCACAAGAACTCATTGCAAACTTTTTCAAATTCTGTTTTGATATTTTTTAATTACATAAGTAGAATTAAACATTTTTGGAACCCTTTTTTCATATTTGTCGCGGAATCGGCCAACGAAAATTTGAAAACTTAACGAGTTATAAAAGACTGAATATTATTCCAAGAACAACAACATGTATAAAGAATTATATCCTTGATTCGGGTTTTAATTTAATGATATCGTTGCGCACAACAAAAAAAAATCTCGCCCTTTTAAAGGGACACTATGCACTAAAGGGTAAATTTAAACGACGATTACAAACTTAATGATTTAGGGCTGGTATCTTATCTCCATTGCTTAGTTTACTTTAATCATTGATTTAGAAATCATTGATTAGCCCTTAAACTTACTTAAAATAATATCGGTAACTTATAAAAATTTAATCCATGATTTGTTAATTTTAGATACATATTTTCATTTGACAATACGAATAAGAAATAAAAGAAAATAAAAAAAATTTGGAAACTCGCGAAATAAGTGTTTATTATTGAATTTTTCGCATGATACGGGGTCATAAAATTATAAAATATATGACCAAATTGTTGTTTTAAAAATCATCAATCGCTAAATGCCTCAAATAGGAAGTGTCTTTTTGCATGCTACATGCATATCTTAATTTTTTTCATTGGGTAAGTGTGTATAATTATAAATTTGTTTTTGGTCCAGGAAGGTGTTATTAAGAAATATTTATGAAGGACAAGATGATATTTGATGGTTTGGATACATTCAATACAAATTTTAAAGTCAGAATTTATTAGAAAACTAGGTTCAAAGGAAAAGTAAAATAACTACACTCATAGAAAAAAGTTTGTAGAAAAGTTAGTAAAACTGTTGGTACTTCAACTTAACAAATTTTTAACTAATTTTTAGTCAAAATTTAATTTTTAGTTAATTTTTTTGCTACCTCCACATTACTAACTTACAAATTTTTTTGCTATTTTTTTTTTGCTGAATTTAGTTACTAATTTTTAACAATAAATTTGCTAACTTTACAACATTTTGCTGAATTTTAGTTACTAATTTTTAACAGAAGATTTGCTAATTTTACAAATTTTTTGTAAACTAAACCACCAATTTTGGAGCGCTTATAAACAGAATGTTAAATGACTCATAAAAATTACTGCATATTTTTAACTCGCCAAAAATAATGCAAAAAGTTTTTAAATAAAGCTAAATTGAAATGGTTGAAAATTTGTCCTACTCATAAAATATCTAAATTATTAAAATTTATGAGAAAAGTTTCTATTTATCGTAATACATTAATTTTTAAAGATCAAGGTTTATTTTGAACGAACCATTTTAATATGAAAATTGTGATTAAAAGTATCTCTGGGGAGCAAGTTGAGTTTACGGGGATGACCCTAATTTTTTCCCCCAATATTGTACTTTTTAAGCTTATTTAAAGAATACGATATTTTTAATCGCCCACACCTTCTTTCCTGTGGGTGGATCTTTAGAGGTGAAAATGGAAACTCAAATAAATTCGGAAGTACATATCCGATCAGCAAACAATGAAAACCAAAAGAAGGGTCTCTGAAATACATTTTGTTATGGTTAACATATTATTGTCTATAAATATTACCACTTTTACAAAAAATCATTCTTGGGAAATTTTCATTAACATTGAAATATAATTGGCATTACTTTATCTCAATGTCAATGCCAACAAATTTCATTACCATTCAATGCCAATGAAATTTTTTTCAATTTGAATTGATGAAAACAATGGTAATGAAATGTACACATAATTGAAGAAAAAGCATTGTAATATAAAAAAAATATAAGAAATACGCGAATTTTTAATTTTTTTTCTTAATTTTTTCTTTTATTAAAACATGAAAACATACTTCTTTCATCAATTATAAATGGGCATTTAGGCATTGAACAATGCCAATTGAAAAAATTTAAAAATTGACACATTCAATAAACTGGTCCCAAGTATGTTTTTAAATACAAATTTATTTTTTATTTATTAGTTTTCATTTCATTTGCTCCTTTTTTACCTTTTTCCAGTCCACTAGTAATCTGCAAAAGTTTTGTTGATTTCAGAAAATTTTAGCAAACATTTTGTAGATTTAACAGTTTTTTTTTTGCTATTTTCATTCTACTATTATTTAACAATTTTTTTGCTGATTTCAGCAAGTTAAATTGTGATTTGCAATTAACAAAAATTTAGCTCAAGTATTACTAAAATTCTGTAAATTTAACAGTTTTTTTTTCTGTTTTCATTTTATTAATATTTAGCAAACTGATTCTGCTAATATTAGCAGTTTTTTCTGCAGCATCATTTTGAACTAATTTTTAGGAACTTTTTCTGCTATTTATTATTTGTTATTCGTTTAGGTAAATATATCTGGATCAAATTTAATATACACATACCAGGGATGGAAAACATGGTACAATTGTACTTTTTTGGGTACATTTTGACCTCCGTTGGTACCGTGGTACTACCGCGATCCATTTGGTAAACTTTCAAAAATTTCCAAATTTAAAATTTTTGTATAAATGAACTTGTTATACTGAAAAAGTAAAATTTTTGTAGAAGAATATTTTCTTCAAGTTTGACATTACTCGGAAAAATTTTCTATATATGAAAAATTTTGGTACCGGAGGGTCAAAAAAGTACAATTTCTTTATGTGGTTGGTACAAAATGAGAAAACACATTTCCATCCCTGACACATGCAGTGACATCTCCTAGAGCAGTAAATTTTTACAAACCGCGAAACTTAAACGCTTCATTTTCTTGATTCTATTTTTAAGATATCTTCCAACAATTTTGTGTACAAAGCAAAAATCTTCTGAAGAGTCATGTCTGTAAAATTTTGTGTTATTTGAACAAATAGAATTTTCGAATTTTGTGGAAAATAAAAGATATGAATCCAAAAATATTCCTCTGAGGAAAAAATATATGGCGTACTTAAAAAATGTACTGCAGGAAATATTTAAGTATGCCTATAACTGATCTAAACAACTAACTGACTCTGCCCGATATTTCAACAATTTTTAATAGAATGTGGTAGATTAAGTTTTATGGTTAAATTTTATTAAATAGTAAAAATTGGTTCAATAAATAAGCAAAATAAGAAAAAATTTAATAAAAAACTATACTCATTAACTACAATTTAAGATCTTGCAGGAGCACGTGAAGGTTGTCTTATATCTTTATATATCTCATATTTTTCCAGAAAATTCGAAAATTTAAATTATTTGTAATTAAAAACGGCAGAATTAAAAAAATTATTGTGAGTCACCTTAAACACATTTTTAGGTCAAATTTTCCTTCCACGAATCATGGTTTATTTTGTGCTAAATAAAGATCAAAATTATGACCGATTCTAACAAACTATTAGTACAGAATCCAATATTATGTTATATTATTAAAATTTCTCCCAAATAGTTTCTTAATTCCAATTGGTATTTTTAGAGAAGATATATGTGCAAGTTACTAACGATGTTCATTATTTAAATGGCACATAAAGATGTTGTACGGTGTTTATTTACAAATTAATTGGTCTGCGTAAAACTTTTTAAAAAGTTACAAACATTAGAAAAAAATGTTAATACTAACATGATTTGTAGGGTGGAAAATCTATGTTTAAGGTCTTAATCACAGAAATTTCTGTAATTAAATTTAAGCAATGTTTAGAGTAAAATCAGAGATTAAAATTTGATGAGTTACTGTAATTAAGTGCTAAACAATGATTTTCTTCTTAATCATTGTTTAATATCACATAAGATACCAGGCCTTAGGGCTGGTATCTTATCTCCAATGATTATTTTACCTTAATTATTGATTAAGAAATCATTGCTTAAACCTTAAACTTACTTAAAATAATATCGGTAACTTGTTAATTTTAGATATTTTCATTTGACAATACGAATAAGTAACAAAAGGAAATAAAAAAAATTGAAAACTCGCGAAATAAGAGTTCTTTATTGATTTTTTCGCATGACGTGGGCTGATAAAATTATACAATAGATGACTAAATTGTTGTTTTTAAAATCTGCAACGGCTAAATGCCTCGAATAGGAAGTGTCTTTTTGAATGCTACATGCATATCTTAATTTTTTTCATTGGGTAAGTGTGTATAATAATAAATTTGTTTTTAGTCCAGGAAGGTGTTTTTAAGAAATATTTATGAAGGATAACATGATTTTTGATACATTCAATCCAAACTTTATAGTCTGAAATAATTAGGTATATTATTTGTTATTGGTTTAGGAAAACACATCTTGATCAAATTTCATATACACATGCAGTCACATCTCCCAAAGAAAATATAAAGTAAATTTCTACAAACCGTGAAACGTAAACGATTGATTTTCTTTATTCTATTTCTAAGATATCTTAGAAGAGTTATTTCTGCAAAATTTTGTGTTGATTGAAAAAATTAAAATTTAGAAATTTTGTGGAGAATAAAAGATATGAAACCCAAAAATATATGGTGGATATGGTGGAAAAATATATAAAAATTGTCGTTACATTAGAATCTCAAAAATATGTATAAATCTTAACCTCTGTTAATTGGCTCTGTCCCTCATTTGAAGATATGGTCACCTATGGACATGTGGTAGGTTAAGTTTTATGAGTAAATTTTGATATATAGAAAAATTGGTGCAATAAATAAATGTGAAAAAATATAAATTATACCCATTAACTGAAATTGAAGGTCTTACCGGAGCCAGTGAGAGGTCGTTTAACAGTAGTTGAGCGACTTGCATAGGGCCTGGTCTTATTTCTTCATATATCATATTTTCCCAGAATATTCGACAATTTAAATTATTTGCAATTCAAAATGGCAGAACTGCATTTTGCTCCCATGAATCGTGTCTTGTTTATACTAAAGGAATATCAATATTATGACTGCTTCTAACAAAACATTCGCACAGAATCCAATATTATGTCATATTATTATAATTTCCCCCAAATACTTTCGTAGTTAAAATTTGTCTTTTTAGAGAAGATATACATTATTAGGCAAGTTACTAAAGAATGTAGAATCACAGATTAAAATTCGACAAGTTACTGTAATTAAGACCTAAACAATGATTTTGTTCTTAATCATTGTTTAATATTACATAAGATAACAGGCCTTAGCCAGTAATTTGAGTGCGTTTTGATGAATTATAACGCCAACTTTTTCACACAGTTTTAAATTTAAGACCAATGCGGGGCAGTATTATAGTCAGCACAAAGTACGAATTTTAATAACACTTTACTTTGGTAAGAAATTTTCAAACAAAGTTTCTTACTAAAGTAAAATCTGAGTTTAAAATCGTGATTTGTGCTGACAATAAAAAAGTCCACCAAATAAAAAAGTCTGAAATGGCTACTGAAAATTTTGATGTTATTACTGGATATTTAACTATTTTGAGCCGTGCGTTATATTCTGTAATTTTAGCAACGGAATTTAATGATTTGTAGTATAAAGAAATTACTAGAAAAAATTAGTAAATTTTAGTAAAATTGTTTTAAACTGTAATTTAGAAATTATTGCTGAAATTACAAAAAAATTTTGCTGAATATTAGTATCACTCAAAGAAAAACCTCCATCATATTTATAAAAAGCTTCATAAATGTGATGAAAAACAAAAATAAAACTTGAAAAATGTGACAAAGTTTTTTTTTTCAAAATACAAAATTACATGTTTTTTAAATTTGTGACAAGGTAGTTGTCAATGTCGACAGTAACGTAAAAGATGCTGAATTTATTTTGTAAAGAATTAAGTAATTGCCAGTTTCATAGTCCGAACTAAGATCGATTTTTGCTTAAATACATTTTAAGTAAGAAATTTCTAACTAAACTGGCCCTAAGAGTAATATCAATTGTTCGTTTAAATATCTCTCAAGTAAGAAATTTTCAAATAGATCATAGCCCTGACAATAAAACTGGCCGTAGTGTTTTATCTAAGAATTTTCGAAATAAAAAATTTTTAAACATTGCGAAATAAGATATTAAAATAAATATTTGAAATAAAAAAAAAAATAAATTTAAATTCCAACAAGGGCCGCACAAAAATCAGCAAAGGGCCGCATTTGCCCACCGTTGCTATAGAAATTGTTTTTGCTACAAAAACAATTTACATTGAAAGTTCCATTCACTTCACCCAAGTGTTTTACGAAATTAGGTACTTAAAAAGCAGCTATTTTGGGCATGGATGGTAACCGAAACTATGCGGTTATCGGTAAGGGTAACGCTATTTCAGATTATTTCGGTAACGGTATTTTAAGGGTAACGCTATTTCATTTATTTCGGTATCGGTATTTTAAGGATAACGGTTTTTTAGTTATTTCGGTAACGGTATTTTAAGGATAACGGTTTTTTGATTATTTCGGTAATGGTATTTTAAGGTTAGCGATATTTCAGTTATTTCGGTAACGGTATTTTAAGGATAACGGTAGTCAGTTATTTCGACTCATCCAGCAATTTTTTTTTATGAAAAACAACCAATTTACAAAATTAAAGTACGAAAAATACTCAATAACCACGTGCAATTATCAAAAGCAGAAAATTAAAAATAACGGTAATGGTATTTTAGGGGTAACGGTATTTCATTTATTTCGGTAACGGCACGAATGCGTTCAAATTGTGGTGAAAAAGGTATTTTTTTAACATTGGCTTGTCATAGGAGAGAAGGTGTTTATGCTACTTTAACCCTCTAACCGGCAAGCCCGCCTCCAGGCGGGGTATATTAAATTGACCAGAAATTCGGCAAAGGGGTATTTTATAATAAGAAATTATGCTTTTTCAACAGAAAACAAAATTTATAAACTTTTTTGTGAAGAATTTTTTTGTATACAATGCACGGTTTGGAAGCGAGAAAGTGTCAAAGATAAAATTTCGTAAAATTTCAAAAATTAAATATTTTAAAACAACCAAAAGTTTCAAAAATCTTAAAAACATATTTAAATTGACTAAAACAATTGATAGTGACCATGAAGTAAGATTGGAGCTTAATCTATTCAAAAAGTTCCTTACTTTGGTCCAAGGACGCACAGGATTCCATAAGGATACCTTTAACGGACATCGCCTTAACTTCAAAACGAATGGACGAATTTTTTTGAAATTTGGTAAAAAGAATATGTTTGGTATAGGTAGCAAAGCTTATAAGTTTGAATAATATATATTGAAGTTTTGGTGCGTTTTCGCTCAATTTCGCATTTTTCGAAAAACGAAAATCGCTACATCCTCTTAAGTAACACCACAAAAAATGTAATTTTTTTATTGCAATTATTTCTTGGTAAAAGAAATAATTTGTGCCTAAACCTGGTAATTTTTATGCGCTAGTTTTCAAGATTCACCCTTAAACTATTTTGGCCCATATCGCCTAAAGTAGGCAACGAAAAAAAATTTTGTAGAAGAACTTATTGTTTATTTTTCGTGAGGAACACATGGTATAAATTTCATTGCAAAAAAGCTTAGGCCGGTTAGAGGGTTAAGTCTGTTTTGCACGTCATTAAAATGAGTGCTTGGGTGTTCTTTTTTATATAGGAAAGCAATTCATTTTTTTTTTTACTATCTAAGGAGAGATGAAAAGTAACTTCTTGGGAATGCATTCAAAAGTCATAAATATCACTTCTTAAATATATATTTTAATGCATCCCCAAGAAGTTACATTTCATCTCTCCTTAGATAGTAACAAAAATGAATTGCTTTCCTATATAAAAAAGAACATCCAAGCATTCATTTTTATGACGTGCAAAGCAGACTTAAAGTAGCATAAACACCTTCTCTCCTATGACAAGCCAATGTTAAAAAAATGCGTTTTTCACCTCAATTTGAACGCATTTGTGCCGAACAGTATAGGGCTTTTAGGGATCTTGGTCAGGTATTTTTTTGCTGGGAAGTAAAAAAAGTTTTTAATTAATGGCATTTTGGAAGTCATTTAAAATACGTTTATTGGAAGTAAGAAATCAGCATATATAGCTACTTTATATGCAGTGAAAAATGCATTCTTGTAGAATGCATTCGGTTTTTTTTTTTTGCTCGGATATTAAGGAATTAAAAGGTGAACAATTTTAAAAAAATTTTAAATTTTTGCCTGTTGCGCTTATAAATTTGAAAAAATACGAAACAGTTAACCTACACCAAAAATGATTTTTTTTTTAATCTGTCATTTTTTCCTGCGGCGCTTACATATTTAAAATACCAAAAAGTTTATGTACACTAAAAATTTTAAATTTTGCCTCCGGCACAACAAAGCTTCAGTAACAACTGAAATCACTTTATTTCATGTAATTTTTAGCCAAAATGGACTTAGCAGTTCCAGTAGCAACTAAAAAATCACCATAAAAATAAATTATAAAAAATTGTTATCACTAGATGGCACTTTGTTCACAAAATTGACCATTTTCTTTTTTTATTTAAATTTAAATAATAACAAACAGTGAAGCAAAAAAACAAAAGGCTATCTCAAATTTTATTTTTTAAATATATTCCGCGCTTGTTTTTTCCTTATTTTGATCAGTTTTCAGCAGTTTTTCAGTTTTTAAATATAGGCTCAGCTGATACTAAACTGATACTAAATATCTGCTCAGGTAATACTAAATTACAGTTACATAAGTTTTGATTTTCTATCTCTATAATTAATAGTCTCTGGCTAAAATCACTTTATTTCATGTAATTTTTGGACCAAAGTTAAGTTTAACCCAACCTGAAGGATCTAAAATGTACTAAAATGGATCTAAGACCACGTTTTATAGATCACAAACATAAAATATTTTTTTAAGTTTCCCATGGGAAACTTTCTATTTATTTGAATACCATTAAAATACACTAAAATGGCTCTAGCGCGGACCACGATTTATCTGAAAAAACTCATTTTTGAAATCCTGAGGAAATTTCCTTTCGTTTGAGTACCCACACTTGCATGTAAAATTTACATTGTAAACACGCCTCCCGTTTTTTTTTGGACCCAGTGGGCTTATGGCGGCTGTGTTTTTTTTTATTCTAGGGGGGTGATATTTTTTTTCTGACGTGTGCCCGCTAAAGTGCACTTTTGCCCAAAAAGAATTTTTCTAAATCTCATCACTGGTGTATTATACATACATAGTTATTTAGAACTTTATGCCAGGGTTGGCAACCGATTCATAAATTATTTCGATAGAGTATTTTAAGGTTATCAAGATTTTAAGTTTTTTCGTTAAGTTATTTTAGAGTTAAGGTATTTCAAGTTATTTCGTTAGGTTGTTTTAACGTTAACGATATTTTAAGTTATTTCGTTAGTGGTATTTTAATGTTAACGGTAGCGTTTTTTGAGATCTATTACAACTATATGGACCTTATGTGTGTAAACAACAATAGATGGCCAATAAAAGCTGAAAGTCAATATTTCTTTTTAAAGCCCGGTATTTTGTTCGTACTTTTGCGAAAAAAGCTGTCAAACTCCATATAAAAAAATGGTTTTTCACTTGTGTGGAATTGTTGCGAAATTGCTGTGGAATTTTTTTTCGCATCAATTTAACAGACAGGATCATTTGAAAATGTAGCGAAAAAGTGACATTTGGATTAATTGTGATTGTAACTTTTTATAGATCATAAAAAATGTGTGCATTTTAATGTTTTTATTATAGGTTTTGAGCTCCAAACATAAAGCGACATTTTTTCGCTCTTTTGAACAAAATACTGGGCTTAAGAGAAAGAAAAAAAATTAAAGTTATTTTGTTAGTACATTTGAAGGTTAAAGGTATTCAAAATGATTTCCTTAAGGTATTTTAAATAATTTTATTAGGAGATTTTAAGGTTGACGGTAGTAATTTCAAAGCGTTTTAAATCGTTATCGGTATTTTAGGTTTAATGTTTACCAACCATGCTTTATACAAAAGATAGGAGTGCTTATGGGAGTGCTATAAAATATTAAAAGCATTAAAATATTTAGTTGATTATAAATTTTCAGTTAAAGCGGTTGCATTTCGTTGAGCCCATAGAAAAATAGATCGTAAAATGTATGAGGATATAAAAAATAAAACTATATTAGTAACAGGTGCTGGAGCGGGTAAGCGCAATTAAACTAAAATCTCAGAAATGATTATCTTAACTAGCAAACAACAAATAATATGTATGTAGGTATAGGTAATGCTTTGTGTAAACAGTTGGCCGAGGCAGGGGCAAATGTTATCGCTGTAGCAAGATCATCTGAACAATTGAAGAATTTAAAAACGTATGCGCCTTCAATACAAACCATACAAATTGATTTAAAAGATTGGCAACAAGTACGTCAAAAGTTGGAAAACGTACCACAATTAGATGGCTTGGTAAATAATGCCGGTGTTGCTATAATAAAACCATTTGCTGAATTATCTGAACAAGATTTTGATGAGTATGGAAGTTTTTGAGACAAAAATTAGAAATTTTTACCAATTGATTTTTATTATTTCTAGCCAATTTGATGTCAATATTAAGGCTATCTTCAATGTTACACAAACTTTATTGCCAAAATTAAAGGAAAATTGCAGTATTGTTATGGTTTCATCTTTGGCAGCATCAAGGTCCTTTGACGGTCATACCGCCTACAGTGCAACTAAAGCCGCTGTCGATTCTTTAACCCGTTCATTAGCTTTAGAATTGGGTCCACGTAAAATACGTGTAAATTCTGTTAATCCCACAGTTGTCTTAACTAAAATGAGTCTTAAAAATTGGAGTGACCCAGCTAAGGTTAATCCCTTATTAAATCATATACCTCAGCGAAGATTTTGTGAAGTTCAAGAGGTCGTAGATGCAATGATCTATTTGCTAAGTAATAAATCTAGTTTTGTAAATGGCCATCATTTAAATTTGGAAGGTGGCTATTCGGTATCTTAAGAATTTTTAAACTGAAACTATATTAATAAAGATGTTCTAATGTTATTAACCCTAGAACGCTAATGTTAGTCGGTTCGACTAACACCACTTACATTTTTGTGCACAGCTTTTTTCTCGTTTTACCAATCGGTCTAAATTCTCTTGTATTCTCAGTCAAAGGTGTCCTCTTGTTCTGAATGGTATCATTGTTGCAGTAAGTATTGCTATTTTTTAGTTATTTAGCAAAATGTTAGTCGATTCGACTAATGGCTATTGTTATTATTTCTTACTTATTCATTATTTTCAACAATTGATCTCAAGAGTATTTGTTATTAATATAAATTTTAAACTAATTGTTTTACAAAAAATAAAATTTGTAAATGATTTACATCTAAAATAAAACCAACTGTCAACCTTGTAAAGATTTTTTTGTGGTTCAAATATAGATATCTAAAAAATCGGTAATATATGTATATTAGACTGTCCCTTAAAATAGCGATTTGTCGATTTTCGATCATTACACCCCCAGTTTTATTGGAAATGGTCCCAAATGAAAGAAATCGATTTATTTTTTTTTGGAAAACGTTAACCCGTGCCGAAAGTTGGACGAAAATGGCCCCTTTTGGAAAAAAGTGTATTGCATACTATTAAAAATTACCAAAATTCGAAATTTCGAAAAAAAATTTTTTTTATTCCATTTATTCATTTAATATAGTCAAAATGAATCATACATGGAATTTTGACTTCATCGGATATCATTAACCCACTTTAGCCTCGAATCCAAAATGACCCACGAATTTGATAAAAATGCAAAAACGTATTTTTTTTAAATTAATTTAAAAAATTTTTTAAAATGCCTAATTTAAAGATCTCGATTGCTATTTGTACCACATAATAGTTGATATTAAAGAAACAAAATAAATTGGAAAAATGATAATTCGAGTTTGTGTTTGGAGCGACTGCTTTTCAGGACATTTTACAAAAATTGCTCATTTTATCAAAAATTTTAATGTTTTCATCAAATTTTACACGGTTTTTCGGAAAAACAGCACTCAAATTTGGTTAAATTATAATTACCTTTTCATTTCTTTAAAAAAAAATTTAACCCTTAATGGCCTGGGGTCAGAAAAGACCCATGGAACTTAATATTAATTATAGCTGTGTTTGTGTGACTCTCTATTAGTGTTATCAAGAACGATTTTGACAGTTTTTCAACGTATTCCGGCTTTCTACTGTCAAAATTGTTCGAGATATCATTGATAGGAATGCCGCACAAACGCAGCTTATGACTACGAGATTGTAAAGCCATTAAATTTATAAAAAAAAAATCTCAACTGGATAAAAATAATTACACAGCTATACAAAATATGACAATATTTATAAGTTGCACAACTTTTCAGTGGTTTTAGGTTAATTAGTGGGTGCTGATTTCGAATCTGTAACCAGTTTGTTCAAATAGGATCTAGCTTTTGCACAATTCGCGATTTAAACTTTTTTAATTTTTCAGCCGATTTTTTCAATGAAAAATTTATAATTTAGTAACTATAGCTTCGGAAAGAAAACGCTTTACACAGTTTAAGCTTAATTCCGTGGCCTATTTTTAAAACTTAAATGTGTATCAATATCTCAATAACTTTTCTAAATATAGTCGCTGAAAATCAAAATTTCAAATTTTTTTAAGGTTTTTTTTTAAAAAAAAATTTTTAAATATAAGACGAAGTCTGATTTTAAATATCAAAGCCAATTTGGAAAGAAATAGGTCCAAAATTTATATACATGTCATATTGCATTAACAAATTATGTAGTTTTAGAGCCTTCTGTAATTAAATTTACACTTAAAATGAACAAAAAAAATATTTTACTGTACTAAAAATCTACTGTACTATTACAGAATTTTTTTTTTCCAAAAATATCAGATTTCATTCAATATTGTTTTTTTCCAAAATTATTGCGATTTTCAAAGTTTATATTTAAATAATGCATTCGGACTCTTTCTACAATTATTTCTCGACGAACTCATTTTAAATGTGTACGAAAATATTGTGATTTAAATATAAACTTTGCAAATCGCAATAATATCGCAAAAAAAATCAATAGTGAATGAAATCTGATGTTTTTAGAAAAAAAAAAAAATTCTGTAATAGTACAGTAGATTTTTAGTACAGTAAAATATATATTTTTTTCATTTTAAGTCTAACTTTAATTACAAAAGCCTCGAAAACTACATATAATTTGTTAAAGCAATATGACACATATATAAATTTTGGACGTTTTTCTTTCCAAATTGGCTTTGATATTTAAAATCGCACTTCGTCTTACTTAAATTTTTTGTTTAAAAAAACCTTAAAAAATTTTGAAATTTTGACCTTCAGCGACTATATTTAGAAAAGTTATTGAGATATTGATACACACTTAAGTTTGAAAAATAGGGCACGGAATTAAGCTTGAACTATGCAAAGCGTTGTCTTTCCGAAGCTATAGTTACTAAATTATAAATTTTTTATTGACAAAATCGACTAAAAAATTGACAAAATTTAAATCGCGAATTGCGCGAAACCTAGAACCAATTTGAATAAACTGGTTGCAGATTCGAAATCAGCAGCCCCTAATTATACTAAAACCACTGCAATAACATTCACCTTTTTTTTGTAGAGCAGTGTTATTTTGTGTAACGTGATCCATATGGGGTTAATTTTTATACTTTTGGCCAAAAACGCCCCACTAGGAAATTTACAGAATAACACCTTTCGCATATCCCAATTTAATAAAAATCTGATAAATGTTATTCTGTAAATTTCCTAGTGGGTCTTTTTTTTTGAAAAGTGATAACATTAACCCTATATGGATCAAGTTACTCAAAATAATTATTTTTATCAAGTGGAATTTTTTTTTTTTTATTCATTCAAAGTGATATTTTTCCGAAAATTATTAAAGGTGTTATTCTTTTAATTTCCTATTGGGGCGTTTTTGGCCAAAAGTATAAAAATTAACCCCATATGGATCACGTTACACAAAATAATTATTTTTATCTAGTTGAGATTTTTTTTTATAAATTTAATCGCTTTACAATCTCGTAGTCATACCCGACTAAAAAAGTTTTCATATAATCTTATATGATTTGATATAATTATAAATGTTTATATGTGTGGCTTTATATGACCATATACATTTATATTAACACTTTGGTTTTATAATTATGTTTGATATGACGTTATATATAATCATATGCGATTTGGTCTCCAGCCATATATTAAGAGATCTGCAAATATAGTTTCTACATAATTATATATAATGGCGTATAAACTTCTCTTAACAGTCTTATATCAAAATATATATCAAAGTTAATATAAAATTGTATTAATTTTATGTATAAATTTATCTGACATGATATCTACCCAGCAAAATCTTTCATTACCAAATAAGTGGTTATATAATAGAAATTCGTAGCTCCGCACAACTTATTTTTTGGCGTCTAAACTCATTATTTTTGTTTGGCGTGGTCGTTTTTATAAGTAGTCACGCTTACCCGCTCGCTTACGAAAAAATGAGAAGTAAGTAGTTATGAGATTCTGAATAATAAGTGGTTACAAACACGCTTACAAAAAGTTGAATTATAAGTGGTTATCCGACTGCTTACTTGCTTCTTAAAAATAAGGAGTTAAACAAATACTATTAGCTTCAGGAAATACATTCAGAGAAATTAGAGTGTGTAATTTTAGAACTAGTCATAAAAATTTAACACAAAATATATTTAGGGTAAAGAGGGGATCCTTCGCCACTTTTTTTTCAAAGCACTGTCATTTCTTAACCCCTAATTATTTTTCAAAAATTACTTTTAAATTGAAAACCTACATATCTTGGCTTTAATTTCTATGATTTTTATTCTAATTATTTGCATATTTTCTATTATTTTTTTAATGATTTTTAAAGTAACTCAATTCGGCGTAACTGCCCCAAACCTGGGGTATATTCGCCAAAAGAGCTAGATACAATTTCAACATAAAAATTTGTTAATACAGCAAAGTCAATCTTTTAATGACTGAAATAAATAATTTATAATAAGTTCTTTAAGATATGTGATTCTTTTTAATCAATAGATGTGCAACACTTTAAAAAAAATTATTTAAAACTATAATATAATGATTCTTCAAAATTACAAAAAACTGAATAATTAATATAAATTTAAGAATGAACACGATTATTCTAATTTACTATTAAACATATTTTAAACATATAGAAAAGTCTTATAGAGCATTTTAGGCAGGGATGCACCAACTCTTTGTAGCTCCAGGGGTCATCTGGTGATTGAGCCCCAGAGACAGGCACTGACATAATATTAATATTTTTTCACACTTTTTAAGCATTTATTAAAATTAAATTATTATTTTTCGAAACCTTAGGATCGTAGGTCTAACATAATGAAAAATTATTTCCTTATCACACGATTTGAGGAAGTTATTGCAAAATGTACTTGCTTTCAATTATTTTTTTGGCACCCCAAAAAACACAAAAACACGTCTGTCTGCGACCATATGTGGTATAAATTCATCAAAGTGGATGTCAAGGAAAGATAATTGAAAAATGCACAAAATATATTTTTTCCAATTTTTTATCTCCCTTAATAGCGGAGAAAAATGGGATTAGTGTATCTGCCCCACTGGCGAAGGATCCCCCCTCTACCCTACATGTAATAAATATAAATGTATAAAATTTAACTTTGTAAAAGTAAGTAAGTCATTATTTTATATTTAAAAGCAACGACTACAATAGGCCGTTATTAGGAAGTCATTATTTTACATTACAAAATAATGCAAAAGATAATGATATATCATTATTGGTAATGCAGACAGCAATGAGGTATCATTACCAATATTTTGCTGGGTAATTATACAAAATTGTATAAAGTTTAATTTCACTATAAAAATGAAAAAAAAACTCCGAAATTATGGATCTGGTTTTGAATTTTGCACTTTGACATATAAATAAATGTTTATAATTGAATTTAATATATATTTTTTAAATAGTTGGCGAAATACTCTTTATTAAACTAAAAATAATTTTAAAGAAATAAATAAGGGAACAAATTTTTTTTTCATTGTGGAATTAAAGGTCGAAATAATTATTTTTACTTTTAAATTTAAAAATTAGACAAACATATGTTGAAATAAATATGGTTTAAGTTCATTTATTTTTCCGTAAAAAAAAATTAATTGTGAAAGTTAATTTTTTATCATATTGATTTTTAATTTTTATTTAAAAAAATAAAAATTGTTTTTTCGACCTTTTTAATTCATTGATTAGAAATTTATTAATTCAGTTCGAGGCCTATTTCCTTATAATACCCAGCAAAATATTGGTAACGACACCTCATTACTATCTGCATTACCAAAAATGATATATCATTACCTTTTGCATTATTTTATAATATAAAATAATGACTTCCTAATAACGGCCTATTGTATTCATTGTTTCTAAATATAAAATAATGACTTACTCGTATTAGTTTAAATAAGTACTTTTTACACAGTTAAATTTTTTTATTATATGTAAATATGTTTTATGTTTAAATTTTTAGGGCGAGTCCTAAAATTACTCACTAGAGAAAACTTAAATTTTTCTGAATGTATTTCGTTAGGCTAATAGTATTTGACTAACTCCTTATTTTTAAGAATCAAGTAAGCAATCGGATAACCACTGATAATTAAACTTTTTGTAAGCATGTGTGTAACCACTTATTATTCAAAATCTTATAACTACTTATTTCTCATTTTTTCGTAAGCGAGCGGGTAAGCGTGACTACTTATAAAAACGACCACGCCAAACAAAAATAATGAGCTTAGACGCCAAAAAATAAGTTGTGCGGAGCTATGAATTTCTATTATATAACCACTTATTTGGTAATGAAAGATTTTGCTGGGATGAATTAACATAATAAGTACTTTTTTCAAAAACTTTTTTTTTTCTTCATCAGGATACTCTCCTGACAAATACTTCACAGAGTTTTTGCTTTCAAAAAACCTCTACACTTTCAGGAATGAAAAGACGATCGTTTCGGGGATTTTCACAGAGTTTTTGCTTTCAAAAAACCTCTACACTTTCAGGAATGAAAAGGCGTTCGTTACGGGGATTTTCCAGGTCTCCTTCATCAGTTTTCTTTAGAAAGTGATGGCGTAATCCCCGAAACTATCGTCTTTTCATTCCTGAAAGTGTAGAGGTTTTTTGAAAACAAAAACTCTGTGAAGTATTTGTCAGGAGAGTATCCTGATGAAGAAAAATAGCAGTTTTTGAAAAAAAGTACTTATTATATTAATTCATAATAAGGAAATTGGCCTCGAACTGAATTAATAAATATCTAATTACATAGTTAATTTTTTATTTTATAAGAAAGACCAAAACTCTAACCTAGAAAAAGTTGTTCCGACAAATTTTTGTAATCCCAGCAAAATCTTTCATTACCAAATAAGTGGTTATATAATAGAAATTCATAGCTCCGCACAACTTATTTTTTGGCGTCTAAACTCATTATTTTTGTTTGGCGTGGTCGTTTTTATAAGTAGTAACGCTTACCCGCTCGCTTACGAAAAAATGAGAAATAAGTAGTTATGAGAATTTGAATAATAAGTGGTTACACACATGCTTACAAAAAGTTGAATTATAAGCGGTTATCCGATTGCTTACTTGATTCTTAAAAATAAGGAGTTAAGCAAATACTATTAGCTTAAGCAAATACATTCAGAAAAATTTAAGTTTTTTCTAGTGTGTAATTTTAGGACTCGTCATAAAAATTTAAACATTAAACATATTTACATATAATAAATAAAAATTTATAAAATTTAACTGCCCAGCAAAAAAATACCTGACCAAGATCCGTAAAATCACCTATATTGTTCGGCACGAATGCGTTCAAATTGAGGTGAAAAAGGCATTTTTTTAACATTGGCTTGTCATAGGAGAGGTGTTTATGCTACTTTAAGTCTGCTTTGCACGTCATAAAAATGAGTGCTTGGATGTTCTTTTTTATATAGGAAAGCAATTCATTTTTGTTACTATTTAAGGAGAGATGAAAAGTAACTCTTGGGAATGCATTCAAATATATATTTAAGAAGTGATATTTATGACTTTTGAATGCATTCCCAAGAAGTTACTTTTCATCTCTCCTTAGATAGTAAAAAAAATGAATTGCTTTCCTATATAAAAAAGACCATCCAAGCACTCATTTTTATGACGTGCAAAGCAGACTTAAAGTAGCATAAACACCTTCTCTCCTATGACAAGAAAATGTTAAAAAAATGCCTTTTTCACCTCAATTTGAACGCAACATCGCCCAGCCCAAACCGCTGAAGCTAGGAAGTTGAAATTTGGTATGTAGGTTCCTCTTTCGGCGTAGACATCCGCTAAGACGGGATTTTTGGAAATTCCTACCGGAACGGGCAAAAAGGGGGAAAGTCTCCCCCTTGACGGCCTGCCAAAACCCCTTTGGCTAGAAAGCTGAAATTTTAGATATGTGTTCCTTGGAGTAGGGGCTAACTTTTCTAGAAAGTACTTTCAAGAATTTTGGACAGGGACGTTGTAAAAATGGGGGTTAAAAGGGGAAAAGAGCCCCCCTTGACGGCCTGCCCAAACCGCTGGAGGTAGGAAGTGAAATTTGGTATAAAGGTTCCTCCACTATCGTAGACATCCACCAAGACGGGATTTTTGGAAATTTTTACAGGGAGGGGCAAAAAGGGGAAAAAGTCTCCCCCTTGACGGCCTGCTCAAACTGCTGGAGCTATGAAGTTGATATTTGGTATGTAGGTTCCTCGACCGGTGTAGACGTCAGTTGAGACGGTATTTTTGGAAATTCTTATCGGGAGGTGCAAAAAGGGGACAAAAAAGTACCTTTTTCCAAAAAAAGTACCTTTTTCCAAAAAAAGTACCTTTTGCCAAAAAAAGTACCTTTTTCCAAAAAAATACCTTTTTCAAAAAAAGTACAAATAAAGTACTTTGTAAAAACAAAGTACCTTTTTCCAAAAAATTTAGCTTTTTCCAAAAAGTACCATTTAAAAAAATATCCATTTAAAAAAATTACTTTTTTTCCTCCCCCCCCCCACGGATATCTCCACTAAAACAAGGTTTCTTGATATTCGGCATAGACATGCCCTAAGACGGGATTTTTGGAAATTCCTACCGGAACGGGAAAAAGGGGAAAAGTCTCCCCATAAACAGTCTCACAAATTGGAAAAGTGCCTGCCCAAACCCCTGGAGGTAAGAAGTTGAAATTTGGTATAAAGGTTCCTCCACTGTAGTAGACATCGACTAAGTTTGAATTCTCTACAGGATATCCTAAAAGAAAATTCCGTATGTGAGTTCCCCCTTCTGTGTAGGCATCCGCTTAGACGGAATTTTCGGGAGGGGAAATAAGGGGAAAAGTCTCCTGCTTGACGGCCTGCCCAATCCCTTTTGGCCAACCTAAAATTTTAAATATGTATTCCTTGGAGTAGGACTAACTCACCGGCAACGTAATTTTCCTATTTTGGAACAGGAACATAGTAAAAATGGTGGTTGAAAGGGATAAATGTCCCCAATAACGGCCTGCCCAAACCTCTGAGGCAATGAAGTTGAAATTTGGTATGAATGTTCCTCATCCATCGCAGATAGCCGCGAAGATGGAATTTTTGTAAATTCCTAAAGGGAGGGGCAAAAAGAAAAAAAGCCTCCCCTTGGTGGCCTGTAAAAACCCCTTCGGCTAGAAACCTGAAATTTAAAATGTGGGTCCCTGGAGTAAGGGCTAACTTATTAGAAAGATACTTTTTTGAATTTTGGACAGGGTCATTATAAAATGGGGGCTCAAAAAGGGAAATTGGCCCTTTAACGACCTGTCCAAACTGCTGCAACTAGGAAGCTGAAATTCGGTACTTAGGTTCCTCTTCTAGCCTAATTCCAACCGGGAGGGACAAAAAAAGAAAAAGTGTCCTCCTTGACAGCCTGCTCAAACTGCTGGAACTAGGAAGCTGAAATTCCCTGTCGATGGATTTTCAGAAATTCCTGCCGAGAGGGGCACAAATAGTAAAAGTTGGCTAGAAACCTGAAATGTAAAACATATGTTACTTGGAGTAAGGGCTCACTTACCGGGAAGGTGCTTTTTGGACAGGGACATTGCAAAAATAGGGATTAATGAAGCAAAAAGTGCCGCTTAAAGGCCTGCCCAAACCGCTGGAGGAATAAATGGAATAAAAAATAATTTGTTCGAAATTTAGAATTTTGGGAATTTTTAATAGTAATACACTTTTTTTCCAAAAGGGGCAATTTTCGTCCAAATTTCGGCACGGGTTAACGTGTTCCAAAAAAAAAAACGATTTCTTCCATTTGGGACCATTTCCAATAAAACTGGGGGGTGTAATGACAAATTTATTTTTAAGGGACACTCTAATGTATATATGTTAGTCGATTCGACTAATGATTAGCGTTAACGTATAAAAAATAAGATTAGTGTTCCAGGGTTAAAGTAATGCAGTTTTTAGTAAGATAAAAGGAAATTAAGTTGAAATCTGAAAAGTTCCTAATTTTTAAATTCTAAGGGCCAGTGTTCACTTAAGTGCAGGGTAGGCGAACAATACTGTTATCGATTCAAAACTTTATTATTAATTCCCTGCTTTTGGTAATTGCACGTGGTTGTTAAGCATACTTGGGAATTTTTCACTGGCATTGAAATTTAATTGACATTACTTGTAATCAATGGCGGGATTACAAATACATTTTAATTACAATTAAAATTGTAATTTGTAATTGAAAACTTTCCGTTACAATTACAAATAATTGTAATTGACATTTAAAAAAACAATTACATTTACATGTAATTGAAAATTTTCAATTATAAGTTGCATATAATTGTAATTGAAAGTGATTTCAATTACATTTCCAATTACTTTTAGAAAAACAAAAATGTTTTTTTGTTAAAATTTGGCAAAAAAAAATTGGCTGGGATAGGCCTCGACAGGCATAAAAATAAAACGTCATGTTGGGTTTATCCCTAACTCGCGCTTTTTGTCATTATTTCTTTTCCCCATAATATGTAATTGTAATTGACTTTTCCAATTATATGTAATGTGTAATTGTTCTTTTTCAAATTACAATTACAAATAATATGTAATTCAATTGAGTTTTTTCAATTGCAATTACATGTAGTAAATGGTATTCATTTAAAGTATTTACGCCTCGTATACTGTGTATATGTTGTAAGTTTACTCGATTAATGTCAAAACTGGTTTACGAGCCTTCGTAAATATACGCTTACATTTTCATGTGTAAACTTTTTCGTATTGATACACATATTTGAATATTGTCAAAAATAAAATTATTTTGTGTTGTTTTGTTTGTTGTTTTTTTATTTTCTGTTTTATTTGTTTTTAAATGATACAAATTTAAAAAATTCTGTATTTAATTTATGAAAAGATCAAAAAAGTGGCTAAATGCAAAATTGAAATGTGAATAGTTTTAAAAGGTACGTTCATTCAAATAAACAGGTAAAGTTACAAATGTACGCGATTACAAAAATACACGGTTTACGAGGGCATAAATACAGTTAGATAAATACACAATAAAAGCTTATTTAAAATATTTTTGTTAAAGCACAGTAATGCAGCGTATGTTGTTTTTCACGTGAAAAAAATTGACTCGAAATTTAAAGGCTTCAAATTGCAGTTTAAATAATATGTTAAAAATAAACAATTTTTAATAAAGGCACAATCACAAATAACACAAAATGTCACTTTTTTGCAAGGAAAATAGTAGTCTTGCTGCATATTCAGTTTGCGTAAAAACAATTTTCACGTGAAACTCATCGTGAAAAATCTTTTTTTTTTAATATATACATTCACAAAAGTTTGTCGGTAGAATCTACTGAAAATGACAGTTAAAACAAAGGTATATCCAGTTAAAAAGGCGACAAAGGTATTTACCTTTAAAATAACTAAAACTTTTGTTATTTTTTACTGTTGAAAAATAACTAACAAATGTTTTAAAAATAACTACCGATGTCGTAAAATTAACTGATAAATTTTTACTACAAACATTTTAAAACAACTGACAAAATCGGTATTTACCTTTAAAATAACTAAAACTTTTGTTATTTTTAACTGTTGAAAAATAACTAACAAATGTTTTAAAAATAACTACCGATGTCGTAAAATTAACTGATAAATTTTTACTACAAACATTTTAAAACAACTGACAAAATCGGTAAAAACTACTGTTTTTGACAGTGAATTCTTTTTGTTTATAAAAATATATTTTAATAAAAAAATATATTTTTTTTTCTTTCGATTACAAAAATATGTGTCATTACCAGAGAAGACAGAAAAAAGCAAAATCCGATGTGTTTAAAGCAAAAAAATATTGTAAAAAAAGCAAGAAAAAAGCAAACGTAAAAAACTTGGAAAAGCAACATTTTTTTAATTTTTTAATTAAAGGTTAAGAAAAAAAATATTTTTTTGTGAACAAAAAAAGTATTTTTGGGAAAAAATAAAGTCTTAAAAGAAGCAGTTAAAAGCTGAAAACTCTTAAGAAAAAGCTATTTTAAAGCTAAACAACTGTAAATCCAAAAAAGCAATTAGTTGTTTTCTTAATTAACCGTCATAAAAGTTGTTTTGCATTTTTCTATAGAAAAACAACTGTAATTTCTGTTAATAAGAACAACTACTTATTACTACACAAACAACTGTCATGTAGTAACTTTCAAACTTTTTTGAGTGTAGGGTATAACAGTTTTTTCACTTGAAATCGAAACAACTTAAGGTTCAATTAGACGTGCCATAACGCCATATCAGACAACCAAAATTCAATTGGTATCTACGGTTACGGTTATGGCGTTATGGCATGTCACCTATAATCGAATACATTGTAGCCCACAAGATTGGTTTGAACAGCTGTTTTATATGGTTATGATTATGGCACGTCTAATTGAGCCTTTACTCTGCTTAAGTCGTTTCGATTTCACGTGAAAAAACTGATACTCCCCAGGAGACGGTACAAAACACACAGCGCTGTAAAAGTGTTTGTTGTCAATGGTACAAAAAATAAGCATTTTCACAGCGTTGATTTCCAATGGCACGAGAAAAAAACATTTGAAAAACATTATTTTGGATTGCTTTCTGGACGTTCGCGAACAGTATTTTGGGAGTGCTTTTTATAAAAAATTTACATCCGTTTGTGAAATAAAAACACTGTTAAAACATTGCTTTAAAACATTTTTCTAACGTTTGCAAAAAGTACTTTAGCAGTACTTCTTTTAAAGAATATATAACCGATTATTTAAAAAACACTGTCAAAATATTGATTTAAAGCGCCTTCAAAGTCTTCGAAAAAGTGCATTCCAAGTACTTTTTTTACAAAAGTGTCTACAGCAGAGAAACAAGCCAGCCGCCGTGAGCCGTTTAAGCCGCCGCCGCCGGTCATTTTAGCTTCAGCCGCCGCCGCCGATTTTTTTCGGCTCATTTCGGCTGGAAGTATCAATTTTCAAATATAAAAAATTTAAAAATAAATATATTTTTTAAAAAGAAATTACTAATTCATTAAACTTGAACAACCAGAGCTAAAAACAATTTTTTTATATGAAAAGAAAAAAGTTAAAATCTTCTAAATATTAAATTTTCATAAATATAATTTTTTTAAGCTATAAAAGCTTATATAAATTTATACTGTGAAAAAAATTAAAAAAAAAAGTTCTTAATGGGTTAATATAATACTTCAGAATGCAACTCTTTGCAGATGTGTAAAAAATCAATTAATAAAAAAACGTAGCTGCTTAACTTTGCATTTAAAACTCAATATATGTATTTGGTGTACGCATTTTTATCAAAAATTATGACGAAAAATCGTTACAGAGTTGAAGTCGTGTTAGCATAGATATACGAAAAAGTTTGTAAAATGCATTAATTTTTGTTAAAAGCGTTACTTCTCCTCTTCATATAAATTCTTACAGTTAGTGTTTAGCTTCATTGGTTATTAAAATATAAGCTATTAAAGTTAAAAAACCTTACGAGTTACTGGTTACGGAGTTTACATTTGGCCTATAAAATTGGTTACAAATTTTATGTATTAACCAAAAATTGGTCAGATTGTTATAAATTTTGTAAAACAGGTGACAATGCGCTGATATATATCGAAATATATAACTCAAATGTAATCCATGCATTTGAAATTAGTTGGTTACATGGTTTTTATCACATTTTTTGATATCACCCATATATATTTTTTCAATTCTAAAATACATTTTTAAAAATGGTCCAGTTGAATATTTTGGATAAATGAGACATTTTGTAACAAATAAATGAAAAAGAGGCAAAAATTGTTTTGAGTTCCAAGAGGGTTACATTTTCCCAATGTTGGGATTACTTTGGAGCCCTTTACATTGGCAAAAAAAATATGCTGGCAGAAATTAAAATTTTGCAAGTTATGTTTCAACGAAAAGGACTTGGTAGTAAAAGGGTATGTTTATAATTTATTAAATAAAACTTGTATGTTATATTAAATATTTAGGACCATTTGTTAGATATAGTCTTGACTAGCCATGGATCTGTGCGAACATGAAACAAATCACACGTGAACCAACAACAAATCTTATATAAATTGATTTTATATATATTTTTTTGCGAGTGATTTTCTGACCGTGATAAAGTGCTGACGTTAATTGTGATCTCTTTTCTATAATTCTATTTAAAATTAAAAGCAATAACATTTGTTATTGTTTTAAGAAAAAACTTTTTTTTTTTACATTGTATCAGTGTTGCCATAACGGCGATTTTCTCGTCAGATCTAGCGATTTTATTTCGCCCCTAGCGGGAAAAATTGTCCTGTAGCTATTAGCCAAAAATCTAGCGATTTTTTTATCAGCCGTAATATATATTTTAAAACTCGGTTTTATGTTGAAAAATATTATAAAACTCGCACATTGATATTCCTTTATTATAAAACACAACATCTTAAACGATTTTAGTAAAAAAAACTCTAAAAATACACATTTCGATAAAATATGGGTATGCACTTTTTCATCGTACAACGCCCTCTATTGTGTATTCGCAATACTAAGATTAATTCAATGAAAATCAGGACTCATTATTTGAAGCTTAATCGTAAAATTTTTCATTATTTAATTTATTATTATTTTTCTTATTAACATATTAAAGAAATTTTTAAGTAAAAACTGCTTTAAGTACCATTTTTCAACAATCTAGCGATTTTTGGGTCTGATCCAGCCATTTATTTTGAAAATTTGTTGGCAACACTGCATTGTATATTGAAATCAACAACAAATTAATACTTATTATTAAGTAGTAAACAAAGGGATTAATACTCTTCTAAACTAATCCTCTGCTGTTACAGCACAATGGATAGTAGCAGCGAGTCTACTGAAGAAAGCGATATTGTCTGGTAGACAGTCGCTGAAAACAAAACAACGAAACGACGACAAAATCGATCACCAGGATTAGTTAAGCATGCAATCAAAATAAAAAAAACTACCAACAATGATGATTAGGGCAAGGAATTCCATGCAAATGTATGTTATTTCTCGATAGTCCAAAACTAATATAGACTAAACATTTATCCGAATCATCAAATTTAGAACAAACTGGCATCGATTTGTAGTTGCATATTTTGACATAAATGCATGTTTTTGCATATTTCGACTTTAAATGCATATTTGGTGGCTTTCTAATGCATATTTTGTGCTTTTTAATGCATATTTGATCATATTTTTCATTTTTAGTAGCATTTTTTATTTTGTAAAAAAATATAAAAAATTGATACGTTTTCATATTTTGATTCAATCAAAATAAACATTTTTAAAACTTTATTGACCTATGGGAAATCTTCGAGTTCTGTGTCTGTTTGCAAAATAACTAACTTAAATATATTTTTAAGTTTTAAAGTGCATTATTTTTGCAAAAATTATAGTTTTTAGTGCATATTTTTTATATTGTTAGTGCATATTTTTCTTTTTTAACCGCATATTTTGGGCGCATATTTTTAATTTTTAAGTGCATGAAATTCCTTGCCCTAATGATGATATACCAAGTACCTACTAGCAACAACATGTTTGCTGCACTTGATGTAGACAATAATGATGATGTTAATTATATTAACGATAATGCTAACAAAGAGCTGTGTGAAGAAAAACCGCCTCCAATAATTATTCCAAATGTTTCAGATATAAGAGCGATGATGAATAACTTTTCAAAAATAGTAAACCTTGAAGATTATTGGTACAAATCCTTGAGAGGTGGACAGGTAAGAGTAATGGCAAAAAACGTAAAGGCATATATTGCGGCCCTATGCTCCTTGCAGCAGTAAAAAGAACAAATATATATATATAGAGTGATAGTAAAATATCTATCTTTCGTAAAAAAACTTAAACGTTTTCAAATCACATTACAAAATGTTGTTTTCAGCCGATCAAGCCGCCGCCGCCGCCGATTATTTAGTTGCGCCGCCGCCGCCGATTATTATCCGGCTCAACCTCAATCGCCGCCGCCGCCGCCGATTTTTTGCTTGCGCCGCCGCCGCCGATTATTTTGGTCGGCTTGTTTCTCTGGTCTACAGTTAAACAAACGTTAAAATAATAGGGCTACACTCAAAAAAGTTTGACAGTTACTATATGACAGTTGTTTGTGTAGTAATCAGTAGTTGTTGTTTTTAACAGAAGTTACAGTTGTTTTTCTATAGAAAAATGCAAAACAACTTTTATGACGGTTATTAAATAAAACAACTAAAGAAAAAAAGTACTGCAATTTCGTTACAGTTGTTTAAAGCAGTTATTTTTAATATCATAATAAACAACTACCAAAACAGTTGTTTTTGTTAGTTATTTAAAAAATAAAAAGTTTCCTTGAATTTTTTTGAATTTTAAAAATTCTTGTTTAGTTTATATTTGTTATTATTGATATATGTATTTCTAGTTTGCAAATAAAAATCAGAAACTTGTATTGTACCTCCAATGCATAAAAGCATAATATTCTCCAGTTATTATGCTTTTGAATTTTTATTTCAAATATTTGGAATTTTTACTTCAAATATTAAATAGGATGAAGTAATTACACATATTTTTGTAATCGAAAGAAAAAAAATCATTTGTTTTATATTAAAATACACTTTTATAAACAAAAAGAATTGACTGTAAAAACAGTAGTTTTTTATCGATTTTATCAGTTGGTTTGAAATTTTTGTAGTAGAAATCTATCAGTTAATTTAACGGCATGGTAGTTATTTTTAATGTCAAAACAAAAGTTTTAGTTATTTTAAAGGTAAATACCTTTGTCGCCATTTTAACTGCATATACCTTTGTTTTAACTGTCATTTTCAGTAGATTCTACCGACAAACAAATCTGAAAATTAAACACATACATATATAAATTATTTCAGTTTATTTATTTTAAATATAATAGCCGGATTTAATAAATCACTTGGATTTAATAAATCCAAAAAGTAGTTCAAAAAGTGATCAACAGATGGGGTTAAATTCTTTCAATTTTAAAAAGAATTTTCTATCCGACACTTCTTTCGCCCTAATTTTTAATACCGAATTCAGTGATGAAGCATTTTACTTTAACTTTTAATTATATTTTATATAAAACAGCTATAAACAGGGTGCATTTTCAGTTTTATCACTTAATTTTTTTTTACACAATCAAAATATTCCACTGCAGTATTTAATATTCACTAATTGGATTTAATTAAATTACTTAGTCAGGCACGTAGCTAGGGGGAGGGGGACTTGGGGGCTATTTATGCATTTACTGAGAAAAAATTTATAAAATGTGGCTTCCAATAGAAAACTGAATTTTTTTTTCCCCAACTTTTAATTATTAAGTGGCTATTTCTTATTGTTACTACTAATAATTTTCATCATATTTATTATAATTTAGACGTAAAATTGATAAATTAACCTTTGGTTTTCCATAAAAATTAGCAGTTCCCTGCTTGCAGGCACAAGCCATTACTATAGGTTGATAATTCTACAAGCGGTACTTTGCTTCCGACAATTTCGCTGGGAGTTAGTCTATCGTAAAAAAAATGTCGAAATCGGTTTAGAAATTGAGTAAAAATGTGAGGACACCCGGAAATTTCCACACAAAATAAAACATTTTGTGCAAACAAACAATCGGAATAAAAATGACTAGAATTTGGCATTATAGTTCACAGTTCATTTCAAAATATTTTATTTTTCAACTAGTGTTCTTGTAGTTCACTCGTTCATTCAAGAAATTTTTTCAGTTGTTCATACACTAATATAAGTCTTTAAAAATCCTAAAAAACAGCTGAATCCAGCAGAATCTGTTTGCGAAATATTAGAAAGATAAAAACAGCAACAAAAAATCTCTTAAATTTACAAAATTTCCTGGATATTAGTCGATTAAACCATCACGAACAATTTTAAATTTTTCTTTTTTGATTTTCGTAATGCATATAAAAATATATGTACACTGCAGAAAGCAGTCTACTAATTTCTAGCAAATATTTCTGTTTATTGTAGCAGGAGAGACCGTTATTTGTATTCAACTCAATTAAATTTAAAGATAAATTAAGTTTTAAATATATAACAATTTCTTTAAATATAAATTTGCAATTCAATTAAACGAAATTTAGCTCAAGTATTACTAATTTCGTATATTTAACAGTTGCATTTTTGCTGTACTTATCTTACTAATATTTAGCAAAAAGGATTTACTAATTCCAAAGGCTTTCTGTGAAGGGCCCCTTTTAACTAATTTCGACCACCGTTTTTTGTTTGCTATTATTCCGCATTTTTTCTATCAGTATAAGATTATAATAAACTTGTTTGTTTACTTACTACAAGTTACTACATTTACTACAGCTGGAAAATTTCAATACAAAAAGTATACAAAACTTTCCAATTATAGTAAAAGTAGTAAGAAATTCGAGTAAACGAACACACTGATTATGTCAATGGTTTTGATAATTCCGAACAAAATAACAGAACCGAAAGGAACAGTTGAAATTTAACTTATTCGTGAACGCGAGAGAGCTCCTAACTCTAAAAATGTGCCACATTTTTGGACTTTCGCGCCACACAGATATTTCAAGAGGCCATAAAATAAAAAACCGTTCTAACTTTGCAAAATCCTCTGGAATTTTACTTTCATTTCGCGTTGGAAGCATCGGGCTTGAAATTATTGAAATTTTGGAATGGCGCACTCCATTGGAAATCAAAATAATAATGATGTAATTCAGTTTTAATATTTAAGCTTTCCGATAATCTATATAATTGTAATAAAACCTTTTAAAACTAATAACGAACAAGAAAACCTGGCAAATAAATTAAAAATTTGTCCAAAAAGTGTTAAAATGTAATTTCACTATTAAAATCAAGTAACAAAACTTTGGGACACAATATTTAAATTGCTTAACTCATTTTTTACCAACATATATTTAAAGACGTCTACCTATCCTTCTACCAAGTATTGTCAGAAGATTCGTACGGAATCCATGCTTTGCAGAAAATGGGTAAAACAATATAGTCTACACTCTAATTAAATTCTGTTGAAATTTACCCAACTTATAGTAGGAAACTGTACTCCTACTATAAATTGGGTAAATTTACTCTGTGTGTGTAATTGAAAAAAATACGCACATTATGTTTAAGTTGGTGCTCAAATACTGAGTAATTTCACATTGCAAGTGCGTATTAATTAAAAGAATTTTCGAAATTGATGTGTTAAATATACTCACAAATGCGTAAACATCCCCCAAAAATGCGTACAGCAGTGTTTAAAGTTAAACCACCCAAAAAAAATTTTTTTAAATAAAACAATAAATTAATTGTTAGCACTTTATTAATAATGAGTTGCATAGTACAATAAAATAAATTAAACAAAAACGATTTCAAATAAAAATAATGCAATTAATTTAGAAATCAAAGACAAATTATTTAAATTAAATTTATATAAAATGTTAACATCTGTATCATTGGTATAACAAAAGATTGTTATAACTATTGAACTAACAGCAATTGAAAAGGGATTTGCACAACCACATGTGTCAACAATAATTACCAACAACATCTTCATTCTTAGGTTGATATTTGCTGTTCACAAAAAATTTCTTTTAAATTTTTTTCAATTAAAATTTTTCCAAAATGTCAGAATATTTATTACTATTACATGTTAGTATATTTACCAACTTTGTGCGTAAAAAGTTGTTTTAACAAAAGGGGTATTAATCTTAGGCATAATGTGTTTATTGATAAACACATAGGGTGAGTTCCTAAACGTCAAAATACATTGCAGTGATGCGGTTTTACTACTGTTTCGATACAAAGCAAACAAGTGTGTTGTTTACTTTGTAATAAAAACATGTCGCCAAAGCATCAACAAAATTTGTGATGCACAGTTTGCTTTTTCTATGCGCATCAATTGCGTTTAGGAATGCATGACTTTGTTCAGTTGCATTGCAAATGACGTTTTGGAACTCACCCATATTGCCCAAAAATACTTTGTGTGTGTATTATTGTGTATGAAAGTGTGTATAAAAAAATTTGACGCATTTTTTGTTTATATTTACAGAATTTTCGTAAAATTAAACAAAATTTTACCCATTTTATAGTAGTAAATTTACAAGCATTTTTTAGAGTGTATATCACAAACGGATTGCAGAAAATTTTAAATATCGACAAAAACTTAAAATTTTTGAAAATTTAAATCACCTAGAAATCAAATTATTAGTTATTAGTAGGCCAACCAAAAAGAAGCCAGAGCATATTTTTTATTTGAAAAGATAGAACAATTTAGATTAGATACAAGTTGTGATCTTAAAAATATAAGAATAAAAAAAAATATAAAAGTTTATTTTAACAGAAAAGATTTTTTAATTTAAAATAAAAATTAAAAAAACAAATTTTATATAAAAAAATTTATGTCGACTTAACCCCCCGTTTCCACATGCAAGTAAATGGTTGCATAGTTGAGAATTATCAGCGAAAATTCCGAAAATTACCGAAAAAACATGAAAATTTTACATGTGTCCATAATACTTGCTGCAAGTTCATTTTTAAAATGTCGTCGGTTGTCACTAAATAGGACTCTAGTATTGCCAACAATTTTTTTTTTCAAAAACTTATAAAATTGATATTTTAAATTACCATTAAGATATGTCGTTGTGTTCTTTTTATTTTTTTTACAAATAAATATAAAATCAGTTGCATTACAACTATTACTTTACCAAATACTAGTAAATTAATAGAAAACATAACTAGGCAACACTGTTTTCTTTATTCTGTCATATCACTTGCAACAAGTGTCAAAAATTCACTGTCTTCAAAATTTACTTGCAACTTGGGCCGCAAGTCGCATAAGTGTGATTGTGTTAGTGAAAAGGTGTGAGTGTATTGAATTTTTCGAATTTGCACTTGCATGTGGAAACGGGGGGTAACATAATGTTTAAAATTACGGATTTTATGAAAAAAAAGCAAAACTATGCTCTATTTTCGCAGAAAAAAGCTAAAATAAGCTCAATTTTTAAAGAAAATAGCAAAAATAAGCCAATATTTACAAAATAAGCAAAATCAGATAAAATAAGCTTATTTGTTAAACAAATTACACAATTCTGAAAAAATTTTAAATTTTAATTATGGAAAAAATATGTGTATCTTTGCGATTTTTCAGACTAAAACTATACGCATTTTAATTTTTTTTCTTTTAAATAAAGTTTTGGTTTAGAAAAGTGATTTTGTGCGTTCCCGTACTTTTGAGCAATTTTGTTATTACTCTCATTTTACTGAACTTTACACAAAAAGTAATGGAGCACACTGAACTTAAAATAACGGGTTTTTTTAACGGTTATAAACTTTTTCCTGTGTACATAGTTTTATAAGTTTCCCCTGTATACAAAAAAAAAAAAATGGGAAAAATTTAACAAAAAATTTTTGAAAAGCCCCACCCGAAATAAATTCCTAGCTACGTGCCTGCTTACAGTAGAGTGAAAAGTTGCCATTTCTATTTCAGCTATTTCTCCATGGCCAAGATGGAAAATATGTATTTGGTGAGGTGTAGTTTTTTTTTCTAAACATACAAAAAATTTAAAGAAAAACCTTTTATTTGCTGGTTTTGCAATTTTTTTGTTTCTCTTTTAATTTTCATTCGTATTTTTTTCTGACAAAAATTAATAGGCTGTTTCATATATTTGCATTTTTATTGCTATGTGTAAACCCAGATAAATAAATCCAACTTTTTTTTGGATTTAATAAATCCACTTTTTGTATGAAAAATTCTAAATCCAGGTGATTAAAATATACGCTTAATATGTAATATATTAACAAATAAATAACTAAGATATAAAGAATATTTTTAAACGTTTATACATTTCATGATATAAATTCTACTGATTATATCTGTGGACTTCTGACAAAAGAACTTAAATTCACCGAACTTTTTTGTGATAAAGTATTTTCAATAGAATTTTTTGGCTAGAATTAACAAGTTTTGCAAGCATTTATAAGATATCATAAAAGTTTATAATATCAGCTTCTTTGATTCCAAAAAAATACACACAAAATTCAAATTCTGACAGAGCATCTTGAAAAACATTTTTTTAGAAAAAAGTAAGTTCTATTGTCAAAAGGCCACATTCAGTGGTGCAAAATATAATAGAAACGATTCAAGTTTTTCCTAATTTTATTATCGTTGCCTTTATTTTTTAAGATCAAAATAGTGGCTAAAATTGCCCCGAAAGGCAATTTTAACGTAACGTTTGTTTTTTTACTTTGTCACTTATTTTAAGTGGGCGTGGCTTTTAACATAGTAAAATTTAGATAATACTGATCGGTTCTGTACAATCTGTATATTTTTGGAAATTCTATAAAATTTCTTTAAGTCTTGCATTATTTTAATCTACACTAATAAAAAAAATCCCGTACAAATATGTCAAAATTGTGCTGGCGCAAATACATGTACTATTTCCTCTTATTTTAGCTGAATTTTTACCTATTTGTACGGGATTTTTTAGAGAAAATAACAGAAAAATTAGTTCAACTTAATCAGAACGCGTTTAACAGACTTTTGTACTAACTTTTTTTATGAGTGTACAAATAGTCGCCAGACTTAAAATGGAAGTACCTTAAACATGACAAAATTTTTCTTTGATTTCAGCGATTTTAAATAAAGTTAACAACACTAAAATTTTAAAGTGAATAGTTTTATGCTTTTCTTACCACAATAAAACAAATCAGTCGAGATTTTTTTTACGTTACTTAGTGTCTTCAAATGCAATGAAATGGGCAAAGAAAATTGAAAATAACACACAAAACAACAACAACGAAAATAATTTTGTTGTTGCTTTGTGTGTTATTTTCAAATTTCTTTGCACATTTCATTGCATTTGAAGACACTAGGTTATAGTGAAAATCATTTCATGTTAAAATTTCAGTGTTGTTAACTTTCTTTTAAAATCGCTAAAAACAAAGAAAAATTTGGTCATGTTTAAGGTTCCGCCATTTTAAGTCTGTCGACTATTTGTAGATAAAAATAATAGGATTTCCAAAAATATACAGTTTGTACAGAACCGATCAGTACTCTCTAAATTTTACTATGTATGTAATTTGATAAAAGGTCGATATGGCTAATTTGTCGTTAAAATAAGTGACAAAATAAAAAAAAAAACAAACATTACGTTAAAATTCTGTACAATTTTCTGAACCATCTCCTCGCCTTTAGGGGCAAATTTAGCCACTATTTTTATCTTTTAAAAATAAAGGCAACAAGAATAAAATTGAAAAAACTTGAATCGTTTCTATTAAATATTCCACCACTGTATGTATAAATATATTTTATGTTACTGTATTTTTTTTTTCAATGCATATTGACATTTTCTTACCATTTACAAAAAAATAATAAAAACCAAAACGAACGAAAACTATATAATATTATAAAATTTCATTTTTTCGCGAAACTTGAGTTTAAAATTATTTAAAAAATACAGTATTAAAAATTAATCTTAAACAAACTACGATTGTTATTACGTTACATGAAATAAATTGCTTTATTTAACTTAATTTATGTAACAACTTTCATTTGCTGTTGATTTTGCATTTGTTGTTGTTTCTTTTCACGTTCTCGCCGTCTTAACTTTTTACGCCGTCGATCAATACTGGCCAAATCCGTTTTGATAATATTGTAAGTTTTACGTAAATCTTGGATTTGTTTCAATAATATTGCTATACATTGATCGGGATTAAGAGATGGATCTAGAAAAGAAAAAAAATCATGATATTAGTATCAAATGTTGCATTTGCATTACGCACGAAATCTAGTTAAAAAAAGATTTCATTCATATCCGAGTGTAGGAACGGAAATGACATTATTATTATTTTTTGACTACCAGTAATGACATAGACTTCCTGCATTATTTTAAATGAGTTACTAATAATAATATAATGAAGTAATTCGCAGTTTAAGCAACGAGGATATAGGCTAAAGAAAAAAGTGTACTCTTTGGTTCCCTTAAAATTTATATGGATTGGGTGCTTGTTAATTCCTTTGAAGAATAAGAGAAACAAAAGGAAAACCGAAAAAGTTAACAGGGCACTGTTTTTATTGTTTATGATTATTGATTAACGCGGTAACAAAAACAACTTTAAGAGTGAAATAAATAATAAATAATCAATTTTAATTATTTTTTTATTGTTTTTAATGGTTTTTTTGCTTGTAAACACGTTTTTATTAAATTTATTGTTATCGCGACGTCCTTCATTTTGCTCGTTCGCTGTTAAATTTCTTCAAATTCTTTGTGTTTTTCTTCTCATTCGTGTGTGAATTTTTTTAGAAATCTTAAAACACCTTAATGGATACCTCCTGGTTTAAGTGCTAATGTGCTATGGTTGTAAAATATCATGCTTTTTGAAGTTTAAGCCGTAGAAAGTTGTCAAATTTACGATAAATGCTAATTTACTACACTCAAAAACATTAGTTAGTACACTGAGAAAATTATCTGCATGATACTAATGAATTTTTGCATAAAACCAATGAAGTCGCACTAGAACTCGTCCATTGAAACTTTTCATTAAATTGATGGAATTTTTCATAAGTTATTGTCAAAAATTTCATTTTATTTATTAAAAGTTGCATACACTTCATGAAAAAGTTTCATTAAAACTAGATTCATAAAATATATGAAGCTTTTTCATCGAATTTAAGAAATTTTTCATTTAATTTGTGAAGAAAACTTCATTAGTTTACTGAAAATTTTCATTAAAACTCGTCCAGCTAAATTCTCTCTGTGTAGAAAAATTAGTAAAAAGTCTTGTATATCAAGTGTACTAGTTTTCCTGAAATTCCGTTTTCAGTAAAAGTTTTAGTTATATTTTTTTTAGCACTAAACTAATTTTGAACTAATGTTTTACTAATTCATTTTGCTACAAAAATTGTGCTGATAACCGCATTTATAGCGTGGACGACAATCAGATAGACAGATAACGGAAATGATAATTAAAAAACAACTCTACACAATTTCTATATTTAAATTTTCAGCAAATAAATTAACTAAAATAAATAAATTAAGTAAAATTTCTATACAAATTTTTTGAGTTTTTTTCAGTCTACTAATATTCAGCAAAAAGTTTTGTGATTTTAGTAAGGAATTTTTCATTTGCTATCGACTAAGTGTTAACAAAACTTTTGCTGAGATTACCATTTGTTTTTGCTAAAAATCAGCTCGCTGATTTTCAAATGCAGTCCTTTACAGTCTGCGAATGACCACACTAATGCTAAGTTGGTGGTATTTTTCGAGATCTCTTCTTATTTCGACGGCACTTTTAAAACAATTCTTCAGGCTCTTTCGGTGTATAACGGTATCTATTCGATAAGATGTCTTTCTCCTAGTTCTTTCCTGCTGCTGCTCTAATCGGTCATCCTGGTTCTTTTTTTTTCAGCAAATTTATCACGGTTGGATGACTACAGCCTATCCGTCTTTCAATTTCGCGGCAAGGTACTCCTTCCTCCAATGTAAAATGACCTTTAAGTCTCAAGTCAACCGCTTATATTTTGGACTCATTTTTTAGGTCTATCTGTTTAATATGCCACTACTAATTTATAAATGATTTTTTTTTCACAATATTCCGTATTTATTTTTAGTTTGAAGTTTCTTGATCAGATAAATTGATAAAATTGCGATACAGCAAAAAATATTGTTATAATTTATATTTAAACAAGCGTTTGTCAAACTAAATTCAGTGGTAAGATGTGCGTGACCGCAGGTATAATAAACTTTAAATATGAATCGAATTATACTAACAAACTGCCCTTTGTAACCATTCTGCGTAATGTGGATCATCAGTTATTCGTTTAAACCTTGTGCCAAAACATCTTCAAATCTGAATGAACGGATTCGGAAACCTGTTCAATCCAAGGTCCTTATCCAGTGTCTGTTTTAGTACAAAATTCCAATATATGGTGAAATACTGCATGCATTTTGGGAGTTACTGACAATAAAACCTCATTTGACATAAAAACATCCTCCCTTGAGAAAATTTCCCAAAATAAAATCCTCCTTTGACAAAATTTCCCACATGCTAGCGGCATCTACAGTTTGTTTACAAAATTATCCATGTTGCATCTCTATATTATATGTCTCTGCTTATTTGTAAAAAGTTTAGTTTTTTTTTCACTATTAAATTTTATATATTCTTTTAAAGATGTGTATACTGTATTGTACAAGGGTAGTGAAAGAGTTAATTATTTTTCATGTTTTTTAAGCTATTTTAATTAAATTTTCAAGTGCACCTGTATTGTTTAATATATTTTCTGCATTAGTTTTGTATAATTAGTGGAAAATTTTGTTAATTTATATAAAAAATACGCATTAAAAAAACCACTAAAAAATGTTTCTCTTAAAACCAGTTGGCATATAAAATTTAGGAGCGAGTTTTTTTGACGTGTGAGAGGATTGGTATGTCTTTAGCATATATGGTCGTTGATAGAATTTACTCTATTTCATTCAGCACTCTTTTTATTTTCTCTTCTTATTTTATTTTCGTCTTATTTTCAGAACATTGTTGCATTATTTCGTAGTTTTTTTTTTTTTAAGAGAAGCAACACTCAGGAAATCCTTGCTTCCTTTGGAAAGGGGATAGAGAAGAAGTGAAAGATGGTGAAAGATGAAGGGCTTCAAATATGGCAACACTGTAATTGCGCGAGATGTTGAATTTTAGAACAGTTGTTGCGCGCCATCTGATGGTGAGTTGACGAACTTTGTTGAATCTTTTTAGTTCATAGCCCTGTTATATTATTTTACTTCGGTGGGGTTAAGTGCTATGGGAACACCGAAGGAGGACGCTGCTATATGTATGAGGGATAGAAAAAACTCATACATATTATTATTTTCATAAATTGATGTTGCCTTGGTTGGGGATCGAAACCGCAACCTCACGTGTAACAGTCCAACCATTACACCACAGCGCCCACAAAACAAAACACATGTTTTTGCCAACTAGAACGTAAAATAAATAAAATTAAAAAAAAATACCGTCATTTTAAGAATAAAGAAAACAAAGCCTTCAATAATACCATTTTCACCATTTTTATACCCTCCATCCCACTGTGCAGGAGGGTATATATCAGTTGGTCATTCCGTTTGTAACTAGGGATACCGATCCCGAAATCCCGATCCCGAAAATCCCGGGATTTTCGGGATTTAGAAATCCCGAAATCCCGGGATTGGTCTTGAAAAAATCCCGGGATTTCCGATTTCATTATTTGCTATATTTTATCTCTTTTTGTATTTTTTTTATTGTTATATTCGACCTAAATCACATAAATGTAATATCTTATTAAATGTTATTAAAGAAATAATTTTTCCCATTCATAAATGAATGCTTCACTTGCCAAATCGATTAACTCCATTTTCTGAACTTTATAAAATTTTAATTTCAAAACCCTTTATTGACTAACTGTGAAATATACAAAACAAATTTCTCTGCTAAGAAATATTAACACTACTAAATTACAAAATCTATAATTTAACGGGAATTTTAAAAAACAGTATATAATATTTTTTCATTTTTCTCACTAATACTCATTTATTTTTCTATATGGAGTTAATCGATTTGGCAATTGAATCATTCAAATAATTGATTACGGATTAAATAAATCTGAATAAAAACATTAATAATTTAAAAACTTTTATTCAGCTGTGAAACTTTTGAAAATAATAATTCAGGTTTATTTAATCTCTTAAAGGACATGTTTTTATTTATTTTATTGATGATTTTCTAAAATCATAACTTCATGCAAAATAATTTTGCCGACTAAAAACAGCAAATTCTTGTTAAATTAGATAAATCTAACAATCTCCCTTTCTGAAATCAGCAGAGGTATGTGCTTAATATTTTATGTTAGTTGATTAAAAAAAAAACTAATAGTCACTAAATATTTCTGATGATTTCAGCAGATTAGTTTGTATTTGCATTCAATTAATTTTAGCCAAATATAACTAAAAATTTGTGTTTTAGTAAAAACTTTTAGTTAAAAAGTTTCTTCAGAGGTAAATTGTGAATTGCAATTTGTTTAAATTTAACTCGTAAGTATAGTTTTAATCGCGGAACTTTTTTGCTTATTTTTAGTAGCTTTTTCTGCTATTTTTACATACTTATTTCTATGAGTGTAGTTTCTGTTTAAAGCCAGATTCACAATGCTGTAGTACTCCACTCTGAGTGGATTTTGTTCCTTTCTTTTTTGCACTTACATACTTTTAATCTCTATTTTACACACTGCATTCTGCAGCGTTGAGTACTCCAGCATTGTGAATGCGGCTTAATTTGTTTATTTCTTCATACTGCAAGAAATAATAAGTACATTTTAAATGAATTATTTTAATTTGTGGGATTTATTTCAGCTATTTATTTTTAAAATTAAAAATATGATGAAACAAAAAAATCCCGAAACCCCGAAAAATCCCGAAATCCCGAAAAATCCCGGGATCCCGATAAATCCCGGGATCCCGAAAAATCCCGGGATCCCGGGATTTCAATTTTTAAAATCCCGAATCCCGGGATTTGTAAAAACCAGTCCCGTTCGGCATCCCTATTTGTAACTCATAGAAAAAAAATCTGGGACATAAAAAATATATATTTCTTGATCGTTATCAATAGCGAAACCGATTTCGCCATGTCCGTCTGTTTGTCAGTTGAAATCACGATCACGCTCAAAATAGTTGTGCTAGGATGTTAATTTTTAGTCAAAATTTTTGTGCAATTTCTTAAGCAGTTTGTTATGTTATGAATGAAAATGTAAAAAGCACATCTAAAATTTCTAGAAGCTACGGTCAGAACCGGTCGGAAAAATTGGAAATTTTTTAAAATTTTAATTTTTTTTAAAAACTTAAAATTTTTTTTTTTTTAATTTTATGGAAAATCGATGTTTAAAAAAATTAAAAAAAAAAATTTATAAAAATCAATAAATATTTTAAAAATTGATAAATTTTAAAAAAATCGACAAATTTTTGAAAAATCGAAAAAAATTTTAAAAAATATATCTTTCTTAAAAATCGATAAATTTTAGGAAAATCGACAAATTTTTCAAAAATCCATAAATTTTTGAAAAATCGATAAATTTCTTAAAAATCGATAAATTTTTTAAAAATCGATAAATTTATGAAAAATCGAAAAATTTTAGAAAAATCCTCAAAATTTAAAAAAATCCATAAAATTTTGAAAAATTGATAAATTTTTAAAAAATCGATAAATTTTTGAAAAATTTTAAATTTTACAAAAATCGAAAATTTTGCACAAAAATCAATAAATTTTATAAAAATTGGTAAATTTGTAAAAATCGATGGATACCCAGACAGAAATTGCCAACTGTACCAAAAACAAAGCACTGATTTCATAAAAATTACTACGCTTTGTTAAAATAAGGTAAAGTCGGAAGATCTCGGGTTCGATTATGGCCACGAACATACAATTTTTTGTTTTCTTTTTTTTTATTTTTTTATATATTTTTTTTATAAAATTACATTTCTTTTTATTAAATTTGATTGTTTTTTATAACTAAATTTTTCATAATTTTTTTTACCATCTATATTTTGGTTTTCCTGACGTTACGCCAACGTTGGCAGGTGAGGTCCAGCAGACGTTATGCCAATGTTTACATATTAGCCATTGTTATCATTCATATATTATTTAAGCTATGTTGTACTACATGTCTCGTTAGCTTAGTGTGTAGAGCGATTGTCTGGCAATCTGACGGCCCCGGTTCAAGTCACAGCCTGACCATGTTTTATTTAAAATAATTATAATTAACATTTTTATTCTAAACAAATTTTTTTTCGCAAAAAAGTTTTTTTGTCAAGTTTTTTAGACCATCAATTTTTTGGTTTTTCCAACATCCGCTTTGTCAACCAACCTTTTGCCGACGTTTGTAAGTTAGCTACAACTGCCGTTATCATTGATCTAATTTTTTAGCTATTAGATATTACAAGTCTTGTTAGCTTAGTGTGTAGAGATCGCGGCTGACAACCTGGCGGCCTGGGTTCAATTCCCATCAGAACCATGTTTTAAAAAAAGACTAAAAACAATTTTTTTTTAAATATTTTTGAAAATATTTGTTTTTTGAAAATCCACCGTTTTTTCAATTTTGACAACGTTGTGAAAACGTTGGCAAATTAGCGCCAACCAACGGTTGGCCGCTGTTATCAATCGGGTAACAGGACAATACTGTCAATATTGTTAATCCCACGTTCTGCCAACGCATAACCGACCATCGCCAACGGTATGCCAACATTGTGCCGATCGTATTTTTCTGCTTGGGTATTTATAATAATGTTTAACAAAATACAGCGTATTTCGTATTATATTTATATGAGAGACCCACGGTCTTTTTCGGTCCCATGCACGGCGTTTTTTTCTCCTGGGTCTCTATAGGCTAAAATTTTAGGAAAATAATCTACACGTAATTCTGACTTACAGCTGTAAACTTTTTTTCAATATGTGGAGCAAAAATATTTCTGATCTGAATAGTACTGCACTTTTCATACATTTATATGAAAATGCCACGGTCTTTTTCGGTCCCATGTACGGCGTTTTTTTGTTCTGGGTCGTAATGGGTTAAAATTTTGCAGAAATAGACGTAATTCTGACTTAGAACTGTAAACCTTTTTCAACGTGTGGAACAAAAATATTCAGAAACAGGCTCTTCAATTCAAAAAGTCCTGCATTTTTCATACATTTATATGAAAATGGCACGGTCTTTTCCGGTGCCATGTACGGCATTTTTTGTCGTAGGTCGTTATGGGTTAAAATTTTGCAAAAATAATCTAGACGTAATTCTGACTTCGTTGTTCCAAAACTGTTGTCGGTTTTCATTTATCTCATTTAGTTTTCAAGATACGGGCGATTATCCAAATAAAAGCCCTTTTCTCTCTAGGAGGCTTAGTTTTCGGGGTATTGGCCGCGGGTTTTGACCTCTGGTGCAAACATTTTTCCTCTAGCTCTCTTAGTTTTCGAGTCATGGACAATCAAAAATTTGTTAAAGCAAATTTCGCTTTTATTTTTCCATGTATAACTCATTATGACCTCCTTGTTCCAAAACTGTTTTCCGTTTTCATTTATCTCATTTAGTTTTATAGATACGGGCTGTTGTCCGTTTTCATCTATCTCATTTACTTTTCAAGATACGGGCGATATTCCCTTTTCTCTCTAGGAGGCTTAGATTTCGAGAAAAATGCGATCTTAAAATCTAGCAATGTAAGCCGAAATTTAGTTTCAGTATCGGGGTATTATGGGCGGGTTTTGACCCCTGGTGGAAATATTTTTCTCCTAGCTCTCTTAGTTTTATAGATATTGCCGATGAAAATTTAAGTTGAGAGATTTTCGCAAATGAAAACTGTTGTGTGTTTTCATTTACATTTCACTTACTAGAAATATTCCAAATAAAACTCCTTTTCATTCTAGGAGGCTTAGTTTGCGAGATAATCACAATCTAAAAATCCACAATGTGAAGTACACGAAATCGATTACATTGTGTGGACTTACACGTTTTTCTAAAGGGATACGTATTGTTTAGATTTTTCTTTGTTAATAAAAACACCAGGATGGAGGGTATCTACAGACTCGTCACAGCCGAATTTAATCTTTGGTTTGTGACTGGGGACTTACACAAACCATCAAGCGGGCCTTAGCCCGCTTGTTATTAATCGGTCTATTCGATTACTTTTCTCAGTTAAGTCCAGTAAGAATTACTCAGTACAAACAAGACAAGACATAAAAACAAAGTCTACACAATTTTCAAGTAAACTCATTGTGGTGAAAAATTATATTTTTTTATATGGAGTATATTAGTTTTTTCACGTGAAACTCAAACAACTTTCGATGCTTTAAGCCCCGTAAGTTGTTTTTCACGTGGAAAATTTTCACTCGAACTTAAAATGCCTCAAAAGTTACTTTAAATTCGAAAAATTAATAATTTTTTATTTCCAACAATCATCTAATTTTTGCATTACTTTCTATGTTTTCATATATTTAGTTAGAATATTCTTCTACCTCAAGTCCAAATTCTAATATGATATTGTCATATTAGATTTTATTTGTTGTTTTTTTATTTTATTAGAAAGATCCAATCACAATAAACACAAAACGACACTTTTTCACAAGAAAAAAATAGTCTTGAACATTAAATTTGCGTGAAAACAAAGTCTACACAATTTTCACGTGAAACTCATTGTGGTGAAAAATTATTTTTTTTATATGGAGTATAACAGTTTTTTCACGTGAAACTCAAACAACTTTCGATACTTTAAGCACCGTAAACTGAGTTTCACGTGAAAAAAACTATTATACTCCCTATAAAAAACTATTTTTCACGACAATGCGTTTCACGTGAAAATTGTGTAGACTTTGTTTTCATGCAATTTTAATATACAAGACTATTATTTTTCTTGGGGAAAACTGACATTTTGTGCAGCGTTGCCAACTCTTGAAGGCAGGAAAGCACCGTGAGCATTGTGAAAACGGGTATAAATTTACCAAAAATGGGGTAAAAAAGCACGATATTAATTTTTTGAAAAATTTATGTCAAGAATTTAAAAACACATTTTAGCTTTGTATAATCGTGTAAAAAAGGTTCAAAAAATAACCAAAAAGGGGTAAAAAACCATCAAGCTAATATTTCAAAATTTTGAAGATTAAATATAACGAAGTTGCTATTTAAAATTTGTTATAATTCTACGCCAGTTGAAATTAAAGACCACGAGAATTTACAAAAGAGTAGATTATATTTATTAGGCACGTCAATACTTCTCAAGAAATTTTCAACAACTTGAAGTTTCCAAAAACAAACTAGAAGTTTAGTTACAAAACAAAGTGTTCCAAAAACTAAAAAGTGTTTTACAGTAACAAACAAATAAATAAAACAACAAAATTGTACCTACTACAAACATTATTGAAAAATGTATTTTTTGTATAGTTCGTATTATTGTTTTAACATTCACAGAAAATTCAAGAAAAATTTTAAAAAACGAGAACAAATACCAAAAATATAAACTGTACAAAAAGCACTTCCAGAAATCTGAAAAAGCACTGTAAATACCCGCTTTTTAAACGGGTATTTGTAAAAAATCAGCAGGTACGGGAAGGAGAAAAGCCCCAAAAAATACCCGAAAAGCACTGAAACAGCAACACTGATTTTGTGTTGTGGCTTTCTAATTACATAAAAAAAATTTTATTTTCAGAATTTAAATTACTATTTAAGGCCTTTAAAGTTTGAGCAATCACTATCCACGGCTCTTATCTAAAATACTGAACTTATTTTAAGAGAGTTTCGGCGAAAAATAACAAAAAAACATAAAAAACGTTTAATTAATTATTTTTCATGTTTTAAGCTATTTTAATTAAATTTTCAATTGCACCTGTATTGTTTAATATATTTTCTGCATTAGTTTTGTATAATTAGTGGAAAATTTTCTTTATTTATATAAAAAAATACGCATTAAAAAACCACTAAACTGTTTCTCTAAAAACCAGTTGGCATATAAAATTTAAGAGCGAGGATTGGCATTTCTTTAGCATAAATGTTCGTTCGTTTAAGTGAAATTGTTCCACGTGAAAAACAACTTACGGTGCTTTATTACGAACGTTTTACGGTGGGTCTCATACTGCAGGTTTAAACTAAGGTTAATAGTTAACCCAAAAATTTGTTGTTGGTTTGTGTACATTTTTTTGACATTTTATTTTGTTTTTAGTTAAGTTAAAGTTAAACCTTCCGTATGAGACCCACCGTTAAAGAATTAATTACACCAAAGACCATATATGCTAAAGACATACCAATCCTCTCACACGTCAAAAAACTCGCTCTTAAATTTAATATGCCAACTGGGTTTAAGAGAAACAGTTTTTAGTATTTTTTTTTTTATTTTAAACAAATTTAAACTAATTATACAAAACTAATGCAGAAAATACAATTAAAATAGCTAAAAAATATGAAAAATAATTTATTAAAAGTGCCACCTTTTTCACGTTTTTTGTTATTTTTCACCAAAACTCTCATAAAACCAGTTCAGTTTTTTAGATGAGAGCCGTGGATAGTGGTTGATTAGAGATGGGCGCGTGAGTGAATTTTGACTCACGCTCACGCATGCCCACGAAAGAAAAATAATAATCACGCACGACACACGCACGAACATTTCTTTATAATCACGCTCACTCACGCTTACGTGATTAATTTTAATTTGAATCACGCTCACGAAATACTCACGAAAAATATGAAATTTGTTTTTATCCAAGGATGGTAACCGAAACCATGCGGTTATCGGTAAGGGTAACGCTATTTCAGATTATTTCAGTAACGGTATTTTAAGGGTAACGCTATTTCATTTATTTCGGTATCGGTATTTTAAGGATAACGGTTTTTTAGTTATTTCGGTAACGGTATTTTAAGGATAACGGATTTTTGATTATTTCCGTAACGGTATTTTAAGTTTAGCGGTATTTCGGCGCTATGTGTTGTTGTATTTGTTTTATTTTATTTTTGTATATTATTTTATTGGATGTAGATAAAATAGTCATTCCTTTTGAAGTACTCCTTAATATTTTTGCTGGGCGATGTTTTTTATATTGAAATTGTTGCCAAAAATTCGGGACTTCTAAATTAGTTCGTATTAACCGAGAATTCGTCTTATCCGAGTTCGTATTAAGCGAGTTATACTGTACTTATTATGTTTCTATAATATTCCCAGCAAAAAAATACCTGACCAAGATCCGTAAAATCACCTATATTGTTCGGCACGAATGCGTTCAAATTGAGGTGAAAAAGGCATTTTTTTAACATTGGCTTGTCATAGGAGAGAAGGTGTTTACGCTTCTTTAAGTCTGCTTTGCACGTCATAAAAATGAGTGCTTGGATGTTCTTTTTTATATAGGAAAGCAATTCATTTTTTTTACTATTTAAGGAGAGATGAAAAGTACCTTCTTGGGAATGCATTCAAAAGTCATAAATATCACTTCTTAAATATATATTTGAATGCATTCACAAGAAGTTACTTTTCATCTCTCCTTAGATAGTAAAAATAATGAATTGCTTTCATATATAAAAAAGAACTTCCAAGCACTCATTTTTATGACGTGCAAAGCAGACTTAAAGTAGAATAAACACCTTCTCTCCTATGACAAGCCAATGTTAAAAAAATGCGTTTTTCACCTCAATTTGAACGCATTTGTGCCGAACAGTATAGGTGCTTTTACGGATCTTGGTCAGCTATTTTTTTGCTGGGAAGTAAAGAAAAGTTTTTAATTAATGGCATTTTGGAAGTCATTTAAAATACGTTTATTGGAAGTAAGAAATCAGCATATATAGCTACTTTATATGCAGTGAAAAAGGCATTCTTGTAGAATGCATTCGGTTTTTTTTTTGCTGGGTTATTAAAATTGTTATAGATTTCCCGGAAGATGACATTCGAAGAATGTCGAAATATCGGATAATAAATTGATATTTATAATAAAGACAGACCTCGAGCTCGAGCATTTTCATTTATTAACATTTGAAAGGTAGAATAAATACAACTTTAAAATTAAATTATTTAATTTAAATGAAAGTTATTTATAAATATATTTTTTTGTAGATTTTTAGTTGATCTGAAGATTGTTACAATGAATGTTATTTTTGTTCGGATTAAGATCAAATATTACAAATTCCATATTTTTTTTTTGGAAATTTCTTATACGTTAAAATGTGCTGCCACATTTAACCCCCTCTGCCTGCTGTGTGCTGCCTTCGATATGAACAGGCTGTAATGTTGACATTCGTGGTGTGCAGCGGCAATATTTTTAATAGTTTGTTGTTGTTTACATGTAAGCATTTATTTTCATATGTTTGTACGTCCCTAAGAATAATGTTTTTCAATGAATGACGAAATATCGGTGATATACATAATATATATGAATATTATTTTATTATTATAAGGGCAAGGAATTCCATGCAAATGCATGTTTTTTCTGGAGAGTCCAAAACTAATATGGACTAAATATTTATCCGAATCATCAAATTTAGAACAAAATGGCATCGATTTGTAATTACATATTTTGTTAAAAGTGCATGTTTTTGTATATTTTGACTTTAAATGCATATTTGATGCCTTTTTAATGCATATTTTGCACTTTTTAATGCATATTTTTATTTTTAGGAGCATTTTTTATTTTGTAAAAAAAAATATAAAAAATTTATAGGTTTTCATATGTTGATTCAATCAAAATAAACATTCTTAAAAACCTTATTGACCTAAGGAAACTCTTCGAGTTCTGTGTCTGTTTGCAAAATAACTAACTTAAATATATTTTGAAGTTTTAAAGTGCATTATTTTTTCAAAAATAATACTTTTTAGTGCATATTTCTTATATTTTTAATGCATATTTTTCTGTTTTAGCCGCACATTTTCCATTTTTAAGTGCATGAAATTCCTTGCCTTAATTATTATTATTCCCAGGTAGAAAAATACAAATAATTATTTGCCAACGTTGCCACAGCCTTGGGATTTTGGATATGCCAGTACATTTAATAAATAGTTAGTAGTTTGCTACTACTTTACTGTACTTTTAGTGCACATGACAAATTTTTAATGCATTCTTTCGGAATTTCATAAGAAAACAATGCAAATGTCTCTCTTACATAAATAATTGCGTAATATATGTTAAATTAATAAAATTTTAATTTTTATAAATTAGAAAAACGGTGGTTAATTTATAGAAAACAGTACTGGCAAAACACGTTTCGTGTTGTACCGGCATTGTATTGTCTATCATGAAAATGATCAACCTTTTTTGAAACAACAAATAAAATCTAATATGACAATATCATATTAGAATTTGGACTTGAGGTAGAAGAATATTCTAACTAAATATATGAAAATATAGAAAGTCCGAAAAAACTATTTTTGTATTTTTTAATGCAAAAATTAGGATAATTGTTATTATATAAAATAATGAAATATATTTTGTATTTAAAAATAAATGAGCTCGAGCTCATTTTAAGTATTTCAAAGTTTATAATACTGTGAGACAAATGGTAGGGGTCAGTGATCGGGAAGGGTTCAAACTACCGGGGAAAGTTATATCGGCAAAAAAGAAGTTATACGTGTCCCGGCGTTTCGCTGGGTCACCCCTAGGAATCGAGATATATCGATTTGACCTTTGGTGGTCTTTTTTTTGACATAACTCGAGAACCACTAGTCCGATTTTGCTCAAACAATTTTAAAAAAATTAAAAATTGGAATTCCTTTAATCCGTTCATATAACGTTTTTCTATATACTCAACAGTTTTGCCGGTAAAAATAAATGTATGAAGAAAAAAATATTTTTTGCCTAAAATATTAAAAAAAAAGTAATAAACAAAATGTTATTGATTTTTATGGTAGCGGTAACAAACACTTATTTTTACCGGTAAAACTGTTGAGTATATAGAAAAACGTTATATGAACAGATTAAAGGAATTGTAATTTTTAATTTTTTTAAAATTGTTTGAGCAAAATCGGACTAGTGGTTCTCGAGTTATGTCAAAAAAAAGATATATCTCGATTCCTAGGGGTGACCCAGCGAAACGCCGGGACACGTATAACTTGTTTTTGACCGATATAACATTTCCCGTTGGTTTCATCCCATCCCGATTTTGACTGTCGCATAGTGTAATTTAAAAAAATATACTTAAGTTAAACTTACCCAATTGCACCAGAAAATTATAAGGACATGGTTTAGAACCGGGTGAAGTTTGCTGTTGCGTTGGATGTTGTTGAGACAAATTCAATTGTTGTTGTTGTCTTGAAGTATGTATGGTACTACGTTGGGAGACATTATCTGAATTATCGTCGCTATCAGAACCAGCTAAAAGAGAGAGTAACATGATTTTAGTGTTGGTAAGACTATAGAAGTAAAAATAAGTTTTTTTTTACCTGTGTTCTTTTTAGACAATTGTCTACGTCTTTTAGATTGTTGTTGCTGCTGTTGTTGTTGTTGTTGTTGCTGCTGCTGCTGCTCAGCAGTAAAGGGGCAAGTGTCGGTCTGTTTACGGGGGTGTCTACGCTTACGTGGTGAAATTTCATTTTCTACATCTACGGACTTTTTCAAATCTTCACTTGATTCATCTTCTTGACTGCCAGAATCATTGGGTGAACTGCTGGCAGTAGCAGTAGCTGGTGTAGCTGTTGAAGATGCCGTCGCCAAAGATTTATTAGATGGTAAAGTAGAAAAGCCTTTTTCTCCTGTAGGAGTTGATGACTCCGGCATGAAAGAAGTTGCGGTTCTCTCTTGAGAGTCTTCACGTCCAGTTATAACCGAGGCAGGACTTCCGGGTATAGTTTCTTCACATCTTAATTGATTGATAGAATCACTTTGGGTATCGGGTATATTTGATGTTAATTCCATTGTAGACGAAAAGGATGAAGAAGCGGTAATTAATGCCGAAGCAGAAGAGGAAGATGGTGGTGCAATAATTTCTTTAGTTGATTGATTGGCATGGGAAGATGAGAGAGTATTTAACTGTATATTAATTAATGGTTTGTGTATATCACTCAATGGTTTTAGACCATCATCTGGTCGTAATTCTGTACGGGGATCTAGATAAAATCCTGATGTTGAAGTAGGCGCCGTTGTGGGAATAAGTGGAGCCGCTAATGGTTGGAAGACTCCTTTAGAGGGAGTATGTATAAGTCCAGATGATGTTATGGGTTTGATATTTTGTGGTATTGGCCTAATGGTAGTAGAATTTTCAAATGTTTTTGCTGTCGATACAAAAGCTGTAGAATGGGAGACTTTAACGGGGGTAATAAGGGTTTGGAAGGGATTTATCATTGCCGATGTAGTTGTGGTGATAGTGTTAACCACTGGATTATTCTTACTTATATTGACCGCTAAAGATTGTTGTGATTGTGTTACCACAATTTGTGTTTGCTGTTGCTGGACCAGTTGTTTTTGAGAATTTTGTTTAGGAGTTTGTAAAGCCGCAGCTGCTGCCTGAGCTGCTGCCATTACGGAGGGTACTGCTGTAGAGGCTACTACCACAGAAGCTGGTATATCGGGCAAGTCGATAGGCACTCCAGCCGAAGCTGTTACTACTGTATTTGAAGTTCGTATGTTATTAGAAGAAATTGTTGATTTTATGGGTGCTGGCGGAATATTTCCTAATGACCCTGTTTGCCCGTGTTGTCCGATATTAGATGACAAATCAGATTTTCTATCATTATTAATCGGGGATTGATTTTGTGCTCCTGCAGTAGGCATAATTAAAACTGACTTTTGTATGGTTTGTGATAAATTTGTTGTAGCAGTAGTAATAGTTTGCTGTGGATTATCTTGCATAACCGGTTTTGAGAGATTTTGATATACAACGGCCATAGACGAACCAGGCAATTTACTAACCACCGAAGACGTTGGAGTAATACTGACTATATTCGAAGAAGTAGTCGTTAGAGTAGAAGTTATTGCTGTTTTTGGGATTTGTGCTGAGGGAATTGTTACGGCTTTTATAGCTATAGGAGCCGGAATGTTATGATGATGTGTAGCATACTGTAATTTTGATCCACCAATTGTTGTTTCCAATTTAACCGCCGAAGCCGAAGGCTTACAAGATTCTGGACCTAGTAAAACAGGACTAGGTTTTTGCTCAACTGGTGTTGTAGCTGTGGCTGCCGAATCATCCGGTACATCTTCAATAACCAAACGTCTTTCAGAGTCGGTACTATCATTGCTATCATCGGAGAATGGTTCCGGATTAGTGGTTGAAAGAGGAGTAGTGGGAGTTACTGGATGACTGGTAACAGGTGTGCGTCTTTGTATGGCGCATTCTAATTTTTGTATAGTTTCAGATAGTTGATTTTTCGTACCACCCATTGATTCTAAAATACCCATTTTAGGTTCGGGCGAAGTCAAAGGAGTGCGTTTGTTGGCCAGAAATGAAGTTAAAGGGCCACTTAACAAGGCTAATGAAGATGAGGATGATGATGAAGGCATATCTGTATTAATTTTTAAAGGTTCACTTATCGAAGAAGAAATAGAGCCGGCAAATGTTGTGGTAGAGCATAAAGATTCTAAAGAAGATTTTATTGTACTCCCTAAAGTCGCAGTAGTTAATGTTGGTGGTAGCGATAAACCAATATTACTTGTAGTTGTTTCTTTTTGTTCCTTTGCATCGGTATCCTTATCTTTATTTATTGCTGCTGCGGCCTCTTGCTTTATTTTATTTTCTTCCTCTTCTTTCTTTTGGGATATAGCCTTGAGAACTTTATCCGCTATGGAGGAAGTTGTCGGTTTACTCTCCAGTTTAGAAGGATCAAAATCAAAAGCTCCTCCTGTAGCTGATAGTAACACTTTAGCATTTTCCAATTCAAATTTATTTTCTTTACTAGATGAACTGGCTCCAAATGATAACTCGAAAACGCTCCGAGTTTCCATAAAAGGACTACCCACTTGCGATTTGGTAGTGGTCGAGATGGTACTGGCGGTCGTTGTTGTTGTTGGTGTAGAGAGTTTAGGAGACGCTACAATAGGTTGCATAGCTGCGGTTGCTGCTGCGGTGGTGGTAGAGTTGGTAATGGCGGTTGTAGTTACAGTTGTGTTTGCCACATTGGTTGTGGATGGTACAACTGTTGCCGGTAGGGCCTTAATGGGAGTAGTTTCCGAGGGATTTGGCGAAATTTCTGGAGGTTGTGGAGACTGTAAAGCATCTGTAAGAGCTCGAGTTGTTTCTTGTACAGTCTGTGCTAATTCTTCATTTAGAGCATTAATATTTAAATTGAAACTAGGAGATTTCCGTAGAGCATCAAAAACAGAGGAATCTCCTTGTTTTTGTGGCGTCACTATAGGTGCTAGCAAAGTGGAAACAGATGATGCTGGGGTATTTATGGGTGGAGTAGTTTTAGGCAAAGCTGGAGCATGCATAATCGATCCCGCTGCCAACGTCGGTTTAGTTTGTGCTGTAATTTGTGTTTTGGCCTGTACCGGAACTCCTGCTGTTAGTGTAGTTAAGACACTGGAATGATGTAATAACTTCGCATCGGCCACCAGGGGACTGGGTGTTATGGCCTTCTCTTCCAATTTTAAAAGCTTAGCCTTTTCTACGACCGATTCTTTCATGGGTGATCCACGTTTTTTACGATTTACCAAAGCAGACATAGGATTTGGTCCTAAAATCGAATGATGGTCTTGCACCTTAACTGTGGATTTATTACGTTGTGTTATTGTTTGTGTTGTAGGGGTAGATGTCGATGGAGCCATTGGTGCTGCTAAATTAGATGTTATAACAGATGATGGGTTAGTAGCTTGTACCATGGGAGATTTACGTATCTCAAATTCAAATGGTTCATTGTCTTTAAATTCATAAATATCCGGTGAGTTGGGTTTATTGATTACTGCAGACGAGGATGTGGTTACCTTTGTTTCCTTGACACAGGCACTGGCATAAGATGTCGAAGAAGTAGAAGTAGTTGACGGTGAAGATAACGATGTTGAAGTCGATGAAGAACTGCCTGATATGTCTAATTTACTCATATCGGGTAAAAATCTAGAGCCTGAAGAACCCGAAGAAGTATTTGACGATGATGAGGTCGAAGAAGATGTCGATGAAGTTGAGGATGGTGAACAGGCTGCTGGTGGCTCAACTTTTAAGATTTCTTTATGCGTCGAAGGCGGTTCTATAAACTTTTTAGCGGAATGCAGCAAAGTTGCCTCTGACAAAGAACCTTTTTTGGCAGTTTCCAATTTTTTCCCAAAAGTAGTTTCTAATTTCTTAGCCACTGATAACGGTTTTTCTACTATAACGGAAGTGTATTTGCTGGGCATATTTAAAGTTGATAATGATGAAGTAGATGAAGGTGGAAATCTGGTGGGTTGTAATATAACCGTCTTTGTTTCGGAAGTTGGTATTTGCATAGGTTTCTTTTCCTCTTCTTTAATATTCATTGATTCTGTTTTCAACTCGAATTCCTTCTTAACATTTGTTCCCCCTCCTAAAGTAGATTTAGTTTCTTCTTTGATCAGGGATTTTGCTGTTTTTAATGATTCTTGTCTTTTTTCAGTTTCCCGTTCCTTAATAATTTTGTCTACTACTCGTGTATTACCACCCATAGTGGATGTTTTTGCCGATATTTGTGGCTTGTCTAAAGATCTTAATTTTTCCGCATTAATAATTTGTTGGAATTTCTTGCGCATATTTTCTAATTGAGTAGTCTTATCGGATGATTGTGATTCATCATCACCAAATGAATCAGTTTCTGAAGACAATTCAGTAGAAGATCTTTTTTGGGGTTCTTCTTTGGGTTCTGATTTACATTCTTCTTTTATTATAACCGTATTGGGAGAAGTCATACTGGCTGATGATTTCATATCAAATTCGGACTTTTCGGTTTTAATTTTTGTTTGCGTAGATTCTTTAGTATCTTTGGAGTCTTTTGTGACATCTTCATTTTCAGTAGATGATTTTATACTTTGGAATCCCTTTAATTCCGATCGAATTTGATTTAGATCATAATCACGTCCTTTTCTTGGTGTGATCGATTTGCATGTCGAAGGAGCTTCCTCTTCTTCCTCATCGTCATCTTCATCGTCTTGATCGTCTGTATCCGATTGACTGTTGGGAGCTGATACAGATAGTTTAGATTTTCTAACTGGTGGCTTGCCTGGTTTTGTAGAATCTTTAATATTACGTATAGGAGTCCTTTTTACAGGTTCGTCTGAATCAGTATCAGAATCTTCTTCGGTGGCTAAAGAAACATCTGAAACGTTAGCTGATGTTCGTCTTGCTGAATTAGGTGTTTGCCGTTGCGGCCGTTTTTTCAAAGCCGATGACGTAGCCGGTGATTTAGTACGACTTGAATTAGATGCAACTGAAGAGGGTGTTGTAGATCTCGGTGGCATAGAATCACTACGTCCTCTACCCCGCTTACCAGCTGCTGTAGGTGTCTTATTAACTGTAATTTGTGCTGTCGAAGATGTTGACGAAGAAGCACTATTCGGTGCAGAGCCAGCAGTCATGGATGCTAATGAAGCAGCTGATGGTGGTTTAGGTGGATTTTCTTTAGATTTTTCATTTGTGCTAGATAAACGACCACTGCCTTTAAATTTAGAAACCTTTGTTAAATTTTCAGCAATACGTTCTCTAGGCACCCATTCATCATAACGATTGTTCCATCCAGTATAGTGAACCAAATACATGGGTGTACCACGTTGTAGCGTGATTTCAATAACTTTTGCTTCATATGTTACTTTCTTTTCATGATAATACACTTTCAATTTATCTCCCGTTTCAATCAAAAAATCTCCAGTATCAATTTTGTCAACAACTGCTTCATCTTTTCGACGTTTAGTGCGTTTGTCATCACTTTGAGCTGATTGTTTACGTTGTGTTTTATCCTTTTTATTGGATACATTAGATCCTGATACGCAAAAGATTAAAAAATGTTAGTTTAGTGCTCTTTTTTATTCTTTGAACTTAAAACTAAACTCAAAAAAAAAAGTCAGTAAAGTCAGCAAAAAATGTTGCTGTGTCAGCAAATTTTTAGTTAGGAGCGTGCTTGCAAAAAAGTTGGTAATTTCAGCAAAAGTTTTGCTAACACTTAGTCGACTGCAAATGAGATTGAAAAAAACTCAAAAAACTTGTAGCGAAATTTTACTTCAGAGCAATTCCATATGAAAGCGATCACCTTTTGTACGACCCCTCTCCGATTCTAAAATAAATAGTCTCAATCGATTGCCCAGCAAAAAATAATGTACCTACATATTTTTTTTTTTTATAGTGACTGGTTTAGTGGTGGTGTACACCACTGTCATGTGACAAAATTGAAGAATTCTTCATAAGGGACCTCATTGAAAGTTGTTTTAAAAAAACTACTAAAGCGATCGCAACGAGTGATAGCTCGTTGGAAAGGTATTGAATCAGGCTTTAATTCAAAAATAAAATTTTCCTAATTTTTCTCAGAAATTTACCTTTTTTCCCATGAAAATTAAATTTTCCGATTTTCCACAGAAGCTCCTCAATTTTCCGGCTAATTTTTTTTTTTTTGGATTCCTCATAATTTTTGCTTTAAGAATCAGCAATAAAAAAATGGGGCCCGACTCCTTGTTTGGACAGGAGAGGAGCATTTAAGAGACCACCTTGTTCTCATTGTTTTTATATTTTTTATAATTGAATTATTTGTAATTATTTAACATTATTTTATTTTATTATTAAAAATACATTTTAAAAATTATTTTACAGTTAAAAATACATTTATGAAGAAAAAATCAATTTTTTTTAAGAGCCCCAAGTTGAGTGTGTAGTGAATATGGTCTGCCTGCCTTCACAAGATCGGCCATAAATCCATGGATAATAGCAGCAGTGGCATGTAATGGCACACCAAACCCGACTGAGGCTACAGGTCATAAAATGTTTTGTAAATTTTTTAAATTACCAGGTAATAAATATTTCGCCTAAAATGACACGTGCAGAAACAAGTCATAAAACACGCATTTTCCATAAATATGGCGAAATATTTATTACCTGGTAATTTAAAAAATTTACAAAACATTTTATGACCTGTGGTCGGCTTATTGGCAGTAACCAATTAAGTCCCTCTTTAAAAAACATTTTATGACCAGTAGTTCACGCAAATTTTCCTATTAAAGAAAAGCAAATATCGCTTATTTTTTTTTACCTATTTTTTACCAAAAAATAAATATAAATACTTCACACACTCTGAGTCAAATTTTAGTTGAATACTAAACGTGAAAGTGTTAAAGTGTTTTTTTGTAAAGTAAAGAGTGAAGCTGTAAAGACAATTTAAAGTAAAATGAATAAATTTTGCTGCAATCCGTTTAACAAGAGTGGACATCGTTCGAAAAAGATAAAAGTATTAAAATTAACTGGTGTTTCGAAGCGATACATGAATGAATTAAATATACAATACGGTGAAGAAGCAGAATTCATTTGCCCCAAGTGTAAAATCGATTTGTCTCAACAAGCAAATGCATTGAAACAAATGCAACCACAATCCGAGAGTGAAATGACAATTGAACAAAATGTTTCATCTGATAGTGAGGCAGACATTCCGATGGTCAATATGTCTTTGAGTCCTTTGAATGAGGCTATTACCACTTTAGGTGAATCGCCTATTACAAAAAGAAAGTTGCGAAGTGAAAAATACAGAAAAGAGAAAAAAGGCAAGGTTATGAGTGCAATCGCGACAATATTTGATGAAGGCTCTGATAACGAATGCAGTCAAGCAGATGACGTTGATGACGGCAAACAAATGATTGAGCAGTTGAAAAGAAAATTCAATTTAGCGACCACTTTTCCGGAGAAATATCTCATTTTATCTGTGCTGCCTCAATCATGGTCTATACGCAAGATTTCTGAACAGTTTCAAACATCTTTTTACATCGCGAGAAGAAGCAAAGAATTAGTTCGACAGAAGGGCATATTGGCGACTCCCACCAAGAAATTTGGCTCAAGGACCCTCAGCGAAGCAACGGTGAAATTGATTCAAGATTTTTACTGCAATGATGACAACAGCCGCGCCTGCCCAGGTACACGTGACTATGTTATCACACGTGAAGATGGAGAAAAAGTACACAAGCAGCGCAGATTATTATTATGTAATCTATCCGAAGTATACCATCAGTTCAAAGAGAAATACCCAGCAGAAAAAGTGGGATTTTCTAAGTTTGCCATCCTACGACCAAAAGAATGCGTGCTGGCATTAGACAGGCACGGAACGCATTCAGTCTGCGTTTGCATGTTTCATCAAAACATCAAATTAATGTTCTTTCCATGCAAGAAATTGAAAGTAAAAAAAAAAAGGTAAAAAAATAAGCGATATTTGCTTTTCTTTAATAGGAAAATTTGCGTGAACTACTGGTCATAAAATGTTTTTTAAAGAGGGACTTAATTAGTTACTGCCAATAAGCCGACCACAGGTCATAAAATGTTTTGTAAATTTTTTAAATTACCAGGTAATAAATATTTCGCCATATTTATGGAAAATCCGTGTTTTATGACTTGTTTCTGCACGTGTCATTTTAGGCGAAATATTTATTACCTGGTAATTTAAAAAATTTACAAAACATTTTATGACCTGTAGCCTCAGTCTGGTTTGGTGTGCCATTACATGCCACTGCTGCTATTATCCATGGATTTATGGCCGATCTTGTGAAGGCAGGCAGACCATATTCACTACACACTCAACTTGGGGCTCTTAAAAAAAATTGATTTTTTCTTCATAAATGTATTTTTAACTGTAAAATAATTTTTAAAATGTATTTTTAATAATAAAATAAAATAATGTTAAATAATTACAAATAATTCAATTATAAAAAATATAAAAACAATGAGAACAAGGTGGTCTCTTAAATGCTCCTCTCCTGTCCAAACAAGGAGTCGGGGCCCATTTTTTTATTGCTGATTCTTAAAGCAAAAATTATGAGGAATCCAAAAAAAAAAAAAATTAGCCGGAAAATTTAGGAGCTTCTGTGGAAAATCGGAAAATTTAATTTTCATGGGAAAATTTAATTTTCATGGGAAAAAAGGTAAATTTCTGAGAAAAATTAGGAAAATTTTATTTTCCCATGAAAATTAAATTTTCCGATTTTCCAACGAGCTATCACTCGTTGCGATCGCTTTAGTAGTTTTTTTTTTAAACAACTTTCAATGAGGTCCCTTATGAAGAATTCTTCAATTTTGTCACATGACAGTGGTGTACACCACCACTAAACCAGTCACTATAAAAAAAAAAAATATGTAGGTACATTATTTTTTGCTGGGCAATCGATTGAGACTATTTATTTTAAAATCGGAGAGGGGTCGTCCAAAAATTTGCCAATTTTGATCGTTTTCATATGGAATTGCTCTTCAGTTAATTTATTTGCTGAAAATTTAAATATAGAATATGTGTAGAGTTGTTTTTCTTTTTTTTGTCATTTCCGTTTCCAGACAAGCTGCGACATCTACATCTTGTCTATCTGGTTGTCGTCCACGCTGTGAATGCGGTTATCAGCACAATTTTTGTAGCAAAATAAATTAGTAAAACATTAGTTCAAAATTAGTTTAGTGCTAAAAAAATATAACTAAAATTTTTGCTGAAAACGGAATTTCAGCAAAAAAATTGCTGAAAACTAGTACACTTGATATACAAGACGTTCTACTAATTTTTCTACTAACTTATTTTTTTGAGTGTAAAAATCAGATTAGGAACTAACGCTGGATTTATTAAGGCATGCTCTAGTTTCAAACCAGTAAATACAAAACTATTTCTCAAAATAATCAATACTGAACCAGTTCAAAGTGTGACGTTTAGAACAAATTAGCTAGACAAAATTATTTGGAGCCATATTTGAATGCCTATGGACATGTAGGTTGATCATTTTTTTCTGACTCGAAATCAGCATAAAGTTTAAAATAGGGTTCTATAAGTCGACTTTCGACTAATCGATTAATCGACTTTTTGCGAAAATTTTCGACTTTGTTGTGATGCAAAAGTCGAAAAGTCGACTTTTGCTTTCGACTTTTCGACTTTTTTACTTATTACCATATGGCTAAGAAGTAAATTTTGTTTTCGCTGATATAACACAATAGAAAAAATTAAGCAAGTGTTGCTATTCTATTGGAAAACAAAACAGTGAAATATGACATAAAAAACTCTAAAATGTCTACGACACACAGTGGTTTTAAACTGAGAGAAGTGGTAATACATACACAACTTCTAAACTAATCGTCCGATTTGGACAAAGTTTATAGAATATAGTAGAGTAGGAATAAGGCTTTTGGTCAACCTGTTTTATTAATAGGGCATTTATTTAGCACCAGCGTGCAAAGTAGACCACCTCGAGTGATAACAAGCTTTCGGAACCCTTGGCTTCTTAAATTGTCGGTCGATTTCAATGAATTTAGACTTTTTGAATTATACTTAGGGCAAATAACGTTTTTCCAATGTAAACATGGTTAAACGTTAACCCCAGATATTTTCATATAAATTTGAGATTCAAAACTATGGTTAAGCACTAAACTCAGTTTATTTTGGGATAAGTTAGCAGGTCTTAATAACAATTTTTCAACAAAACTTTTCGTTAATTTCAGCAGGATAGAATATTATTGGCATTTAACTAAGTTTAACTTTTAACAAAAAATTTATAGAAATAACAGTTTTTTCATTGTGTTTTGTCTACTATTTAGATAATTGTTTTGCTAATATGAGAAGGGTAGTTTTATCTAACTAAAATTTACTAAACAGATTCGGCAGTTATTTTCTGCAGAGCCATTTTTATCCATATTATCTGCTATTTGCACAGATTTATTTCTTTTAGTGTATTAGTATTACTGGAGTAAGTCATAAAATCAAAGTGAAATTTAAACAAAATGTAAGCCTTGACTTTGATTTCACTTAAATTTTTGTAGCGCTTATTGGGTAAAGCTTAAAGCAGAATTTGTCAGAATAGGTATCTGCCGATAGCACTGATGATCATAATGAAAACATAGGAACCAAAAATTTAAAAGGCTATAGCCCCCCTAGAAAAATGGTCTACCTACGACGGTGTATGCAATCTACGCTCATCATTTGTTGAAAGCGAGAAAATTTTTGAACTTAATTTTAAGTTTTCATAGGTGCGTAAAATATAGCTCCCCAATTTTTTTAGACAGAGAAATTATTGTAAATACTTGATTACAATTAATCCAACCTTTTAACCTACATCGTTTAACATGCTTTTTTTGTCAGTTAAAAAATTAACTGGACAGTTAAAAGTTTAACTCTGCCAGCTTAAAATACCAAGGTGATGCTCAAAAAACTAAAAGAACACTGTCTATAGAAGGGGCTCCAAAGCCCAAAAATGCAGTTTTATGCATCAAGTGGGGGTTTTTATTAAAAAAAAACTGGTATGTTGCCATATAGCTACACCATGCATTTAAATGTATAAGAATAAGGGGGAAATTTTCTAAAACACTTCGGTGAAGTGTTGCGTTACTTCTATAGAAATTGTTTTTGTTACAAAAACAATTTACATTGAAAGTTCCCTTCACTTCACCCAAGTGTTTTACGAAATTAGGTAGTTAAATAAGCCTTAATGTATATAAGTTTTGTGCTACATTTTATGTTTAAAACCACTGTGCGATGATAAAAAACAAGGAAAAATTTTATTTTATATGCATAAAAGTCGAATTTATGCTCATTATCAACAAGGTACAATTCTACGTTTCGAATCTAGTTAACTGACCCCCAAATAAGCTAAAAAATATGATTTTTTGCTATTTAGAAATTTTCATATAAAAAGTCGATTAATCGACTTTTACCTATAAAAAGTCGGAAAGTCGAAAAGTCAACTTTTCAAAATTTGAAAAAAGTCAAAAAGTCGATTAATCGACTTTTACCTATAAAAAGTCGGAAAGTCGAAAAGTCGACTTTTCAAAATTTGAAAAAAGTCAAAAAGTCGAAAAGTCGACTTTTTGTTGCAACTATACAACCCTAGTTTAAAACAATTCCTAATTTCGAATTGAATCAAAGTATCCCAAGAAATTCTCAGGTACCCATTCTAAAATTACTAGTTCCAGAACTACCTCTCAGGGAATAACTAAATATTCTTTGGTGCAACTAGTTCTAGAACCCATGAGTTATTAATATTTCTGTAAAAAAATAGTTTAAGACACTTTTTTTTATAATCTTAAAATGCCATTTGCAATCTTTGTGAAAATGTTCACTATTATCGGCTTAAAGCGCACATTTTATAAGCGAAAATAAATATTACGGTTATGACTAGGGTGACCATTCGTACTGATTTGATCAGTACATGTACTGATTTTTGGCCACGTGTACTGATGAAAAAGTCGTGTACTGATTTGTACTGATTGTACTGATTTTTGGCATTTAAAAGAATATTACATTTTTTCTAGTAAAAAAAAAGCCAAAATGCAAGTACAATGTACTTGCCAATCAGAGGAAAGGTGTTAAAATATGTCATATAAATGCTCAAAGCTTGAGGAAAAAGATTGACGAATTTAGATTGATCTTTGAAAACTCAGGTATTGATTTCATATGTGTATCGGAAACATGGTTTGATTCCGAAATTACAGACTTTTCTGTTTCATTAAATGGATACAATTTACGTAGAGTCGATAGAGAAGATGGATATGGCGGCGTTGATATGTATATCAAAAAGGGTATTTCTTTTAGTATCAAATGTACGTCTAAACAAAATTGTGATTGTGAGGACATCAATAATACAGATCCTTTAAATTTAGTTGAGTATCTCTTTATCGAGGTAAACAATGAAGGTAGGAAATTACTTGTAGGGAGTGTTTATAGGCCTAATAAAAACCTTTGTACTAGGCGGTTTATTCAAATTTTGGAAACGCAAACTGCATTGTACGATGATGTTATAGTAGCAGGAGATTTCAATTCAAACCTTTTAGTTGATAGTAGTTTTTATGATGACTGTACCTCGCTTGATTTAATATCACCTAATATTTTAAATCCTACACATTTCACTGCAACTAATAATACGCTTTTGGATTTGTTTCTCGTGAGCAATGAAATTAATATACTACTCTATGATCAATTGTCTGCGTCATGTTTCTCCAAGCATGATCTCATTTTCATGACTTACTTTTTCCAACTTGTAATACCAGTTGATAGAATTACTTTTCGAGATTTCAAAAATATTAATTTTAGAATTCTTGAGGAAGAATTTTTTAAAATCGATTGGAATGTTTGGTATTCTTTGTATTCTGTAGATGATCAACTTTTTTTTTGGAGCAAAATCTAAATTATCTGTTTGATCTAACTGTACCAATAAAGACAAAAATTATTAGTAATAAACAAAAACCCTGGTTTTCATCTGAAATTAAAACTTATATCAATCAGAGATTTTGCGTATGCTCGTTGGAAAAGATTAAAGACTACAACGCTTCATGAGGATTATCTGACTGCTAAAAGAAAAACAAATAAAATTATTACAAACGCCAAATCTGTTTTTTACGCTGAAAAGTTTTCTTCCGCCATTGACTCCAAAAGAACATGGCAAACGATACGCGAAGTTGGTATCGGTAAATCTACGAATCAAGAACCATGTTCGATTGATGCCGATACAATCAATGAAAAGTTTTTAAATGTCCCTATTATTATATCAATAATAATTCGAATAACGATTCTGAATCTTTTTTTTTTCTTTTGCTGCAGTAGATCAATGTGACGTTTTATCCAGTATATTGTCTATAAAATCCAACTCTATAGGAGTGGACGGAATTAATCCAAAGTTTCTAAAGATTCTATTACCTCAACTACTTCCAATGATAACATTTTTATTTAACAAAATATTAACTTCAAGTTACTTTCCCTCGAATTGGAAAATAGCTAAAATCGTTCCAATACCCAAAGCTGGTTCTGATTATAGACCAATAGCGATTCTTCCATTTCTCTTATTATGCATAACCAAATGACTTGTTTCTTGGATAACAATAACTTGTTAACAGATCGTCAATCTGGGTTTAGAAAGAAACACAGCTGCATAACGGTCTTAGTTGATGTTACATAGGAGATTAGGGAGAAACTTGATAATGGCAAGACTACATTTTTAATACTTTTAGATCATTCAAAAGCGTTTGATACTGTGGATCATAACATTCTTTGTTACAAACTTAATCATTTTTTTAATTTCTCTTCGACCGCTACTCAGTTATTGTCAACATACTTAGGTAACAGATATCAGTATGTTGAAACTGGAATCCGGAAATCCAAGGCACTGCCTGTGGCAAGAGGAGTACCTCAGAGGTCCATTGTTGGGCCACTATTATTCTCACTGCACTCTAATAACCTCCCAGGCATTTTAACAAATTGTAATGTAAGAATGTACGCGGATGACGTTCAACTTTATACCAGTTGCATTATTGCCTTAATTGACCAGTGTATTATCTCTATTAATCAGCAACTCGATCGTATTTATACATGGGCAACGGCAAACGGTTTAGGAATAAATCCGAAAAAATCTAAATGCATTGTAATTCAAAAGCGACTTGCCAAACTAAATATTATACCCAATATATTTATAAATAATCAACAAATTCAAATAGTAAAATCTGCTAAGAATCTCGGAATTTTTTTTAATGGCACTCTTTCGTGGTCGAACCACATTAACTATGCTTGTGGTCGCACATTCTCTATGATTAGAACTCTTTGGCGGACCCAGCATTGTACACCTATGAGAATAAGAATACTACTTGCCAAAACTTATCTGATGCCCGTTTTACTGTATGGTTGTGAGCTATTTGCTAAATGTGATACAACTAGTAAAAGGAAATTGAACGTTGCATTTAACAACATAATCCGATACGTGTATGGACTTAATAGGCGTTCTAGTGTATCATTGTTTTCATCTCAGCTATATGGGCTATATGGATAATCTACTAAACATAAGAGTTTTAGTTTTCTTACATAAAATAATATACACCCATAAACCTGATCATCTGTACAGCAGACTTTGTATTTCAGATATAAGCAGGGGAAAACGAATTAGATCATTTGGATACAAAAGTTTAATTTCGGAGTGGCATTTCTACATATTCGCAGTAATTCTCTGGAATTCTATACCCCATAGCACGCAACTTTTAAGTAACGCACGAAAATTCAAAGAAAATATTTTTAAACTGTTTTCGGCATAACAATTTGAAAAAATAATTATTTGATATGATATGACTTAATTATTTAAATTGATTTTTTTTTTATATTTATATTTATTGTTTAAATTTAGTTGTTTAATTGTTTTTTGTATTTTGTATTTTATATAAAAATTTTAATTAGATATTAACTTATTAATTGATTAATGATTTCATAAATTTACCTATCCTCAGTTCCATACTGCAAAATAAGACTTTTAGTCTTGTGTATGGATCAATTCTACAAAATAAATAAATAAAATAAAATGTACTTAGTTTTTTTATAGAATAAATTTTTGTGAGTGTGAGAGGTTTTCTCTTCCAGAAAGCATTCAAAATGATTTTTCTACACGTAAATTTCTCCATCTAATATGTAGCTTCATACACAGAGAAGATTCGTAATGACAACCGACTTTTTCAAATGATTCCATTGCGATAATGGAAAATCAGTTGATACAACAGTTATTTGACTGTGATAAAAAATTTTAATTATCCGATTGTCAGAATGATTCTGTTTTCTGAGTGTAGGAAAAGTCATCAAAAGCTAAAGATTTTTCCGTACAAAAATCCTTAAAATCTGAAGAAATATATGTGGGTATTTCCATCGAAAAATTTTCGGATCTGTGGGATTTTCAATAGAAAAAAGTACATAAAACCTTATGATTTTCATTTTTAAAAATGTTACGTAGTTTTTAGAAAAACGTAGCCAAAATGTGAAGTTTTCCTATTTCAGAAATCATGCAGAATTTAGCAGAAAGAAAAAAAGATTTGTTCTGACAGCTAAATTTGTAGCCAATGATTGGTTAGTTTGTATCTACAGAAAATTAGTTTAGACAATGCAATTTGCTCATGACAACAAAAATTTAGAATTAACGTTCATACTATCTTGGGGATGATGATACAGCATGTCTATATTTCATCAATCTGTTACAAAAAAAATTAGAAAGGAATGGTAATAGATCATTGAAATGTCTAAATAATGGGTCCGTTTACTGTACTTAAAGAACTGGATTTTTCATGCATAGGTAGAAATGTGTAAGGTTTTTTAGGATGGTATGATGGTTAACCGAAAAATTTTGTTGCCTCAACTAAACCATTCGGTTCACAAAAAAAATAAGGTTGGCCGCATAATCATTTTTTTTTTTTGGATGAAAATATTTTTAAAAATTTGTACTGATTTGAAGTCAGAAAAAAATGGTCACCCTAGTTATGACTCATTTTTAACAAAATTTTACTTATCATCACGTGATAGGCAATACTAAATTAATAATAAAAATCGTGTTTGCGGGTCATTTCGGCAAAAAAAAAAACCTTCCGCACCAAATGCAATTTCTAAAAATAATTTTTGTTTAATTTACATAACGAATTATTACAAAAATTATTGTAAATGACAAAAAATGTATCCAAAGTCCCTCCAAAAAGGTTTCCTAATTTTTACCGTAAATAGCTTTTAATAAGCATCGTTTAAGTCTCATTTGTTTAAAACTTTGAAGAAATAATTTAATTAAACTAAAACCATATAGACCAAATTTCAACTCTTTTGGTGCGGCAACTTGTTTGACAGCAGAGGAAAAGATTGAGTTTCTTAATATTTTTTTAAGGCCTTTTTGGCTAGAGCATGTAAAATTTGATATTTGCAAAAAAGTCAAAAAATCATAACCCTATTTATATTTACCCTATAACCGATATTTAAGAAATTTTTTAAGAAAAAAAAAATCACCAATCGATAATCAACAAAAAAAAATCTTTTAGAAAAGTGTAAATCTAAACTCTGTGGTTAGCTCAGAAAAAAAACAGGAAAAAGAAATATTACCACACCTACTAATGCCCAATTTTCACAAAAATAAACATTTTTTATATATTATACTTTATAGTTACATATATCTATAGATATTTTATGAACTAGAAGTTTTAATACTAGTTTTAGCATAAGTTTGCAATCAGTGTGCTTCTCTATCTTCTATATAGCTAACTCAAGACAAATGTCGGTTAAGTCAACGTAAAGCTTCTCAGTACCAAATGACTTTTTGGGTTTAGGATAATAAGGGTTAAAATTTTGTTCTACGAAAATTTTGTCTCGGCTAACCCCCCGTTTCCACATGCAAGTAAATGGTTGCAAGTTGAGAATACGTATTATCAGCGAAAATTTCTAAAATTACCGAAAAAACATGAAAATTTTACATGTGTCCACACTACTTGCTGCAAGTTCATTTTTAAAATGTCGTCAAAGGCATAGGTTGTCATTAAATAGAACTCCAGTATTGCCAAATATACAATATTCTAACAAAGCTGGGAAAAAATTTGTTCTTACCTTTTTTTTTTGCAAAAACTTTTAAAATTGATATTTTAAATTACCATTAAGATATGTCGTTGTGTTCTTTTTTACTTTTTTTTTACAAATAAATACAAAATCAATTGCATTACAACTTTTACTTTATCAAATACTAGTAAATTAATAGAAAACATGACTAGGCAACACTGTTTTCTTTATTCTGTCAAGTGGGAAAAATCCACTGTCTTCAAAATTTACTTGCAAGTTGAGCCGCAAGTCGTATAAGTGTGATAGTGTTAGTGGAAAAGTGTGAGTGTATTGAGTTTTTCGAACTTGCACTTGCATGTGGAAACGGGGGGTAATACAACATTTATTGTAAGTTTAATTTATATATGTGGAGTAGAACGGTTCGACTAATTTTGCGTCCCTCATATGTATGTATATCGCACCCTAAATACAAAAGTGGTATAACTCAAATTTTTACAAAATTGAGTTTTTCCCATAAATAAATTCACAGTACACATCTCTAACTACTTCAAAAATTTAATTTTCATGACTTCTTTAACTGGAAAAATCATATTATCGGCACTGTTCTCAAATCCGAATCCACATAAAGAAATTCTAAAGTGGAACATTCCGAACATTTTTGCTGTTTTGTGATTCACATCCACAAAAATATTTGTGAAATATTCCGTGTATAAAAAGCTGTGTGGAAGTAAACACGAATGCACTTTTTTTCTATGAAATATTTATTAAACTCCCGAGTAAAAAAGTTTTGATATAATCATATATTATTTTATGTAATTACATATAGTAACTTATAGTTAGATATGGCCACATATGCTTTTAAATTGAAGCATATAGACTTTTATATAGTCATATATTAAATATTTTTGCCTCAAAGGTTTTAATATTGAGACATATGTGATTTTATATTATTACATACTGGCCTGAATATAAGTGTATGTGCTATATATAAGTACACAAAGTAATATATAAAAGATATAATTACATATACGTTTATATATAATTTAGTATGACACTATACATAATAATATAAAACTATATATGGAGCCATTTAAGAAATATTATATAATAGGTGTTATATATGATTATATATTGACGCATATGAACCCATATATAACTTAGTATGGTTTCATATCTACAATATTTCATGATTTCTTTTATATATAACGATATAACATTCTTTATAAAATCATCTATAATTACACTGTGAGACAAATGGTAGGGGTCAGTGATCGGGAAGGGTTCAAACTACCGGGGAAAGTTATATCGGTAAAAAAGAAGTTATACGTGTCCCGGCGTTTCGCTGGGTCACCCCTAGGAATCGAGATATATCGATTTGACCTTTGGTGGTCTTTTTTTTACATAACTCGAGAACCACTAGTCCGATTTTGCTCAAACAATTTTAAAAAAATTAAAAATTACAATTCCTTTAATCTGTTCATATAACGTTTTTCTATATACTCAACAGTTTTGCCGGTAAAAATAAATGTATGAAGAAAAAAATAGTTTTTGCCTAAAATATTAAAAAAAAAGTAATTAACAAAAGGTTATTGATTTTTATGGTAGCGGTAACAAACATTTATTTTTACCGGCAAAACTGTTGAGTATATAGAAAAACGCTATATGAACAGATTAAAGGAATTGTAATTTTTAATTTTTTTAAAATTGTTTGAGCAAAATCGGACTAGTGGTTCTCGAGTTATGTCAACAAAAAGATATATCTCGAGTCCTAGGGGTGACCCAGCGAAACGCCGGGACACGTATAACTTGTTTTTGACCGATATAACATTTCCCGTTGGTTTCATCCCATCCCGATTTTGACTGTCGCATAGTGTTATATATTATCCCACATTAGCAATTTTTTCAAAGTGATTTTTTATAAAAATATATGTATAAGGTCCTTTTAAAACCGTATTGTATTAAATGTGGTTCCATATTAAAAATGATTTTGAACTAGTTTTAGATTTTGTAATTACTAGGGATTGGCGCATGACACGATCGTGAGTGAAGTTATTCACAAGTGATCGTGAGTAATAATTACTATACCAAAGTAATTCGCCCGTTAGAGTGAGAATATATAATTCGTACGTGAGCGTGAGTAAGAATATATAACCCGTGCATGATTCGTGTGTGAGTTTATTTTTTGCATCATATGTTTTTTAGTAATTTTTACTGTTTTGCGTAAGAATTTTCTGATTGTGAGTAAGTTTTTAATATACTCATGTCTGCGTGAGTAAGACACGAAATGCTCGTGCTTGAGTAATTTGTTTTTGTTTAGGAGCGTGAGTTAAAATGGCTAACGCGCCCATAAAATTAACAATACTGAAGCTTTAATGTGGAATTCTCTATACTATAACGCACACTTGACTGATCTCTTATATCTTGGTTGTATACACTCTAATTAAATTCTGTTGAAATTTACCCAACTTATAGTAGGAAACTGAACTCCTACTATAAATTGGGTAAATTTACTCTATGTGCGTAATTGAAAAAAAATACGCACATTGTGTTTAAGTTGGTGCACAAATAATTTGTAATTTTACATTGAAAGTGCGTAAAAATTAAATGAAATTTTGAAATTAGTGTGTTAATTTACTAAATTTGTGTGTAAAAAAGCACGTTTCACGTGTAAATGTACGCATAAAATGCGTAAAAATCCACAAAAAATGCGCAAAAATCCACAGAAAGTGCGTAAAAATAAAATATAATGCGTACATTTACAACAGGTGTGCTAACTTTAAGGACCACCCAAAAATTTTTTTAAATAAAATAAATTAATTTTTAGTACGTATTTTATTAATAATAATATCCGAGTCATTCTCTCATAATCGTTTATGTCCAAATTAGTCGTTTTGGAATCTTAAGGCATTTGTATAAAATTCATATAAAAATTTGTTATAACTATTGAATGGGTGCGATGACTTCTGCTCAACAAAATGCCTTCTTTGAAAGGGGGGCAGTAACCGTCAACAATAATGGGAGAAAACGCCTTAAGAGAGATATGGCTTACGCAGGAACAACTGAGTGCAATGACTCCTGCTCAACAAAGTCAGTATTCATTGAGTACTGCCTAACTTGCAAAGAAAGCATTTTGTTGAGCAGGAGTCATTGCACTCAGTTGTTCCTGCGTAGGCCATATCTCTCTTAAGGCGTTTTCTCCCGTTATTGTTGACGGTTACTGCCTCCCTTTCCAAGAAGGCATTTTGTTGAGCAGAAGTCATCGCACCCAGTTGTTTTACTTAGACCGTATCTCTCTTACGGCGTTTTCTCCCGTTATTGTTGACGGTTGTTGGTTGACTGCCTCCCTTGCAAAGAAGGCATTTTGTTGAGCAGGAGTTATTGCACCCAGTAATTCCTGCGTAGGCCGTGTCTCTCTTACGGCGTTTTCAATTTTGAAATGAGGTTTAGACTACCACATGCGTTAATAATAATTACCAAAAACAATTTCATGCTTATGTTGCTATTTCCAGACTCTAATGTGTTTATGGAAATGTTGTAAATCAAAAAAATAATCCGTTTTCGCTTTTTCTTTTTATTATTTATAATTTTTTTCAATTTTTTCCAATTTGAAATGTCAGAGTATTTATTACTATTATTGGATAGTATATTTACCAACTTTGTGCGTAAAAATTTTATTTAACAAAACAATAGTAATTTTAGTCACAATGTGTTTATTTATAAGCACATAATGTCTAAAAATACTTTGTGTGTGTATTATTGCGTATGAAAGTGTGTACAAAAAGAGTTTACGCATTTTTCGATTATATTTACCGAATTTTCGTAAAATTAAACAAAATGTTACCCATTTTATAGTAGTAAATTTACAAACATTTTTTAGAGTGTATCACAATCCTATTAAGTTAAAAATTTCAGTGTTGTTAACCTTATTTTAAAATTACTAAAAACAAAGAAAAATTTGTTCATGTTTAATGCACTGTCATGGTAAATCTGGATAAAAGTAATGGAAGATTTATCGAAATTATAGGATATCCAGTAGACCTGGGGGTTAATCATTACATTTTGTAATTAATTACACATTCATTTACACAATTACATGTAATTGTAATTGAAAAAAACTCAATTACAATTACAAATTATTTGTAATTGTAATTCAAAATTTGTAATTCAAAAAAATTCAATTACAATTACAAATTATTTGTAATTGTAATTCAAAAAAGAACAATTACAAGTAATTTGTAATTTGAAAAATGTCAATTACATTTTTTGGGAAAATAAATAATGACAAAAAGCACAAGTTAGGGGTAATCCCAACATGACGTATTCTTTTTATACGCATCCATGCCTATGCAACCTATCCCAGTCAGATTTTTATACAAAATTTTAACAAAAAACACTTTTTAATTCTAAATGTAATTGAAATCACTTTCAATTACAATTACTAGTAATTTGTAATTGAAAATTTTCAATTAAAATTGCTTGTAATTTCAATTACAAGTAATTGTAATTGAAATCCCTCAGGTATGATCTCCAGATATTGTATATCTTTTTTTATTTAAAAATATAATTTTGTATATTGTTAGATATGGTCATATATATTATGGTAAAAATATAGGGTTAATATTTAGGTATAATTGTATCAAACTGTGTCCACTTTTATAACATTTTATATAATTTTATACAAAAAGATATAATTTTATGTAATTGGATGAGGACAAAATTCGGATACAATTGTATCATATTGTATCGAATTGTATCAAATTGTACCAAATTGTATACAATTGTATACAATTCGATACAATATGATACAATAAGACGTTCTCATTTTTCGGATATAATTATATCTAATTACATAGAAGATTATATATAATTAAATATAACTTTATATGGCTCCATATCATTTTTTTTTACTTGGGCTATTAAAAAAACATTTGTGAACAAAATTTTGAAATGTTTTCTTTGTATTTTCACTAAAATATTGAAATTTGTAGAACATTTAATACATAAAATGATTATTTTGAAAACTGTCTATAAATTTTAACATTTTCTTTTGGAATCAAAAAAAGAGGAAGAAGAAGAAAAAATGATTTAATCAAAATTTCAAATTTATTTTCACAATTGTGAAATCAACTAAAATCCATATTAAATTGATGAATGGGTGATCACTATACAACTAACAAAACCTGTCCATCAATTTAACGCATTGTTTAGTAGATTTATATTTTGACGTTTAACTATTTTATGTGGTATTATTTTGACAAAATATCGTCAAATGTATTAACAAAAATTAGTTGTCTTAACAATTATATTTAATTAAATTGCATAATGATTTTGTTGTTTTACCAATGCATTTTATTAAATTCAACAAATTTAATTAATTTTTTATCGATTTATTATTAATTTTTAGACTTATATTTCATTATTTTTTATATTTCACCAATTTCAAATTTTTTTAAGCAACATACATACATACAATGTTTTTTTTATAATGAATTTGATAAAATATAAAAAATAATGAAATATAAAATTTAAATTATAATATAGGACATACTAAACTCTTTATTTAAAACACATGTACCATTTTATATACAAAAACATATAACTTTATTTAAATTAATAATTCAAAAACATTATATAACTTTCATTAATAGTTTGCCTTAATCAAAATAACAGAAAGATAGATATCAAAATTAATGACAGAAATTTAAATGTACGATTTAATTGAGAACGTTCAAAATTATATAAATTTATTTAAATTAATTTGTTAATTATCTATACTTTGAAAAACAAGAACACTTAATGTCAATTTATTGATATTTCCGACAATTACAAATACACATGCTAGCACGAGTAATGACGCGACAAAACTAACCTCACTAAACTTTTTTCCACAGATTTAATACTTTTTTTTTTCAAATTGAAGAAAAATTATATAAAATTTACGTTACTGCCTTTTTACAAAATTTTTTAGAGTTCACAAATTAAATTTTGTTAAAAAATGGACAAAAAATTATAAAAACAACAATTGTTTTGTAGAGAATTATTGACGGAAATAACTATGTTCATTTAAAAAAAAAGTAGTTGATTTAAAAAAAACACACATTAATTTGAATAAAAAATATATTGTTTTAACAATTCGTTTCATCAAAAAGTAACAAAATTTTTATGTTGATTTCACTTACGACTTTTGGTCGTGTTATCAAAGTTTACCCGAAGAAAAAGTCTGGGTAAATTTTGGTAAAAAGAGAAACACTAATACACTCGCATTAGCGCTCACATTTACCCAATTTTCGAGTACGGGAACGCTTTTGGGTAAATTTCGGTAACTTTGGGTAAATTTCGTTAACTTTAGGTACGTATGGGAACGCACTTAATATTTTTAATAATTAATAATTTCCGAATATTTTTATTCCATGTGCTTTTAGAGATCCATTCTAAATCAAAACCCTCTAAACTCAGAACAGCAGAGTATATTTAACATTTATTAACATTAGGTTTGTTCCACGTACGTCACCGCGGGTGCTCGCGGGAACCCAATCTTACCAAAAAGCGTTTCTATTGTTAAAAATTGGGTAAATGAGAGCGTTGATGAGAGTATAATTTGTTTCTCTTTTTACCAGAAGTTACCTGTACTTTTTTCGGGTAAAATGGTAAAACTGTCAAATCACTAGTTGTTTAGAAATCAGCTGTTTTAAATTTGTAGAAATAATAGGTTCAGTTCCGAATCCACATAAAGAAATTCTAAAGTGGAACATTCCGAACATTTTTGCTGTTTTGTGATTCACATCACTGTTGGTAAAAGTGGCACAAAAGTGCCATTTGTGGCACTATTGAATGTTCAATGGCACCTTGGCACTCTCCATAGTATTTTGGCACTTTATGAAAATTTCTATATGATTTGATAAAAGGTCGATATCGCTGGTTTTTCATTAAAAGCCACGCCTATTAATAAGGGTAGCAAAATTAAAAAAACAAATGCTACACTAAAAATATCTACAATTTTTTGGACCACCTTCCAGTTCTTCGGGGACAATTTAATCATTATTTTGATATTTAAAAATAAAAGCAACGGGGATAAAATTAGAAAAACTTTAATTGATTCTATTGTATTGTCAAATTTAATTGTAAAATTTTTTGAAAGTCTTGGACCTGCTAACTTATCTTAAAATAACGTAAGTTTAGTGCTTTACTATAGTTAAGAATGGCATTTTTATATGAAAATATTTGTGGTAGGTAATGTTAAACTCGGGTTACTTTTTAGATAAGTTGCCCGCCTTTTTTTTTGTCTTTTTACTTAAACCTTAAATGCATGATCTCTACAATTTTAACCATTTTTTTATATATAATTTCTAAAGGCGTGTACATTTCAAGATAAATACCAAAAAAATTGCCAAATAGCTAAATTGTGATTATTTTAACGTGTATGAAAAAAAAGAAACAAAAAAAAATGTATGAAATATTTAGCGTGTTTTTTAATCACCTGGATTTAGAATTTTTCATACAAAAAATGGATTTATTAAATCCAAAAAAAAAGCGGGATTTAATAAATCCACAATAAAAGCACAAATATATGAAACAGCCTATTAATTTAATGTCAGAAAAAAATACGAATAAAAATTAAAAGAGAAACAAAAAAAATTAAAAACTAACAAATAAAAGGTTTTTCTTAAATTTTTTTTTATGAAATATGTTTATAAAAAAACTACACCTCACCAAATACATATTTTTCATCTTGGACATGGAGAAATAGCTCAAATAGAAATGGCAATTTTTCACTCTACAGTAAGTAATTTAATTAAATCCAATTAGTGAATATTAAATATTGCAATGGAATTTTTCAATTGTGTAAAAATATAAATTGAAGTGATAAAACTGAAAAGGCAGACTGTTTATCGCTGTTTTATGTAAAATATAATTATAAATTAAAAGTTAAAGTTGAATCCTCCATCATCGAATTCGGTATTAAAAATTAGGGTGAAAGAAGTGTCGGACAGAAAATTTTTTTAAAATAGGAAAAATCTAACCCCATCTGTTGAGCACTTTTGGAAATACTTTTTGGATTTATTAAATCCAAGTGATTAGAAAAAACGGCTATTAATTATACATTTATTGTTGCCAAAACTAATTTTATTGCGAGAATACCACTTTAAATATTTAAACAAACATTTTTGAATATTGCACTTTTTGTAAAAAAAATGCGTGTTTTAGATTTTTCACGAACATACGAAACAAAACCAAGATTTTTCCTATAACTGTTTAAAAAATCTGAGTTCTAGTTTGTAAGAGCACTTTGTGCAGAAAGGGCCCCAATGCCCAAAAATTGAGTTTTATGCATCAAGTGGCGTTTTTTATTAAGAAACTGGTATGTTGCCAAATGGCTACACCATGCATTTAAGGGTTAAAGTAACTAAATGTATAAATATTAGTGTTTCCAATTCGGTTAATCGATTAACCGATTCCTCGATTAATCGCCTCTATTTCGGTTAATGTCGAAACAAATAATTTAAAACTCAAAAAATTATTCGACCCGAATAATCGGTTAAAATTGGTCGATTAACGGGTTACATTTTTAATATGGAATTTTTCCTTAATTTTTTCCCAAAACTTCACAATTTTCTTAATCTGGGCTACAAAATTACCAGAAAAGCTTAGAAAAAACAAATACTAACTAAAATAGCATCAAATTCTTTAAAAATCGTGTGAAATAGGTCCTTAAATACCTTTTTCGAGCAACCGCAAGCAAGTCGACATTGTACCATTAGACTCCCAATTTTCAATAAAATTTTCGCAAATGTTTAAAAAAATATATGTATCAAAGTTTATATTTGTAAAAAAGCCTTAAGAACATAGCAAAATGAAGGTGATTTTTAAAACTTCACAAAACACACGAAATACACTACTGGCTGGAGGATGCTTTATGAAATAAAATAGACAATTTTGCATTACTGTTTCAATTCTTTTAAAAATTTAAAATAATATAATTGTTTTAAAACTGTTACACAATTAACATGTTAATTCTGTAAGAACTTTAACTTTTCTTATTTTTCCTAAAAAAGTGTACATACACATCGGTTCAAAACCACATCAATTCTAAAACATGTTCCACTAGAGCAACATTGAATCCGAACCCGTTTCAAGGAATATAAATTCGAATTGAAACAAATAACCTAAAGTTAAAAAATTTTAATTTATATAGAATTTGACTTCTGTAACTGCACACTCAGTGAATTGTCTATATTAGAGATGAGCGATATTTTCATAACCGGTGATTTAATCACAGTTATTGATAAATCACTGGTAACGGCAGTGATCAAATATTTCAAGTCGCAGTTACTCGGAATGTCGTTCTTTTAATATTTTTGTACTATTCTTTCTTGCAAACTTCATTGTGCACAGTAATACATGTTTTTTTTTCAATAACAGTGAATTGCTTTCACACTCTTCTGAATAAAATGTCTCCTTCTATCATGTCTTTGTTACCGGTCGAAACTATTCTTCTTTTAGGGCCCAGTTTTTAGGAAGTGGATTATCTTTAAACTTAGTGTAACGCAGTTTGTAACTGGAATTCTGCTTTTAAAATGTGGTTTATTTTGTTTTATTTCAATAAAGAAATAATTTATACTCGAGAAAAAGATTTTCCGGCAAATTTTTGTTAATAAACTTTGAAATGGCTGACAAAATTCGTTTTCGGTTTAACTAGTTTAGTTAAACTGACATCTTAAAAACTCGCCATAAATATTATTTCGTTTATTTATCAGAAAATCGCAGTCTTTTCCATAGAAAAACCGTGATCACGATCACAGTTTAAAAGAACAACGATTTGCAAATCACATTCACTGAGAACAATGTTACTAAAAAATCGCCGGATCGCCCATCTCTATTACAAACCCGTGATCACGGTCACTGTTTAAAAGAACGGTGAAGTGAAAATCACGATCACTGGTAGCAGCGTTATTCAAAAATCACCGGATCGCTCATCTCTAGTCTATATGCTATTGATGAATTTATACACTGATTCAATTAAGTTTCGCTTGAATTCGTCTATTGAAACTTTTAATTGAATTGATGCAATTTTTCATAAAATTTTATGAAGAATTTCATATTATTTATTAAAAATGTCATACACCCAAAAAAGTTTTTATAGAAAGAGATTCATAAAAATTGTGAAGCTTTTTCATAAAATTTAATAAATTTGGCTTTTACTTTTTGAAGAAAACTTCATTAGCTTATTGAAAATTTTGTTTACAGATCGTCCGATAAAATTCTCTCAGAGTAAGTACGCTCAAACTCTAGGTTACTTTTTTACTGTTAATGGTCTTTGGTAACGAAAAAGATACTGAGAAACAAAGTAAATTGGTATTCTCAATTAACTGAAATTAATCTCAAAGAGAACTCAAATTTTTTTTATCGATGACTTTAATGAAAATTTCGTAGCTGTAGGAAGAATCTAATTAAAATTTAAAAAACTTTAGGTATAGCATTTCTTTAACCCTTTCAGACCCAGCATACTTTCTGCCATCTTCAACGAAATTTTAGTAGATTTAGCAACATTTTTACAGAACTTTTTTTAAAAAAATCTCAGATCCCGAAACTTTTCAACCTTCGAATATGAAAAGTTTTTTATTAAATACATCGTATTCATATATGACGTTAATATTTAATGAAAAGAGTCAGCTTTTTGTGTTTTAATTAATAAAAAGTTAATGAAATACCTTAATTTAGCATTAAACGATTAATCGATTAACTGCCAATTTTCTCGAATAACCGACCCGAATAACCGGTTAATCCATTTTAGTGATTTTTCGAATAATGCATTAACCGGTTAACCGCCTATGTCGAATAATTGAAAACACTAATAAATATTAACCCCTAAATTCATAAACGCTTTGTAAAATTATAGGAGGTTTATTGAACAAATTTTGTATGAAAATGACGTTTTGTAAACCTGCTATAACTTTACAAAGCATTTATGAATTGAGGGGTTAAATTAAAAGCTGAACATATTTTTTTTGAAACATTAAATGTTGCTTAATTTTTTTTTTGCACTTTTAAAGCTTTTTTGGCACTTTTTTGGCATCATTGAGGCACCAAACGAAAATTCTCAAATACCATCACTGATTCACATCCACAAAAATTTTTGTGAAATATTCCGTGTATAAAAAACTGGGTGGATGTAAAAACGAATGCACTTTTTTTCTATGAAATATTTATAAAATTATTAAAAAACATTTCTGAAAAAAATTTTGAAATGTTTTCTTTATATTTTCACTAAAATACTGAAATTTGTAGAACATTTAATACATAAAAAGATCATTTTAAAAACTGTCTATAAATTTTAACATTTTCTTTCGGAATCAAAAAAAAAAGAGGGAGAAGAAGAAAAAATGATTTAATCAAAATTTCAAATTTATTTTCACAATTGTTTTTTGTTTGTATTTACATCAGCTGTGTTACCAAAGTTTACCCGAAGAAAAAGTCTGGGTAAATTTTGGTAAAAAGAGAAACACTAATACACTCTCATTAGCGCTCTTATTTACCCAATTTTCGAGTACGGGAACGCTTTTGGGTAAATTTCGGTAAATTTCGTTAACTTTGGGTACGTACGGAAACGCAATTAATATGTGAATACCAAAACAGCAAATTTCCGAATATTTTAATTCCATGTGCTTTTAGAAATCCATTCTAAATCAAAACCCTCTAAACTCATTAGCGCTCTTATTTACCCAATTTTCGAGTACGGGAACGCTTTTGGGTAAATTTCGGTAACTTTAAATAAATTTCGTTAGCTTTGGGTACGTACGGAAACGCACTTAATATGTGAATACCAAAACAGCAAATTTCCGAATATTTTAATTCCATGTGCTTTTAGAAATCCATTCTAAATCAAAACTCTCTAAACTCAGAACAGCAGTGTATGTCTGTTTTTATGTTAATTGCGTTACTTGCACGATCAACTAAAGATAACTATTTATAGTTGCGTCAATGTGCTCAACAACAGATGATTACTTTTTTTTTTTTTTATATAGAGAAGCAACACTCAGGAAATTCTTCCTATTAATTAACGTGTTGCTTCCTTTGGAAAGGGGATAGAGAAGAAGTGAAAGGTGGTGAAAGATGAAGGGCTTCAAATATGGCAACACTGTAATTGCGCGAAATGTTGAATTTTAGAACAGTTGTTGCGCGCCATCTGATGGTGAGTTGGCGAACTTTGTTGAAGCTTTTTAGTTCATAGCCCTGTTATATTATTTTACTTCGGTGGGGTTAAGTGCTATGGGAACACCGAAAGAGGACGCTGCGATATGTACGAGGGATAGATAAAACTCATACATATTATTATTTTTTTTATAAATTGATGTTGCCTTGGTTGGGGCTCGAACCCGCAACCTCACGTGTAACAGTCCAACGCGCTAACCATTACACCACAGCGCCCACATAGTAGGTCTACTCATAGTAGGTCTGTTTCTTTACTTTTTGGGTAAAGTTCGGTAAAATGAGAGTTAACAAGAAATACTCTCACGAAGTGACAAAAATTCCCAAAAGTAAACGAACGCGCAAAACAATATTTGAAGTCCGAAAAACAAACGTCAATAGATTTGTGCATTATAGTTCGTTTTGGTGAGCGCTCTTTCTAGTTCTTGTTCAATTTGTTGTAAAAATCTAGATAGCTTTTCTAGTTAAACCCCTTTTTAAAACAAAAATTTTAATAAAAATTTTCTTTTTAGGCATTTCTATTTACAAAAAGGAATACGTAAAGGGTTGTTCAACAGGGACGCTACAAAAGTAGAAAGACAGGGACAGCAAACGACGCCATATTTCTTGCCGCTCTTTTGACATTTCTCTTCAGTAAGGTTTGCCATTTCATGATGGAAAGATATACGAGCCATCAACGAGTCGAAATTATTAAAATTTACTACCGAAATTCGGAGTCAGTGGCCTCAACGCTACGTCCAATTTATGGTCGTCATAATCGTCCTAGCAGATCAACAATTGAGCGTTGGGCTACGTCAAATCTATGGTCTATGCCAACAAGCCAGCGACGATTGATGAACTTCGTACGAATATCGAACGTGAAATTGCAGCAGTATCGGCCGATTTATGCTTGAAAACCGTCGAAAATTGGGTTCAGCGTCTGGACTTCTGCAAGCGTGCCCGTGGTGGCCATGCAAAAGAGATAGATTTCCATACATAATGGCATCGAACGTACTTTCACAGTAATAAAGAATTTCATTGATATCCAAAACCGTTTTTGTTTTATTTAAACTTTTTTACTTTTGTAGCGCTCTTATTGAAAAACCCTATACTTTATTAAATTTGGTGAAGATTTTAATATTAAACAAAAGCTTATTTACATATTTATCTCTTTAACACATTTAAACAAGCGTCTTCCAAAAATTGTCGGTAATTTTATGGAGTTATAACCGCCCTTTTTCGGATCCCGCAATCCCAGGAATTTTGTGCGGCATTTCCCGGGATTTTTTTATTCTTTTACAGAAGTTTTAGCTAGTTTTAATGAAATTTTGGAAGCTTTATTTAAATTTAAAGCATTGATTTTTTAAACTAATTTAAACAAAAAATATTTAAATTAAAAAAAATACGATTTAAAATTTAATAAACTGAATTAGGCCAAATTGTTTTCGGATGGCAGTTGAATTTGGTTTAGTTAAACCGAAAAAAATTCTGCCATTACCATGTTTACCAACAAAAATACTTGTACATACATATTTCGGAAAAAACTTTTTTCTTTAAAATGATTATCTTTGATTATAAAGCAATATTTGTATAGGCTGATTTACACTAAAAATTTTCGGAAAGATTTTGCAACCTTGCCTATAAGTTTTGCATGTATACTGAAGTAAAATCGTACCGAAAATCTTATAGTGTAAAGCAGCCTTATATAGCATTCCAACATCATTATTTCAGTTCCAAATACCTCCAAAAAACTAGGCATTAAAATTAAAAAAATTGGTAATATTTTCGAATTTTCTATTTACATAAGTATTTTGAGTTTCTTTAACTTAAAATAATTTCATTTAAAGTTCAATTGCTATTCCATTATTTCAATTGTATTTTTTAAATATTTGTTTTCAAAATAATCCATCAGATGCTTTTTAAAATTATTTTGGATTTTTTTATATGTTAATTTAAAATGCCACTAAATATGAAAATTCTATAATGTATTTTTAAGTAGCTGTGGCATAAAAAATGTATATTCAAGAAAACCAATTTAAGTTAAGAAATTATTTAATAATGTTTTAGAGTCTATTTTTATAAAACGATTTATGCGAATTTGCCCAAAAATTTGTGTGAAAAATACTCACTTTCAAACTATTTTATAAAAATAATTCTAGACGGATACTTTTGAAAATCTGCATAGAAAGAAACAAAATATCTAGAAATAGAAATTTTTGGATTTCATATTTAAGAAATATTTAAGCAACAAATCGATCTGAGTTGTGACTATAAAACTGGTCCGACACAAGTTTGCATCCATTAACTATTCCCATATATCCTGAAAAAAAGGGATGAAAATAAAATACCCGTGTCTTTCACTTTTTCTATATCAATTCGTTTAAACCGCCAATTAATATTTAGTTAATATATTTCTAAGAGTTTTTTAAAATTAAGACGGCCTTCCATACAAATATATTACCTAAATATTAATTCACGATTTAAATTGTTAAACGAATTGATCTAGAAAAAGTGGAAGACATGGATACTGTATATTTAGCCATGCTTTGGAATATATTAAGTACATTTTCTCATGGGTACAACCAAAAGATGAACATTGTCGGACGGTGTTTTAACAGAAATCGAGTTTTTAAAGTACAACATATGTCGAATTTATATATTTTCTAACGAGCGGGAATTCCCGGGATCCCGGGAAATTCTGAAAAAAATCCCGTTGTCCCGGGAAATGAAAAAGTCCGGGAAAAGAAAAACCCTAGTTATAACATAACCGATAAACTTTTGCAACTTTTATACTAATTTTTGTAAATGATAAACATATTTTCTGAATGAATGAAATGAGTGATTGAGCTAAAAGAGCTATTAGTTGTGAACTAGGTCTTTGGTTCAAATTAGTGAATAGTTCAATTGAACTAGTTGAACCCAACTGATAATATAACAACTGATAAAAACAATTTACCCAAATTTACACGAAAAAAAGGTTTGGGCTTTTTCGTGCAAGAAGAACAAGAATATTACTCTCTCATGACAGCTCTCATTTACCCAATTGTGCAGTAAGAAAACGCTTTTTGGTAAAATTGGGATCCCGCGGGATCCTAATGTTGAGTACCCGAACAGACGTAGTGTTATTTTGAGTTCTGCCACTATTACTGTAAAAAATGACGAATTTTGTAATGTATGTATTATTTTGCATTGTGCTTCTTTAAAAAGTGAGTTCAATCAACGACTATATAGACTAAAGACAAACCACCAGCCTCAACTTCTGTTAAAAAGTCTCTTTAATTTTATATGCAAACTGGTTTTAAGAGAAACAAAATTTTGTGCTAATTATACAAAACTAATGCAGAGAACATATCAAACAACACAAGTGCACTTTACAATTTAATTAAAATTGTTTAAAAACAATAAAAATAATTAATTAAAATACCACTTTTCATGTTTTTTGTTATTTTACATTGAAACTCTCTTGAAACCAGTTCAGTTTTTCAGATGAGAGCCGTGGATAGTGCCTGGTTCAATTGACGGCATTACTTTGTTATGTGCTTTTCAGTTTTCACTTAAAGAATCATAACTCAAAATTTTAATTTATTTCCACAAACATAATTAAGGGTTTCATATAAACTCGTAAATTCCTTGTAAACCTTGTATAAATACAAACCATATTTTTTATGTATGGAGTTTGACATTAAACTCATAAATATACCAGGTTTACACCGTTTACGAGTAGAATACGAGGTTATATGAAAACCCCTAATATAAAATTAAAAAAAGTATAGCAAAATCCTCTTCAAAATGGACTTTTTTCATAATGGAATTAAACTTTTTTTTAAATATTACAATCATTTTCACGTAAACAGTTGTTCGTCTCTCCTGAAAATTTAAGAATTTTGAGTAATGCCACTTTTGTATTTAGGGTGCTAATGGTTGGGCTAATAATGTTCACATATGAACATATTTCCACATTTTTCACCGGGTATTTCAGATTTGTGTCTCTGCTAAACAAAGCTTTTATGCTGCCTACACACGAAGGAACATTCGTCAGAAAATTCCCATTTCCTGACTAACCCAGGTAGAAATTGCCGACGTAACAACAAAAGTTGTACTGGGAGAGCACTGTTTTTTACGAAATGCCGGTACTACTTAAAACGTGCTTGGCCAGTACTGTTTTCTGAAAATTAACGAGCTTTTTTTAATTTATTAAAATTAACAATTTTATAAATCTTACGTATTTTTACATCTATTACACAATTATTTATGTACGAGAGACATCGCCATTCTTTTCTTGTGAAGTTTCGAAAGAATACATTAAAAATCTGTGATGTACACTAAGAGGACAGTAAAGTTCTAGCAAACTACTAAATTTGTTATTAAATGTACTGGGATAATACCAAAAAAATAAAATCCCAAGCCTGCGCCAACATGGGGAAATTACTACGGCCAAGCGTTTATTGGTGTTATCATTTCGACAACATGCCAGTACAGTGAACGTTAAAAATCCGACGCATTGCCAGTACATGTACTACCGCCTCCAGTACCGGGCCAACATTGTGCCGTTTGTATTTTTCTACCTGGGAATGTTCCTTGGTATCGGTTATCAAATTGAAAGGGTTTTGAAACGGATAACGGTATTATAAAGGTATCGGTTGCCAACCTTGGTATCAATGTATCGTGTTGAAATTCGTGTTATCAAAATAAATAAAACTAAAAAACAGCAGCATATGAAAAATTAACAAATTAATTAAATTTCATTTTCTTCTCGCATATTTGATATGGTTAGTTCGACAAACAAACAGATCTGATGTTTCGTTTGAGGTTTTGTTGTGTGAGTGGCATCGTCTGTATTAATGTTAACAAAATAGAAACACATTTTCTGACGAAGCAGCTTTGGGCAACATTTTTATTTTTTAACGTTTTTTTTACTTTATTCCTCATTAGAGTTGTAAAAGTATTGAGTATTCCGGTACTGAGTACTCAATACTGACTGTTTTTTTGAGTACTCAATACTAAAACGGTACTACTCAATACTTTTAAAGGTGCAATTTTCCGTAGAAATGTGTATTTATCGTATGAAAATACAACTCTAAAAATAGTACTCTAAAAATACAACTCTGAAAATACAACTCTATTGTGAAGCAAAGAAATTTATATCGAATTTTTGGGAAAAATTATTTAATTAATTTATTTAAAATGTTTTAAATTAATTAAAATGTAAGTAACAATAGTTATTTAACACGTGTATTTGAATTGTTGTTATTTTTCCTAATAAATACGAATTCATAACATTTTTATTTTTAAATTCAAAAAAAACCGTTAAAAGAGTAGTATCGAGTACTCAATTGAAAAGTATTGAGTAGTATTGAGTACTCAAAAAGTATCGAAATTTCACAACTCTATTCCTCATCCACTAACTAAAACAGGGATGGTAAATTCGAATTTCGATTAAGTACCAAACGTAATAAAAAAATTATTTTACGATATCAATAGTACCAAAAATATGAGCAATTCCTAGAAACTTCTAATATCGTTAATATTAGATACGGATTGGAAATAGTAAATGTTAATTAACAGTCATTATTAATACTATAGACAATCAACCTGCAAAAACTAGGAGTTTCAGGTACTTTCGTTTAGTAGTTATGTATAAACGCTCAAAGTTGAAAAATGTAAAAACATGGCTTTCCCTTTCTTAAAATTGTTTTGTTCAGGAAAGAATTCCGTTTGTGGATTTGTATGTACGTAAAAATGATGTATGTGAAAATTACTCGCAGCACTTGTAGAAAATAAATATTTGAAGTACTCCCAGTGTAGAAACTTGTGCGCAGCAAGTGAATTACGTTTTTATCTATCAATTATAAAATGTCGAGGTAGCTCAGATGGTACAGCTATAGCTACATATATAGAAAAGCACATAACAAACAAATCTTTTCATTTGTCAACAAATTAAAATAAAAAAATTTTGTTTTCTTTTGAAGAATTTTGTAATGTTTCTTCAGAGAAATACCTTTTACCGATTCTGAAATTCCTGCAAATTACTCCAAAAGATTATATATTTGAGGCTAAAGTTGTCAGCAATAAGCTCAGGGTGATTGATGCTAAAATTTAAAGAAAACTCCAAGTGCTTAGCTTAGTTCTCTCGTGTTCTGCGGTTCCAGGACATTTTTTTAAGTTTTCATTTCATTTAAGATTTCATAAAATTATCAAAAAATCTTAATTTTTGACAAATTACGATTTTTTGATAATTTTATTTTATTTTTTTGACAGAAAGAGCTTTCACCATTGTATGGTGAAATTCATAAAACTTTTTCTTGTCATAAAGAAATAAGAATACCATAACAATTTTTTTTAAAATTCCTACAAGAAACATGACAATTTTAATAACAAAACAAATTGTCAAATTTTCCTAGAATAAGGGTATTAAATTTAATCTCTTGAAATAGTATCCGCATAGTTTCAATGAAACTATTAGGTACACAAATGATTCAAAATTATTGTTTTATATATTTAGTTAGAATATAGAATATTATTGTTTTTAGGAAGAAAATCAGGAAGCTGTACTGGTACTTATGGAAAATTTACCAAACTAGTTCTGGAGTGACTCTTTGGTACCAGTACTGTACCAGTTGAATTGCACCCTAAGTCTATTCACAGTAAAAAACTTGAGTGTTAGCAAACACCGATTTATTGTTATTTACCAATGTAAACAAAATATGAATTTCAGATCTTGATTTTTTAATTAGGTAATTTATTTAAACAGTACCTACGTCGATCGTATTTAACTAGTACATAACTGGTTCAAAATCATTATTTTAAAAACTAGTTTTGTAATTACTAATAAAAAAACTGGTACTTTTTAGAACTAGTTCGACCATTTGCTACTTGGTATAGATATATAGAGAACAACAGAAAATTTTGCTTTTAATTTGTAAATGTTTACTTCAACATGCTTTTGAATCTTTCTCAAATTTTACTTAAGACTTTTTACATATTAAAGAAAAATGCTCGAAATATTTGTTGGATATCAAAGAGGAATTCGGAAAGTTCTTTGACGTTTTCCTTAATGCTTGTTGGGTTAACTTATTATTAGCTGTGTTTGTGCGGCAATCTATCAACCACAATTATACCAGATATGAATCCGCTGATTTGGGCAATATGACCGATAGAAAATGAGCAAAACAAAACGCAAAAATGTAAGAAAAACACAAAAGGTAAAGCACAATATTCTAAAAAGAGACAGATTTATACAAAAAATGCGGAAATAAAAATGTATGGAGATTTTATATTGTTATCTCCCTCTTGACTTGACTTCCATGTAAACAAAACCATACGGTTCGAGAAAACTTTTTTGAAACCTGTCTTTGGTTTCACATCTGGTATTAATATGTGCTCTCAACGTTGGCTTATGTCATTGCCATACAAATTTGACATTAGTACCCAGCCAGAAATTGCCGACGCTTCAAAAAATGTAGTACTGGCAGAGCACGGATTTTTTTTGTAAAACCAGTGTTTTGCCAGTACTACCTAAAACAGTGCTTTGCCAGTACTGTTTTTACATAAATTGCATTAGTTTTTTTTTTTAATTTTACAAGTTTGCATACAGATTTTTCGATGGGTTCCATTTTTTACATAATTTATCCGTGATTTATATTGATAGCATTCATAAAACGCAATAGAGGAAGGGGGTAACAAATTCAAAAATGTGTCAAATACATTGAAAGTATAAAAAATTTGACAAAATGTGTTTATTAAAATTATGGTGTAAAGTTATGAAATTACCATTTGTGTAAAAACGGTATTTTTTGATGTATTTGTACAAATTTCCACGATAGGTTTAATGAACGCACTATTTTTCTGTCATTTCGAATAGAAAATTAAACTTCTTTAATTTTCGAGAAAAGAGTTATTACTAAATTAACAACTGTTTGTTTTTAAATGTACTTTATTTGAGATTAAGATTCGATTCAATTATTTGTGTCTAAGAGTTATTGCAATTGTTTCATTATGATGTTTAGTGAGAATACACATAAATTCTACCAAATTAATGTTTACTTCAACATTATTTTTTTATTTAAATTTTTAACATTGTGCAATTCTGTTTCTTTTGATGGTAAACAAAAACCAAAAAAATGGTATTTTCATTAAAAATATTACTTTGAAGAAAAATATCATCACATTCCCGAGTAAAAAAAAAAAATAATATGATGTCATATGTAATGATATCTTATTTAATATAATTGGAGATATGCTATGATCCGAAAAATGGTGGATAAAATTATACCGGATAAGATCTAAATATATTAAATCATATATAATCTTATCCGGATTTTGACCCGATATAATTACATCTAATTTGATGTAGAAAGACATAATTATATAACGCTTCATATTTCAAGATCAAAACAAAAACAATTAAAAAGTACTGAAAAGTAACACCCTTAAGTTAAGAATTAAAAATTTAAGTATTTAGAAGAAGTTGAACATAATTGCAACAAAGCATTTTAAGCCTTCTCAAATAAACTTGTATTCTACCCATAAACTGTGTAAACCGGGTATGTTTATGAGTTTAATGTCAAATTCCATACATAAAAATATGGCTTGTATTTATACAAGGTTTACAAGGAATTGAGGAGTTATAATGAGTATGCCTTTTATATTTTGAAATCATACATAAATAAACATATCTCAAAAAACATAGAATTTTTTTTACATTTGACTATTAAATATATCTAAAACAACTTAGAAAAAAATTTAACATTGAGCTATATAAAACTTTATATATTTTCCGATAAAGCCATTTTTAATAATATATGACGCTATATTAAAATTGTCATAGCATATGTAACTAGATATGGTACATAGTAATATGGGGGCATATATATTAATACTGATCTATATATGGCATCATATAAGACATTTTTGAAAAACTCAAAGCTATACATAATTATATCCGCAAGGATATAGTGTCACACTTGAATATATATAAACATATTAGTTCATATTAAATTATATAATTTCCTATATAACTATTTTTACTCGGGTTTAGAAGATTTAGATATATAGATATAGATAGATATAGATAAAATTTAGAATATTTAGAAAAAGGTATTGGAAAAACCTTTCATTTTTCGTATTTATAGTATCAGCAAAATAATGAATCTTCCATTTTTATGGCACAGTATTTTTTGTATTAACGACGGTTTGCCAACGTCGAAAAATAGAGTCGTATAACCGTTTAATGGTGTTATCATTTCGACGTTGAAAGGCTACTGTAAACGTTGAAATTCAGTCGTTTTGCCAACGTATGTACTGTCGTGTCCAACGTTTTGCCAACGTTCCGCCGACTGTATTTTTCTGACTGGGTAGTAACGTTGAGAGTTAACACTAAACGTTGGCTTATGTTAAATTTATATGGGAATGACATAAGCCAATGCTGATAGCTTGCCGCACAAACACAGCTACTTTACTTTATTAAATCAAATATCTTATTCAAAGAATCAATTTGATTCTATTCATATAACCAAACAAATTAAAAGTGAAAATCTGTTTGGTGTACGAATATTTTTAAATTGTACTAAATTAGCAATCGAGGTACCATATATCGTGTGAAATGTATCATCCCTGAACTAAGTCATATTTAATTTTTTCCAGGGTTGGCAGGCAATACCGCTAAAATAATGTTATCGATTCAAAACCCTTTGAACTGACTACCGTTACCCCTAAAATACCGTTACCGAAATACCGTTATCCTTAAAATACCGTTACCGAAAAAACTGAAATACCGTTATCCTTAAAATACCGATACCTAAATAGAGGAAATATTGATACCATTAAAATACCCTTACCGAAATTATTGAAATACCGTTACCCCTAAAATACCTTTACCGTTATTTTTAATTTTCTGCTTTTGGTAATTGCACGCGGGTATTGAATATTTTTCGTACTTTAAGTTGGTAAATTGGTTTTGTTTTTAATCTCGTTTGTTTTTTGTAAAAAAAATTGCGGGATGCATCGAAATAACTGACTACCTTATCCTTTAAATACCGTTACCGAAATAACTGAAATATCGCTAACCTTAAAATACCGTTACCGAAATAATCAAAATACCGTTATCCCTAAAAACCCTTACCGAAATAACTAAAACACCGTTATCCTTAAAATACCGATACCGAAATAAATGAAATAGCGGTACCCTTAAAATACCGTTACCAAAATAATCTAAAATAGCGCCACCCTTACCGATAACCGCATCGTTTCGGTAACCATCCATGATTTTTTCTCATTATATTCAAACAAATTAAAAGTTAAAATCTGTTTGCGTGGTACCATATATTGTACCATAGTTTGAAAAGTATCATCCCTGAACTAAATCATGTTAAATTTGTTCTGATTATCTTTATTAATTTTTAGTAGTCTACTAACAGTGAAGTTTGACGTTTGTTATTGAATTACAATCACATAATTTATTAAGAGAATAATAAATATTAACAATAATAAATATTAACATTTATTAAAATTGTTTATATAAAAAAGGTATTGAAAATAATTGATTTTGTCTTATTTAACCAAGTTTTTATATGTATATTCGCAAATTCTTAAAGTCAAATTTTGGACATCTTTTAGAAATGTGAGGTACTTGTCAAAAGTTTTTATTAAACCAAATTAATGACAAACAAGAATAACTAATTTCACGAGTAAATAGCCATACAAACTGATAACGTGTAGGTATAGGTTTTTCTTACTTTTTTTTTGTTTTTGGTAAAAATCTCTTTGAAAATATTCAGAATAGTTGTGCTATAAAAAATACACACTACTTTTAAAAAAACAAGTCGATTTAACTTGTAGATATTTGAGTTTGCCATATTTGAAAATCATTGATTGATATAAATAGTGTCCTAATTTATTATCTCATTGATTAAATTTTCGATTATAACAAGGGAAGTCTTTTTGCCGCAATTTAAATTTAGGCGGTAAAATTGAAAAAAAAAACTTATTTGAAATATGAAAGATAGCTCTGAAATACTTTTCAATTTGTACCCAATTATGGTTGGTTGCTTTAGAAGAAGTATTAAAAAACCTAAAATAACAACTCCCTAAGTGCATACAGTTGTGGCCAAGCATTTAAGTCAATTAAAGTTTTCTTCTATTTTTATTGTTGTTGCCTTTATTTTTAAAGATCAAAATAGTGGCTAAATTCGCCACGAAAGGCAAGAAGATGGTTCAGAAAATTGTACAGAATTTTAACGTAATGTTTGTTTTTGGATTTTGTCACTTGTTTTAATTGGGCGTGGCTTTTAACGAAAAATTAGCGATATAAACCTCTTATCAAATTACATAGTAAAATTTAGGCAGTACTGATCGGTTCTGTAAACACTGTATATTTTTGGAAATCCTACAAAATTTCCTTAAGTCTTGCATTATCTTTATCTACAAATAGTCACCAGATGGTCACCAGACTTAAAATTGCAGCACTTTAAACATGACCAAATTTTTCTTTGTTTTTAGCGATAAGAGAATAATATGAAATTTAGTGTGTGGGACTGTTACAAACAGTTCGGTTAAACCGAGGGTTCGTCTTAAGCGAGTTCGTATTAACAGATGTTTTTTATATGAAAAATGATTGCAAAACGTCGGTACTTTCAAATTGGTTCGTAATAACCGAGAATTCGTCTTAACCGAGTTCGTATTAGCGAATTTTACTGTATATACAAATGTTATATTTTCGGATAGGGATTTTTAAGGGCCATTTTCTGTTACCTTTCTTTGGAACGTTGTTGTTGTTTTGTGGTCGTTGTAAGAAATGTGTTAATTTAAGGGTACTTTATATGAAAATTTTGTAGGTGTTATACCTTTTCACTCATAATTTTTTAATCGTTCGATTGATTGATTTGGCTTATTTCCAATTCCAGACTGCTTGCAAACATTTTTAATTAAAACCCCCTTCCACCTATTATCGGCATGATTTTACATTTTGCAATTTATGAGTTCATGCCCCAAACCTTAAAAAAATGAGTTAAACTTAAATATCATACTCAAAATATTTTTAATTTCAGATTATTGTCCAACAAAATGAGTTTAATATTTAAAGCAGCTACAAAATTAAAAACTCCATCATCGACAAACTGTCTGAGATGTTTAGCGACAGCAATGAATACAAACTTTAATACAACAAACAGTCATAAAAAATGGCAACAAAATCAACAACAATTTAGATACAAATCACAAAACACAACCAAAACTGCTAAAACAAGTAATGCAGTATATTCCATATTTATTCTGGGAGGTATAACTTTGGGTTATTTTGTATTTAATAGTATTGAGAAACTAAAAAAAGGAACATTGAATTCATTGGATGGAAAAAAATTCACAATACCAGCACAAACCAGTGTTGCGGATTCATATACATTGTTGCATTCCACAGAACGGAAAGATTTGCCCACATTTAAATTAGAAGAAATACAAAAACATAATAGTTTGGAAAATGGCGTCTGGGTAACCTATGGTATTGGTGTTTATGATATTACCAAATTTATACCCAAACATCCGGGCAGCGATAAAATTATGTTGGGCGCTGGTAGTGCCATAGATCCTTTTTGGGCCATTTATCAACAACATAATAATAAAGACATTTTAACATTGCTTGAAACCTACCGTATTGGTAATATAAGACCAGAAGATGAGGTACCAACAGAAGATATGGGTTCACCCTGGGCTATGGAACCTAAAAGACATCGCTTATTAAAACCAACGTCTGAGAGACCATTTAATGCAGAGCCCCCCATTACGATATTAGCAGATAATTTTTATACACCAAATGAATTTTTTTATGTTAGAAATCATTTACCCGTACCAGTTATCGATATCAACTCATATGAATTGGATATAGAAATAGAAACGTCTAAAGCGGGAGCTAAAGAAAAACAAAAGATTTTAAGTTTTGGGGATATAAAATCATTACCAAAATATTCGGTAACTGCTGCAGTAATGTGTGGTGGTAACAGACGTTCGGAAATGACTAAATTTAAAAGTGTTAAAGGTAAGATAATCTAGGTACAGACCTAGCTTAACGCCACTTATAGTAACCGAGACAGTTGCAAAAACCGCGGTAGTTCCAAAACCAAGTCAAAATTGTGCCTGTTTTATGTAGAAATATCTGATTCGCGCGATTACAACCGAAAATTATGACTAGTTTGATATACTATATCGTATCTAAATAATTATACGTTTAGGCAGAAAAAAACACATTAAAAACTATATTTTATTTTATGGGAAAATCTATGAAACGGTTCGATTTCAGATTTTAAAAATGAAAAATTTCAAATTAGTGGCACACATTTTTTTCTAGATTAACTTATTTAAAATACATTAAAAAGAAGTAAACTGTTCGCGTGAATAAATTTTTTTGAGTGCTGAAAAAGTTATAAACAAAAAATTTTTTTGAGTGCTGAAAAAGTTATAAACAAAAAACCGCGCACATTTTCGCTAATAAATATTTTAAAATTTTTGGATTTTTCGGGCTTGCGAATCCATTTTCAAGTAACTTTTCCGTGCTGAGTCCGAATTTGGTTTCCAAATTTTTCCAGCACATCTGGTTTTTGAGTAAATTGAGGTCAAAGTTACCAAAAACCTTTTTTTTTTTTTTTGGCTATTTTTGAGTTGTTTTTGCACACTTTTACCTCAATTTAATGAAAAAAGATGACACAAATTTTTCAATCATCACGGTAATTTTATTCGAAAATGCATATTTCCATTATTGATTATAAGTAATGTTGTTTTTTAATTTTTCCGTCCGTCCGTCTGTCTCTCCATGTATTCTTTTGCGAACGCTACAGGTCGCAAATATTAAGATTTTTTGATAAAATTGGGTAGACCGATTTATATCGGCCCAAGGACGAAGTCTGTTGATTTTGGTTTAAATCGGTCTATTTTTGGGCTTGTGCCCATACAAATTTCCCTCAAAACTGCAGCACAAAATTGAATGGCACATCCACGGTTTAAAGAATTATAGAATCAAATATGTCTTGAGTGGTACAAGGATATAAATAATTTTAAAAATATTCTTATTTTAGTTTTTCACAACCACAATTTACAAAATTCTAATTAAATTTTTAAACACCTTTCTCATACCAAATTTATAATACAAAAAAAAACTTTTTAAAAAGGCACCAACAAAGAAATTTGTAAATCCAAAAAAAAAAGTTTTTTTGTAACTTTGAATTTTTATTTTTAAACAATTTTTATATGAAAGATAACAATTTAGAAGCGAGTTACAAATATTTCAAAAAAAAAATTGTTGGAAATAAAATATCAATTTAAAAGAAAATGTGATTACTTCTACAAATTCCCATTGTTGGTGCCTACTGTTTTTCATGTGTACATATCTTCATTACTATTATTATCTGAAAGAGCTAAACGGATCGGATGAATTTTATATTCTCTACAACATACCTTTCTCCAAAATTCGCTAAAAGGTTAAATTCAAATTGAAGGCACATCCACAGTTTTAAGAATTATGGAGTCCAATATATCTGGAACGGTAGATATTATCATAGCTGTCATTATGTGAAAGTGCTAAACAGATCAGATTTTATTTTTAGGCTTTACATCAATTTTCGTTGTTGACTAGCACATCCACAGAGAAAATAATTAATGGCTGAAATCTGGCTTGTATGATATATGTATATCGCAATTAGTATTGTTGTGTGTAAGTGCTAAAACGATCGGATTATCCGTTTGGTTTCTACATCGCTTTTAGCTCCAAAAATCTATGAAAAGCTACAAAATTTAACCTAAAATGGGTCTGGACACCAAACTAATAGTACGCTCCATTTAGCACTTACACACAATAATAGTATCACCGATATATACCGATCACGCAGGACTGCAACTAATTATTTCTCAAACTGCGGATGTGCCCTTCAAAAAATATCAAATTTCAATTTGTTCACGCATAGAGGTGAAGAGATTATTATTGTCATATTTTCTTTATTTTTGAAGGCACACTTTTTAGTTTGATCTCAATTTTTTTTGATTGCATGTCAGTTATATGTCAGTATCAAAAAATTTTCAATTGCATTGAGGCTGAAAGCGCAAAAATTAAAAATGTCTCCAATTACTCTTTATTCAAAAAACAGAGTTACAGATTTTAAAGAACTACCATTTGTTCCTAATTGAGGGCACCTATTTTTTTCAACAAGTGGGAGATTTTTTAACATTATAATTAATATCCACCAAAGGTTTTTATGCTGAAAAAGTTATAACCAAAAGAGTTAAAAAACTCTTACCCTCGTATTCAAAATTAAAAGTTAGTTGCTTCTTATACATCGCACACAACGAGCTGTTAACTAGAATGTTTTTTAGGCCTAACAGCTTGTTAGAATAGAGTTTATTCAAAATGATTTCTTAGCACACCGATTAAGACCAACCCTGTGTTTGAAAATATAAGGCTTTTTTATTATTGTGAATAGAATTTTTTGTTTTTTGGCTTTTGATAACAGAACGTTAGAAGGAATTTAGCAACGATACTAGAATGAGTTTAACAACAGTATTATGAATAAAACTCATGTTAACTCTATGCTAAATTTTCATTTTGAATACCGCTGTGAAAAGTTACAAGCAAAATTAGGGTAAATTAGTGTAGTTTTTAATTGAGTAGAGCACATTAGCAGTATAAATATTAAAATTTAAGATGTTCGCCTGATTAAATTCGTTGCCTCGAAAATGCTGATACCATCAAAAATATTATATATTGTTATTAAAATGGTTTAAATTCTGAGTAACATCGAATCGTCCGGTTCCGTAGATTTGCCCTTATATATCTTGCTATTCTACAAGTCTATGGATACATTTGGCATTAAAAGTCATTCCTAAGCCAAAAGTAACTGCTTGGAAATTATTGATATCTGTTATTCATATGACGAGTTATGACAAATTTGTCTTAAAAAAACATCTCACATTGTGACAAATTTTTCCAAAGAAAAAGACCTAAAATTTTACTAATATTTCGATAGAAAAATATCTTACATTGTGACAAATTTTCCTATAAGTAATATTCCTTTAATAAGTAAATATTCCTTTAATAAATATTTCACATTGAGACAAATATTTCTAATTTTGTCTGTAGAAAAAAAGATTAATTTTAATTTAATTTAATTTATTTAGATTTATACCTTACAATTGTGAAAAATTGTTCTATAGAAAAATATACCACAATAATCTAAACTTCTCATCATTTTTCTACAATTTCACATACGAATTGTTATTACTTTTAGGTCTTTCCTGGGGTGCTGGTGCTGTTGGTAATGCTAAATGGTCTGGTGCCCGTTTACGTGATGTTTTACTGGCTATGGGTGTACAACCGAATGAAAAATTAAATGTTATATTTGAAGGAGCAGATTTAGATCCTACTTCCAATCCTTACGGAGCTTCAATTCCTCTATCTAAAGCCTTGGATGAAAGAGGCGATGTGATTTTAGCATATGAAATGAATGATAAACCTTTAAATCGTGACCATGGTTATCCTATTCGTGTTGTTGTACCCGGTACAGTAGGAGCTCGTAATGTAAAATGGCTGACACGAATTGTAGTATCTGAAAACGAATCGAATTCACATTGGCAACAAAATGATTACAAGGGCTTTAGTCCCAGTACCGATTGGGATACAGTAGATTTTACAAAATCTCCGGCCATACAAGCAATGCCTGTAACATCAGCTATTTGTACTCCAGCAGCAGGTGAAAAAGTTAAAGTTTCTGCCGAAGGTTTTGTGGAAGTACGTGGTTATGCTTGGTCTGGAGGTGGCCGTCGGATAGTACGTGTTGATTTAACTGCTGATAAGGGTAAAAATTGGCATGTTGCCAATTTAGATCAAGAAGATGAACCAGATGGTCGTCATTATGGTTGGACTTTGTGGACAGCACGCATACCAGTAGATTCTAAACTGAAGGGACAAGAAGTGGAGATTTGGTCAAAGGCTGTTGATTCGGCTTATAATGTTCAACCCGAATCTTTTGAAAATATTTGGAATTTACGTGGAGTTTTATCAAATGCTTATCATCGTGTTAATGTTGTATTAAGTTGAAAGTTTATTTCAATATACATATTTAAATGTTGAATTCAAAAAGAGCTAAATAAAATTACGAATATATTAAAAAAAAATCAATTTTTTCCCAACAAACATCAATTCAGGCCTTTCGGAAATTTAAAATTTCTATTTGATAGAAAACTAATTTTTTAAGTCATTCTCAAACTTACTAATCTATACTTTGAACTTAGTTTGAGAAATATTCTAAAGCCAGTTGAAAAATACATTTTAATTGTTAAGTAAAATTTTGAAATTGTATTAACTTCGAGTGTATTTCTCAATGTTTTTTCTAGTTAAAAATAAGACTTGAAATTTTTTATTGATATTAAATCTGTCTCAAATAGAGTAATAAATTTTTTATTTTATTAAAAATTTCTTGTATTACCTTAGAGAAAAAGGAAAATATTAAATTATTATCAAATGTTTTATTGAATGGAAAAATATTTTATACTTAGCAATAAGAATTGTTTGAGATAATTTTATTTTTTAGCTTTTTTATAACGAAACAAACAAGGAGAAAACAATTTAAGGAAAAAACAACGTTAAACCGATTTTCCGCGTTGAAACGTAAGATAAACTAAAGCTTTATGCGTTAGATCTTTAAATAGGCGTAAGTATTCTGAAAATCATTTTTTGAAAGTTAACATGAAATTAATGTTTATTTTATCGCTTTTCTTATTTCTTTAGATAATAGATGCCGGTTTCGTTGCTGGTTTATTTACAATTCACTGAATTTAAGACATATCACTCGAGTTTTTACAAATTAAATTATTAGAATGATTGCCGATTTACATATGAATTTGAAATAAAATTGACTGTCAAGTAACTTGTCTGATGGCTTCAGAAATTTCTCACACCATTTTTTTTTTGCTAACGGCTTATGGAAAGCCATGAAATATTAATAAACTTCATTCGTTAGAATGCTAAATTACAGACCACACGTGTTTAATTTTAAAAGTTAGTTTTCGTGTCGATTCTAACACCGATTCTTTTTGTTTGAAATTGTCCCAAAAGCACCCCCTTCTATGGCTCCAAAGTGGAACCGGTTGCTCTAGAATCAGTTCTGGAACTAGTTCTGGAACTGATTCTACGTCACCCACACCTTCCATATAGGATCCCAGGAACTGGTTCTGGAACCAGTTCCATGGAATCGGTTGCAGTGGAACCAGTTGTAGAATGGGTGTGGTTGGCTACCGATTGTAAAAAATTTTCCTGGGGTAGTCTATCTTCACTGAAATCAAATAGGGTTCTGGTGATATACCTAAGGTGCAGATCTAGCGTGAAAAGATGTCCCTGTTCAATTCCTGTTTCCAACATTAACGAATACGTTGGTATAAAGTTCGGTAGTTTAAGTAACTTTTTAATAAAATAATTTTGAAGCTTATCTACTTCTTCAAATAACGAAAAACCCCATACTTGCGCCCCGTATGTTTGAATTGACCTGCACACTGCCAAAAATAATTTCCATTTGGACTTAAGAGACACATTTGGTTTGCTTAGAAAATTATTCCATGTAATATTAATGCTATTTTTTGCTGCTAAGTTTCTATTTTCCACGTGTTTTCTGAAAATCATTTTCGCTGTCAATGTAACCCATAGATAACAGTATTCAGACGCTAATTTTATTTCATTACTATTGAGAAACCATTTCTCGTTATTCGACAGTCTGCCACCTTTTCTAAAAACCATGCTTTCGGACTTGTTTAAATTCACCTCCACATTCCACATTTTACAATATTCTTCAAATCTGTATATCATTTTCTGCATCACAAAATATACTATTTTTTCATTTTTCTCAACTTTCTGTTTTATGGAGTTAATCGATTTGGCAATTGAAGTATCCATATAATACTTCTTGACTAAACACATAAATGAGTGAAAACAGCTGGACAACTACTGGATGTGCTAAAATGCTAGTAATGGCAAACAGTTTTTTGCCCAGGTGGAAATTGAAGACGGTACAAAAAACAAAGCGCTATGAAAGCGTTTGTTGTCAATGGTACAAAAAAAAAGCGTTTTCACAGCGTTGAAAAACATTATTTTGGATTGCTTTTCGAACGTTCACAAACAGTATTTTAGTTTGTGAAATAAAAACACTGTTAAAACATTGCTTTAAAGCGTTTTTCTAACGTTTGCAAAAAGTACTTTAGCAGTACTTCTTTTAAAGAATATATAACCGATTATTTAAAAACACTGTAAAAACATTGATTTAAAACGCCTTCAAAATGTTCGAAAAAGTGCATTCCAATGTCAGAGTTCTCTTTTTAAAGTGTTTGATCAAAATGATAAAAAAAAAGTTTTTTTTTATATACATATGTATACATATATAATTTCAATTATATTTTATTATTTATGTAAAAAGAGTTATAGCAATCATTATTTATGTAAAAGAGTTATAGCAACTGTCTCATTATGAAAATTTGTAAGAATACACTTAACTTGCACTAATTCTATACTAATATCAGCATAATTTTCATTAAATTTTTTTACATTATACAATCCAATTTCTTTTGGTGAAAGTGAATACTTAATAACATCAGTTATTTCATTATAAATTTGGCCATTTCAAAATATATCATCACAATTGTATTTACAATGTTTGATGCTAAAAATTTCTTTAATTACTAGAATATTTCCATTACTGAGTAGGCATACGTTGTCAGGGTGAGATGAAGTGAATAAAAAAAAATTATTTAATTGATAATTTTTTCAATATCATTTTGAAATGTTTAATTTTCTACGTAGTTTCCGCAATTTCAATTGGCATAAATATTCCCAGTAGCAAAAAATACTAGTTCAGAACCAGTTATGTACTAGTTTATTTGAACTAGGCAACTAGTACGAGTTCTACCGCCTCTCCATACAAACAACTGTAGAATTTAACATGGAGATGTCATAGGGATGGGGACAAAACTCCCACTTTGGTACTAGTTGTAGAACTAGTTTGAAAATTACAATTTAAGGACGAAAAATAGGGAGCAAAACTGGTACTAATGTCACACTCGCGGAACCAGTTTCGAAGTGACTCTTTGGAAATAGTACTGTACCAGTTGGTAAAGATCTAAATTATATACGTAGATAAAAAACAAACACTTTTTCTTTGATGAAACGTAGATTAGACCGATAGTTTCCTTACGGAGATAATTAGATCCATTTACCAAACGAAATCTAAAATATTTTGTGTTTATGATTTCTAATCATAATAAAAGATTTGAGTGTTTATTCGCAATTTCAGACTATATTACTAACAACAAATGTAAACAAAACTAGAATTTCAAAACTCCTATTTAAATTTAATCTTTCGAAATAGTCTCGCATTTTTTCATTAAAACTAATAGGTACACAAATGGTTAAAAATTGTTTTAAGAATAAAAACAGGGAGCTGTAGGTACTGGTACTTATAAGAAATTTAGCAAACTAGTTCCGGAGTGACTCTTCGGTACCAGTACTGTACCATTTGATTTGCACCTCAAGGCAATTTACAGTAAAAAAATTTGGGCGTTTATTTGCAAACTCTGATGTTCTATGAAATACAAACATAAACGAAATGAGAATTTCAAATTTCGCATTTTAATTTCTTTTACAGTCCCTACATAGATCGTATTTAACTAGTACACAACTGGTTCAAAATGCTTATTTTGAGAACTAGTTTTGTAGTTTCTAGTCAAAAAAATAGTACTTTTTAGAACTAGTTCGACCATTTGCTACTGGGTTGTTTCTAAATACAACCGATTTGTTTGTTATATACGATAAAATTTTAGTCGAGAATAACCCAACAGTACAAGCATTTTTTTCTGTGTAATATTTTAAATAATTCAAAATTCTGAATAAAATACTTTTTATGTTTAAGTTTATCAATTTAAGTGTATTTTTCATAACTTTACAATAAATTTTAATTAAAATTTAATAAAATATAATTTATTAAAAAATGTTAATATATAAAAATGTTTTAAAAAATTATTCCCATATTTGTATTTAAAACGATGGCAAAGTACTTCATTTGTTTATTTTCTAACGATTTGACAGCGTTAAAATTGATATGTTGTAATAACGTTTATAGACTGTCGAGAAAGTACTTTGAAATTTTTTTTGGAACGGTTTGACAACGATATAAAATACCACCCTGAGACCGTAAATCATGGTTATCATTTGGGTCGTTTTCACAACGCTCTGAAATTGTAAACCAGAATGTTCTACATACGCTAGTTTGATGGTTGAAAAAGCATTTTAAAGTTTTTTTTCTGCAACGCTTTGAAAACTTTATAAAATACCACCCTCACACCGTAAATCATGGTTATCATTTGGGGCGTTGTCAAAACGCTTTAAACTTGTAAATCGATATATTTTGAAAACGTTTGTACCACCTTTTAAAATGCTTTTAAAACGTTTTCCCGATCGTATTTTTCCACCTGGGTGGGATCATTAGATAAAAGGACCGGCTGTTCAAAAAGCGCCGGAAAAGCACTGTAGAAACAAAATTTTTGAACGTTGGCAAAACCAATAAATTGGTGGTCTGGAAATATATTTTCCAAAATAAAATTTAAAAAAAAGTTCATATGTATTTGTTTTGGTGCTGCAGTGATTTGAACCCAGGCCGTCAGATTGGCAGACGATTGCTCTACACTGAGCTAAAGAGATATATAATATTTGATAGATAAACACATAAATGAGTGATAATGGGTCATATGAATAAAACTTAGTAATTACTTCGAAGTAATTACTTTGGGCTTAGGAATGGCTTTTAACTCCAAATTTACCAATTGGCTGGTAGAATAGCATGAAATGAAACGAAAAATAAAAAATTAAATTTCTAGTCTACTCCCAAGTAGACTAGATTTGTGAAGTAATTGTTTAAAAACCCTGTATTTCCCCCTATTAGTAATATCTATTTTTTATTCATATGAGCCAATAGCTGGACAACTACTGGCTGTGGTAAAATGCTAGCACTGGCAAGTTTTTTTGGAACTAATATGCCAGCGTTGGGAGAGCAAAAAAAAAGTTGGCCTTAAAGGAGCTTTTCCACAAACAAAAAAATTGATTTTATAGAACAAAAAAATTTTTTAATTAAAAAAAATTGAAAAAAAATATTTTGCTTGCAATTGGATTTGAACTCGGTACATCCTGAATAAAAACCTTTTTTAAAGAAGCGTCAGCATTTTTATAAAATTATTGCTATACCAGTGAATTGGTTTTTGTACCACTGGTAGCATTGGCTAGGTAGCACTGGATAACCACTGGTTGCAAACCTTGGCATATCACTCTTAGACCATTCTTTGTCAGTGGTTTTTTTATAAACTACCGAAATCTTTGTAAAACAAATATTGGAAAAACGCTTTTTGCAAACGCTGGCAAAGCGTCCCAAATAAGTGTTCTCCCAGTCATTTATTTTCATCACCGTGGTTACCCAGTGGTATGCCAGTGCTTGATTTTTTGTACCACTGGTGATTTCTGATTGGGTAGTTATACATATAACTTAGATTTAATAAAAATTATATAAAACTTACCTGATGGTGAAGAATCTCTTGTTGCCTGACCTGAAGAATCTTTTGAGCTACCGCTATCTTTATCCTTCTCCTTTTCCTTCTCTTTCTCCTTTTCTTTTTCCTTTTCCTTTTCTTTTTCATTTTCTCTTTCCTTTTCTTTTTCCTTTTCTTTTTCCTTTTCTTTTTCTTTTTCTTTTTCCTTTTCTATCTCCTTTTCTCTTTCTTTTTCCTTTGCTTTTTCCCTTTCTAGTTCTCGTTCTTTTTCTTTCTCTCTTTCCTTTTCTTTTTCTTTCTCCTCTCTTATCCTTTCCCTTTCTTTTTCCTTTTGTTTTTCCTTCTCTTTCTCCTCCCTCTCCCGTTCCTTTTCTCGTTCTTTTTCTTTAGCTTCTTCCCTTTCCCGTTCTTTAACAGCAGCAGCTGCCTTAATTTTAGATAGTGGAACATCTCCATCATCTTTATCTTTAACAAATTTTTCTTCATATTTTTCCACTAAACTTTTAACTTTATTTGATGATGTAGAAGCACCACCCAAAGAAGATTTACGTTTATTTTTCTGTGTAGTTTCATGACTACTAGATTCACTTGTATTTTCTGATTCTTCTGTTATAGATACATTTGCCGTTGATACCAAAGTTGCTGCCGAGGTTGAAGGGGTAGTTAAATTGCTTGTCGAAGTTGTAGCTAATTTGGAAATAGGAGTTGATACGTCTTTATTTGTATCTTGTGGCTTGGGAGAAGCTACAGAATTGGCTCGTACAAGGCTACGGCCTTTACTACGATTCGAATTGCGCGGTGACATTAACATGGAACAACCTAATTTACGATGAAATTCTCCATAGGGTTGCAAAAATTTCTTAAATGCTTGTTTTACCAAATTGGTAATACTGATAGTGACTGGTGCAAATCCCAGACGCAAAGCAATTGATTTCCATTGATTTTGTGAGCTGACACGATTGTAACCACCCCTCTTCTGCACAGCACGAAATAGACGATATAGATCTACATCTTTATTTTGTATAGAGGGTACTTTATTAAGAGGAGTTCCACGATCATCCATATATTTATAGAGTTGAGCTACAAAACGATCTTTTTCCTCACGTGGTTCATCATCAGAAGAGTCGGAATCAATTTCATCTTCATTTTCACTTGATGAATTGCTAAGACCAAACAGTGCATCCCGATCCCAATGTGGCGGTAAAACATCACTATCCAAATATTCCAAAGCAGCTTGTACTGCAGGGCCATCTTGTTTAGCAGCTGCTTCCCGTGTAAATTCGGTAGCCTCTTTTTTAGGTACCGTGTAGTAGCGACCATCTTTAAAAGAACGTACCAAATATTCGTCCTTAACACGTATACGAACTGTAGCTTGTGCAGTAGGTGCTACTACCAAACCAGGAAACCATTTCTCTTTATCCTTTTTCTTTGATTCAGTTTCCACACAAACCACTTTGCCAATATGTTCTTCTTTTTCATTGACCACTTCTTTAGCATCACTTTCATCGTCATCATCAGAACTCTCATCATTTAGCTGACCACGACGTCTTCCACGGCGGCCTCCTACCACCGGGTTTCCAAAATGTTCAGGATGTGTTAACGGCAACTGATCCAAAGTTTCACTTTCATTAAAATGACGACCACTTTTTAAACATAAAGCGGTACGCCGTAAAGTGGTAATATCACCATCATCGAATACCACCGTATACTGGGAGCAATCTTGAATCTTGGTGACAGTGGCCTCTATATAATCTTTACGATCTTGATGACGAATTTCAACAACAGCCCCCACTCTTAGCTGGCCGGGAGATACCTTAATGTCATCATCCGAAACAACACCAGATCCTAGACCATGTTTGTAGGCAACTTTAACTTTGATGTTTCGAACAACCTCGCTGACTTTGGCTTCGCAAAAGGCTCCTTTATATTTGGCACTTACTTCCGTGCCCACTTGTAAATAGGGTGGATCGTCCACTTGCTAAAACAAGAAGAAAATTTAAGTAAATGAATGTTCTTTTTAGTTTGACTCTAGATCATAAATTAATATCACTTTCTGTTTAAATTATTTTTAAATCAAAGAAAGATGATACAATTTTAACAAGTAAATTACAAAGAATAAAAATATATTTGAAAGAATTCGATAAGACCAGCATACAGAATACGTATTTTCGGCTTTCGCTACAAAGCCATCATCAGTGTATTTCGTCTTGTGTGGGCTAATATTATTTGAATTATTAAATTTTGGATTATAAATATAGCTACCCAGGTGGAAAAATACGATAGTGAAAACGTTTTAAAAGGTGGTACAAACGTTTTCAGAATATATCGATTTACAAGTTTAAAGCGTTTTGACAACACCCCAAATGATAACCATGATTTACGGTGTGAGGGTGGTATTTTATAACGTTTTCAAAGCGTTGCGTAAAAAAAACTTTAAAATGCTTTTTCAACCGTGAAACTAGCGTATGTACAACATTCTGGTTTACAATTTCAGAGCATTATGAAAACGGCCCAAATGATAACCATGATTTATGGTCTCAGGGTGGTATTTTATATCGTTGTCAAACGGTTCCAAAAACAAATTTCAAAGTACTATCTCGACGGTCTATAAACGTTATTGCATCATACCAATTTTAACGCTGTCATATCGTTAGAAAATAAACAAATGAAGTACTTTGCCATCGTTTTAAATACAAATATGGGAATCATTTTTTAAAACATCTTTATATATCGTCACCTAAAATGCAAAAGGGCGTAACAACAAAAAAATTGAAGCCGATTTTCTGATTGATTATGATGCACTAGACTAAATTACATTTCCCTACAAAATTTTAAACTTATATGTAGAAATAAGTCTATAGTCGTGTTTTAAACAAGAGAAGAAAATATAGAATATCTTTAATTCTACATTTTTTTTGGTTCTCGTAAAAAAAAATAAAAAGTGTTGTTACGCCCTTTGCATTTTAGGTGACGATATTAACATTTTTTAATAAATTATATTTTATTAAATTTGAATTATTTATTGTAAAGTTATGAAAAATACACTTAAATTGATAAACTTAAACATAAAAAGTATTTTTTTCAGGATTTTGAATTATTTAAAATATTACATAGAAAAAAATGTTTGTACTGTTGGGTTATTCTCGACTAAAATTTTATCATATTAACAAATGGGTTGTATGTAGAAACATTTAACTTTTGAAATCTCAATTTATAAATACAATGAAATTGCCCAGGTGGAAAAATACGATCGTGAAAACGTTTTAAAAGCATTTTAAAACGTGGTACAAACGTTTTCAGAATATATCAATTTACAAGTTTAAAGCGTTTTGACAACGTCCCAAATGATAACCATGATTTACGGTGTGAGGGTGGTATTTTATAACGTTTTCAAAGCGTTGCAGAAAAATAACTTTAAAATGCTTTTTCAACCGTCAAACTAGCATATGTAGAACATTCTGGTTTCCAATTTCAGAGCGTTGTGAAAACGACCCAAATGATAACCATGATTTACGGTCTCAGGGTGGTATTTTATATCGTTGTCAAACCGTTCCAAAAACAAATTTTAAAGTACTTTCTCGACAGTCTTTAAACGTTATTACAACATACCAATTTTAACGCTGTCAAATCGTTCGAAAATAAACAAATGAAGTACTTTGCCATCGTTTTAAATACAAATATGGGAATAATTTTTTAAAACAGTTTTATATATTAATACTTTTTAATAAATTTTATTTTATTGAATTTGAATTAAATGTACAATAAATGAATTACTGAATGTACAATTAAAATTTTGCCGACAGTTAAAATCAGATTTTATATGGGAAACAATAACAAATGTGTTAGTTAAAGTCCCAGTTAGTAGCTAACTGGACATTCAGTAATCGAGCCTTAAATTGATAAACTTAAACATAAAGAGTATTTTATTGAGGCTTTTTGACATTACACAGAAAAAATGCTTGTACTGTTGGGTTATTCTCAACTAAAATTTTATCATATACAAACAAATCGGTTGTATTTAGAAGCGTTTAACTTTTTAAATCTCTATTTTTAAATACAAAGAAATGTAAAACATTATTTATACCAATTGAAATTAGGGAAACTATGTAGAAAATTAAACATTTCAAAATGATATTAGCTGTGTTTTCGACTAAACTATATCCGTTAACTTATTAAAAAACTCAAAGAGCATAAAAACTTGTAAATCGGTATATTCTGAAAACGTTTGTACCACGTTTTAAAATGCTTTTAAAACGTTTTCACGATCGTATTTTTCCACCTGGGTATATTTAAAAAGTTGCAAAATAACGGCGGAATTCGAAAAAGGCTTTATGGTACAGAAAATGAATTAAAAGAGGTAATCAGCGATCGACATTCTGCAAATGAATATATTGTTGCAAAAATTTCGATTTTTGCAAATTAATTAATTTTTTTAACGAGCCAAAGAGGAAGCTATTTTCTAGTTACTTACATTTTTAAACATGTAAGAACGATCTAACATTTTTTGGTATCAGAGCCCGATTAAGTGAGCCTTTTCCATCCCTGATTAACCAGTCGGAGTTCATTCCTGTTCCAAGCCGCATATTTTTTCAAATAAAAAATATTGAGAGTTGCAAGGCCATTGATTGTAGTGACAATCCGACATTGGTCTCAACCTTAATGTTTATAGTATAATTACGCAAATATTTAACTTCATTCATAACTCTTGTGTGATATTTGTCCACATAACTTAATCCTATACATATACTTATTTCCAAAACTTTCCTATAGTTATATTTAAAATTGCATTTAATCCCCTTGACTGTGGACGAAAAACATATATACACACAAATACAATAGCCTAATTTTTAAGACACCACGGAATTGTGTTTATTACTATTATTACCTGCATTTTCTGAAGAAAATATCGTTCAAAACTTAAATTATCGCTTACAAACGCCACTTTTGCAGTGAATTATTAAACATTTCCTCCAAAAATAAGGATTTTCTTGGTGAAATTCTAAGTTTTTTTTCTACTATATTTTTTGTTGCAACGAATTTTTAGAATGGCAATTTATATTTCATATATAAAATCGATTTTTTTAAGTTTTTTTTTATAATTTTTACACAAATTTTACAATTTTTGCATTGTTTTTTCTTTATTATCTATAATTTATATGAAAAATCAGATAGTTTTGGCGGACGCAACGAATAATAGAGTTGTAAAAGTATTGAGTATTCCGGTACTGAGTACTCAATACTGTCTGTTTTTTGAGTACTCAATACTAAAACGGTACTACTCAACACTGTTGGTAAAAGTGGCACAAAAGTGCCATTTGTGGCACTATTGAATGTTCAATGTAGAGTTCTGAAATTTCGGTATTTTTTGAGTACTCAATACTACTCAATACTTTTCAATTGAGTACTCGATACTACTCAATACTTTTAACGGTTTTTTTAATTTAAAAATAAAAATGTCATGAATTCGTATTTATTAGGAAAAATTATAACAATTCACATACACGTGTTAAATTACTATTGTTATTTACATTTTAATTAATTTAAAACATTTTAAATAAATTAATTAAATAATTTTTCCCAAAAATTCGTTACAAATTTCTTTGCTTCACAAATAGAGTTGTATTTTCAGAGCTGTATTTTTAGAGTACTATTTTTAGAGTTGTATTTTTATACGAAAAATACACATTTCTACGGAAAATTGCATCTTTAAAAGTATTGAGTAGTACCGTTTTAGTATTGAGTACTCAAAAAAACAGTCAGTATTGAGTACTCAGTACCGGAATACTCAATACTTTTACAACTCTAGTTCAATGGCACTTTGGAACTCTACATAGAATTTTGGCACTTTTTAAGAAAATTTCTATATAATTTGATAAAAGGTCGATATCGCTGGTTTTTCATTAAAAGAGACATCTACTTAGAACGGGTAGCAAAATTTAAAAACAAACGCCACACTAAAAATTTCTACAATTTTCTGGACCACCTTCCAGTTCTTTGGGGACAATTTAATCATTATTTTGATCTTTAAAAATAAAAGCAATGGGGATAAAATTAGAAAAACTTTAATTGATTCTATTTTAGTAGGTTTGAGGTTAAGAAGAAGAATAAACCTTCCTCAAAAGTTATAAACACATTAAATTTGCAAATCAGACTAGATCTAGTTTCTGCCTTTTTTTGGACAGGCTTCATTCATCAGTGGTCTTCCATTAAATTGTATTATTGTTTATATCTTTATTGTCAGATTGTCACTATATGAATAATTTCAGAAGTGATCAAACAGACATATACAAACATTCTACACGCAGAAAAAAACAGGTGGAACTTTATCTAAGTGCTATGTTATTATACAACTACATAAGTTCGCAGTAAGTTTTACAATTTATATGTAATTTTTCGGATATTTTCCACTACACATGTATATATTTTGCAAGGATTATATATATTTTACAAAAAAATGTGCATATTTTACTAGAACTTTGTAAAACTAACTTGAAAATTATGTAGTTGTATAATTACATAGCTCTTAGGTAATATTCCCCCTGTTTTTTTCTGCGTGTACCTCAGATTCTATTGTATTGTCCGTCACTGGAATTTTTCAAAAATTTGTTATGGTATTCTAGTTTTTTTATGACAAGCAAAAGTTTTAAAAATTTCACCATACAATGGTGAAAGCTTTTTCTGCCAAAAATAAAATAAAATTATCAAAAATTGTAATTTGTGAAAAATTACGATTTTTTCGATACGAACACGAGAGAACTAGTTCTAAGCACTTGGAGTTTCCTTTAAATTTTAGCTTCAAGTATTTTGAGCTTATTTCTAACAACTTTAGCCCCAAAAATCCCATGTTACTACGTAATTTTTTGGAGGAATTTGCAGGAATTTAAGAATCGGTAAAAGGTTCGATGCATCTTAAAATAATATCTCAAAATATGAATGAGGTATTTCATATTATATTTCTATGAAGAAAAATTATAAAATTCTTCAAAAGAAAATAAAACTTATATTTTAAATTGTTGATGAATGAAAATATATGTGCTTTTTATTACACAGGTTTATTATCAGGTTTTGCTGTGACAATTTTTCTTAGAATACCAAAATTATAATAATTTCCATTCACACCAGTTTTGTGACAATTTTGTTATTGTTATAAAGTTTATAATAAGGGTGTAAATGTATAAATATTTGAAATAAAAGCTGAACATATTTTTTGAAACATTTGCATGTTGCTAAATTTTTTTTTTTTCATTTTTAAAGCTTTTTTGGCACTTTTTTGGCATCATTTAGGCACCAAACGAAAATTCTCAAATACCATCACTGCTACTCAATACTTTTAAAGATGCAATTTTCCGTAGATATGTGTATTTTTCGTATGAAAATACAACTCTAAAAATAGTATTCTAAAAATAAGCGCACTGGGTATTCGCTAGAGTTGGGCTTAATCGTTCTTTTTGGTGACTCGGTCATATCGTTCAATACAATTCATTGAACTAGTTCGTTCAAATCTTTCAATCGTTCTTTTTTGTTATCGTTCTTTTTTATCATGAGCTGTGTCTGAACAGTGATTCGTGAACGGTGTCGTTCATTCGACAATTTATTGGCGCACTACATGTTACATGTTTATATTAATTTTATTGTGCATAGACTAATAGTGTCAGAAAATTACAATTTTATTAAAAATTTGAAATTATTAAGAAAAACATTTAATTCTGTAATAAAATTAATAAGAAAAGTATACAAACTTTTTATGACTACAAAAAAGAACGAAATGAACGAAAAGAACGAATAATGATGAACGATGTCATACGTTCAATGAACTGAACCGTTCAAATGAACTAGTTCGTTCATGAACGACACAACTCTAGTATTCGCTCAAATTGGTAACCTTGGAAAAGGGGAGATTTTGTTTTTTATTATTTTTTTTATGAAATTTACGATGGAACTTAAAATTCTTGAATTATTTAGTGGCATTGGCGGAATGCATTATGCTTTTGAATGTAAGTATGAAGAAAAGTGACAACTGCTTAAATAAAATTAAAAACCATTATATTTTCTAGATTCCAAGTTATCGGGACAAATTATGGCTGCTATTGACATCAATACTGTTGCAAATACAGTGTATGCCTTCAATCATAAAAAAACAAATCTCATGAATAATAATATACAAAAGCTGAATGTTAAAACTTTAGAAAAGTTGCAAATTAATACAATATTAATGTCACCACCTTGCCAGCCACATACACGTGTAGGACAAAAACGTGATATTGAAGATAAGCGATCGGACGCCTTAAATCATATTTGTGAATTGCTGCCAGAGTGTAAAGGAGTAAAGTATGTTTTAATGGAAAATGTTAAAGGATTTGAAGAGTCTCAGGCAAAAAAGGCTTATGTAGAGGCTTTGTCCAAAGCCGGTTTTTATTATAGAGAATTTATATTGAGTCCTACACAACTGGGAATACCAAATACAAGGCATCGTTATTATTGTTTGGCCAGAAAAAATAAAGATTTTTCTTTTGAAGGTGGAAGATTGTTAACGAAAATACCCGTTGAAGCTAAAGATAAAAAAGTTAAGTTATCGTTGTTATTAAATGAAGAATCCTTGATTTCTGAAGATTTATTTCTAGATGAAAAAATTCTTAAGCGGAGGGTTTTATTAATGGATATAGTAACATCGGAAGCTGACAATACTATGTGTTTTACAAAGGCCTACACCCACTACAGTGAGGGAACTGGCTCAATTTTTTGCCCGTTAACTCAAAATGAAATGCAAACAACTTTTGCCAAACTGAAAGTAATTGAAAGTTCGGATTTTACTGATAGTGTAAAAGAGGAAAAACGTTTACAATTGTTAAGGAGCTTAAGATTACGTTATTTTGCTCCCCGGGAAGTGGCCCGTTTAATGAGTTTTCCGGAATCTTTTGATTTTCCTCAAAAAACAACAAATAGACAAAGATATCGCTTATTGGGGAATAGTATAAACGTGTGTGTTGTAGGAGAATTAATAAAGTTATTGTGTTTGTAGAAAATATATATTTTAATTTTCTACAGGACTCCCCACCAAATTGTTACTGGATGTCTCCACAAGACATAAAATCAACGTTAAAACATGAAAAATAGATGAAAGCAGCAACATTTTTGTGTAATTGTTTTGTATGTTTCTCGCTCAATTTATTCGGTCGCATTTTTTATAAATAGGTTTTCTTATGCATTTTTCTCTTGCTCGAGTTTAGCTCGAATTCGCAAATTATGGAGAACCGTGAGTAGCATAGCCCATCTATAAAATATATAATAGGTCCGTTCCTTTACGTTACCGCGGAAACCCGCGGGTTCCCAATCTGGGCCAAAAAGCTTTCCCGTACTCTGAAATTGGGTAAATGAGAGCGTTCAAAAGAGTGAATTTGTGTTTCTCTTTTTACCAAAGTTACCCAAACTTTTTCTTCGGGTAAATTTGAAAACTAACACCTGATGCAATGATAACCAACACAATTGTGAAAATAAACTGAAAATTTAAATTAAACAAACCAATACGCAAAAGAAATGTGTTAATTACAATAATTAATGTACAAAAAAAAATCAATAAGAACTTTTAAATGCAAATAAATATTTATGTTCAATTTTTCGAACTAAAATTACACGCACTTACATATTTTTCTTTGAAATGCATTTTTGTGCTCGAAAAGTGGTTTTGTGCGTTCCTTTACTTTTGGGTAATTTTCTCATTTTGTGTGAGTATTTTTTGCTTACTCTCATTTTACCGAACTTTACCCAAAAAGTAAAGGAACGCACTTAATCTTTGATAGTGAGTCAAAGTTTTCAAGTTATGTATTAAATATAATGGACTTTGATCCACAATCTATATGACAAAATTAATATGAACGGTTTCAAATGAATGAACGAATTGCCTTAAAATACCATTCGATTTCCTTTTAAATCGAATGAATCAATCCCAGGGAATTCATTCAATCGAATTCAAATATAAGGAATTTATCTTCTTCGATTTTATCAGTCATTGAATTCAATCATTATTTTGTATCACTTGATTGAACAATTTGGAAATAACATTCGATTTAAAAAATTTATGAAAACAAATTGTGTTATTTTATTACAGTAAAATTAACGATTTCTTACAAGGAAGAAAATAAAAAAAATATTGAGTTCCAAGCAGGCACCAGAAAACGTTTTTTTTTTGTTTTTATCAAAAATAAATATCACTAAAGTTCAAAATGTTTTTATTTCTCAATCGAAAACAAATAATTTCAAATGTACTTTAAAACAAAAATATCCCTCAAGTTGAAATTCCAAAAATATCTTTAGGTATAAATATCAAAGATAAAAAAATTGATAAAAAAATAAAACTTTTTAAAACGTTTTAAAAAACGTTTTTTTTTGTTTTTCATCTTTGTACTAAGTACAAAAATATGAATAGAAGTTTAAAATTTTTGTTTTATTTTTATGGTGGAGATACTATTCTGATTTTTGGTTTCAAATCTGTAGAAAATCATATAATACCCTGGAGTGAACTGTTGAGCGGTATATACATACAAACATATATTGCAAATATTTTTTTTTTTTGCTAAAATGTTGGCCAATTGACAAGCATTTTGCATTAATATTATTCATTTTCGGAATGACATCGCTGTATAAGTTTTCTAATTAAATTTTTGCACCATGAAACCTTTTTCGCATTCCGCTATTAATTCGCAATTTTTTAAGTGCAGATTTTTTAAATTTATAACCTAGGGACCATAATACCCATATCTTATACCAAAGTTTTATAATTAGTTCGCAAAAAAAAAATGCCAAAAAAAATTTGCAAAAAAAATTTTTTTCCATTAATGTATTCTTTTGCAGAATATAAATCGCTGATTAGGTTTCTTAACTATTTTTTTGTATCATAAAGGCTTTTTTCGCATTCCGCCAATATTTTGCAATTTTTTGAGTGCGGTTTTTTAAAATTTTTAACCTTAGGACAATAATTCCCATATCTTATGCCGAAGTTTGGTGGTTAGTATGCAAAAAGTTTCGCGAAAAAAATTTAGCAAAATGGAAAATTTTTCCATCAACATATTCATTTGAAGAATGTAAATCGCTGACTGAGTTTTTTAATTTATTTTTTGTACCATAAAGCTTTTTTTCGCGTTCCGCCATTATCTTGCAAATTTTTAAGCGCGGTTTTTTTTTAATTCACAACCAAGGGACTATAATACCTATATCCTATACCAAAATTATCTGGTTAGATTGCAAAAACAAAAAAAATTGGGGAAAAAAATTTTTACAAAAAGGAATAGTTTTGCATCAATATACATATGGATATGTATGTAACATATGTATAGCAGAATGTTAATCGTTGATTAAGTTTAAAAAATTTTGAGTGCGGTTTTTTAAAATTCATAAATTTGGGACTATGATACCCATATCTTATGCCAAAGTTTGGTAGTTCGTACGCAAAAAATTTCGCGAAAAATAAATTTTGCAAAAAGGAATATTTCTGCATCAACATATTCGTTTGCAGAATGTAAATCGCTGACTGAGTTTTTATACCCTACACCACTACGTGGTCAGGGTATTATAAGTTTGTGCTGATGTTTGTAGCACCAAAAAATATTGGTCCTAGACCCACCTTATAGTATACCGATCGGCTCAGAATTTTTTATTTATTTAAATCAGAATTAAGAATTTATTTTATTAAATCGGTCCATGTTTAGACCTAGTGTCCATATAAGGGTCCTACCAAAATTATATTGTTTATACGCGGCAGGTCGTAAATATTAAGATATTTTGATGAAATTTGGTACGCAGACCTATGTTAGCCCAATAACGCAGCCTATTGATTTTGGTGAACATCGGTCCATGTTTAGACCTAGTGCCCATATAAGGGTCCCCCAAAATTATGTTTTTTATACGCTGCAGGTCGCAAATATTAAGATATTTCGATGAAATTTGGTACACAGACCTATATTGGCCCAATAACGCAGGCTATTGATTTTGGTGAATCGGTCCATGTTTAGACCTAGTGCCCATATAAGGGTCCTACCAAATTTATACTGTTTATACGCTGCAGGTCGCAAATATTAAGATATTTTGATGAAATTTGGTACACCGACCTATGTCAGCCCAAGGTCCATGTTTAGACCTAGTGTCCATATAAGGGTCCTACCAAAATTATATTGTTTATACGCGGCAGGTCGTAAATATTAAGATATTTTGATGAAGTTTGGTACACAGACCTATGTTGGCCCAATAACGCAGCCTATTGATTTTGGTGAACATCGGTCCATGTTTAGACCTAGTGCCCATATAAGGGTCCTATCAAAATTATACTGTTTATACGCTGCAGGTCGCAAATATTAAGATATTTTGATGAAATTTGGTACACCGACCTATGTCAGCCCAAGGACGAAGCCTATTGATTTTGGTTAACACCGGTCCATGTTTAGACCTAGTGCCCATATAAGGGTCCCCCCAAAATTATATTGTTTAAACGCTGCAGGTCGCAAATATTAAGATATTTTGATGAAATTTGGTACACAGACCTATGTTGGCCCAAGGACGAAGCCTATGGATTTTGGTAAACAGCGGTCCATGTTTAGACCTAGTGCCCATATAAGGGTCCCCCCAAAATTGGCTTGGTTACAAACTGCAGGTCGCAAATATTAAGATATTTTAATGAAATTTGGTGCGCTGACTCACATTATAGAAAATTTTGACAATGCCCAATTAACCCATTCGAATTTCGGATCCAAACATTAATTGGCTTTTAACCAGACTGGTGTAGGGTATTGTATAGTCGGCATGCCCGACTTTAACCTTTTTTCTCTTTAATTTATTTTTTGTACCAAAAAGCTTTTTTTCGCGTTCCGCGATTTTTTTACAATTTTTTAAGTGCGGATTTTTAAAATTCATTATCTTGGGACTATAATACCAATATTCTCATATCAAAGTTTGGAGGTTAGTTTGCAAAAAAAAATTCGCGAAAAAAATTTTACGAAAAGAAAATTTTTTGCATCAGTGTATTTGTTTGCAGAATGTAAATTTCTGATAAGAATTTTTAATTCATTTTTTGTACCATAAAGTTTTTTTTCGCGTTCCGCCATTAGTTTGCAATTTTTTAAGTGGGGTTCTTTAAAATCCATAATCTAGGGACTATAATACATATATCCTATACCAAAATTAGCTAGTTAGATTGCAAAAACAAAAAATCACGACAAAAAATTTTGCAAAAAGGAATAGTTTTGCATCAATATATTTGCTTGCAGAATGTTAATCGCTGATTAAATATCAAACTTAAATTTTTGTACCATAAAGCCTTTTTTCGCGTTCCGCCATTATTTTTCAATTTTTTAAGTGCAGTTTTTGTGGTTAGTTGCTCACAAATCCTATGGTTTTAATGACCACAGTTTGTCTTTTGCACAAAATTATTCAGCCTATCATGCTTTGTAAAAGTCTTTTCGGCGGAAATTTTTATTACTTTTTAATAACGCAAAGGTATATCATTGGATGCAGAAATGTGTCTATATGAATGTTGTTTTAAGAATTTCTACAAAAATTATATGTAATTGTAATCAGAAAAAACTAAAAAATAATTTTTTTTATTGAGGAAAAAACAAAATAAAACGTTTTAAAAGTATTAAAATCGGGTGCCTGGTTCCAAGTTAAATTATAAATTTGTACGATTTTTTAGTTTAAACAATTCCAAAACTTCGTAAAAAGGTGAAATTTCTAAAGTTATGCAAAATACGTATTGCTTGAAATAGTTCCAAATATTAATGAATAGAATCTGTGATGAATATCATCAAGAAATTGTTGTCTAAAATCATAACCTTTATTGAAATATGATGTTGAAATAAACTGTGTTTGTGCGGCAAGCTATCAACGTTGGCTTTTGTTATTCTCATATAAATTTGACAATAGCCAACGTTTAGTGTTAACTCTTAACGTTACTAACGTCAAATTTGTATGGGAGTGACAAAAGCCAACATTGATAACTTGCCGCACAAACACAGCTATAGTATTTATTATTCTATTTTGTGTATTCCCGTGCATTACCAATGTATGGAAACAGTTTAGGCTGCTTTTTTTATATGACATAACTGTTAATTCCAGTATTATTTTTTTAGTTTGTATTTGTAAAAAATGTTAAATCCCTTAATAAAAACTAATGTAGTTTTTTATTTTTAAAATTTTAAAATCGAATGAAGAAAATCGAATGTCATTCCCAAATTAATCAATTGAATGAACTAGAAATCGATTGAATTCCTAAAGGCACATTTACAAGCGAGAGAAAACTGCTAGAGATAGAGCAAAAAGCAATATCTCATTCAACTATCTCTAGCAGTTTTCTCTCGTAATAGGTCGTTCACATGAACGAGATAACTAAATCTCCTCATTTGTGTTCTTTATTCTATTACCATATAACATAATATTTTGATATTATGTGGTAATAGAATAAAAAATCAAATACGAGCTTAGTAATCTCGATCATGTGAATGGCGTTTAAATATGCCTTAACGATTGAATTCAGTTGTTGAACAAGTTAAATGATGAAAGATGATTGAATTCTCTAAAATTAAATCTTATGAGAACAATTAAGACTTCAGAATTGAAAATAGAATAAGGGATTGAAGTCTTTAGAAGCTCTGTTTAAAATTTCCCCAAAACGTTTTTTAAATCCCCAAAAACCCATGTCCACAAATGAAAATTAATGCCTCAAAGACTAATAAAAAATCCCCAAATTTGGGGACAAACCCCCAAGTCTGGTCAGCCTGTATGTTTATTTATCATGTTCTCAATTTCCGGGGATTAAAAGGAGAGGATAGTTCCAGAGAACGAAGCCGATATTATATTATCCCAGGCGGAAGCAAAACAAACATATACCACAGTTAAAAATAATTATATTGAATACCTTATGCTGCCAGTTCAATGGGGACTAAAACATTAGTAATATTATTGCTCGCCTTTTCCATTTAGGCCTTTAATCTATTACTATACATGGTAATAGAATAAAGAACTAAAACGAGAAGTTGTACAATACTATTGCAACTGTATCGGCAGCCTTACAAAAGTAATTCGAGTTTTTTTTTGTAATTAAAATTAATTGTATATATTAGCAGAATTAGCGGTTTTTCCGCGGCTATAAGTCGATCGGCTTCGTTCTCCGGAAAGCTCTCGTTTCTGTTTATCAACATCACAGATTACATCAACATGTGTTTTTTAGCTTTTGTTGTGTTACCTTAAAACGTAAACAGAGCCACATAAACATAATACCGCTCTCTTTTTCCTACATTTCACTTTACATACTCTTCTTTTCTCTTACTCACTACCAAAAAATAGAAAAGCAAATTTGACAGAAAATTGAAAATTCGTAAAAAAAAATTTCTTCATACATTTTATTTTCTCGTTGCCTTTTTTGCGTTAATACATGGAAAATCCACAATTTTGCGGAGGATTAGTAATTTGTTTAAAGTGGTCTTATTAAAATTGCAAATATTTGACAAAAAGCAACTAAAAAGTGAATAGACAATAAAAAAAACATATATTATAGAAAAAAATTGAAAGAATTTGTTATAAATTAAAGAAAATTTGCAAATAAAATTTTTTCCAGTCAGACAAGAAAGTACTGAAAAAATTAAGGTGGAGTTGTGTATGAAAAAAAGGATGCAAGAAGCCTAAAAATCTTTCGGTTTTACAAAATGTTTGCAAATAATTATCAAAAAATACAAATGTCATGTGAATTAATAAAAAAATTAAGAATTTTAATTAGTTTGTGCGAAATAATAAATAATTGTTACACGGTCATTTGCGAAAAAATCTAAATTGTATACACACACCAATTACACACACCAATTACACAAACAAAAAAGTGACGTTATCCATGGTATTACCGGATAGTATTGAAAAAGTTACATAAATTTTTTTGGGATTTGTTAATTTATACTAATTAATTTACAGCTCATTGGAACTACAGCTTTTGGTGGACAGATCTTAAAAAATAATTCAATCATCAAATGAACTTTGAAGTATTGATTCAAAAGATTTTCAAAGATGATTTAAAAAAATGATTATAAATTCGCTAAATAAATTTAATGGAACAAATCTACTTTACGAGCATAGCTTGTCGGCGGCCCATATTTTCCGAGTTTTGGGCCTCTTAAGTTTGGATATATCATTTAATTTATATATTTTTAACTTCGGAATGCGTTATATGAACGGAGTGAAATGGCTGTCATTAAAAATCTTATTCAAGCACCTTTAATCCGGCATAAAAAAATTTTCGAAACTATTAACCCATTGCGGCCCAGCTCATGATTTTCTGTTTTTGAAATGGAATTTTTCCAAGAAAAATGCCTATTTAAAATGTACAAAATAACTATCATTTATTTGTAGCTATTGTGCTGGTTGTGGCCCTTTGTTCCCAATAGGAACCACAGGACATAATAGCTCTGTTTCTTTACTTTTTGGGTAAAGTTCAGTAAAATGAGAGTTAACAAGAAATACTCTCCCGAAATAACAAAAATGCACAAAAGTAAACGAACGCGAAAAACCACATTTGAAGCACGAAAAACAAATGTCTATAGATTTGTGCATTATAGTTCGTTTTGGTGAGCGCTCTTTCTAGTTCTTGTTCAATTTGTTGTAAAAATCTAGATAGCTTTTCTAGTTAAACCCCTTTTTAAATCAAAAATTTAATAAAGATTTTCTTTCTAGGCATTTCTATTTACAAAAAGGAATACATAGTTTATTAAATTTGGAAAAGATTATAATATTAAACAAAAGCTTCGATTTATTTACATATTTAACTCTTTAACACATTTAAACAAGCGTCTTCACAAAATAGTCGGTAATTTTATGGAGTTGTAAAATCACCGATAGGCTTTTGCAACTATTATACTAAATTTTGTAAACATATTTTCTGAATGAATGAAATGATCGATTGAACTAAAAGAGCTATTAGTTGTGAACTAGGTCTTTGGTTCAAATCAGTGAAGAGTTCAATTGAACTAGTTGCACCCAACTGATGATATAACAGCTGATTAAAACAATTTACCCAAATTTACACGAAAAAAAAGTCTGGGCTTTCTCGTGCAAGAAGAACAAGAATATTACTCTTTCATGACAGCTCTCATTTACCCAATTGTGTAGTAAGAAAACGCTTTTTGGTAAAATTGGGATCCCGCGGGATCCCAATGTTGAGTACCCGAACACAGCTAATATATATATATTGTGCTGGTAAAAATATGAGTATTGGGTGTCGAGTATCGAGTATTTGTCTTTTTTTGGATACTCGATACTTAAAACTACTACTCGATATTTTCAGAGTTGCATTTTGGCCGGAAATAATATATAAAAATTAGACTCCGCTAGGCACTATCCACGGCTCTCATCTGAAAAACTGAACTGGTTTTAAGAGAGTTTCAATGTAAAATAACAAAAAACGTGAAAAAGTGGTATTTTTAATTAATTATTTTTATTGTTTTTAAGCAATTTTAATTAAATTGTAAAGTGCACTTGTGTTGTTTGATATGTTCTCTGCATTAGTTTTGCATAATTAGCACAAAATTTTGCTTATTAATATTAAAAAATTCGCGTTAAAAAAACACTAAAAACTGTTTCTCTTAAAACCAGTTTGCATATAAAATTAAAGAGACTTTTTATAGAGTTTGCTGTTCGGTTTTATTCGAAACCGAAACCGCGGTTTTGCAAGCCTTAAAACCGAAACCGAAAACCGACAAAAATAAGTCGGTTTTCAATAAATCCTTTAACTACTTAAAATAATTAATTGAATTGCATTCCAGTGTACAATTAGAATCCGAAAAGACTTATAACAGCCCTAAGACCTTATGAAATCATAGCTACATGACCGTGTATTTCTTCACCGATGAAGACTCTTTCCTAGCGCACTTTTATGATTCACAAAATACTCGGAATTATGAGCATTATTGGAAAATTTTGAATTTTCTGAGCCATTATGTGTCATTTATGATTAATTTTGAGACGTTTATGAGCAATGAAAACATTTTTTAAAAATTTTGAATACACCCAAAGTTTGAGCACCCTGAAATTGATCATATTTTAGAGTCTTTTGCGAGCATAATTTCTGAGCTCTCAGAAAAACGTTAACTCGGATATTATTGAATTTCGAAAATGCCTCAGCTCCTATTTTACAAAATTTCTTATTTAATTGTAATGAACATTTTCTCCATTAAGTATTACTTTAAAGAAATTTTTTTATTGCGGATATCATAAACTGAGTCTTAGAATTTTATAAAAAAATACACCAAAAAGTAAAGTGGTTTAAGAGATGTTGAGTTTTATATATTCAGTTCAACTTTCCACCGCGTATTTTTCAAAAAGTCAAGAAATTTTTAAAAATTTACCTTTAAATTGTTTTAACCAAATTGCTAAAATTTAAATTTAAACTCTTCAAAATACAGCTCTAGATGCATACAAAAGAATAGACAATTTTTATTTATAACGAGCTTCCGCTTATTTTTTTTACAAAGGTTTCGAAACGGCGCTATTGCCTTTATTCGAGTGAGATATTCAATCGAATTTTAATAAATATTTTGAACGAGTTAAAATACGTATTTAATTTGTATACATATTTAATTATTTTAAAACAATTCTGTTAATGTCACATGAAAACCGAAAAATAACCGAAACCGCGGTTTTCACAATTTTTAAAAACCGAAACCGCGGTTTTAAAATTTTTCGGTTTTTAGCAAACTCTAACTTTTTAACAGCAGTTGAGACTGGTGGTTTGTCTTTAGTCTATATAGTCGTTGACTCCGCTAAAATATTTATCACAAAACTAAAACTCTGCTAAAAGAAAAAATCAAAAGTAAAATATTTAAAAGTAAATGTTAAAAAACTTTGAAAAACATAATGAGTAGTTGGTAAAAAAAGTTTAAAAATATGTTTATAAATTTAAATATTGAACCTACGTAAACAGTTTCAAAGAATTTTATTAAAAAATAAAAAATTATATTTAAAAGCCGTTAAAAACATCGAGTAGTATCGAGTATCCAAATAAAAAATATCGAGTAGTATCGAGTATTGAAAAGTAACCGAATTTACCACCACTAGTAGCTAAGGCTTTAAGCTTTAATATAAGAAATAATTTAAGCCTTTAACCCTTCTAACAGCGCAGATATTATGTGCGTTCCCGTACGTTACCGCGGATACCTGCGGGAACCCAAAACAGCACAAACAACAATTTACACGCAATTTTTAGTACGGGAACGCCTTTGGGATAGTTTGGGTAACTGCGGTAAAGTACGAGAACAGACTTATTAAGAGTTAAGTTTGATATTTAATTTTTCTATTTTTTAACTTTGCACAATGTTGAACTTTTTGAGTTGATTTCAAAAATTTATTTCAAAACCCCTTTCGTGCCGAGATTAGGGATTTCCACCTATGTGATAATCGGTTAAGTGGCTTCGCTGAGTAAACTTTTTCTGTATAATAGGCCTTCGGCCGGCTTAGGTGTTTTTTTCGCTAAGTAAAGTTTTTCCGTGTAACCGGCCTACGATCGGGCTTAGGGGGTTTTTCCTATGTGATAGGCAGTTTAGTGGCTTCGTTGAGTAAAGTTTTTCCGTATAAACGGCCTTCGGCCGGGCTTAGGGGTTTTTCCTATGTGGTAGGCTTCGCTGAGTAAAGCTTTTCTGTGTAATAGGCTTTGGCCGGGCTTAGGGGGTTTCCCTATGTAGCGTTCGCATTTTTTTTAATTTCGTAAATATTTGAATCAACAATCTCGCGAGCGAGGCGAACGCGCCGAAATGACTTTCGGCGCACTCGCAGTTGTGGTTTGCTGTGGGTTAATTAATATATTCATTTTAAGAATTTCACGTTTATTTATTTATTATGATATTTAAGTGTTAATACCTGCGGTCTTATAAGAGTTAGAGGTATAAATTATATCTTAAATTAAAGCTGAGAGCCTTAACTACAATTAAATAATAGTTATTTTGTATCTTTATATTGGTAAATTATTGAGATAACGGGCGTTTTTATCTAAAAAGTATGGATAAAAAACAGACTTACGATTTGACGCTTAATGGGTTAATGGACTCCGGAGTATTATATCTCAAATTGAAGGTATTTCAATGGCTTTTTTAACGAAATATATTTTGTTTTTATCCGATAAGAAATGGCGAAGATACAAAGAATTAAAAATTCAAAATTTGGGGGTCCATAACTCGGGAACCGGGGGTCGCCGACAAAAAAAACTGCATCGTTGAACTCGTCATTGAAAGTTCTATCGTCCGTGAAAATTTGAAGCAAATCCGAGTTATGCCCGTAAACTAGAGTTTAGCCAATTTAATTCTCGGGAATTATTTCCATATTTTTTTGATTCGTGAACCAAAAAAAATTTTTTTTAATTCGCGAATTGATGTAAATTTTTTAATTCGTTTAAAAGGCTCCATTACAGTTTAAAATTTATTTTTATCGGTATAAAAAATAATTGTATTAAAGAAATTAACTGCCTGTTTTTCTAAAAAGAATCAGCCGAATTCTTTAAAACATTTTTGTCAAAAACACAAACTTGAAACTTAGAAGTCTTAACAATTTGTGCAAAAATTTTGAAACAAAATCGTTTTTAAATTAGAGCTTTTCACACAAATTTTTTAACGAATTTTTCTGATTCTTTTTACAAAAGCACCCAGTAAATGTGCTACAATCCCAAAACTTGTTTAGCAAATTATGAAAAACAATCTGTTGAAGGCATGTCCCTACCCGGATTTCATTCTTGCCTAAGGAAATTGTCAGGGGACGACGTTTTAGAATTTCTAGAAATATTTATTAGGTTAAATTACAAACTCAATGAGAATTTCTTATTCTCGTTTAGGAGCGTCATTCAACATTTAAAATATCAAAGAAAAAACAACATAAAATTTTATAACAATTTCCTTTGTCATCTTATAATTTAAAACATTGATTTTAATTTCTGAAATAAGTGTGAAAAACCATAGAAAAATATGACGAAATTTTACGTTTTTTGACAGTTTAGCTGTTTTGAGTAAGATGTTGTTTTTTTGATTTTATCTCAAGGCAAAATTTTTAGTTCTAATTAAGAGGTAAAAATTTGCTGAAGAGAGAAAAGCAATATTTCGAATAGTTCACGAGATATAGACTTAAGAACCAGTACATGTTCTTTGAAAAATGTACTAAAATCCTCCTCCCAGTCGAAAACTTCAAAAATGAATTAAAAAAACCTTAGCTAATAATTCAAATCCCAGCTAGGGTTGTTCTTCTACTATCATAAGCTTTCAGATTTTGGGGGTCTCAATTGGTTCAAGATTTTTAAGTTGAAAAATGTGCTACTGTGTAATAAGGAATTCTGTCGACAAAATATTAACTGTACATTCAGTGATCGACCTTAAAAGTGTTACAAACTCGTTTCGTCACCTAAATCAGAAAACATGTAACGGTGGATCCTTTGAAGAATTAATTCCTTTTTGAATGAACTCACTACCAATCGAATTCAATTTTTTCTAGAATTGAATGAATTCCTTTTCTTAAGTAATTCCCTGAATTCGTTCAACTGAACGCGTTCATCAAACAACAAATTCAAAGAATTAATTCAATTGCAATAGTTCTTTTTATTAAATCAAATGAATTAATTCACCGGTGAACGCGTTCAATTTTATAAATCGAACGGAAAAAAGTGAATTAATTCCTTACTGAATTAATTCACTACTGAATTCGTTCAATTTCATTTTCGTTCAATGAATTAAAAAAAATAAAATCTCGTTCAGTGAATAGAAAAAAAATATAATAAATTCACCGAATTGAAAAAAAAAATAAAATAAGTTCACTAAATTGAAAAAAATAAAATAAGTTCACTGAATTCAAAGCCTGTTTTCTGCCGTTCAGTAGAAGAAAACAATAACGTACAAATAAAATTTTTAAATAAGCAATTTTACAGCGTGTGCTAGCACGCAGAAAAAAAACAGGTGGAACTTTAGCTAAGTGATATGTAATTATACAACTACATAAGTTCGAAGTAAGTTTTCCAAATTTCTAGCAAAATATATGTAATTTTTCGGATATTTTCCACTACACATGTATATATTTTGCAAGGATTGTATATATTTTACAAAAAAATGTGGATATTTTACTAGAACTTTGTAAAACTAACTTGAAAATTATGTAGTTGTATAATTACATAGCTCTTAGGTAATATTCCCCCAGTTTTTTCTGTGTGAGTAAAAATAAACAAATTAGAAACCGGATGATGTTTATCAACCTACATGATTCAAAAATAAAGCCTTTTACTATTAAAAATAAAAACTTTAAATTTATAGATATAGATAAATTTGAAAAAAATATAAATATATAACTAGTTTGAAAAATTAATAGTTATATTTTTTTTTCGTATAGTGTAGCATTTTTGTAAGTATCATCGTCAAAACGATAGCAATTTAGATCTCGTTTGACCAAAACAAAATCGTTTTTCTTATGCAATCAGCCCCTGGTTTTTCTTACAAGTATTTTCTGTAATTTCCCCGTTTGATGGGGAAAACAAATCAGAAACATTTGGTAACACCATCTATCAATACCCAGGTACAAAAACAAAATCAAGATTCCATATCGCTGCTATAGTAACCTCAAACCACACACTAATTTTTGAGAAAGTGGAGCTTTATGCTGCCGTTTACGGGGGAAATGGGGTACAAGTCGTGAGTGTTTTGTGTATATAAATAAACAATAAATGGGTTTTTTGTAAAGAATAGTGTTTTTAAAAACAACGTGAGGTTAAAGGCATTGAAAATAAACAAATCACATTTGCAAATTTTATTTAATTTTCTGTATTAATTATTTTTAACGGAACACACAGTTTCTGATGTATATTTTAATCGATTTCATATAGCTGGAATAAGAACGTCGTAAAATATGGAATAAACAAAAACTAAAAAAAACAATAAAATTTTGCAAAAACAAATCCAAATACTGCAAAGTGTTGTGTAGAAAATGACAACAAATTCAAATAATACGGATTTGTATTTAAGGCCTCTAGCATTTCTTGATACCAAATGGGTAAGGGCTGATTTAATAAGCAGTCTACGTAATCCCGAAGATGCTGCTATACTTTGGAACAACTTAATACAGGACTGTGAATTAGTTTCTTCACCGACGGCCGCAGTATTAAATGCAACTGGAAATTTATCATATTTAGGAGATGATGGTAAACATTATTGTGGTGTACAAAAACTACAATGTTCCTGCTGTCCTAATGATTATTGTGGCCCATTATCGGCGTGCAACTGCAGTGCATGTCATACTTTGGACTCAGATGCAACTATTAAGAAAATCACTACTGCTGCACAAGCTGCAGCAGTGGCAGCACAACGTATAGCTAGTGATGCCATTTTTGAATCATGGTTATGGGGTCAAACACCCAATGGTCCGGCAAAAGTAGAATGTCAACGAACGCTACTCAGTGAATTGCATGACATTTCTTTACAAGCTGCTGGTAATTGTCTATCATCAATACATCTAAGGCAACAACTTTTTATCTATGAACGTTATTTTGTGTCGTTGGCCAGATGTAAACAACAGCATCAACAAGCTCAACTACAACAACAGCAAAATATTTTGCAGCAACAATTACTGCAAACATCAGACGTAACTTTGCTACAAGCAACCAACAATTCTAATAATCCGTTTTTAAATACAACTGATAAGCCATTAAATAAATTTCATGATGAAGGACGATTATCTAACCGTGAACGTTTTGCTAAATATCCTCAACAATCTTCACAAGAATTACGTTCTCCGGGTCGTGAAAGTGAACGTGCCACCTTGGGTTTGGCTAGAGTTTGTACTAGGGCAGCTTTAAATTTTTCTTTCTTCTTTTTACGTCGTGCTTGGCGTTCAGGCGAGGATACCGAAATGTGTAGTGAGCTTTTGTGTGAAGCATTGGAATCATTACAAGATCTACCAGAAGCTTTATTATTTGATACTTCACAGGTGAGTGTCGCTTAATTATTATCCTGGACTTAAAACTTAACAATTTCAACAAAATTATCTACCACATTTAAGTTTCGATAAAATTCTATATTTGGCCCGACCTATGGGCCTAGTTTTCAAATTCAATAGATTTACGGTGAGTCTCGTACTGAAGCAGATTTTGAAGTATATAAAACAACAACAAATTTTTGGGTTAACTATTAGTTTTAACTCTTAAATCTTCAGTATGAGACCAACCTTAAAACTACCAGCATTGAATGTAATTTAACACTTAAAATGAAAAATATGAAACAGTCTTAAATACCGTTACCGAAACAAACAAAATTCGATACCGTTTCTGTTGCCCTTACCGTTATTCGTTTTTGTTGTTGTTGTTGTAACGACTTCAAAATGAGAATTTGTAGTTAATAATTCTCCTTTAAAGCCGGAATGGCAATCCTTGCTCGGATAAATCCGAACATTCGAATACATCCGAATCATTCCGGCACATAGTCCGATTGCCGTGGGAACCGGGTTATACCGCCCATACTCGGTTATCAAAGCATCGTCAGAGTTAACAGGGGAAACCATGTCCTGGTGGACTGTGGGTTAGGTTGGCATTTGGAAGTAATTTCCCTTGACCCCCATTCGTTTTGGTAATCAACCTTGCTTTCTATAAAATTGTTTCTGCCATTTTCGTTTGTTTAATAGTTAAGTTAAAGTTAAGAATACAGTATGAGATTTACCGTTACAGATTTTTAAGGTGGGTCTCATACTATAGGTTTAACTTTAACTTAACTGTTCAACAAAAGAAAATGACAAAATACTGTATACAAAAAAATTCTTCGGTTACCTATTAGTTAACTCTTAAGGGGGTTAAATATACCCAGCAAAATATTGGTAATGACACCTCATTACTATCTGCATTACCAAAAATGATATATCATTACCTTTTGCATTATTTTATAATATAAAATAATGACTTCCTAATAACGGCCTATTGTATTCATTGTTTCTAAATATAAAATAATGACTTACTCGTAATAGTTTAAATAAGTACTTTTTACACAGTTAAATTTTATACATTTTTATTTATTATATGTAAATATATTTAATGTTTAAATTTTTATGACGAGTCCTAAAATTACACACTAGAAAAAACTAAAATTTTTCTGAATGTATTTCCTTAAGCTAATAGTATTTGCTTAACTCCTTATTTTTAAGAATCAAGTAAGCAATCGGATAACCGCTTATAATTCAACTTTTTGTAAGCATGTGTGTAACCACTTATTATTCAAAATCTCATAACTACTTATTTCTCATTTTTTCGTAAGCGAGCGGGTAAGCGTGACTACTTATAAAAACGACCACGCCAAACAAAAATAATGAGTTTAGACGACAAAAAAAAAGTTGTGCGGCGCTATGAATTTCTATTATATAACCACTTATTTGGTAATGAAAGATTTTGCTGGGATACTGTAACAACAGAATTTTAAGGGGCATATTTAAAACGTTGTCAAAAATTCAAATAACAATACCCAGTCAGAAATCGCCAGTGGTACAAAAAAAAAAAAAGCACTGGCATAACACTGGGTAACCACGGTGTTAAAAATAAATGACTGGCAGAACACTCATTTGGGACGCTTTGCCAGCGTTTGCAAAAAGCGTTTTACCAGTATTTGTTTTACAAAAATTTTGGTGGTTTATATAAAAAACCACTGGCAAAGAATTGGCAAAGAGTGATATGCCAAGGTTTGCAACCAGTGGTTATCCAGTGCTACCTAGCCAATGCTACCAGGCGTACAAAAATCAATTCACTGGTAGACCAATGATTTTATAAAAATGCTGACGCTTCGTTAAAAAATGTTTGTAGTCAGTGGGTTCCGAGTTCAAATCCGGTTGCAAGCAAAAATTTTTTTTTGATTTTTTTTAATTTAAAATTTTTTTTGTTTTATAAAATCAATTTTTTTGTTTGTGGGAAAGCTCCTTCAAGACCAACTTTTTTTTTTGCCCTTCCAACACTGGCATATTAGTTATAAAAAATTGTTTGCCAGTACTAGCATTTTGGCACACCCAGTAGTTGTCCAGCTATTATCACTCATTTACATATGTGTTTAGCCATCAAATATTATATGTCGCGTTAGCTCAGTGGGTAGAGCAATCGTCTGCCAATCTGACGGCCTGGGTTCAAATCACGGCAGGACCAAAAAAAATACATATGAACTTTTTTTAAATTTTATTTTGGAAAATATATTTCCAGACCACCTATTTATTGGTTTTGCCAACGTTTAAAAATTTTGTTCCTCCAGTGCCTTTCCGGCGCTTTTTGAACAGCCGGTCCTTTTGTCTAATGATGTTATCATTTTGTGAATGGGAAAGCACTTTTTGCCAGTACTTGTACCACCTGTTAAAGTGCTTTGCCACCGCTTTCCCGTTTGTATTTTTCTGACTGGGTATTTTTATTATTCTTTTATTTAAAATATATATTAGCTGTGTTTGTGTGACTGCATATCAGTGTTATCTAGAACGATTTTGACAGTTTTTTCACTTATTCCGGCTTTCTACTGTCAAAATTGTTCGAGATAGCATTGATAGGCATGTCACACAAACACAGCTATTATTGTAGTATTTTTAAAAAATATTAGTTTTAAATTTCTCCAACCAAAATCGCCAGGGTTGCCACTTCATTATTAGCCTTTTTAAAAAAAAGCGAAATCGGCTGCCACTGTACAGCCTTCATTAATTATTGGAAAATAAAAATGTAAAGTGATTCTTAATACCAGATAAATTCTCTAGTCCTTATCGTGGCCCGATTTTTATTTTTTAATTTTTTTTAACAAAGTTGCCACAGAAACTTGAAAATTCCAAAAAAGGCAAGAAAAAACAATTTTGCTTGGAAATATAAAATTTATTTGACTGAAATTCAAAAAAAGGGCCACGATAAGGACTACAGTTTTTTGTTGACTACGAAAGAAAAAAACCGGATCGAAATCGGTTAACCCACCTTGGCTGTACAGTAGCAGCCGATTTTGAACTCAGGTTGCGAGAAAAACGCGTTTGAAGTCTAAAGTTAATTTTAAGCTTAGAAAACAGCAAAATTCCAAAAAATTGTAAATGAAGAAAAGTTATATCTCCTAGCTTACTACATGTCCACCAAATCGAATAACGAATCGGTTAATGGGTATTTGATATATTAAACCTAATAGTCTTAAAAACGATGGTAAATATATAATTATACATAATAGCTCTGTTTCTTTACTTTTTGGGTAAAGTTCGGTAAAATGAGAATTAACAAGAAATACTCTCCCGAAATAACAAAAATGCACAAAAGTAAACGAACGCGAAAAACCACATTTGAAGCCCGAAAAACAAATGTCAATAGATTTGTGCATTATAGTTCGTTTTGGTGAGCGCTCTTTCTAGTTCTTGTTCAATTTGTTGTAAAAATCTAGATAGCTTTTCTAGTTAAACCCCTTTTTAAATCAAAAATTTAATAAAAATTTCCTATTTAGGCATTTCTATTTACAAAAAGGAATACATAGTTTATTAAATTTGGAAAAGATTATAATATTAAACAAAAGCTTCGATTTATTTACATATTTAACTCTTTAACACATTTAAACAAGCGTCTTCACAAAATAGTCGGTAATTTTATGGAGTTGTAAAATCACCGATAGGCTTTTGCAACTATTATACTAATTTTTGTAAATGATAAACATATTTTCTAAATGAATGAAATGATCGATTGAACTAAAAGAGCTATTAGTTGTGAACTAGGTCTTTGGTTCAAATCAGTGAAGAGTTCAATTGAACTAGTTGCACCCAACTGATGATATAACAGCTGATTAAAACAATTATTCTGCCCTGTTATAATATGTGCGTTCCCGTACGTTACCGGGGGTACCCAAAACAGCCCAAACAACAACAATTTACACGCAATTTTGAGTACGGGAACGCCTTTGGGCTAGTTTGTGTAACTTCGGTAAAGTACGGGAACAGACATAATATATACAATTTCTAATAAAAATAAGTTAATAAATGAATGGGGGAATATTTAGTTGATCTCTTATTTTTAACAAAGGATAAAAATAGCATTGTTAAATTTCGTTGATGTTAAGTCTAAGTTGAGTTGTTGATAAGAAACTCGATTTTCTTTCAGCGGTCACATAAGTAGACAATCATTAAATATTAATCCCTTCAAGACGAAATACACTGATGATGGCTTTGTAGCGAAAGCCGAAAATACGTATTTTGTATTGCTGGGTCTTATCGAAGTCTTTCAAATATATTTTTATTCTTTGTAATTTACTTGTAAAAATTGTATCATCTTTCTTTGATTTGAAAAATAATTTAAACAAAAAGTGATATTAATTTATGATCTAGAGTCAAACTAAAAAGGACATTCATTTACTTAAAAATAAGAGATCAACTAAATATTCCCGCATTCATCTTAAACACATTGACACGATGCAAAAATATAATTTAAATAATATACATTTAAATTTAACGGTTCGTTGTAATTAAAAAATCTGTGGTTATCATACACAGAGTTGAATAGCATAAGCTGAGATATCTTAAGAATTAAGGTTCAAAGAAAATAGAGTAATAATAACAAAGGATAAAAATAGCATTGTTAAATTTCGTTAATGTTAGTCTAAGTTGAGTTGTTGATAAGAAACTCGATTTTCTTTCAGCGGTCACATAAGTAGACAATCATTAAATATTAACCCCTTCAAGACGAAATACACTGATGATGGCTTTGTAGCGAAAGCCGAAAATACGTATTTTGTATTGCTGGTCTTATCGAAGTCTTTCAAATATATTTTTATTCTTTGTAATTTACTTGTAAAAATTGTATCATCTTTCTTTGATTTGAAAAATAATTTAAACAAAAAGTGATATTAATTTATGATCTAGAGTCAAACTAAAAAGAACATTCATTTACATAAGTTAATAAAAATGCAAACAAAAAGTGTTACACACAAATTTACCACATATAGTATTACTTTGGGACTAAAACATATTTTACAAAAAAACATGTGAAAATTTAATTTCTTCGAATTTTTTATTGAAATTTTCGGAGCATATAGAGAAAAGTATGCCCCATCTAAATAAAATATAAAAAAAATTCGAAACAAAAATTTTCCTAGAGTCGATACCCCCCTTAAACCTTCAATATGAGACCCTCCGTTTATAAAATTTTATATAAATTTAAAATAAAATTTTATGTTTTGTTTGATTTTGTTGTACATTTTAACTTTTTATATATTTTCCAAAGTTGGCAACCGACAACTTTATAATATTGTTATAGTTTAAAAATTAAAATCGTTACCGATACCTAAAAAAAATTATTTTACTTAATTAAGAATTTATCAAAAAAAATTTTTCATTTAAAGCTGCGTTTACACATGCATCGAAATTCCGAGATTTCGATATTCCCTGCTCTGAAAACTCAATGAAGGAACCCAGTCAGAAAAATACTGTCGGCGGAACGTTGGCAAAACTTTGGACACGACAGTACATACGTTGGCAAAACGACTGAATTTCAACGTTTTCAGTAGCCTTTCAACGGCGAAATGATAACACCATTAAACGGTTATACGACTCTATTGTTCGACGTTGGCAAACCGTCGTTAATACAAAAAATACTGTACCATAACAATGGAAGATTCATTATTTTGCTGATACTATAAATACGAAAAATGAAAGGTTTTTCCAATACCTTTTTCTAAATATTCTAAATTTTATCTATATCTATCTATATCTATATATGTACATATCTAAATCTTCTAAACCCGAGTAAAAATAGTTATATATGAAATTATATAATTTAATATGAACTAATATGTTTATACTAGCGGGCGCAGCCCGCTACGTTGTAAGCGTGCCTTAAAGGTTAAGGGGGGGGGGGGCTACGCCCTCCCCCCGGGGGGCTGCGCCCCCCACAATTTTTATTAAATTCGTTTTTTTATTTAAAGCCTTCACCCAGCCACCACAAATAAATAATTCTGCACAACAATGGGTTTAAAATAAATAAATATTTGATCACTTTTGCTCATGAGAGTGGATTGTTAGTAATGAATCCATAATAATTTGCAATATACGTGTGTATGTCAAGATAATTTGGTAAAGTGCGAACTTAGGTAGATAGACCCGTAAGTAGTTTTGTTCATTTGTGTTTTGAATGAAAATAAATAACGTAAAGCAGGGTTGAAAAGCATTTTATAATATTAAAAATAGCGGGCAAAGCTACGTTGTTAGCGTGTCTTAAAGTTTTTTTTTTAATTCCAGTTTATGTAAAGGTAGACCTGGCAATTCAAGTAAATTCACAAATTCAGTTGGAAAATTTACTGCGTCGGTTTCTTCCACCGGTGCTCGTTAAGGGGGAGACTTTTCCTGTTTTTGACCCTACCTGTAGAAATTTCCAAAAATCTCATCTTAGCGGATGTCTACAATAGAGGAGGAACTTTAATACCAAATTTCAACTTCCTACCTCCAGCGGTTTGGGCAGGCCTTTAAGCGGCACTTTTCGCTTCATTAATCCCCATTTTTGCAATGTCCCTGTCCAAAAAGCACCTTCTCGGTAAGTGAGCACATACTCCAAGTAACATATGTTTTACATTTCAGGTTTCTAGCCAACTTTTACTATTTGTGCCCCTCTCGGTAGGAATTTCCGAAAATCCATCGACAGGGAATTCCAGCTTCCTAGTTCCAGCAGTTTGAGCAGGCTGAGAGGAACTTAAGTACCGAATTTCGGCTTCCTAGTTCCAGCAGTTTGGACAGGTCGTTAAGGGGCAACTTTCCCTTTTTGAGCCCCCATTTTATAACGACCCTGTCCAAAATTCAAAAAAGTATCTTTCTAATAAGTTAGCCCTCACTCCAGGGACCCACATTTTAAGCTTCAGGTTTCTAGCCGAAGGGGTTTTTACCGGCCCCCAAGGTGAGGCTTTTCTTCTTTTTGCCCCTCCCTTTAGGAATTTACAAAAATTCCATCTTCGCGGCTATCTGCGATGGATGAGGAACACTCATACCAAATTTCAACTGCATTGCCTAAGCGGTTTGGGCAGGCCGTTAGTGGGGACATTTTTCCCTTTCAACCACCATTTTTACTATGTTCCTGTTCCAAAATAGAAAAATTACGTTGCCGGTGAGTTAGTCCTACTCCAAGGAATACATATTTAAAATTTTAGGTTGGCCAAAAGGGATTGGGCAAGCCGTGAGGAGGAGACTTTTACCTTATTTCCCCTCCCGATAGGAATTTCAAAAATTCCGTCTAAGCGGACGCCTACACAGAAGGAGGAACTCACATACCGAGTTTCCTTTTGGGATATCCTGTAGGGAATTCCAAAAATACAAACTTAGTCGATGTCTACTACAGTGGAGGAACCTTTATACCAAATTTCAACTTCTTACCTCCAGTGGTTTGGGCAGGCACTTTTCCAATTTGTGAGACTGTTTATGGGGAGACTTTTCCCCTTTTTGCCCGTTCCGGTTGGAATTTCCAAAAATCCCGTCTTAGCGCACGTCTATGCCGAATATCAAGAAACCTTGTTTTAGTGGAGATATCCGTGGGGGGAGGAAAAAAAGTAGTTTTTTTGAAATTATATACTATTTTAAATGGTACTTTTTGGAAAAACGAAATTTTTTGGAAAAAGATACTTTGTTTTTACAAAGTACTTTATTTGTACTTTTTTTGGAAAAGGTATTTTTTTTTAAAAAGGTGTTTTTTTTTTGGAAAAATGTATGTTTTTTGGAAAAAGGTACTTTTTTGGAAAAGGTACTTCTTTTGGTACTTTTTTTTTGGAAAAAGGTACTTTTTTTGGAAAAAGGTACTTTTTTTGAAAAAAGGTACTTTTTTTTGGAAAAAGGTACTTTTTTTTTGAAAAGGGTACTTTTTTTTGGAAAAAGGTCCTTTTTTTGGAAAAAGGTACTTTTTTTGGAATAAGGTACTTTTTTTGGAAAAAGGTACTTTTTTTTGGAAAAAGGTACTTTTTTCGGAAAAAGGTACTTTTTTTGGAAAAAGGTACTTTTTTTGGAAAAGGTACTTTTTATGGAAAAAGGTACTTTTTTTGGAAAAAGGTACTTTTTTTGGAAAAAGGTACTTTTTTTGGAAAAAGGTACTTTTTTTGGAAAAAGGTACTTTTTTTGGAAAAAGGTACTTTTTTTGGAAAAAGGATTTTTTTTTGGAAAAAGGTACTTTTTTTGGAAATAGGTACTTTTTTTGGAAAGAGGTACTTTTTTTGGAATAAGGTACTTTTTTTGGAAAAAGGTACCTTTTTTTTGGAAAAAGGTACTTTTTCGGAAAAAGGTACTTTTTCGGAAAAAGGTACTTTTTTCGGAAAAAGGTACTTTTTTTTGGAAAAAGGTACTTTTTTTGGAAAAAGGTACTTTTTTTGGAAAAAGGTACTTTTTTTGGAAAAAGGTACTTTTTTTTGAAAAAGGTACTTTTTTTGGAAAAAGGTACTTTTTTGGGAAAATGGTACTTTTTTTGGGAAAAGGTACTTTTTTTGGGAAAAGGTACTTTTTTGGAAAAAGGTACTTTTTTTGTCCCCTTTTTGCCCCTCCCGATAAGAATTTCCAAAAATGCCGTCTCAACGGACGTCTACACCGGTCGAGGAATCTACATACCAAATTTCAACTTCATAGCTCCAGCAGTTTGAGCAGGCCCTCAAGGGGGAGACTTTTTCCCCTTTTTGCCCGTCCCTGTAAAAATTTCCAAAACTCCCGTCTTGGCGGATGTCTACGATAGTGGAGGAACCTTTGTACCAAATTTCAACTTCCTACCTCCAGCGGTTTGGGCAGGCCGTCAAGGGGGGCCTTTTCCCCCCATTTTTACAACGTCCCTGTCCAAAATTCTAGAAAGTACTTTCCAGAAAAGTTAGCCCCTACTCCAAGGAACACATATCTTAAATTTCAGCTTTCTAGCCAAAGGGGTTTTGGCAGGCCATCAAGGGGGACACTTTCCCCCTTTTTGCCCGTTCCGGTAGGAATTTCCAAAAATCCCGTCTTAGTGGACGTCTACCCCGAAAGAGGAACCTACATACCAAATTTCAACTTCCTAGCTTCAGCGGTTTGGGCTGGGCGATGTTGAGTCAGTCAGTCAGTCAGTCAGTCAGTCAGTCACGTTATTCTTTTATATATAGAGATATATTCAAGTGTGACACTATATCCTTGCGGATATAATTATGTATAGCTTTGAGTTTTTCAAAAATTTCTTAATGATGCCATATATAGATCAGTATAAATATATATGTCCCCATATATATTACTATGTACCATATCTAGTTACATATGCTATGACAATTTTAATACAGCGTCATATATAATTAAAAATGGCTTTATCGGAAAACATATAAAGTTTTATATAGCTCAATGTTAAATTTTTTTCTAAGTTGTTTTAGATATATTTAATAGTCCAATGTAAAAAAAAATTCTATGTTTTTTTGAGATATGTTTACCCAGTCAGAAAAATACAAACGGGAAAGCGGTGGCAAAGCACTTTAACAGGTGGTATAAGTACTGGCAATAAGTGCTTTCCCATTCCCAAAATGATAACATCATTAGACAAAAGGACCGGCTGTTCAAAAAGCGCCGGAAAAGCACTGGAGGAACAAAATTTTTAAACGTTGGCAAAACGCTGGCAAAACCAATAAATAGGTGGTCTGGAAATATATTTTCCAAAATAAAATTAAAAAAAAGTTCATATGTATTTCTTTTGGTCCTGCCGTGATTTGAACCCAGACCGTCAGATTGGCAGACGATTGCTCTACCCACTGAGCTAACGAGAAATATAATATTTAATGGCTAAACACATAAATGAGTGATAATAGCTGGACAACTACTGGCTGTGCCAAAATGCTAGTACTGGCAAACAATTTTTAGTAACTATTATGCCAGTGTTGGGAGGGCAAAAAAGAAGTTGGTCTTGAAGGAGCTTTCCCACAAATAAAAAAATTGATTTTATAAAACAAAAAAATTTTAAATTAAAAAAAATTCAAAAAAAAATTTTTGCTTGCAACTCGGAACCTTCCGACTACAAACATTTTTTAACGAAGCGTCAGCATTTTTATAAAATCATTGGTTTTCCAGTGAATTGATTTTTGTACGCCTGGTAGCATTAGCTAGGTAGCACTGGATAACCACTGGTTGCAAACCTTGGCATATCACTCTAAGCCAATTCTTTGCCAGTGGTTTTTTTTATAAACCACCGAAATTTTTGTAAAACAAATGCTGGAAAACGCTTTTTGCAAGCGCTGGCAAAGTGTCCCAAATGAGTGCTCTACCAGTCATTTATTTTCCACACCATGGTTACCCAGTGGTATTCCAGTGCTTGATTTTTTGTACCACTGGCGATTTCTGATTGGGCTGGTTTAGGTTACGGTTTCCTCCAAAAAAACCTGTTAAAACCGGTTTCGGTTTTTTTTTGTTATAAAACTGTACAAATAGCAAAAAAGCTAATAAAAATTAGTTAAAGCGCCCTCCAGAAACAGCTACTGAAAGCATAAGTATGTAATTTTTAACTAATTTATGCGACCAAACATTTAAAAAGCGCTAAAAATCATTATTATGGTAAAATATAATTTAAGCTGTGTTTTCGACTTAACTGTATCATAAAAAAACTTAAAGTGCATAAAAACGTGTTTAAGACGAAAACTAACACATGACTTTTCGTATGCACTTTAACTTTCAACACGGATAATTATCAACGATGAAAACTCAACATTTATAAATTTACACATCTAGCGTAACTTATTCGCGTTACTTCCTAAAAACTTTTGCTTACGTACATTCGATTATTACGGAACAATTATAAACATAACCTGTTTAAAATTTTTTTTATACTACAATCAGTTTATTGTATATTTGCTTTAAATACTTAACGTTCATAGGCATGAGACAAAATAAAGCTTTAATATCGCATTATTATAAAAATAATAACAAAACATTTAAATTAGATAAATTTGTATCAAAATAAAAGTTTTACCATAAAGGCCCTGAAAGCGCTAAATAAAAAATAGAAAAACGTCAAACTAGCGGCTTTTTATAAAAAGCACTAACCGAAAATAATGCGCGTTTTGGGTGATACAAAAGCGCTAAAGATAGCACGATCAGATGCAATTACACAAAAATTTTAATTTTAGTTAATAGCAAAGAACATTTTACACTGCTGAAATCAGAAAAAAATGCTGAATATAAGTAAATTAATAACATCACAGAAAAACAATTACATTCCCAAAATTTAATTTATATATTTTTTTAATCGGAAGACAATCTACTCTTCTGAAAACAGCAGAAATACTATTTATTTTCGCTATTTTAAGTCTACTTATATTCAGCAAAAACGTCTATTGATTTTAGCAGGATAGAATATTATTTGAATTCAACTTAAATTTATTTTAACTAAAATTTTTGTAGATTTAGCAGTTCTTGTTTCATCATCCCAATCGTATATATTTCTTAAATGGAACAGATTAATTACACAGAAAAAAGTAATTAGGTTTTTTGTAGCAACATTCATCAGTCACCCTGTATTTAAAAAATATTCCAAACGATTACAAAGGATTTCGTATCTTATTTATTCGAATACATGTGAAAAGATATCATTTTTTATATAAAGGAGAACAAAACTGCAATTTCGTTTGTTAAAATAATACTTTAAAAACAAAATGCAGTTGAAATATAGAATTTTCGAGCGATTAGCTTAAAAATAGTTTTGATAAAAAAACTTTAAAAATCCTGCTTTTCATAATAGCTCTGTTTCTTTCCTTTTTGGGTAAAGTTCGGTAAAATGAGAGTTAACAAGAAATACTCTCCCGAAATAACAAAAATGCACAAAAGTAAACGAACGCGAAAAACCACATTTGAAGCCCGAAAAACAAATGTCAATAGATTTGTGCATTATAGTTCGTTTTGGTGAGCGCTCTTTCTAGTTCTTGTTCAATTTGTTGTAAAAATCTAGATAGCTTTTCTAGTTAAACCCCTTTTTAAATCAAAAATTTAATAAAAATTTCCTATTTAGGCATTTCTATTTACAAAAAGGAATACATAGTTTATTAAATTTGGAAAAGATTTTTAATATTAAACAAAAGCTTGGATTTATTTACATATTTAACTCTTTAACACATTTAAACAAGCGTCTTCACAAAATTTATGGAGTTGTAAAATCACCGATAGGCTTTTGCAACTATTATACTAATTTTTGTAAATGATAAACATATTTTCTAAATGAATGAAATGATCGATTGAACTAAAAGAGCTATTAGTTGTGAACTAGGTCTTTGGTTCAAATCAGTGAAGAGTTCAATTGAACTAGTTGCACCCAACTGATGATATAACAGCTGATTAAAACAATTTACCCAAATTTACACGAAAAAAAAGTCTGGGCTTTCTCGTGCAAGAAGAACAAGAATATCACTCTCTCATGACAGCTCTGATTTACCCAATTGTGTAGTAAGAAAACGCTTTTTGGTAAAATTGGGATCCCGCGGGATCCCAATGTTGAGTACCCGAACACAGCTAATACTGTTTTGCAAAATACTGGATTTCACAATATTGTTTTGCAAAATTCTGTGAAGTAAAAATGCTGGTTTACAAAATTTATTTTATTAAAAATAACTTCAACAAAAGTATATAATTTTCAAAAATTAACAAAAACATTTAACAAAAAATTAATTTCAATGCATTTTATAAACTTAAATTAGTACAAGATTTTTTGCAATTCGCTTTAGGTAGCCTGTATGGCTTAATTCACACCGTTTTCTTATAACTCTTTTAATGTTTGTGTACGCTTTTCTTTAAATTTATGTAACGTCTTTCTCCATTCGCGCGTTTTGAAATGGTATTTACAGCTACCACGACCTCATTACCCAACTGCCTGATAAGGTAGTATAATCCTGACTTTCTACGCCCAACAACAGCTTTCAGTCTTCTATGCTAAGCTTCCACACTATTTTGAGTTCTTGGGTAGGATTTATTACTGTCATCGTAAACCGACCAAAAGGTTCAGGATACTTTGGGTGATATGAGCCCTTGACGTTGTTTTTTTTAAACCACTCGCACAGTTTAAGCAAATCTTCATCTTCATATAAAATTTTTTCGCCGCCCAGTAAAACAGGATTTTGCAAAACAGTATTGTGTTATAAAGTATTTTGTAAAACAGTATTACGAAAAGCAGGATTTTGAAAACAGGATTTTGTTATCCACAGGATTTCGACCCGAACCCCTAAATTAATGTATTTCATTAACTTTTTATTAATTAAAACACAAAAAGCTGACTCTTTTCATTAAATATTAACGTCATATATGAATACGATGTATTTAATAAAAAAGTTTTCATATTTTTTTAAAAAAAGGTCTGTAAAAATGTTGCTAAATCTATTAAAATTTCGTTGAAGATGGCAGAAAGAACTGCTGAAACTAACAAAATATTAGTAAGTGGGCGCTGTGGTGTAATGGTTAGCGCGTTGTACTGTTACACGTGAGGTTGCGGGTTCGAGCCCCAACCAAGGCAACATCAATTTATGAAAAATAGTAATATGTATGAGTTTTTTCTATCCCTCATACATATCGCAGCGTCCTTCTTCGGTGTTCCCATAGCACTTAACCTCACCGAAGTAAAATAATATAACAGGGCTATGAACTAAAAAGCTTTAACAAAGTTCGCCATCTCACCGTCAGATGGCACGCAGCAACTGTTCTAAAATTCAATATCTCGCGCAATTACAGTGTTGCCATATTTGAAGCCCTTCATCTTTCACCACCTTTCACTTCTTCTCTATCCCCTTTCCAAAGGAAGCAACACGTTAATTAATAGGAAGAATTTCCTGAGTGTTGCTTCTCTTTAAAAAAAAAACAGCAAACCTAAAACTGTTACATATCGATTACTTAACGTAGATTTTTTATTTATAAAAAAATTTAAAAATCTGAAAAGCTTAGATACAAAATTTCTTTTGATTTTTTAATCTCAGTATTGACAATAAAATTTAATATTGCATTTAACTTTTTCAGACCCAACTAGCTTGCAAAAATGTATTCATTTTATAACTTTAAGGTAAAATGGTACTAAAACTATTAAAATTTCCTGGTGTCAATTCATATTTTATGAAATATAATTTAGCTAAAAGTATAACTGAAATTTTTTATCTAAATAAACCTATTAGTATTGAAAATATTTGTAATTTTAAGAGAAAACATCACAACTCACAATCGTGTATGCTGGGCCCGAAAGGGTTAAAGAAATGCTATACCTAAAGTTTTTTTAAATTTTAATAAGATTCTTCCTACAGCTACGAAATTTTCATTAAAGGCATCGATAAAAAAATTTGAGTTCTCTTTGAGATTAATTTCAGTTAATTGAGAATACCAATTTACTTTGTTTCTCAGTATCTTTTTCGTTACTAAAGGGCATTAACAGTAAAAAAATAACCTAAAGTTTGAGCGTATTTACTCTAACAGAATTGTATCGGACGAGCTGTAAACAAAATTTTCAATAAGCTAATGAAGTTTTTTTCAAAAAGTAAAAGCCAAATTTATTAAATTTTATGAAAAAGCTTCACAATTTTTATGAATCTCTTTCTAAAAAAATTTTTTTGGGTGTATGACATTTTTAATAAATAATATGAAATTTTTCATAACATTTTATGAAAAATTGCATCAATTCAATTAAAAGTTTCAATAGACGAATTCCAGCGAAACTTAATTGAATCAGTGTATAAATTCATCAATAGCAGAGTTACAGAAGTCAAATTCTATATAAATTAAAATTTTTTAACTTTAGGTTATTTGTTTTAATTCGAATTTAAATTCATTGAAACGGGTTCGGGTTCAATGTTGCTCTAGTGGAGCATGTTTTAGAATTGATGTGGTTTTGAACCGATGTGTATGTACACTTTCTTAGGAAAAATAAGAAAAGTTAAAGTTCTTACAGAATTAACATGTTAATTGTTTTAAAACAAATGCAGACTTGTCTTAAAGGACATGGAGATATAATTTATATTAGTTTAAATTTTTAAAAGAATTGAAACAGTAATGCAAAATTGTCTATTTTATTTCATAAAGCATCCTCCAGCCAGTCGTGTATTTCGTGTGTTTTGTGAAGTTTTAAAAAACACCTTTATTTTGGCCTTAGGCTATGTTCTTAAGGCTTTTTTACAAATAGAAACTTTGATACATATTTTTTTTAAAACATTTGCGCAAAATTTTATTAAAAATTGGGAGTCTGATGGTACAATGTCGACTTGTTTGCAGTTGCTCGAAAAAGGTATTTAAAGGCTTAAGGACCTATTTCACACGATTTTTAAAGAATTTGATGCTATTTTAGTTAGTATTTGTTTTTTCTAAGCTTTTCTGGTAATTTTGTAGCCCAGATTAAGAAAATTGTGAAGTTTTGGGAAAAAATTTAAGAAAAATTCCATATAAAAAATGTAACCGGTTAATCGACCAATTTTAACCGATTATTCAGGTCGAATAATTATTTGAGTTTTAAATTATTTGTTTCGACATTAACCGAAATAGAGGCGATTAATCGAGGAATCGGTTAATTGATTAACCGAATTGGAAACACTAGTTAAAATACAGGAAAAATATTAAAACAGGAAAAATGAATTTATTTTCTGTATAAAAAAAAACAATTTTTTTAATCGGTTTTAAAGTATGTCATAAATAGAGTGTCCAAAACCGTAACCGAAAACCGATTAACCGGTTTTTATTATAATTTTTTTAATCGGTTTAAAAATGTGTATGTTATAAATATCACTTCTTAAATATACATATATTTGAATGCATTCGCAAGAAGTTACTTTTCATCTCTCCTTAAGCGGGGTATCGACTCTACGAAAAATTTAGTTTTTATATTTTATTTGGATGGAGCATACTTTTCTCCATATGCTCCGAAAATTTCAAGAAACTAAATTTCTACATGTTTTTTTGTAAAATATGTTTTAGTCCCAAAGTAATACTCTATGTGGTAAATTTGTGTGTAACACTTTTTGTATGTATTTTTATTAACTTGTTTTTATTAGAAATCGTATATCTTATAACAGGGCAGAATAAAAAGATAAAAACTACAGCAATAGATGTAAGAATTGCACGCAGTTTTCAAAGAAAAGCCAATGGCGATTCCTTGATGGATGTTGAAGACACATCATATGGGGCAGGTGCTAATGGCTTAATATAAGTTATAAAAGTAATCAATATATATATATAAATGGGGAAAAACTCATGGATGGTAACCGAAACGAATGCGGTTATCGTTGGGGTAACGATATTTAGGTTATTTCGGTAACGGTATTTTAAGGATAACGGTATTTGAGTTATTTCGGTAACGGTATTTTAAAGATAACGATATTTGGGTTATTTCGGTAACGGTATTTTAAGGTTAACGGTATTTCAGTTATATCGGTAACGGTATTTTATTTATTTCGGTATCGGTATTTTAAGGATAACGGTATTTGAGTTATTTCGGTAACGGTATTTTAAAGATAACGATATTTGGGTTATTTCGGTAACGGTATTTTAAGGTTAACGGTATTTCAGTTATATCGGTAACGGTATTTTAAGGGTAACGGTAGTCAGTAATTTCGATGTATCCCGTAATTTTTTTACAAAAAACAAACGAGATTAAAAACAGAACCAATTTATCAACTTAATGTACAAAAAATACTCAATAACCACGTGAAATTACCAAAAGCAGAAAATTAAAAATAACGGTAACGATATTTTAGGGATAACAATATTTCATTTGTTTCGGTAACGTTATTTTAAGGGTATTGATATTTCATTTATTTCGGTATCGGTATTTTAAAGATAACGGTATTTCAGTTATTTGGGTAACGGTATTCCGGGTATTTCGGTAACGGTATTTTAGTAATAACGGTAGTCAGTTAAAAGGGTTTTGAATCGATAACGGCACACACTCAAAAAAATAAGTTAGTAGAAAAATTAGTAAAACGTCTTGTATATCAAGTGTACTAGTTTTCAGCAATTTTTTTGCTGAAATTCCGGTTTCAGCAAAAATTTAAGTTATATTTTTTTAGCACTAAACTAATTTTGAACTAATGTTTTACTAATTTATTTTGCTACAAAAATTGTGCTGATAACCGCATCACAGCGTGGACGACAACCAGATAGACAAGATGTAGATGTCGCAGCTTGTCTGGAAACGGAAATGACAAAAAAAGAAAAACAACTCTACACATATTCTATATTTAAATTTTCAGCAAATAAATTAACTGAAGTAAAATTTCGCTACAAGTTTTTTGAGTTTTTTTCAGTCTACTAATATTCAGCAAAAAGTTTAGTGATTTTAGCAAGGATTTTTTTCATTTGCAGTCGACTAAATGTTAGCAAAACTTTTGCTGAAGATTACTATTTTTTTTGGTAAAAATCAGCTCGCTGATTTTCAGCAAACCTTTTGCTGAAATTACCAACTTTTTTGCAAGCACGCTCCTAACTAAAAATTTGCTGACACAGCAACATTTTTTGCTGACTTTACTGACTTTTTTTTTTTGAGTGCACTTAAACTTAAAAATTCCAAAAAAGACAAGAAAAAAACACATTTGCTCGGGGATATAAAATTTATTTGACCAATATTCAAAAAAGGGCCACGATAAGGACTAGTTTTTTGTTGCCTACGAAAGAAAAAAACCCGGGTCGAAATCGGTTAACCCGCCTTGCCTGTACAGTGGCGATTTTGAACTCAGGGTTGTCTAAAAACGCGTTTAAAGTTTAAAATTAATTTTACGCTAAGAAAACAGCAACATTTCAAAAAACGGTGTATGAACAAAATTTATATCTCGCAATTTTCTACTTGTGCACCAAATTTGGGAAGAATCGAATAAAGAGTATTTTATATATTAACCCAAATATTATTAAAAACAATGCTAGAGAATTTACTAGACATTTAATTTCGGTCAAAATCTTTAATTTTGTACATTTTTTTATTTGTTTTGTATTTGTTTTTTATTTTTTATACACACTGATTACTTTTATGGTTTACAAAAAGCCATCAGTATCTGCCTCATATAACGTGCCTTTGCCCACCATCGAGGAATCGTCATTGGATTTTCTTTAAAGACTGCGTGCAATTCTTGGATCTTTGGATGTAGTTTTTTTTTTTTTTTGTTCTGCTGTATTATGCAAAATAAGATTTTTAATAAAGACAATGATAAAAAAGGGTCCCAAAAACTTTTGTGTACAAATTTAATGCATAGAATATTACTTTGTGACTAAATTATAATTTACAAAAAAACATGTGGAAATTTTATTTCTTCGAATTTTTTATTGATATTTTCTGAGCATATACTGAAGAGTATACTCTATCCAAATAAAATTTGTCCTAGAGTCGATACCCCCCTTAACGAACGCCATCCATTAAAAATTTGTACAAATTATCCAGTAATCGAATGGACCTATTGTAATATTATGAGAACTTTAAGAATAATGAATTTATTTTTACAATTTAAGGTTTCACCACTCTGGATAGAAGTTTTAGAACGTTCTATAAAATTTTTACGTCAAGTTGCCTTAGGCGATCCTATGGGTAATCGATGTACAGCACCAAAAGAAGATCGTCATACAGCATTGTGTTTACTACTCGAATTAGGGGCACAAAAAGGCAGCTTGGCAGCTACATTAGAGGCTGTCGTACTTTTATTAACACTATGGGATAAAGATAAATCTACAGATGATAATCGTGATATACCACAAAATGCTGGTGCACCTTTAGTTCCGATACTGAAACGTTATGAAGCCATTGGCAATTATGGTTTAACTTCAAATGCAGCTTCTGATGTTTTACCCTCTAGTGCTACAGAATGTTTTCTACGTTTTCTCACTTTACCCGAACAGGAAACATCAAATGTAGACTTAAAACAAGCCGCAGTTGTTATAATATCTCATTTAGATCGTTTAGCTAAGCCACATATGCCATCAGGACATTTTATACAACTACCAACAAATAAGGCTACAGCAACTAGTGGCAAAACTACAACTCTACCCAATCAGAATTCTCAAGAAAGTGTTACCACTTCTAATAACAATAACAATTTAACAACTAGCACTACACCCCAGCTTCATGAACAACGTATTTATGCGTTGGGTTGGCTTTCATTAAATCCCAATCAATATGGTTTCACATCTGAACCAGCTGTTGGTATACCAATACCAGGTGTTCACACTATATGTTCTCAATACTCGGCACCAGTTTTGAATTTTTATTTTCAAGTACAACAGGTGGTTATTTCAGAAGAATATGTGTTATTTTTAACCCAAGACGGTAAAATGTATACATGGCGTATTTCAAAACCAGAAACGGAGCCAATGTTAATTGAAGAATTATCAGAAATTCATATTATTTCGGTGGCTGCACATTGTGAGGGTAGACATTATTTGGCAGTAGATAGTATGGGTAAGTTGGATATATAGGAAAAATTGTTTTTCCTATGTTTTGTATGATTTTGCTTTTTTAAATCTCACATCATTTTAGGTAATGCTTATTCCTGGGGTAATGGTGTTGGTGGACGTTTAGGTCAAGGTGATACTCTGCCTCGTGAACATCCTACAAAAATAAATACTTTAGAAAGATCCGTAAAATCAGTTCATGTTGGCTGCTCCTATAGTGCGGCTATTACCTATAATGGTACCCTCTTTACCTGGGGACGTGGCACTTATGGTCGGCTGGGTCATGGCAATTCAGATGATAAACAACTACCCACTCAAGTAGCTGTTTTATCAGAACATAAAATACTTGATGTAGCTCTGGGTAGTGGTGATGCACACACTTTGGCCGTAACAGTCACAGGCCTGGTTTATGCATGGGGTGATGGTGATTTTGGTAAACTTGGAAATGGTTCCTGTAATGGTTCACAACAACCACAATTGATTGAAACATTACCACGTGTACAGAGAGTATTTGCTGGCGCACAATTTTCAGTGGCCCTAACATGTGAGGGAAAATTGTATTCCTGGGGTAAAGCCAGTGGTGGACGTTTGGGTCATAATCAATTAGATAAACAAGTACAATGTTTAAGTACTCCCAAATTGATAAATGCTTTACAATCAAAAGTTATTATAGATGTGGCCATTGGAGTATCTCATTGTTTGGCTTTAAGTTCAACGGGTGAGGTGTTTGGTTGGGGTCGTAATGATTATCAACAAATATGTCCGGCATCTATATGTAAAGATCCATTAGTTAAACAACCTATATTGGCTACACATCCATCGGTATATGCTTTTGGCATTTCTTGTGGAGCAGCACAAAGTATAATATGGAGTCAAACATCCATACAAGGTATACCAAGTCGTATACCGTTTGTCATTGATTTAAGTGAACATACATTTCGTTTATTGGATCAACTATTGGGTATAGTTTGTGGACAAGATTCTAATAATCGTCAAACACCTAATCAAGAAGCTGAGTGCATAGCTGTGGCTTGTTTAAATTTACTACGCCTACAGCTACATGCTCTAATAGCCAATGGGGTAGCTGCCAAATCTGTGGGCCTTTCTGAAGGGTCTCGCTTGCTAGTAAGCCTAAAAACGAGAATTCTAAGTTTAGCTGGTGGAGCAAATGTATTAAAAACTATGCAAGAAGCAGCTCAATGGACGTTACAAGTTGGCTGGAGTGTTCTATTACCAACAGCCTCGGAACGGGCACAAACATTAACTTCATTATTGCCTTCAGAACCAGGAGTTTCAACAGCTGGTCATCGATTTATGACTGATTTACTAGTAGGTTCTTTAATGGCTGAAGGGGGTTTAGAGACGGCTTTAAAACAAGCTATACGTTTGGAATCAAACGATTGTGCTGATAATGGTCATAATCTTCCTCTGCTACACTTGATCAAACAATTATTGCGTAACAATTCGGCCTTGACTCAGGCAAAATTAACACAACTTCTATTAAGTTCTGGCATTATTAAACCAGAAGAAGAAACTCCTTCTCTAACCTCTATATCCATATTGCATTCACAAGAACATTCAAGCCCTAGTTTAGATTTACTTCATCGGTTTCAACGTCTTTTATTTTCACACATACATCAATCGCCTAAAAATGAAGATCTTATTGGTGCTGAGCTATTACTAAGTAAATATCTTCAGAGTGCTATAAGCCTCTGTATACATTCCCTACAAAAAGCCCATGAAATCGCCTTACAAGGCAAAGAAGGTGTGGCTGATATCCTTATGACTGATATATCGGATACTCTTCTGTATGAATTGTTAATTGGCCTTATAATCTTAAAGAGAGATAGACCTACCTTAATGCCGGCATTTGATTGGCCTCATCATTTTGTTCCTCTACTACATGGTTTGGACAATTTAAATCGTCTTATTTGCGATAGTGATATACAGGATTCAGATGATCTGGGTTGGCCAGGCATAATATGTAGAGGTAATCATAAAAATTCAACAACTACAGCACAACCTGAGGAGTTAATGTTAATAAGAAAAAATGATTTCGAGAATAATATTTTGGATGGTGGTAAATGGATTATTATAAATGGCTTTGTTTGTGATATCAGTGATTATCAGTAAGTGGCGTTGATTTTAAAGGTATTCATGAAATGATACAAAAAGGAACATATCGAAATTTAAAATTTCATGTGTTAAAAACCTATACTTTTTGGTGAATTTAATTTTTTCGATATAACCCAGCAAAACCTTATATTACCCGGTAATGACTTTGGTAAGAAGAAATAAGGGTAGGTAACCTCTTTTTTTTCTATTACCAAAGATATTATTTTAACAAGGGCATGTCCATCGAGGTAACTCCTTACCCAGTAATATGTTATTCTTAACTTACATGTTACCTATTACCTCTAGGTTACAAAAAACCTTAAAGTAATACGTTTTTTTTTTCTTAAAATTTCATCTTGTTTCATATTGACTATTAAATTAAAAATTACATAGTTTTAACAAAAAATTTTGGAAAATTTTTTTTATAAGTTTTGGTTATAAAAATAAGCTCTTTGTAAGATGGGGCTAAGCTCTTAATTTTCTATTACTAGACCTATTATTTTTACAAGGGCATGTCCATCGATGTAACTCCTTACCTGGTAACATGAACTTACACGGTAAGGAGTAAGTTCATGTTGAACTTACACGTAATAAGTTTTTAAAAATATTTTGTTTAAATTTTAATTTTTTAAACTGAATATCAATTTTAAATTCACGGGTTTTTAACAAAAAATAGAATTTCTAAAATTTTCTTGGAAAACGAATTATTTTTACCAATAAAATATCCAAACGTATGAATTTGGTATTAAAAGTAATGTAAGGGTAAGGTGTAAGGGCCCAAGGTAATGCAAGGGTAACAGTTTGATATATTACCAGGTAATATTCATAGTAGTACCCATATATTACCAAGGTTTTGCTGGGAAGTCGACCATTATATCAAGATTTGTAGAACCTTTTTAAACTAGATATAATTTATATTTTTAAAATCTACGATTATAGTAAGATTTTTCATACCTTTATAAGATTCACATTCCAGCGACTAACTTTATAAAATCCTCAATATTGTTAGTACCTGTAGAAAATCCACAGTTAAAGCAGTATATTTATTACCTTTATATAATACTACATATCAAAACTGGAAATTTCTTAAAGACTTGTTGATCCGCTCTCACACAAAATACCTACAGACGCCTGCTGACATTTTTATACAAATGTAAAAATTTCATCATGTCATTTCAGCCGGAGTTCAATGTGATGAATACATTATGACATATCTTTATGAAGTCGTCTCTGACATTTCTAGCTTGGGTCATCAAGTTGTCATCGAAACCTAAATATTTAAAACCCACAAAAAATGTTTTTTCGTTTTTCTTATCATCTCCTACTTTCAATACTAAGTTATTCTTTCTCTCTTTTTCTTGCACCTAATTTTCTTCCATTATGAAATGAAGTCTTTTCCCGGTCACCTATATCATAATAATACAAATATGTAGTTGTAAAAAGTTTCTTATATTTCATTTCTCAACTTCAAATGTTTAAACCATAGTTTAAACTTCATTTGAACTTCCCTTCATTTTAATTAAAATTATATAAATTTTAGTAAGTTTGAGGATAATAAGAAGAATAAACGTTTTCTCTAAAAATGATATTTATAATTTTCAAATCAGACTAGATCTAGATTAAATTGTATTAAATATACTAAGGTATGAGCGCTTAATGATTCACCTAATTTCTATCCAGCTATCTGTTAGATCTGATCTATCTTAAAGACAATATCAGCAGCGCCGTTTAGGTGACAAGTCACCTCAAAACCTCAAAAGTAAACCTAAAAATTGATATCTGTGCTTTTACACACATACACCATAATTGACAAATTTGACATCTACGAGTAATTAGATTTGCTCAAATCAAGACAGATCTGGCGCGCCATATTTAATCAGGTCCAATTTGATGGCGACTTACGATGTAATATCTTATAGCGAAAACCAAAGTTTTAAGCGAATTCAAATTAGGAAAGTTATAACTAGGACTCGGAAGTACATGTAAATACATGCTTGTTGTCGTTAGCTGGAAAACAACGTTATAACCAAATATCAACAAATTTGCAATATACATATATTTGTTAACGCATATTTTGCATATATGTGGGCTGTGGTGTAATGGTTAGCGCGTTGGACTGTTACACGCGGGTTCGAGCCCCAACCAAGGCAACATCAATTTATGAAAAATAATAATATGCATGAGTTTTCTCTATCCCTCATACATATCGCAGCGTCTTTAACCCCACCAAAGTAAAATAATATATCAGGGCTATGAACTAAAAAGCTTCAACAAAGTTCGCCAAGTCTTGATCAGATGGCGCGCTACAACTGTTCTAAGATTCAACATCTCGCGCAATTACAGTGTTGCCATATTTCACCACCTTTCAATTCTCCTCTATTCCCTTTCCAAAGGAAGCAACACGTTAATTAATAGGAAGAGTTTCCTGAGTATTGCTTCTCTTTAAAAAAAATGCATATTTTGCAGTATGCATATTTTATTGCATACTTTGCTATAAATGAATATTTGTTTTGCATTATTTGCTAAAAATGCAATATTTTTATTTATTTAATTTAAACTTGTTTGTCCTGGTTTATGTTAAATTATCCTCTTCTAATTTTTTTTTACCAATATATAGATTATTTATAATATAAATATTTATAAAAAATTTTTGTATTATGAAGAAAATACATCAGTAATGTCAAATATCAATTAATAACTTTAACGATAATTTTCAATGTTTAAGCTATTTTTAAAGGCAAATAATACTAAAATTGAAAACTTTGAAAAATATCAATAATAAATGCATAGTTTTAAAATTTGAAATACATATTTTTCGATTTTAAATCACGGTCGATTCATGAAGTAAATCTGTAAATTCATAGAAATAAATCTCAAAAGTCAAAAACGATGCTGCAGAAAAAACTGCTAAAATTAGCAGATTTTTTTTTTGCTAAATACTAGCAGCAATATTCAAAATGAAAATTTAGCATAGAGTTGACATGACTTTTATTCATAATACTGTTGTTAAACTCATTCTAGTAATGTTGCTAAATTCCTTCTAATGTTCTGTTATCAAACGCCAAAAAATAAAAAATTCCATTCACAATAATATAAAAGCCTAGTATTTTCAACAAGCTAAATTGTAAACTGCTGTTGTGATTTTTTAGGCTACTAATTATTTAGCAAAATTTTTTGCTGATTTTAGCAAGTTAATTTGCTATTTTCCACTAACAAAAATTTAACTAGTAAAACATCTTATTTTAGAAGTTTTTTCCATAGCATAATTTTTAACTACTTTTTACTAACTTTTTCTGCTATTTTTACCGATTTATTTCTATGAGTGTATTTAAAGGTTATCGGTATTTTAAGTTATTTCGTTATTTTTGCGTTAACGGTATTTGAAGCTATTTCGTTTGGTTATTTTAAGGTTAACGGTATTATAAATTATTTCGTTAGTGGTTAGAGTGTCCAAAACCGTAACCGGAAACCTGTTAAAAGTTTTTTTATTTAAAAAAACCGGCATGTTTCCAACATAATTTCTAAATTCGAATAAGCTGAAATCGGTTATTATTTGTCGATTAACCGGTTTTTTAAATATGATTTTATCTACACTATTTGCAGTTAATCTAATCATTCGAAAATTCTATATTTCGACTGCATTTTATTTAAAAAATATTTTAGTAAACGAAACTGCAGTTTTTTTCTCTTTTATATAAAAAATAACATCGTTTCAGATGTATTGAAATAAATATGATAAGAAAATTCTTTGTAATCGCTTAAAATATTTTTTAAATACAGTGTGACTGTATTTAAATGGTGCTACAAAAAAATGTAATGCCTTTTTTTCTGTGTTCCGTAATGTCCTTTTTAATCGGTTTCATTTTTTATTTTAGTGGTTGGTCTTTCAATTTTAGAAAAATGTACGATTGGGATAATGAAACAAGAACTGTTAAATCTATAAAAATTTTAGTTATATTTAAATAAATTTTAGTCGCAAATAACATGCTATCCTGCTAAAATCGGCAGAAATTTATGCTGAATATTAGTAGACTTTAAATAGCAAAAAATAAATAGTATTTCAGAAGAAAAGAAAATCTTTACATTAAAAAAATATATAACTTCAATTTTGGAAATGTAAGTTTTGTGATGTTTTTAGTTTCCTAATATTCAGAATTTTTTTTGCTGATTTCAGCATTGGCCAAAACTCTGGCCATAAATTGTATCACATATGCCATATCGTATCATGTATGATGAGATCTGGCATCAGCTCTAATTAGATTCTATCATAATAATTAGATTTAATCATAATAATTAATTATAATTATATCTAAATAGATCTAATCAGATCTAATCTTTTAGAAATGGGAGGCACATATCAAAATCTCTGATTATTGTAAGATTTTTTGTACCGTCAATGTTTGGCATTTTAATAAAATGTGAGATTAACAGTGTGTTCGATTACTCGAAATTCTTACTACTTTTACCACATTTGGAAAGTTTTGTTTACTTTTTGTATTGAATTTTTCCAGCTGTAGTAAAAGTAATAACTTGTAGTAAGTAAACGAATGTAAGTAGTAAGTTTACGAATGTAAGGCGTAAATGTATCTTCCTACTGTTTCGCACAAACTTTTTGTATCGTTATATAAATACACTTAAAGATTCAACCATAGGGTTGCAAATTGAAATCTATTCTTTATGTTTTAGAAATGAAATGTCCACAATCAATGATTTCTTAACAGAAAGTGTTGGCAAAGATCTATCCGTGGAATTAAATAATACAAATTATCGTACATGTTTGGAATATGTATTGAATCATCATAAAGTTGGACGTTATGCACCAAATATATGTGAAGAAAAGGTAATTAACTATCTATAATATCCCCAAAAATATCGCAAATTATACTTAATTTTCCAATTTCTCATAGCCGCACTTGCAACAAAGTAAAGTTCTTACCCATTTCAATTCGGAAAGAGCTTTAGCCTATTTACTGGGTCTAGTAGCCAATACTTTACAAATCGGTCCTCCCGCTCAGCCAGCAGAATTACAATGTAAAACTGTTATTAAATCAAGTATTTTAAGTGGTGGTTTACAAGTTTTGCAACCTACTAATCCATTTGATGAGGAAAAGGGGGAGGCACGTAGTAGCGCTAGTACTGCTGGTAGTACACCGACGGAGCCACCCTCACATACTATAGCTACCGTAGGTGTTGTAGTTTCCTCTGCCAATAATATTCAACAACGTATTGAAACTTTGATATCTGGTTTATCTGATGGTCGTTTAACTGATCCACTTGTGGTCACCTGGATGACTATATCAGAACGATTTTGCAAGGACAACAATTTAATATGGCATCAAGAATTTCCCCCCGAACATCCAGTACAAGAATTAGAACGCCTCCTTACGGCGGTACTAATAAGACATCAAAGTTTGGGCGGTTGTATACTATCAACCATAGAAAAAGAATTGACTGGTGTTACTGCTGCTAATGCATGTTATAGATTACCTAAACAAATTTCAGAAATTATACGTTTAATTTATCAAACTAAATGGTCTGTTGTACGTACTCGACAACAATTAAATCGTAGTTATAAGGAAGTATGTGCACCCATGTTGGAGCGTTTACGTTTCTTACTGTATGAAATACGACCAGCTGTAAGTTTGGAACAAGAGGGTTTAAGAAAATTATCAATACTCCATAAATTGCCGCGATTTAAACAAATTGTGCGTAAAATTATTGCAGAAATGAGAGTGGCTAAAAAACAATTGGTATGTGCTAAACCGGAGGACATTTTAAATGTAACAATACAAAGTCAAAATGTCGCTCAAAAATTAAATCAATCACAGGTGAGTAAAAAAAGAAAAAATTAAATAAACATGTTTATTTTTTCAACATTTTTCATGAACCTTATTTTAACCTTATTAAGTGATAGACAGACATACAACTTTTAAATTCCACCAAATTGAAAATCTAAAAAATCTTTGCTATTTCGCTTAGGACATAGAGAAAAACCCCAAAGCTCCGAATGCATTTTAATTTAGTAGCACCACAGATTTAAACATTTTTTAATACATTAAAATTCGGATTTTGTTAACTCTCTTAAATATGAATTATAATTTTAATGCAATTTGGCCTTGCAACGAACGAATGGGATGGAAACAAAGTCGGTTGGGAAAATAAATATTTCTGGTTGTATAATAGTGTAAATAGAATTCGAACAAAATATGAGCAGATGTAAAAAATAAGTTTTAAAAGTTTTAACCATATAGTCATTAATTATCGACATGCGCTTTTTATCTAAAAATCTGAAAAATTAACTTTTTCCCCGGCAAATTGTCAAATTTTCTCCGATGGAAATTTCCCTTCTCTTTAATAAGAGAAAATAAAGAAATATTTTGTTTGTAAAAATTCAAAGCCAAAAATCAATTACGTTTTGGCTGAAACTTTCCAAAAATATTTTTTGCATCTATCCACAATTTGAGTGAAAATTTAATTTTCCCAACCGAATTTAATTCCTTCCGAATCATTCAAATTTGAAATGCGGTTGAACTCAAGCCAAGTTTGAGTCAAAAAATCTTTTCATTTATCATTTATCTGCAAGTACATACAATGTAAGTTTTTCTTACAAAAAAAATCGTTCCACCCTAGTGTATAAAATTTAAAAAAATGTTGATCTTCGAGCTTTTTAAGTTGATATTTAAATTAAATTTCATTAAATTTCTTATTGAGATGTAACAGTTTGAAATTCAAATGGTTGAAAAATTAACACATAATAATGCTAAAATTTTGGGGTTGAAAAAATTAAAACATTTAATTTTAATTTTTAGGAATCCCTTTTGGAAGCTAATTTATCGGTTAACATTGATAAAAATACAACACCATCTGAAGCTTCATTAATACCAATTGCTACAGTACAAATACCACCTCTTACCAATTATCCTTCAAATGAGAATCTTTTAGATGGCAGTGATAATAATCTCATTTTATCGGAACGTAAACCTTCTAACGAAGAAATTAAATTTCAAACGACCGATCTGGATTATGATGATAAAAAACCTGATCAAGAACCTAGACTCAGTAATGATCTTATACGTAAACTTTGTGAAAAATGGTATTTTTCGGGTGACTTAAATACTCAGCTAATGAATGAAATTGTCGAATTTGTAATGCAAGAAATATGTGATGTTGAGACAGTACGACGAGCCATGTATTGTCAAGTACAGCGTTATCAAATACGCCGCCAAGGTTTGGATATGTTTTATACTATATTGCAAGTGAATGGTCTTATGGATGCAGTAAAATATAATATGTTAAGTGGTTACTTAGGTTTACATTTAAAAGGCAGTAAACATACTACCACAAATATATTGGATGATCTCGGATCTGTAACAGCCTTTCAAAAAGCGAGTTTAATGTTGGGTCAAGCTCGTATCTTAGAATGGGCTGTACAAGAATTACAAAGACTGGTTAATCAAGAGCAAATACAACTAAAATCAAAACATAACAATGCTGGAAAGGATAATTCCAATTTCGGTACATATGTATTTCTAAAGAAATTACCCCGAGCTCGGTTTCTATTGAGTGTCTTTGGTATATTGGCAAAAGATATGGGTTCTAACGAACTTAGTTTGCTTATAAACTCGGGTACATTAGGTACGGTATTGGGTTTGCTAAGCCAAACTGGTGGTGATATACCAGCTGTAAAAAATACCTACGAATTGTCAACTGTTTATGAAGATACTATACTTAAACAAAAATCAAATAAGGCGAATTTAACAGGACCAGAATTAGCAAAACTAATGAAAATTGGCACTAGAATTGTTAGAGGCGCTGATTGGAAGTGGGGTGATCAAGATGGTAATCCACCGGGTGAAGGAAGAATTATAAGTGAAGTTGGAGAAGATGGGTAAGTTGAAAAAAAAAATAGAATGAAGCATTAAAAATCTTCCCCCGTATTCAAAATGAAAAGTTAGTAGCTTCTTATATATTGCACACAACGAGCTGTTAACTAGAATGTTTTTCAGACCTAGCAGCTTGTTAGAATAGAGTTTATTCAAAATTATTTCTTAGCACACCGGTTAAAAACAACCTTGTGTTTGAAAATACAAGGCTTTTTATTATTGTGAATGGAATTTTTTGTTTTTTGGCGTTTGATAACAGATCATTAGAAGGAATTTAGCAACAATGAGTTCAGTAGTGACTTTCGTGTGTATAAGTTCTTTTTCTCTGATGCAGACGAACAGCTTTTGTGCTGTTTGCCGTTAAGCTGTCGGTAACGTCTTTATAAAATTAAAAAATTGCAGTGGATTATATCATACATTTTGTTCCGGAATTGATATTAATCTTGAATTAAATATATTAATAAATTCTAATAATATAATATCGAATATAATTGCAATAAATGTGTTAATCCTTCACAAGATTTAAATGCAATGGTGTTTATGTTATTAAACGAAATAAGAGAACTAAAAAATCTATTAAATGCTCATGTGTACAAAAACAATTCTAAGGAGACTGTTTCATTAAAAAATAAAATAACACAAGCTGACACAACAAAATCTACCAACAATGATTTACAACAGAAAGGTCATTCGCCTTTGTGTGGTGCTTTTTCAACAATTTCTGCTAATTGCTTTACTTCTAATCTTGTAGTTGCTGATGACAATGATGATGGTCATAATGATGTTACTACCCAGTAGCAAAAAATACTAGTTCAGAACCAGTTATGTACTAGTTTATTTGAAACAGGCAACTAGTACGAGTTCTACCGCCTCTCCATACAAATAACTGTAGAAATTAACATGGAGATGTCATAGGAATGGGGGCAATTGTCGCCAAACTCCCACTTTGGTACTAGTTGTAGAACTAGTTTGAAAATTACAATTTAAGGACGAAAAATAGGGAGCAAAACTGGTCCTAATGTAACACTCGCTGAACCAGTTCTGAAGTGACTCTTTGGAAATAGTACTTTACTAGTTGGTTAAGACCTGAATTTATAGATAGAAATCAAAGATTTTTCTGTGATGAAACGTAGATTAGACCGATAGTTTCCTCTTACGGAGATAATTAGGTCCATTTATCAAACGGATTTTAAAATATTTTATGGTTACGATTTCTAATCGCGATAAAAAATGTTAGTGTTTATTTGAAAACTCAGACTATATTATTAAAAACAAATGTAAACAAAACTAGAATTTCAAAATTATTGTTTTAGGAAGAAAAACAGAAAGCTTTATTGGTACTTATGAGAAATTTATCAAACTAGTTCTGAAGTGACTCTTTGGCACCAGTACTGTACCAGTTGATTTGCACCTAAATTCAATTCACAATTAAAAATTGAAGTATTTATTTCCAAACTCTGATTTTTTTATTAAAAACAAATGTAAATAAAAAAGAATTTCAAATCTCGTATTTTAATTTATGTAATTTTTTAAACATGTCCCACATAGATGGGGTTTAACTAGTACACAACTGGTTCAAAACGATTATTTTGAGAACTAGTTTCGTAATACTAGTCAAAAATCTAGTACTTTTTAAAACTAGTTTGACCATTTGCTACTGGGTATTGAACCATATGATCGTAATGCAAATTATGTTAATATTTCTATTAAATATATAAGAAGAGAGAGTCTCTGTTTTTCTGAAGACAATTTAGTAAGCTATGCTGCTACCGTTAAATCTGAAAATGATATTCCAGTAAACAATGCTGGTAGATGTGCTATGATTTCTAAATCTGAAAATAATATCCCTTTGAAGAGTTCTACTAATGTACGTGTAAGAAGAAAAAGTATATGTCTTGCTGATGGCAATAATATAGTTGCTGTTAAATCTCAAGCTAACAATGAGTGCCCAGTAAACAATTTTGGTTGGAATAATGTAAATAAAAGAAAGCGTAAACAGGTTGTTATTGGAGATAACAATAACGTAGATTTAGATGTTATTTATGGTAAAAAATGGGTTCATGTATCTTCATTTAGCCCGAAAGTAACGGTTGATCAAATAATAGATTATGTTGTGAAGTATGCAAATATTCCAAAAAATCATCTAGAATGCTACAAATTGGTCATGATGGGTACGGATCTCAATAAATTAACTAAAATTTCATTTAAACTTGGCATTTCGGTTGGACTATATAAGGAACTTTTAAAGCCCTCTCTATGGCCGGCTAAAGTAAAAGTTCGTCCGTTTAAATTTTTTATAAAAAATCAAGATAATAAATAAATGTATACATCTTTTATTTCATATATACTTAATTTATATGTATATTAATCTTATACCCTTATTCTAGGAAAATGTGACAATTTGTTTTGTTATTCAAATTGTCATGTTTCTTGTTATAGGAATTTTTTAAAAATTTGTTATGGTATTCTAGTTTTTTTATGACAAGCAAAAGTTTTAAAAAGTTCACCATACAATGGTGAAAGCTTTTTCTGCCAAAAATAAAATAAAATTTAAAAAAAAAAATTGTAATTTGTGAGAACAAGTTCTAAGCACTTGCAGTTTCCTTTAAATTTTCGCATCAAGCACCCCGAGCTTATTCCTAACAACTTTATCCAAACAAATCCCATGTTAATACGTAATTTTTTGGAGGAATTAGCAGGAATTTTAGAATCGGTAAAAGGTTCGACGCATCTTAAAATATGAATGAGATACATATTTCATATTTTATTTCTGTGAAGAAAAATTATAAAATTCTTCAAAAAAAAATTAAAATTTTTATATTTTAAATTGTTGACAAATGAAAATATTTGTTTGTTATGTGCTTTTTATTACATGACAATTTTGTCAAGGTTTTGCTGTGACAATTTTTCTTAGAATACCAAAATTATAATAATTTCCATTCACCCCAGTTTTGTGACAATTTTGTTATTGTTATAAAGTTTAGAACAAGGGTGTTAGTCTGTAAGGAATTAATGTTCCATTGACTAATAATAAATAAATAAATACTAGAATGAGTTTAAAAACAGTATTATGAATAAATCTCATGTTAATTCTATGCTAAATTTTCATTTTGAATACCGCTGCTTATTTTTAAGGTTTTTATTGTTTATTAATTATAAAGATTTATAAGAAAATTAATTTGAATAATTCTACAATATTTTTTTTTCCAAGTTAACAGCGATTGACTTGACTTTCTGTTAGAAAACCATTAGTTTATTTGTTCGTTTACTATTTTTCTTCTCTAGTTGGGTCCGTGTTGAATGGTATACCGGAGCCACTAACTCCTATCGCATGGGCAAAGAAAATCAATATGATTTGCGTTTAGCCGATAGTGCTTTAAATATTGTTTCTCCTGATTCGGAAACCGAAAAAGATGAAATTGCTTGTGATCCATCATTGAATAGTGAATCTCATCCCACTAAATTATTGCGCTATGCTTGCACTAAACTTTTACAAATTGTGTCCGTGGGCATTGGTTTACATTCGGATAAAATGGATAAAAATGCTGTCCGTGGTATATCATCAATGTTTCGCGCTATATTAAATCCTGATTCAACTTTGGCTAATATCTGCGGTTTGGATAATTGGACTACTTTGGGATTTTTGAAAGCTATAGCTGGTAAGTGCTGAAAATATATTAAAAAGTTTAAAAGAATAAAATTTATAAATCAAATTCAACGAAAAGGGAGTTTGAAAGGTTTTTTTTATAATACAATATTTAATACAAGGGATACAATATTTTTTTAATTTGAACTTTTTATTAAGAACGCGCAGATGCTTAAAATCACTGCCTACTTGATTTACTTTAATAGATTTTTATTAAAAGATTCAGAAACCAAGTAGTTGTTTTAATTTATTTATTGTGTGTGTCTATAACAGTCTGAACACTCAAAATATTTTCTTTTATACTTTTTTGACAACCAGACAATTTCAGCATACTTTTCATCATAACATACTTGTGTGAAGAAAAGTGTAAACACTTGTGTGATAGTGTGAACGAGGCTTAAATAACATTAAATATATAATACTAAAATATAATATATATTTTTGTATCAAATTAGCTGTCGGTTAAGGTCCTAGGCCACCAAGTCACGCCTGTCAGCATATCTTCTTCGCTAGCTAACGCCAATCGGACGCACCATCACTAATATATCTTGAGGCAGTGTTATAACGGAGACTCAGTCTCTAACGGAGGTTCTGAATTTAATGTCTTATCCATGCCAAGGCAATTGTTATTATTTTATGGCATTGACTATGTCATCTTTGTACAGCTCTTTCGGCTCCTTATTATTTCTTGCTCGATTATACTAACCTTGCCAACGTCGAACTCACTGCTCGGGCATTAACGCCAATGATATGAGTGTTGTAATCAACTTCTTCGCAGCGGACAAGGTTGTTGAGGGTTTCTTTTGAGTCTGGAAGTTTTTTTTTGAATAGTTGAAACCATTTTTGACATTCAGTTGACGACTTAAATTTGACATTTTCTTCAATAGATTATAAGGTATCGCTCATTTGATAGATATATTTACTATACAAATTTATGGACCCAAAGAATGATATCAACTCTGATATAGCTTTTGGTGGTGGTTTTAATCTTATCAGGATTCGGACGTAGAGCATGTTGTGACATATACAATATATTTGACTTCTTTAGCGAAAAATAGCGTAGTTTGATTGGAACATATACCACCTTATAAAAGTAAAAGTAAACTACAAAGATCCAAGAACTGTAACTAAATCCAGCTGATAGTCACACAAAGTGTATAGATTAAGAGAATTGCAATTTCTGGAAATTCTGAAATTTATTTGACGTCAAGCTTTCTGATGACTGAACTGTATGATTTTGACTAATTGGAGCAAGATCGGCCGTTAGTTGAAAAATAAAATAGTGGTTTGAGTTTTTGTTTGTAACTCTCATGGTCCGCATGTCCAGCTCACTAACTAAATGATTGCCTTTCCTCTATCACAACACCATTTATTTTTTATTTTCAAAGGTTTTTTTGGTGAAGGTTGAATCTTCCGACAATGACGTTTATTGCATAAACTCCTTTTCAAAAAAATGTTATACAAATTTTAAATGATGAATTATAGAGACATTATTTAACACCAATCAAATTCTACATTTTATCTTTCGTAATAATCTTTTTTTTTCAGGTGAATCATCCATATTATCCAAATATTTAACATCGCCTATATGGATTGAATTTTATATAAACTTGCTGGAGCAACCTACGGTACGTGAACAAGATGTATTTCGTAAAATACACTGCTTAAGGCTGTTGCAAATTGTCCTAATACATTGGGCTGATGACACAGATTTACCACAAATGACAGCGTTAATAAGACGAATATTTTCCACTTTGGGAAAAATAACGCTATATTGTCCAAATGATTCATCGTTGTTACAAAACACCTCAGAAAATAAACCAAGAATATTATTAACCGCCTCACATTCGGGTACTGTAGCTGAAGAGATTATAACATTGCTACGAAAGCTGCACACTTTGCCCATTTGGAATACCACCATTAATTCATTCCTATCGCAAAAACTCTGTGTGGCTGCCGAACTGTTTGGAGAAGATGGTTTAGATTTGCAGCATTTAGAAAATGAATACATCTTTGTGATGGGAGTTCTAACCACAATTGGTGGTTGCGATATAAGGCCACGGGTAGGTTTGCAAGTATGTCATGAAGGTACTACTGCTACTATTTGTGGTTTCACAACAAAAGGCAAATGCCTTTTAAGTACCGATAATATGTTGTTAAATGGAGAATGTAGAAAAATTTCTTTAAGTGCTGCTTTGGAGAGTGCAGACTACTCGGTATTTAGTTTATCACGTTTACCCATGAATGAAATGTTGCTAAATTCTTGGTCAGTATTACTATATGGTTCTGGAGAACGTAAAGATTCAGTGCCCAATATAATTGACATCAGCCTATTGCGTTCACAACAAATACAACTATCGGTTTTAAATTCAAATTGTGTTCTTTACAGACATCAAACATCGCTACGAAAAATTTTGAAGCAAAGATCTCCAGGCATGTGTTCTTATTCGTCTGAAGAAAGTATTTCGGAAGAGGAACATGCACAAAAATCTTCTACTAACAATGAACAACGTGTAAATCACGAGGGCAATACTGAAGAACATATTATTGGTTCCTTTTCGACATCGCACGAAACTGAATTACTTATACAAAGTATACTTATAAGAGCCACTCAACCTTCGCCAGTTAAGGCCTGTTATACCTACAGCGAATTGGCTACAGCTGCTCTAAACTGTTCCCAAGTATTAGCATCTCAAGTGCATTCAGAGTTAAATGATAATACTTCTTCAACATCACGCTTAGGAGGTGTTATACCAGCCATGCAGCCAACTATGATACATGGTACTCCAATATATAATATGAGTGTATTTGATGAAGCTGCTGGTACTACAAATCCTGCAAATATGGACCTAAAAGAATCAGATACTTCTATTAATACTTCAACTTCGTTAATCTCGCAAATCATGGAAATGGGTTTTAGTAAAAAATCAGTAGAGTTGGCAGTAAAGCAACTAACAATATATCCCCTTACGCCCACACCAGAACAGATAGTACAATGGATTTTAGAACATCCCGATATATGCAACAATACTATCGATCCTACTGACTACAATGATCCTACGGAGTTAATAGGTCATTCAGCTTCAGTTACTTCATTACCACAACAACAGAAATTAGCATCCTCGTTACAAGATCCTGAATGTGATATCGATAATGAAAGTGTGGATACCAGCTCTGATACGGTAGAAGGATCATCAATACAAGATCAGCCTTTTAAATATGAAACTAGACAAGATTTTCAAACAGCCGATCAGTATGCCATGTATGTTAGAGGTCTAGTTTGTCCGGGTATGGTTGTTCGTTGTTGCCGTGATTTTGAGGAAATTAAAAAGGGTGACATTGGAACCGTACTCAAAGTTGACACCGAAGGTCTTCATGATTTAAATGTTCAAGTAGATTGGCAACTACATGGTACAACTTACTGGGTATGTTTCGTACACATTGAACTTTTGGAAAAACCCGTAGAAAAGATGTCTTCCTCATCGGTTGTTAGTTTGGAAAGAATACCATCACAAATTGTTATTGGTTCCCAGGTACGCATGAGAGCTGCTCCTCGATATAAATGGGGTAATATAATGCGAGGCAGTGTTGGCACCGTAACAGCCGTATGTGGAAAAAATGTTAGTGTTGATTTTCCGCAACATCCTGGCTGGAAAGGTTCCGTTAATGATATAGAAACCGTGGGTACTTCTGTACAAGGTAGTACTCTTTTGGGTTTCAATTGTCTCTCGGCACCAGCTGCTTCAGATATTATAGAAGATTGGTCTCGCTGTATAAGATCCTTAAGCGTTTCTTCAAATGAAATGACAGCCAAACATCTATTAGATCGTAGTCCCAATTGCTGGCAAAGTTCTTCTAGTACCCAAGCTAAACATTGGATACGTTTGGAAATGCATGAAAATGTCCTAGTGCATAGTCTTTCCATTACGGTAAGCCCCTCAGATCATTCGCACATGCCTTCTTTGGTAGTAACTCGTGTGGGGGATAGTATTGGTAATTTGAAAGAATATTCTTGGATATCTATTAAAAATACCGATTCTGCAGTGGCTTTAATGACAGATGTCAGACAATATTACCCCTGGATTGAAATAGTCATAAAACAGTGTCGTAATAATGGTATACAATGTAAAGTACATAGCTTAAATATAGTGGGAAGACGTAAACAAACTGATTTGGATTTAATGCTAATGAATGCCTCTTTTTTGGCTTGTGAATATGACAACCTATCGGATTCTAATCAAAATTTATCTTTTTCTTCTTATGCTGATGCCAAGTCTTCGCTTAGTGATCCTCCCTGCACGGTAATGGTATGGGGATTAAATGATAAAGAACAATTAGGTGGCTTAAAGGGTTCGAAGGTAAAAGTTCCCACTTTCTCGCAGACCATTAGCCGTCTAAGACCAATACATATAGCTGGTGGTTCAAAGTCGCTGTTTGTAGTATCTCAAGATGGTAAAGTCTATGCTTGTGGTGAAGGCACCAATGGTCGTTTGGGTTTAGGTACTAGTGCTAATGTGTCGGTGCCGCGACAAGTACCAGTCTTACATCAATATGTGGTCAAAAAAGTGTCTGTTCATTCTGGAGGAAAACATGCTTTAGCCTTGACATTAGATGGCAAAATCTTTTCCTGGGGAGAAGGAGAAGATGGTAAACTCGGTCATGGCAATCGTTTAACTATGGATAAACCGAAAATGATTGAATCCTTAAGATCTAAAAAGATACGAGATATAGCCTGTGGTTCATCACATAGTGCGGCCATAACATCTGCAGGAGAGTTGTATACATGGGGTTTAGGAGAATATGGTCGCTTGGGTCATGGTGATAATGCTACTCAATTAAAACCCAAACTTGTGGCGGGTTTAAGCGGTAAACGTGTTATACAAGTAGCCTGCGGTAGTCGTGATGCTCAAACATTAGCTTTAACTGATGATGGTGCAGTTTATTCTTGGGGTGATGGTGATTTTGGTAAATTGGGAAGAGGTGGCTCAGAAGGTTCTTCTGTGCCTCATGAAATAGAACGCTTAACAGGAATTGGAGTCATACAAATTGAATGTGGCGCCCAATTTAGTTTAGCTTTAACAAGAACTGGTGAAGTCTGGACTTGGGGAAAGGGTGATTACTATCGTTTGGGTCATGGCAGTGATCAGCATGTACGAAAACCACAACCTATACAAGGTTTACGGGGGCGTAATGTTATACATGTGGCTGTTGGAGCCCTACATTGCCTAGCTGTAACGGACACGGGTCAAGTATATGCCTGGGGTGATAATGATCATGGACAGCAGGGATCAGGGAATACGGTAGTCAATAAAAAACCAGCTTTGGTAATTGGCTTAGATTCTGTTTTCGTAAATCGTGTAGCCTGTGGAAGTTCCCACTCAATAGCATGGGGTTTACCTCAATCACCCTCAGAAGATGAAAAGAAGGGTCCTGTACCATTTGCTACAACTAAAGATCCCTTAGGTGGTACCAGCTTAGGTATTTATGATGCTGAACCCGTGACAGTCACAACATCTTCAATTTGTACGGCAACTAAAAATTCAATTAAAGTTAGTTTAAGTGAAACTTTATTGACACTCGAAACCAATGGCGCTAGACAAACAGCTTTGAATTATGTTCTTAATGCCATGAGTATATTACAGGCTCGACAACTTATTGTGGCTGCCTTAACAAGTCATAGTAAGGTTAATTTAAGTGAAAGACTGACCAATGAAATAGAACATGAATATGGAAACTTCAGAGAAAGTTCGGCACACAATAACAACACTCAGCAGCAAGTGGCCAACAATGCCAATGAAGTTATAGCCCAAGGAGGTGGAGAAGCTTTAGCAGATGCTACAGACCCAGCTGTACATGAACCTTCACCTGAAACTGATATACAACCAGCACCAGCAGGTCCCTTAAGTGCTTTCCAAAGTCTAACGGGTTCGTTATCACTTTCTGCTTCTTTGTCCAGTACAGCGCCGCATAAACACTCTAAAATGTCGGCTAGTGCTATGTCCGTGATGGCAGCCACCATCAACAATCAGGAGGAAATGATTAATGAAACTTCTTTAACGGGATTAGATGATTTTACGTCTTTACTTGGAGAATCAGAGGCTAAAAGTTTGGTAGAGCTACTCAAGCTGAGTGTAGCGGGAAGAACAGGACCTTCTAGTACCTCACAGACTATAGCAGAAACTTTAATAGCTTTGGGTTCGAATAGTCCTTCCATAGGTTCCATGTTATTGGAAACTTGTATTACGGAATTGGAAGATTTATGTACTTCTCGCCATAGTTTGGGTAAGGTACCAAAACCCGTTATGCAAGAGAGTAGTCATCCTTATGTGGATAATGTTACCACAACTGGTCATGTTAAGATACCTGGAGCTGAAGCTTTACGTTTAGAATTTGATTCGAATTGCTCAACAGAAAAACGAAATGATCCTTTGGTTATAATGGATTCTTCTGGACGTGTTATAGCCATGCGTTCAGGCCGAGAATTTGCTCACTGGGCATCAGAGATACGCATTCCGGGAGATGAAATGCGCTGGAAATTTACTTCTGACAGTTCGGTAAATGGTTGGGGTTGGCGTTTTTGGGTTCACGCTATTATGCCAGCATCATCGATGAACGAACGGGGATCCGATCGCGCCGTGCTCTCACAGCCATCTATGCCATTGGTGATGGCTTTGTTGGATGAGCGTTTGAGTCCCAACAATAGTAGTGTTATTTTACGTTTGGCGGCAGCTTTAGCAGCCTGTGCACAGCTGAATTCTTTAACCACAGCGCAACGTATATGGTCTTTAAAACGTCTACATGCTGTATTATTATCAAAATATGCACCCAAACCCTTAGATGCTTCTCTCAGTCCGATTCTTATGCCTTTAATACCTGAACTATTGCGCCAATATGAATATGAAGAGCCACAAGTAAGAGGTGGTATTCATTTAATGCATTCGGATTATTTCAAGACTTTGGCCGCTCTAACTTGTGATATGCAATTGGATTCTGTGTTACCACCGGCGGATGTCCATAAATGGGCTTGGTTTAAACGCTACTGCATAGCTGTAAGAGTAGCTCAGTCACTGATCAAACGTACCGATCTACCTAAAGCTTTTTGCATGGAAGTAAGAAAGAAATTTGCTGAAATGATGCCGCAACCACAAATGCATACTTCACAAGCTGGAGGAGGGTCTATGATGAATTCTACTACTTCAACAGGATCATCAAATAGTACGGCCAGTAATCCAACACCCTCCCCACAACCTTGTTTACCAGGATGCTCCTCAACATCAGCTATGGTTAATACTCTAACACCAAGTACCAGTAGTTTAATACAATACATAGATACGGTAATGACCTTGTCTTTACATGAAAATATGGCTTCGTGCGCTGGCATGGGCATGCCTTGTACCTCCTCTTCCAATGCTGTTGCAGAAACTATACAATTTATGCATGAAGATCATAATCTTTTTAAATGTGAACATGATAGTCAACTTTTGCAGTGGTTAAATAGACGTCCAGACGATTGGGCGTTATCTTGGGGTGGAGCTAGTACTATCTACGGTTGGGGTCATAATCATCGTGGGCAGTTGGGTGGTCTAGAAGGAAGTCGCATAAAAACACCCACACCCTGTGAAGCTTTAAGTTTGTTAAGACCGGTCCAATTAGCAGGAGGAGAGCAAACACTATTTGCGGTTACACCCGATGGAAAACTATTTGCTACTGGTTATGGCTGTGGTGGTCGCTTGGGTGTAGGAGGTACTGATTCATGGGCTGTTCCTACTTTGGTGGCTTCTTTACAACATGTTTTTGTTAAAAAAGTGGCCGTGAACTCAGGTGGTAAACATTGTTTGGCTTTAACAACCGATGGTGAAGTTTACTCCTGGGGCGAAGGTGAAGATGGTAAATTAGGTCATGGCAATCGTATGAGTTATGATCGCCCTAAACTAATCGATGATCTGACGGGTATTGGTATAGTGGATATAGCTTGTGGCAGTGCACATTCGGCCGCTATTACTTCATCGGGTCATGTCTTAACCTGGGGTAAAGGCAGGTATGGTCGATTGGGTCATGGCGATTCCGAAGATCAGTTGAGACCAAAATTAGTTGAAGCCTTATTGGGATACAGAGCAATTGATATAGCCTGCGGCTCTGGTGATGCTCAAACGTTGTGTATTACCGATGATGACAATGTTTGGAGCTGGGGTGATGGCGATTATGGCAAATTGGGGCGTGGTGGTTCAGATGGATGCAAAGTTCCTGTTAAAATAGAAAGTCTTTCGGGATTGGGTGTCATTAAGGTTGAATGTGGTTCCCAATTCTCGGTGGCTCTAACAAAGTCTGGTGCTGTTTACACCTGGGGTAAAGGAGACTTTCATCGATTGGGTCATGGCACAGTAGATCATGTCAGACGTCCCAAAAAGGTAGCTGCCTTACAAGGTAAAAAAGTGGTTTCCATAGCTACTGGCTCCCTGCATTGTGTAGCATGTACTGATAATGGCGAAGTTTTTACTTGGGGTGATAATGATGAAGGTCAACTGGGTGATGGCACGGTAAGTGCCATACAAAGACCTCGACTTGTGCAGGCGTTGGTGGGCAAACATATTGTAAAGGTTACGTGTGGTTCAGCTCATACATTGGCTCTATCTACTTCTCAACTGTCGGAACGTGTAAGACCACCACCAAATCCACCACTGGAATATGATTTAGTAAGGGATCTACCACCGGAGGCTTTACACGCACGATTAGTGTTGTTACATCATTTCTCGGAACTCCTATGTCCATGTTTGGCTATGTTACCAATAACAGGTAAAAAAGATTATTTTCAAGTGAAGCTAACCCAAATCTCATCAGTTCTATGGAAGGTTATTTTGCCTACATATTAAGAAAACATATTTCGCAACTTCTCTAAAATTTCAATGTAAGGTTTAACTCCAAAGAACCATTTGTAGAACAACTTTTCCTTTGTGACCCACTCTACTATCGGTTCACGCGCTTACTATTTTCGTTTAAAGTTGTTCCAACAGCAACCGCTTCTATAGTTCTAAAGTAGAATCGGTTGCCCTAGAACCAGGTTTGAAACTTGTTGTAGTATTGATTAGCAGTCGGTTATACCTTGCATTTAAGTTCCATGGAGCGGGTTTCGGAACTACGCAAATGATTTTCGAACATAATTTTTGTTCCTTATTGCAGCATTAGAAATCGAATCTAGAGAATTAATATATCTATTCCTAGAAATGATTTACGAAACGTGTTCTATGAAGGTAGAAATAGTAGTATTTGTTCTAGAACTGATGAGGTTTAATAAGTTGGCAATGGTTCGAATAATTTACAATGGTTCGTGATTTTTTTGTTTAATACTCTGTCTTATATTCTTTAATAGGTGATCTTAGTTTGGGGGCTCTAAAAGATGTCTTAGTTTACACGATCAAAGAAGCCGCCTTTCGCAAAGTAATACAAACCACTATGGTTCGCGATAAACAACATGGTCCTGTAATTGAACTAAATCGCATACAAGTTAAACGTTCCCGTAATAAATCTGTTAATGGTTTAGCCGGTGTCGATGGCATGAAAAGTGTTTTTGGTCAAATGGTTCAAAAGTTACCACTTCTCACACAGGAGGCTTTATCTTTGCCGCATCGCGTTTGGAAAGTGAAATTCGTAGGCGAATCTGTGGATGATTGTGGTGGTGGTTACAGTGAATCTATTGCCGAAATGTGTGATGAACTGCAGAATGGTAGTGTTCCGCTGTTGATCGGAACACCTAATGGTCGTGGTGAGGCTGGTGCTAATCGTGATTGTTTTTTGTTGGATCCTACTCTAACATCAGTGTTACAAATGAATATGTTCCGTTTTCTGGGCGTACTAATGGGTATTGCTGTACGAACGGGATCACCGTTGAGTTTGAAGTGAGTATATACTTTTAATAAATTTTATTTATTTTATGCTCTCCGAATAACCGTAACCGATTAAAAACTGATTCATATACGTGGTCTTTATGAAATCCCCAACGGAATTAGATTGGAAACGGATTGGATTCTGTAAACGGAAATTTCCGTTTAAAAATTTCCGTACAAGCAAAGAAATGAGGAAATTTTCTACATATTTCTTACGGAAATTTCCAATTGTTGGATTCTATAAATCCACTCTACGGATTTGATGAGGAAATTTCCGATCAGACTAAAATTGTTTTCTTAAAATAAAAAATGTTGATAGCCAATTTTTAGCGTTATTAATTTGTTACACATATTCATTAGATTTTCTGAAACATAAATATTTAAAAAGTTTTATAACGTCATTGTAATGCCATTTCCGTTAATTTTTATAAGCCCGTTTACAGAATGCAATCCGTTTCCAATCCAATTCCGTTGGGGATTTCATAAAGACCACGATAGAAAATCGGTACCCTTTCAAATGTTGTAATTTTTATTTATCAAAAATTGTAACTGTGACTCATACCGTTATTCCTATATTATTGTCATAGTGGAAATGGGGAGTGTGATCAAAATGGGATTACTCGATTACCGCAATAAATTTCAAATACTTGAAAAGCACACTCAAAAAAAATGTTAGAAAAATTTGTAAACAGTTTTCAATTTCACTTTAGTATTTTTTTTTTATTAATTGTTAGTAAAAACATATACTATTGTGAACATTTGTCATATTCTAATTTTACAAATTAAAGAATTGTTAACTAATTTTCGCTGTCGATTAAAAAAAAATTAACGAATATTTAAAAAATATTTTATAATGAGCGAGTGTTTAATGTTTTGTGTCAACGATAAGATTGTTTTATTTCGTTATTCAAATACTTAAAGCTACTTATAATTATACAATGTACAATAGTGGAATATGCTTACTATGCATATTTCACACTCATAGAAATAAATCTGCAAAAATAGCAGAAAAAGTTACTAAAAATTAGTTAAAAATGATACTGCAGAAAAAACTGCTGAAATTAGCAGATTTTTTTTGCTAAAATAAGAACAGCAAAATTAAAACTGTTTAATTTACAGAATTTTAGTTATATTTAAGTTGCCTTTAATCCAGAGGTCGGCATCACCTATGCCCATTGGCGCTCTCTCACATCTACATAAGCTCACACATAGAACAAAAAAATAATCAGTCGCATACAAGATTTCAATGAAGTAGGTTGTCACATCGCTTGTTTGCTAGATTTTTTACACTCTGCATAATGTTTATTGATACATTTTTTTGGTAATTTATTTTTAAGTTTTTTTGCTTTTATTTTTTTTCGTGTTGTTGTTTTTTGATATTTGTTTTCGTAGTTGTTGTTTGCTTTTAAATTTTTATTTTATATTCCCATTATAAACATTTAAAATTTTCGAATTATTATACAAACGTTCTTTGTCAGTGCATTGAGAGTGAGAGGCTGCAACTCACACATACAATCACAAAATAAGGTTGTATATGTTTGCCGATCCCTGCTTTAATCATAGGCGTACCTAGACAATTTTTGTGGGGTGGGCAAGGGACCCATTTATGTTCGGCTGTTTATTTGCCCATTCTCAGAATCCTAGTCTAAAACACTTTTGACGTCCATGTTTTTATAGAATACTCAGAAAAGTGCATTCATTTTTCTGAAGAAAACCCCGTGCAAGGAATGCTAACTCTCAGAATAGTATAAAATTTGGATATTTGATAGAGAAAAGAAATATATGATCAACCTGTCTCATATTTTCTTCCACCTGGGACGAACCCATTCTAACCCCATATTTTGACCACTTAAATTGACATGGTGATCAAAAATCGTGAGAAAATTTCATCAAAATAGAGTGTTTAGTTTGAAGTAACTTCTTTGTTAGATATTCGTGGTCTTTCTGAAAAATCCCCACCGGAATTGGATTGGAAATCTAATTGGATTCTATAAACGGGCTTATTTATCTTTCAGAAAATCTAATGAATATGTGTAACAAATTAATAACGCTAAAAATTGGCTGCCAAAATTTGTTATTTTAAGAAAACAATTTTAGTCTGATCGGAAATTTCCTAATCAAATCCGTAGAGTGGATTTATAAAATCCCACAATTGGAAATTTCCGTAAGAAAAATGTAGGACATTTCCTCATTCCTTTGCTTGTACGGAAATTTTTAAACGGAAATTTCCAATCCGATTAAAATTATTTTCATTAAGTTTTTTATTTTAATAAAAAATTTTAAATGTTATATGTATATTTATTATATGTATCTATTTAAATTTTTAAAACATAAATATATTAAAAGTGTTATGACGTCATTGTAATGCCATTTCCCAAAATTTTTATAAGCCCGTTTACATGATCCAATCCGTTTCCAATCCAATTCCGGTGGGGATTTCATAAAGACCGCGAATCAAATTATTTCTTTAAAAAATCTAAGATATTTTTCTCACCATAAAAGATTTTCAAACATTTAGCGTCATATGCATAATCACTTTTAAAATTTATAAGTGAGTTATAAAACAAATTTTTCATACAAAATTCATTTTATAAATGTGTTATAAGGTTTTCAAATTATTATGCATAACCACTTTATTATTTAGGCCCTGTGCGAGGTGGCTAAATAAATTCTAAACTAAATACGAATTGACAAAGAGGTTTAAAATTTCTTTGAACAATTTTAGAAAACGTTTTAAAATTTCATAGAAATTTGGAAACCTGAATTTAGTTTAGATTCTATTTAGCCAGTTCGCACCCACCCTTAAGAAATACTTAAAACTAATAGCGATTTTAGTTTTAAATGGGGGAATGTTTTAGTTGATCTCTTATTTAAGTAAATCATTTTAGTTTTGGCTATAAAACTGACCCTTAGATTCCATTAAAATATTTTCCTAGGAAACCAGTAGACATTTTCCCAATCAAAAGCACAGGATCAACTGATATTAACATAAAAAAATAATAAAATTGTGATACTTTTTGCTGTCGAAATTATAGATACATGAATATAGGTGGCTTTTTTTTAAATTCTGGGGTGGGCAAAAAGCAGTCTAGGGTGGGCTTTGCCTACCCCAGACCGGCCTAAGTCCGCCAATGCCTTTAATTAATTGAGAAAAACAAATTGTACTGTGGAATCTGCAGAAAATTTTGCTAAATATTAGTAGGTTAAAAATAGCAAAAATAAACTGTTATATTTACAAAATTTTTGTTATTTATACCCTACACCACTACGTGGACAGGGTGCTGATGTTTGTAACACCAACAAATGTTGGACCTAGACCCACCGTTTAGTATACCGATCGACACAGATTCACTTTTTGTTTCGATTTATCGATGTCCGTCCGTCTGTCTGTCCATGCATTCGTGTGCGATTTCTACAGGTCCCAAATATTAAGATATTTTGATGAAATTTGGTTCGCTGACTCACATGGTCCCAATGACAAAGCCTATTGATTCTAGATAGGATCGGTCCACATTTGGACCTATCGCCCATATGTGCTATATTTCCGATTTTCTCTTTTATCAATTTATAGAAAATTTTGACACAAGTCCATTTTAACCCATTCGAATTTCGGATCCAAACATTAGTTGGCTTTTAACCAGACTGGTGTAGGGTATTATATAGTCGGCACGCCCGATTTTAACTTTTTTTACTCGCTTTAAGCTAAATTTAGTTGAATGCAAATAGCATTCAATTCTGCTAAAATCAGCAGAAATATTTGCTAAAAAAATTGTAAACTTCTTTTTTTGAAAGGCTCAATTTTTGCTTTGCACGTCATAAAAATGAGTGCTTGGATGTTCTTTTTTATACAGGAAAGCAATTCATTTTTTTTACTTTCTAAGGAGAGATGAAAAGTATCTTCTTGGGAATGCATTCAAAAGTCATAAATATCACTTCTTAAATATATATTTGAATGCATTCCCAAGAATTTACTTTTCATCTCTCCTTAGATAGTAACAAAAATGAATTGCTTTCCTATATAAAAAAGAACATCCAAGCACTCATTTTTATGACGTGCAAAGCAGACTTAAAGTAGCATAAACACCTTCTCTCCTATGACAAGCCAATGTTAAAAGAATGCGTTTTTCACCTCAATTTGAACGCATTTGTGCCGAACAATATAGGTGATTTTACGGATCTTGGTCAGGTATTTTTTTTTCTGGGAAGTAAAAAAATTTTTAATTAATGGCATTTTGGAAGTCATTTAAAATACGTTTATTGGAAGTAAGAAATCAGCATATATAGCTACTTTATATGCAGTGAAAAATGCATTCTTGTAGAATGCATTCGGTTTTTTTTGCTGGGTCTGTTCATATAACGTTTTTCTATATACTCAACAGTTTTGCCGGTAAAAATAAATGTATGAAGAAAAAAATATTCAAAAAAAGTAATAAACAAAAGGTTATTGATTTTTATGGTAGCGGTAACAAACATTTATTTTTACCGGCAAAACTGTTGAGTATATAGAAAAACGTTTCCCGTTGGTTTCATCCCATCCCGATTTTGACTATCGCATAGTGTAATTATACACGAATACTTCTGAACATCTTCATAAAAGCAAAACATCGAGAAATATAAATTTTATGATTTCATATTTAAGAAATATTTAATCAAAAAATCGATCTTAGTCTAACTATAAAACTGGCCCTAAGTTCGTTTTATACAGTAATACATAAACCAGGGCTCAAATTTAAAATTTGTGTAAGACGAAAACCAAAAAAAATAAAGATCACGGTCCAGAATTTATTGTAAGAAACATTTGAAAATATTTTTTTTTATATCTCTAAAATCTCATTTTAATAAATTTGTTATTTCACCGTCCGACACAAGTACACTCATACAAATAAGTCCGTAAAAATAGCAGAAAAAGTTACTAAAAATTATTTAAAAATGATGATGCAGAAAAAACTGCTAATATTAGCAGAATCAGTTTGCTAAATATTAATAAAATGAAAACAGCAAAGAAACTGTTAAATTTACAGAATTTTAGTAATATTTGAGCTAAATTGTTGTTAATTGCAAATAACAATTTAACCTGCTAAAATTAGCAAAAAAAATTGCTGAATAGTAGTATAATAAAAATAGCAAAAAAAATTTGTTAAATTTACAGAATTTTAGTAATATTTGAGCTAAATTTTTGTTAATTGCAAATAAAAATTTAACTTACTGAAATCAGCAAAAAAATTGCTAAATAATAGTAAAATGAAAATAGCAAATAAAAACTGTTAAATCTACAAAATTATTCCTAAAATTTTCTGAAATCAACAAAACTTTTGCAGATTACTAGTGGACTGGAAAAAGGATCAAATGAAATGAAAATTAATAAATAAATAATAAATGTGTATTTAAAAATATACTTGCGACCAATTTTTTGAATCTGTCAATTAATTGAAATTTTTTTCAATTGGCATTGTTCAATGCCTAAATGCCCATTTATAATTGATGAAAGAAGTATTTGTTTTCATGTTTTAATAAAAGAATAAATTAAGAAAAAAAAAATTTTTAAATTCGCGTATTTTTTTTTTATTACAATGCTTTTTCTTCAATTATGTGTACATTTCATTAACATTGTTTTCATCAATGCAAATTGAAAAAAATTTAATTGGCATTGAATGGTGATGAAATTTTTTGGCATTGACATTGAGATAAAGTAATGCCAATTATATTTCAATGCCAATGAAAATTTTCCAAGAATGATTTTTTGTAAAAGTGGTAGTATTTATAGACAATAATATGTTAACTAGGCTTTCCAGTACCGATTTCGGTAATACCGAAATTGTCAAAATTCGAGCCATTTTAGAACGATACCGATTTCGGTATTGCATACAATTTTTTTGTTTATTTTTTAATATTTTATGTCTTTTTTAAAAGAAAGTTTAACAAATTTGACAATAATTCTGTTTTTGTGTTTGCAATTTTTTACAAATTTTATATTTTAAATATTCAAATATTGCATTTTTACTCATTTTTTTGTACAACGCAAAAACTAAAATAAAATTAACCCATTCAAAAAATGTGTAATTATGATTACTTATAAATAGTATGAACTTTTCAAGGGTTATATCCACGAGTTTTAATTAATTTAAACATAAAAAATCCTAAAGATTTTCTTGAGAGAAAGTCAAAAGAATAAAAAATTAGTCTAATAAATATTTGTTCACTTTTGTGTCTACGATTTCCCAGTATTGGTTAATGATGGTAATTGTCAAATTTGTCAAAATTTTCTTTCTAAATTTTCTAAAACAGAATAAAAAAAAAATTATTTTTGATTATGTAGATTCCCGGTGAAAAATGTCCATATATGAACATTTATGGTTCAACCATATATGTATGGATCCGAAAAATGAGGTAACACCTAAGTATATGTTCATATATGGACATATATGAACATATACATTTATTAAATATATGCGAATACATGCGAACGTTGCTGTCCTTTATTATAAGGTTGTACGATAGATATAAATTTATGTATGACATTCAAATTAGGCGCTACATATGTTCCTTTTTTTATTCATGGCATTAAATATAATTCCATATTTATCCAAATATGAGTTCCTTTTACATATATGGAAAAATGTATTCTTCGAAATATGTTCATATACAAGTGCCTTTTGCATAAATTGAATAACATATACTTTCATATTTGTCCATATATGAGTGCCATTTCCATATATGAAATAACAGATGCTTCCATATATGTCTGTATATGAAATTTTTTCCATATATGGAATCACATATATTTCCATATATGTTCATATAAAATCCATATATGTTCATAAAAAATCCATATTTGTTCATATGTGTCCATACATAAACCATATATGAACATGTTTGAGCGTATATGAGCATTTTTCACCGGGTTGTTTTGTTTCTCGCGAATGATATTTTTTGTTTTTAGTCAGGTTTAAAAATGTTTTTTTTTAATTTGCGAATTAATTTTAGTCAATAATATGTCTTCGCGAATCAAAAAAATATAAAAAATGATTCGCGACAATTATCTTTATATTTCTTTATTTGCGAATTTATAACTCAGATTTTTTATCATCTTTGAAAATAATTCTTGAATCAATTCTTCAAAACTCTGGAGGGTTTCCGCGTAACTCGATTCGAAAAAAATTTTCGAATTCGTAAATTTTGTACCTTTCGTAAAAAGAAAAGTTTTTGCAAAAATCTTACTTTTTCAATTTTTATGTGTGTACACTACGATAAAAATAAATTAAAAAGTAGAATTTTTATGCAGAATTATATTTTTAACAATATATGCAAGATTTACAAATTCTAAAATTTTTTTTCCAATCGAGTTACGCGGTTACCCCCTGATCTGATTTATTCTTCGCGATTTATCTCTTAAAACAAATTATTCAATCGAATCAAAATTGAATCAAATCATTGATTACAAAATATTTTAATACATTAACTGATTCATAAAATTAGTAAATTTTTATTCGTATTGATTCAAAAAAGAATTATCTTTTCTATGCTCTGAATGAAACACAAGAGAGAAGATTAGGCCTGATTGGAATCAATAATTTTCGTACACAATTTTGAAACTTTGAGATGTGCTATATCTAAGTTTACGCGCTAAATAAGAGTATTTATATGAATACCGAAAATTCGGTACTGGAAAATTTTCAATACCGAAATACCGATTTCTCAATACCGATTCGGTATTGGAAACCCTAATGTTAACCCATGATACAACCATACTAGGTAGATGCATTAGAACAACAAACACAACAAACAACAACAAAAAATTTAATCGGCTACTTTTGATACATAGCGAAAGCATACGAAAAAATCCCTGAACTGTCATAATAAAACCATGAACTGTCAAAATCTCCCTAATGAATCTACCTAGTATGGTTGTATCATGATGTTAACCATAACAAAATGTATTTCAGAGACCCTTCTTTTGATTTCCACTGTTTGCTGATCGGATATGTACTTCCGAATTTATTTGAGTTTCCATTTTCACCTCTAAAGCTCCACCCACAGGAAAGAGATGTGGCCGATTGAAAATATCGTATTCTTTAAATAAGCTTAAAAAGTACAATATTGGGGGAAAAAATTAGGGTAATCCCCGTAAATTCCACTTGCTCCCCAGAGATACTTTTAATCACAATTTTCATATTAAAATTGTTCGTCCAAAATAGACCTTGATCTTTGAAAATAAATGTATTACGATAAATAGAAACTTTTTTCGTAAATTTTAATAATTTCGATATTTTGTGAGTAGGACAAATTTTCAACCATTTCAATTTAGCTTTATTTAAAAACTTTTTGCATTATTTTTGTCGAGTTAAAAATATGCAGTAATTTTTATGAGTCATTTAACATTCTGTTTATAAGCGCTCCAAATTTGGTGGTTTAGTTTACAAAAAATCTAAATCTTCTGTTAAAAATTAGTAACTAAAATTCAGCAAAATGCTGTAAAGTTAGCAAATTTATTGTTAAAAATTAGTAACTAAATTCAGCAAAAAAAAAAATAGCAAAAAAATTTGTAAGTTAGTAATGTGGAGGTAGCAAAAAAATGAACTAAAAATTAAATTTTAACTAAAAATTAGTTAAAAATTTGTTAAGTTGAAGTACTAACAGTTTTACTAACTTTTCTACAAACTTTTTTCTATGAGTGTATGCACACTAAACCGTACCACCTTACAGGGGAAAAAAAGCGCGCCGTATACCCTCCAATATGAAGTATTTTTGCAAGGAGGTTTCAAAAAAAATCAAGGTTGGTTACCGAAACGAATAACGGTAACGGTAAGGGTATCGAATTTTGATTATTACGGTAACGGTAAAGGTAACGGTATTTAAGACTGTTTCGCTAACGATATACCGTTATCGAAACAGCAATACCGGTACGTACCGGTATTATAAATTGCGTTAAAAACATATAAATAAAAACAATTAAAAACTTAGAATATTTTTAGTTTTAAGCGTTAAAATCCCAGATTATAAGCTTTAAATTCAATACTGGTAACTTCAATAATTGAAATTATTATCTATAAACTTTTTTGATAAAAAGAACATAAATAAAAAGGTCGAAAAAACTATTTTTAATTTTTATTTTTTTGAATAAAAATTAAAACCCAACATTTTGAGAACATAAGATTATTATAAAAAACTTGAAAATTTTGCATTTTTTATATAAATTAATAAATACCGGTAAAATACCGGTAACTACCCATAAAAACAACGGTATCGGTAACGATAACGGTATTTGGAAACTTTTTTAGAGGTATTGGTAACGGTAACGGTATTTAATTTGAAACGGTATTTTAGCGATAACAGTATTATAACGATAACGTTAACCAACCTTGAAAAAAATTTATTTTTCCCGAACGTAGGGGTCGTCATTTTACATTTATCGTTATATCTTTGGCATTTACAGTCGGATCTTAAAGTATGTTACATCGATGTTTTTCTCTAGAGGAGACCAGTGTTTTGCTCTAAGGGCCATTGACCTCAAGTATCCCGTTCTAGTAGTTACCCACCAGATCTCAGTTGCTACAACCCTAATGTCAGAAAATTAAAGCTCGTAAAAAATCATTAAACTTTTGCTAAGGAAGTTTTACGATAAACCCAGTAGAACATTTACCATATATTGGTTGCCGAACGTAGGGGTCGCCTTTTTAAATTTTTTTTCATTAGATTTTTCCTTTAGAGCAAAATACTGGTCTCTCCGAGGCAAAAAATCGTTGCTACCACCCTAATGTTAGAAAATTAAAGCTCGTAAAAATCATTAAACTTTTGCTAAGGAAGTTTTACGATAAACCCAGTAGAACATTTACCATATATTGGTTGCCGAACATAGGGGTCGCCTTTTTAAATTTTTTTTCATTGGATTTTTCCTTTAGAACAAAATACTGGTCTCCTCGAGGCAAAAAATCGATATATCACACTTTGAGATCCAACTGTAAATGCCGAAGCTACAACGAAAAATTTAAAAAGGCGACCCCTACGTTCGGCAAAAAAAGAATTTTTTTTTTTTGAAATTGCCTTGCAAAAATTCTTCATATTGGAGGGTGTACGGCGAACTTTTTTTTGAGGTACGGTCTATTTCACACATTAACAATTCCAATATATGCCGAGAGAAGTGCTGAAAATAAAATACCCGCGACTTAATAATATTTAGATAATATATTTTTAAGAGAGTTTTTTTAAATTAAGACGGCCTTCCATAAAAATATACCACCTAATTTTTAATTCGCGCTTTAAACGGTTAAACGAATTGATCTAGAAAAAGTGGAAGACATGGATATTTTATATTCACTACCAGTGTTGCCAACTCTTGAAGGCAGGAAAGCACCGTGAGCATTTTGGAAACGGGTAAAAAGGGTAAAAATTTACCAAAAATGGGGTAAAAAAGCACGATAATAATTTTTTTTAAAAATTTAAGTCAAGATTTTAAAAACACATTTTACCTTTGTAAAATCGTGTAAAAGAGGTTCAAAAAATAACCAAAAAAGGGGTAAAAAGCACCAAACTAATATTTCAAAATTTTGAAGTTTAAATATAACGAAGTTACTATTTAAAATTGTACTACAAACATTGTGAAAAAATGTATTTTTTGTATATTTCGTATTATTTTTTCAACTTTGACAGAAAATTCAAGAAAAATTGAAAAAAGGAGAACAAATACCAAAAATACCATTTATTTTTACCGGCAAAACTGTTGAGTATATAGAAAAACGTTATATGAACAGATTAAGGAATTGTAATTTTTAATTTTTTTTAAATTGTTTGAGTAAAATCGGACTAGTGGTTCTCGAGTTATGTCAAAAAAAAGATATATCTCGATTCCTAGGGGTGACCCAGCGAAACGCCGTGACACGTATAACTTGTTTTTGACCGATATAACATTTCCCGTTGGTTTCATCCCATCCCGATTTTGACTGTCGCATAGTGTTATTAAAAAACTTATTAAAAATAAAAACTTAATGTAATAAAAATCATTTGCATTACTTATTTTATATTCTCTCGATTATGTGAACTTCTCCATTTAGTGAACAGGCTCTGTTTGAATTAGTTCATATAACCGAGCGACTACTGTATGTCAGCCATTTCCAAGTTTATTAATAAACATTTGCCGGAACAACTTTTTCTCGATTATAATTTTGGTCTTTATTGAAATAAAACCAAATAAACCAAATTTTAGTAGCGGTATTTCAGTTACAAACTGCGTTAAACTGAGTATAGATAATCTACATCCTAAAAACCGGGGCTTATTGATTTAATTTTTTTTTGCCACGAAATTTATTTTTCACAATTTTATTTATCGATTTGAAATTTATCTCTTTTTTTCGACTATTAAAAGAAAAATGGGCCACGATTTTATAAAAATATAATTTTTTCATTGTCTGTTTATAGTCTTGCAGAACCGGTTTGGCGTCAATTAGCTGGCGAACAATTGCGACCCTCTGACCTCACTGAAGTCGATCGTGATTATGTAGCTGGTTTGCTGTGCATACGCAATATGGATGATGATCCTAAAGTTTTTAGCACCTTAGAACTGCCCTTTTCCACATCTTCTGCCAAAGGCCACGAAGTGCCGCTCTCAACGCGATACACACGCATAACAACACAAAATCGTCAAGAATATGTACGATTAGCTTTAAATTTCCGCTTGCGTGAATTCGATGAACAAGTTAAGGCCGTTCGAGATGGCATGTCAAAAGTAATACCCGTCCCTCTATTATCACTATTTTCTGCTGCAGAACTACAGGCAATGGTATGTGGTTCACCAGATATACCTTTAGGTCTTTTAAAATCGGTAGCAACCTATAAGGGATTCGATCCAAATTCAGCTATAGTACAATGGTTTTGGGAAGTTATGGAAGAATTTTCTAATCAGGTAAGAGAAAAGAGGAAATGGTTTTTTTTATAAAAATATGTTTTAATGTAAATTTTTGTTTAATTTTCAGGAACGTTCTTTATTTTTACGTTTCGTATGGGGTCGCACTCGTTTACCCCGCACAATTGCTGATTTTAGAGGGCGTGATTTTGTTTTACAAGTTTTAGAGAAAAATCCGCCCGATCACTTTTTACCCGAAAGTTATACCTGCTTCTTTTTACTAAAAATGCCAAGATATTCTTGTAAAGTAAGTTAAAATATCTCACATGCTAAATTAAAAAAAACAAAAAGAAAATTCAGGAAAAATCTATATAATTTGTGTTGTTTGTTACAAAAAAATTTAAATTCTGATCTCTAAATTTCTAAATTGATTCTGAAAAACATGTTTTAAATTAAAAATTTATATCTCATTTCAGGCCGTTTTAATGGAAAAACTTAAATATGCCATACATTTTTGCAAAAGCATTGATACTGATGAATATGCCCGTGTTGCTATGGGCGATCCCACCGAAGCAACCGGCAGTGAAGATAATAGTGATTTAGAATCAGTAGCATCACATGAAGCCTAAACAAAAAGATAAAAAATTTAAAAAAAAACCAATAACCGTACACATACCAAATAAAAAAAATTATATAAAACAAAAAAGTATTTAATATAAAAAAGTTTTTAACAAAACAATGAAAAAATGTAGTAGTGGTTCACTTTACAAAAACAAAACAAAATTTGGACATTATAAATTATATAAGGATTAAAATTATTTATGCAACAAAATACAAATTTGGTAAGCTTACATTCTGTTTAGTCTACAAAAATCTGAATAAAATCTACTTTTTGCGCAGCGACTGATGAAAAAGGGAATTTTTAGTACCTCCTTCAATAATTTTTATAAAAGGCGACAGGAACAGAAGAAGAAGACGCCATACGTAGTGTTTTTTGTATAAATTTTATAGGAAGTGCCTAAACATTTTTATACGAGGCAACTTTTGTTGCAGTGATTTTAAACAAAAAGTATTTTTCAGTCACTTGCAACACCCAGAGAATTATCTCGGTAAAATCAGTTTCCTTTAAAATTAACTAACCATGCAGTCACTACTAACTGTTCGTGAATTTAAATACCTGCAAATAACTGCCGTTTTAGGTAATTTGCGTTGATTGTAACTTTGATTTCAGTTTAAAAAGACATCGTCTGAGTTTATTTCTGACTCCAACCGTATAAACAGTCCTACACCTTTTGCAATTGTAATTCAGAAAATATTAATTGAAATTCAGAAAATATCAATTAAAATTCAGAATTTCCATTTGAAAATATCATTTGAAATTCAGAAAATATCAATTAAAATTCAGAAAATATCATTTAAAATTCAGAAAATATCATTTAAAATTCAGAAAATATCAATTGATATTCAGAAAAACATCTATTGAAATTCAGAAAATATCATTTGAAATTCAGAAAACATTAATTAAAATTCAGAAAATATCATTTGAAATTAAGAAAAGATCAATTGAAATTTAGAAAATATCATTTAAAATTCAGAAAAGATCAATTGAAATTTAGAAATTCCATTTGAAATTCAGAAAACATCAACTAAAATTCAGATTTTCTATTTAAAATTTAGAAAATATCAATATTAAATTCTGAAAATATCATTTTAAATCCAGAAAACTTCAATTTAAATTCAGAAAAGTCTAAACAAGCCATTGAGGTAGATAATGTAATCTCTTATAAAAAATATAACATATGTGGGTTCTTATTAAAATAAGGTAGATTAGTGAGTGGGAGCAAAATCTATATTGCTCACGTGAGTGGGAATTATTTAAAATTGTGTGCCTGTTTATATTATTCTGAATTTCAATTGATGTTTTCTGAATTTCAATTGATATTTTCTGAATTTCAAATGATATTTTTGAATTTTAATTGTTCTTTTCTGAATTTCAAATGATATTTTCTGTATTTCAATTGATATTTTCTGCATTTCAAATGAAGATTTCTGAATTTGAATTGATATTTTCTGAATTTCAATTGATGTTTTTCTGAATATTAATTGATATTTTCTGAATTTCAAATGGTATTTTCTGAATTTCAAATGATATTTTCTGAATTTCAATTGATATTTTCTGAATTTCAAATGATATTTTATGAATTTCAGATGGAAATTCTGAATTTCAATTCATCTTTTCTGAATTTCAGTTGCAAAAGGTGTAGATGATTCTAAAAAATGCCTTCTTTTGTCAGTTGATGTAACAAATGTTAATTACTTAAATCTTAATTAATTTAAAAATTCTTTTTCTTTTCTTTTCAGCACCTTAAAAATTAATTTTGCTTTAATATTATGGCGTATGGTTAACGCTTTAACACTTGTAGACATTTTGAATTGTTCTTTTCCGAAAAGAAAAAGTTTTGCTCTTAGCCTTCACGTTTTCTTTATTCATTTGTAAAATTTATAAAGATAGTATTTTAGTATTTCCGTATATATTTTTTGTGTTATTTTACGAAATTATTATTTATTTTTTACTTTAGTATTACAATTTACTTACTGATGATATTGTCTTTCCTCCATAAAGAATATATATGTATGAAGTTTCCTTTTAAACTAAATTTGATTTAATTGAATATAATATTGAAAATGTTTTTTATAGTAAATCGTGTATCTAATTCTTGTATCTTTTTTTATTAAAAACATATTCGGGCTGATTGCGGTTGGCGTTGTCTATATCGACTGTTAGACACTTTTACTAAAAACTCGTTATAATTGTGCAATTGTTGAAAACATTTACAAGCGAGTTCAATGGATTTGCCGGAGCAGTTGTACTTATTTGTAAATTTCAAAATAAAAAATATCGTTTTGTATGCCAGCGTATATTTCGACATTGGCAACGACAACTGAAATCAGGACCATTATGTCTGTTCGTTTATCTATTATACTGCGGGAAAATTTTAAACTTTCCAATTGTATTAAAAATGTCAAGTAAACAAACAGACTGATTGTAATATATGTTTTTATTATTTCTGATATTAATATACCTACATATTAGTTTAGTTTATGATATTAGTATTTACTTACAATTTTTATGATTTTTTTTTAATTAGTTTACAATTATTTTGTTTTGAAATATACAATGAATTTTTGTCTGTATTAATTAAACAAAGTTATTAAAATCTAATTATTGCTTATTTACAAAAAATAACAAAATAAACTTTAGATTTGAAACGTTTCAAATCTTAATTGATTTGCATTATAAATAAATGATTCGTGATACCCGCCTCTTTATAAAATATCGGAAAATATGTTTCGGAGGCCTAAAACTGTACATATTCTTTATTCTTGTGACATATACATACATATTCGATGTCGGTATGCCTAACTGCTTAAATAACAATTACGCCCTTAGTAGCTGTTGGGTAATGTAGAATATTTAAGAAAAATTTTCTTATTTCTACATAAAAGTTTGGTATGCCCGGTGAAAAATGTCCATATATGAACATTTATGGTTCAACCATATATGTATGGATCCGAAAAATGAGGTAACACCTAAGTATATGTTCATATATGGACATATATGAACATATACATTTATTAAATATATGCGAATACATGCGAACGTTGCTGTCCTTTATTATAAGGTTGTACGATAGATATAAATTTATGTATGACATTTAAATTAGGCGCTACATATGTTCCTTTTTTTATTCATGGCATTAAATATAATTCAATATTTATCCAAACATGAGTTCCTTTTACATATATGGAAAAATGTATTCTATATACATTTATACCATTCGGGAATTCCCGGGAAAATAATATATTTTTTCCGGGAAAACGGGAAATTTTAAAAATATTAAATTTTTTAAATTATTTTTGTTTGGAATAGGATTTTTTAATTTTAGTCATAAAAAACATTTTAAATAACAAACAAAAATGTCATTGTTAAAATCTTTTAAAAGGGAATCAATTTATTTGACACACAAAAAAATCTTTGCCAAGTAATTAGGAGCATTTCAACTAATAAAAAATTTTCGCATAACTTATTCAAAATTTAGGTAGTAAAACCTAAAAACTTGGTAAAATGTTTAAAAGAAATATGAAAAAAAAGTTTTGTTTCTTACAAATAATCGCCCTTACTATCTAAATTTTTCAAATGTATATTTTAGTTAAAGTCGACTTTAGTTAAAATATTGGGTGGCAGTATACCTTGACGTGGTTTATTTTAGGAGCATTCTGATTGGTTAATTTATTTTCAACCAATCAAAATGTTTCAAAATATAAATATTTTTGTAAGGTTTTCATACACAAAATGAACGAAACCGTATGATTAAGAATAAAGTCGACTTTAAATTTAAAATACTCCTTTATATTAATTTTATAAGTAACGTTTTCATTAATAAATGTGATATTTTCAAGTAAGTTTACTTTATTTTAATACACCTGCTTTCAAACTAATATATTCTTTTATATTAAAGAATAAAATGTCCGGAGTATGGAAATACTTCACAAAAAAGGACAATGCAGCGCAGTGCAATATTTGCCCTAAAAGACTAATGGTTAACGGAGGTATATAAATTTGGTTATCAGACATCTAAATTTGGTTCACAAAATAAAAAAAAAAATTGATGGTCTGCAACTTCTCTTGAAGAAAACAACAACAAGAATAACGTTCCAGCTAAAATTAGCAAAGCGCCCGAAGAAAAAAGTGTAAGCTGAATAGGCATTGAACGGTTTATGGTAGGGCAAATATTTCCTGAAATGGTTTCCAAATTAGCCTCAGTCGACGGAATGTCAACCCGCACCATAACTAAATCTTCGTTTATTCGAGAAAGTTTTTATAATAAAAACATGGCATTGCCAAAAAACGAAACCGATGTAAAGAATATTATATTAAATTACTACAATCATGTAAAAGATATCATGATAAAAGAATCATCGAGCAATATTTCTAACAATAGGAGATGACTATAATCTTAGATGAATGGATAAGAATAAACGAAAATAATTCATTTTATAACCTGGGGTTGGTTTATATATCAGGAAGATGTAATGCTGTAGAAATACGACTAGAAGAGTTTTATTCGTCTTTGGAAAATAACATTGTGGCCACCATATCTAATGGGCCAAATGTGATGAAACGGTTTGTTTCCGACAGTCCAGTAGTAGGTGCTTTCTGCTGGAATCATGCAATTTATTTGGCAGTGCTTAGAGTAATTTATGTGAAATCAAATGTTCAACATTCTGATATTTTTACTTTGAATTCTCACTACACAGACTGAATTTGTACTGAAATAGTGTTTTTTTTTAACAAAAGTTACTTATATAGTTGGTTTTCATTAACAATTTTGTTAAAAAATATTTCCCGGGAATCAAATTTTTTTATTCCCGTTTCCCGGGAAATAAAAAAGTCCGGGAAATTCCAAACCCTAACCCCCATTCCAAAATCAAAGTGGGTAGCGTAAAGCGTTTATGTGAGGAAAAAAGCAAAACAAAAATTTTTAGTACTATTGAGGTCAAAAAGTTCACTTAAAGTTAAGACAAAATAAAAGAATGTCTATAAAATATGATCCCAGCCAGCAAACAAGCCCAAAAATTAACCAAAAAAATAATATTAAAAATTCAATTTTTTATATGAAAGTGGTTCATCCAAAAGAGCCTTCTTTTTTTATTCAAAACTGACTCAAAAAAAAGATTTAAAAAAATTCAAAAGGCTCAAAAATGAATCAATTTTTTTATGAGCCTTTTTTGAATTGTTCACAAAATATTCAAATTTGTTTACATTTCTGAGTCATTTGTGAACCATCTTTTGGATTTAATAATTTGGCTCAAATTTTTGTGTCTTTTATGATTCATTTTAGAAGGCTCATATTTTCGTCCAAAATGTGAGCAATTTTTGACAAAAAATTTGAAAATTTCAAAAAGATGTTTTTTATTTGAGTAAGTTTTGACTCGTAGAATAAGAACCCTCAAAAAAGTATCCACATTTTGCTGGCTGGGATCTCAATAAATTTTATATAATTTTGAATTTTTAAAAAGTTACTAAAATTATTTTATTTCTTTTTTTTAATTAAAAATAACAGCAATTTCGGTGCGCTCATAAATAAGATTTGGAAATGACTCATAAAACTGATTGTTGTTTTTTTGAAAACATTTTGGTATAAAATATGAACCCACAGAAAACATTTATGTGTTTACAGTTTATTTCAGAATCATTAATGATCAACTTTGTTTGCTGGGATACAAAAAGTTTTAGGTGTATTATTAATTTTAAAATTTTATTCCAGTAACCTGTTAAGGAAAAAACACCAAATATTTGGTCGATTAAAAAAAACTCGATTAATTGAATACCCTACACCGAGAGAATTATCTTTATGCTATTAATGATTAATTACATTAATTCAATGAAGTTTCGCTGTAATTCGTGTATTGAAACTTTTCATTAAATTAATGAGTTTTCCATAAAACTATGAAAAATTTCATATTATTTACTAAAAATTTCATACACCCAATGAACGAATTTCATAAAAAATAGTTTCATAATAATAACGAAGCTTTTCCATAAGAATTAAAAGTTAATTTCATTACCGCCAAACACTTTAACTGTCTTACTGTACTAATCTTACCCAGCAAAATCGTATATTACCCGTTTTAATCGTTAAAATGTTCTAATTATCCACAAAATATTTAAATTTCCTTGAAACAACTTTAAAAATTGTTACAATTTTTTCATTTGGTTTCCTAAATACATATTTCCTAAATACATAATGTTTGCAAATTTGTCAGAAAACAAAAAAAAAATATAGAAAAAATTGTCGAATTGTGTAAAGTTCGTATTAAAAGTGGAAAATTATTTAGAAATATGTTTGTGGGACCATCACAAACAGTTCGTTTTAACCGAGTGTTCGTCTTAAGCGAGTTCGTATTAACTGATGTTTTTTTATACCCTACACCACTATGTGGTCAGGGTATTATAAGTTTGTGCTGATGTTTGTAACACCAAAAAATATTGGTCGTAGACCCACCTTATAGTATACCGATCGGCTCATAATTTTTTTTATTTCGATTTAACGATGTCCGTCTGTCCGTCCGTCTGTCTGTCTGTCTGTCCATGCAATATTGTGCGCACTCTACAGGTCGCAAATATTAAGATATTTTGATGAAATTTGGTACATAGACCTATGTTGGCCCAAGGACGAAGCCTATTGATTTTCGTGAACATCGGTCCATGTTTAGAACTAGTGCCCATATAAGGGTCCTCCCAAAATTGGCTTGGTTACAAACTGCAGGTCGCAAATATTAAGATATTTTAATGAAATTTGGTGCGCTGACTCACATTATAGAAAATTTTGACACAAGCCTCATTTTAACCCATTCGAATTTCGGATCCAAAAATTAGTTGGCTTTTAACCAGACTGGTGTAGGGTATTGTATAGTCGGCATGCCCGACTTTAACCTTTTTACTCGTTTTTAAATTGAAATTGTTGCCAAAACTTCGCGACTTCTAAATTAGTTCGTAATAACCGAGAATTCGTCTTATCCGAGTTTGTATTAAGCGAGTTATACTGTACTTTACTGTCCTTTTAGTGTATATCACAGATTTTTAATGTATTCTTTCGAAACTTCACAAGAAAAGAATGGCTATGTCTCTCTTATATTGTGTAATATACATATGTAAAAATACGTAAAATTTATAAAATGGTTAATTTTAATAAATTAAAAAAGCTCGTTAATTTTCAGAAAACTGTACTGACAAAGCACGTTTTAAGTAGTACCGGCATTTCGTAAAAAACAGTGCTTTTCCAGTACAATTTTTGTTGTAACGCTGGCAATTTCTACTTGGTTATGTTATTCTTAACTTAAGGGGCCTAGAGACGATCAAGCATGCTGTACAGCTTGGCTTGATGGTTCCGTGTATTTGTTTTTGTATTTCCCATCTAACAAGGCATTACACGATCAAATTCTGTACATGTTGTACAGCATGCTTGACCGTATATAGGCCGCTTTACAGTTTACTCTTACTTATTACCTCTAAGTTACAGGTAGTCTTAAAGTAATGAGTTATTTTTTCTTTAAGTTTTAATTTGTTTTACAATATATTGAGTAGTAAATTATTTTTAACAGAAATAAAATAATTTTTTTATAAGATTTGGTTATTTAAATAAACGCTTTGTTATGAATGGGTGAATTCTTACTTTTCTATTACAAAAACTATTTTAACAAGAGCATGTCTATCGATGTAAGTCCTTACCTAGTAACATGTTAAGCTGAACTTTACAGGTAAAGAGTTTTATAACACATTTTGTTTAAATTTTAATTTTTTAAACCGAATATTAATTTGAAATTCACAAATTTTTAACAAAAAATTAAATTTATAAAATTGTATAGAAAAACGTATTATTTATACCAACAAAACATCCAAACAAAGGTTTTGCTAGGTATACATTCATCTGGATTAGGAATTATCCACGCCCGAAAATAGTGTTTCACAGTGTAGCTTATTGGCTTTAAATTTTTTGATTTCTAAATTTCCATGTGTGGTAGTAGATTACAGACCTAAATGGAAAAATTGCGCAATAATATTGCTAGTGTATGGATAGCTTAAAACGAGAAGTTGTACAATAATATTGCAAGTGTATGGCCGGTTTACTTAGTACCTAATTTCGTAAAACAGTTGGGTGAAGGGAACTTTCAATGTAAATTGTTTTTGTAACAAAAACTTCTCGTTTTAAGCTATCCATACACTAGCAATATTATTGGGCAATTTTTCCATTTAGGTCTGTAACAAAAACAATTTCTATAGAAATAATGCAACACTTCACCGAAGTGTTTTAGAAAATTACCCTCTTAGTTTTAGTTTTATGAAGGTAGTTTTAGTTTCTATTTTAAAATTTTTCTCATTTTTATTGATTTAGGCATATATTCAAAAACATGTTTTGAATTTTATTACAGTTTAATAAAACAAATTAACATGCAAAACAACAACAAAAATCATTCAATAAGCCTCTAATAAGACAAAAAGTTTTTTTTTGAATAACTGGAAAATCGCATAGAACAATTATTCAATTTTTCTTTGTTTAACCACGCCAATTTTTCCATAAAATTTTTTTATGGATTTTTCAAATAAATTTGCCATATTTTTATGGCAAAATGGGCGTGGTAGGCGTGGTTAAACAAAGAAATATTTAATAATTGTTCTATACGATTTTTCCTGTACACATTTATTAGCATATAGTGCAAGACTAATTATAAAGGTTGTATCGGTGACATCTGAGCCTTCCTAAAATTTTCTTGGATATTTTAAAGGCATTTTCGGTGGGATTTTTCCTAATATTTCGGATAATGGGTCGTATTTCAGCCTCATTAAGTCTCATGGTCATACCAAATTAATGCTGATTTTGAAAGTTTGTAAACTTTTTATATTTCTCAATAATTTTTACCAGTATATTGTGGATTCTGTCAGTAACTAAATAAATTTCGTACAATTTTTTCCTACCTTATAATATGTGCGTTCCCGTACGTTACCGCAGGTACCCGCGGGAACACAAAACAGCCCAAACAACAACAATTTCAACGCAATTTTGAGTACGGGAACGCCTTTGGGCTAGTTTGTGTAACTTCGGTAAAGTACGGGAACAGACATAATATGTTTGCACAAGTTCAAGGTCATTCAAGAAGGTTTATCGAAAGGTTTATTTTGAAAATAAAGTCACTTATACAAAAAAAGAATGATTTGTACCGACCACGAGCAAAATAAGAAAAATAATTATTTATTAATATTCTTGAGAATTCGTTACTAAAACAAATTACCAAAAAATAACGGTAATTTTAACTGCACAAAAGCTTAAGAATACTTCATTGTCGAATTGTATACTTACTTTTGACGCTTAAAATATGCAGTATTTTTAGTTTCTGTTATCTAATTTTTGTTGCTGTAAGATTATTGTTGTTATTGTTTTATAAATTGAGAAAGGAGAAATTATATTATTCAAAATGCATAATATGTTGAATAAAATAGAATTGCAAAATACCGAAATATAAATGAACACATGACGAACTTACATGTATACTTACTTTTGACGCTCATAGTATAAAACTGTTATAAGTTTATAATTAATAAAGTGCTTCGGTGAAATATAACTTCAATAGTTTTTTTTTTTTGTTGTTTACAAAATATTTTAGTTAAGCGGAGTAAGTTGTTTCGATTTCACGTGAAAATACCATTAAAACTGAGATTTCATTAAAAATCTATCTCGAGATTCCCCAAATAAATGAGATCCGAAAATTCGCGAGAGATTACATCACAAATGTGGATACTTACAGAATACAACACTGCGTTTCGTTTAATTTGTAGAGTTTTTGTATGAAAAAGTGACAACACTGATCAACAGGTAACTATAAAAATATCAAAAAATAATGAAAAAATGTTTAAAGGCATAATAAAGATATTTTTGGCCCAATGAAAATGTACTAATAATTAAAAGTGTTGCGTAGTTACAATATTTGTTTCTGGCGATGCATAACTATGAAAACAGCTTTTGGAATTGCTTGTCTTTCCCACATCAAGATATTGAAAGTTCTTGCTTCCAGACTGTCGCCTTTGCAAAAATCAAATTGGCTAACAATTAGCGTTATATCTTTTTCATAATATGTGCATTCTCATACGTTACCGCGAGTACCCGCGGGAACCCAAAATAGCCCAAACAATAACAATTTACACACAATTTTGAGTACGGGAACGCCTTTGGGCTAGTTTGGATAACTGCGGTAAAGTACGGGAACAGACATAATATAATGTAAATTCTATTCTGCCAAAGAATATAAAGGGTTTTCATATAAACTCGTATTCTACTCGTAAACGGTGTAAACCTGATATGTTTATGAATTTAATGTCATATGTTTGTACGAGGAATTTACGAATTTATATGAAAATCCCTATAATGGTGTTTAGAAACACTTTGAATTTGAGAATATTTTTTTAATGGTACTTTTTTTGCAAAAAAAAAAAAAAAACGGTTGTCAAATCGAAATCTCACTACTCAAAGAGAGAATTTTCTTGGACGAGTTGCAATGAATTTTTTCAGCAAACTAAATTGAATAACAAATTTTTTCATTTTAACGAAAAAGCTTCATAATTTTTATGAATATAGTTTTTAATGAAACCGTTTCATTGAGCACACAAAAAATCTTTGCCTAGTAATTAGGAGCATTTCCACTAATAAAAAGTTTTTTTTTCGCATAAATTATTAAAAAATTAAGTTGAAAAACCTAAAGTTCGGTAAAATGAGAGTTAACAAGAGATACTCTCACGAAGTAACAAAAATGCACAAAAGTAAACAAACGCGAAAAACCATATTTGAAGCCCGAAAACAAACGTCAATAGATTTGTGCATTTGTGAACGCTCTTTCTAGTTCTTGTTCAATTTGATCTAGATAGATTTTCTTGTTAAACCCCTTTTTATATCAAAAATTTCGTTCTCTGGCATTTTTATTTACAAAAAGGAATACATAGTTTATTAAATTTGGAAAAGATTTTAATAATAAAAAAGCTTCGATTTATTTACATATTTATCTCTTTAAAGGCACATCTACACGAGATATAAAACTTCTAGAGATATAGCAAAAAACACCTCTAATTAGCTCTATTGTGAATGATTTAAGCTATTTAGAGGTGTTTTTTGCTCTATCTCTAGCAATTTTATCTCTCGTGTAGATGTGCCTTAACACATTTAAACAAGAGTCTTCGAAAAATTGTCGGAAATTTTATGGAGTTGTAACATTACTGATAAGCTTTTGCGACTTTTACGCTAATTTTTGTAAATGATACAAATATTTTTCTGAATGAATAAAATGAGCGATTGAACTAAAAGAGCTATTAGTTGTGAACTAGGTCTTTGGTTCAAATAAGTGAATAGTTTAATTGAACTAGTTGAATTCAACAGATGATATAACAGCTGATAAAAATAATTTACCCAAACTTACACGAAAAAAAGTCTGGGCTTCTTCGGGCAAGAAGAACAAGAATATTACTCTCTCATGACAGCTCTCATTTACCCAATTGTGCAGTAAGAAAACGCTTTTTGGTAAAATTGGGATCCCGCGGGATCCCAATGTTGAGTACCCGAACAGACTGAATATATGCAAAAAAAACTTGAAATTTTTAATAAATAAAGTGAAATTTTTCATATTTTATGAAAAACTTCATTAATTTAATGAATAGCTGCAAGTAACGAGTTCCAGTAAAACTTCGTCAAAACGATTGCAGAGAAACGGCAGAATGATATCAATTGCACTGTTACACAGTGGTTCCAAACCAAAAAAAAAAATTGTAATAATTATGGATCTTCTCAACTACTGATAAAATCGGAAAGAAAATGTTCGCAAGAATTGAAGAGAAAGATCTAGGCTTTTAGAAAATTAGTATTGTGCCGCCCTGTTTTATCACAGATAAAAAAAAAATATGCTTCAAGTACCATAGTAGCTCTTATAGTTTAAAAAAATATTTAACTTTGGATTTCAAAATCTTAACTTTTTACCGTGACTTTTTTGGTTATTTCCCAATAAGATTTTCATTATCAGAAAAAAAATGTTTGACATTTTTTTTCGTCATTGTCATTACCTTTCTGAATTTCAGAATGAAAACTATTTTCAATTATCTCTAGCCGTTTAGCAGTGATAGATTTTTAAAATCAAAACTTTTTTGCAAAAAGGAGGGTTGCTTCATTTACTTTTATATCCACGTTTTTAAAACGCTCTTTAATATTTTTGGACATATTTTAAAAGAATAAGTTTCAGAAATGCTTAATAGTGCAATTTAGAATATTTTTGAGCATGCACCCTAAGCCCAGCATTGGTCGAAAAAGTTAAATTTTTTAACAAAATTTAATTTTTTTGAATATGGCAAAAAAGGCACACCACTTAGATCAATTTTTTAATTTTAAACCATAAACAAACATGGTCAAAAGGATTTGCCCTTAAATTTCCCTCCGCCCGCTCAAGAACATCGACAGGGGAGCAAATTTTGTTGAAAAAGTCATATTTTCAAAAGCATTTTTTTATTTGTAAAAAAAAAATATGTAGAAACTATAAACTTTTTTAAAATTAGATTTTTTTTAAGTTAAAAAGTAAGTAAACAATCGTTTCGTTACTTTTAATAGTTATTTTTACATAAAAATCAAAGTTCTATGTAATATTTTGAAATAAAATGGATTGCAATTTTTTTGTTTTTTTTTTTGTTTTTTACCAAGGTGTTTAATATTTTAAATAGTTTTTATATTTTTTTTGTATATTAATAAATAAGACTTATTTATCTATTCAATGATATATAAAATCTTTATATAATTTATTCCATCGAGTCAAACTAATGCACTCAAAAGAAACATTTCAGGTCAAAATTTAATATTCGACAATTTTTCTCATGTTTAGTAGACTGGCCCTTATTTGTAAAGTTGTTCCAAATCCCGCCCAGGGGCTTATTTTGTGAGGTTAATAGAAAAACTAATCCAGAAAAAGTTTTAGCTCAATCAAAGAATTTTTGCGCTATCCCTGGGCCTTCAAAGTTTTGAATACGATTTAAAAGGGGAAAAAATAACTTTTTTGGCTTATTTTGAAAATATTGGCTCTTATGCACCGTAAGTTGTTCCAGTTTCACGTGAAAAAACTGTTATACTCCATTTAAAAAAAAATGATTTTTCACGCCAATCAGTGAAATCACGTGAAAATTCTGTAGAGTTTGTTTTCACGCAAATTTATGTAATGTACAAGACTATTATTTTTCTTGGGAAAAAGTGACATTTTGTGTTTATTTCAGGGACGTAACAGTTATAACTTTTATTCAAAAAAGTGATTGTTTTACAATTATTTCTTGTTTGAGTATTTTTAGTTTTCAGTTTATTTGCTCTGTTTGATTTATATTTTTAATTCAAACAAAAACAATCCAAACACGATTTTTATTTTTAAAAAATAATAAAAGTTATTTTGTGATTTTTTTTTCTTTTCTTAAAAATAACAATTAAGAATATAAATCAAAAGCCGTAGAACCAATGACTTCACCAATTATAATATCCTGATGATGTCAACTAGTGTTAATAAAAGATTGAACAGTGATTTAAAGTGAGTACATATGTATATTCCAGCAACTTCCGGCATTCAATTTAGGTAAATTTTTATTTTATTATCAAATAAAAAAGTTACTGCTTAATTTTTTCAAAAAATCATTCTGTAACTTTTATAAAAAGTTTTAAAATAAAAATCAAAAAACAACAGAAATTTATAGAGTAAAATATAAAAATTGAAAAAATTAAAATCTTTGCCAAACTTTGTGATTTTTTTGTGCAATATGATTTATAAAATATAGTGCAGTATTAAAAGATTATAATTAAATAAATTTGGGTGGTGACTTTTTTAGAAATATAACAGTTATTTTGGGTCTCTGGTTTATTTTGATTGTGTCTTTGTTATAAAATTGTTCATTTGTTTAAATTAAATTGCAATTTGAGGCATTTAAAGTTCGGGTGAAATTTTTCCACGTGAAAAACCACTTACAGGGCTTTAAGTAACTGTATTTCTGTATTTCCTACAATTGGTCAAGATTGTCCACCGTGGATAATTATCAACGTTGAAATCTCAACGTTTATATATTTTTGCATATAACATAACTTCACGTTACTTCCTAAAAAGTTTTGGTGGCATACGTTGAATTGTACCGCAACTATTATGAACATTATTTATAATTTTTTTATACTTTAATCGATTAAACGTAGATTTGCTTTAAATACTTAACGTTGATAGGTATGAGCGAAATACAGCTAAAATCAATTTCGGTGCGCTCATAAATAATATACTTAAATGGCTCACAGAAATGATTATTGCTTTTTTGAAAACACTCTTTTTTTGGTAGAAAATATGAACCCTCTGAAAACAATCCAAATAGTTGTCTCTACAATCTAAAAAGCTGTCTCAAAATGAGCGTTCATTTTTCGGACTCAAAGAAGATTCCAAAATTATTTAAATTTATTATGGAAAATTTAGATTTTATTCGTTCTTTTTTCTGAATCATTTCTGAGTACACAGGGGGCTCTTTTGGACGGACCACTTTCATAGGAAAAAGAGGAAAAATGTTTATTTTTTTGGAGCTTATTTCTGAGTCATTAATGATCATTTTTGTTTGCTAGGAAAGTAAGTTGTTTCGATTTCACGTGAAAAAACTGTTATACTCCATATAAAAAAAATATTTTTCACGATAACGAGTTTCACGTGAAAAGTGTGTATACTTTATTTTCATGCAAATTAAATATACAAGACTATTATTATACCCTACACCATTACCCACCTTATAGTATACCGATCGGCTCAGAATCACGTTTTATTTCGATTTAACGATGTCCGTCTGTCTGTCTTTCCATGCATTCTTGTGCGCACTCTACAGATCGCAAATATAAAGATATTTTGATGAAATTTGGTACACTTGGACTTATGTCTGCCCAAGGATATTTTCCAGAGACTATTAATTACCTAGTGTCTTGACATTAGGGATGCCAAACGGGAAATCCCGAATCCCGAAATTCCGGGATTTTCGGGATTGACAAAATCCCGAATCCCGGGATTATTTCTCAAAAATCCCGGGATTTTCTTTTTTTTTAATATTAATATAAACGTAAATAAACAAAGTGAGCAATTTTAGATTACCTACGTTTTTTCTTGAATTTTCTCATATTGACAAGAAATTGATTCCAAGATATTGGTAAAATTATAAATTAAGTAGATTATTCGAGTAAACTATGCAAATACTTTGCAGAAAAATTTGAAATTTCGGTAAACAATATTAAGTTTTTGAGCAATACATGCGAAAAATCAAGTTTGTTTGTTATTTTACCGATTTATTCTTCCAAGCGAAATTCGATTTCTGAAACTGGGACTGTAAGTTTTGGCTGGGACTGTAAGTTTGAATTCTTCCATGAAAACATTTGATAACGATAACCAAAAAACTTTGTTGTTGTAATTACACGATTTAGTGGGCAAGGTTATCGCAACGAATCTGTTTTAAAATCTACTTACAAAATACTGGGCGCAAGTGTACTTAATGACAGGCCTTCATATATTATCCCAGCCAGAAAAATACAAACGGAAAGCCTTCATATATTATCCCAGCCAGAAAAATACAAACGGAAACGCTTTATTCTATAAAAAAATTAGTTACATAACATAAAAATTTTTACAAAAACGGAAAATTTAAATCCCGAAATCCCGTAAAATCCCGGGATTCCGTAGTCCCGAAAATCCCGGGATCCCGAGATCGGGATCCCGGGATTTCATACAAAATCCCGAATCCCGGGATTTTCAAATATCAATCCCGATTGGCATCCCTACTTGACATGCAATAAAATGATAGCAAGCAATTGTCAAAATGCTCTCATCTCAAGTGAAGACACTCAATTTCAATTTTATTGCAATATCATGATATCGCTGACATGCCATCGGATCTTGCAATGATGCCAGAGATCAAATGTCACTTTTAGTTTTCATTTTAATTTTGTAATAGAAAAACAACAAAAAATTTGGTAAAAAGGAATGGAAAAGTGTTTAGTTTTTTATTATTTGTCGGTAAACATTAATGTTTCATAAAATTTGGTGTTTTTCGAAGAAAAATCTATGATATTTCTTATCCATGAAATGGTCAAGTGTTCTCCACCACTCTGCAATTGATATCATTTTGACGTTTCGCTGCAATGGTTTTGACATTTCATATCATATAATTTATTGCATTTGAAGACACCGGGTTATAGAGATAGGAAATCAAAACTTACCCTACTCACCGGTAGAGGGCGCTGAAATTTACTATTACTTGACCAACTATTTAGTATCACTTTAGTATCAGCTGAGCCTATATTTAAAAACTCAAAAATTGCTGGAAACTGCGCAAAATAAGAAAAAATCAAGCGCAAAATATATTTAAATAATAAAATTTGAGAATTATTTTTTTCTTTGCTTTTTTGTATGTTATTATTTCAATTTAAATAAAAAAAGAAAATTGTCAATTTTTTGAACAAAGTGACATCTAGAGATAAAAATATTGTTATTACTTATTTTTTTGGTGATGCCAACCCCTGGTTAATAGTTAACCAAAACATTTTTGGTTGTTTTGAATATGATTTTTTACATTTTCTTTAGTGTAATAGTTAACTCCTCAGTATGAAACCCACCGTGACTGTTCAGTTAAAATCCAGCCAACAGTTAGATTAAAATTTTGTATGGAAAACAACAGCAAATGTGCCAGTTAAAGTCCCAGTTAGTAGCTAACGGTACATTGTGAAAATGAAAATTAATCAGCTAATTTAATAGGTAAGTACACCTAAAAAGGTTTGTACGTAGAATTTACTGAATAAACTAAAGCTCTGTTTATTTACTTTGTGGGTAAAGTACGGTAAAATTAGAGTTAACAACTCCCCGAAATAACAAAAATGCACAAAAGTAAACGAACGCGAAAAACCACATTTGAAGCCCGAAAAACAAATGTCAATAGATTTGTGCATTATAGTTCGTTTTGGTGAGCGCTCTTTCTAGTTCTTGTTCAATTTGTTGTAAAAATCTAGATAGGTTTTCTAGTTAAACCCCTTTTTAAATCAAAAATTTAATAAAAATTTCCTTTTCAGGCATTTCTATTTACAAAAAGGAATACATAGTTTATTAAATTTGGAAAAGATTTTAATATTAAACAAAAGCTTCGATTTATTTACATATTTAACTCTTTAACACATTTAAACAAGCGTCTTCACAAAATAGTCGGTAATTTTATGGAGTTGTAAAATCACCGATAGGCTTTTGCAACTATTATACTAATTTTTGTAAATGATAAACATATTTTCTGAATGAATGAAATGATCGATTGAAATAAAAGAGCTATTAGTTGTGAACTAGGTCTTTGGTTCAAATCAGTGAAGAGTTCAATTGAACTAGTTGCACCCAACTGATCATATAACAGCTGATTAAAACAATTTACCCAAATTTAGAGAATAAGCACAATACAAATGGAAAAGGAATCTTTAATCGTGACGGAAAAAAATGAACAAAATAGCAACGGAAACGGAATCTCACTTTTACAACACAGAACACATAGAAAGTCAAGTTGGTTATATTTTATATTTTTCTTCTTGCCACATTCCAACGTATTGTTATTGGTTTATATTAGTTAGAATAAAAGGCTATGAAAGTGTTATTGTGTTATTGCTATTTTTTATATATTTTATAAATGTATAAAGTTAAATACTTTGATATTAGTAATGCATGTGCATGACGAAATCAACCATGTAATCGTACTATACTTGTACTGTGATTGAAATTGTGTGAAAATCTGGCAACATTGGTAAAATAATCTGAGAATAAAAACAGGAGAATAAGAAATTCCGTTGAGAAAATAAAATAAGTTTTATCTCTCACGGAAATCGTTGCACGATTTTAATTGTCAAATTGTATGGAAAAAAACGGGGACCTTTGCATTGTGCTTATACTCTTACACGAAAAAAAAGTCTGGGCTTTCTCGTGCAAGAAGAACAAGAATATTACTCTCTCATGACAGCTCTCATTTACCCAATTGTGTAGTAAGAAAACGCTTTTTGGTAAAATTGGGATCCCGCGGGATCCCAATGTTGAATACCCGAACACAGCTTAAGAGAATTATGTCGGTAAAATTAACTGAAATTTTGATAAGTGTAAATTTAGTGTTGAAATTTTCCAAAAAGAGAATTTTGATTTCTCCCAAAAGAACTATGATTGAATAAAAATAAATTTCATTTCAAAAGCTACACAAAATATTTTCCAAGAATATCGAATTAAAGATTTATTTAAAATAAAATTTGTTTTGTGGGCGCTGTGGTGTAATGGTTAGCGCGTTGGACTGTTACACGTGAGGTTGCGGGTTCGATTCCCAACCTAGGCAACATCAATTTATGAAAAATAATATGTATGTATGAGTTTTTTCTATCCCTCCTGCATATCGCAGCGTCCTCCTTCGGTGATCCCATAGCACTTAACCCCACCGAAGTAAAATAATATAACAGGGCTATGAACTTAAAAGCTTCAACAAAGTTCGCCAACTCACCATTAGATGGCGCGCAACAACTGTTCTAAAATTGAACATCTCGCGCAATTACAGTGTTGCCATATTTGAAGCCCCTCATCTTTCACCACCTTTCACTTCTTCACTATCCCCTTTCTAAAGGAAGCAACACGTTAATTAATAGGAAGAATTTCCTGAGTGTTGCTTCTCTTTATAAAAAAAAATCAATTTTTAATTAAATCAGTTAAATATTTGAATTGTTTTAATTAATTCTAAAAATTTTTAGTAATTAATACTATAACAATTGAATGAATTCCTTGATCAAAAGTTGAATTAACTCGAATTGAATGAATGTATTAAATTTTATGAAGGAATTAGAAAAAAAATTAATGAATTTTTTTAAGATATATCGAATGAAAAAAAGGAATTCATTCAATTCCTTAAGTTTGGTCAGGTAATTTACTTTCAAAATATAAATTCAGGGAATTAGGGAATTAATTCTTCGAAGATCTGCAAACAATACAAGTGCACTTTACAATTTAATTCCAATTGCTTAAAAACAACAAAAATAAAAATATCATCTTTTTCACGCTTTTTGTAATTTCGCACCAAAACCTTAAAACTAGTTCAACTTTTTAGATAAGAACCGTGGATAGGGGTTGGTACAATTAAAGATAATATGTCTGTTCCCGTACTTTACCGCAGTTACCCAAACTAGCCCAAAGGCGTTCCCGTACTCAAAATTGTGTGTAAATTGTTGTTTGGGCTGTTTTGGGTTCCTGCGGGTACCCGCGGTAACGTACGGGAACGCACATATAAATTATATTTGGTAGAAATTAAGTCCATAAAAAACTGGGTTTATTGTGATTGAAAATAATTTACAAAAATTATAAATTCTTCTCACAAAAAATATCAAAAATATAATAATGATAGGAAGTTAGAAAAAATTGTACGCATATAAGTCTCTGTGGTCATCTCTAACGGCAGGAACCAGTATCGGGTGGTGGAGAATCAGAATATTTGTGATTTCTCTTATTACCATGGGTGCCACCATAAAAAGCTATAAGATAGTCAAAAGAAATTAAAGGAAAATATCAGTATAAATTCCTGGCCCAAAACTAAGAAGGTGCTTCGGAAATAACGCACTTATTATCGTCGTTACAGACTGTCTTTTGTGCGTTGTTGGTGCGTGTAATATCATTTTGAGAACCACTACAGGAAGACTCACATTTCGATTTTGAAGATTTAATAATAGCTTCACCGTTAGCAGATGCATGATCCTGAGTATTTTCAGATTTTGGCGAATTTTTTGCAGAATCATAATTGTTTTTAGATGACAACTTAGGATCATGGAATTCGCGTGAATTTTGCTGGTTATTTGCCGCAGCTTCCTCACCATTTTCATATTCATTACATTCATCACAACGCGGACATATAAAATGTTTGCTACCATTACCATTGGCTACAGATACATGGACGTTTTGATTATAATTCTCTTCTTCTTTATGTCCATTTTTAGGACGTTCTTCTGTGTTCTTTTTAGACTTTTTAAAACGATTATAAATATAAATTGCTGCAAAGGAAGCATACGTGGCTTTAGCCACCTGTAAAAATATTAAAAGGTTTCATTGGCTTAAGCATAGATTACATAGAAATTAAACTCTTTTCCTTCTTTTGTCAACAAACACATTTTTTCAAACACATTCAAATATTTTTTGTATATGTAGGTATAGAACGTATGTCCAACACATTCTTATGTAATACGTTCACTGAATGAAGCGAATGTCAGAAAGTAAAAGATATCTATGTAATCTATGGACTTAAGCTTATGTAATCTATGGATTGACACTAGCTTTTTTCTCACGCTTTCTTGACTTTTTTAGGGTTTTTATTTGTTTTTCTTTTCCTTTTTAAATTTTTCGTAAATAACCAAAAACTTTAACAAAAGCTCTAAAAAAAGTCAAGAAGTTGGAAAAAAGTTTCCGTCATAAAGGCTTTAGCGTAAAGGCTTCATTAGTCTAATCGTAAAGTAAAAAAACGTATCTGTAATCAATTCAATGTGTTAAAATAATATAGAAATATATTTTTATCTTTTTTCTATGCATTAAAACTGTTGTCAAGTAAAATCGTAAAAAAGTTCTGTTGAAAATAGAAATTTTCTATTTTATTACTTGACATTTAATTCTATGCACAAGAAAAAGATAAAAAATACACTATTTTTATTTTTTATACTCTTTTTATTCATTATGAGAATGATACGTTCCTTTTTTTACGATACTTCCAAACTAATTTGGGCTTAAATTTCCTACATTTTAGATTAACTTACATTTGCTCTTCCTTTAGTGGTGGTACTATTAAAATAATCCGAAAATTTTACCATCTTGACGATGAATTTATAGAAAAACAATCAGTTAAGAAATGTTTTAATTTTTATTTTTTATGTATTTTTTTCAATAAAATCATATGAAATATTTGATATGTATTTGATCAAGGTACCCTATTTAATAGAAGTTTGAAAATAGTGTCTTTTTTTTTAGCACAAAAAGGGTTCGGGCAGGGTACGTGGGTGCAATGTAAATAAGCATATCGTCATATGAAATCAAAGAAGCCTTAAGTTATAATTAAAAAATTTTACAGGAGAAGCAAAAAACTTCCTAAAATGAAAAATAAATAAACCAAATTTTTTCGACATATTTTTAGGTTAAGCTTATTTTTTGTTATTGAATTAGTATTTGAGAAAATTTTCCAATTTTTGTATTATTTACAGAGCTATGAAACTTACGCCTTTGAGGATTCCCAAGAAACAGTTTTACGGATTGTCCGGCACGTACGGAATCATAAATCCCGATATTACGGCACGTTAATGGTCCGTATGCACGTATCCGTCAAAGCTTTGTGAGGACCCAAATCGTTGGGTGAAAATTTGTGCCCACAACTGAGTAAGTGAAAATAATTAAGTTTAAAGTCAAATGGGTCACAGTGGGGACGGATTTCTATCCGTCAAATTGGGGACGGATTTTCATCCATCACACTTGGGGACGAATTTTCATCCGTCGCATTTGGGGATGGATTTCCATCCATCACACTTGGGACGGATTTTCATCCATCACATTAGGGACGCTTTTTCATCCGTCACACGTCAAGAGACAAACTACAAAAGAGAAGCTACAAAGAGAGAAACTACAAAGAGAAAAACTACAAAGAGAAAAACTACAAAGAGAGAACCACAAAGAGAGAACTACAAAGAGAATGAGTACGAGGAGAACAACCGCGAAACTAAAACTTCACGCCACAAAATTAGAAACACAACAATCATGTGTAACTTAGCTTAAAATTGACACACAACTGGCAACAACAACCGTTACACATAATCATCAATATCTATCCTGAAAACAACCACAGTATTAGTGTGGCACCGTAAGCAGTACCGTTGGACCAATAATATTTTAGAGAATGTGGTAACCACAAAGCAACACAACTGCAGCCGGAGGACAGTATATATTAGCAGGAGTTTTGACAGCCGGCAAGCAGCCAACACCGGGAGTGGGAAGATATCGCAAGTGTGAAATTTTAGGGAGTTAGATTTACATATAACTAGAGTAGTGACGGATTACATCTGTCAATCGCCAGATTTACATCCAGCTAATAGTTAAGGAGTTTAAAGACAGGTTATAGTGAAGAGGCTCCCGGTTTTACAACCAGGACGAAGGGGTCGGATATTCATCCGACGCAGTTTTAGGGGCGGATTACCATCCACCACAGTTAGATTTCCATCTGACACTCGGATTACATCCGAATATATATCCGGATAACAGCAAGAGACAGGAGTGTTAATGGTTTCACATGTTGCAGCCTGGAGGAGCAGCAAGGAGACGGCCCAGTCGCACTATCACCGGGAGAACGTTGAAGTTTAAATTTATTGTACAACAAGTAAAGAAAGTGTTAAATATAAACCCAGCGTGAATGCGAGTGTTTTAGTTAAATTTCGATCAACAAATAAATTTAGTGTTAGGACCCTGGACTAGGTGAGCTATCCCAGCTTCAAACCCGGAGTAACCAGAGGTTCCTTACAGTTTGTGCGTGTACGGAACATTAACGGACCATATGATCTGATTTCGAACACAACACGTTTTAACTCCGTTTTGGTGTATCCGTTTCTGTACCGTTATATACGGACTTCACCGGTGTAAGTTTGTTTTTGGAAAAAAGTATTTAAAAAAATACAGGTCAGCCCTTCAGTTGCTGACAAATAATATTGAGATGAAAAATAAGTCGAAGCCGTCCTAACAACCCATCAACCAAAGTACTCCAAGTCACATACATACATCAGATGGTAAGATTTATTAAATTATGCGTTTTGAAGATGGTTTATTTGCAAGCGAATACAACTGAGGAATATTTACTGACACATTTAGTTGTTTTGGTAGAAGTGTGCGAACTTGCGAAACACCATCGTGATTACAACCAGTTAAACGTCAATTTATTTATTGTATCTTTTCAATGCAGATATTCGGTTTTATTGTAGGCCGCTATTGTAAATTGATTTGAATTGACTCGATAGAGACGTAAGCTGCACCAAATGTAATTATAGTGTAAATTAAAAAAGTAAATTTCATTTTTAATAAATCTATAAAAAAACAATTTCTTATAATTATTAAAAATATTGTAAATTTAGGTCGATATACGAGTCCGGTGCGGATACGGACCCAAAACGGCCCTCTAACAACGGAGTCACTCCGTTTTTTACACGACATAACGGTCCCGAAACGCTCCGGCATTGACGGACTTTCAACGGACTTGTCAGTTTTTTACACGACATGACGGTCCGTAATTGACGGACTTTCAACGGATTCGAATCAGTTTCGATGTTTATTAAGTTCCGTTTTCTGGTCCGTATACGGATCTAGAAAACGGTACGTAAACGGAGTTGGATTCCGTTTATGATTGACCGAAAACGGTACGAAAAAGGAACGAATTGTTTGTTGGGCAGTCTAGTTCAGTCAAATTTATAGTGTGGCTTTGATTTTTTAAATGTATTTTGTTCTCTACCACGCGTGAAATACGCGGAAATACGATTTCGGTGCCTTCATACTTTTAAGGATTAGCTTGAAAGGGACGAAGCTGATTTTTCAGCGTGCTGAATCCTGGAAGTTTGATCTTCAGAATCTAGTTGTTCAAATTGAGAGAGGAAATAAATTGATATGGGCACCTTTGTTGACATAGAGGAAGAAGCCTTTGATCAGGGGTATGGCATCACCAAAAAAATAAGTTATAAAAAAATCGTTATCACTAGATGGCACTTTGTAAAAAAAATTGACAATTTTCTTTTTTATTTAAATTTAAATAATAACAAACAACAAAGGAAAAATACAAACAAATTTTTCAAATTTTATTATTTGAATATATTCCGCGTTTGTTTTTTCCTTATTTTGAGCAGATTTCAGCAGTTTTTGAGTTTATAAATATAGGCTCAGCTGATACTAAACTGATACTAAATAGTTGCTCAGGTAATATTAAATTTCAGCGCCCTCTATCGGTAAGTAGTGTAAGTTTTGATTTCCTATCTCTATAATTAATAGTCTCTGCCTTTGATATTGCTACTGTCCAAAGTACAAGTGATTCGGCTATACAGCATGGTGTTAATATTGTGCTGGGTAATTGGATGGGAACCAAAGCCATTAGGGTGGAGGTAGATTGTAGTCGATATATGATATCTGGGGTGAATTGAAAGGCTGTTCTCATGATGGATTTTTGGCAATCTTTAGAAAACTGCACCCCGTTTCTGTATTTCTTGCATCGAAAGAGATTTCGCAAAAGACGTGAAATGCAACCCTGGGGGGTAACCAAGTTGCATTTCGAAAATCTTGCAAATACTGTTAAAAAGATAATTCTGTATAAAAATTCTACTTTTCCATTTATTTTTATCCTTAACCTTGTACACTATATATATAAAAATTCAAAAAGGAAGATTTATGCTAAAGCTTTTGGTTTTACAAAACGTACAAAATTTACGAATTCGAAAGTTTTTTTTTCGAATCGAGTTACGAGGTAACCCCCTGCTCTGATTTATATAGGATATGAAATATATATGAAACCAAATCACCCAACAAACAAATCGTTTTGTTTACGAACCGTTTTCGGTCCGTCATAAACGGAATCCAACTCCGTTTACGTACCGTTTTCCGGATCCGTATATGGACCAGAAAACGGATCTTAAGGAAAGTCCGTCAGTGACGGACCGTTGTGTCGTGTAAAAAACGGACAAGTCCGTCGAAAGTCCTTCATAGACGGACCGTTACGTCGTGTAAAAAACGGACAAGTCCGTTGAAAGTCCGTCAATGACGGACCATTTACGGACGGTTATATCGTGTATAAACGGAGTGACTCCGGACCAAAAACGGACTTGTATATCTATCTAAATTGACTAATTTTGAGTAATAATTTTTATGCTTTTTAATAGATTTATTAATAATATTATTATTTATATTATTATTTACATTTACACTATACTAGCATGACGTAAACGTATACAAATAATCGACATTCTGTTTGATTTGTTCAAATTTTTATTTTAAATCGATGAAGTGCGAAAAATAGTTTTTTAATCAATAAATGGATTTTTTAAAATCACTGAAACGAAATTATTTTTTAAATCATTAAACACCTGGTTACAATTGAATTAATTTTTTTAAAAATAAATCGAACGGAATGTAATCATTAATCATTGAATGGAAATTATTAACCATTTTGGATTTAATTCGCTAAATTTCAATTCGGAATTAAAAAGTAGAATTAATTAATTAAATCTTTGAAGCTCTGCATGTACAATAAAAAAGTACCAGAGTGCTGTTAAACAACATGGTACTCGACTATTCGTCCCTGATCACTGTTATCATCCCTACCAGAAAAAATTGTTTTTGAGAGAGAGAGAAGATAAAAATAGGTGTGCAGAAGCACTGTTGCCAACTTTTTTCCTAAACATATCGCTAAATCAAAATAAAAAATCGCTAGAAAATAGCTAAATTATAAAAAAATCAAAAAATATAGCGATAAATCACAAAATTTCACGAATTTTTCAGATTCTGTTGAAAAATTTCCCAAAAATATGTATATTTTTAGAACTTTTTAAAATTTTCTTAAATTAATTTTTTGAACTGCAAGTTTTTAATAAAAATTTAGCTATAAAGTTTTGAATAATAATGACTCGATAATTCTGACAAGGAGATAATTGCAAAAAAATGCTAAGAAAACGTCAAAACTGACTTTAAAAAAATCCCTAGTTTTCCCGCTAATAGCTAAACATGTTTTATCCCGCAAATTGCGTTGAAATAGCGCTAGATTTGACGAGAAAATAGCTAAATTGGCAACAGTGTGCAGAAGAGTATTTTTAAATGCAGTTACTGTGGAAAAAAAACAACTACAACAAAAAGAAAGAAGCAACTTAAACAGAGGACGATACAGCAAGAAAATGTTTTTAGCTGAAAGTGAACAAACCGCCTTTAGTACCAGTTTTGACTCCCAATTCATGTAAATTGGAATCCAGTATTCTGCCGAAAATCTTATAGATACATTGTGTTCCCGGTTGGAATTTTTGCAAATCAAATACAGAAAAAAAACAACAACACACACACACTAAATAAAAGAAATATAAAAAATTCAGTTTTAGTATTGTACTCAACTCAAACGCGTTTGTGTAATACAACAGCAAAAACAAATTTGTTCATATAAAAAAAAATCATTAAAATATCGATGAATTTTATTAAAATAAATGAATAAAATATTTAGAAATTATTAACAAAAATAGTTTATATGGAATAAATTGAAAATAAAGTGTATTTCAACAACATGGTTAAACAAATAAAACATTAAAATTTGTGAAGTTGAATTTCTATTAAGAAAACCTATAAAAAAGTGTGAAAAAGATTTTACAAATAATTTCGCAAGATAAAAAATCTCTTAAGTTTTTTTGTGTTTTAAACGCGCCCAGTTTTTAATGAGTTTTTCCATCGTCTGTATAAATTATATATATTTTTTAACGTTTTTTAAGTTATTTTTTTATTACAAATTCATTGCTATTGAGTGTATTCTTTTTTCATGTTTTTTTTATTTTAATATTTTTTCATTGGCGATATTTTGTGTATGTGTATCTATCAATTTTTTATATTTTTTCGGAATCTGTAAAGTATCTATACAGATATTTTTTTTATAGACTTTGCAGTTTTCTGTTTCTATCTCATTCTATGTTAAAATATGTTCTCTATCTCTCTCAAAGTAAACAAGTGAAAACAGAGAAAAAGAGCTAGACAAAATACCGTAACGACATTGAAATCATAAATTTTTTGTTTAATTTTTTTATTATTCTGTTTTGGTGCAAAAAAAGAAGTAATTATCGTATAATTGAAATCTAAATAATTTGTGTTTTATTAAACAAAAGGATAAATTAAAAAAAAAAATATTTAAAAATTCCTAAACAAACAAAATAAAGCTCTAAAGTAAAAATACAAAAATGTTGAAATCATATAAAAGTCGAGAAATATCAATTCGTGATAATAATTTGTGAAGAAGAACAAAAGGTCTGTGAATGATTCTAATTGGATGCTGTCTAAATAATTTTGCATTTTTCCGTAAAATTTTCGATTTTAAAGGTGTAAAAATCTACAGTTTCTTACATAAAATTTATGGATAATAAACAGACTCAATATCAAAGTGATCAATAAATGTCATTTTCATATTCACAATCTCCGATCTAGTAAGTTTATTAACTGCTTAATCAAGCACTAAGCAAGTCGATTAGATTATGTGTTATTCTGTGTCTAGGTTATGTATACATAAGACGATAGACGTTTATGGTCCACTCTCCGAAGCTTACCTAACATACCCAGCAAAACCTTCTATTACCCGGTAATGACTTTGGTAAGAAGAAATAAGGGTAGGTAACCTCTTACTTTTCTATTACCAAAGCTATTATTTTAACAAGGGCATGTCCATCGTGGTAACTCCTTACCTAGTAATATCGTATTCTGAACTTACATGTTACGCTTACTTATTACCTTTAGGTTACAAAAAACCGTAAAATAATACGATTTTATTCTTAAAATTTAAATTTTTTTATATTGAATATTAAATTAAAAATTACATATTTTTAACGAAAAATTTTGGAAATTTTTTTTTATAAGTTTTGGTTATAAAAATAAGCATTTTGTAATGAAGCGGGTAACCTCTTACTTTTCTATTACCAAAGCTATTATTTTAACAAGGGCATGTCCATCGAGGTAACTCCTTACCTAGTAACATGTTATTCTGAACTTACGTGTAAGGAGTTTTCAAAAATATTTTGTTTAAATTTTAATTTTTTTAACCGAATATCAATTTCAAATTCGGGGATTTTTAACAAAAAATAGAATTTCTAAAATTTTCTAGAAAAACCAATTATTTATACCATAAAACATTTAAACGTATGAATTTCGTATTACAAGTAATGCATTGGCGGACTTAGGCCCACCTAGACTGGTTTTTGCTCACCCCAGAATTTAAAAAAAAATCTACCTATAATTCTTTTATCTATAATTTTGATGGCAAAAAGTATCACAATATTTTTTTTTTAATATCATTTTTTTTTAATCGTATTTTTGGTTGGGAAAATATCTACTGCTTCCCTGGAAAAATAATTTGTTGAAATCTAAGGGTCAGTTCTACAGTCAGAAGTTAGATCTAGAAATTTTGTTGGAAAAATTCTTACTTAAGAAATATTTAAGAAACAAATCGATCTAAGTTCTGATTGTAAAACTGGCCCTAAGAATTTTTCTTTAAAAAAATTTATTAGAATCACAGAGTTATTCAATAAGCATCTGAAGGCAGTTGATACGAAAATGGAAGAGAATTTTGAATAGGAAGATGTATCAGAATCTTTTTTGTTGAGATTAATATCTTAGAATTAATAGTTTTTTAAAGGAATTAGTTAATATTTCAAAGGGAAGTTACTTCAAATTAAACACTACTATTTTGATGAAATTTCAATATGTTGAAGTGGCAAAAAATCTAAAATGAACATCTCAATATTTTTGACCACGTCGGTTATTTTAGTGTTTAAAATATGGGGTTGGGATGGGTTCGTCAGAGGTGCACGAAAATATGAGACAGGTTGATATTAAATTTCTTTTCTCTATCAAATATCTAAATTTCATAATAATCTGAGAGTACAGCATGGAATACATTCCTTGTAAGAGGTTTTCTTAAGAAATAGATGCTTTTTTCAAAGTTTTCTATAAAGAAATGGAGGTGAAAATAAAAATTTTATAATTTTTTTAAGTGTTTTTTTATGAAATAATTTTAAGTATAATGTCGAAAGTGTTTTTTATGATTAAAGCCCAGTTTTCAGGATTTAGATTATCTTTAAACTTAGTTTAACGCAGTTGTTAACTGGAATACCCCTACTAAAATTCGGTTTAATTGGTTTTATTTCAATCACTACCAAAATTCTAATCGAGAAAAGTTGTTCCGTCAAATTTTTGTTAATAAACTTGGAAATGACTTTCATAATTCGTTTACGGTTTTACTACACCAAGTTTAACTGACATCCGAAAAACTCGACCTAAGAGTCTGAGAATTGGCAAATAAACAGCCGAATGTAAATGGGTCCCTAATTGCTGTTTCAATAACGGTATACCGTTACCGAAACAGTCTGAAATAGCGTTACCGAAACAAATGAAATTCGATACCGTTACCCTTACCGTTAATCGTTTCGGTAACCAACCTTGCGTATAACTAATAGGGTTGCTATATCGGTCGAAACATTGGGCCTGTTGTTGTTGTTGTTGTAACGGCTTTAAAATGAGAATTTGTAGTTAACAATTCTCATATAAAGCCGGAGTGGCAATCCTTGCTCGGATAAATTCGAAGATTCGAATACATCCGAATCGTTCCGGCACATAGTCCGCTTGCCGTGGGAACCGGGTTATACCGCCCATACTCGGTCGTCAGAGCCTCGTCAGCGTTAACAGGGGACACCATGTCCAAGGTGGACTGTGGGTGAGGTTGGCATTTGGAAATTATTTCCCTTGACCCCCATTGGGCCTGTTTGTTTATATTTATAGTAAAAAATAGTAAACTCGGAATGTACGTAAGAATTACCACAAATGCATTGCTTTTTATGTGGAGTGCAAGAAAATTATGTCAAACGTAGTAAATTGGAACAACTGAGTTAAAAAAATTTGCAAATTTTGCCTTGAAAACGGATTCAAAAGTTAAAAACTAGTAAAAATAGTATAAACCACCTCTTAACATATTTTAGCCCACTTTGTAATCCACTGAAAATTTTTTGACGACCTATGTAGTGACTACCTTTGTATGAAAAAATTACTAAAAAAAATTATTTCATGGAAACGAAACTTTCGTAATTTTACGTAATTTAATTTTTTTTAGAAGAAACGATTATGGGCCAATTTTATATTTTATTTTTTAAACAAAATCTCTTACTCAAGTTATATTTAATACAAAACACGTTTGTAGTTCTGACTATAAAACTGGCCCTATTTTATGTTAGAATCTTTAAAAAATATCTGTCAAATTTATATGTATAAAAGACTTTTTATGTAAAATAAAGAATGCACTTTTATTTAAGAAAGAGGTTCAAAATTGTTTCGCAGATTCCATTCGGGTTTTCAAAAATATTCCCATTACCGGATGGGGTTAAAAAAATAAAATTAACCGAATAAAAATATTTTTTATAAACTATGATTTTATATTGTAGAATTATACATATCGCACTTGATCAACCAGACAGTATTAACTCAAAATTTTAAAATTTTCGGTAGAGGTGAAAAACTGTTTGTGGTTACATTTCAAGAGAATTTGAAAATCCGAATACATCATAGTAAGCAAATTCCATTTGAGAATATATTTATTTATTTATTTTTTCTTTTAAATTTTTGCAATTATTGCAAAAAAATCTATTTTTTGAGTTAATACCATTTTTCTGAAACTTTTTGTTGATATAAAGACAGTTACTACAATATCACGAAAATGGTCTCAAATGTGGATTTCGAGATGAATGAGTAATCGGAATACGTTGACATTTTTATTGTACATATGTAGATATTGATGTTGTTAGTTGATTTATTGCAAAAAGTGAAATTTTAAAAATTTTGAGTTAATACCCTCTTGTTGATTAAGTGCGATATATCGGTGAGTATTGTCATATGTAACACCAAGTATAATTATATATATATATATATTCCCATCGTTCCTATAAGGAGTATAGGACCTCAACAAATTTCTTCAATTCGGATCTGTCCATCGCAATGCTTTTGATTTCGGGCCAGGTTTTTCGCATTTTACTAGCTTCGGTTTGGATTTGTCTGCGCCATGTATGAGCTATAATTATACATGATTATATAAAATTATATTAACCGGATCCACCATTTTTTGGATCTAATAATATATTTTTATATATTATTACATTAAGTCATATATGATTTTATCTGGAAAATGCTACATCAGGTTACTATAATTTTATATAATTTTATATCCTTTATATCTCGTCGAGATATAATTGTATAAAATCATAATTGATTATATAAAACTCATTTTTACTAGGGCATGCTTTTATTTTTTTTTAAAAAGGTAGTAATATTTCAATTGGAAGCCCTTCATCTCTCATCATATTTTATCTGTCCTCTATCTTCTTTCAAAGAAGGGAGCATATTAATATGACGAATTTCCTAAGTTTAGTTTCTCTTTAAAAAATAAAAAAGTGTTAAAGTAAACATATCCGAAGAAAAACCTAAAATTTATTCTAAACTTTCAGCAGTATTTATCTCAATATAGATATTGGAAGAGTATCTTCCCAATAGTATCTTATAACCAGGGCAAGTTTAAAATGGCACAAAAAAAGTTGAAATTTGGCAGGCAAAATGGCACGAAAAAATAGTAAAATTGGCACGCTTATTCCAAAAACTTTTAAGTATAATAGTTGATTTAAGTGTTTTTCTGAATGTTTTTAGCAAAAATACAATAATGAAGGAATCTGTCAAACAACCATGTGCTTAAGATTTTTTTGGCAGTCATATGATTTCTTATCGGATTTCTCATTTTTAGACTTTTTTCAAAAAATCATTCTCTCATAAGATTTGCACACACAAAGCCATCTCTATTAAGTTAACTCTCTCACATTTACGGTGGGTCTCATACTGTAGGTTTAACTTTAACTTAACTATAATTAAAAGAAAATGTCAAGAAAATGTTCCCAAAACAACAACAAATTTTTGGGTTAACTCTTAACTAAAGTTTAAACTTGCAGTATGAGACCCACCGTTAAAGTCTTTAAGATTTTAATTTGGATTATATTTCCAGTGTTATGATTTCTTTTACTTAAAATCATATGACTCAATTCTATAATGTAAACGGCTCTTAAAGTGTATTCGCCGTATATTAGTATGATTTAAAAAATATCAGGAATTTTATTATATATTAAAAAAAATATCGTTTTTATGTAAATTTTAGCCAAAAATTATTTACAAAGATTGAGTTTTACTGAATTTTATAGCATTTTTTTAATGAAAAGTCTAAAAAAATAGACAAAATGTTTTTTTGGCAAGGATTTGTAAAAATGACATTTTTACAAAATAAGTGAAAAAATGTCAAAAAAAAACTTGCCCTGCTTATAACATATGTAATTTTAAGGTTATAGGGAATTACTTTAATGTTTCATATTCTGAAGAATCTCTTACAATTTCTTAAAAACTTTTAATATTCTAAAAGCACATCTACAGGGGATAGAAATCTCGTAGAGTTTGCTTTAAATTATTTATCTCTGATCTTGTTGGCTCTAATTTTTATCGTAAAAGTACCATCTCTAGTTATCAAGTCTTTGCTTTTATTAAAATTGCTGTATTTTAAAGAATAATTTTTTCTCCAAATACCAAGAGGTGCAGTTAACAATCTGAAATGTTCAATAATATTAAAAATAAATAAAAAAATATTACAAGGCATTTTAAAAATTGTTGCTAATTAGAAAAATTTTGTATGACAGCAAATTGTCAATGGTCTAGAGATTAAATTTGGCGGGTTTATACTGAGCTGTATTTTCGTAGTCGCGCGAGTTTTCTATCCCGTGTAGATGTACCTTAAGAATTTATTACGATAACTTTTAGATTTTGAGAAATTCATACCTCACAATCAAAATACTGTTTTGTAGAAATGTTACTCGAATTGTGAGGACGTTTCCGTAGAAAACCACTGCATCTGCAGGATGTTTATTTTACAGAACTCTTTAAATTCTAACAAGTATAGGAAATACTAATGATTCTTAATAGCGAATTTACGCTATGATCGAAATCGGGTTAAAAGTAGATTTCGATAGATTTCGACGGAAATCCAATAAAAATTTGGGATTTCAAACAGATTTCCCATAGGAAATGAAATCCCAATTTAATTTGGATTGAAATCCAAATCTCATCGAAATCCAAATTGAAATCCAATTTTTCTCCCATATTAGCAGAAAATTAGGGAAGTTTGCAGAAAAGTGGCAACATTTAGCAGCTGTTTATGTCATAAAAAATTATAAATAATAAATTTTAATAATTTTAAAAAATTAGGGAATAACATAATAAAGTCTGTTATTTTTAATTGAAAGAAATATTTAAAGTTGATAACGGCTATTTTATTGTATCCGACGAAGAGAAACTATGAAAAATCATCTGCGCCGGCAAGACCACTGACAAAACATTGAATATTTTAGCTTTCAACTAATCATCCCTATACTTAAACACATTTCTTAGCAAATATAACATTGTATCTTTCAAAATATAAATGATTTTTGTGCTCCGCCATTAAATAAAATGGTTTTTAGAAAATATTTTAATTTTGGTTGTTTTTTAAGGTTAGTTTGTTTACAAAAAAATTGTTGTTGGCCGATCGAAATCCCATTCATCTGTCAAATATTCTAATGCAAACAATATAGATTTCGAATTGGATTTCAAAACGAAATCTAGTGAAAATTTTAACAATGTAAATGTAACACATTTTTCTATATGAAAACCCTCTAGATTTCTGGGAGTTTCTTATGAATTTTTACATTGAATCAATGAAGCTTCGCTGCAATTCGTGTATTGAAACTTTTCATTGAATCAGTGTTGCCAGTTTTTTTTCAGACTTTATCCCCAATTTTTAAATTGTTATCCCCAAAAAATCCCCAATTTTCAATTTGTTATCCCCAAAAATCCCCAATTTTTATTTTCTGGAAAAATTCGTATTCGTTAACTTTTTTTTTTTAAATTAATGTAAAAATACCATATTTATTTAATTCTTTTCGGTACCTTATACACTGAAACTCAATAAATTTTGTAATTCTAACAAATTATAAAAAAGAACAAATAAATTTAAATAACAGCATAAAAAAATGGGAGCCAAATTTTTTCGTTTTAAATATTTTAGAATGGTACTGTATAAAAAAGTTTTAATATTTAAGCAGATGGATTGAATTTTTGACAATTGAATAACATTAAAGTATATATGTATTTAATTTAAGAAGAGCTTCTTATAACTCATATTACATCCAAATAACCTTAAATATTTTGGAACCAAAAGGAATTCAAATTTTCACCAAAAGGAATTAAGGTTTCTACGCACATTAACTTTCCAGACACAAATTTGTGTAGCCTAAAATCATGCACTATTATCATCATACTTAAAATAAATATATAAATATTTAGAATTATCAGGGTTAAATTCATAAAAATATAAAAAGGCAATAATATGTTATCCCCAAAAAATCTCCTAAAATTTCGTGTCATCCCCAATAAATCCCCGGATCCCCAAACGGAAATTTTTATCCCCATTGACGAAAAAAAATCCCCAATTTGGGGATAAATCCCCTAAACTGACAACACTGCATTGAATTAATGCAGTTGCTCATAAATTTTTAATTTTAATTTCATATCATTTAAAAATTTTATACACCCAATGAAAAAGTTTCGTTAAAAAGTGTTTCATAATAAATTTCCATAAAATTTAGGAAATTTTTCACTCACTTTGTGCAAAAATCTTCATTAGTTTAGCGAAACTCGTCAAATAAAATTTTCTTTGTGTAGAATAAATATTAGGTGTGTTCGGGTACTCAAAATTGGGATCCTGCTAGATCCCAATTTTACCAAAAAGCGTTTTCTTACTCCATAATTGGATAAATGAGAGCTGTCATGAGAGAGTAATATTCTTGTTCTTCTTGCACGAAGAAGCCCATATTTTTTTTCGTGTAAGTTTAGGTAAATTGTTTTTATCAGCTGTTATATTATCTGTTGGGTTCAACTAGTTCAATTGAACTATTCACTAATTTTAACCAAAGACCTAGTTCACAACTAATAGCGCTTTTAGTTCAAATGCTCATTTTATTCATTCAGAAAAATATGTGTATCATTTACAAAAATTAGCGTAAATGTTGCAAAGGCTTATCGGTTATGTTACTACTTCAAAAATTAAAGACAATTTTTTGAAGACGCTTGTGTAAATGTGTTAAAGAGATAAATATGTAAATAAATCGAAGCTTTTGTTTAATATTAAAATCTTTTCAAGATTTAATAAACTATGTATTCCTTTTTGTAAATAAAAAGGCATAAAAATTGTTGATTTAAAAAGGGGTTTAACTATAAAAGCTATCTAGATTTTTACAACAAATTGAACAAGAACTAAAAAGAGCGCTCACCAAAACGAACTATAATGCACAAATCTATTGACGTTTGTTTTTTGGGCTTCAAATATGGTTTTTCGCGTTCGTTTACTTTTGTGCATTTTTGTCACTGCGTGGGAGTATTTCTTGTTAACTCTTATTTTACCGAACTTTACCCAAAAAGTAAAGAAACGCACCTATTGTATTCTAACGATTTTTTTTATAGGAAGGATGCAGCTTGACAAAACTTGTAATAGGAGAGCGGAAGTATAAATATGTTTGGATTAACGGCATTCAGATTGCCGAGTGTTTTCTGAATACAGAATTTTTTTGTAAAGTTGTTCGGTTTGAAGAAGATACTGTTATGCTCCATCATAAGACAATTATTTTCTGTTTCTAATCGTTAAAAAATATAGTTTTTCATGTAAAAAAAAAACTTAAAAAGTTTGGTTGAAATTGCGATTTTTGTTAACATTTTAGGGCATTTCCAGTGGTTTTGCAGTTTTCATACAAAATATGTTTCATTATAGTGTTTAGTTTTGTAAAATTGGAAAAATAAGAATTTTTTTAATCCATTGTGTGCTTAAAGCAAAGTACCTAAGTTATTCCGGTTTCGCTTGAAAAAAAATTTTATACTCTACATAAAAAAAATATTTTTCATGATAATGAGTTTCACGTGAAAAGTGTGTGTTTTTGTTGTTACAAAAACAGTGGTGATCGCAATTATTAGTAGGAATACAGAGTTGTTTAGAAATACTAACTAGATTAAATGTAGGATTAATGATTAATTCGGTGTAATAGACTTATTTTAAGCTCGATTAAGCAGTTAATCCACTTTTTACTAGATTAACTTTTTGTGTGAAAATAGGATGTTACTGCAGAGACATTTTAATTAGTGCTGAATAAAAAAGAGTAGTGGGTGTCGAGTATCCAAGTATTTGCTCTGTTTTTGGGTACTCGATACCAAAAAGTAGCTACTCAATAATTTCAGAGTTGTATTTCGGACAAATAAAAACAACAAAACTGCAACTCGGCTAAAATGATTAGCTTAAACACACAACTTTGCTACAAAGAAAAATCAAAAGGGAAACTATTAAATAAAAATTTAAAACAATTGTGAACAAAACTTAAAAAAAGTTGTAAAAAAGTTTAAAAACTTGTTTCCAAAAATAATAAAATTTTAAATATTCAATAAACGCTCAAAGAATATCGATAAAAAATTTACAAAATAATTTTAAATTTCACTGTTTTTGAATTAAAAAAAAAATCTGTTAAAAGTTGACCATTTTAAGTCGGATCAAGATCATGTCTTTCTCAATAAAACACTCAACAAATACAACAAATTACAAAAAAATATTTTCCTTCTATAAACATTCATCAAAGAATACAATTAATAAAACCACAAAAATTAATTAAGAAAATATTAAACAAAATAATTAGTGTTAATAAATCAAATTAACTAGCTTAAATGCAATCAATGTCATCTCTAAATATAGTAAAAAAAAACTTTAGTGTTATAAAGAAAATTCCCATAAAAATGTAAAAATTACTAAAACAAAATCTTAAAAAAAGAAAAAACTATCTCTTAAAAAAATTTAATACTCATAAAAATGTGTTATTAAATAAAAAAAAAACTTGTTTTAAACTTAAACTAACAACAATAAAACTTGATACAAAAAAAAAAAACTATCTACAAAATTTTTTTTAAATGAAAAAAGCAACATCATTTTAAGCTGTTCGCATGTAAAGGTAGGTCGTTCATTCTTTATGCTTGAATAAATTCCTTTTTTTCTTTCAATTTCATTTTTTTTTTTGATGTATGGTTTAAAATTAGTGTTCATTTATTGAATTTGGTTACTCGATTATTCGGTTAAGTAAAAAGGCGTTAATTGGTCAACATAGCTCGATTAATTGGTTAATAACTATTTTATTGATTTGATTTTTCAACTCATAAGAAAAAGTTAATTAAAATTTCCGAGAAAACGATGAAATTGTGCTATTATTTTGATTTCGAACCATATCTTTCCTTAAAAAAAATATAAAAAATTAAACTCGGACATGCCGACTATATGAAACCCTGCAACATAGTTCGATTTTGATCATATTCTGGAAAGCGGATCAAATACATGTCAAAACATGGATCGACTTTCGTCCTTGGGGCACTACAAACTTCAGCACTAAATTTCATCTTATGATATTTAGAATTGAGACCTGAGGTTTGATTCAACGGTCGTTAGTTTTAAATGGGCAGCCGGGCGGATGGAGGGCATTACGTTTAAAACACACAAAGTTAAAGGTTAAAGTTAAAATTTGTGTTTAACCACTTTAAACATTTAAATCACCATGAGGCGTCATTGGAACGTCAAAAGCGTGTATGAGAAAAATGTTAGCCACTGCATTGCCTGTAACATAGATATGCCCATTTAGTATTTTTCTGTTAAACCTTTACTTTAAGAGTTATATAGCAAAGAAGCCTTGAGCTAATTTTAGTCCATTTTTAGGGCTAAAAGCTGCGGGTGACTGGCCTGTTTTAATCCTAGAGGACCAATTTTCGCGGGCATATTATTTTTACGTCCAATCTATCGAAAGGTGCGTGGGGAGGTGAAAAAATAACACTTGCACATATGGGTGCTCTATTGAGCGTAAATTCTGAATAAGCACGAAATTAACTCTTCAATACATTTTAAGTTTTGACTTATTTCTGGCATTGAACTTAAATTTGCAACTTTGATGTCTCCAGAGACTTATAGTAGAATTTCATGACAAATATTTTTGTGGAATATTTTAACCCTCTAGCTCTTCAACTTACGGGTCGTTTATGTGCCTTTTAAAAAGGGGCCAAAAAGTCCCTTTAATTGAAGAGTTAGATGGTTAAAATTTTCCACAAAAATATTTGTCATGAAATTCTACCATTAGTCTCTGAAGACATCAAAATTGAAAATTTAAGTTCAATGCCAGAAATTTCGGTCTAGATAGCACTGGATAACCACTGGTTGCAAACAGGGTTACCGTTGTGCGACTAAAGTTGCAATTTGCAACCTTTTTGACGGCCTTTGACTTTATGTGCGCCTTTTTCAATCTAGTCTAATTTTGCCACTTTTTCTAACTTTGTGCGACATTTCCCCCTTTTTTGTAAAGTCAGTAATACAAATACATATTCTGATCTGATGTGGCACCTTATATAATTATATAGAATAATATTTAACTAGATCTAAACAGATCAGGTCAGATCTAAGCTTTTTCACGCGTTTATGCTAAATTTTAGCAAGCTGCTAAATATATGGACAAATTAAGTAAAAAATTTAGGCTAAATTCAACAGAAATTTTAATTGGTGTAGAAAATTTCCAGTAAAATATCGCTTAAAATGTGAATTTTTGGTCGCTCCGGATCCGACCCATGATATCTCCATATTTATTATTGAGAGTATAGATACGTAGATTGTAAAGACGCTTTTGCACGCGAGAAAAAACTACTGGAGATATAGCAAAATACAATTCGAAATAGCTCCATTGTGAATGATTTAAGCAAATTATGGGTATTTTTGCTCTATTTCTAGCAGTTTTCTCTCATGGGTAAATGTAGTTTAAGGAGAAATTTATAGGTACGGAGCAAGAATTTTTGGCCACTGTGCTGTATCTCGCTTATCTTCCGAGAAATAACCCGGTGAAAAATGTTCATATACGCTCAAATATGTTCATATATGGTTTATGTATGGACACATTTTAACAAATATGGATTTTTTATGAACATATGGATTTTATATGAACATATATGGAAGTATATGTGATTCCATATATGGAAAAAGATTTCATATACAGACATATATGAAGGCATCTGTTATTTCATATATGGAAAAGGCACTCATATATGTGACAGCGCATATAGAAAGGGACCTAAGGGTAAAAAAAATCAATTTTTTTTTTTGATTTGGACAACATCTGAGCATCGAATGAGACCGATCCCATGCCCCAAAAGTGTTCCCTCCCAGAGATATGCGCGTTTTATGAAAGTGAAGTCGACGATAAAGTAAATCTACACTTCGAATTCGTCCACCATTTCATCCTAAAACAAACAGTAAGAATGTTATCAGTTTTAAATTATTTTCGCGAATAACATAATAAGGTTATGTGAAAAAATTTTCGTACTAACAGAGTGATATTCACGATTTAAAAGAATTATAAATGAGTATTTATTATAATTCTCAATTAATAATTTCAGAAAATAAAGCTGGATTCGAAAAACCGCGTGCAAAATTGATATCAAACTCATGGAAACAGCGCGCTAGGTAGAAAACGGTAAAAACCAACAACACAAAACAAGAGGTAGGGACGACCTAGGCGCGTTTTCAAGGTTGACCAACACGTTCCTGACGTTATGAGATGTGTCGCTTTCAAATGAGACCAATACCAACACGCTCAGTGATGGTACACCAAAGATACACGTATTTAAATCTTTAAAATGGCTCTCCTGAACAAACCCGGTTTTTACCCTTAGGTCCCTTTCTATTTTGCGCGTCACATATGGAAAAATATTGAAGTATATGTTATTCCATTTATGCAAAAGGGTCTCGTATATGAACATATTTGAAAGAATACATTATGTGTAAAAGGAGCTCATATGGATAAATATGGAATTACATTTAATGCCGTGAATAAAAAAAGTATATGTAGCGATTAATTTGAATGTCATACATTAAATTATATCTATAGTACAACCTTATAATAAAGGACAGCAACGTTCGCATGTATTCGCATATATTTAATAAATGTATATGTTCATATATGTCCATAATGAACATATACTTAGGTGTTACCTCATTTTTCGGATCCATACATATATGGTTGAACCATAAATGTTCATATATGGACATTTTTCACCGGGAAGTTATTTTCTGATTATGAAATTAAAAATATGGAAAATAGCGCCACCCATATGTGACCCTGATAGCAGAGCCATAAAAATATAATGAAGGAATTCACAGTTTAAGTGCTAATGTGCTATCGTTGTAAAATAGCAAGATTTTGAATTTTAATCCATAGAAAATTGTCAAATTTACGACAAATGCTAATTAACACTTAACATAGTGCGCACTGTGAGTTCAATCAATGATGTAAAAACAAATGTGATGTAAATGAACTGGTAAAATTTTAAAATTAAGAAACATAAATTACTAAAAATTAGCTCCCAAATTAGTTCAAATACTAATGAAATTAATAGTTATGCAAAATTGGAATTATAAAAAATATTAGTTTAATCCTAAATTTTGGGACAAAATAACATACAAATGAGTAAAATAGTTAAAGTCGGCCATGCCGACTATACAATACCCTACACCAGTCTGGTTAAAAGCCAACTAATGTTTGGATCCGAAATTCGAATGGGTTAAAGTGGGACTTGTGTCAAAATTTTCTACAAAATAATAAAAGAAGAGAAAATCGTAAATATAGCCCATATCGGCGATAGGTCCAAATATGGACCGATTCTGTCTAGAATCTATGGGCTTTGTTCTCGGGACCATGTGAGTCAGCGAGCCAAATTTCATTAAAATATCTTAATATTTGCGAGCTGGCTTCGTCCTTGGGCCAACATAGCTCTGTGTACCAAATTTCATCAAAATATCTTAATATTTGCGACCTGCAGCGTATAAACAATATAATTTTAGAGGGACCCTTATATGGGCACTAGGTCTAACCAAGGACTGATGTTAACCAAAATCAATAGGCTTCGTCCTGGGGCCAACATAGGTCTGTGTACCAAATTTCATCAAAATATCTTAATATTTGGGACCTGCAGTGTATAAACAATATAATTTTGGGGGGACCCTTATATGAGCACTAGGTCTAAACATGGACCGATTTCAACCAAAATCAATAGGCGTCGTCCTTGGGCCGACATAGGTCGGTGTACCAAATTTCGTCAAAATATCTTAATATTTGCGACCTGCAGCGTATAAACAATATAATTTTGGGGGGACCTTTAAATGGGCACTAGGTCTAAACATGGACCGATTTCAAACAAAATCGATAGGCGTCGTCCCTGGGCAGACATAGGTCGGTGTACCAAATTTCGTCAAAATATCTTATTATTTGCGACCTGCAGCGTATAAACAATATAATTTTGGGGGGACCCATATATGGCACTAGGTCTAAACAGGGACCAATTTCAACCAAAATCAATAGGCGTCGTCCTTGGGCCGACATAGGTCGGTGTACCAAATTTCGTCAAAATATCTTAATACATATTTGCGACCTGCAGTGTATAAAAAATATAATTTTGAGGGGACCCTTATATGAGCACTAGGTCTAAACATGGACCGATTTCAACCAAAATCAATAGGCATCGTCCCTGGGCCGACATAGGTCGGTGTACCAAATTACTTCAAAATATCTTAATATTTTCTATATTCATCTTACGCCGGTTCGTTATCGGCGTCACCTTGATATTTTAAACTGCAGTTTGAAATATTGTTTAACGTTGTCATGACAACGTTAAACTTTTAAACGTCAAGTTTATTATCAAAAAATTAATTTTAATGGAGTAGATTAATTTCGTTTTCTAGACGAGCTATTCCGAATAATTAAACCGGTTAATCGTTATTGTCAAACAATTGAAAACACTATTGAATACTTATGCACGTTACGCAAAAACATTTTTATCTTCTGTTAAAGACGTCAATAACGAAAAGTTTTGCAACTTCATAAAAGAAAAACAGATATAAACGACAGTGAACTCTGTAAAAAGAAGAGAGTTTTTACGATTCTCACGAATTTTTTATATTAACTTGGTTAAAAATTAATCATTACTTCAGTAGGGGTTTTCACATAAACTCGTAAATTCCTTGTAAACATTGTGTAAATACAAACCAGATTTTTTATGTATGGAGTTTGATATAACCACACCAGGCTTACACCGTTTACTAGTAGAATACGAGTTTATATGAAACCCCTAGTATGAATATTCCTGTTATCATATGCATTAGACCGACTCACGAAAAAAAGTAAAAAAAGTGCCCCCCGCAAAATAAACCTTTGTTTTATGATGATTCCCAAAATATTTCGGGTCTAGCAATAAGATCTCATGAGCTGGACCATTTTTAAAAAGCTCTTTTTTAATTTTAGAAGAAATTTGAATCTTAGCTGAAGAAAACATACTCAATATGGGTATCATCATGAAAGGTTTTTTGAAGGCGCGTCCAGCGGTATATATAACATGTTCAAGCATATCCTGACATGTCCTATTTTCAAGGATATTCTATTAAAAAAACAAATTTTTGACCCTTTTGTACGGAGATATTTGTGATTGAAATGTCAAATTTACATATCATAATCTATAAACGATTTAAGTGAACACGTGTTTCAGATTTTTTTGGAATTCGCGATTTTTCGCATTTTATCAGAAATTCAATATGGTGGAAACTTTATGTTCTAAATAGGGCAATATGGATACCAAAACTTTTCTTTTGACAATTACATCATCGCTAAGTGGATATAGTTTGGAATTTTGCAAATTTCATACATTTTGCACGATGCTCTGGACCAAATTTTGTTAAAATTTTTGAGTTACTGCATCATAAAACAAACCAAGGCTTATTTTGAGGGGGGCACTTTTTTACTTTTTTTCTGTCCATATAAGGTGAGTCGGTCTAATATACATACTAGGGCGGGTCGATTTAATAATCGCCCATGAAAAGTGAAAATCGTATTCTAAAGATCAAAATAAGAAACTTTGCCGAAGGAACCATACCTCTAAAACGAATTCAACTACCCCCCAACTGTTGACTTTTGTCCCGTAGGGTCAAGTTTTGAAAAATCCCACTTTGACCCATTTAGAGTGCCCCAATCGAGTCCAAATGTATGACCGACCACCACTAACTTTGGAGGGCCGATCCACCCATGCCAGTGGCACACCCCCTGGAACTCCCCTGGGGGGTTCCCCATACAAACATTTTAAAAAATCACCATTTTTGGCACTTTATTTTATTATTTTTTATTTATTTTATTTATTTTTATTATTTTATTTATTTTTTCTCTTTAGAAATTTATTTAGTCAGAACATATGTAAATGAAAAAATTAATTTAACTTAGTAATAGAAAAGAAAATAAAAAAAATTACTGTTTGAAGTCTTTTTTGCTTTCAAGTCTGGGCAATTTCGCACGGCTCTCTAATGTCGTCACCATAACAGCCAGGTATAACTCGTTTGGAAACGCTAGCTAGCAATTGAACGTGTCGTTCTGTTGCAGGTCGTAAAATAGGTTGTGTGGGTTTTTTAAGCCACCACAAGACACAGCTGCATGTCGTAAACTTACTTAAGCTAAATCGGTTACAGGTAGAATTGAGCATAAAATTATCATAAAGGATTTTCCAGAAGTAATAAAAGGCGCACTTGCTTAACAGAATTTGTGGTCAGATTAACGTTTAATTTACATGTAAGTACTTTATGGGCAGTTTTGACAACAAAATCGGTTACAGGTAGAATTGAAATTACCATTTCATTCTTATTACCTCGTCTCCTAGACCATATATAACGCAACAGTTTTTGTGAATGCATTAAGTCGTTGTGAAGAACTCGAAGTGTGAAGTGCTAATTTGAGATAAAAAAATATTTAAAAAAAAATCATTCCAAATCAAGAAGTTTACAATGAATCCACCATCCTCTAGTAAAAGAAGCCGAAATTTTCTTAAAAAAGAATAGGGATTTATTTATATTGAGATCTGATAAGGGAAATACAACTGTAGCTATATCGAGAAAGGATTATGATATGAGAATGAACAATATCGTAGGAGATATTACAAAATATAGTTTACAAAATAGGGATCCAACGAATAGATTACAAAAGATTAATAATAATTTAGTTGATGAACTTTTTAAAAAGAAAATTATTATAAATACAGAGAAAATTAGACTTAAGACTAATATTTCTACAGCACCTAGATTATATGGGCTACCTAAAATTCATAAGGAAGAATTTCCATTGAGACCAATTTGTTCTTTTATTAGTTCTCCATCATATGAACTCTGTAAATACATTACTAACATTTTAAAGAAGATTACAGAAGAATCTAAGTACAATGTAAAGAACTCACTTGAGTTTAAAAATAGATTATTCAACAAACGGATACAGAATGATGAAAAATTAGTTTCTTTTGATGTAGTTTCTTTATTCCCAAGTATTCCTGTTGATTTGGCAATGAATATTATAAGGGGAAAATGGAATGTTATTGAGGAATATACAACTATTGAAAAAGACTTATTTTTCCGTATTTTGAAATTTTGTATAGAGGATAATAGATACTTTCAATACAGTGAGAAGATATATTTACAACGGAAAGGACTTCCAATGGGATCACCTGCTTCTCCAATTGTGGCTGATATAGTTATGGAAGAATTATTGGACACTTGTATTAAAAAACTTAATGTTAGACCAGGGATAATGACTAAATATGTGGATGATCTATTTTGTGTCATTTCTGAAAATGCAATTGATGATATGTTAAGAGCATTAAATGAATTTAGTCCTGATATTAAGTTTACCATGGAAAAGGAGTGTGATTCTAAACTTTCTTATTTAGATACTTTGGTAATAAGAAGAGGTAATAATTTGATAATGGATTGGTATCAGAAACCAACAGCGTCAGGTAGAATTATTAATTTTTATTCAAAACATAGTAAGAAAATCATTATTAACACTGCAAAGAATTTGATAGAAAAAGTATTGACTATTAGTGACAGAAAATTTCATAGAAAGAATGAGGAAATAATTAGAAATTTATTAAGAGATAATGATTTTCCGATAGGATTAATTTCTTCATTGATAAATCAATATAAATTTAGGAGGAATAGTAACACAGGGAATTTAATTGAACAGAAGATTTACAAGTCTATGGTCTATATACCGGGAATATCAGAACGTTTAGAGAAATCAAAGATAATAGATACTAATAGATATAAAATAGCTTTTAAATCATACAATACAGTAAATAAATTATACAGTAAGACAAAGGATAGGATACAAAAATTGGACATGTCAAATATAGTATATAAAATACCATGTAGTGGAAATGACGGAGAGAATTGTGATAAAGTATATATAGGTACAACAAAGAATAAATTGAGAACTAGAATAGCTGGACATAAATCAGATCAGAAATATAGGCATATTAATTCACAAAAGACAGCATTATCTTCTCATTGTTCAAGTTTAAATCACTATCCTGACTTTGAAAATGTATCAGTTTTAAATACAGAACATAATTATAAACGTCGTTATATATTAAAAATGTTACAGATAATTAATACACCAACAACAAATAGAATTAACTTTAAGGCAGATATTGAAAATGTAGCTCAGAATTATAGATATTTAATACAAAAGAAATAGCACACATTACATTAATTTATAACACATTATATTATACATTTTTTATTGTTAATTATTGTTATTTTTGTTTGTTATACTTTTATACCAAAAACTTTGTTTGCTGGTATAAATGTATACATACAATTTATATTTGACAAATGCTTTTAAAATTTTTTCAAACTTTAAAATTGTTTATAATTTGTTCATTTAATTGTTATTTCCTGAAGATGCTACACATTGGAGTAGCGAAATATCGAAAATAAAAAACTTTTTAAAAATAAAAACCAAACCTTAAGCTCAAGAAAATAGTAGAGTTAAAAAACTACTAAAAATTAGTTAAAAATGATGTTGCAGAAAAAACTACTAAAATTAGCAGATTCTTTTTGCTATACATATATTAGTAAGATAGGAACAGCAAAAATAAAACAGTTGAATATACACTGAAAATATTATTACAGTAACTGACTGTAGTTTATTTAAAAAGTTATCCGTACATTTATTTTTAAATGATTATTCAGAAATATATTTTTTAACCGTTTTTGTCGTTTATTTAAAAAATAAATTACATATAAATACGGATTTTCTGTTACAGTTAATAAAGGGTTCTTCAATAAGAGCGCTACAAAAGTTTTTTTAAATAAAACAAAAACGGTTTTGGATATCAATGAAATTCTTTATTCCTGTGAAAGTACGTTCGATGCCATTATGTATGGAAATCGATCTCTTTTGCATGGCCACCACGGGCACGCTTTCAGAAGTCCAGACGCTGAACCCAATTTTCGACGGTTTTCAAGCATAAATCGGCCGATATTCGTACGAAGTTCTTCAATCGGCGCTGGCTTGTTGGCATATACCATAGATTTGACGTAGTCCCACAGGAAATAGTCCAACGGCGTCAAATCGCACGACCGAGGCGGCCAATCGACTGGACCATTTCGTGAGATAACACGTTCTCCAAACTTGGTTTGCAATAAATTGATTGCGACATTCGCTGTGTGGCTTGTGGCACCGTCCTGTTGGAACCACATGTCCTCCAAGTCCATATCATCCAATTGGGGCCAAAAATACTCGGTTATCATTGAACGGTAGCGATTCCTATTCACAGTAACGTGCCGGCCTTGATCATCACGGAAGAAGTACGGCCCAATGACGCCGCCGGCCCATAAACCGCACCAAACCGAAATTTTTTCGGGATGCAATGATGACTCATGGAGTACGTGTGGATTGCTGTCTGACCAATAACGCATATTTTGTTTATTGACGAAGCCATTCATTATGACGACCATAAATTGGACGTAGCGCTCTTAACGTTGAGGCAACTGACTCCGAATTTCGGTAGTAAATTTTAATAATTTCCACTCCTTGTTGGCTCGTATATCTTTCCATCATGAAATGGCAAACCTTACTGAAGAGAATTGTCAAAAGAGCGGCAAGAAATATGGCGTCGTTTGCTGTCCCTGTCTTTCTACTTTTGTAGCGTCCCTGTTGAAGAACCCTTTATTTGCATTTAAAATGTTTTGTCAAAAAAAAAAGAATTCCTTTTCGATTTCTAGGTCAGTTAAAAAAATTAATTAACAAAATATCATTTATTCTAACGGATTTTGTAGTTAATTTTTGAAATTTAAAAAAACAAAATAAATGAAAAATCATTATTTTTTAAGGATTTTGTAGTTTATTTATTAACATTTAAAAATAAATGAAAAGTTTTTTCGATTTAAACGAAAAGTCAATAGAACGGTTTTCAAGTGATTTTTCATTTATTTTAAATTACATTTTCAGTTAATTTAAACTACAAACTATTTTGAGTGTACACAATTTTGGTTATATTTGTTAATAGAAAATAACAAATTAACCTGCTAAACTCGGCAAAAAATTTTGCCAAGTAATTAGTAGCCTAAAAAATCACAAAAAAATAAATTAAAATTTTCCAAGTTTTTTTCTGATTTTTTTAAATGCAAATAAAAATCCAGCCTTTTGAAAACAGCAGTTTACAACTTTTTTAGCACATATTTTTACCTGATTTCAGCAGGATAGACTGCTATTTGCATTCAACTAAATTTAGCTTAAAAATAACAAACAGTTTGTTTTTGGGTATTTTTATTCTGCTAATATTTGGCAACATTTTCTGCAGATTTTACAATACAATTTGTCATTTTCAATTAACTGAAATTCTGTAATTTTTACAGTTTTATTTTTGCTGTTCTTATTTTACAAGTATTTAGCAACAAACGTCAATTTTCTGCAACATAATTTTTAACTAATTTTTAGTTGTTTTTTTTTCTATTTTTACAGATATATTTCTATGGGTGTACTCAGATTTTCATGACTCCGTCGGCAGTCCTTTTAAAACGACTTTAAATTTTTAAAGAATTGCTTTTTGGCAACCCTCTTTTTGTAATTTTACACATTTTATTTAGTACACTCATAAAAAAAAGTTAGTACAAAAGTCTGTTAAACGCGTTCTGATTAAGTTGAACTAATTTTTCTGTTATCTTCTCTCAAAAAGCCCGTACAAATAGGTAAAAATTCTATTTGCGCCAGCACAAATATTTGTACGGTATTTTTTTATTAGTGTACCAAACAAAATTATGTCTTAAAAAATATACACTGAATTTATATACATATTTGTATTGTAACAACAAATTCAACCATTTCAGGGGTGTTGAAAATTAAAAAAAAATTGTTTTCCTTCGTCCTTTGTTTCAAAATATACATTATCATTGAACTGTGGATACCCTTTTTGGATACAAGTTATAAAAACTATGTCATTATCGTATACTTTAATACTTTGAAGCCCTTTAAAAAGGACATCTGACGTGATGAAGAAAACTTGGTTAGCAGTTTTACTATACATGGTCTTTATTTTCAGGTGCATATTGATTTTTCCATGGGTGGGATAATGCAATGCATGATAATAACATTGAATTAATATTTAACCTACAAAGTCTTTTCTGAATGTACGAATTAATTGCTGTTAGAGTAGTATCTAAATACTCATATGTTTCTCCAAGTTTGTTTGATGATTTATGTAAGTTGTGAACATGGTAAAGAGAGGTTATATCTCTTCTTAGCTAACTAACGTGATTTAAAATTTAGCTTATTTTTGAGTTTTTGGTTCATTAACCGCTGTTTTCCACCTACATTTTTAGGTGAAATTTTGAAAACAACATACATTAGTAATTTGGTTTTTTGCCGGGAGATTTCTAAATGTGTTTTTAATCATAACCAATATTGTTAAAACGCATTTAAGAAAAAATTTTTTTTAAAACCGACAGTACAAGGGGTTACAAAGTAAACCGATTCTTTGGAACAGAATATTTTGTTAAATGTCCCAGCAAAACTTTGGTAATTGGTTCGATCTTTTTCACGCACTGCCAGGCAATATGCACCTCTTTACCCTTTGTTTTAATTTGAAACCTAAAGTAAAGCGTCACTAATAATGTAATGCATCAGCACTTATGTGGGATGTACATATGATATAGGGATATATCACTACTTATTTTGAGGCTGTAAAATAATGCATTACTGATATTGTGTTATATTGTTCTTATTTGTAATGAGTTTTAAGTCATTACTGGTAACGTTTACGAAATTTACTTTATTTCCTATATGTAACCAATGAATTACCTACTAATATGTAACGAATTATTTTAATCGCTTTGCTAACTAGTGAATTTAATATTACAAGTAAGAACTTATTTCAGTACTTACTTCGTAATGACTTATTTGAGTCTACACCGGTAAGCTTTAGGCATCCACTTATGCTCTAAATAAATTCTGTTGACATTTAAACTTATAGTAGGAAACAGTACTTCTACTATAAATTGGGTAAATTTACTCTATGGTGGAACGATGTGGAATTTTTGGTCCGTTACTGTAAAAAATGAATAGTTTTATTTAAAAAAAATTTTGTTACCGGACTGATATTTCCATATCGTAGATCCGAATGAGTCAATATTTGGCACAGTGATTAACAATGCACCTCGAATTATACTTGAAAAACTTCAGTTCATTTGGTGGAACAATGTGGAATTGTTGGTCCGTTACCGGTAAAAATTAATAATTTTATTTATAGCGAGTAAAAAGTTAAAGTCGGGCATGTCGATTATTTGATTACACCAGTCTGGTTAAAAACCAACTAATATTTGGACCCGAACTTCGAAAGGGTTGAAATGGACTTGTGTCAAAATTTGTCTTTAAAATGATAAAAAAAATTGAATAACGGAAAGAAATTTTGATTTTACCATGTTAGGTGCATTTAAGAGAAAACCGAAAATATAGTTCATATGGGCGATAGGTCCAAATATGCATCGATCCTATCTTGAATCAATAGGCTTTGTCCTTGGGCACTTGTGAGTCAGCGTCAGAGAAACAAGCCGATCAAAATAATCGGCGGCGGCGGCGCAAGCAAAAAATCGGCGGCGGCGGCGGCGATTAAGGTTGAGCCGGATAAAAAACGGCGGCGGCGGCGCAACCAAATAATCGGCGGCGGCGGCGGCTTGATAGAACATTATACACGTAATTTAAAGATGTTTAAGGTTTTTTCCAAAATATAGCAGTAGAAAATTGTACAAAAAATTTGGAATTATCAAATAAAAAATAATTTTAAGTTAAATTCATCGATAAAAATTACAAATTTAGGATTTTTAGTTTTTGAACGGACCTAGAAGGAGAGATATTGGGGCTTTCCTAATATATACATATGTTTATATATTCAACAAAATTGTGTGGAAATATTTTCAAATAAAACTGATTTTCTTAATTTTTTCTTATTTTGTTTAATTTTGACGGCTTTTAATTGAAATATTTTGTTAAAAAATTTGTTATTCTTAATTCAGAGTAAAATGAAGTTCTACTTTAATCGCTTTAAAATTGTCAAAGTTATACATTTATTTATAAACATGGAATCTCTGCATTTATAAGAAAATTGAAAAAGTTAACCTTAACTAGTGTGCAAACCAGAACATCGAGATGTCTTATAATAGCGGAAATTATATGTTTAGAAAAATTACGATAACTTTTTCAATTTTCAATTAATTTAAACAAAAGAATCTGATTTTACTAAAAACTAAACCCACTTTCAGAATAAATTACAATAGTAAAGAATTTTTTAATACTGTAAAAAAGCCGTCAATATTTTTTAAAAAAACTTTCAACATATTTCAGTTACAAATAAATAATTCTATATACAGATATTTGGAAATCTAAATTTTTTGTCTTTCCAAAAACGTTCCAAGATTCAAAATCGGTTGAAAAATTGCTGAATTTAAAATTGTTAAGTGCTTGAAGTCGCTCAAAAACAGAGTTTTGACACTATAACCCCTGTTCTGAATTCCGAAACTTTTTAATTAGAGTAGTTTTGTAAAATCACACAAAATTCAAAATGTCGGAAATTGACTGTTTCGAACAAATTTTAGCATACTGAAAAATTTTAAAATAAATTTTAACATATCAATTTTTGCAACAAAATATTCCCTTTACTTTTACCAAGCTTTTTCAACACGAAATAAAACGAAGAAAATAATTCAGATGTGGATCACAGAAGAGCAAAAAAATTCGGAATGTTTCACTTTAAAATTTTTTTATGTGGATTCGGAACTTAGAAATAAACAAACTCTATTTTCACTCAAAATTAAATGTGTTTTTAGAATAAACTACAAAAAAAATTAGTTCGAAAAAAATTATGCTCGAAAAGTTGTCAAACTTGAAAAACTTAAAAGAAAAGTAAAAACATTCAGATATTCACCCCTGTTCTGAGTCCCGAAACTTTTTAATTAGAGTTGATTTGTAAAATCATACGGAATTAAAAATTTCGAAAATTTGCTGTTCCTACCAAATTTAATATTCATAGACTAATTTTAAAATAAATTATTATATAATAATTGTTGTTAAAAAATATATATTCGTTTCACTATCATCAAGCTTTTTCTACACAAAATAAAACGAAAAAAATAACTCGGATGTGGATCACGGAACAGCAAAACAATCCGGAATGTTTGACTTTAGAATTTTTTTGTGGATTCGGAACTCAGAATAGCGTCGATTATTGTAAATATCTCCCCAATTTTATAAGTCGGCCGAGAAATAACTTACTTAACATTTTTTTTCGTCCGCAATGTCTTAAAAATGTGTCTTTTGATAATAATTTTAGGTGTACTGAAATTTCTGAAAAATGTGATGTGATCTACTTAACCAAACCTACGACCATAGATTCTAATGAATTAATTCTTTAATTCGCTTTTGGATTTTTAATTAAAATTTACTAATATATCATTCCTTTATACCATTCCTTATGAATTCATTCACTGGCATCATTCTTTCAATTTTTATGCATAGTGAATGAATCTTTCACGTTTTATTCGGTTTTTAAAATATTAAAACAAGTGTTTGCGTCTTTAAATTTTGGTTAATTACCTTCATTATTTGATATCAATATTAAATCTCTAAAATAATCCACATTTTTATTTAATTTGTAATTATAAACTAAAGTGTTGTCAGAATCATTGGTATATTCATACCTTAGTCTTTTACGGATTGAATAAAATTACTTGATTGATAAGCCATTTTGTAAAAGATTAGAATTAATGAAAAAAAAAAAAAAATAGGAAAATTCTGTGATACTAGTCGTTAGGTTAAACTGTGATTTATTTAAGTTGTAATTATTTATTTAAAGTTTTTATTAAATTGCGTGTTGTGATGTCAAATTTTTATTCAATTTTAAATAAAATACTTGACAACGTAAATAAGTAAAATCAAATTAATAAAATTCGCACTCCAGAAGAAGTTGAAATACCGTCAACGAAACGTCGAGTGAAAAGGATGAAATAATTTGATTTTTATTTCATTTTAACATTTAATTGACCATAATTAGCCCGTGGATAGAAAATTCTATAAATAAAGTATTGGTCACAAAATAAACTCGAAGAAATTAATTATTTAAATTGATTGTAATTCTATAAGGAATGTATTAAACATAAGAATGCATTCTATTTAATATTAAACTTTAGAAATGAAACATATGAATTAATTATAAAGGAATGGTTTGATGGAATGATATATATTCAATTTCTAAAGCTGAATTCGGTTTTGTGCGAATTTAGCTAAAATTGCATATCCTAATTTCAGCGAAATATGTCAGAAGTTTTCAAGCAAAACTTCCAACTTAAGAAATATTTATGACAAAAATCCTTCTTAGCTCTGACTATAAAACTGGTTCTTTTATTTCTTTTGAACTAAAAAAAATACTCTTGATGGTTCAGGAAATGATGAAGTAGAAAATTTGTTTTAAAAATGACATTTGTTTTTAATTTTTTTATTTTGGAAAATTGATACTTCCAGCCGAAATGAGCCGAAAAAAATCGGCGGCGGCGGCTGAGGCAAAAATGACCGGCGGCGGCTGGCTTGTTTCTCTGGTCAGCGTACCAATTGAATTAAAATATCATCATTAAAATTATTTGCGTGTAGCGTGCGAAAAAGCCAATTTTGGGAAGCCTTTTACATGGGCATCAATAATAACACTATGCGACAGTCAAAATCGGGATGGGATGAAACCAACGGGAAATGTTATATCGGTCAAAAACAAGTTATACGTGTCCCGGCGTTTCGCTGGGTCACCCCTAGGAATCGAGATATATCTTTTTTTTAACATAACTCGAGAACCACTAGTCCGATTTTGCTCAAACAATTTTAAAAAAATTAAAAATTACAATTCCTTTAATCTGTTCATACATATAACGTTTTTCTATATACTCAACAGTTTTGCCGGTAAAAATAAATGTTTGTTACCGCTACCATAAAAATCAATAACCTTTTGTTTATTACTTTTTTTTAATATTTTAGGCAAAAAATATTTTTTTCTTCATACATTTATTTTTACCGGCAAAACTGTTGAGTATATAGAAAAACGTTATATGAACAGATTAAAGGAATTGTAATTTTTAATTTTTTTAAAATTGTTTGAGCAAAATCGGACTAGTGGTTCTCGAGTTATGTCAAAAAAAGATATATCTCGATTCCTAGGGGTGACCCAGCGAAACGCCGGGACACGTATAACTTGTTTTTGACCGATATAACATTTCCCGTTGGTTTCATCCCATCCCGATTTTGACTGTCGCATAGTGTTATTATTGATGCCCATGTAAAAGTCTTCCCAAAATTGGCTTTTTCGCACGCTACACGCAAATAATTTTAATGATGATATTTTAATTCAATTGGTACGCTGACTCACAAGGGCCCAAGGACAAAGCCTATTGATTCAAGATAGGATCGATGCATATTTGGACCTATCGCCCATATGAACTATATTTTCGGTTTTCCCTTAAATGCACCTAACATGGTAAAATCAAAATTTCTTTCCGTTATTCAATTTTTTTATCATTTTAAAGACAAAATTTTGACACAAGTCCATTTCAACCCTTTCGAAGTTCGGGTCCAAATATTAGTTGGTTTTTAACCAGACTGGTGTAATCAACCAGAGGTCAAATCGATATATCTCGATTCCTAGGGGTGACCCAGCGAAACGCCGGGACACGTATAACTTCTTTTTTACCGATATAACTTTCCCCGGTAGTTTGAACCCTTCCCGATCACTGACCCCTACCATTTGTCTCACAGTGTAATCGGCCAATATAAATTATTTTTAGCAAGGTTTCAAAAAAAAAATTTTCTTTTTAACGAAAAGGGGTCTCCATTTTACATTTTTCGTTATATTTTTGGCATTTACAGTCGGATCTTTAAGTATGATACATCGATGTTTTGCTCTGAAGGCCATTGACCTCAAGTATTCCGTTCTAGTATTTACCCACCAGCACTGGCGTAGCTAGACCATTTTTCCAGGGGGGGGGGGCGTGTAAAAATTTTGTTTTTTTTTAATTTATGAAAAAAAGTATAAGCAATAAAAATATTCTGATAGAAATAAATCTGTACAACTAGCAGAAAAAGCTGCTAAACATTTGTTAGAAATGGCCCTGCAGAAAAAACTGCCGACTGTAGCAGAATCTGTTAAGTAAATTCTAGTTACATAAAAACAGAAAAAATAAAACTGTTAAATCTAAAAAATTTTAGCTATATTTGAGTGATATTTTGGTTCGTTTTAAATGACAACTGACCCTTCTCATATCAGCAAAAAATTATCGGAATATTAGTAGAAAACACACAGAAAGGAACAACTATTACTTCTATAAATTTTTTGTTATATTTAAGTTAAATTTAGTTAAATGAATATAATATTCTATTTTGCTGAAATTAGCGGAAATTTTTGCTGAAAAATTGTTGAATATTAATTTCAGATTGGGAGATTTAGAATTTATTTTACAAAATAAATTATATTAAGGGAAAAATTCTGAAAAAAAATTTGAAAAAAGGGACTTTATGCAAATACATATTTGCAATAAAATGGCATCGAATTGGTAAAATGTATTTAGCTAGTAGTGCATATTTTTGCATATTTTGCTATAAGTGCATATTTTAATATATGTATATTGTAGCTTATCATTTTTTATTGCATATTCTGCCAATAAATGCATATTTTTGCATATTTTGCTCAAAATAGATGTTACAAATCGTACTTTTGATTCTATCAAAATCTTAGTTTTTTTTTTTTGAAAAATTTACCTTTAAAATAATTTTTTTCTATAAATTTATAAACATTTTTTAGATATTTTATTAATTCACGGAGACGAAAGTGTTCGATAAATATAGTTACTAACTTTTTGACGATGATATTTAAACTACTTTTAAGATAATAATACTATAGCCTACTTAACAAAAATAATATTGAAAACTCTGAAATAAATAATAAATTAATGTTTAAAAACTTTGTAATAAAAACTTTGTAATAAAAACTTTCCGATTTTTAATATATACTTTATGTATATAATACACGATTTTTACAACATTTCTTGCCCTAGTCATTACTGACGATCTACTTTCATAAGAAAGTTGAGTCAGAAATGGATAAGAATTTTTATTTCAAGTAAAAATGAAATGTTAAAAAAAAATCTGGGGGGTTAAACTATTTCTGGGGGGTGCTTACGTGAAATCTAAACAAGTAAGCATTGTAATTTAAATTATAAAAGTGAACAATTTTTTAATTTTATATCAAATACACAATAACAATATACTACAGAAAATGTGATTTCTTCCCCAAGAAAAATAATAGTCGTGTACATTAAATTTGCGTGGAAACAATCTCTATTTAGTTTTCACGCGAAATTCATTGTCGGGGAAGATTATAACAATTTTTTCACGTAAAATCCGAACAATTTACGGTGCTTTACTATCAAAAAGTATTTTACTTTTAAAGTCGACTTTATATTTAAACATACAGTATTGTCCTTTAGCCTTCTTTCATCTCTCCTGTTTTCCTCTTTTCCTTTTTTTCTCTTCCTTTTTCTCTCCTTTTTCCCTCTTTTTCCTTTTTTTTTCTTTTTCGATTTTGCTGAGGGGGGGGGGGGGGCGGGGTATTAATAATATTGAAAATTTATAGGGTAGAGGGGGGATCCTTCGCCAATTTTTTTTTTCAAAGCACTGATTTCTTAACCCCTAATTATTTATCAAAAATTGCTTTCAAATTGAAGATCTACATATCTTGGCTTTAATTTTTATGAGTTTTATTCTAATTATTTGCATATTTTCTATTACTTTTTTTATGATTTCTAAAGTAACCCAAATCGGCGTAACTGCCAAAAACCTGGGGGATATTCGCCAAAAGAGCTAGATACAATTTCAACAAAAAAATATTCTTAATACGGCAAAGTCAATGCTTTAATGACTGAAATAAATAATTTAGAATAAGTTCTTCAAGGTATATGATTCTTTTTAATCAATAAATCTCCACTACAAAAAAAAATAATTTAAAACTATAATATACAGGCATGTCACAGACCTCAATTTCACTTAAAAGTGAAACTGAAAACGCAAATTGCTTCTCCAGAAGTAAATGATATTTTTGCATATTTAGACCAAATATAACAGATAAACATAATTAATTATAAGTTAAGAATACTGTTGTTAATAATTTCACTTAAAAAAGTTTTTGTTGGAGAGCATATTTAAGGTTATAACACATATTTCACATAAAATTAATATGATTTCCATGTACAATTTCGTTACGTTTAATTTTTCTTCTTCAGGTTTTTTGCGTTTTCGTAAATTCTAAAATATTAAAAAAAGACTTTTTGTGGTAAATTCGTGTTCCAACTGCTAAATTTTGATATAAGTTGCCATTTGTAGTTAAACAAGAAAAGATCGCCGATCAAAATTTAAAATTTAAATTTTTAAGAAAAATATTGAATTTACAAACAAAAAGCGTTTTAAATGTGAAGTTATTTAAGTCAAATAGTTAACGACACTTTAGGGAATACATACCAAGCACTATTGAAAAGCTGTTATGAGTTTAAGCTGCTCCAAATACCAATTCCACTTTGGTTTTTAAAGTGGAATGAAAACGATTTTTTTTGTCGTTTTACGTTTTCTGGAGAAACTTTTAACGTTTTAAGTACCACTATAAAGCCTGTAGCAACTCGATACTTACCAGAACGATTTATTTTCAATACAAAATTATCAGTAGCACTCTAAACTACAAATTCAGAAGGAAAAAAATTGTTTTTTTTTATCACTTTAGGGAAAAAATTGCGGAAGTGAAATTGCGAAATCAAATCAATTCCGAAAAAAACCTGTGACATGCCTGATAATGATTCTTCAAAATTACAAAAAACTGAATAATTAATATAAATTTAAGAATAAACACGATTGTACTAATTTGCTATTGAACATATTTTAAACATATAGTAAAGTCTTATAGAGCATTTTAGGCAGGGAAGCACCAACTGTTCGTAGCTCCAGGGGCCATCTGGTGATTGTGCCCCAGAGGCAGGCACTAACATAAAATTAATATTTTTTCACACTTTTTAAGCATTTATTAAAATCAAATTATTATTTTCTGAAAGCTTAGGATCATAGGTCTCACATAATGAAAAAATATATTTTTATCACACGATTTAAGGAAGTTATTGCAAAATGTAGTTGCTTTCAATTATTTTTTTGGCACCCCAAAAAACACAAAAACACGTCTATCTGCGACCACATGTGATATAAATTCGTCAAAGTGGATGTCAAGGAAAGGCAATTGAAAAATGCACAAAATATATTTTTTCCAATTTTTTATCTGCCTTAACATCGGAGAAAAATGGGATTAGTGTATGTGCCCCACTGGCGAAGGATCCCCGTCTACCCTATTTAAGGCAGCGAAATAAATAAAAGCTGTTTCAAATTTATTTCTTTACACATTTCATAGTCAAAAATAAACATTAGGTTTTGTTATTATACAATTTCGAATTTAATGCCGCTAGATTGGGTATTTCGGCCACTGTGCTACGTTGCGAATTACTTTCCCAGTTTTTATGGTTAATTTAAATTTTATTTATTTTTTCTGATTAACACATTAAATAAAACCATTTGTTTAAATTAATAATTTAAATCCTTTTGTTTATTTTTGTCAATCACATTTAATGATTAAACGGTCATAAAATGACAATTTTATTTGACAGATTACATTATTTTACGAAAATGAATAGTGTAAATTGAGTGTGTGTGCGTGTGTAAATAAATGAGTGAGGGAGAAAGTAAATACATGAAAGAGTGCATTGATCTTGCCATATGAAAACACAACAACGTCCGAATAAAGATGAGGGGAGGAATTCCAAACAACAACATAAAATATATAGAGAAGAATATGAAAACGTAAAACCAGTAGAACGAAAAATTGTTAACAGCTGATTTTTGTTAAGAAAAATAAAAAGAGAAATCGCCAAAAATGTTTTTTTTTTTATAGATTAAGATAAATACGATTAAATTAAGAAATCATCTGGAAATAGTATTTTATTTATAAAGATTTAATTTATTCTTTTTATATAATACATAACTAGGCAGTCAGCGTATAAGCATTGTAATAAAGAAAAATAGCCGACATAGACTCGGAAATTTGTTACACAGACTTATACACTCACAAAAGTTTGTCGGTAGAATCTACTGAAAATGACAGTTAAAACAAAGGTATACAAAGGTATAGGTATTAAAATAACTAAAGCTTTAATTATTTTTAACTGTTGAAAAATAACTAACAAATGCATTAAAAATAACTACCAATATAGTAAAATTAACTGATAAATTTTTACTACAAAAATTTCAAAACAACTGACAAAATCGATAAAAACTACTGTTTTTCTAAAGTCTATTCTGTTTGTTTATAAAAGTATATTTTAATTTTTTTTCGATTACAAAAATATGGGTTATTACTTCAGCCTATTTAAAATTTGAAGTAGAAGCATTGGAGATACAATAAAAGTTTCTGATTTTTATTTGCAAACTAGAAATATATCAATAATAACAAATATAAACTACCCGAGTAAAAATAGTTATATATTGTCATATATAATGTGATTGGGTTATATCTGACAATGAATGGAGTCACTTTAACACACATATACAACTACATCTAATATTATTTTCTCAACGAATTTTTTGTATGCCCGAGTAAAAAAGTGTATATAAAATTATATGTGAATGGATATATTTGCAATATGTAACTGGATATAATTTCATCCGAAAAATGGTTATATTAAATTGTATCATATTGGATATAATTGTATTTACAAGGATACAAAGTTATATCAAATGATAAACTTATATCCGAATTTTGTCCCGATCAAATTGGATATAAGTTAATCCAATACGATATGATTAAATTTAAATGATAAAAAAAAACTTTGAATTGGAGGGCAGCAGGATTTCGGGTCCTACACACTCAGGGGTGTGATAAAAATCGAAAACGAACAGTTTTTCAATCTAGAATAATTTGTTTCGCGAAAATCAAATTGGCTTCAAATTATTATTTATCGTTTTTTTTTGACGCCGGACATCTAAATTAGGAAATAAAATATAAATTGGTATTGTACAGATCCTAAAATATTTACCATTGAAAATCAGATCGTTTTCGTTTTCGATATTCATCACATGCCTGACTGTCAGCCGAGGGCTACTGTTGATAATGAGTAACTATTAAAGACGTTAATGTATAAATATGTTATTCTTTAAAAACTAGATAATTTTTTATCAAATATGGGAAATTTCTTTGGACTTTGAGTGGAGAAATACCACTCAAAACTTATCGGACCAGAACAAAATATATATATCGTTGGGGAGGTACTTGAAATACCTTTTCAATGATATGCAACATGCCTAGACTTATTAACCCATTACGAGCCGGGCCATGATTTTAAATGTTAATTTTTTTAAATTGGATTTTTTAAATTAAAAAAAAAAACTTTTAGAAGTAAAAGAGCTCAGAAAATATTAATTTAATAAAAAAATTTAGTAAAGCATATAAAAAATTGTTTTTGATCAAATATTACATTAATCTCGAATATATTAGTTAATCTCGAACATTGGTCTGATATTAACTAATATATCGTCGGCTTGCCTGCAAGAAGTGCTATGACTGAGTTCCAAAACGTCATTTGCAATGCAACTGAACAAAGTCATGCATTCGTAAACGCAATTGATGCGCATATAAAAAGCAAACTGTGCATCACAAATGTTGTTGATGCTTTGTTGACATGTTTTTATTACAAAGTAAGCAACACACTTGTTTGCTTTGTATCGAAACAGTAGTAAAACCGCAAACACTGCAATGTGTTTTGACGTTTAGGAACTCACCCTATATTTTTGGTTTTAACAGGTTTTCAGGAGAGCGAAAAAACTGATTTATATTATCCTTTTAAGATATTTTATTGACATCATATGCCCTAATGATTCACGAACTTATTTATTACAATCATTATTAAGGCATATGATGTCAATGAAATATATTAAAAGGATAATATAAACCAGTTTTTTCGCACTCCTGAAAACCTGTTAAAGAACACAGAACACTACTTGCAGGCAAGCCGACGATATTGTTATATACAAAATAAAATTAAAAATATTTTTCGTATATATTTATATATAAAATTTTGAACGTTTTTATCAATAATATATTCCTATATATACAATTTGCAATAAAGCAAATACTGATATATGATTTTATATGATTACTAGGCCGGGTCGATTTGTGGGGAGGCAAAAAAATCGCCCATGGCTCAGGGAAAATCGTATTCTAGGGACCAAAATAAGAAACTCTGCCGAAGGAACCATACCTCTAAAACGAATTCCCCCCAACTGTTGACTTTTGTCCCGTAGGGTCAAGTTTTGAAAAATCACACTTTGACCCATTTAGAGTGCCCCAATCGAGTCCAAATGTATGACCGACCCCCACTAACTTTGGAGGGCCGATCCACCCATGCTAGTGGCACACCCCCTGGAACTCCCCTGGGGGGTTCCCCATACAAACATTTTAAAAAATCACCATTTTGGCACTTTATTTTATTATTTTTTATTTATTTTATTTATTTTTATTATTTTATTTATTTTTTCTCCTTAGAAATTTATTTAGTCAGAACATATGTAAATGAAAAATTGCGAGCTAGCGTTTCCAAACGAGTTATACCGGAAAATGTAGAGGCTGTTATGGTGACGACATTAGAGAGCCGTGCGAAATTGCCCAGACTTGAAAGCAAAAAAGACTTCAAACAGTAATTTTTTTTATTTTCTTTTCTATTACTAAGTTAAATTAATTTTTTCATTTAAATATGTTCTGACTAAATAAATTTCTAAAGAGAAAAAATAAATAAAATAATAAAAATAAATAAAAAATAATAAAATAAAGTGCCAAAAATGGTGATTTTTTAAAATGTTTGTATGGGGAACCCCCCAGGGGCGTTCCAGGAGGTGTGCCACTGGCATGGGTGGATCGGCCCTCCAAAGTTAGTGGGGGTCGGTCATACATTTGGACTCGATTGGGGCACTCTAAATGGGTCAAAGTGAGATTTTTCAAAACTTGACCCTACGGGACAAAAGTCAACAGTTGGGGGTAGTAGAATTCGTTTTAGAGGTATGGTTCCTTCGGCAAAGTTTCTTATTTTGATCCCTAGAATACGATTTTCACTGAGCCATGGGCGATTATTAAATCAACCCGCCCTAATGATTACATATGAGAAAATTTCTAAAAAAATTTCTAATATATCACCATATAAAAACATATAAGGTCGCACACAATATTTTATATTATCATATATTTTAATATTAAAAAATATATGTTATATATACTCTTTTTTACTCGGGTGGTAAATGATGTTATTACATATCCCCAAATCTGACTCCATATATAGCTACATAAGCCATATAAAACTAATCAAAATATATGTAGTGACCGATATGATTATATATGGTTCGATACTAAGTTATATAACACTGCATGTGTCGACATACTAAAAATATATTCTTGTAATTTTATATAACTTTCTATATAATCCTGTAGAAATTAATATATAGTTCACCATCAAATTTAGTAGTCTGCAAATGAAGAGTTAATTACTCCATACCCGGGTAAAAATCTTAATATGGTGTCATATATAATTATATCTTATTTGACAAGTCCCCATATACAACGACATACAACTTGATCCGAAAAATGGGTCATCTACTTGTGTCTAATTATATCAAATTAGATATAATTTGATACTGTTTGATCCGAGATTTGTCCATATCCAGGACATCAAATTACATCTAATTCGATATAAAAATATCTGATTTTATATAACATTGTCTAATAGTAAGTATACTTTTTATGCATACCGGCTATTAAATTGATATTGAAATTTCTATAGCTTTAACAATTTTAAAGGCCCAAATTTTATAACGTAAAATAAAAATTAATTAGAAATTTATTAATTCAGTTCGAGGCCAATTTCCTTATTATGAATTAACATAATAAGTACTTTTTTCAGAAACTGTTATTTTTCTTCATCAGGATATTCTACTAACAAATACTTCACAGAGTTTTTGCTTTCAAAAACCTCTACACTTTCAGGAATGAAAAGACGATCGTTTCGGGGATTTTCCAGGTCCCCTTCTTCAGTTTTCTTTAGAAAGTTGTGGCAATAGTGCAATGCAAATTGAAACATCAAAATTTCATATTAAACGTAGTCTACTACATCAACGAAATGTGAATGAAGCAAACAATAAAATATGTTTTCGAAGTCTCTGCAAAGACAACCAACAATAGAAATATTATGAAAGTTTTCTGTTTTTATATTTCGTACCGTCGTTACATGTCTTTGCAGAGACTTCGAAAACATATTTTATTGTTTGCTTCATTCGCATTTCGTTGATGTAGTAGACTACGTTTAATATGAAATTTTGATGTTTCAATTTGCATTGCACTATTCCCACAACTTTCTAAAGAAAACTGAAGAAGGGGACCTGGAAAATCGCCGAAACGGTCGTCTTTTTATTCCTGAAAGTGTAGAGGTTTTTGAAAGCAAAAACTCTGTGAAGTATTTGTTAGGAGAATATCCTGATGAAGGAAAATAGCAGTTTTTGAAAAAAGTACTTATTATGTTAATGCATAATAAGGAAATTGGCCTCGAACTGAATTAATAAAGTTCTAATTAATCAATAAAAAGGTCGAAAAAACAATTTTTATTTTTTGAAAAAAATTAAAAACCAATAAAATAAAAATTTTAATGCCCCAGCAAACAAAGATGATCATTAATGACTCAGAAATGAGCTCCAAAAACATAAACATTTTTCCACTTTTTCCTATGAAAGTGGTCCGTCGAAAAGAGCCCCCTGTGTACTCAGAAATGACTCAGAAAAAAGAACGTATAAAATCGAAATTTTCCTCAAAAATTTAAATAATTTTGGAATCTTCTTTGAGACCGAAAAATGAGCCCTCGTTTTGAGACAGCTTTTTAGATTGTAGAGACAACTTTTTGGATTGTTTTCTGAGGGTTCATATTTTCTACCAAAAAAAGAGTGTTTTCAAAAAAACAATAATCATTTCTATGAGCTATTTAAGAATCTTATTTATGAGCGCTCCGAAATTGCTGGCTGGGGCTTTTTTTGTCTTCTAAATCGTACGCATCATTTTTTAATATAATTTTATATGCAAAAAATCACGTGAAAATTATTTAGCTGTGGAGAAATTAACTCTTAATTTATATTAATTTGTATAAGATCATATAGAAAGTTATATAAAATTACAAGAATATATTTTTAGTATGACGATATATACAGTGTTATATAACTTAGAATCGAACCATATATAATCATATCGGTCACTACATATATTTTGATTAGTTTTATATGGCTTATGTAGTTATATATGGAGTCAGATGTGGGGATATGTAATAACATCAATTAACGTACAAAAAATTCATTGAAAAAATAATATCAGATGTAGTTGTATATAATGATATGTGTATTAATGTGACTCCATTCACCGTCAGATATAACCCAATCACATTATATATAACAATATATAAATATTTTTACTCGGGTAGCCAAATAATTTACACGTGATTTTTTTTCATGTAAAATCATTTCAAAAAATGATGCGTACGATTTAGAAGACAAAAGCATTCAACTAAATTTTTATTTTATGTTATAAAATTTGGGCCTTTAAAATTGTTCAAACTATACAAATTTCAATGTCAATTTAATAGCTGTTATGCATAAAAAGTATACCTACTATCAGACAAAATTATATAGAATCAGCTATTTTTATATCGAATTAGATATAATATGATGTCCTGGATATGGACAAATCTCGGATCAAACTGTATCAAATTATATCTAATTTTATATAATTAGATACATGATTGTATGTGGTTGTATATAGGGACTTATCAAATAAGATATAATTATATATGACACCATATTAAAATTTTTACCCGGGTAAACAAGAATTTTTAAAGAATTTTTTTTTCGATCACTGTTCGGATAAATTTGGTTCTTAACAAATCCTCAAATATATTGCGGGATTAATTCGATCTGCCATTTTTCGAATCAAATAAGATCTTAGTTTATCCCCAAGGATAAACTTAGATATCCTTAGACCTCCCAATTTTGAGATATAAGTTGATCTTACTTTATCACCATGTATACAATGGGATCTAATATGATGTCATTGGATACACCCAATTTTGATCTAATTGGATCAGCTAGATATTACAGTAGATATTGGAAAATATCAAATTGGATATGATTAGATATTGGGCCAACTCATTTTTTTTTACTCTGGAGTGTAAGAATTTTTCCATTTGATTTTAGCACATATATTTATACACTCATAGAAATAAATCCGTAAAAATAGCAGAAAAAGTTACTAAAAATTAGTTAAAAATGATGCTGCAGAAAAAACTGCTAAAATTAGCAGATTTTTTTACTAAATACTAGTAAAATGAGAACAGCAAAATTAAAACTGCTGAATTTACAGAATTTTAGTTATATTTAGGTTAACTTTTAGTTAATTGAAAATAGCAAATTGTACTGTAAAATCTGCAGAAAATTTTGCTAAATATTTGTAGACTAAAAATAGCAAAAATAAACTGTTAAATCTACAAAATTTTTGCTATTTTTAAGCTAAATTTAGTTGAATGCAAATAGCAGTCTATTCTGCTAAAATCAGCAGAAATATTTGCTAAAAAATTGTAAACTGCTGTTTTCAAAAGGCTCGATTTTTATTTGCATTTAAAAAAAAATCGAAAAAAAACTTCGAAAATTTTAAATTTTTTGGTGATTTTTTAGGCTACTAATTATTTAGCAAAATTTTTTGCTGATTTTAGCAGGTTAATTTGCTAATCTCCATTTACAAAAATTTAGCTCATATATAACTAAAATTCTGTAAATTTAACAGTTTTAGTTTTGCTGTTCCTATATTACTAATATATAGCAAAAATAATCTGCTAATTTAGCAGTTTTTTTCTGCAGCATCATTTTTAACTAATTTTTAGTAGTTTTTACTAAATTTTTTACGGACTTTTTTCTATTAGTGTATAGAATTATGCATATGTGATGCCATATATATAATAATTATATATGGAAGTGATGCTTTTTTGGATTTATTGCATCACATAAATTTATATATATATTTACATATAGTCACATATAGCCAAATATATAAATATATAAATATGTATATATAAATATATATAATTATATAAAATTATATGAAGTAATATATGAATATATATACACTTTTTTTGCCGGGAATATAAAAACAAATTGTCACATCTATTGTGGATTATTATTAAATAGAGAAATTCGTAAAAATCCAATCAAAGAGTTCTTGGAAATTTCGGAAGAAACTATTTTTAGGAGGGTTCTCCATACAAAATCCTGAGTTCTGGTGATTTTTCTAGACATCTATATGAAAACAATCTCAGAATTCTCAAAATCAGTTTACCGTGACTGTCATTAATATTCGGTTTTTATGTATGAGTTTTTAAAATCCAAAAATTTTCAATGAATATAAATAAATATAGTGCTATGTATGTTTTTCGCTTAAATACATATAATTAGAGCTTATTTCGCCCAGTTTCTTTTTATTAATATCGAACGAATTTATTTTTAAACATACCAAATAACGATACACTATAAAAATACACGCTTCATTAATATTCGGTTTTTTTGTATTACCATAAAATACAACCCTGCAAATCTGCAAGTTCACATTAATTATATAATCAAAATGGGAAATCCCAGGTTAATCAAGGTCAGGCAAATAAATTAAGCTGAAGAAGCATTGCCATTGTCAAGTTCGTTTTACATAAGTCGCAATGTGGCGTAAAGGAAAAAATACTTCGTTGGAACAAAGAAAATTAGTAGTTTTTCATTCTAAATATGAAACCTAATACGAGAATCGAATCAATTTTAAAAAAACAGACTGGTGAGCCTAAAAATCTTACAGATATTGTAAGAAAAATCAAGCTTAATTCCCCTAAAATTGTTACTGAAGTTAAGGCAGAATTAGGAAAAACCGTTTAAGAAGCAACAATTCGTCGCACCATTAAAAAACAAGGGTACAATGGCTGAGTTGCGCGAAAAAAGCCTTTAAAAAACAGGAATCATCGGCTAAAATTTGCTAAGGAGCATATTCAGAAAGATGTAAACTGGTGGGAAGACGTTATTTTTCCTCGATGAAAGTAAATTTAATTTATTTGGAAGTGACGGAAAAACTATGGTGTGGCGGAAGCCGAATGACGAGCTGAAAGGAAAAAATATTACTTCCACAGTTAAGCACGGAGGAGGAAGTGTGATGGTGTGGGGTTGTATATGCGCGAAAGGGGTTGGAAAACTAGTGTTTATGATGGCATTATGAATTAGGAGTATCATTTGAACATTTTGTAGGAAAATTTAAAACAATCTGCAGAAAAAATGGGAGTTTCATCAACCCGACTAAAAAAGTTTTCATATGATCTTATATGATTTGATATAATTATAAATGTTTATATGTGTGGCTTTATATGACCATATACATTTATATTAACACTTTGGTTTTATAAATATGTTTGATATGACGTTATATATAATCATATGCGATTTGGTCTCCAGCCATATATTAAGAGATCTGCAAATATATTTTATACATAATTATATATAATGGCGTATAAGCTTCTCTAAATAATCTTATATCAAAATATATAACAAAGTTAATATAAAATTGTATTAATTTTATGTATAAATTTATCTGACATGATATCTAATTATACAAAATTTTATAAAGTTTAATTGCATTATAAAAATTAAAAAAAAACTCCGAAATTGTGGATCTGGTCATAGTATAATATAGTAGCTTTACTCATTTTCTGTCATTTGAAAAAATGAAGTAGTGTTCGTAATTTTACTTGTACATATGGTTCTTAATACCACTACAAATACATGAGATAGGGACAAGCTCTCAATTTTTTAATGAGTTGGGCTACTATAGTATACTATGGATCTGGTTTTGAATTTTGCACTTTGACATATAAATAAATGTTTATATTATAATTGAATTTATCATATATTTTTCAAATAGTTGGCGAAATACCCTTTATGAAACTAAAAATAATTTTAAAGAAATAAATAAGGGAAAAATTTTTTTTCGTTGTGGAATTAAAGGTCGAAATAATTATTTTTACTTTAAATTTAAAAATTAGACAAACATATGTTGAAATAAATATGGTTTAAGTTCATTTATTTTTCCGTAAAAAAAAATTAATTGTGAAAGTTAATTTTTTATCATGTTGGTTTTTAATTTTTATTTTAAAAAATGAAAATTGTTTTTTTGACCTTTTTAATTGATTAATTAGAAATTTATTAATTCAGTTCGAGGCCTATTTCCTTATTATGAATTAACATAAGTACTTTTTTCAAAAATTGTTTTTTTTTTTCTTCATCAGGATACTCTCCTGACAAATACTTCACAGAGTTTTTGCTTTCAAAAAACATCTACACTTTCAGGAATGAAAAGACGATCGTTTCGGGGATTTTCCAGGTCCCCTTCATCAGTTTTCTTTAGAAAGTGGTGGCGTAATCCCCGAAACGATCGTCTTTTCATTCCTGAATGTGTAGAGGTTTTTTGAAAGCAAAAACTCTGTGAAGTATTTGTCAGGAGAGTATCCTGATGAAGAAAAATAGCAGTGTTTGAAAAAAGTACTTATTATGTTAATTCATAATAAGGAAATTGGCCTCGAACTGAATTAATAAATTTCTAATTAGTTAATTTTTTATTTTATAAGAAAGACATACATTTTATAAGAAAGACCAAAACTCTAACCTAGAAAAAGTTGTTCCGACAAATTTTTGTAATGTTTTATTTTCTCAGCTATTTCCAAGTTTATTAGCAAAAATTGTTCTAAACATTAAGCATTAGTATTTAATATGAATGAAATAAGTGATCTCAATAATATTTACTAAAATTTTCTTTGAAAATCTTCATCAAATTATATGTATTTATATATAATTTGATGCAGTTAGATAGACCCATTTTTCGTATCAAATTGTATCAGGTTAGATAACATGCGTATCTCGCTTGATATAATTATATATTCCAATATTCGGATCAAATTAGATATGGACGTATATATGGGTTTATATATGGTGATATATGACTATATTACATCTTTTTTAGTCGGGAACCTTCAAATTGTATCAAGATAATAACCCCAAACATGAAGCCCACATTGTCCGTGAATGGTTGCTTTATAACTGCCCAAAAGTAAATAATACGCCTGCTCAATCCCCTGACATGAATCCCATAGAAAATTTATGGGACCATATTGATCGCGTGTCCGTAAAAATCCAGTTTCTTCGAAAGGTGAACTCAAAAAAGGCTTCAGGAAGAAGGGGATAAAATCGGTGTTGATTACTTACAAAAAATTGTTCATAATATGCCAAATCGCCTTTCTGAAGTTATAAAAAGTAAGGGCTATCCAACAAGATATGAATTTGTTTTATTAAAGTTTTTTTTTTAACAATAATTTTATATGTGCTGAAAAACCAATGAAGTATGAATTATTTAGGTTTTTATGTTTTTGTTTATTTATAGTATGTTTTGTTCAATATTCAGAATTAAAAAATAAGTTTTTTTGTTCTCAAAATGTATTTATTAAATAAAAAATCAAAAGTGTCTGTTTTTTATTATTTTCTATTAAATTTTTTACTTTTAATAACTTAATAAAAAAAAACCGAATATTAATGACAGTCAGTGTATATTGTTATTGCTATTTTTATGTTTACTTGCACAGTCATTATGCAGGTAGTGCTGATTTGAGCAAATTGAATAAACGGTATTATCTCTTTAGTTGGGGATTTTTGGAGATATTTTTGGATTTGTTTGGAGATAACAAAAAAAAAATTATATGGCAAGTCTGGCGGGTAATTCAGTAATCGGGCCTTAAGAGTGTTGCCACAGTAAAACAAAAAATTACACAGCTGTAGATAAAAAATTATCCCAAACCGTATGAAATTACACAAAAAATATACCGAGTGATATGAAATTTCACACTGTAAGTTTTGGATGGCCGAATCTGCGGGAGCTATGCCATTCGACTCCAAAGTTTTGCCATTTTTCTATTTACAAACCGATTTTTAAAGACCAAATCCAGGCCAATTTCTCAGAAAATATTATAACAAATTATTCTATTAACTAAAGTGAATTTCAATGCAATATCTTTTTCAGGATTTAAATAGCGTACTTTTAAATTTGAATATTAAAAAATGGTATTTTATCCATATTAAAAGTTTCTTTCAGAACAAAGTATTTATGTTTTTCAGAAATACTACCTCATTCAGATGCATTGTATGCAAAAATATTACTTACTTGCTCATTATTCTCTCCCATACTCCTCAAAATTTAACCGTTTGTATTTCAATTAAACCAATTTTTCTCTTAGTACAAAGCTGGAATTAAAAAAAAAGCTGGAGTAGACCCTCCAAGGCGTCCGTAACGTGATGGCATAATCCCTGTTCAACCCTAGCTTTAAATGTCGGCAAGACAGGAAAAAAATTTAAAATACCGTATTTGTAAAATTTTGTCTCGTTTTCTTTAATTTTTATGTTAATGGTAGCAAGGCAGACCTTAACTTGAAATTTCTTTGCAGTATGTGTCTCAACAAATTTTCTTTTAAAAAATAAAAATAAAACATTTTTTTCAAAAATTTCATACGATTCTTTGTTGAAATCTAAAATATGTTGGATTTACAGAATTCTAAAATATTCTGATTCTGCTCCACCTTGCTTTGTTAGAAAAATTTTTGTCTGCTCAAAGCCCAGTATCATGACAACTACAGGAAAAAAAATTCAGACATTAGAAAGTCACAATCATAACAATCTCAAACTTTTCCACTCTTTCGCTGAATTTTTAAATGTTCTTGCAAACCAAGAGAATTTTTAAAAGGAACTTGACAATTATTTTTGCAAAAAAAGAAACAAAAGGCGGTGCTTTAAACAAAACAAAAAATACATAACACCATTTTTGATTTCGGGTTTCGTGTTGAAAAATGTTTCACTGACAAACTCGTTTTTTCTAAATATCGACTAATTTTTATTAAATTATTAAAAAGCTCCGGGACTTTTAAAAATTTACTGAAATTTCTGTAAAAAGTGAAACTACACAAAAACTACACCAAAATGTCGTTATTCAAAAATTATCCAACGAATGTGTAAACAGTCCCGTTTTTGAATAATTATTCAAAAAGTGGCAACACTGGGCCTTAATATTTTGTTGATGTCGTTTCTTCACCCCACTTTTTTTGTTTACTTCATTTTCCATTAAGAATTTGCAACCTTTGCAGATTCAGCCACTACGCTCTAACTCTCTGCAAAGCACATATTGTCACTCTCTTGCTCTCTGGTATTGCCTTTGTTTAGTGCCCAAATCGGCGCGTGCCTCGTGAGAGAGTGTGAAATTTGTTTGTCATTCATCTGTCAAATTGTTTTTTTTCTTTTTTGGTTTTGTGTTTTATTTTTGTTTATTTATTTGACTTATTTGTGTTGTTGGATTCTATTATTTATTGACGAGTGTATGCATGTATTGGGTATCTGTGTGATTTGAAATGCAATAATAACATTATAAATAAATACAAATACACCAACAAATTCTAAACAATACATTACATATTGTTGTAATTGTAATGCAATGTCTTGTTCTTCTTATTTGTTTTGTTGTCTTTCCGACTAAGTTTTTGTTGTTATTTGTTATTCCGTTTATTTATTTATTGTAAACATGCGCTTAACTTATTGTATCTAAATAGTAGTACGCATTTAGTAGATACTTGTTCTACTAGATTTTTTTTCCATTTTTTTATTGCGGGTAAAAAAAAAATACAAAATATGCAATTAATATAAAAAATCGTAGCATGTGACATGCAACAAATTGTAAAATAGCGCCACTTGCTAAAGGCATTTTGTATAATGTGCCAGATAACATATATTAGTCGAGTTGTGCATTATAGCTGCTACATACGTACATACATATTATGCATATATTACACATTTCCTTAAATATATATTTCTATTTAGTAATTTATCTATTAACTTCAACGCGATATGTGTATACATCGTACAAAAATATTCAGATTTATTTCAGTTGACCTACTAGCCGTATTATATTACTCGTTTGTATGGCTGTTACAGTTAGAATACATTTCGATAACCATCTGAAATGATGGAAGTTGAGATAACATAGTTTAATATTTCAAATTCTAAGTTTTGCCAGCTATTTACCAATCAACTATCTCATGAGAAATAAATGGCGCCCAACGTAGCCATTTATTTTTTTCTGGTGGTCGATTTCTATAATAAGTTTCTTTTTTACTTTTCCGATCGTGGCCGATTGCATAGCATAACGGACTCCTTTGAGAGGTAGGGCCCTTAAGAGGCTAACCGTCCCTCCAGTCCCCTTTAGGAGTAATATAAAATATATTACATTGTACTTGCAACGAATTTGTATGTTTACGAGCTGCTTTGCGAATGACGTTCTATTTGACGCCTAAAGTAATTGCCAATTCGATTAGTTTTCCTCGAAGGAGTTAAAAATCCATAGCACTCCATCCATTACTCTGAGCGCATCTAGTTTTGTAGTTGACAAACGTCTTTTAACAGGTTTCTTTAAGGGTTTATCCTGTCATACTATTCTTACTTCAGAGGCATTAAGTAAATCTTAAACTCGAATTAGATTACATATAAATGCTTGTGCTCTGCTTTGAGACTGATGCCGCAAAGAAAACTTCTAAAGCAGAACCTGGCTTGACTTCACAGTTCTACTTTACGCTTCCGTTTGAACCTATCTCAACGAATATTGTTTTCATATTTAAATTGATACAACGAACTATTTCGGGAAATATTTTTCCATTTACATGTTCCGAATTCAAAGGAGCTATATTCTTCTGATTAGGAGCATGCGATAAATAGACCATAACTGTTTTACCAAGAGACCTTGTTGAGCCTGCGACTTTATTCTGGGACAATACCAATTGAAGTAATCGGATTCTCAAATGTCTTGAGAGTAGCTAAACTGCCACTACATATACAGCTACTACCAATAAATAGACGAAAATCCTTGAAGAATGTAACTAGACCTGATTAGCTTAAAGAAAAATAACTTTAAAAATAAAAATAAAAATGATTAATTTTGGCGCCCAGTGTACACACCTATTTTAGTTTTTATTCTGAAAAAAACTTCAATCGCCACACTGTTCTTACTTCAGAAAGATTCAATTAATATCAAATGGTACTTAGACTATATCGAAGAGCATCCGTATTCACTGAAACATACAAAAAACAGATCATATTTTCCCAATATAGCTTCTTAAGTCTGCGATATATGTAGGTATACCTGGACATGTCTTTGAAGGATTCAGAAATTCAAATGCTTGAGGATCAGCCTTACTGTAGATAGCCTTCTTATAGATACCGATACTTCAGTCTCACCATCCATAATTGTTCTCTCCGCATGTTTAGAAATATGGTGAATCATCGTAACACATATTTTCTTAACATCTAGGGAGTTATTGTTTTAAATGCTTCCGCTTTTGTAGCTGGCACTCGTTTCCTGAGAGAAAGGAAGTGCCATTAAGTGGTTTAGCCATCACACTATGCAAACTTCGGCTAATGATACTCAGAAAACTTCTATTGCAGATCCTGAATTATCTGTGTTGTCTTATCGGCATTAGATCCTCTCTGAGCGAATACTATTTTCATATATGTACGAGTACATTAAAGAAGTTATGTGCGACGAGCACATTCTATTTTGATGTTCGGGATTTAAAGGAGCTGGGATAGGTTGAAAAGAATTTTGAAAAAAAGAAAAAAATTCCTGCATACATTACCATCCAAAGGATAACGAATAAACATTCTATTGGCAGAAATCGTTGAAAATCTAGTCTACTAAAAAAAATTCGTTGTTCCATACATAGTCTATGAGTACCAGTATTCAAGGGGTAACGAGTTAATTTAGACCGATGAAGAAAAGTTTCTGTTTTAACCAACCCCAATGAGCGGTATTAATTTAAATGTACTGGCGGACTTTGTAAGGAACAACGTTTTCTTTTATTAATACGTTTGCGTTCTTTATCCTGACTGTAACTCCTAAAAATCCGAATAGACTATGCTCTTCGTGTACTACCTTGACCAACTCGTATATATACGAAAATATTTTTTTAATTTTCGAGTTTATGTAAACATTTTGGTCTGACTGCATTTTGTAAACAACTGTTATTTTTTCCATGAAAAATTAACGCCGCTTGTAATTAACCTATAATCGCAATTCTAAAGACAGTTGGGCGAAATTTTTGAACATAAGTTTGCAGTACCCCAACAGTGAACACTGTTATATATTCCATCAAAATTTACTCCGAAATTTAAACTCTAATTTTTGACACGTCATTGACTTTCAACTAACCTTAGCGGTATTGCCGGAAATATACAGTTTTCTATATTTTTGCTGACAAAAGAAAGGTATTTTAATGGAATTGAAAAAAATATTAAGAATTTCATAAACAAACGAATAAAAAAGTTAAAGTCGGGTATGCCGAATTAATATCCTACACTAGTCTGATTTAAAGCCAACTAATGTTTGGATCCGAAATTTGAATGGGTTAAAACAGACTTGTGTCAAAATTTTCTATAAAATCATAAAAGAAGAGAAAATCGAAAATATAGCCCATATGGGCGATATGTCCAAATATGGACCGATCCTATTTAGAATCAATAGGCTTTTTCCTTGGGACTATGTGAGTCAACGAACCAAATTTCATTGAAATATCTTCGTATTTGCGACATGCAGCGTGTAACCAAGCCAAATTTGGGGGGACCCAAGGTCTAAACATGGACCGATTTCAACCAAAATTAATAGCCATCGTCCTTGGGCCGACATAGGTCTCCGTACCAAATTTCATTAAAATATCTTCGTATTTGCGATATAAGCCAATTTTGGGGGTACCCTTATATGGGCACTAGGTCTAAACATGGACCGATTGCAACCAAAATTAATAGGTGTCGTCCTTGGGCCGACGTAAGTCGGTATGCAAAATTTCATCAAAATGTCTTAATATTTGCGACCTGTAGAGTGTTCACAAAATGCATGGACAGACAGACGGACGGACGGACGGACAGACGGACATCGTTAAATCGAAATACAAAGTGATTCTGAGCAGATCGGTATACTATAAGGTGGGTCTGGGACCAATATTTTTTGGTGTTACAAACATCAGCACAAACTTATAATAACCTCTCCACATAGTGGTGTAGGGTATAAAAAGTTTAGAACAAGTTTGCACTTACACTTTTAAATTCAAATTGGCCAGATATGCTACATATCTTTGTCCCCTCTGTGGCATATCCAAGTTTCATTGATATCTGAGAGTCTGCCTACAATCCTTTTACTAAAAAAATATTAAGTAAATGTAGAGATACAACCTTGCGGTTTGTTCTGCGTTTATTTTTTTTATATGGAGTTTTGACAATTAAAAACGCACTGCGGATTCTCTCTAAATTAAAACTTAATTTAATTTCTCTGCGTTTTTTCTCATACTCGCATATTTTCATTCTCACTCTCACTACAATCAGTGTTGCCAGTTTTGACGATTTATCGTTATTTTGATGATTTTTACCATCTAAAATAGCCAAATGACGATTTGACGATTTTTTCCTTCAAAATTACGATTTTTTTAATACGAAATATAGCAAGAAATGTGCAAAAATAAGATACTTTTCCAATCTATAATTCTAAATTGCAAGCAAATTAATATGGGACAAATTAAAAAACCGCTGCAAAATTTGATAATTTGTATTCAGCAAAAATATACGATTTTTGAAGAATATTTTAGAATTTTAGATTAAAAGTGTTCATATTCTAATTAAAATTATACCTAGAAAAAATGTAAAAATATGTTCAAGTACATCATAATTTTTTATTTATTGCGAAACTGCCAATTTTTCTTTAAGATACGTATTTTGAAATGTACAATACTTACAGGAAAAATAATAAAAAGATATGATAATTTTTGTGTAAAACTTCTGTCCTAAAACTGTAACGAATCTCAATTTTTTGGAAGAATGTCTGTGAAATACATAATATTTTAAAAACTGAAATTTTTGTTGGTATTTCCTTTTGTTTAAAGCAACCACTTCAGGATATGGCAAATTTCGATGTTTATAGAAATTTTAGTAAATATGTTAAATCGAACAAGCACGAAATGATTAAAAAGAATCATGTTTAAAATGCTTATTAAGTTTTTAGGGTCCTTATAACACAAATAGTGTTATTTTGACGATTTTTAACTATTAACGATATTTTCCAGAATTTTTGACGATTTTATGCCTAAGAAACCTGGCAACACTGACTACAATATTCCCATACAGTGTTGCCACCAGTAAAAGAAAAAATTACACAGCTGTAGGTCAAAAATTATCCAAAACCGTATGAAATTACACAAAAAATTTTTCAAAATAAACTCTGCTGAGCACAGTGGGGAAGAATAAAATATTTTGGAAAAAACATTTCTTACCAAAGTTTTGCATTTTTTCTATTTATAAACCGATTTTTAAAGACTTAGCATTTTTTCATCTGCAATGTGCAAAAGTTAATTGCATTTTAAAACTAAAATTTTGCATTTTTGCAATAACCTGTCTGATTTTTGCCTTCTGCAAAAGCAAATCCAGGCCAATTTCCCTGAAAATATAACAAATTATTCTATTAACTAAAGGGAATTTCAATGCAATATCTTTTCAGGCTTAAAATGGCGTGCTTTTAAATTTTAATATTAATAAAATAGTATTTTATCCATATTAAAAGCTTCTTTCAGAAAAAAGTATTTATGTTTTTTCAGAAAGGGTACTTCATTCAGATGCGTTGCATGCAAAAATATAACCTACTTGCTAATTATTCTTCTCCCTCAAATTTTAACCATAAATAAAAATATAACAATTTCACAAAAAATTACCGATATTTTTTTTTCAAAAATTTTATACGATTCTGTTGAAATCTGGAACATGTTGGATTTACCGAATTCTAAAATATTTTGATTCTGGTCCACCTTGCTGCGTTCACAAAATTTTCGTCTGGTCAAAGCCCCGTGTCATGTTAACTACATCCAAAAAATTTTCACAGATTAGAAAGCAACAATCATAACAAACCTAAATTTTCCCACTCTTTCGCTGAATTTTTATATGGTTTTGCAAACCAAAAGAATTTTTAAAAGAAGCTTGACAATTATTTTCGCAAAAAATAAACAAAAGACGGAGCTTTAAACAAAACAAAAAAATACATAGCACCATTTTTGATTTCTTCTAAACTGGGTTTAGCTTTGAAAAGATTTATAAAATCATTCACCAGAAACTGGAGATTTGTGGTAAATCGTTTCGTCTATATCGACTAATTTTTATTAACTTTCAAAAATTTACGGAACTTTTAAAAATTTGGGGAAATTTCTGTAAAAAGTGAAATTACACAAAAACTACACAAAAATGTCATTATTCAAAAATTATCCAACGAATGTGTAAACAGTCCCGTTTTTGAATAATTATTCAAAAAGTGGCAACACTGTTCCCATATTTTCAAAAAATAATCCCGATATTTGATGACGTTCAGAGATGGAAAAGTTGAAACGATTGAACTTTTATTTTAAAAAATCATTGTTTTTCATGTTTATTACTAGTTTCGAACTCATTTTAGCCTACCATTTGAATTTAATGATCTTTGCCGAAGTTAAAATTAAAAAAAATATAAAAAATTAAAAATTTTTCTGTACTGAAACAAAAACTTTATTTCCCATCGCTTGTGCTCTCCACACATGCACTAAATGTACACACATATGCATGTAAAGAAAGTGTGAATGTGTGTATAAAAACAACCGTCACCGCAGCCGCAGTCATTTAATTTGGTGTTTCTCTCCGCAGCGGAATCCGCAGCCGCAAGGTTGTATCTCTACTCTAAGTCTGAAATTAAACTTTTACAAGAAAGATGTCCTTCCCAGGAAAAATTTTTATAATCGGTTGCCAACCACACCAATTCTGCAACTGGTTCCACTGCAACAGATTACATGGAATTGGTTCCGGAACAAGTTCCTCGGATCTTATATGGAAGGTATGACTGACGTAGAATCAATTCTAGAACTAGTTCCAGAACTGATTCTAGGTAAACCCTTTCCACTTTGGAGCTATAGAAGCGGTTGTTTTTGGGACAATTTCAAACAAAAGTAGTCGCTGTTGGAATTGACAGCAGAAGGGGTTGTACAGGAAAAGTAGCCATTCTACAACCGATTCTTTGAAACAGACGTAACCAGCCAGTAAGCCTTTGAATCTGTTCTAAAATAGGTGTTTTTACCACCGGTTCCGTGGAACAGTTTCTAGAACTGATTCCTGGAAGTCGAAATGGAAGGCAGAACCGGTTCTATAACCGGTTCCAAAGCAACCTATTCTAGTTTGGAGGAACAGAACCTGTTGCTTTTGGGACAAACTCAAACAAAAATCACCGATGATAGAACATAAATTAGAACAGGTTGTAAGTATGCAAGTACAAGTTGTTCTACATCCGGTTCTTTGCATCCGACAATTTTGCTGGGTATGGCTGTATTCGCAAATGCCTAAGAAAATTTGAAGCTGGTTATTGGATAATTTCCCATGCAAAATTTGTTTAAAAAATCATTTGTGAATACAGGCGATAACGTTTTTTTAAATTTATTTTTTTATAATAATTAATTGTAACATATCATACATGGGGAAAAGGCATTGAGGCATTAATTTTTCCATATAAATTTATATGAAAAAAAAAACAACAACGACTCAATGTTTTAATCCCAAGTATGAATTGTATGCCCAAAAATATTTTTAAAAATAGTGTACTTGTCCAAATATACACGAATCCTTTAATGAGAAAAATGTTAAACAGTTGTTCATGCATAACATCAATACATTTGCACCCCCGCTCCTCGCTCTCCCCTCCCTCCCCACACTCACACACGAGAATAAATGTAAATATGAAAGTGTAAAAGTGTGTAAACAAAATGCTCACGTTTTAGCTGGAAACACATACATTTCCGTTGTAACTGTTTACTTTACACTAACTTTTCACATGACAACTTTTCCATGTTGGATTTTTAGGTTGGCGTTAGTATTTTTGTCTGTCGACTTCCGTTTTACAAGCGTATGCCATTTTCCTAGATAACATTCCCATTCACACTCACACAGATATCTGTATAGTGAGAGAGTGTTGGAATAAACTAACGAACAAATAAACAAAAATTGTCGCTAACAGTTTATTTGTACGGAAATCGTCATTCATACGCCCACATGAATTTTTATTTTATACAGTCAACAGATGATGGACTTTTGAGATTTAAAATTAAATTGAATAAAAAAAATATTTTTTCAACTTTCAGTTTGTTAAAGACAAACAAAATAAGGATTAACATCTCATAAAAATGAAAAAAAAAAAAAATGTAATAAACTTTTTTAGTTCCTTTTTTTACATAAAAAATTTTCAATAAAATGTTTTCTCTATGTAAGAATATATTTTCTTTCATGATGTATTACATGAGGTTAAACCTTTCATATCATATCACTCACTTTACTATGTTATTTTGTTGTTGTTCGTTTTACCAACCAACAAGAACAACTTCATCCAGTTTTCATGCATATGTATGGATGTGATGATAACATCCCAGTAGAAATTTGGAAGCAGTAATATAAGATTCATACAGCTTCTTAGTGGCTCATCTGGAACAAAAATCAGGCCTTATATAAGCGCGAATACAGGCGCTTCTGGTTGTACACTTGGTTCTTTCTCAAATCGAAGTGCTGGCATTAGAGCATTGATTCCCTAAAGCGGAATTAATGCATTTAGTCGAAGCGTTTAAAGAAGATATAAAATCATCACATTTATATTGATGGGCCTCCAAGCAAGCACTGTTTTCTTGCTGGGATGGAAATAATGTTCATTCGTTACTAAATCCATTTTTATGTTTTTACATTCTTATCATCATGAAAAGACTGTGTGAAGGAAGGGCTTATAAACACTTTTAGTGTTATATCGCATATAAAACATATTGTTGCAACATACAAATGAGTATGAGAGCATGAATACATTCTAGATAGAGTTGTCATATGAATTTTTAATATTTCTATAGATAAAATAACCACGACATAGTTATACACTTTCATAATTATATTTAAAATGTACAATATAAAAAATTAAATTTGTTTCTATTTAACTGAAGAAAATTAAATTGCTAATTTATAAACATTTGCTCCGTTTACTAGGTTAGTTGGTATAAGGGCTAGCTTACACCCCATGGTGATAAATGCTCTTTCATAATAATTCCGTTGTGCCAACCGATTGTTTTTTTCGGAACAATCTCTTAATTCGGTTGCCATGTAGTTGCGGCAACCGGGTCAGTTTGGTTGAAAAAATTAACTTGTCACAACAGAAACATAAATTCAATAGAAACTTTACCTGATTTAACTGAAAATTTCTGGGTTTTCTGATTATTCCCGAGATAGGCCCAAAAAATTTTTTGTAAATTTACTACTATTTTGTTTATTTTAACGAAAATTCCGTAAATATAAACAAAAAATGCGTAAACTTTTTTGAACACACAATAATACACACGCAATAGTAGGAGTACAGTTTCCTACTATAAGTTGGGTAAATTTCAACAGAATTTAATTTTTTTTTATTTATTTAACCCATTTTTCGCCGATACCAGTTGCCTTCAACAGATTTTGATAAAAATTTATATCAAAGCTATTCTGAGCCTAATTAAGAAAATTCTAAATTAATTCGGCCAATTAAGTTTTTGAGAATGCAAAAAAAAAATATTTTGATTAAATCAAAATATCAAAACGTACTTATTTTAAAAAATTTTTTCAAATTAAAAAAATGCTACTAAAAATAAAAAAATATTTACACAAAAATATGCAAAAACATGCACTTTTGTCAAAATATGCAACTAAAAATCGATGCCATTTGTTCTAACTTTGATGATCTCGTAGGGGGGTCCTTCGACAGTGGGGCACATACACTAATCCCATTTTTCTCCGATGTTAAGTGAGATAAAAAATTTTAAATGTTTAATAACGCTCCTAGACGAGAACAAGAAATTCTCATTGAGTTTGTAATTTAACTTAACAAATATTTCCAGAAATTCTAAAAATGTCGTCCCCTGACGATATTCCTTGGGCAAGAATGTAATCCGGATAGGCACATGCCTACAACGGATTATTTTTCACAATTCGTTGGAATTTAGCACATTTAATTCCTTTAATACGAAAAATTTATTTTATACATTTTTCAATTACCCTTCCTTGACTTTGACGAATTTACATTACATGTGGTCGCAGACAGACGTCTTTTTGTGATTTTTGGTGTGCCCAAAAAATAATTGAAAGCGACTACATTTTGCAATAACATCCTCAAATCGTGTGATAAAAAATAATTATACCCTACACCACTATGTGGTCAGGGTATTATAAGTTTGTGCTGATATTTGTAACACCAAAAAATATTGGTCGTAGACCCACCTTATAGTATACCGATCGGTTCAGAATTTTTTTTTTATTTCGATTTAACGATGTCCGTCTGTCCGTCCGTACGTCTGTCTGTCTATGCAATCTTGTGCGCACTCTACAGGTCGCAAATATTAAGATATTTTGATGAAATTTGGTACGCAGACCTATGTTGGCCCAAGGACGAACAAGTTTGATTTTGGTGAACATCGGTCCATGTTTAGACCTAGTGCTCATATAAGGGTCCTACCAAAATTATACTGTTTATACGCTGCAGGTCGTAAATATTAAGATATTTTGATGAAATTTGGTACACAGACCTATATTGGCCCAATAACGCAGCCTATTGATTTTGGTGAACATCGTTCCATGTTTAGACCTAGTGTCCATATAAGGGTCCTACCAAAATTATACTGGAATTATACCTGGAGCTACAAAGAGTTGGTGCATCCCTGCCTAAAATGCTCTATAAGACTTTCCTATACAGATAAAATATGTTTAATAGTAAATTAGAACAATTGTGTTCATTAGACCGTACCGCAAAATAAAAGTTCGCCGAATGTAGGGGTCGCCTTTTTTAATTTTTCGCTATACCTTCGGCATTTAAAGTGTGATATATAAATTTTTTTTTGCCTCAAGGAGACCAGTGTATTGCTATAAAGATAAAATCCAATGAAAAAAAAATTTAAAAAGGCGACCCCTACGTTCGGCAACCAAAAAAATAAAAAAGATTCTACTGGGTTTATCAAAAAACTTCCTTAGCAAAAGTTTAATGATTTTTTCCGAGCTTTAATTTTCTGACATTAAGGTGGTACATTTGGGTTGTAGCAACTGAGATCTAGTGGGTAACTACTAAAACGGAATACTTGAGGGTAATGGCCCTTAGAGCAGAACACTGGTCTCCTCGAGAGAAAAACATCGATTTATCATACTATAAGATCCGACTGTAAATGCCAAAGATATAACGAAAAATGTAAAATGGCGACCCCTACGTTCGGGAAATAATTTTTTTTTTAAATTGCCTTGCAAAAATACTTTATATTGGAGGGTGTACGGCGCACTTTCATTCTTAAATTTATATTAATTATTCAGTTTTTTGTAATTTTGAAGAATCATTTTATTATAGTTTTAAATTATTATTTTTTTAATTTAGTGGATATTTATTGATTAAAAAGAATCACATATTCTAAAGAACTTATTCTAAATTATTTATTTCAGTCATTAAAAGATTGACTTTTCCGTATTAACAATTTTTTTTTTGTTGAAATTGTATCTAGCTCTTTCGGCGAATATCTCCAAGTTTGGGGCAGTTACGCCGATTTGGGTTACTTTGAAAATCATTAAAAAAGTAATAGAAAATACGCAAATTATTAGTATAAAAATTAAAGCCAAGATTGTTAGATCTTCAATTTGAAAGTAATTTTTGAAAAATAATTAGGGGTTAAGAAATGACAGTGCGTTGAAAAAAAAATGGCGAAAGATCCCTCCTCTACCCTACATATTACATTTGGACTATCGAGAAAAAACATGAATTTGCATGAAATTCCTTGCCCTAGTAATCACCATTGGCGGGATATGCATACACGGCTTATATTTTTTAAGTGCAAATAAAAAACGTTTTTATACTGAGTATATCATAAATGAAATAGGACCCATAATAATGGATACAAAAACTAAATTAAATAAAAAAACATTTCATTAGCAACTTATGAATAGTCAAAGCACTAGTGATTGTAATGACCAGTCGGCGAAAAATGGGTTAATAAATATTTAACATTTGAAATTATATGTAAAAATAATATTAAATATAATACTTATTCTAAACATTTATAGCTCCTAGTCGGAGCATAGGGTGGAAACAAAATCAGTCCACAGAATTTAATTAGAGTGTAGTAAAAATTTAAAGGGCAATTTTACTAGTTTTTGCTTGAAAAATTTCTTACAGAAAAAACTAGTAAATGTTTTTTTTTTTTTGTTTAACAAATAATAAAATTTAACACATTTTTGTGTGAATCGTTATTAAATTATTTAATTCTTATGATTCGCATTAAAGTTTTCACTCCGCGGACGTTTTGTTTTTGCGATTTTCGTAAATTTTCTTTTTGTTTGTTTACTATTTTTACAATTTTTTTGTTTGAAATTTTTTTAATATTTTGACAACTTTTTCAATAATTATTCTCTTTTACTAGTTTTACTAGAAATGTATTCGTACACACCTAACATGTTTCCATGTATTTTAATTATTTCACAATGTGACATGCGATCAGAAAATCATATCCTGGAGAAAAAAAGCATTTAAGTGTCTTAACTTCTCTAAACTGTGTCTACTTTATTTATACTACTACCACTACTAGTATTTATGTAAACTGCCTATAGCGGGGCCGAGGTATAAAAGACTCCCCACTTTTAGTTTTTGAATCGACTGTTTGCCCTTATTTTGATTGCGGTCATATCAAGTAGGAAGTGTTTATAAGCCTCCCAGCAAAAAACCTGCTTCGCTGGATGCAGCTTTGTAAGGGAATAAATAAAATTAATCCCTTACAAAGCTGCTTACATGATTTTTCCATACAAAGGGCCCACTTGGAAGCACGTTGTTTTGTGAGAAAAAGCGTATTATTCGCTGCTGAAAAATTGCAGTAAATTCATGTTTTTCGTAAGTGCATTTAACCGCAAATAAATTCATGCACTTTTTTGGAAAAAGTGCTTTTTTGCTGCTGAAAAGATCCAGTAAATTCATGATTTTCATTGAGTGGATTTAAACGCGACTTCTTATGAAAATAAATGCATTCATTTGCCGACTTCAAAATGCAGACTGACTCATGTTTATGTGGCGTCTATACATTAAACTCTACTAAAGAAGGGTAAAACACGATTGAGATGACTCAGATTTCGTGCGCATTAATCTTTGGATAACTTACATTTTATTTTACTCCCTTACAACCTGCTTCGTCGTAAGGGAATAGCGTAGCACTAGAATTTTTTAAATAACTTGCTTACGATTTGCTTCGGTTAAGGCAGTTAAAGCAGGGTATACAATCAAATTGCAAAATTTTTTGTGTATTGTATACGCATAAAGTGGCGCAACTCTGTAAAGCAGAATTTGTAGCGCATTTTTAAGCGCTTCGTATTTTTACTGCTTCCAAAATACTAAACATTTTTTGCTGGGCTGCCTCCTTTTCTTACAAACAATAACAAAAACTAACAAATTTTATACAATTTATGAGATTACAAATGCCATTACACGAGTTAATGTTACTGCCAACAAATTGTTGGTTGTTCTAGTTACTATTTCAATTATTTTTGATGTTGATATTTTTTCTATACTCTCTGATATATTTTGTACAACAAACATGCAGTTGTAACAGTTGTTATTATGCTCATAAGTACTTACACATACACTGACACAACGATGAGATGTTAAAGCACTTGTAATTTTCAAACAAACAAATCCAACAACTTTTATAATTGTGAATTTGTTCATGTGTATGGATGATTGTGTTTGTTCACTTGATTTCAAAATGAACTGAAATTTGATGATAATAAAATAAATAATAAATAAATTAATGGAATAAATCCTAGGAAAATTTTCTCTTCCAAAGCATCAGCTGTAAAATAGCTACTTTTCCCTTACAACCCCTTCTACTGACAATTCTAACGTCGATGATTTTTTAGTAGATTTGAGGTTAAGAAGAAGAATAAACATTTTCTTCAAAAGTTATAAACACATTAAATTTGCAAACCAGACTAGATCCAGTTTCTGCCTTTTTTATGGACAGGCTTCATCAGTGATTTTCCATTAAATTGTATTATCGTTTATATTTTCACTGTCAGATTGTCTCTATATGAATACATTCAGAAGTGATCAAACATACATATACAAACATTCTACTTTAGATTTCCTGTTTATCTTCTTATTTCCTCCGTGTCACCTTTTTGCAAATGTTGTCACACTGACGTATGGTTTGTACGTACAAGTGCAGGCAATTTGTGTATATTAGAGACGGACAGCCAACAGGGCATTTTTAATTTTTTTTAGTCAAGTGTTGTTTTTTCAAACGCTATACGACGCCATTGTTTGAAATTGTCCAAAAAGCAACTGCTTCTATAGCTCTGAAGTGGGATCGGTTGTCCTAGAAACAGTTCTGGAACTAGTTCTAAAACTGATTTTCCATCAGACAGACCTTTCGTATAAGGTCCGTGGAACTGGTTTCGGAACCAGTTCCAAGGAATCGGTTACAAAATTTTGCTGATATATTTTATTATTATATTTTTTTTTGGACCATTCTTAATGAAAAAAGTTTCTCTGTGAAAAATCTGCCCCTAAGGTATGAATTTCCAACCGGCAGCTGAAAGAGACTACCACCAATAATTGCTTTTGATTCCAAAGAGTCCTGAAGTTATCCAGGTGTTTTGGGAATTCATTAACTATCAGCTCTGTCAGACCTTTAAAATAATAATTCAATCATCAGTAAAAATTCAATTTCTAAAAAAGAATAAATAAAATTTGTTTTTGATTCGCGAATTAGGTTATGTCTGGAATTATTTGATTCGCGCGAATTAACATTTTATTTTTTGTTTCACGAATTAAAATTGTATTTGTATGATTCGCAAATCAATTTTAGTCATTAATATATTTGTTACTAATAAACTTTTATTGAATACATTGATTTAGCAATCATTTTAAATGCAAAATTAAATTTGCTCCTAATAAATCTCTGTTATAAATTGTAATGGAGTCTTTTAAACGAATTAAAAAATTTACCTCAATTCGCGAATCAAAGCTAAAAAATATTTGTGATTCAAAAAATATGGAAATAGTTCGCGCATATTATCTTTATATTTTTTTGATTCGCGAATTTATAAATTACTTTTCTTAAATCATATTTGAAAATAATTCATTTTGAATTCATTTCTATAAAGCAATGTAGAACACTCATATTATTTTTGACCTACCTAGAGGGACAGTCTGGTAGGGATTACTGGTGGACCTGTGAGAAAGTAGAGGAGGAGACTATGTAGCAACTAATCAGCACATGTCCTGGAGTAAATAAGCCGCTATTTAATTATCTAGCCAATTAATTACTTGCGGTCCTGGATAATCTCTCTAATTTATTTCTATCCGGTCTCGTGGAGTTTTTGGGGAACTTAGATGGAATTAAGTCTTATCTTTCATGCGTATGAGGAGAAACGAAGGGGATCGAAATATATAGGGTCTTTGAGTTTATTCTTATTTCTGCATACCTCGATAATTTCTCTAAGTAATTTCCAACCGCTCTCGTGTAGTTTTTTTTTTTTTTTTTTTGATATCTTAGATGCCGTTAGGTCGTAGATTTCATTGGTGTGAGCAGAAACAAAGGGAATCGCAATAGAACTCACGGTCTTCGAGTTTACTGATTTTCAGGGGTTAATATTTTACGATCTGTACAATACCAATTACTTTTTATTTCCTAATTTAGATGTTCTGAGTCAAATAAAACGATAAATAATAATTTTAAGCCAATTTTATTTTCGCGAAACTAATTATTCTAGATTGAAAAACTGTTCGTTTTCGTTTTCGATTTTCATCACACCCCGGTATGTCTTTGAACTCGAAAACAAGATCAAAATCTTGTTGATCTGTGCAAACAGGCGAGTTGGTCAGATACCGATTTTAATATTTACTTTGCGTTGTCGTACTAAATCTTTCCTTAGTAGGATTAGAAGTAATGTGTCAAGACTGAAATCCGTGCTTAATGGTAATTGGTTATTTATAGGAACGGCAAACATACATGGATTGAGGCGCGATATACAATGCCTTATCTGTTGTATTTCCAGAGAGGAGGAGATAGTATGACATCTATAATTATATATAGACTTTGACCTTTTGCATTCTTTTTTATCAGAGTATGTGTGCGATTGTAGTAATAGAACACGAATATTACACTTTTGTTTTACGAGTCGTACATAGAAAAAAGAGTATTAAAAAAGCAGTTACATTTAAAGTACTGGCATATAGTTTTTCATCCTCTTCTTTATGTTGTATCTACTATTTGTTATATTTTTGTTTGGAATAATAACATTTAACACCGTTCAAGTTAACCCTTTCGAAAAATAAAATCTTTTTTAATAACATTTTAAGTTGTTTATAAATTATTTAACATACATAACCTTAAATTCTTTGTATTTATTTACAGGGGGATGGGACCCAAAAGACGCTTATCCGTTGCGGAGCGACAGCAACGTGCGAATGCAGCACCAGCACCTAAAAAACGTTCTACTACGGGTAGTGCTACACCCTCTCCCAGTCCAGTCTCTCGTAAAACGGTAACAACAAAACCTGCGACGACGCCAACTCCTTCAACGTCGACAGCAATTTCTACCAAAAAAGAACCGCCGAAAACGTCATCAACGAAGAAAACGTTAAAATCCACAGCAAAAGACAAATCTGGCGATATCGCTGAAAGTTCAAAAGGCAAGGAAGAAGATAGAGAATTAGCAAAGCCCAAAGATAAGTTAGAAGAGAAAAAAGCTTCTACTAGAGCTTCTTCAAGAGAAAATGTCAAACGTATAACGAATGAGCCGGAAGATAAGATAAACACATTAAACGAAGAATTGAAAAAAGAAGACTCAACCAACAAAGAGCGCGAATATAATTTAAGTTCCAATTCTAGTAACACTAGTTCTAGCTCCAAGCCTCAGGATAAAAAAGATGGCAAAAATAAAGCTATTAGTAAAATGCTCAAAAGTTTGGATATTAAAATAAGTGGCTTTGATAATCTGCTTCCCAAAGAACAGAGCATACAAGAGCTACGTCATAAGTCCTCGATATCGGAGAATGTTAAAACAAAGTCACGAGCAGCAGCGGTTAAAGTTATTGCTACTCTAAATACACCCAAACCAGTTAAAAGAACCAAAAGTTTAGAAGTAGAAGAGAAAAAGAAAGCTGCCGCACAGAAGCAAAGCGAAAAAATAAAAGAGTTAGAGTCAGGAAAAGAAGTCATAAAATCTAGCACAAGGGAGAAATCTAAAGAATCGGCAACGGAAGAAAAATCTCTTAAAGAACCAACTGCTCTAAAGAAAGTTCTAATTGTAGAAGAGAAACAAATAATGAATAAAGAGTTGATCCAAGAGAAAGAAAAAGAGATTACTCTGAAAGTACTAGAAAAAGAAAAAGCAGAAGAGGGTATAATGCAAATAGAAACTAAAAAGAAATTAGCAGCTAAGAAAGCCAGAATAGATCAACAACAAAAAGCTAAGAAGCCTCAAGGAAGTAATAAAACTAATAAAAATGACAAAACAAAAGAACAAGAAGAAAAACGTGGAAGTTTAGAAAACTTAGCTGAAGATAATGAGACTAAACACAAATTAGCAAAAGAAGGGAGTATCAAACTAGAAGAGAATAAAGAAGTCACAAAAATAGAAACTGCTTCCACTGCATATTCCAAAGTAGAAGAAAAGGAGCAGAAAGAGGAAGAAATCCCTATAGCTACTAAAGACAAAAAACTAGATTTTCCTAAGGACGTGGAAAATCCTATAAAAAAGAAATCTCCAAAATTTAAAAATTCCAAATTAGAAGATAAAGACAAACTAACACAAAAAGACTCTGAAAAGAAGGAAGAGGAATTGTTAGAACATAAAAAGGAAACCAAGTTATCGGAAGAGAAACCTTTAGAAGAAAAACAACCCCCAGATCCGCCAGATAGAGTTCAAAATAAGGAAAAACCCCTTAAGTCTCCTAAGAAAACCCCAACACCTAAGAAATCTTTAAAAAACGAAGAGAAAATGGAAAGCAAGTGCAATAAATACGAAGAAATGTATGAAGAAAAAGAAGAAATCCTAAAAGTGGTTATAGATTCCAATACCGAAGTAGTACAAATGCAAATAGAAGAGATTTCCACTACTAAAATGAAACCACAAGAAGAAAAAGCTAAAGAAAAAGAAATTTCCTTAAATAAAATAAAGTCAAACGAAGAAATAGAAAAGAAAGAGGAACAGCCAGAGAAAAAGGAAGAAATTAAAAAAGAAGAGAAAATAGTGGAAGAGCAAAAAATGGTGGAGAAGAAGGTGGAAGTGAAGGCAGAAGAGAAAAAGGTAGAAGAAAAGAAGATAGAAGAGAAATTTACAAAAGCGGAAGATTTGACTAAACTGAAAGAAAAGGAATTGAAAAACTCATTGGTGGCCGAAAATTCTCCTCAAATTAAAACTCCCATAGCAAAAATATCGAATATAAAACAGAGATTCCAAACCAAATTTAAAGTCAATCAAATAAAGACAAAAATCTCTAAGCCAGTCAAGAAAATACAGCTAACCAAAGCTTTGGTGGCTAAACCTAAAGTCGACAAGAAAATAGAATCCTCAACAAACGATATTTATGACTTCAAGTCGGGTTCCGAAGATGATGAGTTCATTAAAATGGATTTGCCTATTTTAAAAAATCTACGCGAATTCTCGGAAGTAGATGACAAAAAGAAAATGATACATAAAAAAGAAACACCTAAATATGGAGCGGTGATCAATAAAGAGAAACCTAAGGAAAAGGAACTACAAAAGAAAGATAAACCAGTAGAAGAAGTAACACAAAAAGAAGAGAGTCTTAAAACTTTGCAAACTAAAGAAAAGGCGAAAAAAGAAGAGATTGCTAAAAAAGCTAAAGAAATTGAAGACGCATTTAAAGAAGAACAAACGGGGAAATTATCACAAAATAAAAAGAAAATAGAAACACCCAAAAAAGAGAAAACCGAAAAGGAAAAGAAAGAAAAAACTGAGCTAATGCAAAAATCAGAGAAGGAAATTAAGAAAATCTCTAAGACTCAATACGATACTGAAGAGAGCAGTGAAGAGCAATTTAAAATAGACACAATTGAGACTAAACCTGAGAAGAAATTTGTTAAGAAATCAGTTAAACTTCCCAAGAAGTCACTTAAAACTAATCATAAAATAAAAACTATTAAAAAGAAACCCCTTAAACAAATTACAAAAGTCTCTAAGGTGGTTAAAGGAAAATTGTCCAAGAAAAGCGAGCAAACCAAACAAAGACAAGTAAAACTACAAAGTAGTTCTTCAGCTGATAGTAGTGATTCAGAAGATGAGAAAAACTTAATAGTATTTAGTCAGAAGAGACACAGAATGGCCTCTCTTAATGCTTTAGCCAAAGTACAATGCTTATATGAAAATGAATCGAGAACGGCCTATGAATTGGGTTTATCTAAGGCTTCTTTATTACCACCCAAAATTAGAACTTTGGACAATAGTGATGAAGAGAAAGAAAAACAAAAAGAACAAGAAAAAGAAAAGTTAAAAGATAAAGACTATGAAAAAGAGAAAACAAAAGATAGTAAAATGGATGAGAAGGAGAAAGTTAAAGCTAAAAAAGATAGAAAACTTGAAGATCCTTTAAAAATTGATGAAAGTGCTAAAGAAGAAAGCGAAGAAGAACAACCAGAAGAACCCAAACGTGAGTTAAGAAATGTAACCGGTGGCAGGGGCATAGGCAAACATTGGGAATTCGATAGTGATTGTGAATTGGACGAAATTGAGCTAATGAGAATGAAAAAGAAAAAGCTACAAAAGAAATTACTTGCCAAGGAGAAGAAAGAAGAGAAACTACAACAACAAAAAGATAGAAAAGAATTTGTAGATAAAAACTACACCAGTAAAGATGAGGCTAAAGAACCGATTAGGGTTAAAAGGAAATATAATAAAATCAAAAAACCACTTAAGAAAGTAGTAAAACTTACCACAGGTACTTCCGAAGATGAGGGTAATTCAGAATCTAGCGATAAAGAAGATCGACATGCTAAAACACTTAAATTGAAATTACCCGAAGCTAAAAAACCTCCTAAGAAACGTAAACGAATACTTAAAGAAGAATTGATAGGAGACTATAAAGGTATATTGGCACGCAAAAGAATGGCTAGTTTAAATGCGTCAGCTATAGTGGCTGCTACCTACGAAGTGGAACGCCATTTAGATAGAAATTTAGGTAATTTAAGTGGTTATGAAACCTATGAAGATGAACAGAAAACACCGAGTAAGAAAACTAAAGAATCTAAATTGTCACCTAAAGAAACAAAAACTAAAATTTCAGTTACTACTACTACAGGAACTTCCGCAAAAACTACTATTTCCTGTTCTACTTCTACCAACAATACTACCACTTCTTCGACCTGTAGTTCCTCTACAGCTATTGTAACCACTCCAAAAGAATCTCCTAAAAAGGTTGCTGCTGTGGAACCAAAACCCTCAGCTCCTCATACCCCTACCAAAGTGGCCGTCGAAAAACCTTCTAATATATGCGAAGAGAGCAATGATTCAAAATACTCTAAAGAAACCAAAGAAACTAATACTGATACTACTACCACCACTTCAACTTCCTCGGGCAGCAGTACCACTACTAATAGCACTAAAGATGCTAAAGATTCAAGTCGTCCCACATCTTCTAGTGTTGTTATAGTCCAGGATACTGATGTTACCATAACTGGAGTGTATGTTAATGCCACAACTGGCTCTAGCCAAGAGGCTTATTGTAAAATGCAATATCGTGTTCAGTCTAGTGTTACTGAAGAACGTTTATTACGTCCTGGTTCGGCGGAACCACCACCAAAGTCATACACTCCATTGAGTGCTTTGTCAAGTATGTTGCCGCCGGGTGCTACATCTACCAGTAGTGCTGGTGAAGGTAAGTTTTTTTTAAATCTTTTATTTGTATCTGATAATAAGTCAATTTAATATTATTATACCGCTTCTATAAATATTTGACCAGAGTAAAGGTCCCTACTTCATGTTCCAACTGGAACTGAGGCAACAAATATTAATTTTGAACTCGTCATCAAAATGAAAGGATCATTAGGGTTATGACTCATTTTTAACAAAAATTTTACCTATCACCACGTGATAGGCAATACTAAATTAATAATAAAAACCGTGTTTTCGGGTAATTTTGGTAAAAAAATCTTCCGCACCAAATGCAATTTCTAAAAATAATTTTTTGCTCGGGGATTTTCTTAATTTACATAACGAATTATTACAAGAATTATTGTAAACGACAAAAAATGTATTCCAAAGTCCCTCCAAAAAGATTTCATAATTTTTACCGTAAATACCTTTTAATACGCACCGTTTGAGTCTCATTTGTTTAAAACTTCGGAGAAATATTTTAATGAAACTAAAAAAATATAGATCAAATTTCAACCCTTTTTTATGGCCTTTTTGGCTAGGGCATGTAAAATTTGATATTTGGAAAAAAAATCAATAAGTCATAACCTTAATGATCATTCTTGCATAATTCTAAGAAATTTAATTAGCTTAAAACATGTAGACTGAACTTCAATATGTAGCCTATGTATGCACTCTCTATCAAACAAATGTCTTCGAATATCTGTTTAGACTTATAGTTGGCCGCCATAATGAAGCATAGGTATAACTCGAACAACCCTAGTAAAAATGATTTTTATATAATCAGATATGATTTTTATATAATCATTTATGATTTTATACAATTATAACTTGTCGAGTATTGTGAAACATATATTTTTATATGATTATATCAAAAGATATTTAATTATATGAAATTATGTTAACCAGATCTACATTTTCCGGATCAAATCATGTATGGGTTAATATAATTATATAAAAAATATATTATTTGATCCGAAAAATGGTGGATCTGGTTAATATAATTTTATGTAATTAAATATCTTTTGATATAATCATATAAAAATATATGTTTCACAATACTCGACAAGTTATAATTGTATAAAATCATAAATGATTGTATAAAAATCATATATGAATATATAAAAATCATTTTTACTAGGGAACATAAATTCTTTCTTAAAAATTACTTGATCTCATTTAGCTGAGTATTATTATTTGCTTTATATCGATTTCTTCAATATAAATTAAACTTGATCTTATATCAAATATGGCTTTATAGAGTCCATTGGCAACCCTCTTTAGCACATCGTATCGCATGGGTATCTTTCCATCGTGCTGGAAGGTTGCCAATGTTCAGCCAATCCCCAAAAAGGGTGCGGCTACCAACCCTGAAAATTACCGCCCAATCGCAATCTGCTCTGCGCTCTCGAAGGTCATGGAGAGCATGGTAAACTACCATCTTGTTAATTATCTGGAATCCAATTTGCTTCTTAATGATCGACAGTATGGCTTTCGTAGAGGTCGTTCTACGGGAGACCTGATGGCGTTTCTTTCGGAACGTTGGAGTCGGTCAATTCACAGATTTGGTGAAAGCAAAGTGGTTGCGCTGGATATTTCCAAGGCGTTTGATCGTGTGTGGCATAAAGCACTCGTGTCAAAGCTCATTGGTGATGACTTCTCTCGATTTATATCGAGTTTTCTCAGGGATCTCACTATAAGAGTTGTTATAGATGGGGTCTCATCTAATGAGTTTCAGTTGAATGCAGGGGTACCGCAAGGCTCTGTTCTTTCTCCTTCTCTATTTCTTATCTTTCTAAATGACTTCCTCTGTCAGACTTCCAATCCTATCTACTCTTTTGCAGATAACAGCAACATTTGCCATTCATATTCCTTCGATCATAGGCCAAGCTTTACAGAGATTGGGGGCAGGAGGCAGATTATGAATGACACACTCAATCAGGACCTTATTACAATCTCTGAGTGGGGTCGCGTGAATAGGGTCGATTTTAATCCACGTAAAACTCAATGTTGTTTGCTGACTCATAAAACCGCGGAGCCATCATTGTCATCTGTATACATGGTTGGTATCAATATTAAGGAATCAGAAGCTCTTGATGTTCTGGGCATGAGAATCCAGTGTGATGTCCGTTGGAAAGATCACGTCATTCAAGTGTCGAAAGAGGCATTCAAGTGTCTTGGCTTTCTTAACCGGTGTAAGAACTACTTCACTTCTTCTGATCTCCTTTCTATTTATACCTCCTATATCCGGCCGAAGATGGAATACAACTCCCATATATGGGCAGGGGCTTCAAAGTCTATTATGGAGCTTTTGGACCGTGTACAAAGGAGGGCGTCGGCGCTCATTAATGACAGTAGGGTATCCAGCTCTATTGACTCGTTGGAGCATCGTCGGAATGTGGCTTGTGTAACACTGTTCTATCGTTACTACCATGTGAGGTGTTCTGCTGAGATAAGTGCACTTATCCCGATGCCCCGTGTTTTTGGCCGTAACACGCGCTTGTACAGTAGATCTCATCCGTTTGTGGTTGATTGTCCAGTTAATCGCACAATGCATTATAGATAGAATTCGTTCATTAGTCGATCAGTGGAATAAACTCCCCGCAGATGTCTTTCCTGATACTTACAATTTAGGGAAATTCAAGTCAAACGTTCACAAACACTACTCCCTCTTTCCTCCTTCCCATAACCTATTTTCCTGATATCAACACAATGCATTGCATTAGTAGGCGGCATCCCCTGAGTGTTGCTTATATGTTCAATATTGCTTATTGAAGTATACATATTAACTCTTTCCTTAGAATTTCCTTAATCCCATTTAGGTTTTTCATTGAAAAGTCGAATTCAGAACTCACTGACGTAAATTACAGTTGGTTTCCGTTTATACTTACTTGAAACTGTACCGTAAATAACAGTTTGTTTATATCGTATACATATAATCAGTAAGATTACTTAGAGGCATAGGTACTCACTAGATAGCAACGATATCCTTACGAGTATTAAAAAAACTTAAAATCATCTGATAAAAAAAAAAATTTGCGAGACCAGACAAAAATACATCCTGCAGACTCGAAAAATTTCACTTCCTAGATAAGTGACACGATGCTACTGCAAACCCAGTCGGAGGGTATTCCCATCAGTCCAGCCTCACATAAAAACTCCCAACTTTTAGCCATTGGGATTTCCTCAAAAAGTCTGTGCGATAGGGCAATGATAAATACTGCAGGCTGTCAAGACCTCCGAAGAATCTTTCTTGCATATATCCGAATCTGGGCTCTTTGAGTCCCTAGAATTATCAGAGTAGATGCTGCGCTGTCTTCTTCTCTTGTCACTAGAGCTCCTACCGTAATCTCTACATGAATAACCACAGCGTGCAGCATTTCTACCAACTGTGTGGAGAGCCTAGAGAAAAGCATGCTGATTGTTCGCTTGCTAAAACCAATAACTGTCTTTAGTCTCCTTTGAGTTAGATAACTAATATAGCTCTGAGTAGTGACAAGTAGGTAAGGACGTCCACCTTGATCGCATCTCTGTATTCAAAATGTCCTCAATTACACCAAACACCTTCACTGAATGAACCACATAACTCGTATATATCGGATACTCGTCCGACTCACAAACAGAGTTGATATTTTGGGGACCACAATAAGATTTAGAGTTATCTAAAAGTTTTTTTTTAAAAGTTTTAACGTGATCTATTGGATTGATCTTCAAAGTATATTTTACTTCAAATCCAATTTGTACATAACCGAATAAGAAAACAACCTAAAAAACTAATAACATCGGCGTAATTTTTGCCACCACTTTTTAACCCCTAAACGAGAGTAGGGGGCGAGAAAGGTACATATGCTGATTTTTCCTATTCCCTATATGACATATCTAAATTGTTTCGAAATCTGGGGGAAAGCACTGAGTTACTCTTTTTGTAAGAGTTATTCCTCTGACATTTATCAGCCAGCTCCTGACTAATATGTATCTTTGAACACATAGTAGGCTCTATCCGAAGATGATGCGGACCGATATTTCTTTAAACAGTATACATTACATTCCCGGAGCATTTTATCATAACCTGATAACTGAAAAATTTTTTACAGCTCATGCTGCCTCCCCAAATCTTTTCAGGCTTGATTTTAATCCTTTAGGGTTTATTCTTTATTTTCAGTGTTCACTATCTTAAGAGTTCCTTTGACGTTAGCGATGGATTTCGAAATGATTCTTTTAGACTTTTAATTAATTACACAGAGAAAACAGATTCATTGTGAAAACCGAATTCCCTGACAACTGAATCATTTGGTTGCACCAACCGAATTATTTGGTTATTCTGTTTTAATGTGTAATATCCCTGCTTAGTTTTATAGAAAGAGCCATACAAGACATTTTCAGACTTTTTATATCATACCAAAAATCATCATAAATATGACACGTGGGGAACAGATGAGATTTCAATACCTTTTGAATTATTTTTCCGTCTTTTATGATGATTTTTTGAGTCGTTTAAATGATGGAAGTAGAAAGTGTAGTGCAGTCAAGCAGAGTCGAACATGTTAATTTTTTCCATTAAAAATTCTCTGTAAGAAATTGAAAAAATCCTAGCTTTGGGGGATATCCGTCAGAGCTCGAAATTTTTGGTTATTCAATGCTACAATAAACAGTATTTTATAAATGTCTTAACACAATGGTTGGAAAGGAATCATCCTAAAATCATTACAATTGGAAAATAAATATCTTTGGTAATTCTTAATGGCGCTCAACACTTGACTTTTCCAATGAAACTCTTTTTTATGCTAGCCCCTTACAATTTTTATTTCAATATATTATTTGATATTTTGGTATATGAATCCAGCTAGTAATCTGTTATTATTATTATTATTATTATTATTATTATTATTATTATTATTGCCAATAACATAGATTAATATGTTGAAATTGTCCAGTTGAAGGAAACCGAAGGCGATCTAACACAGTAGAGACCTATGGTAGAGAAATAGTAGAATACCATGGTATGACAATGATATTTTCGCACCGTTTCATTCTCACCTATGTTGGGTAAAATAAAAAAAAAATGGATGGAACTTAAGTTTCTATTTATGTTCTGCGCGTTCTATGTTAAAACAGCATATTACATATTTGGATATCTGATTAATTTAATAATTTTGTGACCAATAACTTATTTCTAATATCTTAAGGAGCGGATGTTGACCGATCCAGTTGAGTGTTCTTGGAAGATAAATTAGATTATCTAGTTTTTCCAAAATCTGATAGTTTTAAATATAAACCATTTTTATATTCTCTAAACTCTGTTTTTCTGTATACTTGCCATCCAACAGTAACACCACCACCAACTCAGACAACAACGACAGCAGTAACCCAACCCTCAGCAGCTAGTACCCTAACAGAAACTCTTAATGCTGCTGCTGGTCTTTATAATCCAGCTGATTTGGGTATACATACCGAACCAAGTCCATTAGAACATCATGGACCGCCACCACCATCCTATGCAGCAGCAGCTGCTGCTGCCGCTGCGGCCTATCATGCTCATCACATGTCACCACATGGTGCCGGACATCATCAACATCAATATGCTCATTCACATGTCCACCATCAATATCAACAAGCTGCGGCTGAACATCATGGTATGCCCCCACCACCACATCATTATGCTGGTGCTGGCCCACCTTCAGCAGCCCATTATGGACCACCGCCACCACCAGGACATTGTGATGCTGGTTCACCACCACCCACATATCGTGCTAGTAATTCGTATACAACAAATCCATCTGCGGCTGCAGGGCAACTAGTTCCGCCACCATCTGTTATGGGTGCTGCTGGTAGTGCATTTTGTGCTACAAATGTTCATCATCATCAACAACAACAGCAGCAACCACAATCACAGCAACAAACATCACAAACTACATCACAACAACAACAACAGCAGCAACAACCAGCAGGAGCTCAAGCGTCAACAAATGAAACAAGTGGTATGTACAGAATCTATGAATATATTTAAGTAGTATCTGGTAGTATATTTTGTGGTTTCGGTGTTAAACTCATCACTGATAACAAATGATAAATCTATGCTAACATGTGTTTTTAATGCAAATCTAGTGCTAAATCCCAGCAAAAATATGGTAATTACCATACGGATTACCAAGTAATGATATGTCCATAAATCCGGTTCTGGAACAGATTACTGTCCCAGAACCAGTTCCATAACTAGTTCCAGTTCGGAAAAAAGAACGTATTGCTAATTTGACAAACACCGCACAAAAAACCCGGTTTTACAACATACATATATTATTTAGAATCTGTGCTAATTCAGTATAAAGTATTCTTCAATCTCTTCTTTGAATTTTATTTTTTACTGGGTAATTTTGCCAATAACTTATGCCTTGAAAAACTTATTAATTCAATTAATTAATTAATGTAAATCTTAAAATGTTTTTAAATACAATAACATAACTAAATGCCTCTTTGGGAATAACCAGAAGTCACAAAATACCATTTAAAATCTTATCAAAGATACATACAATCATAATGTCCTATCTATTAACATTATACGAATATGTCCATTTATTTACAAGGAAATTAACTATAACTACCATTGTGTGTAAAGCCTGCATAAACATGACTTAAGAAAACCCAAAGAAAACAATTCCCAAATGACAATTTTAGATTAATATTAAATTCAATATTGGCAATAATTTAACAGACACCTACAAAGCATTTACAGAAGACTTAAGGTATGGTCAGACGACTGAATGGACAACATTCATGATACGTCCATGTAGTACAAACAATAATAATAAATGTAAATCTTTATACAGTAAAACTCGCTTAAGACGATCTCCGGGGGACTAGACAAATTAGTTCGTTCTAAGCAAGGTTCGTATTAAAGGGCGTAAAGCATATTAAATTTTTTTTTAAATATCCACAAAGTAATTTAAAAATCCTGAGAAAAATTTTAAAAATTATGCAATTATTTCATTTGGTGTCCTAAATAAATTATTTGCAATATATTAAAGAAAAAATGTCTGTGTGTGTTCGGTTTAAAATTTCTCAAAATACAACCAAATTATAGAAAAAATTGTAAAATTTTGTAAAGTTCGTATTAAAAATGTAAAATTATATGAAGCCATGTTTATGGGACCATCACAAATAGTTCGTTCTAACCGAGGGTTCGTTTAAAGCGAGTTCGTATTAACAGATGTTTTTTGTATTGAAATTGTTGCCAAAACGTCAGGACGATTTCATATTAAACGAGTTCTACTGTAGTTTTAGATACATTTAAGTTTATATTATTTTAAATTGAAATTTAAGGGTTGCATATCTGATATATTTGAATGAGAGTGGCAATGAAAAATAAACTTTGGATTTTCCTTGATACCAGGGGGGCTATTACGTAAGCGCATTCTAAAATATTGTTCGAATTCGGAAATTGTTAAATTCTTGTAAAAAGTTATCTGTTCTTGAAAGTACAACTTTTTTTGACTTTTCACTTTTAATTGATAATGGTCTACACGTTTTCAGAAGTTTCTCCTATTAAAAACTATTATTTGTTACTTAATTTCCAATCTCAAAATTATGTTCGAAAGCGTTTCTTGCTCTCACTTAACTTATACCCAGCAAAAACAGGGTTTCAACTACTTATCAGCCTATTTACTCGCTAAATTAATTTTCTTCGCGATGTCTCAAAGTTAATGGGTAGTCATTACTTTATGTTTTTTCGTGAGAGAGAGGGTAATGACCATCCATTACTTTGTGTTTTTTTGGAAGGTATAAGGCAATAACTACCCATTACTTTTAAGATATCGCGAACAAAAATAATTAAGGTGGTAAATGGGCTAGTAAGTAGTTTAAACGCTGTTTTTTGCTGGCAATGGCAAAAATTTGAGCCAAATCGAGTTCCTGTATATTTGCAGTAGAAATTTGCGGTGATAGTTTTAGAATTTCGGAATAATAATCCATTCGTTATAAAAAGAAATCCGTAAAAATTTTGGTAAAACTGCTTTAAATTAGTTTTATTTATGCTGTTTCTATCTTACTAATATTTAGCAAAAAATCTGCTAACTCAGTAGTTTTTTCTGCAAGGTAATTTTTAACTCATTTTTAGTAGCTTTTTCTGCTATGTTTACAGTGCCTTGAGTGTGCCTTCACTTAGAAAAGTTTTTCTGCTTGGCTGTCCTATGGCTGGGCTTGCTATTCTGTGGTATGTCCTAAGCTGGCTTTGCTGAGGAAATCGAAAATTTCACAATCTCCACTGAAAATCCCTCTTAACCCCCTTTATAGCCATCTTGTAATTTTTCATAAACCCTACTTCCTGTTTGGCGAAAATTTCCGAAATTTTTCCGCCATAGGCTTCAAAATGGAAATAGTTTCGTGTATATTTTTATGTCGTGTAAAGAAAATTTATTTGATATTTGAAGCTTGCTATAGTTAAAGTACATATTTCGCTTGATAAAGAGTTATTAGAAATCTTGATTCATATTCGTATTTTAACTATAAATTAATTTTTCGATTTGATACTGGCAACACTATTATTTATTTTCTCTTTTCTCCCAAATAAGTCGACAGTGATGTACAAATTTAGTAAACGATTAACTCGGGAATCGGAAGTGAAAATGTATTTTCTTAAATTAGAGAACTAATGATGTGCTAAGATAAATTTAAAAGCCATTAAAAATATTTTTTTTTTATAAATCAAATCAATGGAAATGTGTGTAAAAAAGTAATTTTTTAGAACATCCCAGCAAAAAAAAATTGGAAGTAATGCTTAACAAACTACTTCTTTCACTGCTTCACAAGTATCCGATAGTATATTTTTACTGCTTTTTTAGAAGTTATTCTGAACAACTTCAAAGAATCACTTCTTTCATTGTTTCCACGGTATCCGTTAGTATATTTTTTTTCACTTTTAACTGATGAAAAATATCTTCCTTTGCACTCGTTCAAAAAGCACGGAAAAACTGTTGAATTTGGAGTACTTTTCTCCTATGACAACTCAATGTTAAAATCATTAGTGTTTATGTTAAAAAAGAAGTACAAGATCATCAATTGTAGTGCTTTTTCTACTGCTTCTGCATCTCTTTTTTGCTGGGATATTATTCGAAGAATACAAAAGCAATCGAATTTCGAATAATGTTTTGACAGTCTGTACATCACTATTGTTTTGTTTTTATTTTTACATTTTTGTTGGAAATTTTTTCGAAAGCTTTTTTCAGTTTGATGGATGCAAGTTGTTGGAAGCCACGCATTCTAGGATGGGATGGCTTTAATAAATCATTTCATGCCTGAAAATTAAATAATTAACAACTAAATGGTGGCTTCCTCACTCCAAACTTTATAAAAGGTTTAAAGTAACTGAGTATCGACTATAAACCTATATTATTTTTTTCGTTATTAAGCAAATATGAATACTGTTTTTCACAAATTAGCTTAAAATCCTGCAATAAGACTGTTATAAAGTTTATGAATTAGACCATTAATATACAATTGTGTTATATTAAATATTTAATATTCAGGAATTCCTCTCAGAAAAAAGCAGTTATGACTTTATTTATTTACGTTGGGCAGCAAAATTTTTGTAATAAACTGACGACTATATTAAAAATTATTGGCAGTTTTTTATACATGACATGTACAAAGGAACTTCCAGCAAATCGTAATTAGCGAATAGAGAAACATTTCAAGGAATTTAGCATTTAGTTCAGCTAAAGAGAACCACAACCGTCTTAAGGGCATAGAATGTATTTATCACATTATCCTGGACAATGTTGAAAATGACTTCATTGAATGAGCCAACATTCTAAGCGTACGCACCTACTGCTCAGGAAAGAATAAAAAATCGTATGTTGCTTTGCTCTCCTGAAAGAGAGTTGTGGGAAAACAAAATTGTTCGTTAGCTCTGCACAGTGCACACAAAAAATTAAAAACCGAGTCTCAATTACGAAACTGATAATATTCAATTAATAATTTAATTGATTTTGCACCTATCATGAAAATATTAGTATTAATTACTAAAGATTGTAGACCATTAGTTGAAACAAAAACCAATAATAGTATTAATTACTAAAATTTATAGAGCTTTAGTTATAACAAACACCAATTAAAGTAGTAATCATATCAATTAAAACATTAACTGAATATTTAAATAAATTTTTTTATGTTTCTATATTTTTTTTTTCTTTTTTCTTTTTTGAATAATTGTAATTAGTTTTTAAGTTAAAAGTTTTTTTTTATTATATTAACATTTTTTACTTTTACAAATACTCAGTTCTATACTGTAATATCCCTACGGGAAATTTTAACAAACTGTCACCGAACTGGCCCCTTTATATGAAATAGACTGGTCACTTTTACATGGCGTTGTCATAGGAGGTGGAAATTGACCCCTTGTGACATGTCACCAGACAAATCCTAGGACAGGTTACTGAACTTTGTTTTTTATGAGAGAGAGAGTTCGTTGCACATTATTGTGGATTCGTAATAAAATATTCCCATTAGAAAAACAAGAGTTTATCAAAAATCCTGGCCATAATAAAATTTAATTAAAATTGTGTTTTAGTTTAAATCTCATCAATTCCACTAATCTATACTTCCCTGTGAGTCGGTTGTCTGCATTGCTTGAGATATAAATATAAAACTTAATTAAATATTAAAATATCTTGATATATTTGTGTGCCTGGTTTTTGGGGGCTACGATGGAGTAGTGATAAAATGGAAAATAGAGCAAGTTCTGGCAACAATACATTCATATATAAATGATACAACTATATATAAAAGATAATAAATATTTTTATGTACACACAACCTTACAAACATTGCAATACGAATATGTTTCGAAATTGTAAACCCTGGAGGAAAGTTTTTCGTAACTAATTATATATTGCAAAAGTTTCCCCTTCGGAAGTAAATATCCGCTCCTTAGCTTTATATCTTAGTTGAGTTGGCAGACAATTCTGCTAAAATCGCCTAATCGATGCAAATAGTGCTCCAGGGAAGGTCATTTCTTATAAATTAGACGAAGTACACTCAGAGAATTATGTGGGCAAAATTATGTACATATACCAATTAAAATAACTGCATTTTCAGTTGAAGAGGTGTAGACAAAACTTTTATTCCAATTAACTGCAATTTACAGTTATTTCTAATGGTTTAAAATCAACTGACAGAAAATACAATAGTATAAAAGTTATTCTGAGCTTAATTCGGTGTTTGGATGTCCAGTAAAACAACTGCAAACAACTTTCATGTAGTAACTGTATAACTTTTATCAGTGTATGTCATATTTACTGCAGTTCTCAATTATATTCCAAACCTCAGTTTTAACAGCGGTAGTGATTCGTCAGTTCCATGTGTTTGATATCCATTTTCCACATTTTTTCTTTTTTGCATAATCCCTCCCCTTCTTTGATATTTGTTTAAATTTAATTTTTATTTATTTTTTTGGAAAAGGACGAAATTATTCAATTAGTCTTCATCTTCCAGAAGTTATTTCCCCAATATGTCGATAGAAAATTTTGACACAAAAATAAATTATTTTAATATTTCCCCAAGTGTTGCTGAAATATTTTCCAAATAAAAAAAAAGAAAAACAATTTCTGTATACCGCATCTTTTGCATTCAAATGAAACAAAAACCTACGATATTGCTTTAAGATTTTCTTGGAAGATATTTTCCAAATGTTTGCAGGGAATGTGTAGTCTTCTCTCTACAACTTTATATACGTTGTACGGAAAGTTGTACATATGTTGTGACTTTTGAAACAATTCAACTGATTCAACTAAGTATGTAATACAAATATGTAAACATATAAATGAATGAAATTAAAATCTACTTAAAAGGCCTCTAAAGGCTATTTCCACATTATGAGTATGTATGCGTCTGTATTTGTGTGTGTATGTACTAATGTAACAGAGAAAGAGAGTGATGATGTGGTTATGGTGATAATGATGTTGATGGTGACGATGATAACGATGCAACAAGTTACATTGGTACATGCCCTCCAAAGCCATTCCGAACAAAACACCTTTACAGTTTGTTCTCGAGTGTATGTAGGTGTGTGACTGTATGTGTGTGATGACCACAACTGGTCAAAAGTTATACTATTGATTATATTGTGTTTTTGTATATTTGTCGCCAAAAGGCATGACAATTTTAATGGTTATATGTAGTTCAGTGTATTACGTTATTATTTTAACATGACAGTTTTATGGGCGAAAATAGGATTGCCAACACAACACTCAGAATATATAATCCTTAAAGCGTGTTAACCTGAGGTGAATTTTAACACCGATTTTGATAAACATTTGATATGACGACGGCAGTGTAGTGATCACAATTTAAGTTTAAAAGTACCCTGCAAACATTTGGAAGATATGTTACCCAGAATATAGTATATTGTGACAATATTTTCTTTTTATCGTCATAAGAAGTGTTTCAATAAATATCTTCAAATACATATCGCGGATTTATCTTCCAGGTGAAATGCTTTCGTATTGCTTTTAAATAGCAACTTCGTTATTTTTAATCTTCAAAATTTTGAAATGTTAGTTTGGTGCTTTTTTACCCCTTTTTTTTGTTATTTTTTGAACCTTTTTTATACGATTTTACAAAGCTAAAATGTGTTTTTAAATTCTTGACTTAAATTTTTATAAAAATTAATATCGTGCTTTTTTACCACATTTTTGGTTATTTTTTACCCTTTTTAGCCGTTTTAACAATGCTCAAGGTGCTTTCCTGCCTTCAAGAGTTGGCAACACTGCTTGTATATGAATAAGTAGTTATTTGTAACGGCACGTTACATTCCTTCAAAATTAATAAAATCCATGAATTATTTAATCAGAAGCTTCGACCAATTTTGTAGAAAATTATGAGTGACTTTTTCACTAAATTTTCTGATTATGGGTTACACACTGCCATAAAATAAAACTTCAATTTAATTTCGCAATATAACTAATAGCATGCTTTTATTTCGCGTCGGAACCACTGAATCTGAAATTTCTTTTTGATTAAAATGTCATTTTAAGTTTACATTATTTTAATTCTCATCATTCCCTTAATCAATTAAACTTTTCGCCACTACTTAGTCAAACTTTATGATTAATAATATCATTTCATATCGATAAGAAGAGTGTGTTACAAAAAATAATTACCTTTATTGATTGTACGAATACAATTAACCATCTTCAATAAATATGAGCGAATGTGAACATTTATGTTATAATTGAAATGATAAAGTTTCATTATTATTAGTTTTTCCAACAATCCTTTGCAATTAACTTGAGTTGAAAAATTTTAGGTTATAATTGACTTTGTATCTTAAGCTTGTATGAGTTTAAGTTCGAGTAGAAGTTTATACTGCTACTCCTGCTAATATAACTTACCATTTACTGATGGTTTTATTATTAGTTTTCTAAACTTCAAGTGGTTTAGAAAGTAAGAAAAGATGAAGAAAAGTTTTATTCTTAAAGGAATATTATTGAATATTTCAATACGGATAAATTGCAAAAAAAAAAAAAAAAATTAAAAGAAAACTTTGATTATTTGCTGCTGCTATACATTTTAATTTTGTTCTCGAACATAAATATTTTTTTGTTTTCTTAACATTCAGGAAGATTATGAAAGAAAATATTGTTGTTATAAAAGTAAGAAAAGATTAAACAAATAAGAATAATATGTGAATTTTCTATAAAACCTTCAGATCTATAAACTTTAAACTTTGCAACAATTTTCTTTTGTTTTCTTATAACAACCCCAGCAAAAAAGTTTATATTTAATCATATGTGGATTCAAATTTTCATTAATATTCTATGTTTAGGATGCATTATCAACTAGACTAACCAGTAGAGCGTACATAAAAAAAAAAGTTCGCCGTACACCCTCCTATATGAAGTGTTTTTGCAAGGCAATTTCAAAAAAAAAAATTTATTTTTTTTGCCTTTTTTAATTTTTCGCTATAACTTCGGCATTTAAAGCCAGATTTTAAAGTGTGATATATCAATATTTTTGCCTCGAGGAGACCAGTGTTTTGCTATAAAGGTGAAATCCAATAAAATAAATTAAAAAGGCGACCAAAATATTTAAAAAAAATTCTACTGGGTTTATCGAAAAACTTCCTTAGCAAAGGTTAAATCATTTTTTGCGAGCTTTAATTTTCTGACATTAGGGTGGTACATTAGGGTGGTAGCAACTGAGATCTGGTGGGTAACTACTAGAACGGGATACTTGAGGTCAATGGCCCTTAGAGAAAAACACTGGTCTTCTCGAGAGAAAAACATCGATGTATCATACTTTAAGATCCGACTGTAAATGCCAAAGATATAACGAAAAATGTAAAACGGCGAACACTACGTTCGGCAAAAAAAATTTTTTTTTTGAAATTGCCTTGCAAACATACTTCATATTGGATGGAGGTTGTACGGCGAACTTTTTTTTTTCTGTAAGGTGGTACGGTCTAATGTACATGAATCTAGGCAGAAATGAGAAACCCCGTCTTCGTCTTTTAGCCGCGACCGCCATTTGCACAGAACAACATCTCTAAATCGGCATGAAATGCATAAGAATCAAGAATATAGTATGCTTAATGGTAAAACCCAAATATTTCGACATGTTACAAACGCAATGACAAACTGATATGACAACCTTCTCATGTATATGGTGGGTATAAAAAGCAAGATATGGCGCATATGGCACGTGTTTAAGAATTAGAAACAACTAAACTCAAAGATGACGCGGAAAGAGTAAATGAAACCGGAAAGGGATGTACAAAGTAGAAAATAAAAAGAAAAACATAACTTTAACTTCAACTATGACTTCGGTGTTTGGTTTATGTTTTCAACAGCAACTTTATGACTTGACTTTATTTATGTTTCTACTTATGTATATGTGCAGCAGAGAGTTTAATACGTACGATTTAATGGAACATGTTGTCGTCATTAGATTTTCATTTTTATCATAAACTGTATACGTGGGACACATTTAAGTAGCGAGCCTTGGCCACTTTAATACTTGTTAGGCGCCAGCTGATATTTTCACTAAAAAGTTTAACATTTTTGAACATACCCTTGTTTAGAACTGTTTGTCATTTGGAAGTCGTGTGTCAGGAATAAAATGGAATTGACGCGTGAACTTTTTCGGGCAATGATTTATTACGATTTTCGATGGGGATTATCTACACAAGAGCGCATAGACAAATTAAATTCAACTTTTGGTGATGAAGCTCCATCCTTTGCAACTGTGAAACGCTGGTATAACAAATTTAATCGCCGACGTCCTTCGTTCCAAGACGAATTTCGAGAAGCTCGTCCAAAATCAGTTGTTGTCCAAGAAAACATTGAGGCTGTGACATACTCTGAGATTGAGGCTACCTTAGACATAAGTTCCACCAGCATAAATAAAATATTGCGTCAAAATTTAGTCGTAAAAAATTTTTGTTCACGTGATTCCTCATAACTTAACAACAGCTCAAAAAGATGCTCGGATCGATTGGTGCAAAAGATATGCTCGAAAAATACAATAGCGGATCGTTAAAGGTAAAGAATCATGGACCTATGCATATGAACCTGAAACTAAACAGCAGTCGACTGTATGGGTGTTTCATGATGAACGAAATCCAACAAAAGTTTTTCGCTCTCGAAGCACATTGAAACAAATGGTCGCCTGTTTTTCAGAAAAAATGGTCATGTGGCAACAGTGCCATTAGAGTAACGTAAAACAGTTAATTCTAAATGGTACACCACCATTTGTTTGCCAGAAGTGTTGGAGAAATAGGAAAGACCAACCCCCAAAGGCGCATAGTTCTTCACCATGACAACGCGACCTCTCACACATCGGCTTAAACAAATTACTTTTTGAGCACCCAAAAGATCGAATTAATGAGTCATTCGCTGTACAGCCCTAACTTGGCACCCAATTACTATTCCTTGTTCCCGCACATCGAAAATAAACTACATGGAAAACGATTTTCGCCAGCAGAAGAAGCCGTAGTGCATTCAAAAACCATGTTTTGGAGGTGTCTCACGCGGAACGGAAAAAATGATATGACAAGTAAATAGTTCGAATGCATGCAAAAGTGTATATATCATAAAGCAGAATATTTTGAAAAACAATAAAGCTATTTTAAATAAAAAATTTCTGTTCTTTCACTGTTAGGCTCAAAATATAAATAATAACCCACGTATTCATTTTTTCTTCACCTTTATTTTTTATTAAATTGTTTCCTTAAACTTTTATTTTAATATTTCTTATAAAATGCAAAAAAAAATTAATAGATAAACTTGATATCAAATAAATTGCGTACACTTTAAACTCCCCAGTGTTACCCGGTAATGGTAACAATTTACTTTTACTATTACATTTCTTATCACCTTTGTATGGCGATGTCGCGAAAAATAGTAAGTTACACACCAGCATATGAAAAATTAAAAAATATGTCGTTACCTATGTGGTTACCAGTATTGACTAAAATAATGATTCTAAAAATAGATTTTCAAAAAAATAAAAAGTTTTATAAAAAAAATATTTTTTTAATGTAAAAACTTTTTTTAATAAAATTAGTTTTGCTTACTACTAGCTCTGAGTATAAAATCTCTGTCGAATTTAAAAAAAAACTGTCAGCTAGTTTTTGAGTTAGAAATATATACGTAAGACGTATCCTAACATTATCCTGTGAGTCCTGTATCAAAAATTGTAAAACATTTTACATTTAGAGATCCTAAGCTAGCTTTTTTATTATCGATAATGCATATCAGATCGTAAATGTATTTTTGACGATTTTTCAAATATTTTTTTCTGTTTTAAGAAGTAAATTTTTTCAAATTACAGTTGTTTTTCTTTGGAAGATTACAAAACAACTAATATGACAGTTATATAAAAAAACCAGTAAAATAAAGTACTGTAATTACGTAACAGTTGTTTAAAGCAGTTATTTTGAATATCATAAGTAACAACTACCAAAACAGGGAGTACGGCCGACTGTTTTATTTAATGGATCATTACACTATGCGACAGTCAAAATCGGGATGGGATGAAACCAACGAGAAATGTTATATCGGTCAAAAACAAGTTATACGTGTCCCGGCGTTTCGCTGGGTCACCCCTAGGAATCGAGATATATCTTTTTTTTGACATAACTCGAAAACCACTAGTCCGATTTTGCTCAAACAATTTTAAAAAAATTAAAAATTACAATTCCTTTAATCTGTTCATATAACGTTTTTCTATATACTCAACAGTTTTGCCGGTAAAAATAAATGTTTGTTACCGCTACCATAAAAATAAATAACCTTTTGTTTATTAATTTTTTTTTAATATTTTAGGCAAAAAATATTTTTTTCTTTATACATTTATTTTTACCGGCAAAACTGTTGAGTATATAGAAAAACGTTATATGAACAGATTAAAGGAATTGTAATTTTTAATTTTTTTAAAATTGTTTGAGCAAAATCGGACTAGTGGTTCTCGAGTTATGTCAAAAAAAAGACCACCAAAGGTCAAATCGATATATCTCGATTCCTAGGGGTGACCCAGCGAAACGCCAGGACAAGTATAACTTCTTTTTTACCGATATAACTTTCCCCGGTAGTTTGAACGCTTCCCGATCACTGACCCCTACCATTTGTCTCACAGTGTTATTATAGTAACTGACTGTAGTTTATGTAAAAAGTTATTCGTACATTTATTTTTAAAGATTGTGCAGTTATTTATTTATTTTTCAACTTTTTTTGTCTTTTATTTAAAAAATAAATTACATATAAATACGGATTTTCTGTTACAGTTAAAAAAACGAAATAAATGTTAATTTACTAACATTTAGAAATAATTGAAAAGTTCTTTTGATTTAAATGAAAAGTTAGTAGACCCGTTTTCAAGTGATTTTTCATTTATTTTAAATTACATTTTCAGTTAATTTAAACTAGAAACTATTTTGAGTGATTTTTTAGTTCCCAGCAAAAACAGACATTACCGAGTAATTAAGCGAGTAAGTAGCACACAAAGGGTTTCACTACTTACCAGGCTATTTACTCGCAACATTATTTTTGTTCGCGATGTCCAAAAATTCATGGGTGGTCATTACCCTCTCGCTTACAAAAAAGGTGCGAATAATGAGTTACCCATAGTGAAAGAATAAGTAGTTACTCACAAAGATAGAAAAAGTGGTTACTCAGAAGTTAGGAAATAAGTGGTTACCCTACATTGTAAAATAGTTGGCAAAAAAAACTTTTTACTTTGGAAAATTTCCTATTTAGTTCAAAACAAATTTATAATTTATCAATACTTATTTAATCAGTTACCAGTAACTTACTATGCACGAATATATAAGTACTTCTATAACGTATTATCGGTAAGTCATTATTTTGTATTTTAAAGTAATGCAAAAGGTAATGACCTATCATTACTTGGTAATCCGTACGGTAATGACCTCTCATTATCATGTTTTTGGTGGGTTATTTTTCAAAAGTAAAAACTAACCAAATTTTTAGCTTTTTGTCGCCTTTTTAACTTAATATATATTTTTGTATTACCCGACTAAAAAAGTTTTCATATAATCTTATATGATTTGATATAATTATAAATGTTTATATGTGTGGCTTTGTATGACCATATACATTTATATTAACACTTTGGTTTTATAAATATGTTTGATATGACGTTATATATAATCATATGCGATTTGGTCTCCAGGCATATATTAAGAGATCTGCAAATATAGTTTATACATAATTATATATAATGGCGTATAAGCTTCTCTAAACAATCTTATATCAAAATATATAACAAAGTTAATATAAAATTGTAATAATTTTATGTATAAATTTATCTGACATGATATCTAATTATACAAAATTTTATAAAGTTTAATTGCACTATAAAAATTAAAAAAAAAAACTCAGAAATTGTGGATCTGGTTTTGAATTTTGCACTTTGACATATAAATAAATGTTTATAATTGAATTTAACATATATTTTCCAAATAGTTAGCGAAATACTCTTTATTAAACTCAAAATTATTTTAAAGAAATAAATAAAGGACATTTTTTTTTTCATTGTGGAATTAAAGGTCGAAATAATTATTTTTACTTTTAAATTTAAAAATTAGACAAACGTTGAAATAAATATGGTTTAAGTTCATTTATTTTTCCGTTAAAAAAAATTAATTGTTAAAGTTAATTTTTTATCATGTTGGTTTTTAATTTTTATTTAAAAAAATGAAATTTGTTTTTTTCGACCTTTTTAATTAATTAATTAGAAATTTATTAATTCAGTTCGACGACTATTTCCTTATTATGAATTAACATAATAAGTACTTTTTTCAAAAACTGTTTTTTTTTTCTTCATCAGGATACTCTCCTGACAAATACTTCACAGAGTTTTGGCTTTCAAAAAACCTCTACACTTTCAGGAATGAAAAGAGGATCGTTTCGGGGATTTTCCAGGTCCCCTTCATCAGTTTTCTTTAGAAAGTGGTGGCGTAATCCCCGAAACGATCGTCTTTTCATTCCTGAAAGTGTAGAGGTTTTTTGAAAGCAAAAATTCTGTGAAGTATTTGTCAGGAGAGTATCCTGATGAAGAAAAATAGCAGTTTTTTTTTTAAAGAAAGTACTTATTATATTAATTCATAATAAGGAAATTGGCCTCGAACTGAATTAATAAATTTCTAATTAGTTAATTCAGTTATTCAGTTATCGTTCTTATAAAAGAAAGATAAAAACTCTAACCTAGAAAAAGTTGTTCCGAGAAATTTTTGTAATGTTTTATTTTGTCACCTATTTCCAAGTTTATTAGCAAAAATTGTTCTAAACATTAAGCATTGGATTTAATATGAATGAAATAAGTGATCCCAATAATATTTACTAAAATTTTCTTTGAAAATCTTCATCAAATTATATGTATTTATATATAATTTGATGCAGTTAGATAGACCCATTTTTCGGATCAAATTGTATCAGGTGAGATAACATGCTTATCTCGCTTGATATAATTATATATTCCAATATTCGGATCAAATTAGATATGGACGTATATATTGGTTTATATATGGTGATATATGATTATATAACATCTTTTTTAGTCGGGTACCTGTCATTTTTAATAGATTCTACCGACAAACTTTTTTGAGTGCGTTAGTTGCATGCTGCAATCTTGCAACTTTGTCTTCTTTGTGGATGTATGAGTATTCACAATTAATCATGTTAAATTTACAAATATTTAAAAAAAATCAAGAAAGAATTTCAGAATAGATTAAACAAATTTAACCGATTTTGTTAGCATCTAAATCGTTCGTTCGCTACAATCGAAAGATTTAGAAATTTTCATACAAAAAGTGGATTTATTAAATCCAAAAAAAAAGTTGGATTTATTTATCTGGGTTTACACATAGCAATAAAAATGCAAATATGTAAAGCAGCCTATTAATTTATTTTCAAACAAAAACTACGCATAAAAATTAAAAGAGAAACAAAAAAATTGCAAAACTTTTTAAAAATTTTTTTGTATGGAAAAAATATCAGATCTGACCAGATCTCAGTAGATCTGATTGTACCAGATCTATGCAGATCTCAAAATTGTGGACAAATTTGAGATCTTATTAGATCTGACCAGATCTATGCAGATCTGTCGCACCATATATAATCAGATACAATTGATTTTAACTTTAAACTAAAATTAAAGAACTTGTATCTATAATGTGATCTTCTTCCCTGCAAACATTACAATACGAAAATGTTTCGCAATCGTATCGCCTGGAAGAAAAACTTTATTGCGGCAATAATCATACTCTTATTGCGGAAGATCCCCCTTTCGGGAGTAAATGTCCTCTCTATAGCGATACTCCCAAGCAATACGACAGCGATACTTCTAAAAGATAAATCGCCGATATCGCTAATTTATCACCTGGAAGATAAGAAGGTGATATCGCTAAATTAACTCCTCAAAACAAACTAAACTATTTATATTTTTCATTATTAAATTTGACTCTGAAAAAGAATATCTGCATACATAATCCATTGGCAAACACGTTAATTATCTTGTTGCCATCATACCCGATTTTTTCCGCGCACTAAATCCTCATTTTTCAACGAATTTGTTTCCCATATTTCTTATAACTGTTTTTTGTACAAATTTTGTATTATTTTTTCCAACATTTTCAAAAATTTTAAACGAATTGTGTTTATCTTTGTAGTTAATGATAAAAAGGCGATATTACCACAATATTATCATAAAAAATTATGACAGAAAACACAATTTTTGAATTGTTTTTTTCAAATATCTTCAAAATATTTTCCAAACGATAAAAGGAAGACAATTTCAAAATACTACTTGATTATTTTCATTCAAATGAAAAATACAAGATATCTCTTTATTATCTTCTTGGAAGATATCTTCCAATTGTTTGCAGGGTTACCGCGTAATTCTTGAAACAAAATTTGTTTGTGTATTTTTATTTTTGTGCCAGCTCAAAAGGATGAGATCTGGTACTAGATCTGGCCAGACCTGCTCATATCTGGCCATGAAATTCACCCAATTTTACAGATCACTTTAGATATGAACAGTTCTGGCACTAGATCTGATCAGATCTGGCCAAAAAGTGTACCACATATGCCATATCTGACCATATGTGATCAGATCTGGCGCTGGATCTAATTAGATTCAATCATATCTATTTAGGTCTAAACAAATTTGATCAGATCTAAACTTTTTTACGCGGGTAGAAAAAAAAAATACACCTCACCAAATACATATTTTCCATCTTGGACTTGGAGAAATAGCTGAAATAGAGATGGCAATTTTTCACTCCACTGTAAGTAATTTAATTAAATCCAATAAGTGAATATTAAATATTGCAGTGGAATATTTTAATTGTGTAAAAATATAAATTGAAGTGATAAAACTAAAAAGGCGGCCTGTTTATCGCTGTTTTACATAAACTGTAATTAAAAATTAAAAGTTAAAGTAAAATCCTTCATCATTGAATTCTGTATTAAAAATTGGGGTGAAAGAAGTGACGGATAGAAAATTCTCTTTGAAATAGGGAGAATCAAACCTCATCTGCTGTGCACTTTTTGAACTACCTTTTGGATTTATTAAATCCAAGTGATTGAAAAATGAGGTTATTGATCATTTAGAAAACAGTATTTTTTTTCCACATCTTTCCTTTAGGTTTCTCTATGCTATTTCAACGTCAAAATCTTTTAATTTTATTTTAAAAGTTCAATATTTATTTAATTTTCTCATCCATTTGCCTTAAGAAAAAACTTTATGTTTTTTTTTGCCAACAACATTTTTCCTTAAACACTTAAAGGAGGTGTAACAGTATGTTGTTAGTAACAGCAAAATAAACTAAACTTTTTAATGAAATTTCTTCTTCATGTATTTTTTTATAGTTTTTTATTTTAATTTTTATGATAAAATTGTTTTCGAAAGTGTTAAGTTGTTACGTACAATGTTTTTATAGCAAATAGAAAAAGTTGTTAAACATTAAAAGTTGTTTAACACAGTTGCTTGCATACTTACTGGCTTACTAACTTGTACTTTTTGCCATTACCAACCAAATTGTATCAGTTTACAAGTTCTTTAAAAAAAAAATACAGTACAAAAATTTTTGCAATTAAAATTTGTAGTTTTCAGTAGTTTTATATTTACATTTGGAGCCGCAGGGCTATAAAATAAAAGTGAATTTTATTTAAATTGACTAAAAGATGTTAAGCTAAGGGAACTAATGATTTTTGCTGTAAATGAGACAAATTAGTTTATATGAAGTTTTAAAGTTTATAACTTTTCGTCTGGGAAAAAAGTTATGCAAATTGTTATATTAAATAAAAAGTATGCATGAACACAATATCGAAATAAGTTAAATGTGTAACTGTTTAATTTTGAAAACTATGAGCTACCCAGCAATAAAAATTGGAAGTCATGCTTTAGAAACTACTACCGGACCGGACATCTGACAGAAAATTATGGCGTTATCAGAGTTGTCAGAGAACATTATGGCGTTGTCTGACAAGGTCGTAATTTTGTGTCCGATGTGCGATCGGATAGCGATTGTATCTCCTAGTTATATTTTCTGTTCATTAAATAGAGTTTATTTTGCACTCGTTCAAAAAGTTCTGAAAAAAAATTTAAGTGGGCGTACTTACCTACCATGGCAACTTATTGTTAACCCAGCCAGCAATTTCGGAGCTCTCATAAATAAGATTCTTAGATGGCTCATAGAAATGATTATTGTTTTTTTGAAAACACTCTTTTTTTGGTAGAAAATATGAACCCTCAGCAAACAATCCAAAAAGTTGTCTCTACAATCTAAAAAGTTGTCTCAAAATGAGGGTTAATTTGTCGGACTCAAAGAAGATTCCAAAATTATTTAAATTTATGAGGAAAATTTCGATTTTATACATTCTTTTTTCTGAGTTATTTCTGAATACACGGGCTCTTTTGGACGGACCACTTTCATAGGAAAAAGTAGAAAAATTTTTATATTTTTGGAGCTATTATATTTTGGAGCTGGGAAACTTGTTAGTATTTCTGTTAAAAAAAGAAGTACATCTAGATCAATAACTATAGTGCTTTTCCAACTACTTTTACATCTCTTTTTTTGCTGGGTAATTTCAAGCCGATTCCTTTTAACGTTAACTAGATTTTACCAGTATTTTTTGGTGAATTATTTCCAAAATAACTTTTCTATTTAAGTTTAAATTTATGTTAAATTTCTGTATATCCTACACGTTTTCTATTTTCTATTTAGTTTTTTTTTTAGTCATCTATAATTAAGTTTGAACTTTAAACCTATAACACGACACAGCGATTATACTAATAAAATTTGTTTCGCTGCTACTCCTTCATCTCTACTGCTGGTGTTTGAATTTATTATTTACTTTTTTTGTTGTTGTAGTAATTTCTACTTACTATAACCACAACAATAAACAAATAGTAAATATATTAAGGTGACACTTTTTAACTAGGATATCGGCTCAAATGTTTCACAATGTCAGATATTGTCTTATTTAGAATTTGAGTGAGTTGTACGAGAACGCTGACGTAGTCCTATGCGTAAAGGATATAACTTTTGGTTATATCTATCTACATATGTATATATATAAAAAGCACAAACTTTGACAAGCGAAATGAAGGGCAAGCAAGGGGCAGATCACTAAAATAAAATAATAATAAAAATCGTTTCGTCCTAGCCGGCAGGGTCGTCAAATGGCAAATATTTTTGGCAAGCGAAGTGAGGGGTAAGGAGGGGTTCAACGGATCCAAATTTTCTTGGCATCACTATTATTTGGTCAGAGATCATGAAAATCGCAAAAACTTCAAAATTGCTTCGGCAGAAAATGTATGGTTTTCAAAGGCCCTGCATGAAAAACTAATATTTAGCAGAATCTGTTTGCTAAATATTAGTGCACACAAAATAATACTTCAGTAAAAAAACCTGTGAAAGTGGTTTCAAATCGCTTTGACTAATTTTTAACAATTTTTTTTATTGAAACACTTATTTAGTTATCTTTAATTAACAGAATACTAAACACCTTTAGTGATTTATCTGATTTTTAGGGATCATTTTCAAAATTATTTTTAGGTAATTTTTAAGAACTCATTAAATTTTACACAATTTATTACTAAAATATAATATTTTCATGTCTCTGCTATGACCTGGTACTTTTCACTACCAGTGTATCCGAAGTTTTAAAGTTCTAGCTATTTCGTACCCTCCCGATTTTTTAAAATTATCCATATCTTTATAACCAAGAGTAGAACATAGAGTAAAAAGTACAAACATTTCGACTACCACTAGCTTTGGCTCACTCTTATGAGAACCTTAGACCACGAATTTTTATTTTTAAAATTTCCATTTATAAAATATTTTATATCTCGAAAACTAAGCGAGATAGAGCAAAACAGACAAAACGATTGTTCCTTCAGAGTATCGAGACACGTTATACTTAAAGATAACCCAGATCCGAAAAAGGTCCCGAAACCTTATAATTAAAAAAAAATTGCACTTGAAGCTTTCAAATAAATCTGTAGTTTTAGAATTTTTTCTTCTTAAATTTTGTTTAGTTAACCCCTTGTGGACCAAGACTCGAAAGCGTTGGAAACTATGTATTTTTTTGACTAAATCTTAATTAATATGGTTTCTTAAAGTTATATACAAAGAACAATTATTTTAATTTTTGCATTAAAAATACAAAAATTGTTTTTTCGGACTTTCTATATTTTCATATATTTAGTTAGAATATTTTTCCACCTCAAGTCCAAATTCTAATATGATAATGGAAAAATATTCTAACTAAATATATGAAAATATAGAAAGTCCGAAAAAACAATTTTTGTATTTTTAATGCAAAAATTAAAATAATTGTTGAAAATAAGCACACCACGGCTAAAATCTCATTCAAATATTTATTTTGTTTTGAGTTTAAAATTAGTTGTTTTTACAAAATGTATTGACAACAGACATACATATAAATAGTACCCAAAGGGTACTTTTATGTAATTGTTGCTTTCAAAAAGGAGTTGATTTATAACTGGTTTTACCAAATCAGACAGTTCATATACGGAAGTACAAAATTCTCATCCCGTTGGTTTTTTGTACCTTATGTAATGTCTCGGTTTGAGTAGGAAAGTTATCATTTTCTTAGCGGACAACTGAAGAGTAGAGTGATGTCTACGAAACAATTGTATTGTCTATCATGAAAATGATCAACCCTTTTTGAAACAACAAATAAAAATCTAATATGACAATATCATATTAGAATTTGGACTTGAGGTGGAAATATTCTAACTAAATATATGTTATATACAAAGTTTAAAATTTGTCAAGGACCTGCAAGGATATTAGTTATGACTGGTACTCCTAAGTACCGTTGGGTCAGGATCAAAGGTTTAAAAGGCTTAATTCTTTCATTCGCTTTTTAAAAACTAATGAAATTTGGGTTAAATTTCATTCTCTAATAGCATTCTTATGGAATTAATTCGATAGCTTAATTCCCAATAGCTTTAAATTTTATGAATTCATTCTATTTTGATTGAATTCTAACTGAATGAAACCCAATTTACCTGAATTCATTTAATAAAAAGGTGAATGAAAAATGATTTGTTTTCATTCACTTAATCAAATGAAAAATTTAAATTTGCATGTAATTGCTGAAATATTAGCATAATACAAATAAAAAACGTTTAAAATTCATCTAACAGAAATAAATAGTATCGTATGCTTTGTTACAGCTTGTATGCTTTGGTTTTGATTGTTTGTTAGTTTCAAACTACACTGCACTAAGTGAATGATAATAAAATTTCTTCATTTAATTAGTAAAATGGTGAATGAACATGCGATTTGAATGATTCAAGTTGGGAATTCATTCAATTCATATTAAAGCTTTGGGAATGAAGCTTATGAATGAATTCTTTACGAATGGTTTAAGGGAATGGTACATGAATATTTTTAAAATCTGAATTTAATTTTTCGTGATCTAAGCTTAAATTGAATTAAGTTTTTCGAAGCTCTGGTCAGGATGAATTAAAAAGTTAGAAAGAAACATTGTTTTTTTTTGTACTTTTAAAAAATTAGTATTAAATCATTTGCTAATTAATTGATTCCATGGCATTAAGAAAAACAATTTATTTATCATTATAACATAAGTATTTTTCATTAATCGAAATTAGTGCCACCATATCTTAATCAAACAGCTGAAATACATTTCGAATTACCGTTATTCTGAGAAGACGGGGTCGCCAATAGTCGAAAAAAGATCTTATTAGAAAATTATAGTGTACTCTAACATACACTGATAGAATTTTCGTTCATACTATTAATGAATCGATTTCATTAATCTGAATTCACTGATTTAATGAAAAAATTTCATTGAGTTAATAAAAAATTCATTAATTTAATGAATTTTTTCATTATATATTTTCAACTAACCCGTAAGATATGCTATAATTTTTATAAGGGTTTTGAATTTGCTAATTACTAAAATAGATATATGTTCCAGTAATGAACGCTAGGGTTGCAAACTGAAATTATTTAAATATAAAAGTCCAAATAATGACATCATTTTGTTTTGGCTATTTAGATCAATCGGTAACGCGATAATGTTTACATTCAGGTGATTGCGGGTTCAAGTCGACTTCAGGGAGATATCAAAAACGTTATAAAAACGAAAAAGAAATATATGTACAAATAAAAATTAATAAAATAAAAATAAATTAAAAAAGTAACACAAAAAAAATATATTTTTTTCAATTAGTTTTCATTTAATGAACACGTTTCATTGATCTAATGAACGCGTTCTTTGGGGACTTTTCAATGAAAAAAATCATTGGATTAATGAACAAATTCATTAATACTATACACAAAATTCTATCAGTGTACCTATGGTCCAAAGGTATACAATAACTTTTTTTAAGATTTTATGAGCTCGTAACTGTAATTGTACTTTTAAGTACCGTCGGTCTACGATGGGTTAAATTAAAAAAAAAAATCCGTTAAAATCAGCAAATTTTATTTCTACACTGATAGAATTTTCGTTCATAGCATTAATGAATCGACTTCATTAAAATGGATTCATTGATTTAATGAAAAAAATCATTAACTGAATGAAAATTCATTGTTGATATGAATTTTTTCATTAGATTTTTTTTTATTTTTTCATATTTTCATAAAAAAAATTCATTAAATTAATGAAAATTTCATAAAGAAAGAATTTAACTTAAAAAAATGGTTTCAGGTACAATTTTACCTCTTTTTAGTTTTCCCTATATATTGTGTTATTTTTGGGCTAAACAAAGAGACCCTCATCTCGGGAGTTATATCGGCTTTAAGGGAACAAGTTGATTTTAGGGGGACAGCCACGATTTTTCCCCCAGATAGTACTTTTTGGGCTGAATAGGAAAAACATTTTTTTTATCGGAGACCCCTATTTCGGGTCAAAGTTAAAACATGGACTTGCCCGTGTCTCCGCTATTTATTATCGGTTCAATATGACAATATGAGCATCATGGGAAAGGTAATTGAAATGGGTTTAATATAAAATATTTACTAACCTAGCCGATTCCAGTTTTTTTTTTTTATTTTAAAGCGAGTTTTTTGTGAAAAGCCTTTGAATAACAAAAAAAGTGCTTATATAATGCTATGATTTGTTTACACATAATTGCATCTTAGATCAACTTTTGCTTTTAAACCTTAAGCCCGGTATTTTGTTCATAC